>CM057817.1:53879115-55249115 GCA_030067965.1 Latrodectus elegans
CATGGATTGTATAATGTAAACAAAAATCCCAGATTAAAAAAATGTGTAGTTTTTTATGAAAAGGGAAAATATTTGATGGACAAGTCAATTTTTATTTGTGAATATTGATCTCCAGTATCCTAATATTAGGTAGCTTCTGTGTCAAAGCATTTTAAACAAATATATAAAATAAATTATTTTTATTTTAAGTGAATTTTTTTATGTGCTAGTTACTATTTTTTTTAAATATTTTTCCTCTATTTTTTTCTACAAGAGCAAATTTTGATTTGTTAGTAGTACATATTTTTTTAGAGAGAACTCCAAATATGATTATATGATCAAAAATTGTAGTTTTCAAGTACTACAGAATATACTGCTTTGCAGTATGCTCTGTTTAATGTTTATAAAAAAAATAATTAAAAAACTAACTAAATTAAAAAAAATATTGCTTAAGAATTTTATGGAAGGTAATGATAATACTTCAAGATATCTAAAATCATTTTGTGAATGTTTTTCTTTCCTTTCATTACCTGTTTATCCATTTATTTTAGTTTCTTTTTTGCAGAATGTTGAATTTCTTAAAGGAAATTAACCCTGAAATCATTTTTCCTTAGTGTTGAGTAAAAGATTTTTTCTTGCTATAACATTCCCTGCATTTTACCATGTATTGGAATGCTACTGAACCATTTTATGGAATTTTTTTTCAGTAAATCTAAATTCCAAAGCTTATTCCTTAGTGATGCATATATAATCTACCTAGCTTTTTAGAACATTTTATACAAGTTGTCCTTCTTGAAGGAATTAAATATTGTTTTATAATTCTAAAAAATAAAGTAAATAAATAAATGTGATATTTTTTAAAAATACTATATAACAGTATAGTAAGGACAAAAAATGTCTTCCTATATATATATATATATATATATATATATATATATATATAGGAAGACATTTTTTGTCATTACTCCTTTACATATGGAGATGTTATCATTAAGTTTCTTTCTACATTTGTAGCTTGTACTTTATTCAAATGATTATTTTAACTATTTTTTTTAATGTACATTAAGCTTCAAAAGCATTATGTAGAAGAAAATGTTAATTCTAGGAAAACATGTCTTTTGGAGTGATTGCAATTTTCTTCAAAGGTATTTGAAAGTATGCAAATATATTGTGTAACAATCAATCATGGATTTGTGTTAGGAATATAAAGAAGGGGTTATCATAAGGAGTCATCATTGTTTATTGTTGCATAAATTTAGATGTAAAACAGTTATAGATGTTACTTAATTATTTGGCATTTTTCAGTCTGCCATTTCAGGATTATCGAAATAATTCCAAATAAATCAGTTGCCTAAACTGGTTTACAATCTCATGGAAGTTGTATTGTTGTACCCAAGTGAAATAGATGAGTGACTCCTGTGTATGTGACAAATGCTTGCATGCTCATTGGTAAGACAATACTTATTGTCTGTGTGAAGAAGACTATATAGTTATGAAGTATGTGCCTGGGAAATACACATTTGTATTCCTCCATCAATTTAATACAGTGGTGCATTATTAAAATATTGCCTACATGCCAGTTTGATAATATATGATTGTGGGTAAGTTTATGTTCTTACACAGTGTTGATATTCTGTAGATTTAAACTTCAACCAGAGGTCAAACATATAAGAGAAAAAACACAGCACATATAATCTGCTCCAGAACATCAAACATTAGGCATTTTGAGGTTAAAGTATCATTTAAGCAGGAATTCTGTAGGGATATTTTTATGACCTGCACATCTGTAAGTGTAGTTATGCAGTGTTAATGTGGTATTAAAAGATGTTTTTTAGATCTTATTGTAAAATTATGCACTTTTCCTATTGTCTGTGTTTTAATTTTTTAATGAATGATAATGCAGGCTGTCCTCGTTAATTATTAACTGGAAAGTGAAATGATTATGCTTATGAAATGGCCAGCAAACTTTCCTGATCTGAATTTCATTGATGTGTGTGTTTTCCTCTTCCAGGCACTTACACAGAATCTGTTATGGAGACAGTGATTATTTGACTCTAATGGTTGAGCACTTCATTGAAAGCATGGTTAAATACTATATGCAAAGCTATAACTATGCAGGTTAAGGGCACTCAAATACTTTGCTTATTAATGATTTCAATGGGATATCAACTTCTGAAAAATCAAGGTTATTTCTAATTTCTTTTGTCTCGTGAATTAATATTTGTTACTTTTCTGCTGTATTTCATGTCAAATGAAAGCAGTACTTATAATTATTTTCTGAATTTTGATGCTCCATATTTAACTTTTGGAAGTAAGTATCATTTATTAAGTGCCATTTTAAATAATTTTTATATTGTCTCTTAAAATATTAAATTTTGTTCATAAATATTCAACTTTTTCTATCAAAAATTATTTGTGTAGACAATGTTCGAAAACTGTACTATTTCTATTAACTGAAGTTGACTATGTGGTACACATATTAGTAACTCAATGTAGCTTTTTCTAAAATTTCTACTGCATTATAAATAAGAAACATTTCTTTCTAAGTGTCCATAAAAATAAAATTCTTCAATAAAACCAAATGAATTTGAAAAGTTACTGAAGTGATTGAAATAAGGCTAATTAGCATTTTTATTTCAAAATCTGCTGATATTTTTATATTTTTTCTTAATATAAATTTTCTGTTTTATTTTAAATATTCAATTTTATAAAATGCAAAGTTTTTAAGGATTTTTTGTAATTTATTTTTTATGATTCCACTATTCTGAATTTTAAGGAATACTGGTATTTCAGTTGAAACTTGAATTTTTTTCATAAGTGAGTTTAAAGCAACAATAAAATCACATTGATATTTCTTACATTATTAAGTGAACATCAATGTAATTCTTATTACTATGAATTTTCATTTATTTCTTGTGTAAAATTGTAAGAGTACAATATTTGTTGATGATGAAATTTTTACCTGTCCAATGCTGAAAAAATTATGCTTTGAAGATTTTATAGAGCTGGTTAGTTAGGGGAACCAATTTCTGAGATAAAATAAATTCTTAAATTTTAAAATTGCCTTTATGTGTGAAAGGTAATATTGTTTTCTTAATAAGAGTGAATCTGATTCATCATTAAAAAAATTTAAAACATTGATGCTACCAAAAAAAGGTTTTATATTTAAAAAGTGAAAAGAAATATTATTTTAAAGAAAGGGAAGGAAAATTTCTTTGAGATATAATTTTTTCATGAACTAATTGAGAGTGAAAAACAGCAGAACAGAAATTTTATCAAACTTTCATTACTGGAAAAGTTTAGATGATTCTAGTATCTTAAAGTGAGTGTTTTAAATTGCCATAGGAGTTTTAATAACCTTGTTGTTTATTATGTGCAAAAGACCTAAAGTTCTACCAGTTCTTCTGTTTGAACAACAAAGAAATAAACTTGTGTGTTTTGTATGATATTGCTTTGGCTAGGCAAAACGAGGATTTTTATTTTTTTTCTCCTGGTGATCTATCACTGCTTTAATCACAAGCCATCTCTAGTTTGAAATGATTATTTTATAAAATGTGAATACTATGTGAAGTTCTGGGAGGTATTTAAAAGTTTAATTAAACATGTAACTCTTCATTTTCTTAATATTTTTACAGCATTTATTATCGTTCAAAGCAATAGAAACTAAAATATTTTATAAATTTTTTAAATTTTATTTATAAGAAAATGATTACACAATCATTTTTAAGGGTAGATTTCACTTTATTAAATTGTAACATTTGGCATTCTTTATATAAATTTTAAAAACGGGTATTTTTATTAAGTGAAATGTCAGTTTCAGTTGTTGCGTTTCAAATAGTTCTCAAAAGCTAGAATTGTCAGAATGAATAATGTGAGAGATGTTTTGAGGTAAAATATTTTCTTTAAAATACGTAGGGAATTTTATTATTACTAGAGCACTGCCAACTCACAAATTTTCTTTTTGCAGATGCGTAATACCTAATTGCAGCAAAGTATGCTATAGTAATGAAATCAGAATAAATGGAAAATATGAAATCTTCAGCATTTTGATAATATTGAATATGCAAAGAGGTAAACAATGATGCTGCTGCTGATGACAATGCACTTTCGTTGATCCATTGTTTTGCCGATTGCTTTATTTGTTTAGTTTTTCAAAATGCTGTATAATATTAAAGGAGAAATATAAATTTTAAAGGAGAGAATAAAACAAAGGTTTTTAGTATATTTCTTTTCAAAAATTGGTTTTGGACTAAATTGATTTTTTCTTTAATTTTACAATCCTCAGCATTTAATCTATTCTAGATTTTTTAAATTTCCTTTGCTGTAATTTTAGGTCATTGAAAATTGATAGAATTTTCAGGCAGATATCATTTTTATACATTTTTAAACATGCAATTTACCTTCAGAACATTTCTGTTTTTGTAATTTTATTTTGGTCTAAAATTTTATATAATTAAAATTGTAAAAGTGAGAGGAAAATTTTTTTAATTTATTTAAAATATTGGATTTGATATGTGATGTTATTAGAGTTTTATTTGAATTTTAAATATGTTCTATAACAAACAAATTATTTTTCTGATTTTTTAATTGGAATTATTTTAATGTTGAAGAATTTGATTTGGCAATTTGTTATCTTCTATAAATTTTAATATCAAAGTAAATGACATTATAGTTCTCTAATAAAGAATCACAAATTATTTTAAAATCTATTTTAATAATTATAAACATTTTAAAGTTAACCAGTATATTGAAAGAATTGAAATGTTTTTATTTTGTTCTTCTAAAATTGCTTAGTAGATTGTGATGTCTTAATATTTGGTACTATATATATAAGTTTTAATAATTTTACTTTTATAGTAGTTATAAATACTTAGTAAGTTTTTTAAATTGCAAATTTCAAGCTGTATTTAATTGTTAGAAATGAAAATATTTTGATAGAAATTTAGTTAAAAATAAATTTTACATAAACAGGCAACTCAATGAAAAACAAACACCTGAAATAAAAATAAAGCTTAAGTTCTTAAATGAGTATTTTTCATGAGATTTAAATGATCTAATATGAAATTATGTTCTTTAATATTGCTTATTTTTTCTTAATGTGAATTTTTTCCTTAAAATGACTAATAACTTCACAAATTGCTGAGCAAAAATCATCTTTTATTTCAGATAATTTTAATTTGTCAAGCAGTGTTTATTTATAAACTGTTTGAAACACTTTTAATTGCTGGTAACTACTATATGCTGCTATTTATTACATAAAATAATGTCATTTAATATAATGAATTCTAATTTTTTAAAAAAAAGTTTCTAGTTGAAACCATCTATTTTTATAAAAATTTCATTATTTTAACCATAAAGACGAAGTATACTTGTAAAAAATAAAGCTTTATTGAAAATGCAAAATTATAAACGTAAATTATGTTTCTTTACTTAATGTTATTATACTTTTGCACACTAAATATCTTATTGTAGAATGTTTCAATTTTTAATATATTTTCATGCCTTATACAATTGATATGTTTACATTTTCTATAATTATGCTTATCATTTGAAATGTACTCCATTTCATATTTTTCTATGGACTAAATTTTTAACGTTATTTCAAAAATATTAATCTGTATAGACATAAAATTTTAAAGTGAATATACTAATAAGAAAGGTATATAGGGATATGGTATTAAACAATCCAGTACTTCATGGAAATAACTCCCACATTGTGAATGTGAATGCTTGTAGGGATTTGGAATCTAAATTTCAAAAAAGAATCAATTTTAACTATTTTGTCTCATCAAAATGTTAAGATTAAAATTAAGTAGAAATAAAATAAATGAATTTTGAAGCTTTACACTGTTGAAAAATATAAATTAATATTTATCTTTATGACAAAATTTTTAATCTTAGGAACTTCTGAATTCTTTTGATTAAAAAATTTCAATCTATTTGCATTGAGTAGTGAAATCGTAAAGAAATTTGAATAAATTAATGAGCATTGCATCATTCAATCAAAAATTTTCTTTAGAAATTATATTTTATTAAATGAAAGTAATAAAAATGTAATATTTAACATATTTGATACAATAAAAAGAAGAAAAATAGAATAATTTTACAGGAAAATCAACTTGACCATAAATGGATGCACATCAGTGTTGGTAAAATAACTTTGCATTTTTAATTTATATTACAATAAAAATCATTAATTTAATTTTCAATCTAAAGAAGCTTTCATGAAATCAAATATTCTTACATATTTCCCTGTGTATTTAAATTTAGGTTGACTGATAATTAAGGCTTAGGCAAGAGATAGCTGCATTTAGTACTTTTAGAAACATAAGGTCTAACTAATAACTGAATAGTTATTGCTCAAACCTTCAGTTCAACAGTTTCTAGGTTTGATCAGCTCCTTGGTTATAAAATTTGCTGTGGTTTAGAATATATTTTAACTCATAAATTCTGGTTAAGATATCCCATATTTGTAAAGAGTAATTAGAGTGATTAACTAACCACCAAAAATAAAGTTTTATCTATAAAAACAAAGCATTTTTAAGCATTACTGTCAGATTAGGTTCAGCTAATATTGTATGTACATTTTCTCCAACATATGTATTATAAATCTTTAAATTTATTTAAAATTTCTAAAAATATAAATTCTTAGTTACTGATGTTTGTCTTAAACAATGCAAAATTCAATATATCTACAAAACTTTTTAGATCACACACACATAATTTAAAGATAAAACTAATGGAATTATTACTGAAATAGTTAGATAACTTTTTTATGCATTTCAGAATAAAATCTTTAAAAAATGGAATTTTAACTGATTAAATCATCTAAAACATGAAAACTTAGTTCTTTTCCTTAAGCGCTTTTTTTATTATGCCTTTTTTAGAACTTTTTTTTATTTACTTAATTATAAAAGTAAAAGTTAGTTTCTTAATTTTAATGGTTTGAATATTATGAATATCTGCATTCAGCAAATGAGAAATATGAATATTTGTTTTGGAAATTTCCCCACATTCTGATAAATATCACACTTACTGCAAACTTTTTATTTATTTATTTATTTTTTTTTTTTTTTTAACTTAGAAAGAGTAAAATTAGCCAAGTCATATTTGTTTATGTCTGCAAATGCTTCAGACCCTGAATAAGATTTACTTCTGCTAATAAATTAATCAAATGTTATTGTTTTGATTTTTTTAAAGGCAACTAAATTTACAGAATATAATTTTAGAATTTTTTGCTATAATTTATTAATGTTAACAGACATTAATCACTCAAAAGACTCAAAGTACATCAATAATTTTAATTGGTGTTTTTTATTACATTTTGGATATAATTTTGTGCTACTCTCACAAGATAAAATTATTTTGTAAAAGTTTTTTTTTTTTTTTTTTTTAGTTTTTTTTTAAAATTACCTCAATTTATCATATTTAAATTGGATTGTTAATATTCATGTTTCTTATATTAGGATAAAACTGATGAAATAAAATTAAGGTCTGAAACATTCAGCTCAACTTGTTCTGAAACAAATCAATTTCCTACTGTTTTTAAATGGGATGGTGGTGGCAAAGAAGTTTACATAAGTGGTACATTTTCAGACTGGAAACCTATTCCTATGGTTGAAAGGTAATAAATGTTTCTATATTTTTGTAAAACTATTTAATCATTGTTTTTTAAAAGTGTTTTTACATTACAATAATATGAAAATTTATATTATTGTTAAATAACATATTTAGCTTAAAATCTAAATTTTAAGGTAACTTTTAAATACCCCGAGTTTTTTTTATTTTATAGGAAGGATTGTGACTTAAATGTAAATGTGATATTTACTGTATGTCTGTGTATCTTCTATTATTGCTTATAAATAATATTTTCCCTAATTATTTTCTTTAAAGTTAATATTTAAAATCTCAAAATTAACTTGGTTTTTAGATCCTGGAGTGATGTAAATATATGATTAAATTGATACTGTCATCATTACTACAGTTGAAGCTTAATGAAAAATCATTTACTCATTATTAGTGCTGTGATATGTGTTTGCTGGTTATTATTTTGTAATTTGTTTTATAAAATATTTACTAACATAAATCATCAATGAAGGTATGTTGCGCTGGCAGCTGAATGGTTTACGTCCTGACATTTTATTCAGTTTATGGGTTCAATTCCCACTTATGGTTTGGTTTTTTAAAAGGGTTTAGAAACCACTTTAAATTGGAGAATAATTCTCTTTAAAAAAATGTATTGAGCAACAAAAATCTACAAAATCAAACCTCACTGCAGTAATAACATTTATAATAAATGTTAAGTAAATATGATCTAATTCTGCATAAAATATTTTAAATATCTTTTTCCTGTGTAAGTTACAGTTTAATTTAAACATTGATGTTGACATTAGCAGCAAATGCACATGTATGGAAATAAAACAAATTTATACAAGTTTGTAGGTTTATATATTTTAATATTGTACGTTTTAACCTAGTGAAGTGTTATAAAATACACTATTAAAGATTATAAAATTTTAAAATTGTAGTTTCTTAGGAATTAGTTTTAAATAAAGGTTTTTTTCAGGATTTTATTGTATATTTGTTTTGATTTAGTAGGTAATGTTCCTTCCAAATCTTAACCTAAAAAGACTGTTGTAAAGTTTTCATAAGTTGCATGTAATTATGTGCTTTTAACAACAAAAGTGCAAAAATTTACTTGTTAAATTTAATTTTTATTACTTGTGATAATGTAATATTGGGTGATGATTTAATGATAAATCAATATAACGTCTCTAATTTTATTTATACTCTTTGATTTTATGTTTGTTTAACCTTTGTTTTAAATTAAATTTTCATCCTGAAAATTTTAAAAAACAACAACATAAGTGTATTTATGTTGGGTTATGTGTATTGTTATACATATGAATTAAAGATTTGATTTTGAAGCAACTTTATGAGATTATCAGCTTTATCTGTATCAATTAATTATAAAAAAAATTGTTTCTTTAGTCATGGGGATTTTGCATTGATATTGGATGTTCCTGAAGGTGAGCATGAATATAAATTTCAAGTTGATGGTAAATGGGTTCATTCTTCAAATCAGGTAAATAAAATTAAAAAAATAATTTTATTGTTCATTTGATTAATTCTTAATTAAAAAATAGAATAATGTAATTGTAAATTTGTGATATAGATAATGACAATTTTAAGCTAGTTTTTGGTATTTTATTTTTCTTTTCAATTTTCTTTGTCTTTAAATTAGGTCAGTAATAAGACACATTTTTAATGTTGTAATTTTAATGTAGTTTATAGGAATAGATATATATAGTAGACTAATAAACTACAATTCAAGGAAATAAACTTTAGTTTCTTTGGTATTAACATGTATGTGTATTATATTACAAAACAAAGTTTCTTTTCATTTTAACTGTTCAATATTATTCATTAACTACATTTGCACTTCTTATTTTAAATAGAAAAATTAGATATTTTCAGAGATCTATAATTTTATGTATGTTTTTACTGTCATTTTTTTAAAACTAAATAATTTTCATTTTTTTAAATAATTTTGCCCATTTGTGTGTGTTATGTGTAAATATTCTATCAAAATATTTTTAATATTGCTCAAAAAATTATAAAATAAAAGCAACTTTATATTAAGAAAAGGTTAAAATGCAAATTTCTTTCCAAAAAAGGTTATATATTTAGCTTTTTGTGCTGCAACTAGTCATTAATTTTTATTTTATTTACCAATTTATTTTGAGTTTTCGTGTACTAAGAAGTAATGCAAACTACAAAATTCTTTAAAATGTTACATTATGTGTTATATACACTTATTGCAGCGTTTTAAACATTTTAATATGTTTTTTCCTTCTATACACTTATTTATAAAATGTATTTGAAGTATATACGAAATTACTGTTTTTTAAATTATTTAGTTAGATATTGATTGTGAAATACAAGAAGTTTCTTCTATTAAAAGATCAATTTTTCAAAATGCACTAATATATTTCCTTTTTTATTGCCACTATATGTATTTAATATGTAAATTTATTAATTATTACTATTTATGTAAAATGTTATTATTAAAAATTAAAGGAATTATTTTATCATGAGTTTTTGGTGTTTATAGAGTGTATATCAGATGGCTGGAAAAATCATATATGTATGTATGCATGCATGCATATCAATATCCTATAAATAAATAGTTTATTAGCATGCATGCATGCATGCTAATAAACTATTTATTTATAGAATATTGAAGTCAATGTATTTCAGGAAACTGAGATTATGTAATTCCTATTATATAGAAATTCCTGATTTCTCAAAAATATGAAAAGGAAGTTTTTAATCCTTCAGTTCTGTCATCTTTGACAATTTAAAGTTTTAGTGTATCATAAAAGTAACACAATGAATGCTTGTTATTTCTATTGAAAAATCTCCTAAGTGTTATCTCAGATGTTTTATGTAATAATTTTTTTTTAATATTTTTCAGCCAAATGTTGATAATGATATGGGAACAAAAAACAATGTTCTGTCTGTGAAGAAATCTGATTTTGAAGTGTTTGAAGCTCTAGCTATTGACAGTAAAAGTTCCAACAGTAGTGCTTCTGGTATGTTTAAAAAAAATCGATGCTTTGTATATATTTTTAGACAGAATTATGACTTGAGTTTTGTTCAAATTGTTATAAAAAATTGGAAGCGTTAAAAATTGTTATATTATTTTAATTTATAATCTGTATCAGATTCAGAATTTTTGCAAATCATTTTTAGCATGACATTTTATTGAATTCTTTTAAATAAAATGGTAACTTTTAAATATGCAGGAGCATTTTAAATATGCAATTGCAGGAGCAGCATTGAGCCTTGCTATTTAAGGATGTTTAAAAAAATTGTTTGATCAGAGCTGCTTCTTATATTTATTATAAATGAATGTATATTCATTTATATTTACAGTGATATATACCAGTGTCTCTAACTCTTTACCGCCAGCAAAATAATTATTATTGGTTTCTTGGACAAATAATAACTGAAAAATGGGGAAATACTAATATATGTTGTAGAAATATTTGTGGGAAGTATAGAAGAAGAAATGGACATTTTCTTCAAACAAACAAATAAATAAATAAATATAATGTATGTATATATATTACTGTTTCTACTGTAGAGTGTTTTAATTTAAGAGTAAGCTGCCAAACAATTTTTAAATTTTATATTTTGAAAATAAGATTTGCCCAATCTCTTGAATTTCAATTTATACTTTTGATTTCATTTTGTTTTGTTTTTTTTTTTTTTTTTTTTTTTTCCCCACCTTATTACAAATAGCATTAAAATAGTTCTAAATTAGTTTTTAATTTGTAATAAAAAATAATTCACATTTATTATGTTATGTATTTTATATGTAGGCAATTATTTATTAGTAAAAAATTTGTGTATGCTTATTTTTTAAAAATAAAGTTATAAAATTATGTATTGTAAATGCAATATAAGCATTGAAATTTATTATCATGAGTTTATTTTGAATTAAAATAGGTGGATAAGGTACTTATACATTTAAAGATGTGGTCAGTATATGATGTTCCAATAGGAATAGAAATGCTTATGCCTCTAAAAGTAAATTGGTTTAAATAGTTATTTGCAAAGTTCTTAAAAAAACAATGCTACTGAAGTTCAATCAATGCAAAATTCAGTTTTATTTAGATTTAATTTAGAAAATTTGTTTATGTAATTAGGTAACTATTGAAATGAATCATAGTAATATATGTTAATAAAAAAGATTGCTGAATTGTTGTAAAAAATATTAAAAAGAAAAATATAAATGAAGAGGTTTTCAGAGAAAACATAGAAGTTAAAATAAGAATCATATATGTTGTTACAAAAACTGTGTGCAGGTCGAGTCATAGTATGTATTTTCATCTTGTCATTTTTGGTAAAGTTAAATGCATTTTAAAATTTGCCCAAAAACTGAATTTATCTAGATAAAGTGTATGCTTGAGTTAATTATGCAACTCATAACAATTCATTTGCACCATTGTAGAGCACTATAGATCACAAATTGAAAAGTATATGAATAAAGGTTCAGTTGGATAAACATGATGGTAATTAGTAAGGACTTTTTAAAAAAAATAGCTGTTCATTAAAAATGTTAATTTTTGTTGTTGACATTATGTTAAATTGACCAAAAAAATTTGAAATTATTAAATACTTATATTTGAGTTTTTTAAACCCTGATTTAATTACTTTCTATATTTAGTAAATTTTTAAGCAGCTTTATAGAGATGTTAAGTTGTATTTCTATTGTACAATATGTAAAGATTGTACTCTTTGAAATTTTATTTTTATTACAGCTTCTAATGATTCATCTGAGGATTTTGTACAAACTATTCCAATTCATAGAAACAGAAATATGGTTCCTCCTGTTCTTCCTCCCCATTTGCTGGAAGTGATTTTAAACAAAGATGTTTCTTTAAAAGTAAGCATAATTTAATTTCAGGCTATTTTTAATTTTGCATATAAAAATTTACAAGAAATAAAAATTACCTTTCACAATTCTTATATTATCCATGGTTGTTAGCCAGTTTGTGTTAGTCAGGTGATTGATCTGATGTAAAACACCTTGAAGCTTTGGATAATTTCTATTTAAATTTTTTCTCTCACTTCATAGAAGTTGAAGTATTGGAAAGTAAATGATTAATATTATTCCTGACTTTTTAAGATTAATTCTCTTACCAATTATGTGGTGATGCTCAGAATCACATCAAAACTACTAGTCAAAGGTTGATAAATTGGGTGTTTAATTAGTGATTTAGATCTAAGTTAATTGATGAAAAAAAATTTAAGGTAAAAGCTCAAGAACTCAATGTAAAAGAAGTTAATAAACTATAAATGTAAAATTTTATACTAATTTTCAAGTTATAAGTGTTCATGTGTGTATGCTTATATGAAATAAAGAATTTTGAGCATTTTCATTTTTCATTTGGATTTCACTGTAAGACTGATTTTTGAAAATTTTGATTTTAAGATGTAACTATGCAATATCACTATAGTAAAAAATCAGAAAAGGAAACAAATTTCAAAATTTTTAAAAAGTTAAATAAGGTCATCAGATTTTTGAAGTGTTTTCATGAGTTAATGTGAAACTTTTGCTTTTCCCTACTTTACGTTCTTATTTAACTATTTTAGTTCTTATATCCATTGCTTGTTTTTCCTGTTGTTTAAATGCTTACATATTCAATTATTTTCTTGAGGAAAAGATTTTTGTAAATTTTATAAGTGAAAAAAAATATCCCAATTAAGGAGTTTTCTAAATGTCAATTAGTTTTTATTGAAATTTGAAACAAATTCTTATGTCATCGGGAATATTTTTCTTCTAATTAAAATTATATTACACTTGAAAATAATATTTCCCCCTTTTCATCCTTGTTTACCTTTGCCACAATTCTTGAATTTATATTTTATGTTTATATAAATATGATGACATTATCATTTTTGAATCTACAATTGCTTGATTTAAAAAAATCTTTTTGATAATCAAACAATAATCATTTTATTTTCTGCAATTTTTCAGCCTAAAGATTTTTTAAAATTTGATACCAATAACTTAGATATTTTTAAGTGACATTGAAGTTTTGTGTAGATTATTTCTGTCTCTGTGAACTATTTTTTTTTTTTAAATATTTTTCTACTAGTAAATCCATTTTTAATATATATCATTAAAATTTTCCAAAAGAAAAGTTCTTTTCAAACGTTTTTTAAAATTTAATTAGCACATTTTTCTGTATATAATTCTTGGATTATGTGATAAGAGTTTTGAATTTTATTATTATACCCCATAATGAATAATCTAATAAAAATAATGTTCTTCATTAGAAAAGCTTACAATAAAGTTTTGAAAGCAATACTGTTTATTTTTAAAGTAAGTAACAGTGGTGACACTTCGACTCAGCTGACTTACTTCAACTGTGATCAGTTTTGTCTAATTATGCTTCAGAAGAAATTTGACTCTTCAAAAAGATATGTTTTCTACTGCATATTGTCATGTGGAAGTGAAAGCAAATAAGTTGATGATCTCTGAATCTAATACTTCCATCTCAGTTTATTACACTCTGATGAGGTTGATAAAAATAAAATCCACTCCAATGTTTTTCTGTGCAATTTATTTTATTTTAAATCATACTATATATTTTTTTTATTTTATGTGGTATCACATTATTAGCAGTATATATTTTTTGTCTAATCGCTAGAAACTTTTCCGTGGATTATGTGACGCTTTTTTCTGTTATTCGTGAAAAAAATGTCCTGGGTATAATACTCTGTTGCAGATTATATACAGGAAAATATGATAAATTAAATTTATCTGCTTAAAATAAATACAAATATTAAAAGAAAATAAAAAGTTTTTTTATATAAGCCACACTATATCATATACAAATATTTTTATTAACCTACAGATGATGCATTAAAGATTTCGGATTCTTTTGTGTTTCACTAACTGTGTACAAATTTGTCTTTTATAGATGTAATTTAAAATCTTATTTTTGTGAACTGAAAAAGAGGAAAATGTTGCATTAACAGAGTTTTTCTCATTAAGCTCATGATCACATAATCTTATTTATATTTTTAGCTTACAATAACAACTTTTGTGTAGCAAATTTCAGCATTCTCATCTTTATGAACTTTTAATCTTGGTAGTTTATTCAGAGTTCTTTTGATATATTATTTAAGTATTTTTATACAGACCAATAGCTGAGTGGGGCTTGTACTCCTGCCTTCTAGACTCTTGGTTCTGGGTTTGAATTCTGATTCAGGCCTGAATATTTCTTTCTCTCTGTTTCCCTGTTCTTTCTTCTGAAATGTGGCTACCCTATAAAGGGGTTTGTAGTGGTATGGCATGGATAATGCTACTCGCCTCCTAGACATGGTTCACTGGCGCCGACCAGGTAATGATAAATGAGTAGCAGTTTCTGACCTTGTTGTGGTGAAGGATTAATCACCCTGTGCCCGCCGTTATTAATAAAATTTAAGTGTTTATTTTATTAGCATTTTTTGTTGTCTAAAATTGCTTGATGAAGAAAAACTTAAGTTATATTAATTTTTATAGAATGAGCCAATCTTGCTGCCTGAACCGAAGCATGTTATGCTCAATCATCTTTATGCATTATCAATTAAGGTATTATATTTTAATATTTAAATAATATGAATTACAAATGTTTTGCTGTGTATATTAAACCTGTGTTTTTGCAGGAAGGTGTTATGGTTTTAAGTGCAACCTTTAGGTACAAGAAGAAGTATGTGACCACTGTCTTATATAAACCAATCTAATTAAGGTATAATATGTTATGCTGTTGAATATATATATTTAATCTTATTGCAATGTTATCTTTCTTTGTTACTTTAAAACTATTTTCTTATAGGATGAAGCGATGGTTTTTTTAAGTACAAAAGAGCATCAGAAGATAACCTCTTACGTGAATCAAACTATGATAGCTCTGAATTTTTTCTACTTTAATTCATATCCATCAATGTTAATACTCACAACTGTTAATGTTATATTATATTGTTGTTGACAAATCAATATTTAACTCTGCCATTAAAGTCATTAATGCTCAAATATTTGTAAGTTAAATTATTACAATAATTTAATGTTTCATATTGGTGCTATGAATGTTGAATTGACATAAAACGGGATATATGTGCAAAGTATTACAGTTTGCTATTGTTAATTTAATTTTCTTATTTTGATGTTATTTGTTTGCCTCACTTCACATTACCGTAAATCTTTTCTACAAAACTACACCATCTCTTTTCAGGGTAGCTTTCTTTTTAATTAGCTTTTTTCCCATCATTGTGAAATATAAAATTTTCCTTTAACGATCACCAAAAATCTTAATCTCTTCCCACTTAATCATGTATATGTATTTGCTTAAATTAAAATGATATTCCCAAAAGGATGATACTCCGTCTGATCTTGTTTAAAGGAGTGACTTGGATATTAAAAACTTAAAAATAAAGCTATTTAAAATATTTAATGTGAAAGCATTTTTCCTAATATATCAAAATTGTTTTTCAACTATAAACTTAAAACGTTATTTTTAACATGCATTGAAATTAGCATCCTTAGATCTTTATTAAGAGATAATCTCCTGAGATATACTATTTCCCTCAAAAGTGAAAAGTAGGTCTGTTGGAAAAGTTTTTCTGTATTTGAATGCATTGAGATTGACCAATTATATACATTAATACTTACTCTAAATTTTGTATTTTTAAATTTTAAAATAGAAAATACTCATGTTATTTTTTTATAAGAAAAGATTTGGCAAAATAATAACACTATATGAATGTTATTTTTTATAAGAAAATATTTGGCAAAATAATCAAAAATATAGAAGTATTATATAAAAAATGAATTTAATATTTACATAAATTATTATTTACACTGTTATTCTTTTCAATTGCATTTTCTTGATATTATCAATGACATAATCAAAGAATAATAATTGTTAAATGATATATCAAAGTACGTTCCTTGGAAAAGAATAATTTTTTACTTATATTTATGAATGAGTATTTTTTCTATGAATGAAGTTTTTATTTAATAATAATTTATATGTGTCAGCAAAGTTAAAGATTTTAAATAATATCTATTTACTACCTATGTGCCTATATAGATGTTTATAATAAGACAATTATTGTATTGTTAATTATTTTTGGATGCCATTTTATCCTTCATAAAGGAGATATTTTTTCATGTTGTATTTTTTTTTATAGAAAACTCATTTGTTTTCACTGGAATAAAGCAATTTCATAATGGTTAAAGTGTTATTTTTGATAGAATTGGTATTGTAGTTGGATTTTAATATTTTTGTCAAAATATTTTACATTTTGATAAGTATTTGTAACTTGTGTCAGGGATTTATACATTTTCATGTATACTTATATGTTTATTCTTAATAAAAATTTTAAAAAATGATGCTTTGTCTTTTTATATTCCTTTTTTTCCTCAATAAAATTTTTTTAATTTGTTTTTTTAAGGGAATTTTAAATCTGCAATGTGTGAAGGAAAAAATTTATAATTTTAAGCATTGGTATAAAAGTTTGCTTTCTCAGGCCAGTGATCACTAGCCATTAAACTAGTTAGTAACATATATAGAATTTTTCTACAAATGTGAGATATTTTAATACATTTCTGTCTATAAATTAAAATATAATTTTGTTGACTATTTTAATGGCTATATTTTCCTTATGTTGTATTTTCATGCATTAGTTGTGTATTTTAAGTGTTCCAGTTAAAACAATGAACAAAATTAAACTTGGAATATGGTATTATTGTAAACCTTGCATCTTTAAAATTAATGAAATTCAAAAATAAGAAAACATGATTGCACTTAAAGTTTCATTTCATACAGAATTTTAAAACTGTTTGATATAAGAAATATGCTATTTAATTTTATAGAGTATGGTGCTAAAATTAAGTATATTGATGCAGAAGAATTTAAATGAAAAAAATATTAGCTGTTTTGTGTGTCTAAGTTATTTTTATTTACTAGTATTATATTTTAAAAGCTAATTTTGAGACATTTGAAATATAGGTCATTAGCAAATTTTGTCATTATCTGACATGTATGTTCTGTATTCATTGTACACAACTTACAATGTTATACTACTGTATGAAAATGTTTTCTAATTTCCTGCTTTAATTAAAAGCTTAATATAACATTACTCTTAATAAATAGTTTAGCTTTGTTATTTATACAATTTTTCTTTTAAATTTTTGAGGTAAAAATATGATTTTCTCTTAATTGAAAATTTCAGTTATATTTAAAAAAAATTTTAATCCCAAATTATTTTTCAGATTCATGAATTTGAGCATCCCAGATCGAATGTAGTTATAGCTAAGTTTTGATAGACTATTTCAAACGTTACTTATCTTGTTATTACTAAATTTCCACCTATTTTGAAATATTAATCTGTTTGTAAAAGCTAATTTTGTTTTTTAAGCATCACAAAACAAACTTGAAATCAAATATGGCTTGAGAAGCCAGATATATTTATGGGACTGGTGTCCCATGCATTCATAATTTACATGTAAATCTGGATTAAGAAGCCCAAATATTTAAATAATCATTGATTTCGAAACTGACTTCTCGAATAACTAAATACTTATTCATAAAACGGCTTAAGAAGTCAAAATAATTGGTTAATTATACGTGATGAGACTCACTCCAAAATCAAAATAATACTTTAAAATATAAATGAGGTAACCAAAACATAAAATTGTTGTTACAGAATGAGATCTCTCTGTACACACAGCAAGCTGGCAACTTACTCTAATCTATCTTTTTTCCTTGAGTCGAGAAGAGGGGTGGAAGAAGGAACTGCCGAATGTTATCTCAAGGTTCTTTCGATTTTTACAATATTGTATTCTTTATTTTATTTGAAATATTTGTGCTCCAAATTATTAGTCCACATAGCTTAAATGTTTCTAAATAATTGATAAACATTATTTAAAAATTACCGAAAGAGGCCATGTTTTAGTTTTAAAGATGCCTTATACATTCAGTAGAGTTTCCTTGCTTTTTCTGTAATTTTACTTTAACACCAATTTGTAGATTCACTTCTGATGAAAGTTGGAATGCCTCAGTGCAGTATGCATTGCATTTTTACCTTTCAGCTTTATTGTTAGGCCATAATTGTTAGTTATGTTTAAAATCACCTAGACACCGTGGAGAGGATGGTGAATAACTGCGTTATACACTGCCACACTGGTTCTGCAGCGGGTTGTTATGGTATGGGGTGGCATTGGATATCACTCATGCAGACGTCTAGTACGCATTGCCAGTACTTTAAATAGCCAGCGCTATATCTCCAAGGTGGTGGAGCCAGTTGTCCTTCCTTACCATCAAGTTTTGTCCATAGCCAGTCTTTTTTGGTGTTGCAATTTCTGTGGCCAGCAGTGTAATATATATTCTATTGTGATATTTAGATCTGCAATAAAAATGGACTAAAATTAAGTTGCTTATATTGGCTACTTCAGCCAGAATTTGCACTTCCATGGCCTGCATTCTAGAATCATTTGAGACCCAGACAAAATACTGAAATATGCACTTTAAACCAACTACAACATATTTTCTATCTAATCAACCGGATAATTGATGTATATGATTATTTCTAATAAAGTGGAGCTGCAATTGCTTCAGCCCATAACTTCATTTTATTCGCTAACCATCGCAGAAAGAAGTACCTTATAAGTCTGTCGGCTAACTATGTTATGGATCTACCTCAATAAATGATTATAGTGAATGAAATTACAGTCCACTTCTAAAAACTTACTCCATACTATGAAAACATGTACCCTTAACATTTGATTCCCTTTATAGGTGCATCCAAATAATGTGCATGGAGAAAGTAAAAACAGAGCTCCCACTTCCCCTTGTACAGTGTCTGCTATCCAACTGGAATCTTTCTACTCTATGCAGGGCAAATTTACCGTTAAGTCACAGTGGATCCTACTAAACTGATCTTGGGGAAGATTACATCACTCACCAAATAATTCAATCAAAAGTATCAGTATGCATCTAGGAGGTGAGTGACCAAATGAAATTCATCAGCCGGACTTATCTCACACTTGCTTTATTGGATTCAAATCAAGTGAGAATGCTAGTTATTCCAAATGGGGAATATTCTTAAAACCTACGCACTTGTTTACTATATCATCCATAAATACAAATTCCTCATCAAGGACATCCCAGCCAAATGCTACTTTGGAAGTATGCCCAATATATATATGGTTAGTCATGATTGCGATATGAACATGAAGATACGTTCGTGGAACCCTCAGAATATTTCCACCCCAAACAAATAGTTCTACATCCCGATAACAGTGTTGTTCAATGATCTTATGGAATTATGTTGATTTACATATGAAGTTCTGACTTTAGTCAAATTGCATACTAAACAGAAACTTGCCGGAAAGATTGCGTATTTTCAGTTATCTTTTTTGATAGAAATGAATAAAAATTAATAATCTACCCTTAATTTATATAATATATAAATTTGTAGTATTGAATACCTATCTTAGTATGTTAACTAGAACCGTCAAATTACACATTTCATTATTAAAATATCGCATGAATTCTCTCGAAGTATATGAAGATGCGCAATAGATAAAATTTTTTGCGTATCTAGTTTTGCTTTCTAATGTCATTGCATGTTGTTGCCGACGCAGCGCTCGAATGAAACGACAGACTGCATTAGTCATTTTTAGTAAACCATCGCCTTTGAAACATCAGTGACTTATTAAAAAATATATAAACGTTTATTGTTAATAGATATAGTGTTAATCTTAGGTAAATATTTTTAAATATTATTTCATATTTTATATTCTGCATTCGTTTGAAAGAACATTTTGCGTCACGACTGAAGTTTTAACCTGTAACAACCTTAAGGTATTAAAAATTACTAAGCTTATAATTTAATTTGCTTATTTTTGAACAATAAAATATTTTAACATTATGAGAAATTATTTTACCATTAAAAATCAGTGTAAAATATAGAGATAATTATTAAAATTACCTTGAACTAATATATTATTTTCTTGTGTTGGTAAAATTTTTAGCACTTTAATATGTGACGAAATATGTTCTTGCAAACGAATGATGAATAAATTATTTTATAACAATATTATTAAAATATATTTTTTTATAGTTTCTTATTATGGGTAGTTAAATGAAGAAATCATAATTATCCGAAACATGTAGTAGTAGAGAATTTCAAGCTTGGTGGACCGACAGATACGGTATGATTGAAAAGGATAGTAAAGCAATTTGTATGTTATGTTCTAAAACTGTTGTCTGTAGAACATCTTCAGTAAAAGTGGCATTATGAAACGAACCATAAATTTCTTCTCTATCGAAATGTAGAAGAGCAAAAGTTACGATCACATGCCTTAAAAAATAAAAATGCTCAAACTATTTCTTTAATGAAATATAATGGATCTGAATTAAACACCACTTCTGCTAATTATCAAGTTTCAAAAACTATTGCTAAATATGCGAAATCTTTTTATGAAGGCGAATTCTTAAAGATTGCTAAGTGTGTGCCATACTTCTTCGATGATTTCGAAAACAAAGAAAAAAAACCCCAAAGAATTAAAGACATGCCGATAGCTAGGATTACAGTGAAAGACAGAATTTTTGGAATGGTGGAAAATGAAAATTTTTTAAAAAAAAGTCCATGTTGTAGCGATTTCATACCCATTTGACTTAAAGAGTCTACCGATGTAACAGGCTCTGCTCCCTTAGCAATTTTTGTACATTATATTGTTTAAAATAATATTAAAGAAGTGTTAACGAATTTATGAACATTAACAACAACAAAAGAATTAGAAATTTGTAATGCTGTTATAGATGCATTGGAAAAAAGAGAAATATGTCCTTCTAAAATTGTGTCAATTACAACTGATGGTATCTGCAACTTAACTGGACGGGAAAATGGATTTATAAATTTATTTACAAAACGTATTGGATACACTATTCTTGATTTTCATTGTATTATTCGTCAACAAGCGTTATGTGTCAAAACATGTTTTAAATGCTTGATGATATTTCGAGTTTGGTAACAAAATTAGTCAATTTTGTATCCGCACGAGTACTAAATAAAATAAAAATTTCAAGAATTGTTAACTCGTCGTACAATAGCTTACTTTTTTACAATAATGTACGCTGGTTAAGCCACGGAAATGCTTGCAAATATTTGTAGGTTTTCAGGAGGAAATAAGATTATATTTCTAAATAATGAGAACACACATTATTGACCAATACAATCAATTATTGGATGTAGAATGACAAGCAAAGTTATATTTTTTCCCTGATTTACGCTCTCACTTAAATAAATTAAATATAAAAGTACAAGATGTTAATAAAACAGTGATTATAATGTTTGATTTAATAAAAAAGTTCGAAGTCAAATTACAGATTTTTAATCGTGTTATTCCTTCAAATTCATATAAATATTTTCCGAATACAATTTTTTTTTTCTGAAAGTGAATGTCACGAAAAGCCAAATAAAGAGTCCTTAACGGAAGAATATTCAGTGGTAATTCAATCTCTGATTCAGGAATTTTCTGCAAGATTTACACAGTTTAATGAATTTGTGAAGAAACTTTAAATTTTTTTTATATCCTGATCAATGCCATTTGTAAAATTAAATTTAAAAGTCTTTGAGTGGTTAAATTTTAATGAATTAGAAATGGAATTAGTTGAATTTTATTCAATTACCATATTAAACCAAAAATTTGTTGATTTAAGAAATGAGTTAGAAATTATTGAAAGTAATCGATTATTGAATAAAATAAATAAAATTGCAGAAGATGGAATTCAATTCCTGACACGTTTAATTGCTTAAAAATATTAGCAAAGACAATTTATCAATATTTTCATCCACGTGGGCATGCGAAGTTCTATTTTCAGAATTAAATTTTATAAGAAATAAATATAAGAATAGAATGACGGATATGTATAGCTGCATGCGTACTGTTGAAATTAACTAAATATAAACCAGATATTATATTTTTATCGTCTTGTGTACAGCAACAAAAATTATATTCAAAACAATTGTTTTTAATGTGAATTTTATTTTCTAGCATATTTCTTTTTGTAAATTATTGATTAATAAAATATTGCTTGAAAAAGAATTGCTTTTATTTGTTTATTTAATTATACTTATAGTTTAACCACGCTAACATTTCGAATGGAATTTTATTGTGTGACACGTTACCTATTTAAAAAAGAATTTTTATGACTTTGTGGCACGGACATCAAAAAAGGTTCGCCATCCCTGCTCTAGTGGAACAAATCCCACAGGTTTGCAAACTTGTTGGTTATATTTGCCAACCGACTCTTCATAATTTTTCTTGAAACTAGTACTCGTAAATAAAGACAGATAAGGAGATAAGTTTAATGAATACCTGCGTCTGTTTTTTTTTTCAGTTATTGCTAAATATCGAGTATCTATCGGTATTATAACTCAGTTATTATGCATGCTATCATGTCTATTGCTTTCATTCTTTTGAAACTATTGGAAAACTTAGAGTTGATAGTCTGCACCTCGACTATTGCCATCTGACTAGATGCACATTTCATGTGACAAATAATTTGACCATGTAAAATGTCCTTTGCATGTGTCCTCTGTGTTATTACTATTCAGTTATAGCACTGTACGGCTTATAAGAAAGTTTGGAATCCCACTGCTTCTCGGTCACCATTCTCCTTGTATATTCTCCCCTTACATTCTTTTCATTATGACCGAATGTCTTTGAGGGATTCCTTCAACTTGTAACACAAGGAAGTTATTCGTAAAGACATGAATGATAGTCCTACAGATGAATTTTTTTACCTTAGAGTTCGAATTTCCCGTGATTTTGGAATTATTCATAAATACAACACATGGTTGTAAATAAAAATATTATTCAGCATTAATCCTTCCTATAATTTTATCTTCATAATTTATGTTTTCAAAATATTCCTTAAGGCAGTAAAGTTCTAGTTAATTATTTTTAATTAATTTATTTTGAAGCATTTGATAAAATTGAGAGTTAACTTTATATTAATTGGTAAATGGTTGCAGATTACGAAAATACGATCGTTAAGCTATCGAACTAGATGACGTACTGGAAGCAAGTAGTGAAGTGTTTGGGGGGAAACACGGGTGAGAACTGTACGGCGTATGTTTATCGCAAGTCATTGGTTTGACAAACAGGAGGAGTGAGAAGTAGGCTGTCAAGAGTGTCTCTCATGCTATCTATCCTCAAATATATTCACTCAAAATATTTTTGAAAACCACATCATCCTTCGAGTTCTTACTTTTGTCTCTTTAATCATTGGAATGTCAGGAGATTAAGATCGCACATTCTTAGTCTTTAAAAGCACAGTAGATTTCAAGGATTCACTTTCAAGAAAGGTGGATTTCACACAATGAATGAGAATAGTTCATTTCAGAACGTGAAAGTCAATATTGAAAGATTTTATTTGTTGAAACACATTTAAGGGGCTATCTTGTCATCTTGTAAGGATTTCCCCACTATATCATTTCTGAAGAAAACATGACTGCAATAATTTAATGCAGGATGAACAAATACACTTTTTGTATATCTTTGGTCATTACAAAGTAGAATATACCTTAAGGTCTTCAAAGTGTTAGATTAGGGATGTTTAAATTGTAGTCGGGTCGAAAAATTCCCCTGTTAGACTAAAGGTTATATGAGCTCTCTCAATAATGACTGGAGATCATTTTTCTAGAGCTTTAGCAAAAACAATGGATGGTAAAGCGTCTAATCAGTATTCAGTGTTATAAGACTTGAGAGCAGTCTTTAAGAAATGGTGAAACTTCTCTA
The DNA here is from genome assembly GCA_030067965.1 of Latrodectus elegans. NCBI lineage: Eukaryota > Metazoa > Arthropoda > Arachnida > Araneae > Theridiidae > Latrodectus > Latrodectus elegans. Next base: position 53,903,465 of record CM057817.1, read on the forward strand.
TTATTTCCTTGCTTTTCTAATATTCCATTGCCTCCAAGTGGTAAAAAGGAACTAGATTCTTTGGGTTGCCAGAAATTGTGAGAGCTTTGAAGAAATAATTCTGGAATTGAGGCACTTATTTTTTAAAGGTAGGCAAAGCGAATAATACAGTTGTTGAAGAATGATCTTGCCACTGTTTTAGTTGTGATACACGTGATGGAGACTAGTTCTACCTATCTAGTAAATCTGTACATCATTATTAAACCATAAAAAAACATCCTCTGGAAGGTGGTAATGAGATGACAAGATCAAGAATAATATACTCAAATCTTTTGGTTTAGGTTTGAAAAGTAGAAATAGGGGATTTGGTATGCTCAAATTTGATATTTGACACATTATGGATAAAGCAATATTTTGATATTGCCTTATCCAAATGTAACAATATTTATTTAAATTAGGCCAAACAAATCATGAATGAATCAACTTATTATTTTCTTAACTATCAGGGTGTGACAAACTGGGAAAGGATCAAATATTTCTTTCCGAAATTGTTTTCTAATAAATTACTTAATATGGGCTGGTAGACGGATGGTTAGCTCTCTGGGCTTCTATTCGACAAATAGTAGGTTCGATCTTCACCTTAAGTATGTATATACTAACATATATACCCGAAATGGAATATAAATGCTTTTTACCTTTAGAAACTGATTCATTTCTAATTGCTTTAATATTAGATGACACTAATGTCAGCTTTACTTGTGCGTTTTTCATCCTCCATATATAGCCTGCAAAGTTATATGGATAGTGATAATTTAAGAATTATTATTTAAATAAGTAGCAGTAGTGCTTTTGTGCATTTTTTTAATTTACTTTTTCTTATTTTTTATTTAACATTAATAAAATAGATAAATGTGTTATATGCATGATTTTATTGGTTTCAGAACTTAAAATTGCGTAGAAAGCAAAACAAAAGAGAATGCGCTAGCAGCAGCGTATGTTGTCTTCATCCGATGTGTGGAGAGAGCTTTTTATTAATTCCAGATCAAGTTTACCCTGGACTCCCCGAAATTCGCTCGGTGTCACGAATTCTGCTGCTTCTTTTTCAGGGTTTTCCTTGGAGCATTGCTGTAATAGTGGTCATTGATTTTTTTGAATTGGGTAATTTGGTAAGGAAACTCATATATATACATATATCATGCTTTTTGTTCCTATGCTTTTACTTTCAACCCCAAATAATTTCAAGAAATTTGAAAACGATATTCATTTCATTAAAAGTGTATATAGAACGATAATTCATGGGAAATGGGATGCATAAAGAAAATATTCAGAAAAAAGAAAGGAATTCCTTTTTCCCTACACACACAATGTAAAATTTACTTTATTTATTAGTTCTGCAGAAAAATTTTCCTGAATTAATTTTTCTTAAAAATCTGTTAAAACCAAAAGACACTCTCTTTAAGGAAACAAAATAGGGACATTAAAAGAAGTAACACGATAAGTATTGGAGAAATTAATAAGCTGGGCATACATGCATTATAATTAAGCTAAAATGGAATATTTAAATATTATTTAAATTTTTATTATAAAGTAAAATCTTAATTTCAAGAAGAAAAACATAAATGTTTTTTCATAAATTTATATACATAAAAAATTAATCAGATACTGATTATACATCCATACATTAATATATCTTTTCTGGGTGACACTATGACAATCTTATTAATAGTCTCAGGTATATTTTGAAATATATCTCAAAAGTAAACTCGCCCACGATTCGCAAATGATAAAATCATGTGAAATTCAAATCTGTCGCATATGATTAAATTCTGATTATATATTTCAGATTAAAATTTAAAAGCATTATTTAATTTATTTGATTACTGAGGCTATGATCATAGAGCAAGGAATAAGCTCCTAGCTCTATGGCTATGATGAATTCTTATTTTGGTGTGTCAAAATTTCAGCAAGGACGAGGCTCTGCGGGCCCTCATCTTTTTCAGACCTCTTAGATATCTTTGGAGTCGTAGGGTTTGTCTACCTCTTCTAGATAATACTGAGATTAGAAGCTATGGTCTAGGGTTTTTGCGAGGTTTGCTAGCCGGGGCCATTTACCTCTGTATTAAAATTTGGGGGTACCTAAAACTTGAGTACTGAATGACTGAGATTAGAAATGACAGCAACAACATTATAAATTTTTTTTCAAGACATTAGTGAACAAATTACTCGAAGAATTCCCATTTATTTATTTTGTTCGATTTATTTTCGAATTTAATATCTAGTTACATACATTGAGCTTCTGGCTCTATGATTCATATATACTATATATATTTTTATTTTATTTGGCATCTTCAAATTGTCTATCATCAATTCATCAATGGCATTAATAATATGATCTATCAATCCATCAAGTATTTATCATTGTAATATTTTAATTTGCATTTGACGTAGGCTTTCAAATAAGTTCAGCTATTTCAAACGTTAATATTTACCAATAAATACATAGAATGTAGTTGAAATATTAAAATCTTTGCTGTTAATACATTATTAACTATGTTTCTTTTTTTTGAAAATCTTTCAGTGTTAACTAAAAATGTCGATAGCATTTTATATTCTTTATAAGTGTAAAATAAATTGAATGAAATTTGTAAGACCAGTATTGAACCGAAAATTATTCACGTATATTATTTGAAAGCTACTTTCTACATAAGTTTTAGGAATCAGTTTTGATAAATCTTTTAGTTATAACTTTATACTTATTTTCAGTGTGAATATTTTGTGGAGTTTCAATTCTACCAAATGAGTTGTAAGTTCTATTTATTAAGGTATGCTTTAATTTTATATCATTTGCGAATTGTTTTTCTTATTTATTTTGTATACTTTATTACGTGTTTCTTATGTAGGAAATGAAAGCCTGTTCAAAACATTAATTTATCATGATATCCTAATATTCCATACAACTAGTTATGAGCAATTAACTATGCCATAAAGTTTAATACTGTTCCACAAAAATTAATCTCATGTATTACTAATGGTAATATTAATCTGTTTGAACAAGGTTGAAGTATTTATGACTGCTTTTTGGGCTATTAATTGAGACAAACTACATAGACAAACTTAAATATTTATTTTATTTAGTTTTATATGTTAATAAACCTCTACTAACGTAACAATACAATTTTATTTAAATATACTTTTGAAACAGTGTTTTTGATTTTTAAATTGAAAGTTTGATGTCAAGCATTTCTACTTCAAACAATAACAGTTTTGTAAATTTCACTTTAATGATTAATTAAATAAAATTCTATTGCTTTTTTTTCATTTCAGTTATTTTTAGTGTAGGAAGCCATTTTTCATTTTAGTATATGGTATTTTTTAATACATTTTTTTTTGATTCTCCCATTTTTTACCTGTGTAAAAATGTTTCTGACCATAAAATAAAACAAGAGGAAACTGCTTATACTATACTATTTGGATCATAACAATCTCACTTTTGATATTGATTTAGGAACAGTTATTAATTCATAGTAAACACTATCAAAACAATGTCAAGATTATTAACAAGTTAGAATTATTTATATATAATTTCCAGTAATCATATTATTGGGTGTTTCTTTTAAAAAGACATCAAGAGGCATATCTTTCTCTTTGAATTTTAACTTTATAAATTCCACAAGGTATGGATCAGCATGATTTTGTATTCAAATGTTCTTTTTTGTTTATATTTTTTCATATTGCATCGCCTTATAATTTAGTTTCATTTCACATCTATTTATGTATATTTGATTCTAGAGTAATGCATCTTTTTCCTTGAGAAATGTAATAGAATTCTTAACATTTGCAGTTAATTAAGAAGTTGGAAATAAATGTGTTTATGGTTCTTCATTTGACTACTTCTGTGTATGTTTTTACATGATCTAGCACTTTATATCAAGAGTCTACTATTTTCTTATCAATCTAAATTGACTTACTAATCTAACTTAACCTAATTGACTGACTAATCTTACTTAATCTAAATTACTTATCTTCCTTTTCATTTCCTTTTTACTTACATAAAGACTTCATGACTAAATTCTGAGAAGTTAATTTCACACAGTTTGTAAGCATTGCAAAGTAAATATAAAATAAATTAAAATCAATATTGTATTTCATGGTTGATCAATAGTATATTCACTATTATTTATCTTCTTTAAATGGATCAAATAAATATGCACACCTTAAAAACATTGTAGTGACTCATCACATCTTGTCTAAAAAATCTTAATTTAAAAAGTAAAACTTAAAACTGCAAAGTTTTACTAAAAACTTGTCTATCAAATTTCTGTGCCAATAATATTAAATTCATAAAATGTACCCAATCAATCATTACACTTTGTCAGTGGGTTTTATGCATTCTCTGAATAAAATCTGAACTGAACACAGAACATTTACTTTCTTTCTTATTTACTTCTTCATTCTTTATTTTAATGATAAATTAACTTATGTTTAAGTTATGAAAAATACTTATTTTGATTAAAATTACTGATTTTCTATTATGCAAGCAAATATAGATGCTTAGATATTAATTTTTTTAGTATTTAACACTTTCTCTAGATTATAGTATGTATTTATTTATATTTTGTGTTATATACAATATTTAAACTTTTTATGACTCTTGTGGATAAGTTTGATTATGTGCCTTTTTTTAGAATCAATTGTGCCATTGACTATGACTTTTTTGATTAAGAATGATTTTTTCTGTACTACTGCAGTAAAAGATTACCTGTATTTCAAACTGTTTTTATTTCTTTTAGGCATTAAACAGGATGTTTTATATAGTTATATTACCATAAATTTTTTGTGTAGCTATAATTTGTTTCATTAATAATGTGCATTAGGGAAAATATGGAATAAAGAAAGAAAAATCAGAAAGCAAAAGAAAATATTTTTTTAACATTAGTTTACTTTTGACTAGTATTTGAATAGTTTTCATACCCTTGATTTTTCAAGTTTTTTGATGAAATTATTTTTACAATGCATGAAATGTTTTTTTATATATGTGGTTTTTTGACAGAATCAAAAATTTTTTTCAAGTAGAATCCCATTTTAATCTGTTTATCATTCTTAGATGGATATCTTTATACATCTATTTTACTTAATATAATCTAAGTATAGTCTCTTTTTTGAAAAAAAATCTCATTTTTATGACATCACAAAGCAAAATAGTAATCATTTGGTTAACGTTTATGTAATTAAATATAATTTGAATTAATAAAGCACACTTCTTCTGCTATAACTTTGAAAATTAAACATATTTTTCTATAATATTTATAATGAGCCTTTAAATAATACTGTAAATATGTATACAGGGCTGGCCCTAGAAGTTTTGCTGCCCCAGGCAAAGAGGTAAAATACTGCTCGTGTATAACAAAAATTAATAGAGATAACCTAAATCCGTAATGGTAAAACAAAAACTGAGCAAAAAAATAAATAAATAAAGTAATATTGAAATTTTGATTAGCTAAAGATACTATTTTATTAATTTATGTTTTTGGCACTAAATTAAAATTAAGGTTTCATACTAAAAAAGAAAAGAATCAATTCTAATGTATAATTATAACATGCGAATATTAAAAAAATACTAAATCAAATTATAGAACCAGTAAACAGTAAAGCTTAATTTTATATTAAAAATATGTTTAAACCAAGAGTTAAACTAGAAAGTTTTTTTTTTTCTCACTTTCAATTTTAAGAATTTTTTATAATATCTTTAACATTATAAAAAATTTCTTTAGCAAGTTCTTGTTCAGTGGCTATTGTTGTCAAGCTGTATAGCTGATTCTCAATAGTTGTGTAGCTTAAAATTTTATTAATAAATTTTCATTTGGAGAAACTCCTTTCTCCACTTGCCACACTTATTGGGAGGGTAAGGAATATATCTTCTTTAAAACTGTACTGAGATTTGGAGCAAAATCCAGGTTCGATATGAATTTTAAAATCTCAATTAGACTTTTTTATTTTAGAAAAGCAGAAACGCTACTATCTCATCTGCTGGGTCCAGCATGTTTATATCTGATGAATTCCCATCAGTTAACACTTTTTCTAAATCTTTACAATACTTTAGTATGCCATTTTGAAGAGTATCTTTTAAATCAAAAATCTTGTATAAAAATTGGAAAAGTTGCTATAGGAACTGTTCAAATCAAACCTGAATTCTAGTGCATTGATAGCTTTATTTAATTGTGAAAAAATAAAACTTTGCCTTATGTTTCAAATTCTATGGGATCATCTTATGTCTCATGGTCGAAATTAAACATCCTTATTCAAACTCTATGATGTGACTGGGTGAGCTCAAAATTAGTAGGTATATCAATTTTCTCAGCATTGCAAAGCATTTCATTAGAAGCTGTGATAAATCATAGTCTAGCAAATGGTAAATCATATCCTTTTGTCTGTAAGAGCTTACTTATATAGAATTATTGTAATTTAAGTTTTTGTACTAAATTACAAGGCAGTATAAAAACAAAAATTGCTTAACACAATTTAATAGTCTGGAAGCCTCAACTCTTATAGAGTTGTCAGTCTATGAATTATATTAGAAATAGCAAGTAAATCATTGTATATCCCTCCTAGTTGATACCTTAGTGGTTTTGATGCATATATTTGGCTTTTCCAATGAGCATCACAGGTTCCAAATTAAGTCTTTGAACATATTTTATCAATTTGGTTTATTGAAAAGTTGGTGAGGAAAAAAAAAAAAGATATATTTTTTGGACTGTTAAAAAAAATTGGCAACTTCGAAGAATTCTTTTGCCATGTTATTAACTACTAAGTTTAATGAGTGACTGCTACATGGGAGGTAAAATGCTTGTGGATTTAACACATTTATTCTAGATTGTACTTCCAATTTATGTTTTTCATGTTGGCCCCATTATTGAAAGTCTGTTCCCTCATATTCTGCAAATTCAATCCCAAAGTTTCAAGTCTTTTATTCATAACCAGACAATCTTTCAACCAGAAGAAAGCCTAAAAAACTTTGATTGATTTTAATGGAAACCTTTTTTGGATTGGATTTGTCATTGGTTATGTTCCTTACTAAGATTGTCATTTGCTTGATCCTGCTGATATCTGGAGTACAATCTAGAATTGAATAATATTTAGCATTTTTAATCTCACTAATAATATGAGATGTTATATTCTCACATAAAAGAATAATTCATTTCAAATTTCTTTTCCAAGATGTGCATTTTAACTTCCTCTTTTTTAAGCACTCTGCAGAGATGCTCTTCCATTGCTGGATCAAACTGAGCAAGTAATTTAATAATTTGTAAAAAAATTACTATTACTGAAAATATAAAGTTTGTTACTTGTACCTCAGAAAGTTAAAAAGTTTTGAGCAAGTATTTCTATTATTGTAATAATTTATAGAAGCACCTTGTACCAATGATTTATTTCTGACTGTGGTAATGACTCTTTGTGAGTGACTGCCAATCATTTTAGAGTACTCCTCCCTTAATTCAATCTAAGACTTTTGACTCTGGATATGTTTTTTTATAGGTTTCATGTTGATTTAAAGTCTCAGAGAGGTGCTTCAAATCTTTAAAACCTCCAATAGAAAGGGAATTTAAAATAGAACAAAAAAGTTTGCTGCGAAATCATTAAACAGTCTTTTGTAGTTGAATAAACTAATTAGTTATACACGACTTTTTCACCATTTTTCATATTTCTCAAATATTCAAGGGTGCTAAATCTTCAACCATTATCATTATATGAAAAACTGTATTCCTTGAAAACTTCAGGTAGTCCTTCTTTTAACAAAAAATATGTATCTTAGATTCTTTGTATGTTTCTGGGGTAAGCTCTATTTGAGCAATATTGGTATCTTGATTGGCAATGGCTTCAAGATTAAGATTTGAAGCACCTTCTAATATTCCTGTTTCATCATCATTTCTTTTCATGCCTTGTAGGTAACTTTACAGACTTCCACTACTACTTCTGCCTGTTTTTGAATTTGAACTTACTTTTCGACTCTTTTTCTTTTATATTGAGCACACGATAATTTTTTACTATAAGACATTCTGAAAACAAAAACACTTAAAATTAAGAAAGTGTTTTGATAAAAAATCACTGTTTTATTTAAATGAAACAAAGACGTTTTAGAGTATTATTTTAATGTTATAAGGCGATATTTTGTTGGCTTTGTTTAAAGCAAAATGTAAAAAAATATACTTTATAATCTCTATGACTGTCAATTTGGATTTAATTAAGCCTCAAGGTTTGATTAAAACCTAAGTGTTAACCATAGACTAGAATCTATTTTTTTAACACTGTACCCTAAATAAAGTCAGCAAATTTATTAAACTTATCCAAATTTAAAAAGCCAATTATACTCTATTTTTTAAGCAGTAAAAATATTTCCCCAACAATTTTAGAAAGACCTTGGCCAATACCAATGAATTGATATTGACCAATCAAATATGAATAGAATGGATCTATCTATACCAAGGGATTAATATATTCTCTATTGGGCATTTTTCAAAAGCAATTTTTATAAAAATTTAAAAAAAAAATAGAACAAAAAAAGAGTACTTAAAAGTATAAAGTTATTTTTTAACCAACTTCACTGAAGTAATGTTAATTTAATTCATATTTTTTTTTTTTAAATCAGGTGCCTAATGTTTTTTTCCTTTGAAAATTAAGAGGAAAACTTTAATTTCTTTCCATCCTTTAATATTAACCCCAAAGGCAAAATGTGTAGATTTCTAAAAGTTAATTTTGCATTTTATTTGGATTCCCAGTGGTTTTATTCACATCAAATTTAAATTATTTTAGAAACTAGAATTTTTTCAACCCCTAAATGTCATCCCCAAAATTGAGAGTTGATATTATAAACTACCTTTTTAGCAGTGTGGTAGCATACCCTATCACACACACAAAAAAAAGATCATTCAAATCGGAAAACTAAAATTTTTTCACACCCCTTAATATTAACTCTAAATGTGAAGGGGGGTAGTTTTTTTTAAAAGTTTTAGTTTTGCATTTTATTTGCATCTCTAGTGGAAGTCCCCCAAATAGTTTTAATTGTTTTTGAAAACTTTTATTTTTTATCAACCCCTAACTGTTACCTCCAAAATCAAGGAATGGCATTTTAAACCACCTTTTTAAAAATGGTACTGATCTGTTAACCTACCCTCTCAAACAAAAAAAATCATTCAAATTGGTTGAGATATGCCAAAGTAATTGCCGGACAAACATTAAAAAAAAAAAAAAAAAAAAAAAAAAAAAAAAAAAAATTGAGCGAATTGATAACCTCCTCCTTTTTTGAAGTTGGTACAGGAAAAAGCCTTATTTTAAAAGAAACAACCTGTAAAAGCTATTTAAATATTTCTTGAGAAAAACCGAATATTTTTAATTATTCTACTTACCTTTCTTTTATAACACAACACAAGTTTAAAAAAAGGCCTAGTAAGTAGTAATTGTATTATAACACACCGTACTTCACTAGCAACCAATCTGCAAGACTGTTATTCCATAACTAAAACAATATAACTCCTTTTTTTCCTTTTACAGTCACATTTAAAATCATCCGAAAATTTGTGTGAAGTGATTGTGCCCACCCACTTTTTTGTACATGTATTGACAAATTAAGACATACAATAAAAAATTCGATTACAGATCTTTATATGTGTGTCTATTTATTTAAATTATAATAAAAAGGGTGATTTTGTTTATGTTTTAAGCTATTTCTAAGTGTGAATTTATTATGCTTGTAAGCAGTTTCCTTGAATTTAAAATACTTAAAAATTCTTAAATATTAATATATTAATATATAGATGTGTATATATATTAATATATTTTATTAAAATTCAACATGTTAACTTTTTATAAGATTTAAATGAATCTTGGTTTATTTTCTTCATTAACTAGTTAATTTTACATCTAATTTGCCACCTCCTAAGGTTGCTGCACCAAGCAGGGGCCCACTTACCCACCCCTAGAGCCAGCCCTGATCTATAATAAGTATCAATATGTTCTAAAATATAAAATTACAATTCCATTAATGTTGCTTTTATCTCTATTTTCATTTAGCTGTGTAAAGGGAGAAATGCTTAAAATACTGGATATGTTTGAAGATTTATGGCTGTTACAAATTGAAATTGGGTGAAAATTCTTTTGTTTAGCTACTTATCAAGGAAAAAATGACATCATTTTTGACTTCTTTATATTTAATGAGCTTTAAAGAAGCAGAAATATCACATACTGAAGATATTGATTGTATTAAAACTACAAATAAAAGCCAATGTACTCAAGGCCAATATAGTGAAGAAAAGAATGAATTTTTTAGAAGTAGAACCGGCAAAGTTAAGAATAATTGGACATGGAAGAGAAACCTTAAAAGTGTAGATAAATTGTTTCGATCATATAAATGTATATTTGTCTCCTGGGAACCTAATCAACCTTTAAGGTTATTTTTTAGTAATGGCTCAATTGTTAGTATAAAATTAAATCATGATAATAATACTTTAGAAAAAATAGATATTGATAATCATTTAGTTGGAAAATGTATTCCTAGTCGAATCATTGATGTTGTAATTACTCAAAATTGTATGTATATAACATATTGTGAGCCAAAGTTAACTCTAATTCATATTAATCAAGAAGTTTCTACCTTTTCCCTCTTCCATGGCTTGTTTGGCACTAAAAATGAGCTTAAAATCAGTCATGTTGATCTTATTGGTCCTATTAGTAAGAGCATTGAAAGACGATTATCTTTGAATGCTTCGAAAGATTTCTTATTAGTATGGTGGAAATTTTGTGGTGATGATGTTTTGCCATGGTCTCCAGTGACATTTTCATCTGATCGTGTTAATATTGTAGTGTATTCAATTAGTGAAGGATTTGAAGCAGTTTGTAGTATAAAAGCATATGGAGAACTTGTTTTTGCTAATTATAGCAAACAATATTCCAATCGAATTTTAACATTAGAAACACTGAAGAATGAAAAAGAAGAAGATATTAACATCTGTGCATATGAAATTGCTGGAGATCAATATCATCATATATTTTTATCGAAGCTGCCTTTGCGAGGTAAACTTCTTTCTTATGACTGGAGTACAAATGAAAAATTACTTGTATCAGATTCAGATCAAATACTTCTGATATATGATTTGAAAAAGCAAACTTCTATTGTGACTAATCTTTTATTTTTACCAAAACAAATAGCTTGGCACCCTCAAAATTGTATTGCTCTTGTCATTGGATCAGAAAATCAATTGCAATGCTTTGATTCTGCCTTAACTTGTGTGAAATTTCAGTTATTTTATAAATCAGACTCAGAGTATAACATCTTAAATATAAACTCGTATCTTTTTCAATGCTGTTCAATTCAAAAAGTCCTTTGGCAGAAATCAGATTTTTCTAGTTCTTGTTTATTTGTTTTAGACTCTAATTTATCTTCCATTTTAATTCTAACATTTTGTACTGGAAGCATTACACAAAATAATCTGACTCCTGTAGAATTAATCAATCAGTATTTAAAATCTAATTCTGTTGATGAAGCAATTCTTTTGCTAAAAAGTTTAAGTTGGTCCCATGAAAGTGAACTTTGCTTTCAGTGTCTGTCAAATATTACTAATTATTTATTTAGGAAACCTTTTAACTTAGAAACTCAGTCTGGTTTAGAACTTGCCTTAGGTACTTTTTTCGATAATATTGATATTTTTTCTAAACGTGTTGTTAAAATGTACCAACGAAGACTTCATCACATTGCAAGAAGATTTTTTCATCATCTTTTGCGTCATTATCAATTTCGCAAAGCTTTTTTACTTGCTGTAGATTTAGAATACCAAGATTTATTTCTGGATATTTTTCATGTTGCTCAGCAAAAAGGGGAAAATTTTTTAGCTGTAGTAGCTTTACGTAAAGCAGAAGAATTAGATACTTCATCAGACAGCTGCTCTTGTTCTTCTTATACTTCTAAATCTGGTACTTCATCAAGTAGTGAATCTGTGATTTCAGACAGTCAAATTATATCATGTTCTAATAATTTTGATACAACTTCTCACTCTCCATATGAATTGCCAGTAAGAAATCAACCACAGCTGTCAGAAGGATGGTTGAATTCACTTCATAACACTACAGAGATATCTCAGGATTTACAATTGAATAATTCTCTGCCTGGTTTAATGTCTCATCGAAAATTATATGCTCCTTTTTCTTCCGTATCAAATGAAATGAGCTCTGGCCAACTTTGTGAATCAGATATAAATTTACCATCTACCTCTTATTCTAGACCATTTTCAGAATCATATGTGCCTGATTTTCAAAATGTACGAAAATCAAATCTGGAGACCTCATTGAATGCAGAGAGTAGACAAACAGTTATTTATGAGCATAATGAAATGCATTGTCACAATTCAAAATCCTCCCGTGCTTTTGAAAATAGTATGAAGTTAATGTCATCATGTTCTCGATCATTGCCTGCATTTCATACTGGTGAATCAAAAGTCTCTGAAGTATCTATTCAAAGTACTACTTTACCATATATAATTGATGAGCAAAATAAGAGGATAGGACATCACCAGGAGCAATGTCTAACATCATATAAAACAGAAATACAGGATATTCATAAGAGTAACTTACTATATATTCCTAGCTCATATTTTAGGCCATTGCCAGATTTACCTAAGGAGGCTTCAAGATGTTCTCAAAAATCTAATCAAATTAAATCTCTGGCAATGACTGAAAAACAACATAAAATTTATCGAAGTCAGCAGATGCAATTCCAAAATTTATGTGACACAGAAATTTCAAATGCTACTAAAAGTAAAATGAAACATATTTCCACACCTAATTCAAGACAACTACCAAATTTTCCAGTGCAAAGTTTAGTATGTTCACAAGAAACTTCCATAGAATTTTTATCTGATATCACTGATAATCAAAGCAAACATATTCAATCTTATCAAGAGGATCATCTAGCTGTATCTAACCAATTTCCACATTCATGTAAAAATAATTCTAATCTCAGTTTTTTACCATGTTCTAGTACAATGCAAAATTTTTTATCTAATTCAAGATCTTCTGAGAAATTTGAATCATTCTGTGGTAATAGTATTGAAACTAAGGCACTCAATGATCAATATGGGGGAACAAATAAAAAAAGTGAACTTCCACAAAATGAGTATTTTAATTCATGTACAAAATCTTTAACTCCTAATGATGTTAATTATAAAACATATTTTACTCCAAATCACAGACCATTACCTGAATTCCCTTCATATATTAATAGAACTCTGAAAGAAGCTTTGTCAACTACTGATGTTAAACCATGTGTAAATATAGATCAACAACCAAAAGCATCCGAAGAAAATGCTTCAATTTCTTCAACAAGTAGACTGATTGAAGACACTGAAGAAATTGAAAATGCACGAATTAAACTTGTTCATTTTGGTATTATATAATTCTTAATGTATTATATTTATATTATATTTAATTTTGTAATTTAGTCAAAAAATATAATCTATAATATTTGTATTTTAATTAAATGCATTTAGTTTTAGAGTTATGTCTTACAAAATAATTACAAGTTTTCTTATTTAAATACTGAGTTTCTTAGTGATTTACTGCATTTTTTTATATAGTAATTTATTTTATTAAAAAATATAAGTGTAATTATATATAAATTATCTACAAAAGCTCAATTTAATATTGTGAATTTATTTTTTATTGAATATGTAATGAAAATGATCTTTAACCAAAGACATGATATCAATATAACCAATATTAATACAGTTTGCAGAAAATTTGAAATGGAGAAAAATCACACAGTTGTGATCTGCTTTAATTCTGATAAATTCAAAGTATTCTTCTGTTTAAGTTCTGTGATCATTTTTGAGGTACGTCAGACTGCTTATTTTTAATCTTTTCTTGTATGACATGCTGAATACTGAGTTAAAATTTTTGCTTATAATTTCATAAAACTTAAGATTGTTAAATTATTCTCACAATTGTTAAACTAAACATAATTAATAACTTAAAATCATTCATTTGGTGCTCTTTTCAAAATCTTTAGAAAATTTAGAAATTTTTTATGAACTAATTTTCTAGAATTTTAAAATGAATATAAAAGTGACATTTTCAAATTGCAAAATTTCGCTTATTGATTGAGGAAAATGCTACTTTACTTCTATGATGCTACTTTTAGTTGCATAGAAAGCAATTAAATGTTTGTTTTCATTGTTACTTTATTAAAAAAAATAAACCAATATACTTGTTAACACCATAAAATTGCTTAGATTTTAATTTTATAATTACTATATTATATTTTATGTACCTTTAGTATGATTAAAAGCAATGTTATTATGGTACACAAACCAAAAATTATTGTTGCTGTTGATTTTTAGTATTTGCCTTCAAGTTACAGTGCAATATATCAAATGTATTTTTGATTTGTTTTATTGTTAGTGAAGTAAAAATTACCTGTTTTATTAGCTGCTATACTTCTCCAAATTAATATTCTTCCTTTATTGAATTTAAACAGCAAGTGTTAAGTGGTTTTGAACATTTTTTGGTTAAGTTTTGGCAATTGGAATTTTTGACATTGGTTCTTCCATAAATCCAAAATTGATTGATTTCAGTTAGTTATTAAAAATTTATTCCAAAACTCATTTCCCTGCTAAACATTGTTCTTTGCATATTTGTTTATTTCTGAATGGTTTTCCTCCAGTTTTTATTTCCTAACAATTACAAGTATTTTCATATAGAACATTTCATACTGCCTATTCATTAAAAGTGTTTTTATTTTTTAATTTTTTTTGCAATGTATTTACCTGATTTTGAGTCATGGGGTGCATTTTTTAAGGCTACATTTAGTATAATTTTAAAAATAGAAATGCTTCAAGTCTTTACTAAATTATATTTTGCTTTAGTGAAAAATTACTTGGCTATTCAAACTTTTTTTATTGAACTTGTATTTTAAAATGTTTTCAGAACTATTCCATAAATTATGTTTTTATTTCAATAACTCTTATTCATAAATTTGATTTGTGATATTTTCAACTTTATATATAAAATCTGATTTTTGAAGCATTTAATAACATTATTTACAAAATAATAATAAAATGTTGAAATGAAATGGCAGACTTGATGGTCACATTTGTTCATTTCATTCAAATATGTGGTTTTAATACAAAGAAATTTGCTTAAAAACTGCTTAGCAAGTTTCTATATTTATTTAGGTATGAATAAAACAGCATTGAAAAATAAATAATTAAGTGAATAATGATTTCTTCTACATGTTTAACAGTTATTGCAAAATTGTTTGGTAAAATTAGTCAATAGGCATCCCAAAGAAGTAGAATATAATGTGGTTGTGAACAGAAAATGGCTATATCTATTGAATGAGTTATCAGTTAGAGTTGCTCAACAAAATAGCTTACTTTTACCTCATTTAAACAAAATTTACCTGTTGGTTTTTTCAGAAAAATTATAAATTGCAGGATTATTTGTAAAACCTAGTTTTCTATAAATTAGCATTTTTTACTCTATTTCTGTGTTAAAAACTTATAGAATTTATTTACATGTGTATGTATATACAAATATTTGGCTATTTTGAATCAGTACTATTTAAATTTTTGAACTATTCTCATAACTCTTTACTGCTGTCATACCCTTTTTAACTAGAAGAACTATTCCTGCTTTTTGTTATTTACTGTTGTGGATTTTCTGTATATTATCACAATGTGACAGGCAAGTTAATTTTTTAAGCGATTTATGTAATTATTGAAATTTCGGCCTATTGTTGAGTGAGGTGATTGTTTGTTATAATTGTTGAATAAAGAGAATATTTTTCAAATATTTATTGTTTCAATCCAGAATAAATTTGTATTTGTGATATCTTAATTAACAAGTATGTTGTATGCTATCTGTGATTTACAATGTAAATGTAACTTGCTTGATCAATTATTTTTTTATCTCTTAATCATGTTAAAAATTTGTATATAAGCATTTCTTTTATAACAAAACATGTGAGAATATAAATGTTTATTATTTTTTGTAAAAAAGCAATTTTTTAAAAAACATCTCAATGTACTGCTGCTTTAATCTATGTGTCATGATCTAATTAGCCCTCGTGTGCTAAAATAACCATTCAGCAACAAACTATACAAAGGAAACTGATCTACTATTGGCTTTTAATAACAGCCTTCTGACTGGAAATAATGGATTTACATTATTAATTCTGCATTTATTTCCATTGAAAATTGGCTATTTTAAATATTTTTATTGCCTATTTCGATAATGTAATGAATATAACGTTTCTAGAAATTCATTTTGTATCATAAAGTTACAGAATTTATCTTTGTTTCAAAAGACAATGGAGATGGTAAGAATGTGAGATTTATGTTTGGAGCTAAAACTTATAATGGGGCAGTGTCAAGAGCTCTTTCCCAAATTTTTAAACTTATTCCAATTTAGAAAAAAAAAATATATTTTTTTAAAATTTTCTCTTATTTTCTGTAAATTTTAATTGTGCCTAGACTGCATTTACTTCTTCAATTGAAAAAGTATTTTTATTGTAAAGAGGAAGTATTTACAGGGGTTAGACAAAAATATGGAAACACCTTAAAAAAAAAAAACATTTTGTTACCTAATATGGTGTAGGAAACCCGTTGGCATTCAAAACAGCTTGTAGTCTTCTTGGAATGGATAAATACACTTCCTGTATGTTTGCCAGAGGAATATTGTACCATTCTTCTTGCAGAACGGTGGCAAGTTCAGATAACAATGTTGGTGGTGAATAGAAAGAACGTACTTTCCCCTTTAATGTAGACCACAAAAGTTTGATAATATTCAGGTCTGGTGACTGTGGTGTCCAGGGAAGATGTGGCAAATCATCATCGTGCTCAGAAAACCAGTCCTGAACAATGCGTGCTGTGTGAACAGGGACTTTGACTTCTTGTAAGACACCATCACCACTGGGGAACAAACTTCGTACCATGAGATTGACTTGATCGTCCTAAATGTTCACATAAGCCTTGGCAGTAATATGCCCTGCAAAGGGCCAGAAGAGAACCACGATATGGCTGTCCATGCTGTATAAAATTTATATAGCAAAAAGAAAAAAATCTGAAATCTTTAATTTTGTATGCGCATTATTTTGAATACACATAATTAAAGCGTTTTCTGATAAGTTAAAAGTTGTTGATACAGTGCACAACTTATTTAAAAAGGGTCTGTATTTAAAGTGGATTTGGAATCAGAGTAAACATTTACTCATTAGATGGGAGCTTAGACCTTGAACTGGATATCACTCAATATTAATTCTTTTTTTATTTTCTGGATATTTTTGGAAAGCAGAAGTGAAAATTAATTATGGAGTTACATCATAGAAACTTTATGGGAATTATTTTTCATGATTTTTAAACAAGATTTAATATGAACAGTGCATCCATTAAATAAAATTGATGTTTAGAAAATTATAAATGGAAACTTTTATATCTGGTTTGAAGAATTTTCCCACTCATAAGAATTTCTGTGACAATGTTTGGGAGGGTCAACCAAGAAGTGTCGGGAAAGGAATACATTGATGCTGTGAGAATGTGAGAAATTACTCCATCTTGATCTTCATTTGGCATAGTATGAAATAGAAACATGTTTTCAAAGATTCGTGTATGTTTAATTTCACATGAATATTTTTATTATATTAATTTACATGAATTTATTTTTAATTATTGCTTAGCCCAAAAATTAAACCTTGGGCCTTTGCCTTGGGAGTGCAAAGAGCAACCACTACACCTCAAGCTTACGATTCACTCCTAGTATATGAAATACAGTACACCTGGTGAAATTTTGGAGGGATTTTTATTCTTTTTCGTATGATATATATATGTATTTGCTGTTTTGAGATTAAATATTTTTTCTCATGCCAAACCTTGAGGACTATCACAAAAATGTCAATTTATTATTTTTATTTTTATAGCCAGCATTTTTTAAAATCAGGTGAAAAATGTTATATGCAATAAGATTTTACTATTGTCACCAAAAAATTTATATAAATTTTATTTTTTAAGATTTCATTTAATTTATAAAATAGAACTGAAAAGTCTCATATTTGTGTTGTCCTTCACTTTGGTTGTCTTTCATAGAAAAAATGGAAATCAGGAGTACCCATGTTTGTTCAAATAGAATAAAATATGTAGCCAATATCAAATCCGAATTATGACAGTTAGCTAATGATTCTTTTGTTTTTGCATTTATAAACCAATTTGAAAACATTAACAACTTAAATTTTAATTCCAAATTTAATATAAAATTTTTAATTGAACCAATCTAGAAAATAATTTTGTTTAAAAAATAGGTAGCACATTTAACTGTTTGTTATTTGTTTGTTTATGTAATTGTTAGAATTAAGACAAAATAAATTATATGTTTAAATGTGTAAAGTTTTTTTTAAAAGTATCAAGGAACACTATTAGTATAGTTAAGCCAATTTGAAATTTTTGTACTAAAATAAATTTGATGTTATTAACTCATTTGTACAATCAAAATATCGTGAAAATTAATAATTGTGTCATAGAGCAGCAATATATATTTATCATTCAAAATCAATCAGAAATAGATCCTGAAAATGCAAAGATTTAATGAATATTTGTACACAGAATGTATTCATGTGCTTTGTTAACCCTAGAATGCTACCCTTTGTAAAACTTACGGGAATGATAACCTTTCGTCTCCTTGACGAAGTATGCTTACGGAGTGCTTAAAAGCTATTTTGAAAGCTAAAATGAATAAAAGTATACTACCTGTAGATGATTTTAATACTCTCGGTGTTCAAATAAGCAAGAAAGTAGAATTTATTTATTTTCAACGCAATCTTTACAAATATTAGCGTGATGCTCTCCGCACATTGCTCTGGAACACGTTACACAATAGTTGCGCGTCATTCTGCGCAAATTATACGGGCAAAATGCACAAATTTTTCTTTTTTTAGTAACAGATTGTTCAGATGATTGAACGCTGATGTCCACATTTAAAAGTCCACTTATAATTGTCCTTGTTGATCGGGGCAAAGTTGGTACGGCGAGGCGCTTCTTCATCCATGGAGCAAGAAGGTCTTCACTAATCTTTACCGCGAACTTTTTCCTCGATAATGGTTTTTCCGATTTTCGTGCCATATTATGCACATATATAACGTATGCATTCACTAGACAGATATTTATCATGCCGTAAAACACACAAAGAGGCCACCGGCGTGTTTTCCTACTACAGGACATATTATTACACATTTGATCTAATGTGTCTACTGCTCCTTTTGTAGAATTATAAAATTCAATCATTTCAGGTTTTCTACTTTTTTCATTTATGCTCGGTTTTTCGTCAAAAGTAGAGAGAAGAACAACACATCTATTTGGTTTTGTTTTATAAGATAGAAGTGTTTTGGCTTGATCAAAGCAATACATTGAAGTTCCAACACTTGAGACCGTGAACTCCAAGAGTTCGGGAGGAATTTCTCTTTTATTTTTAAGTGACAGTTCCTACAATAGTTAAATTTATAGGATTCTTCAAAAGTTTTTCAGCTAAGGGTATCGAGGTGAACCAGTTATCCATTGTAATATTTCTATTTGTTCCGTGAATGTTTTTTGTTAATTCTTCTCGATTTAAATAAGATGCTAAAGGAATACCTTTAGTTTGAGTATTTGAACCCAAATAAGGTATTGCATTTACCATATAATTCGTTCCTACATCACACATCATTACAATTTTGATTCCATATTTTGCAGGTTTATTAGGTATGTACATTCGAAAAGGGCATTTTCCTCGAAAAGCTAATAATTGCTCATCAATAGTAAGATAGGATCCCGGTTTATAAGAATCCATACAGCTCTTAATGAATTCATCCCAAATCTCTCTGATTGGTGCGAATTTATCTTTTTCTTTTCTTTCATCTCTAGATTAATTTGAGTCAAAGCGTAGACAATTCAGCAAATAACGAAATCGTACATCACTCATTCCAGCTTTATACCGCTCACCGCATAATGATGTATCGAATAACTCATTTGTTGGTAAATGATTATTTTTCATTGCTGCTGACAAAACAAGTATTCCTAATAACGCTTTAATTTCATCAATGCAAGTATCCGATATTGAAAATTTTTGTTCAGCATAATGACTTTGTTTTCTTCTAATTTCAGAATTAGTGTGCAAACAATTATTTCCAGCAAATGAGGCGTGAAAAATTGACTAAATGTTTCAATAGGAGTATAAAGCTCTTTTGCTGTATCCTTTGGTCCTTGAATGAAATGAATCATATTTCGGGCTGCAGTCCTTGTCTTGCTCGATTTAGGAATAGATGACCATTTTGATTTATCTTTACCAATGAGCTGAATTTTGCCGGGAAAATTATAGATTTGTCACATGATGCAAAAATTTGGGAATATTTTCGCTTTCTGTTTTAGATTTATATTCCAAGTTCATGCTTTCATCAGCCTGGGTTTGATTTTTGAAGTTTGTTTTGGGTCATCGATTTCCCATCATCTTTATTGTGATCAAATAAGTCTTCATTTTCATCTCTATCGCTATCTGTAAATTCGAGATTTTCAACTTCAACAAAATCTTCATTTTCCGATTCATCTCCAGAAACAGAATTTTCATCGTCACTAAGTTCTTTTTAATAAACTTGAATAGCCTCGGGCCTACCCCAAAAATATTCTCCACGGAAACGCTTTGAGCTCTTCACAGCAACACAGAAATAAAAATATTCGAGGGTCTGAAAAGCTAACGTTAGTGCTAACCATTCGTCTCTGAGACGAATATTGTTCTAAAAACGCTATGCACGCACATGTTTCGGGAAAAAGAAATGCTGTTATCTATAGTGGCCAAGGTCATATGAAGGTACTCAGAGACGCGTCCCATTTCCTGTTTTGGGGGAGGCAGGGCAAGGTTATTTTTCATGCGCTTCGTCCAGGAGACGAATGGGTAGCATTCTAGGGTTAATTTATCATGAATTTAAAAAGTTTACAATATAAAAATGTATTGTTATTACTATAGTTTTGGCAATTTTAAATTATTATGTTAGGTAGACATGAATAACATTTAGTTTTAAAATTCTTTTTGCTTAAAAGGGGCAACTTAATATAATTTAAAGAAAAATACAAATTTTGCTGGGCAGAAGACATTCTACACTACTTGAGCATTTCAAAAAAAAAAAAAAAAAAAAAATCCACTTTTGTTTCAGAGGGATTATATAACTTAAAATTTTATTCTGTTTATTATTATAAATAATGCCAAAAGAGAAATAAACTTGTAAGATCATAATTAAGGTAATGACTTTGTTCTGTAAAAATATAAATTAGGTACTAATGAAAATTCACATATTAAACCCAACATTTTTATAACAAAAAATGTTTGATAACGTTCTATTCATATTTTAAATTAATGGAAGAAAAAATGCATTTAAATTTAGAAGATTATCACTAGTATCTAATTAAACTAGTAATGACCAACATTTAGGCTATCACTATTCAGAATTTATAAATAGTTTAAATATTTATTAAAGTATTGAAATTTAAGTAGCTTTATATATTATGATGAACTTATTTTTTTTAGTTCATAGCATAAATTGTTGTATGAAATAATCTGCTTCGAATTTTTAATCTATATTAAAATAAAAAAAGCAAGAGTGACAAGAGCAAGAGATGATAATCAAATTTAAGTTGGTTGTTGTCTTCTATAGTGCTATTTTTTTTAATTAACACAGAAGTATTAAGTATTATTAAATAAATTGATTTGATTTTAAAATAGGCATATAAACAATTTTAATGAGAAATATTAACAAAAAATATAAAGTTCAATATTAAAATCCATTTTTTTTTTGTATGCATTATATATTTTTCATTTATATATTGTATTTATTGAATGCAAAGAAAATGTTGAATAGTACCTTTAATTGTATTTTAAAATTATATTTTAGTTTTAGTACTCTCAGCAATCACAATAAGCTGGGTAATAAGCATGATTTTTTATTACATTAAAATAAGTTTTTATTAAAAATGAATATAAAGAGTCAAGTAAAGCACTTTATAAAAATGAACAGAATTAAGAAGTTTACATGTATACATTTGGATCATAAATGTGTATTTACTCAGTCGATTCTTTATGAAAGAAGATTAATTAGCCATTTAATCTTCTTTCATAAAGAATCGTGAGATACAAATAACGAATATAAAATTATTGCTTGTAAATGCATATCAAAAATAACGAATTTTAAATTACATACCAAATTATATACTTGATTTAGTTGTAAGATAGTTTACAGTGAAACTTATATAACAGTAAACAATTTAGTAAATTTTGTGTATACATTTGGAATATTTCGTTAAAAATTTTAAATTCCTAATAAATTGAGAAATATTTTAAACAAAAAGAAAAGTTCATTTAAAATAAATATTTGCTTTATTACACATCTCAAAATATTGTAATGAATAGAGATTAATTATTCTTTTTTTAATCTTTTCGCTTTCTGCAAAATTAATTTTGCTGCATGTTGGGTGGATGCTGCCACTGTAGGTTTTTTTTCAATTTTCTGTTAATTAATTTCTTCTTAGTGATTGAAAATAGTCTTTGTTGTTGAGTAACAATACGTTTATTAGTGAAAGTTTTCTCTTTAAGGATCTTCCTGCATCATGACTTTTCACAGCTGACAAAATGGGTTTAACGGAAGACAGTATATTTTCCATGGCTTCACACTCTACTGTGCTATTTATTCCATCTACCGCTTTGTCCCATTTTTTCTTCATCAGAAGTTTTATTTTCACAATACTTACTTCTGAGGATGATGAAGTAGGTTTTTGACTTATAGAAGATAATAAAACAAGGACTTCATTTTTCATTTTCATCTATTATTAATTGAGTATCTTCACATGGCCTTTTAATATTTGCTCATTTTGATTTCAGAAATGTGCATAAAGAGTGAATATGCTTACACATATTCCACAGAACAGCAGAGTCCATACAAGAACAGGAATATCTGTGAATGCAACTATTGCATTCATCACATATCAAGTTACACTCACATGTCTTTGTTAATTCTTGTATCTCATACATATCTTGACCTGATGAAGAGTTACATGCCATGAATTGTTTACGCTAATAACTTCTAATTTCAAGTTTAAACTACCCACATGTCTTTTTCTGATATTTTTCAGTTTATTTTTATCACATGTAACAACTCGTTCGACAGTTTTATCCCTCAAAATTCGCATGATAGCACAAATTGATTTGTCAAGTCGTTTGACATTTTTACCGTTTAAATAAATTTACTTGATTGTACGATGAATGCTTTCAATATGCATATTTGTGTTCAATCCAGGATGTAGGCGATAACAATATGCCTATGCTGAAGCACATTTAACGTAATAAATTTGAAAATACTTAGAAAAATCTGCCATATCTTTCTCTTTAGACATTATGTCTATAGCTTCATTTAACATAGCGTAGAAAGCAGATTCATCCAGTTCAGTCATGAGAACTCTTATGGTATGATAAACTTCAGCTTGTTTTCCTTTTACTTTATTTAAATTTTTTCGCCAAGGTCTATCCACATGCCAAGCACAAAATAATTTTTTTCTGGCTTTCCCATTGAATTTAACCATGCATTATAAAAACCTCAACCATGTCAGGCATAAACACTTTCTGAGTTATCATTACCACCTTCTCTTTTATCGATGAAAA
The DNA here is from genome assembly GCA_030067965.1 of Latrodectus elegans. Classification (NCBI taxonomy): domain Eukaryota; kingdom Metazoa; phylum Arthropoda; class Arachnida; order Araneae; family Theridiidae; genus Latrodectus; species Latrodectus elegans. The sequence continues at coordinate 53,927,150 of CM057817.1, forward strand.
GAAAAGTGTCATTACATTTTGGTCTACCCTGGATGATATGCAAAAAGCAACAGGAAAGCTTTGCCTCATTTAAATCGATAATAGTTAATGATATTAATTCAAATCCATAATTATTCAAGCCATGGGTACCATCGATGCAAATGCAATCTGATCCAAAATTTTGTAAAAGTTCTTTTTGTGCCTTATTCATTATTAAGAGAAAATCATCGTTCATTAGACAAGGATAGTCTTCAGAAATGCAATCTTGTGGTTTAGATAGCAAAACACACGACTCCTCATTTATTCCTCTCACTTCTTTGATCCAAGCATCAACACTTATTGCATCATCTTTATTCCGCATTGCAGATGAAGTAATATTGAAATTTGATTCAATATTATAAAGGTCTTGTTTCCTTTTTCCTCTGCAATTTCTATATGTATTTCATCTAGAATAGCATCGAAAGGCATTTTTGAAGCTATTTTTAGTGCTATCAGCCCTTTTTCAGATTGGGATAGTGAAATATGCCCAAGATCTTTCTGATGACCAATATGTGTGTTTAGAAAGGTTATACTGCACACCTGATTACGAGATTCGACAACTGTAATTTTGGAAGTACAAAAATTATTTATTTTATAACTTCCTTGAGCTTTCAGGTGACGTTTGGCTGTGCTTTTAGAACTAAATATTCCAAACCTGTGACATTCAAAATAGTAATATTTTCTATCACCTCACTTGCTACTGCGTTTTAGATTATACTTTGAGCAAGAAGACATTTCAATATCTTTTTTACCAAATATCAAATTCTTTAAAGTTAGGAAAAATAAAATTGTCTGTTTCCACTTTTAGTAAATGCTTAATTTCCAAATGTTCATGAAAATTTTTCAGTTTTATATGAGTACAACCTATGCCACATTTTCTTATTTTTCCATCCAATGAGGAAATTTCATGTACAATGCTTTTTAATACAGAAAACTGACAGTTACATGTATCAAAAGAAAAACAAGATCCTTACGTTTAGTCACTTTTAAGGTTATGGATATTCCTTCCATGGCGTTTAAACTTCCTACTGTAGAAAATAATTTATTGCATACGGAACATGATATTTCCGTTTAAAATATAGAAGGAATTGGACCTGAAAAGAGCCATTTTTTTTATAACTGATGACTCATATTTTTTTTCCTTTATATATTGTATTTATTGAATGCAAAGAAAATGTTGAATAGTACCTTTAATTTTGTTTTAAAATTAAATTTTAGTTTTAGTTCTCTCAGCAATCACAATAAGCTGGGTAATCATGATTTTTTATTACATTAAAATTTGTTTTTATTAAAAATGAATATAAAGAGTCAATTAAAGCACTTTATAAAAATGAACAGAATTAAGAAATTTACATGTATACATTTTGAGCATAAATGTGTATTTACTCATTAGCCATTTAATTTTCTTTCATAAAGAATCGTGGGATACAAATAATGAATATAAAATTATTTCTTGTAAATGCATATCAAAAATAACGAATGTTAACGTTCATGAAAATTTTCCAGTTTTATATCAGTACAACCTATGCTACATTTTCTTATTTTTCCATCCGATGAGGAAATTTCATGTACATTGCTTTTTAATACAGAAAACTGTCAGTTACATGTATCAAAAGAAAAACAAGATCCTTACGCTTAGTCACATTTAAGGTTATGGATATTCCTTCCATGGCGTTTAAACTTCCGACTGTAGAAAATAATTTATTGCATACGTAACATGATATTTCCGTTGAAACCTTAGAAGGAATTGGCCCTGAAAAGAGCCATTTTTTTATAACTGATGAATCATATGTTTTTCATTTATATATTGTATTTATTGAATGCAAATAAAATGTTAAATAGTACCTTTAATTGTATTTTAAAATTATATTTTAGTTTTAGTACTCTCAGTAATTAAAATAAGCTGCGTAATAAGCATGATTTTTTATTACATTAAAATATGTTTTTTTTTAAATATGAATATAAAGAGTCAAGTAAAGCACTTTGTGAAAATGAACAGAATTAAGAAGTTTACATGTATACATTTTGATCATAAATGTGTATTTACTCAGTCGATTCTTTATGAAAGAAGATTAATTAGCCATTTAATCTTCTTTCATAAAGAATCGTGAGATACAAATAACGAATATAAAATTATTGCTTGTAAATGCATATCAAAAATAACGAATATTAAATTACATACCAAATCATATACTTGATTTAAATGTAAGATAATTTACAGTGAGACTTATATAACAATAAACAATTTAGTAAATTTTGTGTATACATTTGGTATATTTCTTTAAAAATTTTAAATTCCTAATAAATTGAGAAATATTTTAAACAAAATGAAAAGTTCATTTAAAATAAATATTTGCTTTCTTACACATCTCAAAATATTGTAATGAATAGAGATTAATTATTCTTTTTTTAATCTTTTGGCTTTCTGCAAAATTAATTTTGCTGCATGTTGGGTGGATGCTGCCACTGTAGGTTTTTTTTTTTTTTCAATTTTCGGTTAATTAATTTCTTCTTAGTGGTTGAAAATAGTCTTTGTTGTTGAGTAACAATACGTTTATTAGTGAAATTTTTTTCTTTAAGGATCTTCCTGCATCATGACTTTTCACAGCTGACAAAATGGGTTTAACGGAAGACAGTATATTTTCCATGGCTTCACACTCTACTATGGTATTTATTCCATCTACCGCTTTGTCCCATTTTTTCTTCATCAGAAGATTTATTTTCTCAATACTTACTTCTGAGGATGATGAAGTAGGTTTTTGACTTATATAGAAGATAATAAAACAGGGACTTCATTTTTCACTTTCATCTATTATTAATTGAATATCTTCACATGGCCTTTTAATATCTGCACATTTTGATTTCAGAAATGTGCATAAAAAGTGAATATGCTTACACATTCCACAAAACAGCAGAGTCCATACAAGAACAGGAATATCTGTGAATGCAACTATTGCATTCATCACATATCAAGTTACACTCACATGTCTTTTTTAATTCTTGTATCTCATACATATCTTGACCAGATGAAGAAGTTACATGCCATGAATTGTTTACGCTAATAACTTCTAATTTCAAGTTTAAACTACCCACATGTCTTTTTCTGATATTTTTCAGTTTATTTTTATCACATGTAACAACTCGTTCGACAGTTTTATCCCTCAAAATTCGCATGATAGCACAAATTGATTTGTCAAGTCGTTTGACATTTTTACCGTTTAAATAAATTTACTTGATTGTACGATGAATGCTTTCAATATGCATATTTGTGTTCAATCCAGGATGTAGGCGATAACAATATGCCTATGCTGAAGCACATTTAACATAATAAATTTGAAAATACTTAGAAAAATCTGCCATATCTTTCTCTTTAGACATTATGTCTATAGCTTCATTTAACATAGCGTGGAAAGCAGATTCATCCAGTTCAGTCATGAGAACTCTTATGGTATGATAAATTTCAGCTTGTTTTCCTTTTACTTTATTTAAATTTTTTCGCCAAGGTCTATCCACATGCCAAGCACAAAATAATTTTTTTCTGGCTTGCCCATTGAATTTAACCATGCATTATAAAAACCTCAACCATGTCAGGCATAAACACTTTCTGAGTTATCATTACCACCTTCTCTTTTATCGATGAAAAGAAAAGTGTCATTACATTTTGATCTACCCTTGATGATATGCAAAAAGCAACAGAAAAGCTTTGCCTCATTTCGTCGATAATAATTATTGCTATTAATTCAAACCCATAATTATTCAAGCCATGGGTAACGTCGATGCAAATGCAATCTGATCCAAAATTTTGTAAAAGTTCTTTTTGTGCCTTATTCATTATTAAGAGAAAATCATCTTTCGTTAGACAAGGATAGTCTTCAGAAATGGAATCTTGTGGTTTATAAAGCAAAACACACGACTCCTCATTTATTCCTCTCACTTCTTTGATCCAAGCATCAACACTTATTGCATCATCTTTATGGCGTACTGCAGATGAAGTAATATTGAAACTTGATTCAATATTATAAAGATCTTGTTTCCTTTTTCCTCTGCAATTTCTCTATGTATTTCATCTAGAATAGAATCGAAAGGCATTTTTGAAGCTCTTTTTCAGATTGGGATAGTGAAATATGCCCAAGATATTTTTGATGACCAATATGTGTGTTTAGAAAGGTTATACTGCACACCTGATTACGAGATTCGACAACTGTAATTTTGGAAGTACAAAAGTTATTTATTTTATAACTTACTTGAGCTTTCGGGTGACGTTTGGCTGTGCTTTTAGAACTAAATATTCCAAACCTGTGACATTCAAAATAGTAATATTTTCTATCACCTCACTTGCTACTGCGTTTTAGATTATACTTTGAGCAAGAAGACATTTCAATATCTTTTTTACCAAATATCAAATTCTTTAAAGTTAGGAAAAATAAAATTGTCTGTTTCCACTTTTAGTAAATGCTTAATTTCCAAATGTTCATGAAAATTTTTCAGTTTTATATGAGTACAACCTATGCTACATTTTCTTATTTTTCCATCCAATGAGGAAATTTCATGTACAATGCTTTTTAATACAGAAAACTGACAGTTACATGTATCAAAAGAAAAACAAGATCCTTACGTTTAGTCACTTTTAAGGTTATGGATATTCCTTCCATGGCGTTTAAACTTCCTACTGTAGAAAATAATTTATTGCATACGGAACATGATATTTCCGTTTAAAATATAGAAGGAATTGGCCCTGAAAAGAGCCATTTTTTTTATAACTGATGACTCATATTTTTTTTCCTTTATATATTGTATTTATTGAATGCAAAGAAAATGTTGAATAGTACCTTTAATTTTGTTTTAAAATTAAATTTTAGTTTTAGTACTCTCAGCAATCACAATAAGCTGGGTAATCATGATTTTTTATTACATTAAAATTTGTTTTTATTAAAAATGAATATAAAGAGTCAATTAAAGCACTTTATAAAAATGAACAGAATTAAGAAATTTACATGTATACATTTTGAGCATAAATGTGTATTTACTCATTAGCCATTTAATTTTCTTTCATAAAGAATCGTGGGATACAAATAATGAATATAAAATTATTTCTTGTAAATGCATATCAAAAATAACGAATGTTAACGTTCATGAAAATTTTCCAGTTTTATATCAGTACAACCTATGCTACATTTTCTTATTTTTCCATCCGATGAGGAAATTTCATGTACATTGCTTTTTAATACAGAAAACTGTCAGTTACATGTATCAAAAGAAAAACAAGATCCTTACGTTTAGTCACATTTAAGGTTATGGATATTCCTTCCATGGCGTTTAAACTTCCGACTGTAGAAAATAATTTATTGCATACGTAACATGATATTTCCGTTGAAACCTTAGAAGGAATTGGCCCTGAAAAGAGCCATTTTTTTATAACTGATGAATCATATGTTTTTCATTTATATATTGTATTTATTGAATGCAAATAAAATGTTAAATAGTACCTTTAATTGTATTTTAAAATTATATTTTAGTTTTAGTACTCTCAGTAATTAAAATAAGCTGCGTAATAAGCATGATTTTTTATTACATTAAAATATGTTTTTTTTTAAATATGAATATAAAGAGTCAAGTAAAGCACTTTGTGAAAATGAACAGAATTAAGAAGTTTACATGTATACATTTTGATCATAAATGTGTATTTACTCAGTCGATTCTTTATGAAAGAAGATTAATTAGCCATTTAATCTTCTTTCATAAAGAATCGTGAGATACAAATAACGAATATAAAATTATTGCTTGTAAATGCATATCAAAAATAACGAATATTAAATTACATACCAAATCATATACTTGATTTAAATGTAAGATAATTTACAGTGAGACTTATATAACAATAAACAATTTAGTAAATTTTGTGTATACATTTGGTATATTTCTTTAAAAATTTTAAATTCTAATAAATTGAGAAATATTTTAAACAAAATGAAAAGTTCATTTAAAATAAATATTTGCTTTCTTACACATCTCAAAAATATTGTAATGAATAGAGATTAATTATTCTTTTTTTAATCTTTTGGCTTTCTGCAAAATTAATTTTGCTGCATGTTGGGTGGATGCTGCCACTGTAGGTTTTTTTTTTTTTTTCAATTTTCGGTTAATTAATTTCTTCTTAGTGGTTGAAAATAGTCTTTGTTGTTGAGTAACAATACGTTTATTAGTGAAATTTTTTTCTTTAAGGATCTTCCTGCATCATGACTTTTCACAGCTGACAAAATGGGTTTAACGGAAGTCAGTATATTTTCCATGGCTTCACACTCTACTATGGTATTTATTCCATCTACCGCTTTGTCCCATTTTTTCTTCATCAGAAGATTTATTTTCTCAATACTTACTTCTGAGGATGATGAAATAGGTGTTTGACTTATATATAGAAGATAATAAAACAGGGACTTCATTTTTCATTTTCATCTATTATTAATTGAATATCTTCACATGGCCTTTTAATATCTGCACATTTTGATTTCAGAAATGTGCATAAAAAGTGAATATGCTTACACATTCCACAAAACAGCAGAGTCCATACAAGAACAGGAATATCTGTGAATGCAACTATTGCATTCATCACATATCAAGTTACACTCACATGTCTTTTTAATTCTTGTATCTCATACATATCTTGACCAGATGAAGAAGTTACATGCCATGAATTGTTTACGCTAATAACTTCTAATTTTAAGTTTAAACTACCCACATGTCTTTTTCTGATATTTTTCAGTTTATTTTTAATTTATCACATGTAACAACTCGTTCGACAGTTTTATCCCTCAAAATTCGCATGATAGCACAAATTGATTTGTCAAGTCGTTTGACATTTTTACCGTTTAAATAAATTTACTTGATTGTACGATGAATGCTTTCAATATGCATATTTGTGTTCAATCCAGGATGTAGGCGATAACAATATGCCTATGCTGAAGCACATTTAACATAATAAATTTGAAAATACTTAGAAAAATCTGCCATATCTTTCTCTTTAGACATTATGTCTATAGCTTCATTTAACATAGCGTAGAAAGCAGATTCATCCAGTTCAGTCATGAGAACTCTTATGGTATGATAAACTTCAGCTTGTTTTCCTTTTACTTTATTTAAATTTTTTCGCCAAGGTCTATCCACATGCCAAGCACAAAATAATTTTTTTCTGGCTTGCCCATTGAATTTAACCATGCATTATAAAAACCTCAACCATGTCAGGCATAAACACTTTCTGAGTTATCATTACCACCTTCTCTTTTATCGATGAAAAGAAAAGTGTCATTACATTTTGATCTACCCTTGATGATATGCAAAAAGCAACAGAAAAGCTTTGCCTCATTTCGTCGATAATAATTATTGCTATTAATTCAAACCCATAATTATTCAAGCCATGGGTAACGTCGATGCAAATGCAATCTGATCCAAAATTTTGTAAAAGTTCTTTTTGTGCCTTATTCATTATTAAGAGAAAATCATCTTTCGTTAGACAAGGATAGTCTTCAGAAATGGAATCTTGTGGTTTATAAAGCAAAACACACGACTCCTCATTTATTCCTCTCACTTCTTTGATCCAAGCATCAACACTTATTGCATCATCTTTATGGCGTACTGCAGATGAAGTAATATTGAAACTTGATTCAATATTATAAAGATCTTGTTTCCTTTTTCCTCTGCAATTTCTCTATGTATTTCATCTAGAATAGAATCGAAAGGCATTTTTGAAGCTATTTTTGAAAAGCTATCAGCTCTTTTTCAGATTGGGATAGTGAAATATGCCCAAGATATTTTTGATGACCAATATGTGTGTTTAGAAAGGTTATACTGCACACCTGATTACGAGATTCGACAACTGTAATTTTGGAAGTACAAAAGTTATTTATTTTATAACTTACTTGAGCTTTCGGGTGACGTTTGGCTGTGCTTTTAGAACTAAATATTCCAAACCTGTGACATTCAAAATAGTAATATTTTCTATCACCTTACTTGCTACTGCGTTTTAGATTATACTTTGAGCAAGAAGACATTTCAATATCTTTTTTTCTAAATATCAAATTCTTTGAAGGTAGGAAAAATAAAATTGTCTGTTTCCACTTTTAGTGAATGCTCAATTTCCAAATGTTCATGAAAATTTTTCAGTTTTATATGAGTACAACCTATGCTACATTTTCTTATTTATCCATCCAATGAGGAAATTTCATGTACATTGCTTTTTAATACAGAAAACTGACAGTTACATGTATCAAAAGAAAAACAAGATCCTTACGTTTAGTCACTTTTAAGGTTATGGATATTCCTTCCATGGCGTTTAAACTTCCTACTGTAGAAAATAATTTATTGCATACGGAACATGATATTTCCGTTTAAACTATAGAAGGAATTGGTCCTGAAAAGAGCCATTTTTTTTATAACTGATGAATCATATTTTTTTTCCTTTATATATTGTATTTATTGAATGCAAAGAAAATGTTGAATAGTACCTTTTAATTTTGTTTTAAAATTATATTTTAGTTTTAGTACTCTCAGCAATCACAATAAGCTGAGTAATCATGATTTTTTATTACATTAAAATTTGTTTTTATTAAAAATAAATATAAAGGGTCAATTAAAGCACTTTATAAAAATGAACAGAATTAAGAAGTTTACATGTATACATTTTGATCATAAATGTGTATTTACTCATTAGCCATTTAATCTTCTTTCATAAAGAATCGTGGGATACAAATAATGAATATAAAATTATTGCTTGTAAATGCATATCAAAAATAACGAATTTTAACGTTCATGAAAATTTTCCAGTTTTATATCAGTACAACCTATGCTACATTTTCTTATTTTTCCATCCGATGAGGAAATTTCATGTACATTGCTTTGTAATACGGAAAACTGTCAGTTACATGTATCAAAAGAAAAACAAGATCCTTACGTTTAGTCACATTTAAGGTTATGGATATTCCTTCCATGGCGTTTAAACTTCCGACTGTAGAAAATAATTTATTGCATACATAACATGATATTTCCGTTGAAACCATAGAAGGAATTGGCCCTGAAAAGAGCCGTTTTTTTATAACTGATGAATCATATGTTTTTCATTTATATATTGTATTTATTGAATGCAAATAAAATGTTGAATAGTACCTTTAATTGTATTTTAAAATTATATTTTAGTTTTAGTACTCTCAGTAATTAAAATAAGCTGCGTAATAAGCATGATTTTTATTACATTAAAATATGTTTTTTTTTTAAATATGAATATAAAGAGTCAAGTAAAGCACTTTGTGAAAATGAACAGAATTAAGAAGTTTACATGTATACATTTGGATCATAAATGTGTATTTACTCAGTCGATTCTTTATGAAAGAAGATTAATTAGCCATTTAATCTTCTTTCATAAAGAATCGTGAGATACAAATAACGAATATAAAATTATTGCTTGTAAATGCATATCAAAAATAACGAATTTTAAATTACATACCAAATCATATACTTGATTTAGTTGTAAGATAGTTTACAGTGAGACTTATATAACAATAAACAATTTAGTAAATTTTGTGTATACATTTGGAATATTTCGTTAAAAATTTTAAATTCCTAATAAATTGAGAACTATTTTAAACAAAAAGAAAAGTTCATTTAAAATAAATAATTTGCTTTCTTACTCATCTCAAAATATCGTAATGAATTGAGATTAATTATTCTTTTTTTAATCTTTTGGCTTTCTGCAAAATTAATTTTGCTGCATGTTGGGTGGATGCTGACACTGTAGGTTTTTTTTCAATTTTCTGTTAATTAATTTCTTATTAGTGATTGAAAATAGTCTTTGTTGTTGAGTAACAATACGTTTATTAGTGAAATTTTTTTCTTTAAGGATCTTCCTGCATCATGACTTTTCACAGCTGACAAAATGGGTTTAACGGAAGTCAGTATATTTTCCATGGCTTCACACTCTACTGTGCTATTTATTCCATCTACCGCTTTGTCCCATTTTTTCTTCATCAGAAGTTTTATTTTCTCAATACTTACTTCTGAGGATGATGAAATAGGTGTTTGACTTATATATAGAAGATAATAAAACAGGGACTTCATTTTTCATTTTCATCTATTATTGCGTATCTTCACATGGCCTTTTAATATCTGCTCATTTTGTTTTCAGAAATGTGCATAAAAAGTGAATATGCTTACACATATTCCACAGAACAGAAGAGTCCATACAAGAAAAGGAATATCTGTGAATGCAACTATTGCATTCATCACATATCAAGTTACACTCACATGTCTTTTTTAATTCTTGTATCTCATACATATCTTGACCAGATGAAGAAGTTACATGCCATGAATTGTTTACGCTAATAACTTCTAATTTTAAGTTTAAACTACCAACATGTCTTTTTCTGATATTTTTCAGTTTATTTTTTAATTTATCAAGCGTAACAACTCGTTCGACAGTTTTATCCCTCAAAAATCGCATGATAGCATAAATTGATTTGTCAAATCGTTTGACATTTTTACCGTTTAAATAAATTTACTTGATTGTATGATGAATGCTTTCAATATGCATATTTGTGTTCAATCCAGGATGTAGGCGATAACAATATGCCTATGCTGAAGCACATTTAACGTAATAAATTTGAAAATACTTAGAAAATCTGCCATATCTTTCTCTTTAGACATTATGTCTATAGCTTCATTTAACATAGCGTAGAAAGCAGATTCATCCAGTTCAGTCATGAGAACTCTTATGGTATGATAAACTTCAGCTTGTTTTCCTTTTACTTTATTTAAATTTTTTCGCCAAGGTCTATCCACATGCCAAGCACAAAATAATTTTTTTCTGGCTTTCCCATTGAATTTAACCATGCATTATAAAAACCTCAGCCATGTCAGACATAAACACTTTCTGAGTTATCATTCCCACCTTGCCTTTTATCGATGAAAAGAAAAGTGTCATTACATTTTGATCTACCCTTGATGATATGCAAAAAGCAACAGGAAAGCATTGCCTCATTTCGTCGATAATAGTTAATGATATTAATTCAAACCCATAATTATTCAAGCCATGGGTACCATCGATGCAAATGCAATCTGATCCATAATTTTGTAAAATTTCTTTTTGTGTCTTATTCATTATTAAGAGAAAATCATCTTTCATTAGACAAGGATAGTCTTCAGAAATGCAATCTTGTGGTTTATATAGCAAAACACACGACTGCTCATTTACTTCTCTCACTTCATTGATCTAAGCATCAACACTTGTTGCATCATCTTTATTCCGTACTGCAGATGAAGTAATATTGAAATTTGATTCAATATTATAAAGGTCTTGTTTCCTTTTTCCTCTGCAATTTCTATATGTATTTCATCTAGAATAGCATCGAAAGGCATTTTTGAAGCTATTTTTAGTGCTATCAGCCCTTTTTCAGATTGGGATAGTGAAATATGCCCAAGATCTTTCTGATGACCAATATGTGTGTTTACTAAGGTTATACTGCACTCCTGATTACGAGATTCGACAACTGTAATTTTGGAAATACAAAAATTATTTATTTTATAACTTCCGTGAGATTTCAGGTGATGTTCGGCGGTGCTTTTAGAACTAAATGTTCCAGACCTGTGACATTCAAAATAGTAATATTTTCTATCACCTCACTTGCTACTGCGTTTTAGATTATACTTTGAGCAAGAAGACATTTCAATATCTTTTTTCTAAATATCAAATTCTTTGAAGGTAGGAAAAATAAAACTGTCTGTTTCCACTTTTAGTGAATGGTCAATTTCCAAATGTTCATGAAAATTTTTCAGTTTTATATCAGTACAACCTATGCTACATTTTCTTATTTTTCCATCCGATGAGGAAATTTCATGTACATTGCTTTTTAATACAGAAAACTGACAGTTACATGTATCAAAAGAAAAACAAGATCCTTACGTTTAGTCACTTTTAAGGTTATGGATATTCCTTCCATGGCGTTTAAACTTCCGACTGTAGAAAATAATTTATTGCATACGGAACATTATATTTCCGTTGAAACCATAGAAGGAATCGGCCCTGAAAAGAGTCGTTTTTTTATAACTGATGAATCAATTGAATTTTTAATAGAACAGTGTAAGCAAAAGGCTTAATGTAGATATTTCAAAGAAACAAACAATGTGAGAAATGAAGGAGAGAAAAATGTTGGAAATTTGTTAACGTTTGTGAGGGATTTTTTTAGAATGCTTAAAAGGGAAAACTGCGATTAGTTGGAAACATTCGGAGTCGGTTTTCCGAATGAACCAAAAGTGTTCGTAGATTTCAGTGCATGCGCAGTTTCATGTTCATTTTCTAACCCTGGTGTTGTATAGATAGCGTGAGTAGGAGAAAACGCTAGAGCCACCTACATATTTCATTAAAATCAATCTTTCATTCTAAACATCCATTTCACAATGTGTTTCCATATTTTTGCCCAACCCCTGTATATTCAATTAAAGTTATTTTGTATAATTTTCTGTGTTAACATGAAAATTACATGAAAAACTCTGCATTATTTTTACACTTTATAAATATGTAAAGAGAATGTTCTTTTATATTTATTCATTTGTTTCTTTAAAAGTTGTAAGTTAATTACATTTTATAATTTTTAACTTTTAATGAATTTATATTTTACAAGTTTGTAGTACTCTTAATATTTACATAGTTGTAACATTTTTTATTTACCACGTATTTTTGTTTATTAAAATTCATGTATTTTTTCATTTTTATAAAACAGTTGAAATGTTTTATGTATTGGTGTTCCTGTATATGTACATCAAATTAACATGCAGATGTGATATTTTTAATAAAAAAGAATAATTTTACTGTTGTTTTTTTGAAGAAAATTTATTTTTATGATAATTAATTCATTAAATGTTGAATTTGCATTAATGTTGTGAAATTTCATACTATATTACTTACCAAAAACTTATTTAAACAGGTAAATCAGGAAGTATGATATGGTGTATTATTTTTCAAATTGTACATTAATAAATGATGAAAATTTCTGTTTCATTAGGTATTTGACAACTTCATATGTATTCATCCTATTAAAAAAAAAAGAAGCATGTGAATTAATAATCTATATTGTGTGTGATGATTTTACTGTTGTATGGATTTTTTGCCAGAGATGTCTTATGCGAAATGCCTTTGGTAATGCTCCGCATATAACGAAACATATTATGTAAAGATCCTGTTATTTTTTCACCATTGTTCTAATATAAATGAGTATCATATTTGCTAAATAGGAAATTGAAAATTTCATTCTGCTATAAGTCCCGTTTGATAAAGAAATCTTAGAATTTTTAATATAAAAGTAATATCTTTTACACACATAGATTAATATTCTAAGGAAGACTGACGTGAATTATCTATCAAATCTATTAGTTTAAGGACATCTAAAGTTGTTCATATGAGTTGTTCATATGAATTCATTCAATCAACTCATATGAACATCTAAAGTTGTTCATATGAGTTGATTGAATGTAATGAAACAAATGTTGTAAATGATTGAATAAAATAACGTTTTCTTTGTATTCAAATTGCATAGTATAAATTGAAAAAGAATCAGTATTATAGAATATTATTTTTCTATCTTTTAGTACATTAATCATTTTTTTCATACTCTTTAAAATGATCAACTTATATATTTTTAGAAAGAAAGTAGTTGCTTTATTATTTGGTTATTATACAATGACATATTCTGATGGAGACGTTTTTACTATTTTTATGTGTACAGATATTTAAAAGCATCTGCATACTTCAGTCATTATTTTGAATATTTTTCTGAACTCTTCATGGTCATGAAATATCATATATTGTCTAAACTCTAACGTGAAAATGAATGACTTGAATTGTGGAAAATATTTAAGAAAAAGAAGGAAAAAAAAAAAAAAAAAATCGCGCGGCCGATTTTTGGATTTTAGTTGATTTCTTTTTATCAACTCCATTTCCCATTTGTATTATTAAGCTTTTTAACTAAATATTTTTTGTTAAGTGTAGCTTAGTATAATTAATAGAAGCAAATTCATTACATTAATGTTTAGTAATTTAATTTAAAGTTGTTAGTGTCCTCACACAGTGAAACATTTTACAAATGTCACTATGTTAAGTGGGTGCAGTATTGTCACATTGTTAACTTGGTGGCAGGTGCAATATTATTACTAAGAAACACTTGGTAAAAACGGGAAATGCAGTAATTTTATTTTTTTAAATATTAGCAACTTATAACGGAAAACAAAGCATTTTAGGTTACGAGATTTTAAAATTTGCTTTTCTAGAATCTTAAAATCATGTTAAAAATTACTGTGTTTAATATATATTTTCAATAAATTATTCTTTGTGTGTGTTTGTATATATCAGGGGTGGCCAACCTGAGACTCTTTGAAGAGTTTTTCAAGACAATTTGTTGAAATCAAGAGTTTGTATAAAATTTTTATGGCAAAATGAAAAAAAAAAAAATTGAAATGCTTTAATTTTGTATGCACATAATTTTGAATACACATAATTAAACCTTTTTCTGATAAGTTAAAAGTTGTTGATACAGTGCATAATTTATTTAAAAAGGGTCTGTATTTAAAGTGGATTTGGAATCAGAGTAAACATTTCACATTAGATGGGAGTTTAGACCTTTAACTGGATATCACTCAATATTAATTCTTTTTTTATTTTCTGGATATTTTTGGAAAGCAGAAGTGAAAATTAATTATGGAGTTACATCATAGAAACTTTATGGGAATTATTTTTCATGATTTTTAAACAAGATTTAATATGAACAGTGCATCCATTAAATAAAATTGATATTTAGAAAATTATAAATGGGAACTTTTATATCTCATTTGAAGAATTTTCCCACTCATAAGAATTTCTGTGACAATGTTTGGGAGGGTCAACCAAGAAGTGTCGGGAAAGGAATACATTGATGCTGTGAGAAATTACCCCATCTTGATCTTCATTTGGCATAGTATGAAATAGAAACATGTTTTCAAAGATTCATGTATATTTATTTTCACATGAATATTTATATTAATTTACATTTAATTTTACATTATTTTTAATTTTACATTTGCATTCCCAATGGATCATCTACAATTTATGTGAAATTGAGAATACTTTTATGAGATGATAACAAAGAATTTAAAAGTTCAATTCCTGTACTCCAATAAATATTACAATGTTGCAATATTTTTTGAAACCTAAGTTTATAACCCGAGTACAAAACAATCATTTGAATGTATCTAAATAATAATCTAGAACAAAAGTTAATTGTACAAAGAGTGATACTTAGTTCAGTACTTGATACTTGGTTTATCAACCCACCGAAGAAATGAAGGGCAGAGTTAATCTTTCTTAGCCCAAAAATTGAACCTTGGGCCTGTGCCTTGGGAGTGCAGAGAGCAACCACTACACCTCAAGATAACAATTCACTCATAGTATATGAAATACAGCAGACCTGGTAACATTTCAGAGGGATTTTTATTCTTTTTCTTATGATATATATTTGTATTTGCTGTTTCAAGATTAAATATTTTTTGCTCATGCCAAACCTTGAGGACTATCACAAAAATGTCAATTTATTATTTTTATAGCCAGCATTTTTTAAAATCGGGTGAAAAATGTTATATGCAATAAGATTTTACGACTGTCACCAAAAAATTTATATAAATTTTATTTTTTAAGATTTCATTTAATTTATAAAATAGAACTGAAAAGTCTCATATTTGTGTTGTTCTTCATTTTGGTTGTCTTTCATAGAAAAAATGGAAATCAGGAGTACCCATGTTTGTTCAAATAGAATAAAATATGTAGCCAATATCAAATCTGAATTATGGCAGTTAGCTAATGATTCTTTTGTTTTTGCATTTATAAACCAATTTGAAAACATTAACAACTTAAATTTTAATTCCAAATTTAATATAAAATTTTTAATTGAACCAATCTAGAAAATAATTTTGTTTACAAAATAGGTAGCACATTTAACTGTTTGTTATTTGTTTGTTTATGTAATTGTTAGAATTAAGACAAAATAAATTATATGTTTAAATGTGTAAAGTTTTTTTTAAAAGTATCAAGGAACACTATTAGTATAGTTAAGCCAATTTGAAATTTTTGTACTAAAATAAATTTGATGTTATTAACTCATTTGTACAATCAAAATATCGTGAAAATTAATAATTGTGTCATAGAGCAGCAATATATATTTATCATTCAAAATCAAACAGAAATAGATCCTGAAAATGCAAAGATTTAATGAATATTTGTACACAGAATGTATTCATGTGCTTTGTTAATTTATCATGAATTTAAAAAGTTTACAATATAAAAATGTATTGTTATTACTATAGTTTTTGCAATTTTAAATTATTATGTTAGGTAGACATGAATAACATTTAGTTTTAAAATTCTTTTTGCTTAAAAGGGGCAACTTAATATAATTTAAAGAAAAATACAAATTTTGCTGGG
The DNA here is from genome assembly GCA_030067965.1 of Latrodectus elegans. Taxonomy (NCBI): domain Eukaryota; kingdom Metazoa; phylum Arthropoda; class Arachnida; order Araneae; family Theridiidae; genus Latrodectus; species Latrodectus elegans. The sequence continues at coordinate 53,943,654 of CM057817.1, forward strand.
CAGAAGACATTCTACACTACTTGAGCATTTCAAAAAAAAAAAAAAAAAAAAAAATCCACTTTTGTTTCAGAGGGATTATATAACTTAAAATTTTATTCTGTTTATTATTATAAATAATGCCAAAAGAGAAATAAACTTGTAAGATCATAATTAAGGTAATGACTTTGTTCTGTAAAAATATAAATTAGGTACTAATGAAAATTCACATATTAAACCCAACATTTTTATAACAAAAAATGTTTGATAACGTTCTATTCATATTTTAAATTAATGGAAGAAAAAATGCATTTAAATTTAGAAGATTATCACTAGTATCTAATTAAACTAGTAATGACCAACATTTAGGCTATCACTATTCAGAATTTATAAATAGTTTAAATATTTATTAAAGTATTGAAATTTAAGTAGCTTTATATATTATGATGAACTTATTTTTTTTAGTTCATAGCATAAATTGTTGTATGAAATAATCTGCTTCGAATTTTTAATCTATATTAAAATAAAAAAAGCAAGAGTGACAAGAGCAAGAGATGATAATCAAATTTAAGTTGGTTGTTGTCTTCTATAGTGCTATTTTTTTTAATTAACACAGAAGTATTAAGTATTATTAAATAAATTGATTTGATTTTAAAATAGGCATATAAACAATTTTAATGAGAAATATTAACAAAAAATATAAAGTTCAATATTAAAATCCATTTTTTTTTGTATGCATTATATATTTTTTATTTATATATTGTATTTATTGAATGCAAAGAAAATGTTGAATAGTACCCTTAATTGTATTTTAAAATTATATTTTAGTTTTAGTACTCTCAGCAATTACAATAAGCTGGATAATAAGCATGATTTTTTATTACATTAAAATATGTTTTTATTAAAAATGAATGTAAAGAGTCAAGTAAAGCACTTTATAAAAATGAACAGAATTAAGAAGTTTACATGTATACATTTTGATCATAAATGTGTATTTACTCATTAGCCATTTAATCTTCTTTCATAAAGAATCGTTAGATACAAAGAACGAATATAAAATTAATACTTGTAAATGCATATCAAAAATAACGAATTTTAAATTACATACCAAATCATATACTTGATTTAGTTGTAAGATAATTTACAGTGAGACGTATATAACAATAAACAATTTAGTAAATTTTGTGTATACATTTGGAATATTTCACTAAAAATTTTAAATGCTTAATAAATTGAGAAATATTTTAAACAAAAAGAAAAGTTCATTTAAAATAAATAATTTGCTTTCTTACACAGCTCAAAATATTGTAATGAATAGAGATTAATTATACTTTTTTCATCTTGGCTTTCTGCAAAATTAATTTTGCTGTAAATTGGGTGGATGCTGCCACTGTAGGTTTTTTCAATTTTCTGTTAATTTCTTCTTAGTGGTTTAAAATAGTCTTTGTTTTTGAGTAACAATACGTTTATTAGTGAATTTTTTTCTAAAGGATCGTCCTGCATCATGACTTTTCACAGCTGACAAAATGGGTTTAACGGAAGACAGTATATTTTCCATGGCTTCACACTCTGCTGCGCTATTTATTCCATCTACCGCTTTGTCCCATTTTTTCTTCTTGAGAAGTTTTCTTTTTTCAATACTTACTTCTGATGATGATGAAGTAGGTTTTTGACTTATTGAAGATAATAAAACAGGGACTTCATTTTTCACTTTCATCTATTATCAATTGAATATCTTCACATGGCCTTTTAATATCTGCACATTTTGATTTCAGGAATGTGCATAAAAAGTGAATATGCTTACACATATTCCACAGAACAGAAGAGTCCATACAAGAAAAGGAATATCTGTGAATGCAACTATTGCATTCATCACATATCAAGTTACACTCACATGTCTTTTTTAATTCTTGTATCTCATACATATCTTGCCCAGATGAAGAAGTTACATGCCATGAATTGTTTACGCTAATAACTTCTAATTTTAAGTTTAAACTACCCACATGTCTTTTTCTGGTATCTTTCAGTTTATTTTTTAATTTACTTTTATGAAGCGTAACAACTCGTTTGACAGTTTTATCCCTCAAAAATTGCATGGTAGCATAAATTGATTTGTCAAGTCGTTTGACATTTTTACCGTTTAAATAAATTTACTTGATTGTATGATGAATGCTTTCAATATGCATATTTGTGTTCAATCCAGGATGTAGGCGATAACAATATGCCTATGCTGAAGCACATTTAACGTAATAAATTTGAAAACACTTAGAAAAATCTGCCATATCTTTCTCTTTAGACATTATGTCTATAGCTTCGTTTAACATAGCCTGGAAAGCAGATTCATCCAGTTCAGTCATGAGAACTCTTATGATATGATAAACTTCAGCTTGTTTTCCTTTTACTTTATTTAAATTTTTTCGCCAAGGTCTATCTACATGCCAAGCACAAATTAATTTTTTTCTGTCTTTTCCATTGAATTTAACCATGCATTATAAAAAACCTCAGCCGCATCAGACATAAACACTTTCTGAGTTATCATTCCCACCTTTCCTTTTATCGATGAAAAGAAATGTGCCATTGCATTTTGATCTACCCTTGACGATATGCAAAAAGCAACAGGAAAGCATTGCCTCATTTCGTCGATAATAATTAATGCTATTAATTCAAACCCATAATTATTCAAGCCATGGGTACCATCGATGCAAATGCAATCTGATCCAAAATTTTGTAAAAGTTCTTTTTGTGCCTTATTCATTATTAAGAGAAAATCATCTTTCATTAGACAAGGATAGTCTTCAGAAATGGAATCTTGTGGATTGTAAAGCAAAACACACGACGACTCCTCATTTACTCCTCTTACTTCATTGATCCAAGCATCAACACTTGTTGTATCATCTTTATGGCGTACTGTAGATGAAGTAAGATTGAAATTTGATTCAATATTATAAAAGCCTTGTTTCCTTTTTCCTCTGCAATTTCTCTGCGTATTTCATCTAGAATAGCATCGAAAGGCATTTTTGAAGCTATTTTTTGTGCTATCGGCTCTTTTTCAGATTGGGATAGTGAAATATGCCCAAGATGTTTTTGATGACCAATATGTGTTTTTACAATGGTTATAATGTACTCCTGATTAGGAGATTCGACAACTGTAATTTTGGAAGTACAAAAATTATTTATTTTATAATCTTGAGTTTTCAGGTGACTTTTGCCTGTGCTTTTAGAGCTAAGTGTTCCAGACCTGTGACATTCAAAATAGTAATATTTTCTAACACCCCTCTTGTTACTGCGTTTTAGATTATACTTTGAGCAAGAAGACATTTCAATATCTTTTTTCCAAATATCAAATTCTTTGTAGGTAGGGAAATTAAATTGTCTTATTCCACTTTTAGTGAATGCTCAATTTCCAAATGTTAATGAAAATTTTCCAGTTTTATATCAGTACAACCTATGCTACATTTTCTTATTTTTCCATCCGATGAGGAAATTTTATGTACATGGCTTTTTAATACAGAAAACTGACAGTTACATATATCACAAGAAAAATCAAGATTCTTACGTTTCGTCACTTTGAATGTTATGGATATTCCTTCCATGGCGTTTTAAACTTCCGATTGTAGAAAATACTTTATTACATACGGAACATGATAATTCCTTTGAATTTATGGTAGGAATTGGCCCTGAAAAAGAGCCGTTTTTTTATAACTGATGAATCATTTATAGTTTTAAAAGAATAGTATAAGCAAAAGGCTTAATGTAGAAATTTCAAAAAAACAATGCGAAAAATGTAGGGAATTTTGTAACGTTTGTGAGGTATTCTCTTAGAATGTTTAAAAGGGAAAAATGTGCTTAGTCGGAAACATTCGGAGACGGTTTTCCGAATGAACCTAAAGTGTTCATAGATTTCAGCGCATGCGCAGTTTGAGGTTATTTTCTAACCCTGGTCTGTTCTAAGGGTTTGTTGTCTAGATGGATTCAGTAGGCGAAAACGCTAGAGCCATCTACATATTTCATTGAAATAAGTATTTCTTTCTAAATATGCATTTCACAAGGTGTTTTCATATTTTTGTCCAACCCCTGTATATTCAATTAAGAAAGTTATTTTGTACAATTTTCTGTGTAACCATGAAAATTACATGAAAAACTCTGCATTATTTTTACACTTTATAAATATGTAAAGAGAATGTTCTTTTATATTTATTCATTTGTTTCTTTAAAAGTTGTAAGTTAATTACATTTTATAATTTTTAACTTTTAATGAATTTATATTTTACAAGTTTGTAGTACTCTTAATATTTACATAGTTGTAACATTTTTTATTTTCCACGTATTTTTGTTTATTAAAATTCATTTATTTTTTCATTTTTATAAAACAGTTGAAATGTTTTATGTATTGGTGTTCCTGTATATGTACATCAAATTAACATGCAGATGTGATATTTTTAATAAAAAAGAATAATTTTACTGTTGTTTTTTTGAAGAAAGTTTATTTTTATGATATTTTTTTCACTAAATGTTGAATTTGCATTAACGTTGTGAAATTTCATACTATATAACTTACCAAAAACTTATTTAAACAGGTAAATCAGGAAGTATGATATGGTGTATTATTGTTCAAATTGTACATTAATAAAAATGATGAAAATTTCTATTTCATTAGGTATTTGACAACTTCATATGTATTCATCCTATTAAAAAAAAAGAAGCATCTGAATTAATAATCTATATTGTGTGTGATGATTTTACTGTAGTATGTTTTTTTTTTTGCCAGAGATGTCTTATGCGAAATGCCTTTGATAATGATCCGCATATAACGAAGCAAATAATGTAATGATCCTGTTATTTTTACACCATTGTTCTAATAAAAATGAGTATCATATTTGCTAAATAGGAAATTAAAAATTTCATTTTGCTATAAGTTCCATTTGATAAAGAAATCTCAAAATTTTTAATATAAAAGTAATATCTTTTACACACATAGATTGATATTCTAGGGAAGATTGACGTTAATAATCTATCAAATCTATTAGTTTAAGGACATCTGAAGTTGTTCATATGATTTGAGTGAATGTAGTAAAACAAATGTTGTAAATGATTGGAAAAAATAACGTTTTCTTTCGTATTCAAATTGCATAGTATAAATTGAAAAAAAAAATCAGTATTATAGAATATTATTTTTCTATCTTTTTAGTACATTAATCATTATCATACTCTTTAAAATGACCAAGTTATACATTTTTTGAAAGAAAGTAGTTTTGCTTTATTATTTGGTTATTATACAATGACATATTTTGATGGAGACGTTTTTACTATTTTTATGTGTACAGATATTTAAAAGTATCTGCATACTTCAGTCATTATTTTGAATATTTTTCTTAACTCTAGTGGTCATGAAATATCAAATATTGTCAAAACTCTAACGTGAAAATGAATAACTTGAATTGTCCACAATTCAAGTTATTCATTTTCAAATATTTAGGGTAAAAAAAAATTCGCTCGGCCGAATATAACTTTCATTTGTTTTTTATTAACTCCATTCCCCAATTGTATTGTTAAGCATTTTAACTAAATATTTTTTGTTAAGTGTAGCTTAGTATAATTAATAAAAGCAAATTCATTACATTAATGTTTAGTAATTTAATTTAAAGTTGTTAGTGTCCTCACACAGTGAAACATTTTACAAATGTCACTATGTTAAGTGGGTGCAGTATTGTCACATTGTTAAGTCGGTGGCATGTGCAATATTATTACTAAGAAACACTTGGTAAAAACGGGAAATGCAGTAATTTTATTTTTTTAAATATTAGCAACTTATAACGGAAAACAAAGCATTTTAGGTTTCGAGATTTTAAAATTTGCTTTTCTAGATTCTTAAAATCATGTTAAAAATTACTGTGTTTAATATATATTTTCAATAAATTATTCTTGTGTGTGTGTGTGTGTATGTTTGTGTATATCAGAGGTTGCCAACCTGAGGCTCTTTGAAGAATTATTTGTGGCTCTCTATAAGTAATCCTAAGATCCGCAGGTTGGCCACCTCTGATATATACAGCTTGATCGAGAGGAGATCAAGGTTTACAATTAATATATAAGTCGACGCTGATTATTGAATAGTGGAAATTTGTACCAGAATCTAAGTATCCTGGATTAAAAAAAGGTGGCTTTTCGAAATATTTCAATATTCGAAACAACGTACTTACGTGAATCATTTTATTCCTCTTTAAAATTCGTGAAATCCAAACATTGACCAATAATAACGAATCAACATCTCAAAGAATTACTGTCGCCAAATTTAAAGAATTATCAAAAGTAAAATAAATGTGTGTTTAGTTATAATATTTTTAATTTCAATACACATATTTTGTACTTTTATTTATATGATTTCAATAAATATAATTTCTGTAAAAGAATTTTAATACCTTTTTGTCCATGCCTTTTAAATGCGTATTAAATTGCGGCATTCGAAAAATTTCAAATTTTGAAAATTGGCTCGGACTACTATCAAAGGGCTTGGCCACCCCTGATATACATTTTACTGAGAGAGATCAAAATTGGAGATAGCCAACCTGTGAGTTTCAACGCATACCGCATACTTTGGTGAAAGACTAAAGATTTCATTATATTGTACATTCAGACCACAATCGGTGTATGTCGATAATCATTTATATACCATTGTGTAGGGATTGAAATGATGTAGAGGTCAACAGAGGGGCGATAGAGTGTGTGTTGCCAAATCTTTTGTTCTGCTATGATTGAAGTTATGTATGTATCTGTTGTAATTTGAAACATTCAATCTTATGTAAATCTAAATGATATGCGTTTTGTTAAATTTTGTATTTTTATTCGATATTTTAATTCATATTGAATGTAAACGGCAGTGAATTGTGAAATATTTTTGAAAAGTTAAATGCATTAATTGTGCATGTAAACAAGATTACATTTGTTTTTGTTTTCCACGAGAAATGTACTTTAAATTACTTTCTGAAGTGAGTTTTCGAAAAACTAAGTACAGCACAGATTTGGATTACAAATGATAGAAAGTTTTTGTGGTTTTAAAAATTAACGAAGAAATATTGTACCCTTGAAAGCAGAGGAAACGAATATCCTGTATTATGTTACTAATGAGTTACTCGCCATACTATTTCAAACTCACTAAAATAAGCCTCGGAAGAACACGTATCTTTAATGATTTATTTGCAAGGTAAGTACAAAAATATTATATGAGGTTGTAATGTATTGAAATTTACGTACACGATGTCAAATAACAGTCCACGTAAGAAAGGTGTGAAACCAAAGTTTAGTTCTCAAACTCAAGATGCCAAGTTGATCTGATAGACCTGCAGAGACACATAAGAATAATTAATATAAGTTCATAATGGTGTATCAAGACCATTTAACTAAGTTTGCCTAGCTATAATCATTAAAAACTAGAACAGCTGAAGAAATAGCTCATTTTCAAAAAATTTTAACATTTGGTGCTCTTGCGATATTGCATTCAAATAACGTTCAGTAATCAAGTCATCTGAACTTTGCGCTATGTGAAAAAATGTTTTGATAGTCCAGGGAAAATCTCGGCATAGTTAAACACAAGGCTCAATTGAGAGGGCTCTCTCTCTAGTCAGTATGCAGAATATTTTAATTGTTTGCAGAATAACGATGCAAATAAATGGTCAGATTAATTTGTACCCTTTGTCCAATTTGCCAAAAACATTACATATGATGAAATACTACGCCAAACTCCTTGTGAAGCCGTGTTTGGCATTAAACCAAGAAGAGGCATAGTATCGTTTTTTCCCCCCTGACTAAGAAATCACAAATATTGAAACCAAAGAACACAACTTGAAGTTGTAGATACTTTTGAAATGGAAAAACAGCTTGAATAAATTCTATACTTAAGAAAATATATGAACAGTGGCCTTACTGAAAACCATATTCCAAATAAAAAATATTGAACAGGGGGGGGGGAGGACCTGTAACCTACCACGTCTTCACATCATGGCCTGACTAAACAGCAGGAGTTTGTTTCGCTTCCAATTCTTTTTATAAAAGTAATCTACAAACAAACAAACAAAAATGTTACGAACCTTAAAAGAAATTCCCTCCTCCTCAAATTGGTGATACCGTACGAATAAAAGTCCTTGATGTCAACCGTGGTCCTACAAATGGCTAAAATATATTGGTCTTTTTTATTTTTATTTTATTTATTTATTTTTTGTGGCACAGGGTCTAAAAACAGACAGGTAACGCTATTGTGTTCGATGTTGGAGTAGAGGACTCCGACTTTTATAAACTAGCAAATAAAAACGCCACCTTCAAGCAGCTTCATATCCGTAATCAGTTCATAATTTGTAAAGAAAAGTTTCTTTCATTCGATGTGACTTCTTCTCATGAAATGTCGCTGAGAGAAGCAGCTGCACCTAATTCGAGAAGTGGAGGTCACTTCGAAGGAAATTGTTTCACAACTAAATGTTGTAAAAGTAAGGGATTCGTGTGCAGTTTAGAATGTCATAAAAATTTAATTTGGTGCAATAAATAAGATTTTGCCTTACAGAGAAAACTTAGTTTTTACTAATATTTTTTTTTTCATTTGCTAATGTACTGTTATTTAAGCTTTTTCATATTTTGGCTTTATACTGTATAAATGAAAAAAATATTAGTTACATTTAAAACTAAATACTTAAAATTTATCCAAATACAAATGCTGTCATTAAGAAAGCAATTAAAATCGAATAGCCCTTCTCATGTTAGAATCTATAAATCTACATGTCCAACAGTGAAAATGTCTCTACAGATTGACGAAACACATCTCACTGCGATTGGTTTCTCCTGGCAGTAAAACAGCGAAAAAGTTGCGTCACTCTTTTGAAGAATTTTATCATGCCTGAAATACGGAGAACAAAATGCAAATTTTTGATGTATTTAATATTTACTATTACTGCATGGTGAATGTCAACATTTGTCGGTGTAAAGCAGGAATAAGGATATTTGGCAAATACTTGGGACATACATCAAGAGACTATGTGAATGTCGACATTCTCCAAATTTCGGTCTTTCACAGTAACATATATAATGTATTTACAATTTTACAAACGTATTCTTAATGTAATCATGAGCCATTCAGTTTAAAGTTGAGCCATTCGGTTTAGAGCTGGAGTTTCCAACCTTTTTTATATGAATCCTTTTAAAAAGAAAAAAAAAATTCTACATATTAGTCTAATTTTTTTCTATAATTTGGTGTACCTCATAACTGTAATATCTCTAATTTCACATAAAAATAACAATTTAATTGAGAAAGTTAATAAACATACACACAATTATGAATTAATTACAGTTTCGTTATAAAATCATTTAAAATGGTATAGATTAAAATTCGAAAATTCTTTTTTCTTTCCTCGGATACTTTAATCTCCTTTAATTTGTCCAACTATGAATTTCTCAAAAAGTTAAATTATGTGCTGAGAACACACATGAAGTGTATCGAAGCAATAAAAATGTAATGAAGTAGAAATTTTATTTCTTGATCACGTTTGAAAGGAGTCGCGAAATCATTTCATGTCTTTATCATAAGATATTTTCCAAGAAATATATATTTATATATATATCTTATAAAATATATAATATTCAATAGATATTTATTTAGTAATTTCTAGATTTGATGTATATAATGACACATTCATATACAATTTTGAATTTCATTTCATAATTATTTTCTGATCACAGTTTATGTAGAACATACAGAGAGCAATAGAATGTGTTTAGATAAAATATTTTGAACACTACATTCATAAGCATACAGAGATTTTAAATGCATTTCATTATTTAAAACACATTACTCACTAGAATGCAACGCATTTTTTGACAGCTTTATAACAATAGAATCATTCAAAGTAAAAATATATTCACAGCCTACTTTAAAATAAGTTATTTTATCAAAATACATGCATAGTATTTTTACATTGAATATCACCTAGGAATGAAAGTACATTAATATACATTTACACTAAAAATAATCAAGCACATATAATTATTAAACATTCAATTATATAAAGACACAATCATTAATTTTCCAAAAATTTAAAATCTTCCTGACTTTATTCTGATAAATTAACAATATAAAATTTGATATATATTGTTTTAAAAATGCAAACATAAAGACTTAGTTTTAGAAAACTATTTGTTTTTTAAATTTAATTACCTTTTTTGCATGTTTGTTTCTTTTAATATAAAAGTTTAAAATTATGTATTCTTGTGTTAAAGCTTACAGAGAGAGAGGGATATAGACACTTCGTGAAACATGTTAAAATACAAATTCATATGTGAAACAATAAAGAAAACATGAAGACTACTTTTATTAATTATGTAAGAATTAGAAGTTATAAATTTATTACTATGTTAAATAGTGTTGGTTATATTGCTTTATCTAATTATTTAAAAAAAAAACGGTGCTTTTTAAATTGTTTAAACTACAATAAGAAATTCGTTGAAGTATGATTTTCAGTGAGAAATATTATATTGCACGGATAAAGAATAAAAATATTCGAAGCTGTAATTTATAATTAACGTTTTCTGCACTGTAATATGAGCTTATTTTTAAACACATGCATTCCGAAAGAAGAAAGATTCATTCATCTCTATTAATATTATATATATATAACAATACTTACTAGTAAAAAATTAAAGTGTTGCTTAAATTTTGCCAGTTTTTCTGTCTTTACTATTTATTCACACTCTATTTATTTAAAACTGATTAAAAATATAAGTTACTTTCCTTACGATTTTATTAAAATAATTACCTCATATTTGAAAAAAAAAAGTGAGTCAAACACATTTGTGAATTGAAACGAAATGAGCTGAATAGCATGAAATGAACTTAGATTTTATTCGGCATGATTTTGTTTAGATAATATGTTGCTTAAAAATTGTGGGATTATATTAAAATATTAGCATCTTCATAATGATGCGTTATTTGTTGTGATATCATATCCCTTTAAGAAATTCTAGAGATTTAGAGACTCTGGATATTTTGAAGAAAACAAGTAACCAGAAAAGTTCTGTCGCTTTTAGATTAGACGAATGCCACTAATCCAAAAAGAGATTTAGTAATATAGTAACAAGGTTATTAAATCTTGTTTGCTTTGTGAGAACAAATTGGCTCAACTCACATCACAAATTTGGCATCGCAAATTTTTTTTCCAGTGATGAGTCATTCGAATTAGAAGTTATTCGAAGGTGCACCACGATCGATACGCCAACAGTCTTAAAATGGTGAGGATATGATAAGGGCTATTGAAGAAGATACTTCTCGAATGGGCCAGGAACTTATAATTAAGTTCCACGTATCTGATTAAACCGTTCGTGCTCTTTTATACAATCTGGAGAAGATGTTGGAGCTAAGCAAACGACTTCTTCTCGATCTTACTGAAGGCAATAAATTTCTAGGTTATTCATATATTCACCACTTCTTTCCCGCCAGAAAAATGTACCGTTTCTGGATTATCCACTGACGAGTGATGAAAAATAGATTTTGTACAGGAGTCACAAGCGTTCATATCATTGGTTGTCACTGACAGAACCGATTCGCAGGACTACAAGATTTCACTACATTACCAGAAGCTGTTGCTGTGTGTATGGTAGACATTGGCTGGCATTTTTTACTACGAGTTTCTTACACGTGGCCAGACCATTAATGCTTCTTTCTTCATGCAGCAACTGGAACGTGTGTAAGAGCCCTACGTCAGAAACAGCACTGGTGAACAGGAAAAGCAAGAGCGCACACCACAAAATGTGATTCTGAAAACCATTACTTCCTTAGAATGGGAACTTCTCCAGTTTTCTTACTTCCTAGACATTTCCATAAGTGATTATAACTTGTTCTGTGCCTGGACCATAATATGCTAATGAGACGGTTCCATGGTGCTGAAGAGATTAATACCGAAGAGGCCGCTTTTTTTTCTTCTAAAGACGTGGCATTTTATTGCAACGGCATACATCAGCTTGTATCACGCTGGAAGAATGTTGTTGCATGTAATGATGCATACTTCGATGAATAAAGCCCGTTTCGTCATACCAATACTACGTCTGAAATTTTTATGATTCACCGCGACTAAACTTTTCTGGCTACCTGATGCACATGTTTTTCTGTGGTATTTAAGGCAGTATGAGCCATGTTGAATATCAAAAATATTTTGATGTTTTGAAAAGAAACCAGTAATTAAATTTTGCAAATTTAGAATGCTTTATTATTTATGAAAGGATTATTTGTCATAGTTTACTATTTTTTAGATGAGTTCTTTATTATTTCAAAAATACATTTTTATACAATCTGTTCATTTATGTGGTATTCTATTTTCAAATATTAAAATACGAGTAAGCATTTTGTACATAGTAATTTATTCATATAGATATAAGAGTTTTTTGTAACTGTAATAAAATAGAATGACCAGTTTTTTTTTATTTTATTAAAATAGTGCTTGTATATTTGAATAAAATTTCGAGTATAACGTTTAACATACATTCCTTAATATTTAAAATCGGATATATTAAGAGTTTAACGATTATTATGCTTAATATTAAAAAGCCTTAATATATCATTCAAAATTTAAGCAACAAACAAAATTTAAGTAATAAAAATTAATATTTAAAGCCAAAGAAATGACCTGCAATCATAAAACGCTTAATTGATATATGAAAACTAAACTACTCGAAAAAAAAATAGTGTACCTTCATACAGCAAAGAGTATTGATAAGTATATAATACAAGAAATTTATTTTGAGCAAAAAGTTGTTTTGAGCTCCAGAAATGAAAATTTACAGGCAAAATTTTCGTAATAAGCAAACATCTGAGTGACCAAGAATAGGAGGTGGAATTTATTATCTCGTTAATCAGTGGTGAGCGACGAAATTCCTGACAAAATGCTCACCCTCTTTTTTTAATGATATATGTTACATTTCAGTTAAATTCCATTATACCCTAAAACTGTTAAGACAAAAATCTTGCAATTATCAAAAATGTGACAGTGCATTAAATTAAATTCCTACCCAAAGTTATCACAAATTAATTTCTTCCGTACATATTACATTTTAATCCCTTAAAAGATCAAAATTTAAACGATAATTTTCAAGGAAATTTTTATCATTTTGAATTTGGACGATTCATTTAAGTTTATTTGAAATTCAAGCAGAGAGTTTTTATATCTGAGATCTTATACTCTAGTCAAATATTTAAGTTTCTTAGTCGTGAAATTATCACTTAATTTTTTTAAAATAAACCTTTAATTATTCAGACATTATCACTGTAGTCCAAGCTTGACATTTAGCATTATCAATAGGATAATGGAAAGGACAAATTTAAGATACCGTATAATTATGACTGGTTTTACGTTGAAAAAAGTAAATATGTTAACGAATTTTTCAAAGGACTTGAGCTAAAGTCCGGTTAGGATTCTATACCTCATCATTGGCATTAGAAATAGTTAGTAGGCAAAATTTTAGTTCTGTCAGTTTGCTTACTTTGGAAAATCGAAACATAGGAACTATGTCATGAGCAGGGATAAACGGAAAACCGGAGATCATATTCATTCAAGACCATATTTTCTTCTTTCGACAGCTTAATGAATCACAGGTCTAATGCTATAATTATCTTATAGTTTGACCTTTCGCTATGCAAAGAAATATGATCTTGTGATTGATGAATCACCAGTCAAATATTATAGTTATCTAATGATTGAAATTTTTGCTTTTGCAAGAAAAAACGATATCTTGGCGAATATTATGCATGACTACATACTGTTCATTTGCAAGCAAGAAATTATTGCTCCCTCTAGTTAAAAATCAATTGAATTTGAAATTGCAAACACTTCCATAAGCATTTAGAAATGTGGATTTAGATAAATTCAGCGACATGCATATGTAAAAAAGCAATGATTTGACAGTTTAAGAATTGATTATTATAAATAGCCACGGTGATGTAGTGTGTTCAATATCACTTGTGAATAGATAACACTTTGTGCTGTATTACTGTCTTTGAAGTATGGCACTAAGGTAACATTCAATCCAATCTTTTAATTATAGATTTCACACGTAACAAATACCGTTTTCCTAATCCTTAAAGCTTGAACTGCACAAAGCGCTGCCCGATAATCCGGAACATAGGTGGTAAGTTTGCATAGATGAAACAGGAAGTTGTTTGAATGGCTATCGTGGCAGCCATATTCCATAGAGAATATATAGGTACCATTCAGGAGTCATATTCATAATTTATCTTCTCTTTCCGAGGACTTTTGAAAGCTTGCATAGTTATTGGATTTGCATAGTTGAAGCATGAAATAGCTTAAGCGGGCTATAGTGGTAGCTTTGAATTTCATAACGAATACATTTATAACATTTGGGAGACGTATGCATAATTTCTTTTCCCCTTCTGAGGAACTTTATGTGCTAATATTATGAAGTGCAAAAATGCAATTTAATTCAGAACAAATACTGGTAAAAGGAGAATTTGCTAGCGATCGCGATGAGGAATTCATCTTCACTTCTAGAAAGATAACAATTGTATTGCTTTGCTATATTGAATTATAATGCTAAGATGAAATTGTCCATTTCTGTGCCTGTGCATTTAGAAGATTACAAATGCCTTTTTCATAATCTGTGAAGCTAGACTGCACAAAGTGTTGCACGGTAACCTGCAATATAGAGGAATTTGTATAGAGTTGTATGATTTACGTAGTTAAAACAGAAAATTTTTTGTGCACAGAATGGCTAACATGGGCAGCCTTGAATTCTATACAGAATTCAAGCTACTACAATCTATACAGAATTTGAGAGAGAACAAATACTTTACATTCAGAATATATATCCATAATTTCTCTTCCTGAAAACTTATGAGTTACTTCTGCGAAGTGTCAAAATGTAAGCACTAGTTCAAAACAAACATAACTAAATTTAAAAGTTTATATTTATTTGCAATTTATTGCATTTTTCTTATAATGAATGATATTTTCGTACTTTATTTAGTTTTTTTATACAGAAATTAAAAATGGCACCAAGGAGTCCGAAATAAAATTTTATCAATGGTCACTATGATGTATTTATCGTCATTTGTGCAAAGAAAACACTTCTTATTTCTTTGTTATATTTGAAATATGGTTCAAAAATGAAGCCATCTATGTTTGTAACTGTGGATTTAAAATACTATGAATGCCATTTCCTTACTAGGTAAAATTTGACTGCAAATAGTGCAACCCAACTATACTCGTTCATAGCTGAATTTGCAAGGTTTAACACGAAGTTTCTCAAAGTGACTATCATGATCACTTCGAATTCAATAAAAAATACATACGTTTCAATAAGAAGACTTATGCATAGTTTCTCACATTTTTCTGGGGAATTTTATAAGCTTACATAGAGGTATAAGATTTTTTTAGTTGAAAAACGCAGTTGTTTAGAGTAACTATCATGGGAACCTCGAATTCCATAGAGAATACATATACAACATTCAGGAGAACTCTCTCAGTAAACCTCGCGAACAACACTCTAATGACGAGTCAGTTTTTTAAAAGGCAAGAATTGGACATCATATATTATTTTGCTAAGAGGAACGCCCTTCAAGATTTAATAAAAAAGAGCATTTTATTGAACAAAATGTTAAAATTTGTGCTGAATATTATCAAAGTATAATTATAGTATATGGTTACAGAATGTAAGCATCTGTATTAGGATGGAAAGATTTCTTCGGCACGTCAAGATAAATTATTGGCGAACCACTTCAGATTATTAAATTAACTGTAAAAGAGCTACATTATCAAAATATTAATTTCTTAATCTTTGGAAATATCATCGATTGATGACTTCCTTATGATAACATTTGCCTTGTGGACTGCTTTTGAATTACTTTTGTTGCATTCCCTCAAAACACATTGAAAGATAATATGGAGAATTTATTTTAGCTTGTTTCAAATGTTTCTGATAAAAATACCATATTTTAAAACAGCAAGTTGAATAATATTAACTAAATAATTTAATTAAAAATATTATAACAATTTTAAATCATAGGCACTATTTATAAATTATCCTATGGATTGATGTTATTATTAGTATGAATCGACTTATTGAGAATGTGCTTTACAGTGGTTACACACACACACGACTTTTTTTATTTATAATTTCAAACCAGTTTTTTTTTTTTTTTTTTTGCCTCTCTTTATTTTGTTTTTATATCATATATTATTGAGAACTGTACAGCAAAAGGCGTCAACATGCAATTCATAACCGGAATACTATGAAAATTCTTCGATACACATGCATCATACTATTAACCACAAGACATGTAACAAATATACATCAGTCATACCCTATTCATTTTGACAAATAAAATACCATAACTGCCTTTTTAAATTGTTCGTTACATTTGTTGCTTAACTTTTGAGCGCGGCAGTGTCGCTAAAGTTCATTAATTATTCATATTTTTGAAGCTTTTCTACAACAACTTTTGATATGCTTTCTAACAAATAATTTAAAATAGGACTTTATCAAAATAAATTAAAGAGATATGTATTTAACTGCACTTATATCATGCTTTTAAATGTACACTTAGAACTTAGTTCATTTCTTTATTTTTTTTAAACTAACATCAAAGATTTTTTATTTTCTGAGAATGTGTTGCATTTTAAAAAAGTTCGATGTGTTGATGCTAGTTTGATATATGTTAGCGTGTTTTAATTAGTATAGCTATATTAAACACATTTATATATGATTAAAACATTAAAAAGTTCTTTATGTATTAAATCTTGTAAATGAGTAGTGACTAGATAGAAGATCACAAAATACCATCGAACGGGCATAAACTTTAGAAATTTCACAGTGTCGAAATAACATTAACCTCAATAGAATATCTGTGTACAACAGCAAACACTTATTATGCTAATATATTCATGCAGTTAGTTGCATTCAAATATTAATGAGAGACTGAGGAAATATTCTCTCGTAAAAAGTGAGATGATACAAACAATAGTTAACAATCTTACTCAAAAGCTGCTGTCGAGTATGATCAAGTTATAACCATTTGTGCAGTTAACAGTAATGATTATACTTAACAGCTTTTTACACACTGAATTATTATGTACATTCAAATATACCACATTAAAATACATGAAAAATATTTTACAATTACATATTGGAAAAAGATTTGATATTTCTTACATGCATAATCCAGCATTATTTCTTCTTCTTCATGCAAGCATTTTACCATGATCTTTCTTGAGCGGTAAATATAACCCAAGTAATTGTCCATTGTCAAATCATATCAATAAGTACACTAAGTTCAAATTAGTGACAAATGGAGCAACATAATGGTTTAAATAAAAAAAATTCTAGACACTAAGGAATTATCATTAACTTATTGGTTGTCAATTTCATAAACGAAAACATTTTATTTAATTTCTTTTTAAAATTAAAGTATTGACAAAATTATTGGTCAATATGATATACATTTTCCTATTTAAAGAAAACATAGACGGTGAAAAGCTTAGGAAACAGCAGGATAGCCCTTTTTCTGATGCTTTATATATTTATTCTCAGGAAACGGAATTATATTTTTGATAGAGAAAAAATTGATTGAAAATTTTGTTGTAAAAGGATGCTACACATAAATCGATTATAGAAAATGAGAAACACACAACACAGTTAAAAAATGTAGTCTAAACAGTTATCATTTCATTCCGAATTTTCCTGTTACTAGATATGCTATTATGTAAAGATTTCTTGTATGATGTTAACATTGTATTTTCAGCTAATGTCAGTATATATATCTTTTATCTGCAATTCTCCATTGGCAATTTAACTCATTAAAATGTTTTACCTCAGCATCAAATTCTCCATTGACACTCTACGAAAGTTTCGAGCATAGATGAGGTTTTTTGAAAGAATCTGGCTTAATCACTCTTACTAGATTGTAGAAATGATAAGTTTATGTATTAATAATCACAGAAGGACATAATATTCATTAAAGTACTTTTGCTAATGGACAACTAACAAATAGTCAAAAAGAGCAATAATCTGAACATAGAAAGTGGCATAAGACTCTTATACCAAAAGTATTGGTATACAGTCTCTTACATTTTAAAATTTTATTCTAATAAATTGCAATTTCTATACTATAGCTCTTACTAAATGATAAAGCTAAGCTATTGTAATAGATGGATTAGGCTTTGTTGAAAAATAAGCTATGGCTGATCCATTTGTAATACATAAAATGTTTTCATATTTCTTTGTAAAAACTGTCATTAGCTATTGAATCTAACAAATGGTAAACCCACTTGTCTACCTTCAGAATTTCAAAATTCCCAATACGTGTTTCTTAATATTTTTATGAGTAGAGGGATTACGTTTCCAGAATGAGTTTTCTGTGCTTTTTATTATAGATCTTATTTTAAGATTACTGTACAAGAGCGGAATAGCTGGGATGCTCAATAAATAGGATTCACTACTTGCAAATGTTGCTAAAGAAAAAGCGCATTTGATATTGGGGTATTTATGCAAAAATTGGGCATTCCTGATATCGCAATCAAATGCCATGTTTCTTAAAAACAAAATTAAATGAGGAACAGGCTTATACATAAGAGTTTTACAACTACTTTCACAGGATCAACACCCTTTAATTTTTTTTCTTCTCGTTGATGAGTGCCGAGTGACCGTGTAAAGTAGTTTAGAGGTACCATTTGCCGCGAAATTTCTGGCATCCATTTGGAAATGCTACATAATGCCATGAACGGCGTTACCACTTACTTGCAAAACATCATTTATGGTGATAGTGAACTCATCGAGCAAGCACTCTAGAGCTCTGATAGGCATGTGAACACATTTATCTACATGTAATATAATATACTCAATAATTCTAATTTGTTTGTCTACAGGGTTTTTCATGACGAAAATTCGAAATAATTTTTTCTCTACCAAAAAAAGAATTCCTGTTTTTGAGAAGAACTATTTCTGTATTTATGCATAGTAAATTCTTGAAATTTTGTGATTTTTGTTCAGTTTATAAACTGTAATACATTATTATGAGCAAAATGTATGCATTCACTTGGATTTACATGCATAAACATTTGTCTCCTCTGATCTTTGTGGAATTTTTAAAATTTTAGAAATATTTTTTTACATTGCTCTGACACGAAGCAAAATTTAATAGTTATCGTTAAGCTTTAACGCTTAATTATTTTTCAATCTTAAATACTGAAAAATAACATCTTGAATTCTAGTGAAAATAATTTTTAATTATTTTAAACATCGATAATTCAAACTTGTCCTCATAACATATAAACTATCTACCAACATCATTGTATCTACCGAAGCGATCATTTTCTAAAAAAAATATTTTGCAGTCTACTAAATTCCCCATGAAAATTATTTTGGCAAACATAGCAATGAATATGGCTTTAAAGTAAGGAAACTCAAATAATAACTGCTTAAAAATGATAGTAAACGCTGAAAAAATATGCAACATATATATATTTATACAAACAGTTCTACAGAGTGTAACAATCTATGTGACTAATCACTTTTCTAAGGCAAGTTATTTCTCGATATAAGACACTAATGAAACAGATATATAAAATGGCACGTAACATTAAGAATTATTATAAGACACAAATTCTGAAAAGGCAGACATTTTACACGGGAGTATCTTATTTATTTTCGTAAATTATTTTGGTATTCTTTTCTGACTTAGTATAAATTACTGTCCAAAATTTCTTGTTATTTAAATGCATGGTTATCCTGTTAAAAATATTTATTGCCTTGGATTCAAGGAATCTTTACAGATTTGAAAATGTAATACACTTAAAACTTAAGCATTTAATTTGTAATAGGAAAATTCTGTATTAGAAGTATTAGCGATATTAATATTTTAATTAAAAGGATATTCTCATTCGTAACGCTGCAACTGATGATCAGCAACAGTTTGATATCTTGTTGTTTCTATAATGTTAAATAGCCAGAGAAATTTTTCATCAATCGTAAATTTTTAACCAATATTTTATGTAGTAAAAGACTATATTTTTGTATGCTTCATTTCAACATTTTAGAGACAAATATTGAAATAAAGATCATATTTCGGGGATTACCCAAGAAAAAGTATTGTGAATACACTCTAAATTTATGTGATGAAATTCAATATTTTCTTTCACACTTTTCTCAGCTGTTGAAGAATAGAATTGCAATATCAACTGCCAGAAGACTTAAAGAAGTTTTTGTGCAATGTGATTTCAAATAGGGTTATGTGCTTTGAAAGCACATTAAGACCTACAATCAGGTCCTTTATGAACACAAGTGGCTCAGTTTATAGTCACATATTTAAAGGCTCAAATAAATAAATTATTATTAGAATTTAGAGTTCCTCTCTTATAAATAAGCTATATAATTAAAGTCGTGTAAGCAACACTCGCACATCGCAACAAAACTCAATGAAACGTAAATACCAGATATTCGATGAACATAAACACCGTGTCAGACGGTCGAAATTTCGAAGAACTGTTCAGAAAGACTTATGTGAAGAAACGTCGTGTCGTTGATGATATTCAGGGATTATCTTCAGGTGATGAAGATTGTGGATGTGGAACCGCTTTCACGTGACGAATCGTTGGTTCGTCGATATGCTGCGTGTATTTCGGACCGTATAATCCTGTTGAAGGATGAAGCCTCATCTTCTCGGGATCAGACGTGCCTTCACTCTTCATTAAAAAGAACATTCCAAAATTTAGTTGAGGTATATCATAAAGTACAGCCAGAAAGAGCATCATGAATGTTAACCCTATTAACAGGTAGCCTGCAAATAGAAGTATAATGAATAAGATTACTTTAGAACATTCAGCATTATAAACATCCACAAACAATATTCTTGAACAAGATATTACGCATGTTGTTTTGAAAATACTCATCAGTTACGAAATATTTATTTTCCAGTAGTTAATAGTTTTTTTTTTTTTTTTTTTTTTTTTTTTGAAAAGAAGGAAAAACATTTGACCAGGATTCTAGGAAAAAACTGTTGGGATACATTTATTTTAAATGAGAAATGATATTATAAGTAAAATCTATGTATATAAAATCCCAATCTAAAGTAAGCAACATTTGGCTTTTTTAAAATAATTATTTATATAGCAATTTCATCTTTAATAAAATAAATTATAATAGAAAAAGTTCTTATAATCGTTATCAAAAGACATATTAACATCTAAGATTCAATGAAATTGAGCTTTTTTTAAATAATTTACAAATATTACTTAGATATAAAATGTTGTAAGATATACATTAATTTTCTTTGATCTAGTACATTGGATAGCCTTATATTTTTCTGCTCTGAGGGTTTTAGTTTGGATTTTATAGTACAATATATGGATATTTATAGGTGTTTATTGCATAAATAATCAGGGGTGCAACGCAATTTATATAGTTGTGTGTGTGTGTGTGTGTGTAATAAATTGCGTGTGTGGAAAGTTTTTAACATTTTATAATATAATAATTAATTTACATTCGAAATTTATTCGTGTAACTTTAATACAAAACGTTCGAATTCTTAAAACTTTATAATTCCTAATGGAAAATTATCAAATTCATAATGCAATAAAAATTGCGAATTTTAATCATCCTCAACAATAGAGTCATAAGAAATGAGTTATTATATTCTATATAAATTTTTGACCTAATAAACTTATAGTACATTGCTTTTTTATTACCTATATTAGAGCTTAAATCAATCAAGAATAATTTTAATTATCAACTTATTAACTATGGTACCATATAAAAATGTATTAGGTAAATGTATGCGAATGTGTGTGTGTGTGTATTAGGAAAATTTTTCTAATTACCTGTAGTACAAACTTTATAGAGTGGTCTATATGGCTGATTTAAATTATCTCCAGGAATTAAATCACCAAGTCCTATTGTTGTAAGGGAAATGAAACAATAGTAAATTGCGTCTAAATAATTCCAATCTTTTTCTATCGCTGAGAATACTCCGGCAGGTATGAGATAGAAAAGGATAAGCACGATAAGCTGAAAGAGAAAAGACAATGAAGAGAATTCGTTTTTTTCATTAAATAAAAAATTTGCAAAATATATATGAAAGCCTCTGCTCCCATCTTTAAAACCATGTCTTGAGTCCCAAGGTACTCCTTATAGAAAGCAATTCAAAATATAGTACTTTGTATAATACTATTTTAACTTTATGTACAGAGGGTATTAACACAGTTTTAGAACGATTCTGATAACAAATTTAAAAAGGTAAATGTTTTAGAATAAAAAATTTTGGTAACAGCTTATTATTATTTGAAATGAGAAATATCGCCTGCTACTTTTAACTTATTCTTCTTTCAAAGTATCACATATAAACATGCTGTGAACTGAAGGTATATGTTTTTGCGCTTTCCGAAGTTAAGCGTTTTTATTCCAGAATTCAAAAACGCTGTGAAATGCATGGTATTAAAATTTCTAAGAGTAAAATAAGTAATATTATTAATCGGACAGGTAAAAACTGTCCATCATTATTTCTACATAGAAAGAAGACTCCAAATGAATATCCGTAAAATATATGTACGAGGGTTATTCTGAAATTTTTGAGATACGCGCAGACGAGAATTTACAAAATAAAAATAACGGTTTAATTTTAAAATACAAAGTATTTTAACACAGAAGACGATTTTTAACTCACTTATTTCAACTTGTGTAGCGTAGAATAAATTTTAAATAGACGAGAAAATGGAGTCGACTCGAGAACATTTTCGCGCTGTGAGTTTCTACGATTTTAAAGCAGGATTAAATCAAGAAGAATGCGTTCAACTGTTGCAATTAGCATTTGGTGATAAATCTCCAGCTCGTACTACTGTATTCAGATGGTTCAGAGAATTTAGAAGAGGTCGCAATTTTTTTCAGGATGAAGATCACACAGGAAGGCCGCCGTCGGCAGTAATCCCGAATAATCTGTCTGCCATACGAAAAATGTTAATGGATGATAACCGCTGTACCTATCAAATGATACAGAAGGAACTTAACATTGGATCCGCAGCCATACACAAAATCATTCATGAAGAATTACATATGAAAAAAGTAGTTTGTCGTTGGGTTCCCTTTAATCTAACTGAGCACCAAAAAGAGGAGCGTGTCAGAATCAGCAAAGAAACTCCTAAATTGCTAAATGATGGTAGCCACCGATTATTTCTAAAATTGTAACAGGTGATAAAACGTACATAACGTTTTTTGACGTTCCAACACGTCAAGAAAGCAAAGTATGGATCTTTGAAGATGATCCCACGTCGAGAATGGTGAAAAAACAACGCGCACTCAAAAAAGTGATCTATGCCGTTTTCTTCAGAAGTATGGGGTGGGTCAAAGCCATCAAGTTGGAAGGACAGAAGACAGTAACAGCAAACTGGTATACCACTAAATGTCTTCCAGATATTTTACAAGAACTGAATGTTAGAGGACTAATGCTTCACCATGACAATGCATCTTCACATACAGCCGGATTAACAGTTCAGTTTTTTAAACAAAAACAAATTAAAGTGATCGAACATCCGCTTATTCACCTGATCTAGCTATGTGCGGCTTTTTGTTATTCTTTAATCTAAAAAAGAACTTACGTGGACGCCGTTTTCATTCAGAAAAAGAGATTGATGTGGCTATAAATACATTTTTTCATCTATTCCAAGAATTGAATGGCTTGAGGCATTTAATCTGTAGAAAATTCGTCTACAAAAGTGCATTGATGCTGGAGGAGACTACTTTGAACACACCTAAAATTTTGTAAGTATAACTTTAAAAACCTAGTTCTTACTCAAAAACTTCAGAGTGACCCTCGTACTGCTTCAAATGTTTCTAAAATGAAATCGCTGATAACAAGAAAAAAATTTTCCAACACAGAAATCAATTGCAAAGTCTTTAGATACATCTGTAGCAACAATAAATAAAATAATAAACCAGTATTTGCAACTTAAAAATGCTAAAAAACATAATGTTCACCAGCTTTTGTCGAGACATGTGGCTCAACGCAAAACATTTTGTAGAATCCTATATGAAAACCACTTAGCAGGAGATAAATGGAAAACATTATGACTCTTGATGAAGCATGGGTTTACCTAAATGACTGTAACAAAAAAGGTCTTTTTAATATAGAAAATGAGGAGAAAAAATGTACAAACCCGTTTTCGTCAATTTAAAGAAAATTTCAGTAAGGGGTTTATGATTGTCGAAGGTTTCTCTTACAATGGGAAATTAAAAATAAGAAGAGTGGAAAGAAATGTTAAAATCAACTCATCGTACTATCAGGAGAAGGTTTTACGCCCAATATTACAAAAGAAATTCCACTTCTTTATCCCAATGACTTTCAAAGAGAGAAACTTCATCAAGACAAAGCTATAAGTCATACTGCGAAAACTACCACTGCATTCCTTGAAAAAATTATGAATAATACAGGTATTGCATGTATAAATTTTTAACATATCCCTGCAGTCTTTTAACGTTTCACCTATGGACTATTGTGCCTTTAATCTGTTAAAAAATGCTCTTTCTAAACGCAAACCCACCACGATAGATGGACTCTGGAAAGTAGTGGAATAGGAATGGAAAGCAATACCTCTGAAAATATATCAAAAAGCAATTCTATCATTTAAACCACGATGCAGACTTATAGTCCAGAAAAAAGGCTATTAGATCAAATATTTAAAAAAATATTTTTTACATTTTAAACATTAATTAAATAACCGCGTAATCGTTCTAAAAAATGTGTTAATACTCTCTGTAAATGGTTTTAAAAGCTTTTTTTTCCAATGGTCGGGGTATACCGGGATGTATTGTCCCCTTATACCCAAGGAACCGGCCAGAAATAACGACTTCTTTGCAGCCGAGGAGTTGCCCCGGGTGCACCACAGAGGGTGGGCCACTATCGCACCCTCATGCATGCCATAGGGACCCGTTTATAGGGTAGGCATCATTCATACCTCATTCACACACAAGGAAAGGACAAAGACAGGATAGAGAAAGAACATCCATGCCTGAACCGGGATTCAAACCCAGGACCTCCCTATCCATATTCAGGCACGCTGACCACTAGACAAGATGGCCGGATGATTTTAAAAGTAATGTATTAAATAATCTTTTCAAAAAATTTAAATTAAAACAGCAAAATTACACAAAAATGTCATTACCAAAATGTTTTTAAAAGCATATTTAGTATGTTAAATTGAGTTGTAGAAAGTAAAATTGAAATTAATAAAAATATTAAATGTAATTGGTTAATTAGTAACAACTTTCTTGATTTAGAAATGCTTTCTCTAGCAATGGTCCTAATTAAAAGCATATTTGTGCAGTTAATATTTTGAAAAAAATTAAAAAGGAAAAATTTGTATGAGACCATAAGCAATAATGCCTTTTTTATGCATAAAAAAGATGAAATGCTAGGAGTTATTTAGCAATAAGGACAACCATAATCGCCAAGTGTATGTTTGGATGCCTTTCACAGTTTCGGTTAAAAAGAGATGTAGGCAATCGCTACACAATACGAAGTGCTTCTAAGTGAAGTGTATAAAATTAGAAAAATAATTTTATTTCTTAAACCATATCTTGAAAAAGCAAACAAAAATTAAATTTTAAACATATGCTTCAAATCTGCATTGTGTAAACAAAGTTTAATATAGAAAGTAACTTGATCTTTATTAATATAAAATATAAGGTTATAAAACATCATTTTATATGCATATATAGTGGCTGTCAAAGTATTATCAAATATATTCATTATTTTGAAATGTTTTATTAAGTGTGTATTTTAAAATGATGCTGCTTTTATAACTCACACGTAGAAAAGTTTAAATGTGTGAATTGGAAAGCATTAAAAATAGAAAGCTTTTCAAATAAATACGCGACTTTTTTATTTTTATATCATCTCCCACGGAATAACTCTCTGTCCGAGTGAAATCATTTTTCTTAAGATATTTTTATACCCACTCTTTTCTACAACGATTTCTTCACTCTAAGAATTAAAATGACATACCGTTTACCTTGGCTGAAATGCAGAAACAATTTCATCAATCACTTGCATGCGAGAAAATCAAAATTGATACAAATTGTGGATAAACAGAAAATAAATGTTCCTTTTTTGTAACATTGTGTGTGTGTGTTTGGTTTTATACTATTTTTTAAAACTGGATTCGGAAAGTAATAAATTCTCCCCGTGAAATATTCTAAGAAACCATTTATCCGCGCAAGGATACTTCTTTTATACTTGAGCCATTCAACAGTATGCTGTTTTCCCAATACTTTTTCATATACGAGACTACGGAAACTCATTTTCATTCGAAAATTCATATCTTGAAGTATATTTTACGACTCTTTAATGTCTCATGCATTCACCTTGTTACTAATGGCCAGCATGTTAAGCTGGGTGCAAATGCGTGGATAATCGCGCGTGATGTGTCGTGCGGGATGATCTAAGCACCGCGCATGAAACATATTCGACGGAATGACGTCATTTATGTCGTAATTACGTCAGAAAATGAGTGGAGTGCATGACGATTTTGGATTTCAAGCAGGTTTGAAATATCTGGCAACGTTACGCGAGACAGTTTTAATTGGAATTTTCGACTAAGTATTTTAGGCCTTATTTCTAGTGTGCTTTTGTACGTCTTTTAAAAAGAAAAGCGCTTTCAAAGCGAATGACTTCTTTAACAATACAAAATTAGATTTATTTTCAACTTATATTCAAATTTGCAGAGGTTGAGAAGGAATTTTTTCACCATGTTATATTGTTTCTTTCAGACAGAATAAACAAAAACTAGCTCCAAAGTAAGAATAAAGAACATATTCATAACAATAATAAACAAGTTGTTTGGAATTCATATAAAAATTTATATAAAAAACTAAAGAAATTTATATTTGTTATGCTATAAAACTCTCTATATTTTTCCATTAACAGTGATATGATAAAAATATTCAAAGTATAATGAAATATTGCTTATACTTGTTATTAGCAATCCTGTGAATGCCTGAACAAGGCATTCACAGGATTTCTATATATTACAAAGTATATTACAAAATATTATGAGTTAAATATTTTCGGCACACTTGAAGGATAGCCTAACATATATGAGAGTCGTTGTAAGATGTCTGTACATTCATACCCTTTTTAATAGATAAAGGGTTGTATTTACATTTCTTAAAAGGAGAAACCGAAGCCCGGTGGCTAAGTGGTAGTGCTTCACGCTCCCAAGGCTCAGGTCCGAATTTGATTCTCTGGCTGGACAAGGTTGATTCAGCCTTTCATGCCATTAGTGGATCGATGAATTCAGCACCAAGGATGATTGGGAACTAAACACTGGGTGTTTCGCATTAGGCTGTCCACCTAACCGGGACATATGCTTTGCACCCCAGGGCCATCGATCAGGAAAACCGGTATGGGCATTGTGGGCCTTGGCCCACATATGAACTCTCGAGCCATAGACTTAGCTTAGCTAAAAAGAGGAAACCGAGAAAACTTTCAAGTTCATAACACTACTGATGTGCTTTCAGAAAGTAGAAACGCAACACCCAACTTCTTTGATCAATAATAGCTGATACTGAATACTGTATTTATATGGATACTGTATTATATATATATATATATGTGTGTGTGTGTGTGTGTGTGTGCGTGTGTGTGCGTATGCATTATCTTTAATAATAGTTATTTCATCAACTATATTAAAAGACACACATAGCTAAATTGTTAGATGTCTACCAACAAGTTTGGTTGTTATTAAAAGTTTCGTTTCAAGAGATGTGTTCAATATCCATAAAATCACTTTGTATCTAATGTAGATTGAAATATTAAAATTGATTTTATACGAAAAAAGGCATGTTTTTTTATTTTTTTTTATTTTTTTCTAAATCTTTGCTGGTTGTCTGTCATAAACCTTTACAAATAAAATTTTTTTTTTTTTTTTTTTTTTTTTTTTTTAAATGATTACTGTTTTTGGAAAGGAATTCTACATTTGTAATATTTGAGCTCTGAAAGAGATCTCAAATAGTTTGAGGGCTACTATACTAGTGCTAAATCTCCAGGATGTTTGTTTGATGATGCTTTTTCTTCTCGTAGAATAAATGAATAATAATTGATTTTTATTGAATTTAACGTTTTTTTTTTTTTTTTTTTTTAATTATTAAGCATTAGAAAGAGAAGAAATATTTTTGATATAAATTTTTAGCATTTTTAAAATATTATATCATTTTAAATTTGAAAAATTTCAAAAACTTTTAAAAACTGAGTTTTAGAATTTCCCATTAATTTCGTGCATGTATTTCATAATAGAAATGGAAGAAACAGATAGTCAGAAACACGAATTGAAACCGGAAATTATTTGTGCCTCAGAACAAACTGGATGCGGTTGAAAATATTGAAAGAAAATGAATGAAGAAGAATTTTGCAAGAGAGAAATCTATTGTCAAAATTTACTTCAAACAATACATGCAAAATAGGTTTTATTCAAAGCCTTACATTTATAAAAAAGTAAATTTAGGTCTCAATATGTTCTGATTAAGGTTAACGATCGAATAACTATATTTTAGCCACTCGTTAAATCACTACAATATATGGAATGGCTGGTTAAAATCCCTTTAACCGTTATATCAAAGTGAAAACGGTTATTTTAACAGAAGCACAAGGAAAGAATTTCGACGATCGAGACATGCTAAGTAAATGACACAATTGGAAATCAGTATAAATGACACAGCTGAGAAAAGAGAATTCCGATGAAAAACCTGAAAAAGAAAAATTCCAACCTGAAAAAGGAAATTTCTAATCTAAATTTTTAAATCACCCTTTATACATTTTGTAATTTCTATTCTTTTATTATTTCACAAATATATTTTAAGCTGATATACACTAAGTTCTTATTAAATAAATCAATTTCCTTGTAGTTGTTTTACTGTAAAAAAATATTTTTCCCTTTTGTGTTACAAACTAAGGGTGTTGAAACAGAGGACACTCTCATGCAACTTTGCTTAAATTATGACGAATTTGGAATATTATTGCTTCATTTATTTATTTTTCGTAGTAAAATACATATTTTCTGGTCACTATAATGAATATTTTACTTATTTTAATTAAATTTTGTGTATTTTATTGTTTCCTTCAATAGTGACATTAAAAACTATTCGATGTTAATAATAATTATGATAAAATGACTTGGAGGAAATTAATATATAATCCATGAAACAAAATAATTAATAACTGTCCATGGACGTATTATTATTAATACTATAATAATTATTGTTAAGCCAATCGATTACGGAGCGGTTTGCGTCCCTAACTTTGAAGCAGTAAGTCCTGGGTTCGAATCATGGCTCAGGCATATATGTTCTTTTTTCTCTTTATGTGCATGTTTCGTTATCCCTTCATTTTATGGGTAAAAAGGTACACACAATGGGTGCTCCACAGTATAAGATGCTATCGCATTCACCCGTTGTAAAGCTAAATGGGTATATCCCAAGTGCAGGCGGGCATTAGAGAAAAGAATTGTTATTAATGAAAATCATTATTTTATCATCGTTGATTAACATAAATAAGTTAATTATTAATTCTTCTGAATGAAATAATAACTATTTTAGTGATAACATGATTTTAGTTTATGATTCGGAAAATGCTGATGCTAAAATGATTGAATGCGAATAACATGTTCTTAAATTTATTAATTATACGACATTAAAACACCATTAACACCACACATTACAGTTCTTACACACCTTTAGCTTGCTATTGGGAAAAAAAATATATATATATATATATAATTTGGGTCACGAAACATAAAACACATACACATGATAATTATTTGGAATATTTTGGTTTAAAAAATATGTGAGTCCTGTAACTTTATCCTGCGATTACATAGAAGACGAATTGTTTGTAAATCTACTGCTACTTTTTGGCACTAATTGTGTAATTTCATCAAAGTCATATGATTTACAGTGGTTTTCGAATTATTCAAAACATCCACAATCCATGAAAACATTTCAGAAGAAGTCGAACCTATTTATTGCTGAAGGCTAGTCATATGAAACCAGAACTCTGGCCTTTAATTATTATTTATCATTTACAAAAATAGCTCTAGCAAATAGTGAAAGAGCCTATAGTAACAAGAGATACCCATTTCAAATGGGGAGAAGCGTTTTGATTTCGCGGTATTGAGGGTAGTACATCTTGTTATTCTTAACAGCAAGACAAATTTGGTACCGTTTTTCATGGCTTTTACTTTCTAAAATGAAACATCTTTTGTTTCCATGGCAACAGTTTAGCAGTAAACAAATTGGCGGAAGCTATTTTCATGGTTAATAGATTACCAATTAAGTGATTGTATTCAAGAAGATATCAGATAGAGATCATTTAGAGGAGGCTATCAAGGTGATATACACCCTCGCGTTGATTGTTTGTTGATGAAAGAAAAAGAAACGATCTCAATACACCCTTGTAACTAATAGTTTTCCACATTAAAAGCTGATTTCTATGTGAGTAGATTAAAGGTGAACTGTTTGAAACTGTGTCTTTCACCATTATGATGTACTTGACAAGTTCTGTTGAATCGGCAGCCTACAAACTGAGTTGTATATTAAGTGATAAATGGTAAAATTGAATGTTCCGTAAAAATAACACAATAATTATTTTTTTACAGTGTAACATGCAAATAATGATTATGATACTATAATGTAAGTTGAAGACTTTAGTCCAAGATATAATAAAATTAAATCTTAATTAATTTTAATATTTGTTATATTTTAGTATTATAGTTTTATTATTGGAATTAATTTGGAATTAATTTTATATACTATACTATTCTATTTTTGATTAGAGTTTTATTACATAATCTTGAATTTACTTAGCATTTTTGGGACAAATTTTTTTTTATCTCTATTATAAATAACATAAAGTTTATCCGATTACTAAAAATGGGTTCCGTTTCTAACAGTTTAGTGTAACCGATTCTTTGTATTTAAGAAGAGTGTCACACAGCTTTCACTTTTAATTAAAAGAAACCTAAAAAAATCAAACTTCTTATGTATTGCAAATATTTTATAAATGAATCTTTATGCATCTAGCTGTAATCATCAACTTTAATCATCTTTTAATCTCGTACAAACGTGAGACGGAACTGGTACATAGTGGTTAGAAATTAGCTGTTAATTGAGTTGTGGCTAAATTAAGCCTTATACGGAATCAACAGTTAATTTATTAAAAAAATTAGTACCGACTTTTAGTAATTATTGATATAGGTCAGAAATTATTTACTTTTATTCCCATTTATTTACAATATTATGTATGGTTCTTAGAAAGTTACTGTTTAGAACTTTACAAAATCTAAAAATATAGCATGTTTTATGTATACATCATAACATCGGTCTTGATTAAAAGATTTTAGTATCATCTTTTTTCATTTTTTACCTAAGTAAAAGATAGCTTAAACAAATAAGACATTTTTTTTGTGGTGTACTGTTCGGGATTTGAAATTCAAATAAAGGAACGGAGATAATTTAATCTAGAGCAAAGGTGATATGTGATTAGAATATTATGAAAGATGAAGAAATCTGTCCCATTAAATAACACAAAATTTAATGTAACTACTAAATTAACAGCCAAATTTCACGAGTCTGAAATTCACGGTTTTTAAATGAAGGTGCATTTAGCTGCGATTTGGTAATGCTTACAACAAGAATTTTAGTTATGATTTTGTTAGTTGTTAATATTGGGTAATTTTGTTGGTGAGAATGCTAGTACTCTTTTTTGTAAATGCTGTTTCATAGTTTTTTTCTTTTTAGAAATGGGAAATTTAGGATTCGTAAATTTAGGGCTCGTATTAAAATCGAAGCATAATTACTGTATTTAATTTTTGAAACAATTTATCATATATATATATATATATATATATATATATATATATATATATATATATATATATATATATATATATATATATATATATATATATATATATATATATATATATATATATATATATATATATATATATATATATACGCTTATAAATTTGGTTAGAATAGGGGTGTGTTTTTTTAAACTTACAAATATTTTTGATGCATTAATCTGATATGATTACAATACTTATTTTTATCAAGCTAGATTACTATTGAAATTTGAAATATTTATTTCATTTTTATTTTACTTTAAGTGAACTTATATTTTCCTTTAGTAAGTTTTTGTATAAAAACGTATTAAAAAAATCGGGTTATATATATATAAGGTTATTTTATTTAAAATATATTCCTTCCTGAAAAATATGCAAATATTATTTTGAAAAAGTGATGAAAGAGGGTCATATTAAGAATCTTTTGACTTTAGAAATTTTTGCCATTAAGATACTGATTTTATTTAAAAAATAAAAAAATTATAATATATATTTTCTTAAAAAGGGAAACAAAATAAAAGTTACTTGGTGCTCCAAAAAAAAAATAAATAAAATAAAATAAAATAAAAATAAATAAAAAAAAACTAATTTGTATTCCACTTAATTTTGTTTCTTTTGAAAAGTAAAACGCGATGAATAATTGATGCATTTCGAATTTTAGTAGTCTTTATTTATTCTGCATAATATGCATAGAACATCTAGGAAGAATATCTGTAACTATTAGGCATACCATACCTAATTCACCAATTTTCGGTTTTATATTAAATGCCAACTTATTACATAGAATTTTTTGCTTTGTCACTTATAATCCGTCATTCAGTAGTAGTTCCGAATAATGAACCCGGAACTACAACGACTTCATGTTGTACATTTCGCTGCAGACACCATTTAATGCATGATAGTTTCATAATTCATAGAGCTCGCCTTATGAATAATAGGTTTGAAGTTAAAGCAATACAATTTGCATGAAGTAACTATCCTCTTTTGAACGTATTTGGTACACATTCAGGTTACTCGTAGCAGAGAGACAGAAGTCCCTTTTTACAGTTTGAGATTAAGAATTTGCACTTCTTCAAGAGTAAAACAGTACTTTTCAGATTTTTATCTCATCACTAATCACTTTGCCCCCTTGCAAAACAGGTGAGCAATAATCTTAGTTAAGGAGAGACATGCCATATGAAACACATCACATTAATACATTAGAATATGTTTTTCGACATTTTCAGTTTGCTATAAATGGTTGCTGCAAAGTATTTTTTCATGCTCTATTATTCTAAAATATTAAAAACATATTATTTTCCTGACATCAATTCTTGTTATTCCATATGTTATTCCTATATTTTTCATTTCATGAACAAGCATAGGAGTTACGGAATGGGTTTCTTTCCTTCGTTGCTTGCTTCAATAACTTATTTCGAACAGAGTATTTTGCCTTTTTAGTCTGATCAACTGTCTTTTTCAGTTTCGATCTTGGGGGTCTGAACAAGGGATATCATTCGATGGAAGTCTGGTTACGATCATGAGATCAATGAATATCTCATTATCCTTCCAAGGAATTCCATGAATATAATGAATTTGAATTATGAGTAATTGGTTAATAAATATCAAAATCTAAATATTTTAAAAATATATCCACCATTTTAATTGAATGAGATGTTAGCATTAACGAAACAATGTCGAAAGCTTTTTTTATGATGATGAGTGAAATTCATGCTCCCTGTGCTTAAATTGTTGAAAGAAATGTTTGATTGAGATTTGTGATATAATATAAATTTATGATCCATTTTGATATAAATAATAAAGATCTTTCTCTTATAAAAAATGTTACCGAATTTTCAAAAATATGCAAAACAAGCAACTTTTGTATTATTTATTAAAATAATAATTTTATACAGATAAAATAAGAATAGCATGTTTGTGTGTGTGTGAAATGTTTCCCTAATAACTGAAATGATTTTTGTTCATTACGTGTCCCCAAAAATAGATATTCTGCTGAAATTGCAAATCCTATTCGGATTTAATAATTTTCGCTTTTTTTATTAATAAATGGTATAATATTTATTAATTGGTTGTAACGTAATCCTGCAGTAACAAAAAAGATAATTACACCTTAAGGAAATTTTAATTTTGCAAATTATAATGAATTAAAATAAGTTTTATGATTCAAAATATTAAAATGAGTTAAAACAAATTTTTTTAGATATAAACGATACATTCATGTTCACATTGTGTCATTTATAATAAAAAAAACTTGCAAAAGAAGTTGGTTTATAACCTAAAGAGCTTCTTTCCTAATTATAAATTTTTCCTCATATTTATCTATTTAAAAAGACAAACCTACTTCAATATTTATTACACAAACTTTTCATAAATTATCGTTATTTTCTCAAGTCCATCAAGAAATAAAGTAGCATCGTAGGAAAAAATGAATTATGAGAATTAAAAAAATATTTTTAGGTTAAAGAGACTTTGTGCTATTTTTGCATAGCATCGTAAAAATTTTCATTATTTCTTTTTAATTTTTAAAATATTATGTTCTAAAAACAGGTTTGAATATTTTCACTTCTCTTCTTGCAAAATGTCCGACAATTAGTATTTGTCATGACTAAATATAAATTTAAACATTTAGTTCTATATTAAAGATTTTAAAATTTATCACTAAAAGAAATTTTTCTTAGTTTGGCGTGGAATCATTTTACTTTAAATATTGCTATAAAATTCTTTGCTGGTAGATATTAAATCTTAAATTTATTTGTCAAATGCTAAATTTAGTAGTTATTTCAGCAATCACTTATTTAGTAACTATCTAAGTAATTAATTTAGTAATCATCTTAGTCATTAAATTTTCGTTTTTAATCATCATGAAAAATAAAAAGAACTATCTCATCTGAACAGAGGATATGATCATTTCCTACATTGCAGAGTTTTTAACAACTGCTTATGCTGAATGAGAAATTGTCAATTGCATTTATAGAATCCTTGCTCATGAGATTTTAAGAAAAATCTCTGAAAATTCTGGTGCTCGATACGATTAGGTTAGGATATTGCAAGATAGTTCAAAATTCTACGCAACTGTCGTATAAAAATCGTATTATGCTAAATTTAAAAATGATTAATTATCATCAGCATACATTGAATTTTTACTGTGATAGGATCTTGCTATGTCAAGACTGGCATTGCTTGACATTGTTGCTCATAATCATACAATGATCGACCTGAAAATGAGAAATCGAGGGATCCAGGAAGGCTTTAATGAGCACCAACAGAATCTTTACAGCACAGGAACACGAATCCTTGCAAGGACAGCCAAGTTAATCTTGAACAATCGTAAAGTCATACCTTGTCATGAACACTGCCCATATCTAAGTAAATCCATATTCTTAAAGAGATTACGTCAACCACACAGTGGTTATCTGCGTAACTATTGATATAAAAAAAGAATATTTAGTACTATTCTCTTAAGGTCATAGCTGATGTGTTGCGTCTGTGATATCTACAAAGTTCAATCTTCAATTAAGTCTTCGTTCACTACAGTCATGTGTATCCACTTGAATTTGACATGTTTATCATTTTTTTAATGTTTATAACTATATAAAACAAATACGATATTTTGCTAATAAAGTATTTGTGAAGCACAAGTCACCAGAGTAATCGAAAAATGAATAATTCTTGAAGATTTCAAGTGACAAGAGAGCAGTATTATGTTAAATAGTTCTTACGTTTCATGTTGCAATAGAAATTACAAGTTGGTGTCAAAAATATCTATTAATAAATTTTGAAGGGATAAAAAGCATAGAACTAAAGTTTTAAAAAGAAAATATCTCACTCTACATAAGATAGCTAAGTAGGTAAAACCATTTATATTATTGTCGAATATTTTAATGATTTATGTGTCCTTTTATCTTTTAGTTGAAACATTTTTATTTTTCTTTATTTGAAAGTATTAAGTTAGGGATTTCTTTCAGTGAAGTAAGTTTACCATTGAAGTACTTGTAAAAACAAATAACCGTTGTTTAAGTTGTCCTAAGTTTAAAACATTTTACATCAACTATTAATTTTCCTATACACTATAATTACATTATATTAACTCAAAATCATCTTCCAAAAGGAAGGAAAAAGGAAAATAAAAGTAATAAGAAACATTTAAAAACATAATTGCAAATTTATGTTTTCAAATTTATGATCGACTTTAGTATAATATATTTATTGTAAGAAAGACTTTTGATCAAATAAGATAATGGGTTTAAATAAAATTTATCACTGGCGAATTTCGATAATGTATTTAAATAAATGTATATTAATTAAGTAATTACTGAATGGCTTTAAATCACAGAAGAGTAGCTTAAATCATCAGATTTCAATAGTAATAGGATATTTTGCTTGTCAAAAAAATAAATAAATAAATAAATAAATAAAATAAAACAGAATATCATTGTTTGCAGTGATGTATAATTTTTTCTTGCTTTAAAGCGAAAATTGATGCTAAAATTATATATGTTATTTATGTTATAAATTATCTATGTATATTATAACTAATATATTGTAAAAGAAACGCATCTTGAAAAATGTGTGATTTCTCGACCTTCTCGAATGTGTCTTGATAAAATTTATATGTGTTGCGTAAGGTTTTAATGCACTTTCCGAAACTGTTTTTATTATCTGAGCCCACATAAAATAATCCTATGTTTATTTCCCCCGACTCTTGAGCTGTAATGTTTTTTGGCAAGAATAGTTTGAAATGGCTTTTAGTATAAGAATGACTAAAAAAGTAAATACTGTGGATAAGACCTTTTCGTAAGATATATTGTTATTGTTTTCGCTAGAATATTTATTTTCTATCTGAATCTGAAATCATTTGTATAATTTTATCATGATACACCACCTCATTTCATATGAAATGCGAGAAGCTTTAAATTTTTATGCACATTTGCTTGAATTTTGTTACATATTTTGCATATTTTCTTAAAATTAAGATTATAAAAAATATAAGGTGTAATAAAGCAATTCATGACCTAAGCTAATCTTCTCTCTTAAAAATATCAAATGGTATTCTACTTAAATGGAATAATTATTTATTTTTTTACTTATTAAATCTAAACCAATATTAAAGGATTAAAATGAATTTTTAAAAAAGATCGCGGTTAAATATTTTTCTTTTACTTAAATACCAGAAGTTACACTTAAAATTTTAAATGAATTATCTGAGAATCCCCGAAAGCTGTAAATTATTTTTTTTTTTTTTGAGAGTGTTTCTGTAAGATTTTTAATTTTAATTGAGTCATTTTGCAATTATATAGTCATTATTCATTTTGCAAATTCTTTTCTAACTAATTATGAAG
Source organism: Latrodectus elegans (assembly GCA_030067965.1). Lineage (NCBI taxonomy): Eukaryota > Metazoa > Arthropoda > Arachnida > Araneae > Theridiidae > Latrodectus > Latrodectus elegans. The sequence goes on from CM057817.1 coordinate 53,980,888, forward strand.
AATGCTTGCAAGTATGAGATTTAATATTATATATATATATATATATATATATATATATATATATATATATATATATATATATATATATATATATATATATATATATATATATATATATATATATATATATATATATATATATAAACTACATCTTATATATATATATTTAATTTACAAGATTGCAAGCATTTTATTCCCTTATCATTTTTTAACATAATTATGTAAGGTTAAATATATTTCCATATTTGAATTTTACACATGTTATTATAATTTGCTTTATTTATCTTTAGTTAAAAATTTAGTTTGAAATATCCAGTATAAGTTACGAAAAGTTCTAGAAAAAAATATCGATACGTTTTCCTTTAAAAGCAAATAGCAGTTCGTTAGGATGTGATATTATTAAAAACATAGTTTTAAATACATCAGACTTTTGACAAAATTGTATCATAAATATTGTTCTTTACAAAGCTATTAAATCAATGATATAATTGTGAATAAACTTTATACTGAGAAATACCCCTTAAAAATCTTCGTATCTATGGTTATAGTTTCAAAGACTACATATATATGTAATTCGGAAATAAACTTTCTAAATAATTCTAGATAAAATAAACTGAGAATTTACCTAGAAAAACAACTAAATCTGTCTATAAATATATATAAGATCCATTATATTTTGAAAGTGTAAATATTTCGAATAAAATTTAAGTAACTCTTAAAAAATAAAACTATGCAAAATAAAAATAGAAAATGTAGCTTCCTCTCTACAGCATATATTGGCCCTATTCTCAAGTACAGATATTGGCATCCTTGGTTTTGGTGTCACAAACAAGTTCCATGGTCTTCTAGATCAAAAGTCATTTGAGAGCGATACAAAAAAGACAGAAGCATAGAATCGTTCAATACTGGAGGTAGCATTAGCCCCATGCTTTATACTGTCTGATGCATTCTGGTTCTGCATACATCAATATGATGAATGTAGTCCTAGATGAAACATTAGAAAAACGAATGTTTTTACTTGTGCTCCTTGTTATCTTAGAGCCAACAACTAATGAGATCATATAGAGGGTCCTTAGATACACACTTCGAATTATCTAATCAATGTAAACTATAAACATTGTATTTATAACGTGTTAAAATCCGTGACTGTTTCCTAATTGGGTGAATTGCACGGCATAATCTTTTATAAAGGTAATTCCCAAATAAAGCTGCAAGTAATAACCTGGAGTTCTTTTATACGGATCGGGTTCGAATGTTACACTGGGAGTCATGTTTTTCAGATTCGTCATCGATGGGGAACATTCGGTCGTATTTTGCCAAAACACTTCGATTGATGAATTCTGGCACAGAATTGAAGCTGCATGAAATAGTATGTGCACATATGATTCCAATTTACTTCACTTGGATACCCAGCTGACATACAGTTGTTGTTGCAACTAAGAACCTCTACTTTGTATACTGAATTCCTTATGATGTGGAAGTCCAACCATTCAAAAAATGTAAGCGTTTTTTCCCATTATATTGTATTTATAAAATAAATAAGACTATTCTATATGTATTTCCTGGTGTAGGAGTGCCAAAAACAAGTAGTTAACTAGATGTGAAATTATATTCTGAAAAAAAATTAGCTCACAAAAGTCTCACAGTTGCTTTGGCATGATGGTAATTAAATTATAGTTAATAAACATTTTATAGAAAAACGAAATATTACAGTTACAATTTATACTAAAGAGTAATTAAAATATGGGTGAAATGCGTTTCATAGAAAAAGATTTCATTGTTGCTACATTTAAAACTATCGCTACTTTTTCAGTGTTTAATGTATTAGTTAATATATCTTCTTTTGTAAATGTATATATATTTCTCTTTGTAAAAAAAAAAAATCCTTTTTAAGCATAATCTCAAATATGTTTCATTGGAGATCCTTCCGTTCAGATCATTTCATCAATCATCATGATCAAAGTAAAGTAAGGGTAAAATATAAGTCATACTTACTCCAATACAAATCAGATGACCAATGCGAATATGAAATGGTTGATACAAATGTCCGAGTCTTGAATTGAGAAACTGAAGGAAGAGCGTCGTTGGAATAAGCAGCCTTTCCACATACGCAGTAAGTAGAATTAAAGTCAGAGGAATTCCAATTAATCCATAAATTATGCAGAAGATTTTACCACCTTCTGATAAAGGAGCAACGTGTCCGTAGCCTGGAAAATAGAAGTTTTAAAATTGAAAAATAATTGCTCTTTATTAAACATGTCCAATGCACAGTGCAATTTAAAAATTATGTAGTATCAGAGAACTGTCGGAATGAACTTGTAAAATTAGATACACAGTAAAAAAAAAAAAAAAAAAAAAGAAGATATTTAAAAAAATATGTAAACGGGAGCAGGTCAGAAGGATTTTACTTTCATATCGTTATTATTATCAAATTACTAAATAAAACATTGTTTAGTAACTTATTAAAATATATATAAAAAAAGAGCCTTTTAAACAAGACAAACAGCCTTTTTGAGCCTTTTAAAAGGTTTATGTAGTATTTTACACAAATGCTACATAAACCTTTTAAAAGGCTCAAGATATTGTGAGATAAGTTATCAAAATGGTTAAATATTGTCACACTAAAAATGCACTGTAAAAATCTGTCTGCTATTAAAGAATCGGGGCTGTGATTGAGTGATAGAAATAATCAAGAGTTCTGCTCACTCCTCGCAAGCGACGATATTGGCAGTAACAGGTGTCATTTTTAGTATAGCAGACAAATGTAAGTGTACTCCCTTCACAAACGAATATATTTATAGTTTGTGGAACAAATCGAACTATTTTAAATGTGGAAGTAACTGATCTTGTGATCAACTGATTTAAAAAGAAAAAAATAAAAGAAACTTCAAGAAACTCCATCCTTTTCATCTGTAACTAAAAATATTATTTTTGTTGTTTAAATGATATTATTTACAATAATTTAAACTTGCAAAACAAGCAACTAAAGTATCTTTAGACTATGAATGTTTTATCCCCCAGGATAACTGTAATGAATTACACTTGACAAGCATAATAAGCAATAATGTTCTGTGTTAAAAAATTCAATTTGTGAAATTTGTTTTAGGCCTGGTTGCTCTCCTTATATTAACTATGAGGGCAAGTTATTAAAAATAAAACATCAAATCTATGTACTTTTATGACAGAGAAATATGAAACTAGTTCTCGAACTTTCTAATTTAACTTTCGATCGTATCCTTCAAAACTTTCAGTGTAAATGGTTATTGTACAACGTAAAAATTTGTTAAGCGCAATGATTGAATATATGCAGTATATATTTACTTGTCAGAAGCCCAGTGGCTTAGTGGCAGCGTTTCTCGCTCCTGAGGCACATGTCCGTGGTTCGATCCTCGGGTTGGGCAAGGTCGACTCTGCCTTTCGTCCCTTCAGTGGATCGGTAAACTGAGTACCAAGCATGCTTAGCTACTAAACACTGGTGGTTTCGCATTAGGCTGACCACCTAATCGGGACATATGCTTCGCACCTAGGGCCTCTTGGTCACAAAAACAGAGATCGGCGCAGTAGGCTTTGGCCTACATGGGCTGTCGTGCCACAGAGTTTAGAGAGAGAGAGAGAGAGAGTATTTATTTGTCAATATATACTGGTCTGAGCGTCATAGGAACGTACTAATACCAAATGTATCGAGCGAAAATCATGTAAAAATTAGATCACTTTCATCAATTAAAAATTTTTTTTGTGAAGGCCACGTGATAGCGATGCTGATAGCTATTATTAGGATAATTTTCTTGTCAACGGGAGCATGATGAAAGATATCAAAAATAGAAAGTGAAAATTATATGAAGAATGTGTCGTTGAATCTTGGGTTGGAACTTTCAAAACCTCTTTAGATATAATGTCAGGGTTCTACCGATAATATTGAGTAGATATTTCCTTTTGTGGATAAAAGTTGCGTACGACCACAAATTCTCACTAAGGAAGATCAATTGTGACTTGTTCAGATGGTGACTTTATACAGAAAATTGGCACAATGTTCAATGATATTATGATTTGATCATGGATATTTCACACATTTAATGATACATTTAGTGGAATGTAATCTGGTTTCGATTAAATATGACTTTAGAGAACACTCTGAGGTCCTTTTAATAACTCGTAGTCATCGACAGTGCTGTTTATTCTGAGCTCGTGAACCAATAATTTAAAGTTAATGTCTGAGAAATCCTCGTCTGCTGATGTCCAAGTGATATAGTTTGGTATTTTGTCTCAAGTGAAGCAGTTCTGTTTTCCGACCAATCATAGCTCTTCTTGTTTCCTACATTACCCGAAAACAATGATATTTTTAATGCAATATGTCTCTTCAGGATAATACTACATGATAATTCAAGAAAAAGATCTGGTCTCCACCAATATCAACTATGAACTGTATGAAAGTACTTTAATTTGATTTGTCGGAGAGTGTCAGACTTCTTGATTTAATTTCAAGCAAGGTTTAGGAGCTTGAATACTGAAGAGGTCACATACGATACCATGGGAAAGAACACCCACGAATAGATGACTATTCCAGGGCGTTTAAGATGTGAAGTGATTACAGTCGAAACAAATTTTAGTAACTAATATAAACTATTGTGTATTAAACATATATTTTTAAGACTAGAAATTAAAGTACTGGGAAAGATTATTCATAGCAACACGAGTATTAAGAAGACAAGTAAATCAATGATCATATTCCAATGACTAATTTAACATGAATTTCGTGTCACATGATATTCTATTTTTTAAACAAAGACAAATTTGACATTACGGATATCAGATGAGCACTCGAAATAATTTAGAAACCGCCTTGCTGGCCCCTGGGAATTGAATATTGACCAGTTAATCGAGATAGAATCAATGACTACATGAAATGCAGATTGCTTATCAAATTTTTACTAAATTACGCAGCTTACGAGCGTATTAATAATTTTGGAAACCAACGGGAGTATTAACTAGTGAATTTTCAATTGTGCCAATCGGCACATCAACCAAATATGGCTATATACATAGCTATGGATGGCATAAAAATATTCATAGTAATGCTAAGTGCCAGTCTGCACACCAACCAAATATGGCTATAGATGGCATAAAAAATATTCATAGTAATGCTATGTGCCAATTTGCACACCAACCAAATATGGCTATAGATGGCATAAAAAGTATTCAGAAGAATGCTATTTGTCAGTCTTCACACCAACTAAATATATCCGAGTAGTTTTTTTTATAAACGATATATATTGAATTAAAAAAATTTTTTTTCATAAACACAATTTGTTTAAATTAAAATTACACTAAAATCCTTTCTCATGTTGCTTACTATTAGCAAAATAATGAAGTAACTAACGATTATAATTATATGTTTAATTTAAAACTGAAATTCTTTTTATACAATATATTTGCAATATAATTTAAAGTTGTTTAAATTGTTTTTACTTTGGGACAAACAAAGAACATAAAACGATTTTTATAATCTAAGAAATGTGATGAATTGTATTCAGTTTACATTTTAGTTCTAAATTACTTTTTATTCATTATTTTACTTTGCATTCATTATACTTTCAACTCAGAAAATAGTTTCTCATGTTCCATTATAGAAATTAAATATATATATATATATACAAATTGATTTCAAAGAACGAGTCATTTGTTCAATATTTATTGCTTAAAAATTTATATACAAACTTTAGCTATAAAGTGTTATTTCCCCAAAACGTATCTGGGAGCTATTATTTTATTGTCTCTAAGATTTATTGTTGCTTTTTCTATAATATGCACACGCATGCACAGATCTTTTGTACAATGCATAAAAAGTCTGTAGTAAAAGATCTGTGCACATACGTAGTACATAAGTAGGAGTATGAATAAAAAGTCTGTTCTTTATTAAGCATTAAAAAAACTTTAGTATTGAAAGGGAACTTTTATTAGTTGTTAATTGGAGTATTTAAAAAGAAAAAAAGAAACATCTTGGAATAATTTAGATAAAAAATTTTGGTATTATACATTATTTAAAGATTTTTAATTCATATTTATAGTTTTAGATAATTACAAAAGGGATTTTTAAATATTTTTCTTTCCTCACATTGTTTCCAACATTTTTAATTAAATTTTCCAAAAACTAATTTGATCCAAAGAGCGTAGCACTGTTTAAATAACTTCCTCATTTATCAAAGTAATAAAATGTGCATTTCAAGAATATTTTTACCATATATTTTTAAATTTTAGTACATTTCTTTGTCGTAACGCAAATACCAAAATAATTCAATTCATATATTCTTATATATTTCAAATTCATTTATTCTAGTTGCTATTTCAGGCTAATTACTTTCCCTGAATGTCTTTGATTGCATTATTTCTAATTAATAAAGAAAGGAAATTAAGTTATCTATTAAATTTTTGTTCAATTTTAAAAACCATTTTTTGTAATTTAAATATTAAGCATCGTTGTTTTTAATTATTACTTTTTGATATAGATTATTAATAATTTATTATCTAAGGAAATGTTTAAATACAATAAAATTTAAATTATATTTGTAGAAGTATGTAATAAAATATAGTATTCTGTATGTAAGAAAAATATAAATATTTCATTTGTAAAGTTGATCGAATCAATTTTACATTTGATCATCAAATGACAAATTATTTCTTTGTTTTATCATCAAACTAATGCTCTATTTTAAGTAATATGAACCAATAAATAATAGTTTCAGATAAATTTACATTTCATTCACATTTATGTCGTCAAATTATCAGTAATTCTGATAGATTATTTATTATATTCATGATTGAATTACTGATTTTTTTTCATTTATATATTCATAAATTTTATCAAACTGCATAAACGATAGAAAATTTTCTATTCTTCGTATATTTTTAACTGAATGAATATTTTTATTTCATCCTATAAAAAATTGTACGAAATTCATGAAGGCATCATACTTTTTATGTTACGCAGTTTTAATTTCTTAATTAAATATTTTTTTAAATAGATAATTTGTTTGCAGAATCACTTATAAAATTTAGATCACAATTTTTTCAAACACTTTTATTAAAACAATGCTCATCACATGAATTTCAGTTTTCTTCATATTGCAGAAGTGATGATGTTAGAGCCGACCGCCCTGTCTAGTGGTCAAAGTGTCTGACTGCGGATAGGGAGGTCCTGGGTTCGAATCCCGGGTCGAGCATGGATGTACTTTCCTCTCTACCTACCCTGCTTTTATCCTTTCTGTGTATGAATGAGGTGTGAATGTTTGTCTACCCTATAAACGGGTCCCTATAGTATGTGTGTACTGAAGCAGTCGGACTTCGCACCAAATATGATTCAGTATGAAAAAGTGGAGCAGCACATCCATATTGTCAGCCTAGCTGACACAAGACAAAAATAAATGATGTTAGAGAATTGTGGTTTGTGTTCCTTATATTAATATATCACACATCTGTAATGAAGTTCGCAAAAGAATGCTAACCGAATACTGACTTACAATGTATGTATGTATGTATATATATATATATGTAAACTCTCCTTAAAATCTTCGCTTTTCCTTTCCATGTGAGTAATACACAACACCCACAAAAAGAAAGTCATGAGCAAAGATTTTGATTTTGTGGGTGGTCATGAGCAAAGATTTTGATTCAGTTTTATAAAAAAATATATTTCTGTCATGATTTTAATACTGGAGAAAACTTTTTTTTTTCGAGTCATAGGTTAATAATTTTATCTTAATTTAAGATATTGGGATCAAAATGATTTGTGTTTATTATTACATGTGTTTTACAAATATGCAATTCTATTAAGTAGGAAAAATCAAGCTTATATATCTAAGCGTGTTTCTCTATAAAATATAAAAAGTCAAATTGAAGCTTATTTCAATCTCATATATGTCGACAGCGAGTATATACGGAAGTAAGCAAATAGTAATTAAATTCTTACTGTTTTTCTTTGCAGTGGATAACCGTCATTTGGTAGACAGAAAATGTATGAGAACAAGACGAATGGATATTTGGAGACGAAAGGACATATTTACCGATATTTTGAACTCATAAGAGTTGATTTAGAAGACGAAAAATTCTTATTAAACTGTAACTAATGCTTGAAAAACATTAAAAACTCATGTAAGTAAAGAAGCGTAATCACAAAATGAAACTAACTTCAAAAATTCAGAGTGAGTCATAGATTGATGCGTTGACCAAGTATATGGGCCAATATGTAATATTAATATTAAAAAATAGATTCTCAATTACCTATTGTAGTAATGACTGTACTAGAGAAAAATATCGACTGTCCGAAGCTCCAGTTGAGTTCGTTGCTTACATTTCCCGCTGCAGAGACTCCCCGGTTATTAGCGGCTATAATTTTCTTTATAAAATTCTCGAGAGCTTCATCTGTAAAGAAAAAATAACTTCAGAATAACATTTTCTTATTATTATTAGTAAAATAATTATTAAAATAATTACTTATAAGTTAATAGTAAAATATTTCTATATATTTTGATAAAGTTTTTAAAATTCATTATATAACTGAATTCTTGCAGTTAATAATTTTATGTAATTGTTTGAATTATTTAGTGGTCACAAAAATACATGAATTTATTAAATGTCCTTCGACAGTTATTACAAAGTTTTCCTTATATTGTCTCATATTAACGAATAGAAAGATTCTCAAAAACTTGTTTACTTCAGTTTAAGTATTCTGTTGGCTTATTTATATTATGATATATTTTATTACCTTAATAATTTTTATTAAAATATTTAATATGGTTAAGCATTTTATTGCTATAAAATATTACATGTCCTTAAGTACTGTTAAAAATTAGATATCTTAATATTATTAAGTATTCACTCAAACATAATTTAGTTCATGTGATGGTGCATTATTTTTAGGTCAGTTTGTGCACTGCACTTAAGAAATTTTAATTTGCCACTATTTGGTAAAAGATATAAATTATTTGCAATAAAAACTGAAACTAATTTAAAATAAAAAAAAATGTTCTTCTGCTATACATAATAAAATTCCTGTGAGGCATATGTTTGTTTCGAAATTTATAAATGAACACAGAAGGAATTTATTTCGATATCAATTATTTTAAGACTCTAAGAGTTAATGAGTATATTTAAATTTCATTCTTTCCTCACATTTAAAAAATAATAAAAAGTTACCATAAAGTTTTACATTAAACAACTGATAGGTTTTATAATCAATTACATAACATCACCTAACTAATCCTGATGAAAATTATGTATGCTTTAGTAAAATATTATAGGCATACGTATTAAATTACTCATTTATCAGAAATATTTTCTTTAAAAAGCAGTGACTTTGTGAAAATTAAAGAAAACTCGGCAAAAAATGAAGCCCGGGATAGTCATGTAAAAATGAAGGCGATTCAAGTGACTTAAATACACCCACTTTTTTAAGTTACTCATTATTAATTTTTCATGTAAGCGATGCTTATTTTGCATTAATAGAAATTAAATTTTTAAAATTGTGTGCGATCCGTAAAAAAATTGGTCGACAATCAGTGGGTCAAAACTCACATTATGCGAAACACATTTACTATATATAAAGTTTTTGTGAGTTATCTCAATATATTTAATAGTATTTTAATCAATGTTTAACAGCATCCATAATAATGTTTTGAAAAATGTGAGGCATTCGTATTTTTTAAACGAATATAAAAGTTTATAAGGGGCTAATTATATAAATAATAATTCTGTTCAAACATTTTTAAAAGAAGAAAAAGATACGAAGCCACAGTGCTCTGAATTAAAAATCTTTAGATGTTGATAAAGACAACATTAGCCGATGTTAGATGAAAATCAGATGAAAAGAACATCATGCTTTCCAAATAATGGCAGGGTGTCAATAAATCAGAAACATTGTCTCAGACCTAGACACACTAATAATTTCTAAACTGAAATAGATGTTATATATAAGTTCAAACATGCTTTATCAATAACCTGTCTAAGGATTTCTACACAAAAGCAACACACTTCTTATAGTTTTTATCAAACAAAGGAATAATAACGATATTTTTAAAAAGAAAAATTAAGAAAAGAATGAAACATAAAGTGGGGATCGAGAAAACAAATGCTGAACTTTCAATAAGCTAGTGTGTGTAGTCTAGTATAATTTGTGGTTCTATTCTTAGTGTAATTACTTTTACGCATTCTAATTTGACCCACCCTTAAAGTTTCAAATAGATTCGCTCATTCATGACAAAGGTGGGAATTAAACTCATGGATTGGTGAACTGAAGGCCTGATCATTAATTTGCGAGCTTGGCTTCAATAATCATTAGAGTGAAAAAGTGGATTGGCAAACAATAAATTCTAATAAACTGTTAAAATTTTCTCGGTGTTATACAGTTCTTCATAGTAATGTTACAAGCATTTTTACAGTTTAAATTAATTATTATTAATCGCAATGACCCACAAACATAATTTGCGTCAAGCAGCATGCTTCAACCTTTCAAAATATTTTTACAACAAAAGCCTGTTATTTATGCCCTTTTTTTAAAAGTAAGAATGCCGAAATGAAGCATAGAGAATATCAATATACACCAAGTGCACTATAAAATATATTCGAAATGGATTTATTTTAGTATATTTTGAGATTGGTTGATTTATTATATATTTTTTAGCATATTTTGTAGCGAATCTTTTTTATGTATATCGATATTCTCTTAAAAACAATGAAACTACACAATATTTCGGTTCTCAGATATCGGTTGATTGGTATCGTGTTGAAGTTGCGTTAGGATTCTCATACAGTTTCTTTAGAAAGAAAAATGCTCTTTAAATTAAGGCTAATCATGGCAACGTGCAGTACAATTTCTCGATATTGTGCAAACCAGGATCTCAGTTCGTTATTCTTAAAACTATAATCACTAGGATAAGATGAAAGAAGGAAAAACAATCAGTAACTTACAGTTTTTCGAACATTCAATGCAATAAATTGTAACAATATAGATCAATAAGTTAGTATTCGCAACTAATTAACTTCCGAGTAGATTTATTCAGAAGAACATAGTCAGATTAAGATCATAAATGGTGGGCGTATTCATGTGTTGCAGAGAAGGAAATCAGAAAAACTTAAACGCATCCACTTCAAACAACAATGTAGAGGATGGAAAGAGAAACGCAGCTTTTCGCCGAGTTTTTTTAATAAAGGCTGAGAACCTAAAAACGAAGAGAATTGTATTCTTCATGTGCCACTGATATGGAATTCTGCTTAAGTGTCCAGCCAACAAACGATTACTGAGAGGCGTTCAGTTCTTTGATGAAACGCTAAAAATGCAGTTTTAAATTTCTATATCTTTTTTGTTCCATTAAAAACACATTTGCTACCTTGCATATGCATTTGTTCTCAACACGAAATTTGCACTTTCCACACAAACTTATAATAATAGAATAACTGAAATAAGACTCTCTTCAAATAGCAAAATTTCGATGCGTATATTTTCGTTTACCATTAACTAAAAGGAATCACCGTGACCTAAAAGTGGTATCATATTCTTCAGAATGTAAGGTTACAGATTCAATCTTAACCACTCTTGATCGAAAGAAAAAGCTCTTCATTCTTCTTGTACATTTGTTCAAGCATCTTACTTTGCTTTCATCACATAAAATTTAACTGGTTTACCATCCACATATTTTTATAGTTATTCACGTTGGAACTATTAGTTTTTAGTCTGAATTTTTTCATATATATATATATATATATATATGTATATATATATATATATATATATATATATATATATATATATATATATATATATATATATATATATATATATATATATTAGAGATTACTGGAAAAAGTCACTTTTCTTTATATACCGTTACAGAAGTACAGTTCTGGAAAGAATAAATTCGTATGTAATGGTTTGTGGGAGTACAAAAATAAATTATTGTTTTTATGTAATCCGCGAATGGGAATTTTCAGTGTTTGCTAGGAAAGAACGACTCACACTATGCCAGAAAAGTAGAAATGGACATCCATGTTTAAGTTAGTATTTCCAAACCTCAACGAATCAGAAAAAGAAATTATTGGAGTCTGGTAGTGAAAGGTTATCTGTTTAAAATTACCGGTTTCAACAAAATATTTCCACTCTAAGCATTTATTCTCCACTTTATCAAAAAATTATATTTTAATTTCTTAACTATGTATAACATTCTTCGAATTATTCTTGGTATATGCTGCAAATTTTTTCCACTAGCATCTTTACAGCTAGCAAATGTAAATTAAATTTTACTTATATTTCTAAAAACAAGTTGTTTACGTTTTGTTTAAAACAAAGTTTTATATGAAAAAAATTTATATTTTATAACTTAACCATGAGGATGTCACTATAAATGTTTTTTTATCACTGTCCAAAACTTCTGCTAATCCCTGAAACTGATTTAAATTAAATTCGTCACATAAATAAAATTAAAAAAAAAAAGATTATTGTAAATGTAGCTGAATTTCACTTATCCATTTCTGAAATTTGAATATACGTGAGAGGATCTCATTTATACAAGAAGTTTAAAAATTTATTCAAAAATTGAATACTTAAAAATTAAAATAATCTTAAAAATAATGGAATTTAATCCTTTTTAGAAAATTTTAAATTAGAAGAAATCTATTCATAAAATTAAAAGAGGTTTCATCAAAGAAGTACTATAGCTATGTAACTTAAAATATAATATGAAAAAGGACAAACGAGTAAAAAATTTCAGTTAGAAATAAAAATATTTTGAGTGAAATTTACACCATTCATTTCTCTCTGATTATTGAAACATAATGGGCAACATATTTTTGCTTTTTAGCGTTTTATTTCCTCAAACAAATACACACATTTCTACTTATGAAGACTTAATATTTGATAGGATATATTTTTCATAGCATATCTTAATGAGTTAATAAAAATTAGTTAAAAAGTATTAATGAAAGGGTATAATAGATTAATAACTTATGAATCAAAACTAACAATTAATTTTGAAACCATAAACAGAAAGATATTACAATGATTGTGTTGATAAAAAATCATTTATATATATATAAACATTACGTAAAATTAACTAACCAAAAAATTCTTGGAAATTATCTTTTATATACTATGCAACATTCACATTGGGAGATTTAAATCTGAAAAAACCTAATCGAATTTATTTAGCTCTATCGAAAAGAAAAGCTCTATCGAATTGCTATGTGAAAGTGCTGAAATATCATTATAAATACCACATTTGAGCTACATTAAATTAATTATTTATGTATTTTTGTCTATTTATTTAGCTAAATATTTCCCTACTAATTATTGATCTTAATCACTGACATTTTAAGATGCTTAATGGTAATATGTTGCTAAAAACTAGTAGAAAAAAATTACAGCAAAAAGAATACAAGTTCATTAAAATTTAATGTTTTACCCATCACAGTACCAATATTTAATTAGCTTATTTAAATAAAATTCAACAAACTCTGTAACAATGCATGTTTTCCTTCGTATCAAACTTAATTAGTTAATTTGATGTTTGTTTTACGTTTTAATGAATGTAACTATAATGCAACTCAAAGCTCAATAAATTCTTTACTTTCCTCTCTAATATTAACATTAATTAATGGAGAGCGATTAACATTTAATATTATTCCATTAACATGTTTCTAACGGATTTTGTTCAGTAATTAAGAAGTAATTCTCGAATGTTGTTAAACATTCTCTTAGTAATAAGGAATTATTGAATGTATTTAAAATTAATTAGTGTTTAATCCTTTACTTAAGTAACTTAAGAATTTAGCTCTAAATTATTGCATATTTAATCAAAATAATTTTGCTTTGTTTTTGTATACAGATAAATTATTTTTAAATATAAGGACAAATATCAAAAACAATATATATATATATATATATATATATATATATATATATATATATATATATATTAAGAGAAAAAGTAAGTAATTGAATTTTAGTAAGATATGAAACGTTTTTCTCAAAAGGAAAACTATATAAATGCATTTTTTCACAGATGATTTTAGGAATAATATGGCTGAAAGAGAACTCTCCTAGTAAAATTTATATTATAATAGCAGCTAACTATAAAAGTTATCAAGTTAAAAACACACGTTAAAGTTAATAGTAACAATAAATTAATTGCTCAATAAATATTGAAATACATTTTGAACTCATTCAAAAATTATATATTTTAATTTGAAGACAAATTTAGAGGGTGAAATATGGTTGAAAATTCTACGATAAGGTTTATATAAAGGAAAGGCTTTTAAGATGGATGTAGAAGAAAAAGTTGAACATTTCTAAACCAAAATTTTAATTGAATACTAACTTTTCATCACTTTTAAGAGAAATTGCATTAATTTTAAATACATTGTTACATTAATACTAAATATATATAAGTATTAGAAGCAGAAAGGATACAATAAAGTCTAGTTTAGAATTTTTTTAAAACTTCTTGGAGTGGATTATGATTTGTGGCACAAAATTTTGCGACAAATTTCTGAAAATTAATGCTATCAGCACAGATAATATGACGTTCAATATTAGATAGAAAAGTCATTTTTAATTTTTTTTAATTTAAATCTTCATGGAAGGATATATATTTCCTTAGTATAAGCAAACAGTAGATAAGTTGCTTCAGAAATATCTGTTAGAAAATGTTGCCTTCATCAAAAGTAAAATCAGGAAATCACATAATAACGCGTCAGGAAAAAGCACAGTTAAATTGTATTTTTTCAAATGTTAAATGAGATTAATTATAAAGTGAGGAATTAATTTTTATACGAAATAAAATATTTGATTTTTGCGCCTCCAGATCCTTATAGAGATTTTAGAAAAATGTCCTCAAGTTTATCTATAATAATCATAAAAACATTAAAATTGTTTAAATATTAACTGAATTTATTATTAAAATGTATTATATAATCATGATTAAAGTTTACCACGGAGATTTTTGTGAATGTATCGAAATTGAAATGAAATTTAAATTTATCTATCTATCTATCTATCTATCTATCTATCTATCTATCTATCTATCTATATATATATGTATATATATATATATATATATATATATATATATATATATATATATATATATATATATATATATATATATCTATCTATCTATCTATCTATATATATATATATATATATTGTTGTATTTGCTTTGGTTTAAAAATCTCATGTTATAGTCATAAACTCAGTTTGATAATCAGAATTATATTTTTGATTTAGAGAAATTGCAGGTTTTTGTTACAATATACGTGTTCAGTGAACAGTTGAAATTTTAAAACTGATTGTGAAAATGTGGTGCTTTGCTTATATCATACATAACAGAGCTTGTTTTAGGGGTTGTCGAAATAAGTTACATAGGAACTTTAAATATAAAAAATCTTAAATCACGTTTAATTAAAATTTTAAATTTTGCTATATGCGGAAGCTTTATGATTGACATAAAAAATCAAAGAAAATAGTTTCAGTCGCAAGGGTGTGATGTAGATTTACTTCCTCGTGGTGCACCTGGTAACACTTTGTGGCTAAAAGACCTACAACTGGCATTATGCCTCCTGCTTCTACTCTTCGTTTGTTGCAACGGAACGCTGGCGGTCTATCCCAAGCCAAATGCGAGGAGCTTTTGCAGACTTTGCGTGAGAAGAATGTTGATGTTTTTACTATTATGGAGGCTAACTTAACAGCTGAAAGCCAAAAATTTTACCCGTTCCAAGGATACTCTCTTTTTGGACTCACTAAGTTCAGACAAATAGCTAGTGGCATACTAGTCGGTGTCAGGAGGAAATTAATGGCCAATTTCCGGTTCATAAAAGCGATGGGGACCGACAATGACAAAAGTGAAGTAGTTCATCTAGATGTCTGGAAGAGTGGAGCCCATTTTAAAATTTTGTCTATTTATAGCCCTCCTGGTAATTCTCCAGATTTTTCCTATATTAACCACACAAGACATTCAATTTTCTCAGGTGACTTTAATGCTCCCTCTCCTATGTGGGGCTACTCTGATACTAATGAAGCTGGAATGAGAGTCCAGGATTTACTAAGCTCAACTACTTCTGAGCTAATCTTCAACAAAAAAGACCCCCAAACTTATCTACATTACAATGGCAGAGGCATCAACCCTAATCTGTTGATGGTCACTGCTGATCTTTGCAATTATACTAAACGTACAATCTTGACGGATTCCGAATCGGGACACCGACAGGTCCTTGCAGAATTTAAAATACCTAATGCGAACCAGAGAGCATTCTCGTTCTCTAAAGTCTCTTGGAATTTTAATAAAGCTAACTGGCCACTCTTCACTAAACTACTAGACCAAGGCCTTATTCCTAATAAGATTGACTTTACCTTGAATCCCAACAAAGTTTATAGAACTATTAAAGACACAATTATATATAGCATGTGCTAAAAAGTCTATTCCTCGGGTAGACAAAAGAAATTCAGATCCTTTTGGACAAGTGAACTGACCTTATTGAAGCCAAACGAGATAGACTTAGGCGAAAGGCGGAGTGGACTTCGCGCCCTGGTAATGTTCAGGCCTGGAGAAGGCAATCTGCAACCTTTAGAAAAGCCTAATTGCCAGCAAACGATCTTCATTTAAGGAATTTATTTCCAATCTAGACTATCGTACGGATAGTAAAAGAACGTATAAATACATAGGCAATCTAATAAATGATTCTATTGGCTCACCTAAACAAACCTTCATAGTTGAAGGGAAAAAGTTATCATCGGATTCAGCTGTAGCAAGAGCTTTCGTTCAGCACTTTTCTGAGGCCCATCGCAAAGACAACCATGCAAAAATAAATTCGCCTACTGTTAAGTGGAAAACTGCACATTTGCATTCAGGGTCCAAGTCTGACAATGAATCGGTTTTTGTCGCACCTATAACCAAGGATGAACTAACCCATGCATTGAGAAGCCTCTCAGTCGGTAAATCACCAGGTGCAGATGGCATCCACCCTGAATTTCTAATCCACTTAGGCCCTAGTGCATTTGAAACCATCTGGAGCATTTTCAATTTAATCTGGAATTCTAGCAATATCCTGGCTGATTGGAAAACTTCTATTGTAATACAAATTCACAAGTAGGACAAAGACCCAGATAATCTTCATAATTACTGACCAATTTCACTGACCAGCGTTGTGGGGAAGACTATGGAAATAATTGTCATGAGAAGACTTAACTACTACTTAGAATCTAACGGATTATTGGCTGAAGAGCAGGCTTGTTTTAGAGGTTGTAGATCTATCAACCAACATGTCGCCCTCTTGAGCCCATCAGTTAAAGATGCCCTTGATAACAGACAGGTTTTGATGGCAGGTTTTACTGACCTCAAGTCTGCTTATGACAAAGTATGGCGAGAAAATCTTTTGAAAATATCTGAACTGGGTGTCAGGTCCTTTTTAATTGGATTTGGTAAACCTTTTTAATTGGATTCGGGGCTTCTTGTGCCAACGTTCCTGCAAGGTTAGATACGGGAATGCACTGTCAAACTTCAAAATCCTTAAGACGGGCCTCCCCCAGGGCGCCGTTAGTAGTTGTACCCTTTTTAACACTTATGTCAATGACCTAATTTTTAAAATTAGAGACATCCCTGAGGTCAAAGGCCTCCTATACGCTGATGATCTAGTCATATGGACTGTCTATAAAAAGTACAAGCAATGGGAAGTACAGAGGCTAAACTTCCTCCTGCTTTAAATGCTCTGGAGAGTTGGTGTAATTTCAATAACATGGAGGTTAATCAATCTAAATCATACTGCCTTACTTTCTTACTTCTGCATCAACCCGGGGAACCGCAATTAATGTTTAAAGGCAATTTAATCCCTACGTGCAACAATTTTAAATATCTAGGTGCGACTTTTGATCGCAAACTAACCTGGAAGTCTCACGTAGAGAACGTTTCTAACCGTGCTCTGAAGAGACTGAGTGTCCTCAAACACTTTGCCGGTGAATTTACACCTAAAAATGGGGTTGCACTGGAAAATTCTACTTTAGACCTACCAAGCGCTTATTCGCCCCTTCTTGATCTATTGCTGTGAACTACTCATCGTGCCGGAAGAAAAAGAACTTGATACTTTGGAAAAAATACAAAATCAAGCTTTTCGCATCATTACTGGGGCAGTAAGGACTACCCCGATAGATGCTATGCTTTTGTCGACTGGTGTTAGACCATTATAAACTATGGTTCAGGAGAGGGTTATGATTCTCTGGGAAAAGATTACTAGAGTTCGTGGCTTCTTATCACTTTGGAACGATACCATCCGAGACCTAAATAGAATTTTTAAGATTTAGAAAAGCTTTCTTCAGGGAGTTTTACACCTAAAATATTCTCTTGATTTAAATTATGAACCTGAATATCTTGTACAATCTCAAAATCCAATAAATTTGAAACAATTTTGTTTTAATCTTGATCTGTGTCAAAGTGTCAATAAAAGTAATATGGATCCTACTATTTTGAGAGTCCTGGCTTACGAGGTGTTGAGTAGATACTATCCTGAGCCAGAGTGGCTCCGGATCTTAACCGATGGATCCCTCCCATCAAACGGACCAAATACTGGTGCCGGAGTTTTCTCCGAAGCCTTTTCCTTTTATGCCCCGGTGGGACGGGGCTCTGCCTTTGACAGAGAGATCGCGGCAATTCACTTGGCTCTATCTCAGCTACATTGCCACATAGATCAATTTACAAAAACTGTTGTCCTCTGTGATTCAAGAGCTGCTCTGCTGGCCATTGTATCCTCTAATAATCCCTTAACACAGGACATTTTGAGCTGTCACCAACATCTTGAGAACCTGGCATCCCTTGAGAAGACCATTATCCTCCAGTGGATCGCTGCCCATTGCGGAGTCACAGGTAATGAAAATGCAGATTACCTTGCAAAGTAGGGCGCTTTAATTACGCAGACTCCCACATGCGCTATGCCTTTCTGTTCTATTAACAATCTTGTCAAAAGAACTCTTAAGTCCAGAATTCATGAAGAGCTTATTAACCGCATTTCTCTTAAATCTTGGAAGAATGCAATCCTAAATCTGCGTAAATAGCCCAAGACATAGAGCGGTGGCTGAATTCTGCCTTGCCACCGGGCACGACTGTCTGCGGAAACATCTGCATATATTTGGTATTGTTCCTTCTCCGGTCTGCACTCTTTGCAACATTGGTGAGGTCATGGACGCAGCGCATCTTCCTCGCTGCCCTGCACTTCGTAAGACGTCTCTAACTGAGCGCTATTGGGAAGCTAGAGACATGTTAGATTAATAGACTCTGTTGCAGTATCTTTCTGTGTTATTGTTCTATGCTTTTTATTTATTTTGCTGTAACTGTCTATAATCTGCCATTGAAAATAAAAATAAAAAGGTTTAGTCGCAATATATAGTGTCTCTTATCTGTATATTTTATGAAAAGAGAATAATTATTTTTTTAAATTAAATATTTATCCCTCAATTTATGAAGATACTTTTTATATTTAGTTTTCCCTCAAAACTGAGGCCTTAAATTAGAGGAAAGTATAGTTTAAATTATTAAATAAGGTATTTAGTGTACAATTTGATTATAATCAATTACTCAAAAAATCACCTATGGATAAAAACTTTGAAAAAGGAAGCTTTAAAATTTAAGTGAAAAAAAATTAATACTTTACAATAAGAGAATAATATTTTCAAACGTGTTTCTTCAAAAATGTGTCATGCACTATAGGTTGTCTTCTTATTGTCAGTATGTACAGATGATAGTATTGGTATAAAAGTTTTTAGAAAATAATATTCTTTGAAATTTCACTCTCGTTACACTTAAGGAAAACTAATGAAAGGCATTAAAGTTTCAAGACAGAGAAAGAGTATTTGTCTCCAAATATTCTTTGGAGACAATTTGAAAGGCAGAAGTATATTACTACCGCGTTTTTAATGTCTCACTTTTGGTTAATGTATGGTAACACTTTCGTTGCTATATTACAAAATGTATTCTTAACTTTTAGTTTTGGATATTTATGAGAGTATACCTTGAATGTACCTTTTAAATTTGGACATTTATTCATGCCTTATGTGTATATACCTTTATTGTTTTTAGTTATTTTGGATTATTATAAATGTAGTTAATCTATATTTTTTCTTTCTGATATATAGATATGTGTTGTATATGTAAATACCTTTATCTTGAATATCTATCTGTGCAATATATGTCTTTATATCTTTACATTTTGGTGCACACACGCATATATACAATATGAAGTATCCGAAACCGCTGCTTTAATAGTCATAACTAAAAGCTATAATATGTTTATTTTGTAGATAAAATCCAAATTTTGTAACTTAAACATTTATTAAAAACATTTTATATTACCAGAACAACTTAAATTAATTTATCAAGTAAATTTTTTTATATAGAGCAACAAAAAATTAGTTTCTGTTTCTTTCAATATTTTAGTTAACTTAAAAATGGAAATATTCTGTGCCACAAAAAAACGGCGAATTCATAAAATTATTACAAACGAAGAAATTTCTTGCGAAATCATTTTTTTGAATAATAATACAAAAATCAATAAATTTTTTTTTATAAAGAGAATCTTATATTCAAAAATATATTGCATTTTAATAATCTATTTCACATACAATGACAGCACAAAACTTATTCAATATCAAGAATATATTATTAAATATGTATGTTAAACACAAATTTCCTTACTTGAAAAGATTAAATATAATTCCTAATAAGTCCATGACTTATATTTATATTCCATAAGTAACTTCAATATTGGAATTTTAAATAATCCTTTCAAATTTAATATTTGTAATATAGAAACTGAAAATTATTATACATGTAACTCTTTGTAGACATATTCTTCTGATTCTACGATGTTTTCAATAATTTTCTCATTTTAGATAAATTTAAAAAATGCTTTTTATCAAAAACGTGGAATTTAAATTTTCATGAGGTTTCTACAGTAGTATTTAGTAAAATATATTTGGTTCACATAAATATGTGCTCATAAAACTAATCGAAGTATAAAAAACACTAATTTTTGCGACTTCAGCCGCTAACTGCTCTTTGAAAATCCACCAAGCAGAAACTGTTTAGCTTAAAAAGTTATTTACTTGATGACTATAAGTTTATTGAACCTTTTCTATTTGTGGGTATCGTTTTTGTTATGCTGTTTTGAATCGTCTGTTTTGTGCAACAAGGTTTTGTTATTCAAAACTAAAATGTTGGCTTTACGCCAACAGTTTTTCAGAAAAATTTCCTTCGAAATTCTGAAACATTTCTTTCGATATATATATATATATATATATATTCATTTAAATGCTTGGTGGAAATGAAATATGCAGAATTCTTTTTATTGGATTACAGGCGATTAGTTGTTAAAAAGTTAGTATTTGTAAGATGGGTGAGTGGATTTCACAATGAAGTGAATCGGGAAAAAATGGATTTTTCACCATTTAAAAAAGGTCTTATTGGTGCTCGTTCAGTAGAGTTCCCGATTCCAAAAACAACAAATTTCACAAGGTTCTCTAAAGCAACCACATACAGGGCTTTCAAAAAGGTGGAATCTTGTCTTGTTGAATCAGTCTTTGGAAGAATCGGTCTTTGTCTGGAGAAAGGTTTTCCAAGAGCTTGATCAGTGACTTCTCCGACGAATTCTACGGCACTACATGCTCTATCGTGCATCAATTTTCAAAAAAAAAATCAAAGGGTTTTTCCCAATAGATATCAGCAACAACCATGCGCAGAGAATAGGAAGGCATCTTTGGGTGACTGTGAGGAAACCACTCATTTTTGCCAAAAATGTAAAACTTATTTTACAGTGTTGCAAAGAAAGAAAACACTGGGCACCGGAGAATTAGAAACGAGTAATGTGATTGAATTAATGTTGTTACGCTTCATTTTACAATGATGGAAGATGTTCGAACTTGATAAGAATCCTAAGTCATGAATGCATCTTGCTTTACTCATACAATGCAGGTTTGGTGGGATTTTCATGATATGAAGCATGGAAGCGGTACTTAATTTTCCAAGAGGGTAAAGAAATAGCCATAATACCTAGATATTCTGGCATATCATGTGAAACCTATATTGTTGCATTTTTACTGCGCTGAATGTAGGTTATACATCTGATATCTAACTAACATGAAAAATAATGGAGTAATCATCGTGTTAGAAGTGTTCAAAATTAGTTAGTTGAATATCAGTCGGTATTCCGACAATTTTCTTTGGTCATCGCAGAACTCGAATCTTAACACCATAGAAAATGAATGGAATATGTTAGACAAACTCATCCCACAGAATTTTGCTTTTCCATTTAATTTACAAACTCTAGAAAGCAGTGTACTTAATACATGGTATTTTCTGGACATAAATACACTCCAGAAGCGTGTAGACTCGATTTCCAAACGAAATATTGTCTAATTGAAGATATGTGATGAAAACAAATAGGTGGTGAAATGCGATATAAAAGTTTGCCCGATAAAATAGGAATCTTAGGCTCAGAGGCTAATTCATTTTGACCGGTATATATCTATCCTATTTAGTACGAGTACAATTTGTTTCAAGATGTTCAATTTTGAAACATGTATTTCTTATACTAGCAACATGCTGAATCTATATATATCGTCACACATTATTCTGTGTGTCTATTAGGTATGTATTTAGTATCTCACATTATTCCAAAACAAATTGAATGAAATTGTAAATATTTTGGTATAATAATTTCTATGAAATATCATTAATAAATGGCAATGAAATTTGAAAGTAAAATCCCTTCATTATCATTGAAAATATTTTTCGATTATTAAATGCATACGTTAAGAATTATTAAATTTCAATAACGCAAAATAGTAAAAAGAAATTGTTCTAATTTTCAACAGCGGAAATTTTGTTTTTCATGTTTTAGCAACTTTTTTAATCATAATAATTTTGCAAAGCAAATTATTACTGCATGTTGAAACATTGAATAAATTAATTTTTAAAACATAAAATTTATAAATGGGATATCTTTAATAAGTAATCATAATAATAATTTTTTGGTGTTTTTATCATAACACTTTCGAGATAATAATTTAATAAAATTAGTTTATTTAAAAGATAATTTCTTTTAAATTTGATTATAAAACTATTTATATTTGTTCCGCTTAAATAATAGGATAGGGATTGTAAGGTAGTTAAGCAAATAATTTCTGGTGAGTTATTTCCTGCTGCATATCTAAGCGTGACTTTCATTAAAAATGAGCTTTCTTCTTTAATTTGAACGTGACTTTAATTAAAATGATGCAAACTAAAAGTGTACATGCGTTACTTTTTTCGCTATCCAACGTTTTAATAACTAACATTTTTTAATGTAATATATAACTCTGACTAAATGATAACATGCAATTTAAATTGAATTAAATGTAAGGTACATATGACAGTTATTTCAAAATTAAAATTATGGCTGGGATAAAATACTATTAAGATAAAGTTCCTAGTTTATCAAAATGTACAAAAAATCAGCACATATTTTTAAAATTTTTTATGATAATTTTTTTAATTATTGAATAGTATCAACCAGACCAGCTAAATACTATATGGAATGAAATAATTTATAAATTTATATATATATAAGAAATTAATTCTCTACGTTTATTTAAATAGATTAAAATATTTTCCGAAGATAGTATATCCGTTATATTAAAGGATTTTAAGGAATATTCAAAAACCATGGCGTATTTGAAAAATGATTTATTTCTTAAATATTTAAATTTAAATTTTATAGATCAGGATTTTTCCTCAGTGGTCCTAAGTAATTATTAACATAAGTAAAATACACAAATATTGTTTTTCTGGAACAAATTAGAAAGTTCTTTAGTTTTACCATTCTCCATATTGGACATGTTGAATTCAACAAAGATTCTCCATATTGAATTTTGTTGTAAATTTACCTTGAAATTTTTATTGTAGTCTATTATCATCAAGCTCCAAGACTATTTTATCGAAATTTAATCAAATACATACTATAAATATTCAAATGCAGTAACATGAAATACTAAATTTAATAAATTATTAAAAATTATAATCTTATAAGAAATCAAATGTGTGCTGATATGGGGCGTTAACTGATTTCCCTTTTCAGTTTAATGAAACATTTTCTACTTCTTTCTTGCTTTTTGAATACAATAAATACAGCGATTTCTTTTCAACTTTTATTTGAATGCATTATTTTAGGAAGCAATCAAATTTTATAAATTAAAAAATCTTTTCAAACAAAATAACTTAAATTATATATTGATAATTTCAATATGCTTCAAAAATTATTTATATGCTGGAAATATCAGCTTATGTAATATAATCTTCATCAATAAAATTCAAGATTAATTTCATTTTGCGTGAGAGTTTTAATCATTTACAAATTGAAAGAATTGTATTGTTTATAAACACAACACAATTGATTATAATGATGCTATTAATCTGATGTAAAGATGACTTTTGCTTTTTGATCAATGAACAACACATAGCTTTTAACCCATCTTGTTTTATACGTATTTTGTTATGAGATTTAAGCACTTCACTTTAAGCAACACACACTATGTAAGAAGTGAAAATTTTTAGCATGAGTGTTTTTACCCGAAAATTTATGCAATATTCTTTTACGAAGTGAATACTCTGATGATTTATTGTAGGATACTGAATGGAGAATCTATTTTATTTACTGATGATTTTGTAGTTCATGTTATAAATCACTTAAGAGAAAAAAATTAAAAGAAAAAAAAAAGAATTGTATTTTTTTTACCACAAGCAATGTTTTCAACTATATAAATAATTAGTATACATATACAAAGCAAACTAACATCGATGAAAATTATTATTTTTATTTTGTAAGAATTCTGAAAAGGCTTTACATAAAGAGTATTAACTTTTATAATTTTAAAATTAAATATAGGCTCTCCTACTCCCACCAAAAACTATATCAATGAGAACATTTTCTTCTAAAATCATCTTCCTGATAGAGAAATTTGGAAGACACACAAGGTTCATGTAAGTAAATTCATCTGTATATAATGTTAAATGTTTTTTTTTTTTTTTTTTGTAATCTATAAATTCTTTCTCTTGCAATCTATACAGCTGAATAGGTCTTAAGAGCCTCATGATGCAAATTTTAAAATATGCTGAATAAGTTTACCATCGATGTCTTTATCTAAACTGGTAAAGCTCATCTTGAGTTAAGTATAGGGAGGTCTGCTGGAGCAAAACGTAAGACACATTTGATGTGGATAGTGAAAATATTTGTTTTTCACTACCCCCAATCAATTAGAGAATGTATGGCTGCTGACGTTTATGTTTGAAAAAGCCTTCGAATAAATTACACCTTGTGCTCAGTAAATCACATCGAAAGACGTTTTTGATTGATGAGAGAGGCCACGAGGAAACTGAATTTGCTTATGGACATTTTGTTAGCAAGGATTTCCTTCTTACCCTTGATGAGACATTTTGCTGAAAGAGTAGCTAGAAATCAAGAATTAGTCAACGGATAGACACTCAGATAATAGAATTGTAGACCCTTGTCTTTGCATTGCATATTCATGGACTGCTTCTGTAAGGGTAATATTTTAGTCAATGATACCAGACCTGTTATCATTTGAAAATGGCTGGGGCATGGAAAGGTACCAGATTTGTACAACTGAAAATGCTGTAGATCTGCATCAGTAATTGATGAATGGCTGGCAGAATGGATAGCAACATGACATCTATATCAAGTTCCTCATGCATTCATGAGCAGTATATATTTTTAATTACAAGAAAACTTTTTCTGCAAAGTGCTTCATTTTTATTGTAAAAGAATATATGTACAATCATGTTTTTGTGTTGTAAAAATGTGCACTTGAAGTCTTCCTTCTTGAGAAGTTTACAAAAATAATTTATTTTCATGTCTGGAGTCCTTACTCCTTATTCGAGATTAAATGTCCTAGGCAAACGCTTAGCGTGTCTAGACAGATGTCTACTCCAATTTTTTATTATTTTTATTTCCCGGGGAAATGTTTTCCAATAGGGGTATATAATATTCATTTTTTCATTTGGATTATGTTTTTGGTGAAATACCCGAAAACATGATAATTTTTCATAAATATCTTGTAAATGATCATAAAAAATTACGTGAATAGAATTCCCAGATTTTTACACATAATTAACATTACTGAATATAAATAAACTAATTTTTAAATCTTTAGTTAATAAGAACAGCATTAATACAGATCTATATTTGTAAGGAATAAACAATTAATTATAAATGCTACAATTTAAAATAATTTACAGATATTTTTGTTTTATTGTGTTTCAGACTATCAATGATAATATACACAGTCTACCATTAGTTTTGAATCACTTTCGTGTAATGAGAATGATCTCTCAGTTGGCACTCCACGTAACTTCAACGCTTGGACAGATTTTACGAAAATTTTAATTTGGATTTTCAGCATTAGAAATTATTGTGAATAAGGCTATGTAAAAGTTAATTTTCAGTTTAACAATTTCCTATTATATTCATAATTGAGTATTTCTTACAAGAGCGAATACATAAGGATTTCATATTAAGATTTTTCGTTTCGTCTTTATTTCAATGCTTCATTATAAGTGACGTTACACATATATTTTTACACATTTAACTGTCCTCATATGAAGGGATTTTAAAAACTTAAAAATTTCCGTGTCATTAAGTGATGTAAGTAGTCTGATGGAATTTATTAGAATAGAAATGACGTAAAATCTCATTGTGAGAGGTTTTGCAATTCTGGAAGAAAGACAAATAACTAAACATTTACTCCTCGTCTTGATCTTGGAAACAAGTTTCTGACTTTGGAGATTACAATTTCTGTACTGAATCGCATTTTAAGCCAATTTTAAAGTTTTTTTCTAAAGTTAATTCAAAATAAAAGTGATTTAAATTGTAATAAAAAGTCCCGCCAAAGAACTTTCCTCGGATTTATCTCTGTTGCTTTTTTTAAAAAACAAAATATATGTTCAAAAATTCTACTTTATGTGCTATTTTTAGCGTATTCGTGTTGAAATCTTCCATTTCTTACTTTATTTATGAGACTTCTTAATTTAGAAAAATGTAAGAGCTATATTTTTGGTCTTCCATGCAAGTAGTTTCATATAAATTATTTTATTTATGTCTGGATACAAAAATATTTACTTTAAAAACATAAAGACATTTTAGCATGACCTTCAAAAAATTTTTCAATCTTTTTTTTAAACTCTGCATCATTGTTGCATGAATTATATCAAAATAGTTTCTTATGTTTTCCCTACTTTTAAATGAAAAATATATTAAATTGTGTGAGAGTGTATTTTTCAGATACAAATTCACATTAATAAAAAAAAATTTGCCTTGGAGTTAACAGAAATGAAAAAAATAAGGATCTATTGGTAACAGAGATAGAATTTAAGGATTAGAAATTCAGATTAAAGAATCATTAGTTTCATGAAATATTCATTAACAGATTGATATCTTTATATATCTTTTTCATGTCCTTTAGAGTGTAGGTAGGCATGAAGGTGTTAAAGAAAATTTTTTTCTACTACAAACTGTTTATTTATTTTTTAGATACAAAAATATATAAGTTGCCTTTTGTGTGTGAACATGCTATGAGGTAAATTTTATGTACAAACATACGCACTGCGCCATCCATGTAGAATGGTAACTAGTTTTATGTATTCATTTAACATTTTTTTTCTGAGAGCAGTCTTATTCTTCTAGCTGGATAATCATTTCCAGAAATTATGCTATGTGGGGCTGCGCTTGTGGTTACAAGATGTCTGGCAAGAGTATTAAATTGATAGCTTAGATTGGAACATTATGAGAGTTCAGAACAACAGTTCAGACTAATACTAAGGACTATCAGTTTGTCTTCACTAAGGAGGCAAAGAATTTCTCTTTATGAATGGCAGCTTTGACCAAGGAGCAACCAAATACGAAACAGCTAAGTTCAAAATGAACCTACCTTCATCGTTGAAATACATGGGTTCTACTGGGCTACTGTAGAACAGTTTTTCTGAAGTTTGCAAGCAGTTTCACAGAGCTGTTAACAAATCTCAGTTTCAACGAAGATTCAATAGGATTAATGATCTTAAAAACACATACTGAATGTTTGATTATAAAATTTAAACAGACAGTAGTGGAAACATAGATAAATTGTATTCAATAATCAATATTTACATTGCTTTGATCAGGAAAGCCCAGAAGAGAGATAACTAATGCACCATCAGTGCTTTAACAATCTGTAATGGAAGACGAAACGTTGTTTGAGCACATTAATAAAACGCACTTATCAAAACAGTGTTCGAAAAAAATTGCAGAATGCATGTTATAAGCATTTTTAACTGTGGAAGTATTTTAAAACTCAGGAAATTTTGTTCTAAAATTGACGAAAAAGATAAATATTCAAATGTTTTGAAATTAATTTCTGATGTACTTTGACCTTTATTTTTTTCAAAGAAAATGATTTTTGCACAGTTTCCTTATGGAAAACAATATACCGATATTTTATATGGAAATATAAAATATCAGTTTATATGCATTGTCTTACATACAAAATATATATTTTGTATGGAAAATAATATACCGATATGAAAGATATTCATACTATAAATAAATAAAATAAAAATTGGAGGAAATTGAAAAAATATAAAAACTGGAGAGAAAATCTGCCATTATAAATTGACATTAAATGTAATCGTTTTCTTTTTCTGTCTTTGAGCTCTGCTTTATTTACTTATCTGTATCTTTGTCTGAGACAGGAATTATAGAGATCCGACAGGAATTATAGAAAAGCGAAAAATCCGATTAAGATGAAGATCAGAAAGATAATATAAGATTCGGTTCGGTGGCGGGACAACAAATAATCTATGAAAAAGAAGGATTTACTAACAAATAAATGATGGGGATCATCAAGGAAATAATCAAAATGCACATAAAAGACGAAGATATCAGTGATTAAAAAAATAAGGAGGATTTGAAACGTTGAAGAAATTATGCTATCATATCACCTATCACATCGTTTCGCAATCTTGCTGTTTACTGTTAAGACATAAATTTTCAGAGCGTTATTATTTCTTTTCATCAACTAATCCATGAAAAATTTGATATCAATAATTTTTAAAAAGGATATAAAGATGGAATTTGAAGTATTATATTTTGAAAACTAGTTTTCAAATTCCTTGTTACATCTGACATTTTTCATTATCTTGAGTTTTGAATATTTCTCAGTAAAATTATATCTCTTGATAATTATGCTCGTAGTATTTTGCTCCAAAAATATGAAAGCAATATTCCAAGGAATTTTTCCATATAAACTATTTTGGAATTAAATGTTTGAATTCGGAGTCACAGAATAGTTTCTCTGTTATAAATAATTAAAAATCAGGTATATATTTTCCAGAATGTATGCAAAGATTGGTGTAATATTGACTCTGGAGAAATAGTCTCTTTAGCCACTTAGCCTCTTGTAATCTGGTCATTGGTGCTGTGGAGCCACAACGTCTGACACAATGTCTTGATCCCACAGATAATTTTAACCGTGTCTTGTTCCATCCTGAATTGTCAATTTGTGTTAACAAGAAAACAGGTCATTCTATTTATCTAAAGCAACTTGCTCTCGTGAGAGAATTGGAGCATTCCAACTGACGCTGTTCAAGCTTATACGGATGGTATTAGAGATAAACATAAAGCGTTCTGGTACTGAAATTTACATCAAATGGCAAAACCATGAAATAAAGAATCAGAAGAGAAATCCTAACTACTGCTCAGTGTTTCGTAGTGAACTAATAGCCACTGACGAAGCTCTGGATTCTCTTGTGTCCCTTCCAACTGGAAAAGAAATATGGATTTTGTCTGATAGCAAAAGTACTATTGATCACTTGACCAACTGGCAAAGTGTGAGAGACAGTGCTGGAGTATCGATAGTTAATAAATTAAAATGGCTCTCCATATCCCATGACATTCATCTTCAGTGGAAACTTCTCATATGGATCTAGGTTGAAATGAAACTGCAGATACTTTGGACAAGGCGGGAGCTCGTGAGGCCCCTGAGCCGTTGGCACCTCTCACCTTTTTGGAAATCTTTTCAAGAGTAAAAAGCAGGACTAAGGCCACATGGATTGTCCCTCCAGAGCATCAATGGTATCAGTGTTCTCCTCCGGGAACCTCACCGGTTCACGGCTTTAAAACACAGGAACAAACTACTCTCACCTGCTTTCGAAGTTCAGATCACTAAAAAAATTCGAGACCTGTACCAACTGCTTCACGGAACAAGTTACTCCATAACACATCCTTGAGTGCCTGGGGATATCCAAGCAAGATTTATACGACGATTCTTTGAGGGCGCTGGATTTTTTGGGGTGTATTACGTTATGGGTCTGCTCTAACGCTGCTGGCCAAATGGGACATGCAACATCAACATCATATTTTATAGAAAATTTTGCCAAGAGGGCAGCTAAATGGTTAGTGCTGAGGCCTTCAGTTCAACAGCTCATGGTTTTGATTACTACCATAAAATTTATTGTTCACGGTGACTCGGAATACACTTTAAACTCTTAAGTCCTAGGTCAACTAGATTTAAGGTGCAAAAGAAGACTTCGGAATAACAAATTAACTTATAAGAGACTTGAATCATGAGATGGTATTTATATGTAACTGAAACATTCTTTGAGAGAATAGAATAAGACATAGTGTAAAACAGTGTAAATATAAGATTCTGCTGTCGAAGTAATAAGAAAAATAATTTTCTATGACTAAAGAGCTTTGCCTGCAATAAATGTTTTCTGCGATTGATTTTATCCAAGCGCCAGAGTTTTGATCAATTTGTAATATCATTTGTAAAGATATAACAGCCACTCCATCAGCAAAAAATAACTTGTGATTTTTTTAAGGAAGTGGTAATATTTTTCCTCAAGTGAATTTAGAATTTGCTTAAGAAAATATTAACGTTCGAACTATAGTTAAATAATCCAGAAATGCATTTAGAAATTTCCCTGCTATAGTTTTCTCAGAAAAAGTTGATTGTTAAATTGCGAATTTAATATCGTAATTTTTTAGGGCATTCAGTCTTTTTTACAAGAGTATTAAATACTTTAGAACTAGAAATTTTTAATTTTCAGACCTATAAAGTTAATAAAAAGCAAAAAAAAGATTTAGTTGTAGTGATTCTAGAAAACTTTTATATTACGAACAAAAAACGAAATTAATGTCAGTTTTTTATACTTATTGTGAAATGTTAGTGTTATAAAATATGCGATTTAATGCTTATTAAATAACAGTTACAAAGATAATGGACTATAATAAGAACCATCTTTTTGATTCTATTGCTTAAGTTACTTTAAGGACTATTTTTAGTTATCATTTTATTTTATATTTCACATAAACATATACGTTGGTTACTTCTACTCTGTGCCATTATTTTAAGCATTTTTATAATATAAAATATTTCAATGTTAATCAGATTAGTTTATGGAAAAATTGGTCATTTTTTTATGATATTTATGCTCTTCTGAAAACGAAAACTTTATAAATAATGAGATTTTCAATACTCTTATTTCGAAAACTTTTATCAGCTTTTCTAAGATTAATATTTTTTCCCCAACCCAAAGTTCTTAACTTGACAGTGGGCAGTAAGAAAAGATATTTTTCTAAGATACTCAACCTCTGCTCCTTGATTTTAGAATGGCAATGTGCCCAGTTTTGGTCCAAATACTCCTACAACTGGTTGAAAAGGTCATTATCGTAATCTTAATGGCAAATACATGTTTGGCTTCTTTAACTTTTTTCTAAAACTATTTCCTATTTTGCCTCTTCAATTGGCTCATATTTCAAAAAGTATATTCAACGATTTTCTCTTTGCATGCAAGATTTTATTCCATAACAGTCTCATTTTATTAACCCAAGGAAGAAAGAAATAATTTTTTTTTTATAATCACGAAGAATTTTCTTCTGAGCAAAAACTGCTTCTTTCAGAGAGTTAAGAAAATTTATTTTTTTGAGCTGCATTTTTATCTTACGCAATTTTTTTTTTAAACTGGTATGTACAATGTCGTAAGAAATGGGTTAAGATTTTGGGGCTGTGAGGTTGACAGCTATATTTTCCTTAGTTGAATTTACTGCAGTGTTTACGCTGATATGGAATTTTTTGTGTATAGTTTTCAATATTTTACGTCATTTTTCACAAGTGTTGCGCTTACGTTAATGTAGCGTTTTTTCAGGAAATTACTTTAAATTACAAACTGTAAATCATAAGATAAAATGAGAGCATGAGATAAAAAAAATTCACACACACATAACTCTCATTCATAACGTTATGAGGTCAATATAATATAATGAAAACAGTTCACAATGTTATGACTTCTATTTATACACATAATAAACAAAATTATAATCGATATGATTATTATAAACTCAACGGTGTATATTTTTCATTGAACATGAAATAAAAACTTAAGAACTAAATACTATTTATGAAAGGTAAGCTGAGTTTTATCTCGAATTTATAATAAAACCGATTTTAATCAGAATTTCAATCGAACATAGAATTAATATTTTTTTCTTAACAATAACATTATGAATTTAATTTATGTATGTAATTTGTATTCATTATTTTCTGTTATTGTACCAACTGTGCACTATATATATAAAGTACCTTATTTCCGCTTTAGTTTTAGGTTTTAAATAATTGTTAGGTTAAGGTCGAAAATTTTGTCACACAAAATCATGAACCAATTCAGTATCTCAAATAGATTATGATAATGGCTAAAAACCAATTAAAATTTCTTAGTCACTCTTTGTTCAAATAAGGAAAATATATGTGAACGACTGTTGTGTGTGGTGATAAAACTAAAATTCACATTTTCTGGTCACCCCAAAAATTTTCTCTTCTTCGACTGAAAATCAATACGATTGGCATAGGAAGAAAGAGACCGTTATAGGAAAAATTATATTTTATCAACTAGTAAGCTTTTATGGAGTGATTCATAAAGTCGTTGGGCAAATTATACCACTAAAAGGGTCAGTAAATACCTCAAAGCACACTAATGCCATAAAATAAGTTGCTTATCCTACTATCTAAGAAGCTTCTGAGAGATTAACAGCATTTTTTCCAAGAAGATAATGTTTCATATCACAAAGTTAAAGCAGTAAGTGCTTTTCACTTTTATTTTTATTCAGTTATTTCTCTAGTATATATATTACCTTTGTTTTTAGATGAAATTTTCTTTATTTATTATGACATTTATAGACTAAATACAGCATATTAGCTATATTTTAAAGCTTTAATTCGCAAAACTTTGTTCTACGCACACACACATTTATGTATATATAATCAGTAATATATGGATTTATGGGTTCAAATTGCATGCGTTATGAAGTGTCTAAGAATATACATGTCGTAATAAAAAAAGGTTAATATTAAATATATATACTGACTTTAAGTATAAAATATTTTACAATGTGCATTGATATAATATGCTCATTTTTAATATATAAATTTAATTTCAATTTATGTATAATGTAAATTTGGTTCCACAGATACAATTACTTTCATTATAAAATGGAATTTTCGTTGGGGAAATATTATTTATTGTTAAAAATTGGAATAGATATTTAGCATAATGATAATCCAACAACACTGGAAAAAAATTAATCAAAGTGCAAATTTTATGAGTTCATTTAAAAATATCCCTTACTGAATTTCCTGAAAGCAAACTTTTAGCTGCATGGTTAATATTTTGCTTCTTAATTTACTTCCTCATTTTTAGAATATTGGAAAAACCTGCAAGCAATTTCTTTCTGTCATTTATCAATACAACACAACTGTAAATATACCATCTAGAAATTTGAATTCACGTGGCATAAACATAAATACCAGAAAAAAAAGACGAGAACTGAAAAGCTTGTGATTTCATTCCCTCCTGAATCAATATAATTCAATATTAAAGATGTCTAGAATTTTAAATTCATGGAATTGGTTTAAAAATAAATATAGAAAAGAAGCATGAGAATTGCATAGCATGTGATTTCTTTTCCTCTTGAATTCATGCATCACAACATTAAAAATGTTTAGAAGTTTAAAACTGTTTTGAATAGAATATTATTTCTTTTTTCCGATCAAAGGACTTAATCTCGCTCAAAACTGAATCGGGGCTAAAAAAATGAAACCGAAACATGTCGTTTGCCTAAACGACAGGCTGCTACAAAATATTCACTTTATGTGTCGTCATTTTTCATCGTCAACCACAATCAGCTTTTCTTGTGTAGGAAGATTGCTTTTCTTTTAAAAAATAAATGTGATTTGTTGAAATACAATGAGTACTGTAATTTTCAAGAAAAAGAGCAATTATTAACTAGAGACTCTCTTTCCTCATTCAGTTTTGCGAATATCATTAGATAGCAATGGAATGAGAAGTCATCTGACCTTCATTTCAGTAATTTATGGATTCGATTCTCACCTCAAATGTGAATGATTGCAATGGTTCATAACCCATTTAAGCTTTTGAACCTATAATTAAAATTTTAAATCTCGTTTGCATAAATAACGACATTAAAACATCAAACAAATCAAACTAATTGCTTCTGAGACTATATAAAAGTGTATTTCTTAAGAAATATTATATCTACATCTATCTATTTTTCTGTCTCTCTCTGTATATATATAAATATTTGTAACATATATATATATATATATTATAAATAATTTATTTTACACTGAATATTATTAATCGGATGAAATTCACCAGCTTAAAAGCAAAAAGATATTAATGAAATTATTCATTTCAACAATTCGAATTCTACTTTAAATAAACTTTGCTTCGCATACGCTTCAATTATTTCGACTGCAATAGTGAAGACGTAAAGTAGTTGCAGGGAAGACGCAAGAGAGAGAAATGAATGCAGTTACTATTTTAAGCAGGCACTTCCATTAATTCATGGAAGTTGTTGCTTGTTTTGAAAACAGTTTAGAATGTCGGATAAGCTTAGGAAGAAGTTCGTAAACAAATACAATCATGAAATTTTAAAAGCATGTCTTGCTTTTCTGATTTTCACATTACATTACATCCATTACAATGCAGAATGCATTGGTACTACAAAAT
This sequence comes from Latrodectus elegans, assembly GCA_030067965.1. Taxonomy (NCBI): domain Eukaryota; kingdom Metazoa; phylum Arthropoda; class Arachnida; order Araneae; family Theridiidae; genus Latrodectus; species Latrodectus elegans. The sequence continues at coordinate 54,016,020 of CM057817.1, forward strand.
ATAAAAATCTTTTAACGTAATTCAGTTTTAATTGTTAATTTCAATTGTATTTCACACAAACATTATTATTACGACTTGTTTCGGGAATCTATTAAAAACAAACATTCAATCTAGACTAAACTATATAATTAAAAGTTCAAATATAAAGATCACGATTCGTACTGATAAGCTGTTCAAATAAAATGCATCGGAGATTTTTAGATGTTGTCATAGTTAATTAACTTTATGTTAAGTTATTTTGCCACGTAAATCTTTTAAATTTTATGTATTCATTATATGTTCACATGCATTAGATTTTTAATGTTCTACATGTAATAATTCAGTAGGACATAAAGAAGTGTTTTGTCATTTGCACTCAAGTAATATCTTTTCTCACATGGGAAAGCATGATTTTATAATATATAACAAAAAAATGCGTCCTAACATTTGTGCAAATAATTTGCTCAGTGTGTTTGATAAGTAACCTTGCGTTTCGCTCTCTTATATCATTTATGTTTCTGCACGGAAGAAAGAAAATAGTCTGTTGAAGGAATGTATATTGTGAGGAATTATTATATCATTATATTAATTTTATATATTACAATTTAATATTTAGTTGAAAGAAAGTTCATCCAGTGTGAAATTTATAGAAATTTATATATATATAAATTGTGTGTGTGTATATTTATATATATATATATATATATATACACACACAGATATATATATATATATAATTTCTAAGAATAGCCGGTTTTGATGTAAGGAATACTTTAATCAAAAATTAGGATAAAAACCAACTATTTTAATATAAAATATCCAGCTGAAATTTAATTATAGAAATAAGAATATATTTAGAAACACGTATAGGAATACACACAAAAAAAAATCAACATTTATGAAATGTTGATTTAATGTTACCTTACAGTAGTATCAAAAGTAGCCTCATTATGAAAAACGGTTTTACCATGAAACTTTTAAAATTGATGAGTATCATATTTAAATGTGCCCTTCATAAATCATATATTTATACAAAATTTCACGAAGCAAAATGTTAAATAGTTCCAGTTGTTTTAGAATAGTTTGTGAGCACCAAAACTGTAATATTCTTTGTGATATTTTTTGTATAAATTTTAATTTCTTATGTAAGGAAATAAATAATTAATAATCATATATCATATATAAATATTACTAATCATACCTTCTTTAGAAGGTGTGAGATTCGAAATTGAATTTCTTAAAATTTAATAATTTTACGTAAGTTATGTATGAATCTATTTGAAAATTCCATACTAATATTGTTTTTCTCATGGAAAATGTTTCGAATTTTACTGAAATTAATGAAAATTTAATGTTTTATCTTTCTCTTCATCCTCACATCTATATGTATATGCTACAAGAAAATTAGATTTTTTTGTTACTACGGTGATGAACTCACATACACACAGTATTATATATATATATATATATATATAATATATATGTATGTATATATGTATGATGTATACATAATGTATGTGAAGCGGAGATAAAACTAACATGAAAAATAATTGCTTCATTAAATAGCAATCATAAAATTACATAAAAAATGGTAAACATATATACAAAATGCAATGTAGATAAAGTATACGGTTAGTTTACTGAAACGTTAACTTCAAATAAAGAACATATCTTCTATTTTCATTTAAATATTTTTAACATACAGAGGAATTGAACAATTTTTATTTTAGGTGAATTACAATGAGAAATGAACTGAATTTATAGATTAAAATACCATAAATGAATTCATATTTACCATATTTGCGTACTTTCTACCCGTGGAAAACTATGTGTATATACTATTTATATCCACATATATACAAATACGAAAGTGATTTGCATAAATTCATAAATATAAACTTACGCATATCACTCACTTTCATGCATAAATTGTATGCAAGTATTGTTTATTTGCTCAAATTTATTTCAAATATTTTAAGTTAAAATTTATTCCATAAATTATTCATAGGGATAATTTTATGCACAATCATTTAATATCAAAAAATATTTCTCTTAATATTTTTTGTTTTTGTCATATATCTATGCATAAGTTTTCAATAATATAATTCCTGTTTCTTTCAGAAACACATTTATGAAAATATATTTAGATTAATAATTTTAAAGCTTACATTTATGAAAATGCTACAAGTCAATGCAATTGCGCACAAAATTTATGAATGATATTGACTTTTATAGTAAATATATCTCAAATGAGTCCATTGCTACTTTTATTTACATTATTATTGTTCTTTTTGACAATAAATAAGTCTATGCACACAATTAAAGAAACCACACAAGTAGTATGTAAAGATATCTAACTGAATAAGTTAAATAATACCAAAAAATATTAAACAGTAAATTAATGCGTCCAGAAGCTGTTGCACTAAAAGGAGAAATGATGTGATTAGTTTAATCTTGAGCATGCTTTTAGTTTTCATTAAAGAATTAGAGCTTTGTTTTCATAAAAAAAAAAACATTTCACGAAGGGAAAGTAAATGTTTACAGTGTCCACATAAACATATTTTAATTTAAATAATTTCTTTGCGCAGCAAAAATTGGATAAAAAAATACCCCATAAGGTGATTAATTTAATAATCTAGACAACCCTACGAGGGTGATTTATTTCTGGGTACCTTAAATTCGCGAAACTTAATCCTTATATGCAGAGTTGAATAATTTAATATGTGTTTCGGGCCAAATCTAATTCATAGAACACATAATCACGGATTAGAATGACTGGTTTGTTCTGAAGATAAATAATCAAAATAAATTGTCTTTGTTCTACCCCATACTGGGGAGTTGCTCTCCATCCATGTAAAAATAATTGCACTAAAAATTGTCAACTTATAGTTTAATTTGTAATAACTTTATTATATACCTATTGAAACAGTTTTTTTTAAAATTAATATTTTTTAATTCTAACTATTCTGTTCTCAATATTTTTTTTTTTTTTTTTTTTTTTTTTACATAAAAAATATCATTCTTTTTTCAAAAAATTTCAGATTTTTTTATTAGAAATTATTAAGTATTTCCCAGAAAAATATTGATATTTTTTTCAAAACAAATATTAGGTTTTTTTAAAAAAATATATAAGTATTTTTTCAGAAAAATATAATTTTTTTTTTCAAAAAATTGTATGTTTTATCCCGGAAATATATTAGGTGATTTTTAGAAAAATTATCAGTCACATTAATCACTTTGATAATTTTTACAGTGTTGTAAAAGTAAACATTGTTTAAAAATATATATGAGCAAAAATAAGCGAGCATATAATCAAGTGTTTGCAAATTTAGAGAGGTGGTAGTAGGCATCATTAGGGAAAAAAACCATAGAACTTAGTATCATATAAATAATGTTAATTATGGTTAGATTAATGTTAGTGGAACCCCTGAAAAGTCCTTTAAAGTGTTTGAAATCGAGTGGGACAAAAGTACCACTAATAAGTAAAAAAATATTTATTTGACAGCTATGTTTCATAGATGAAGAGAACAGAAGCTGTTCGAAATTGAAGCCGTTAAGATCATTGGAATTCCTACAACAACGGAGTCATTCACTGTCGAATTCTCTCAGAGATACCGAGTGTACTGGCAATGTTACTCTCTGAAACAAAGATTAGTGCTAAAAGATTTTCTTGTGTCTGTGCAGATGGTTGATTTACCAGTGTTAGTGCAGATGGTTGATTCACCAGTGTCTGTGCAGATGGTTGGTTCACTTCTGTCTGTGCAGATGGTTAACCGATCAACCATTAGTGTCTATATAGGCCTCAAAAGAAAAAGTGAAAGGGAAACGTTGTAACCAACCAATAAGGTCGGAGCTTCAAGTCCAGTATCCTAGAAACTCATCATTTCGCAGAAGACATTTTTTTTTTTTTTTTTTGCAAAGCACGTTCTAATGCTTGTTTCACACTTTTATCTTCGCCACATAAATGTACATATACAGTGTTTCTACTCGATTTCCCTGATTACTCTTCTTTATATTTCAAACTCTGAACTGTCCAACCCTGTTTTCGTGTATGATATCATACAAACGTTCTTATTAATGGACCATTTCAATACTAACTTCATAATTATTTTTGCAATTTTCATCGATTAAACGTTGTTTGCGATACCATGTTCCTTGGCATTTTATCCAGTTGATGCCTTCTACCTATACTTGAAAACAAAGCAGATGGAATACAATTCTTTGCTTACTCTATGATTGGCTGTTAAAACATTTCTTTTCGCAAATAAAAATCTCTCAGAATTCAGAAAATTTTTGAATTTTTTAAGTATACTTTTTATAAAAGAGATATATATTTAACCTTTTTCAGTCACTAATATTTATAACCTGCCATCGAAATTTTTGCTCCAGTAGCAGCCTAACAAGGATATTTGATCAAGGGGTACTGTAGAAGACAATACACGTTAAAATTTCTGTAGAATTCAAAGTCCCTCCACAAGCACAGTATGGTGTAAAGAAAAAAGTACTAATTCTGGTACCAACCTCGTTACCTGAACGTGATTCATAACAATACGAAATAATTGGCTGTTTTCTGTGGCTTTGGAAGAAACAAGCAGCAGAAAATGTACCATAATAACTAAACTGAACTTAACCGAATAAATGAGCTCTGATAATTTCTCATTAAAAATATTATTGCATTAAATAATGTGCTTAAAATATGTAAATTATATACTTAAAATAATTTGTTCAAAACTCTGTACGCATAGCTTTGGTAGGCATGATTAATTTTTAATTTTGGATAGTTCAGCGATGAAAATGTAATCAAACCTCAAATTGCATGAATCAAACCTCAAAATGAAATGAAAAGCCTCTAAAAAACCTGTATTAGTCCACCTTCTTCTAAAAACTTGATCGATAACTCTATGCTCAAATGATGAGAAGTGTACATTTTTCCAAATTAATAACTAATTGAAGTGTATATTTTTTCAAAATTTAGTAATTTTAAAATATACGATATTGAGTAAAAACTTTAAATTGTCAGAACTGCATGAGAAAATTTTTAAATAATATAAAATAAAATAAAAAAAGTGTTTTTAGTTAAAACCTTTCTACCAATGCTTTTAAATGTAACACTTACCAAAACGGAAGACTGAACAAAAACTTTAAATCTAATATTTTTTTTTGAGAAAAATGATTTTTATTATTATTTTACCATGTGAGTATGGAACAAATGCTTGATCCATTTCTTTTTTTTATAACAATTCAAGATTATAAAAGTCAATCAAAGATTAAGAATTGCATATTACTACTGGTAGTTAATTTTTCATTCAGTAATGTGTGCCATGAATATTACACACTATCTTAAGTAAAAAATAAAAGTGTAATTAGTTTAATTATATGTATATATAATTATATATATATATATAAATTTATATATATATACGAGAGCTTAAAACTTCCAACATTTATGCAATTTTGCACTCAGGACCCTCAGATGGGAAAACAAAAAGCTACTAACTGTACCACAACAGTAGCCATGAACATAAAAATGAGGAATATGTCTTTAAATAAGTATTAAGTCATCTGACCTAATTCAAGTAAGATATATATGTTACTGCACAATATATTGCTTTAATATTTTAGCATCGAATGATTGTTATTGCAGAATTGAAGTTTTATATATTGTGATTTCAACTAAGAGCGTTTTTAAACAAAGAATTCTTACTTTTTATGAAATTATTTTTAGTGCTTCAATTTTTAAAATAAAAGACTTCGTTCATTGATTAGATTTTATAAATATAGAAATATTAAATAAAAATAATGTAGAGTAAAATACTTATACAGTAATATTTATTTTTTCGAATCTTAAGAATTAAACGTTATTGGTTATGTATACAAAATCAATCCTTTTGTTTATCAATAAATTATTTTTATATTTTGCAACCAGATTGCTTGCCACGTAAAAAGCACTGTAAAGATAACATTTCGAACCATTTTTCCTTGAGATTTAAATGACAGATAACATAAAAGTTATCCTAATGTAACATTGTTTGCAGGGAATTAAGAAAAAGTCCACTAAGATATTATTAGACAGAGGTTTCATTGTTCGAAAATTATCAGAGATGTATCTGATTATCGGTCATAATTTTTGTGAAGTAGCACAATAGTAGATAAATTATTACATAATAATTTGTTTTTAGTAAATTTTTCTGTAAACAATAAAAGGGGATTTAATTTTACTGATGTAAAGTTTTTATTTATTTCTAGTTTTACCCTTCCCATAAAGTAACAACAAATATAAAGCTAATAATACCTTACACAAATCACATAAAATGCGCTTAAAACACAAAAAAAGAAAAAAAACAGGCAACATCTAAAATATGAAAATTTATTTCCAAATTACTGTTTCCTTACTCCATGGAAAAAACTTAGAATACATTTAGACGAAATAGGTTTATGAACACCAAAGACAAAATCTAATTTGTTGGAATGCAAACAGAAGCAGAACATTCATATTATATTCTTTGTCTAAGTCATTTATATCCTACATGATCGTATAATTTTCAAGAAAACGGTCATAAAAGTGTCTATTTTTTATTCAAGAAAATCTGAACAGTGCTGACATTTAGTGCAAAACGAACTAATCATTCCTATTACATTCAAAATAGTGTAGTGCTGCTATCTGGTGTGTAAAATGACATAATAAATATTTTCCCGGGTATGAGAAATAGATTGCTCTAATCTTTTTGTGCATTACTTTCGGACACTCTAGAGGGGAAATATCACTGACACGAGACATACCGTTTGAAAGATACCCTCCTGATTTTGACGTGAATGAGAAAGAAAGGGTTAACGAAATAAACAAAAACCGGGAAAAAAGGTTATTTCTGACTGTAGTTTCAGTTTAAATGTGAAAGCGAAGTTCTAAAATCGAACGAATTAAAGTATATTAATAGCAAAATGATTTAATAAGCAGCTTCTTGAAATGATGTTTTATTTTATTTTATTTTATTTATTTTTTTTACATAAATTAAATAGCTTATAGCAATTGGCTAAAAGCAAATCGAATGAGATGTAGGATGTTTTAAAATCCATTTCATCACAAAATTATTAACTATTGAAATAAGACACTTTTCATCAGCGCTCCAATGCATTTCCAAAAAAGGGAAAAGTAAAAATGCATTCGGTCAAAAGGCTAAAATAATATTATTTAAGATTGAAAATAAATAAATGTCGTTTTTTTTTAATTACGCCATGGGAATGTCGAATAAAAAGGCGAGAGATCCGACCATGCATATTTATTTCTCTCTTCCCCCAAAAGTAACGCATAGATGATAGTTTTTAAAAGATAAGGACATGCTTCTTTCTTAAAGCGGTAAGAGTACCGGAGTGAAATATTGCATCATTTAAATTAATTATATTGCAGTATAAAAAACACTACGGAAAGTTCAAGTTAACATTTATTATGTTTTACATTAACATAACAAACGCTGTCATTAAAATTTAAAAAGGTGTAACTTTGTTTTTATTTTAAGTTAACTTGAGATCGACTTCCTGATATAAGTTTCCCTCCATTCTTTGCAGCTATTCTCCATTCAACTCCGGACAAAATTCCAGAGGATCAACAGAATAAAAACTTCATATATTTGAATTAGTTTCAATGCATATGAATAATCTAAAACTTTAAATAATTTTTTCTTGACAACATCAATGTATTTTTACATTAGAATCTTTCTTTTTTAAAATCTTTTTTTTTAAAAAATGAGGAAATGATTTCACCGCACGAAAACAAGGAAAACATAGTTCACATAAAAATAATAACATAATAATATATCATTTTGATAAAGTGAGAAATGTTTCTGATGATTTTGTTCAAAAATGGATTAATGGTTTTACATTTATTTTGGTCTTAACATTAAGTTTTTACAGATTTGCGATTTAGTTTGTTTCAGAAAATGGACTGCTATATCAGCCATTTTATCCCTTTAGAAGCAGCATGGTAAGCACTGTGGCCTTGTGTTCAAATGTACGTGCGTTCGTAAACCATCTTTGTTATGGACATTTGCAGTTGCAGTGGTTCTTATTTGTATTATATATATATATATATATATATATATATATATATATATATATATATATATATATATATATATATATATATATATATATATATATATATATATATATATATATATATATATATATATATATATATATAATGGGTAAATCTTAATATATGTAAAGCAAATATATTCTAACTATAAAAAATCAAATGCTGTGATTTTCTATCATAAAATGAGATTTGAGCTCTTATATTGTTGTCTTGTGCCACCTAGACTGGCATTATGGGGTGCGCTGCTCCACTTTTCCAACTGAACCGTAATTTGGTGTAATGTCCGACTTCCTCAGAACACGCATGCCATAGGTACCCATTTATAGGGTAGGCAACCATTCACTACACATTCATACAAAGGTTCCGAAATGGGATTCGAATACAGAACCTCCCTCATCCACAGTCAGGCACTCTGACCCCAAGAAAGCTCTTATATTAAAATGTCGATATTTTTTTCTTTTTATAATACAATGCAATATTAACTTCATAATATTTTATAAGAATATAAGTCAAATAGAAAATAATTGAAACAAGAAAAATTGCATAAAATTTTCATGAATTTATTGCTCATTTTTAATTTAAAAAGATCAATAATCTGCTACGAGATGCGTGAAATCTCAAAATAATGCTTTTCTTCTGGATTGTTATTTTACCCCAGTTGGTTTTAATGTGTAATAAAGTGCATGTACTGTCATCACACACACAATATTAAGTAATCAAAGTCATTGAATATTATAGAAATCAGTCATTCTTTGTACCTTAATCCATAATGTACAATGTATTTATGAGGACTGGCACATTCTGATGTTTAAATATTCATAAAATAATAAATATATGAACAAACCAATGGCATTGATGCGAAATATATGAACAAACCAATGGCATTGATGCGAAATATATGAACAAACCAATGGCACTGAAACCAATAGCTCATGTATTTTCTTTCATTGTATGAATTCTTCCGTAGTAAGTTTTCCCTTTCCCTATTAAAATATTCTTTTATAAATATCGTCTGGGCGTTTTAGCAATTGTAGACCTTTTCCGTTTTGAAGAGCATGTACCTGTGCAAGTTTTTAGCCATACATTTCTCTCTTTTTTGCTTTTGTCAACAACTAGAATGTAATGTTATGCTTCATTTTGGTGTATTTCGCATTTCATTTAATGTAATATTTTACTCAGCCTGATATTGAATGTGTCGTATAGAGGTGAATAACACAACCACACAATGGGATATCTCTCTCATTCGTAATTCTTAGACTAATAATCCCATAATATTGAAGATAGATTGGGTGAGACGGCCTAATTCTTTGGTGAAGCAGATCACCTATTAACACCACTAAATTTCTTCTTTTAAAGACTTTGAAAGAACATCGTTTTAAAAAGGAAAGTGTTAGAGATCTAATTACGAACATTAAGTTACATTGTCGAACATAAATAATCTATGAGCATTAATGACCATAATTTCCACTGTGGATATTAACATGCTTGCTAATACTTGACACGAAATCGACTCTATATTTTTCCTCCACTAGACGAAAGGCAAATAGGTGAAAATTCGTATAGAAGGATCATAAAATCTATCTAGCAATCATCTAGCATTGGAATCTAGCAGAGCAATCAGTATTATTAATCTATATTTATCTACTATTATTTTACGAATTATTAAGCATCAAATCTGTCACGCCATTGAAAGCATCCTGTATTTTAAGATTGCATGAGACATTTTATTTCTGGTGTTTGATATTGGGGTACCGACAAATGCAACTTATATTTTCACGTACGATCCCTCTATATGTAAATATAATGATTACTAAACACCTGTTTACTTCCGGGGGAATACTACTTTTTGGAGAAACTCATACAGTTGTTTAGGATACAGTGCAAAACATTTAACTTTAAAAAGTTAAGAGTAGTTTTAGAAATTTATTCAGTTAGGAACTCTAAGCAAATAATTTAACATAAAAAAGTAGTCTGCTTTTGAAAGTAAAATTTTAAATCTAATCTACACTTCGATTTTAATAATTTGTTACCTTCAAACATAAATTTAAAAATTTTTACAAACACATTCAGTTTCCTTTCCTTTTGATAATATTGTATTAGAAGTTTTCTTACAAGAACCGGTAGCTGAAGTTAAAGAAGTAGATATTTTACCTGTATTGATTTGAAGGCATACCCTTTCTGATTATTCCGTTAAAATCTATTCAACAGGTTTGAGATTCTCGTGAAACAAGTTTTGAGGCTCAAAAACTGCGTGTTTATATCTCAATAAGCTTACATTTATTTTTAATTAAATGATTTATCTATGCTAGTTGTTCAATTTAATTAACTCAACAAATCAAACGAACGAAGTATTAAACTTCAAAATATTAACGTAAACATTTTTGTGGGAAATTTTTTCGGGAAAAATGTAAACACAGTAGAGAAATATTTAATATTAATGCATTAAAATGTATTGGATTTGTGCGTGAGTGGATATTTAATAACAATAAAAAAATTCTGAAGGTATTCTGCCATTTTGTGAAAAATTTATAGAGTTATAAACTTTTCGAAAGATTTCTGGAAGCATCATAATGATCAGTATAACCATAATTTTGTACAATTTGGAAAACACTAAACATGAACACAAAAACAATTTACCGAGCGTTTATTGTACTAATTCGTTATTTGTTAAGAATTAATCTATTAAAAGCTTGTTAATCTTAATTATCAATCATATTTCTTTCTTTGCATTTTAGTCAATAAACTTTTCCTTCTAACAACACTTAAAAATTTGCAAAAATTCTCTCTTTCAGTGAATATGATTATGTAGTCATCTAAGAATATTCAATTAAAATAGATGAATATTTCTAGGAAATCTGTCATTTTCCAGAGAGAGTTAATTATACAAATTGTTCTATTTATGAGTTTAATAATAGATTTAATTTATAAAATATAATTTTATACACCACAGAAATGTGTTGCTTTAGAATTGATAGATTTCATTGTTATCATTATGTAAGTATATTGATCCAAATCTTTTCTTATAAGTTGTATATTAACGTTTGAAAAACCAAGAAAATTTAAATAAACTTAATTAGTTTTAATATTTGAATGCGTGAAGTCTACAGTATCAATAATACATAAATTCCAGTTTACACAATTTGTGATAAGTTTATAAAAAGTTGGTACTGAAACTAAACTAATTTTTTTAAATTTATTTTGAATAAATCAGGTTCTCATTAGTTTTATTGAAGATCAATTTGCTGAGATAAAATCAAATCATACCATACATAGAAATTAACAATTGTTAAATTAATCTTTTAAATTATTAGTAATACATATTATTAATTAATCTTTATATTATGCAAATATATAATCTTTTTATTATTGTATTCAAAATACGCATACATATTCTTGTGAATTATTATGTTTATCAAATAATAGATGACATTCTAAATTAGGTTGCATGAACGAATTCTATGAAAATAGAATATTTTCTTTTATTCTGTGCTCTTTATAAGATAATCATTATGATAATTAACCAAATTAATCAAAACAACCCAAAAGAGGAAATTTTACGGAATTCATTCCTTTCTTTCGTATTAGAATTACAAATACAAGAGAGTTAACAAATGTTACATTTCTCATTTTGTAAATATTCTCGACAAAGGTTTGTCGTATTAGGAAAGTAAAGGATATCTAAATGCAAAATTATAAAAGAAACATTACTTGTAAATGATTATATTTATTAATAATTGTTACTTTTTATATTAATAATAGTGATCATTTTATTTAAGTATTAGAGAGCGAATTTTTGTCAAGCAAAAATATCAGGATGTCAGTTTGAAGATAATTCTCTAAGAATTAGTGGCATTAATAATAATTAATGAGATATTATAAATGCAAATAAAATTATACTTCTGATAACTTATTTTTAAATAAAGCAGAGAATTTTATAATTTTCACAAAGAATTTACCTTTTTAAATTGGAATCAAGTAATTATTTATGCTATAGGATTGGAAATGTATTTGAAGATAAATAATTTGAATTTGTGCTAACTAAGACAAGAAATATGCACTTGGATTGATTTTCGTTCTGCTGTAGTTAATTGTTTCGAAAGTAATAGAGCTAGCTGAAAGCATCCAATAAATTTGTTACAATTCTCAAACGAATTTTTTCTATTCCTTATAATCTTTTCATCAAAAATCATTCATCATTTAATTTTGAAAATTGAGAATGCTTTTATGAGAAAAAAATGCAAAAACAACATCAGAACAATTAGATTCATTCAGTGCTATTAATTTTCTGCTAGATATGCTACTAAATAATTGGGAAACAAATGATATACTAAGTCAGCACTGGACAAATTCCCTTTCCAACGTCAGTCTTTTTGAAAAAATTGTCAATTCCTTTTCTTTTAGAAAAGTGGAAAAATCAGATTTGCAATTTAAGTATATCTGTCTTATTAAACATTCTTATTCTTTTAATGAAAATGGTTTAAAAAAATACTGTTTAAATAAAAAATATTCCTTCTGCATAAATATGACGTAATGTGAGTATCACGCATTTTTATAAATAGAATGAATTTAATGATGTTTTTGTTGATTGGTTTATCATTCTATTAATTTTTGCAAACTAGATCTATTCCAATCTATACTTTCGGTTAAAATTATTTAACATTACAATTTATGTAGATTCTGCACCACTACAAATGCTCACTTCCATGGTAGGAGTCTTCGTGTAGATTTAATGTTATTTGGTTTGTTGGGTTTGACTCTAATTTTGCAAATGAAGAATACCTGCGGTCGAATGAGATCTATGGTCTAAATTATTTTGTATTTCGGCTTACGTTGATTCCGAACCACTATAAATAACACTTTATGGTGCATTAATTGGCTTACTTGTTGCGCAATGATCCCTTTTTACTACTAGGGTTACTACTCCCAAGATGATAAAGACTTTACTAAATGATAAAGAATTATTCATTTAACATTACAATTGATGTATATACCGAGCCACTATAGTTAATCTGTTTGAATATACTTAATAACACATCGATCGGTTTATTTGTTGCTCTATGACCCTATATATTACTAGGGTTGCTACTCCAAAGATATATTCGCTTAAAATTATGACTGATATACATTTCGAGCACTATATAAATAAGCCCCTTGAATGTATTTAATCGTACATTGATTGGTTTACTTGTTGCCTTCTAATCCTTTTTACTACTAAAGCTACTATTCCTAAGATATTTTCACTTAACATAACGACTGATGTACATTCCGAGCACTATATAAATAATCCCGTTGAACAGGTTTAACGATATCTTGCTTGGCCTCTTTGTTACTCTCTGATAACTTTTCCATACTACGTCTACAGTGTCCGAGATCTACTTATTTCACATAAGGGTTTACATGGATTCTAAACCCCAACAAAAAACCCTGAACAAAAGTAGGAATAGAACCCACAAACTGAAGACCAAAAGACACTCAGCCATCAATGAGGTCAGAGATACCTTAGATTGGAACATTGCAAATTGAAGTAAATAAAATTTTTTTACTTCGTTTTGAAATTGACTTACTTCGATAAAAATATAAAGAATATGTATAATTAAACATATAATAATTTAATGACTTTTTAGTGCACCTGAAACAATGTTAAGATGCATATTTGTGGTCCACAAATGATCCACACAGAACTTTTCAGCACTGGGATAGAGGAATGGATAACCTAACTGTTCAAGGCATTAAAACATTACATGCCTTTAGAGGGTCTTTTCATAGACACTAACCGTATCAAAGTGTTGCAAGGATGTCTCTCAAGCACTCATCAAGACAAATGGCTTGAAGAAAGCAAGAATACAGAACCCATGTCCCGTCATTCAGTGCGCATGAGATTGAACCGGGGAATGTTCAACTTCGAAAAATGCAATCTTACCACAAGTTGGAAGACACTGAGCTACCTAATGGAAGAAAATTTCTACCTTCATTTCTTTAGGTTTGATGTTATTTGGGAAAATAAAACTAATTTCTCCAAAACATAGCAAAAAAATCAAATGGACAAAGATTAACACTTTAAAGAGCGGAAATTTGTAGTTAACAATGCATGACGTAAATGAAATTTTCACAGATTGTTGTGAGGGATTTTGGCAGGTGTCGCTTTCAAAGGTTATTCATTGTTTTCATCATTTTATAACAATCATTTTTCTTACTTCCTGTAAAAGATAGGAATTTGCTGAAAGTTCTTTATTTAGATATCAATGATGTTTGAGTATTTCTACAGACTATTTAATACGAATATTCAAAAGTTGGATTTTGTATGCTTGATAACATTTTTTTAAATCTAAAATAGTAGATAATGCTTCCTGGATTTGTGAATATAATCTTGAAATATTTAAGCTGAAGCTTGGGAATCGTTTATTAATTTTTCAAGCGTAGTAAGCAGCCCTCCAAACAGGGTTGTGGTTAAGAATTTGGATTACATCTCCGTTTTCAGAGAAGAATTTCCTCGTCTTTAAAAAAGACAAAATGAGTTTAAATATGTAGATGTAATCGTGGAATCGATTAAAGGGAGTTTATGGGTCTTTATTCATTAATAGGCGCTGTATATAACCTAACATACAATTGAGTTCTCAGAAATGTCTTACATTTCTCCATTTATGCTTTCGTGGAAGTTTTCTCACATTTTTTTCTCAAAGTGATGGCATAGTTACAAGTCTTTTCAGGACGAAGAGTTCCAGGTTCGATCCCGAACGTCGAAAGATTCGTCTGTCAAAGTGAGTGCTTGAAGGTTTCCGCGATTTCCTTCCTTGAGATAAGTGAATAGAACCCACATTTCACACATGTAAAGTCCTCCAGAAAAGCAGTTCTACCGTTGGAAATACCGTCCAAGAAGCTTAGGTAGTTAGGATGTTCACTACTAGGAGTCAAGGTTACAAAAAATAAAGCACTCAGCTTTATGGTCTTTACTAGTTGGAAACAGATACGAAAATACGTTTCCTGTTGTTCGTTAAAATTGTTAAAGTCAATTCAGTTTGGAAAAAAAAATTTTTTGTGATACAATGAAAAAAAATTATGTGATACAGTTATTTTCTTGCTGATATTTCTCTAGATTTTTGCTTTAATGAAATAATTTTTATTATCTTTCACACATTTTGAAGTATAGAATGTAAAATTTAAATGAATTCATTGCTATTTATATACTTTGTTCATTCACAAATTATTCTGTTCCTTCCAGATTTCTCTAAATTAACTCTACAATGCAAACTTGAAACCGTGGAGCGACACACAAAATAAAATCATAAATGGATTTTCTGTGTTTTAGATGTGATATTTTTCAATATCTCTAAATTATAATTCTCATTGAAAACAGCATGGTTTTTTTCCCCGGCAAATTAACATTTCAATTACTGTATTTATCTATTGTGTATCCATGTAAAACTATATCCGTATGTAAGGAGACATTCTTAAATGTTTGGAATTAACTATGCATGTTCAAAATTGCGTATTTCTAAGAAATAGATTCATTAAGGAATTCTTATTGCTATAATTTATGAAAAAATGCTTAAAAATATGATTTGCACTTTTATTCATGTATTTCCTAAGAAATTTTTATAAAAATGTGGAAAAAAATTAAAATCATTAAACAATATAAATGAAGTTCATTTGAGGTAATTAAATTTAAAAATTAAAGAACGAGAACTAATTAAAAGTAAGGAGGATTAGTAATCTAAACTAAATAAGAATCTAAATTATTAATCGTATATTAAGTGATAATCTGAAAAGTAAATCGAAAAAACTAATCTCAAAAATTTCAATATACATTGAAAGTACTTTGTTCTCTTTCTCATTTTGTGTTTGTATAGCATTTTATGTATATTTTTCATAAAAAAATAAGAAAAAATAATGCTCATAAAAAGCTGATATTTATTAAGCTTAAAATAAGCATTATAAATTTCAGATTTTTATTATATATATATATATATATATATATATATATATATATATATATATATATATATATATATATATATATATATATATATATATATATATATATATATATATATATATATATTAAATAGAATATTATCATTTATAGTTATTTTCTATTTATATATTATATAGAAAAAATAATTTATTCCTTCTCTCCAAAATGCTGTGTTTAACTTTTAAAATATAATAAATATAAATTAATTACGTCCTACGATTTTGCTTAGAATGATACAAATAATTAAGGTAATCTCATTATTGTTAAAATATAACAATTAAACATTTTTCAATAATTAATTCAAGCATTTATATGTGCTTAAAAATAAATTACTTAATAGTATTCAATGATTACCAAAGCTAAATGTTATGAATAATAATAAAATATGACATGAAAAACACAATAAGAACTAAATAGATTCATAATTTTTCAATTTGATTTCGATTTTATTCGCTTAAAATCGGAAGCATAGTTCGCTAGTGAGAAAAATAAAGATGATTCATTTACTAAGCATCGTCCATTTTTCTGAGTGGGAGGTTTAGATTAATCAAAACATTTAAATATATAAAAATATGGGCCCTATAGAAAACATTTTAAGTACTGATTTCATTCAATTAAAAAATAAATCTATTTAATACATACATTAATTAAAAGGAATTTAATTTCTCTTTAAATGTTTATATGAATACATTATTTATTTAAACGTAATTCAATTAGAGTTATTTTATATCAATAACACCATTTGTGAGATAAATTATTTAACATAGAAATAACTCAATATATTTCAGAGATTAAAATACAGTCAGGCAACTAAAACCGATACACACAAATGCATTTTAGATAAGAGCTTACATTAAATGCTCCTTACATATATTTCTCTTAAAATATTACTTATATGTGCATAGTAATATTTTTTTTTAGTGTTAATCATTTTAATAAAAATGATCATTTGATAAAATAATTATAAAATATTTTTAAAGAAAATGCAAGTGCATTTAATTTCTATATTTTTTAAAAGAATAAGCTATTGTTCAGAAGTAAAACTTTGTAGAACCGAAACAAATTGCTTATAAATAACAATTTTTGTACAAACTTTTTATATTGTGTCTATTATGAAATTGTTTTTGACATAATAAATATAATTAAAAAAATAAATAATTCCTTGTATAAAATAAGGATACTGAAAACATCATATTTCACCGTATATTGAAAAAACGATAAGCGATTTAATTTCGGGAATTGAACTTTACCTTTATCAAATAAAAAGAATAGGAATTTTTCAGTATTTCATGAAAGTAAATTAATGAGTATGAAGTCAATGAAAAAATCCAAAGATTTTATGTTATTAGAATCTTAATAGTCTTCAATAAAATGAAACGTTCATTTCAAATTTCCATGAAACATATGGGCTCCGTGCCACTGGTAGCGAATATTTAAGCTAATTAGTAGGGGTCAGTCGCTAACTAACAATTAGTTTTCCCACATTTCTTTCTGATGAAATGCATAAAAATGAATGCTGACCTGTCAGACAGGAATGGTCCCTAAGAAAGTTCGCCCTCTCGTTCCGAAGGTCACGAATTATGCTGATCTCTATAGGAGCTTCAATGGCAGAGAAAATTGAAGCTCCGATGACCAAGAACAGCAAGTAGAAAGCGGTCAGCAAGGCCAGGCGGATGTTGCTTTTGCTCATCGCCATCCCCTCTGTGACGATGCATCGCCCGATAAAACGTTTCTAAGAGGAAACAGGAAGACAGCAATGCGCATTGCATGCCTTGGACGCCCTCTGGCGGCAGAATCTTGAAAATAAACATCGAATGCAACAGGGGAATGAAACCATTAACGGAGAGAGAAAGTCGTTTCATTTTTAAATTCTTTTCGAAATAAATTTTTAATACAAAGATGTCTGGAAAGGTCTTGAAATTTCTATACATTTTACCATTCGTTCGTCGCAAAAAAGTTTTATAATAATAAAAATGTTTCGAAGATAAAAAAAAAGAACATAAAAATATTTTAATATATAAGGTTTCATAAAATCATATCTACTTGAAAAATTGCTCTAAATTAGATACTTTTGTAAGAAGTTACTGAAAAATAAATCAAGGAAGTTTCATAAAACTATGCATATATATTTAGAGAGAAAAAATATTTTAAACTAAATAATTTTTTATAAGAAACTATTACTAAATAAAATAAGAAGTTTCATAAAAATCAAATGTTAATTTGATTGGAAAATTATTTTTGATTCATCATTCTTACAACAACTATAATTGAATAATACAAAGAAGCTTAAAAAAATCAAATATAAATATTATTGAAAAATTACGTCAAAATATGTTAGCTTCGTGTAAGACAACAACTGAATGCGGGAAGGTTTCATAAAAGCAGATATAAATTTGACTGTAAAATTGTTTTAAATTAAATAATTTTTATATAAGACTACTTTTACTTTGAAAAATATATTTACAAAGGAAATGCAAAACATAAATTTTCAGTTTGATTTCAGGTTCTTACATAGTAATGTTTCCTTGAGTGATATTTTTCCTGTACCAAAATGTAACCTTAATAAAGATTTCTTTAGGTAGAATTTAAAAAGTTTTGAGCTTGTATTTAACATATATATTTAACTACATATAAAGCCAAATGTAAAAGACAAATGTTTTTCAAAATAGTATTAAAATTGTAAATATTTTTTCATCTTTATTGAAAAAATGATAAACATCATAAAAGCATGTAAAAAAAAGTAATTAGAGTTAAAATTTCACACTCAGTTTGAAACTTATTACGAGAAATTAATTTTTTAAATTTCTCTCTGGTTAAAATTTGAAATAATTGATTGTTGAGAACATCATCCATAATCTCATGCTTATGGTGGCTTAGGTTGGTGTATTTTAAAGGTGGATAAAAATCCTGAAAAACTGAGCAGTTACTTAAAATGTCAATTTGTTTGATTAAATTAAAAAATTATTATTATTAAAAAAATAAGTTCAAAAATACTAAATATAATTTTAATCTGTTATATTACAAATTTTATCATATTATTATAGGAAATGAGCCCTAGTGCCCGATATATATAGTGATTAATATCACATGTTATTTAGTGTCATAGTATTGCTGAACAGGACCACTATCGATCTATACCGAATAATGACTTCTGAATATTCAATTTTTGAGCATCCATTTTTCATCTTTTGTGAAGAGAAGAAAAATTGCTTTGCTGTAAAAAACGATAATTTTGTTCCTAATATCCTAACAATTCTTTTTATCATTATCATTTATTTCTGTTGTTGATAGGAAATGCGTGCATCATATAACGATGTTCGTGCAACTCATTGCTATACGAAAATACAAACTCAAATAATAGTGATAAAATTAGATGAAAAAGATAAGTATTTATTAATTTAAAGCATTTTTTATTATCACTAAAAGCCTTAACTTTGTGTCTAAGGTCAACTTCCATTGTAGGGATACTAGAAAATCTGACCTGTAGCTTTCTCAGAAGACTGCCACAGATACAATTGTTCTCATTTAGCTATTTCTACAGGACTATTCAATTATACTATATCATTTCGAATACTAAGTACTGTAGAACTCTAACCATCCGAACTCTGTCTATCCGAGTCGCTTTCTGAGCTTCAGAAAATTAATTAGACTGAAGAAGAGAAGGAAAAAAGTGAGAAAAAGGAGAAATCTCAAGAAAAGGAAAGGTAAGAGAAAGGAGAAGATGAAAATAAGAGAGAGAGAGAGAAAGAGAAGTATCCCTTAAGGAATTCAGAAACATTCTTTTGATAATTTCTGGATGTTCAGAAGTTAATGCTGAAGATATAAGAGAATGGATTATGAGTCAAACACACTGTATTTTAAATTGGAAATGATGGTCAAACTATTAAAAGTGTCAAGGATACAGATAACCTTAATGTGCAAGATGCAGCAGACATTGGACAATCCGCTATTTAAGCATTTGCCGGCTTTGAGACTGCTTTGAAGAGGATGGAGCTTGTTTGTTTGTTTGTCGCTCAACGGTCATTTTTTGAACACGAGGGCTAATTAGACCGGGACCTAAGGTTTAAAGTGGATTCCGAACCACTACAAGCATCCATACCCAAGGTGGGATTCGAACTCACGAACTGTTGAACCGAAGGCAATAGCGCTAACCATTCGGCTGCCAGTTCGGTGAAGAGGATGAAGCATCGGCTCGAGTGTGATCACATGCAAGTTCTCACTGTGAAGCAGATGTACGACTCGGCTGTCCGAAAACGGATGAAGGCAGTGAAAACAGCTTACTCTGACCGAGATGTTCAGCAAGCAATGGCTTTCATTTACAGCACTGTGCATACACTGTATTATTATACAGCACTTGTTAAAGTACAACATTTTTACCTTAATATGTAAAAGTGTTGCGTTTTCCATTAAATTATTTTCTTAAAAAATATGTAGCTTTTTTCTCCCTTCTTTAACATACAATAATTAATAAAATGGACCTTTTTTCCGAAAGAATCCAACTAACCGAATTTTTGATTACCTGAATGGGGTCCGATGCCAATTGATTTGGGTAATTGGAGATTTACTGTATCTTGAGAATGATGCTTCAATTCAAACACATATTCATGGACTAAAAGTAAACAGAAACATATTAATACATAGGCACTCACAAAACTTACCAATACCAGTAGCCTCATGGGGCTGCTTTAATTTAAGTACATATACAAGGACTAATAATTTTCTAAAACTTTTTATACTGGTAATGATAAATCTTTCATAATAACGTTACTAATATAAAGTATCTTCAGAATAATTTGAAAGTACACATATATACAAACTAATACTTTACACTGAGAATTATAAGACTTATTTTGCATCATTCGCAATATTAAGTACCTTCCGAATGCTGTGCTTCCAATTCAAGTATTATATTCATTTCCGAAATTAATCATCTCCTGAACAGAGTTTCAATATATTCAAGCATTATGCGCGAACTAATATTTCCTTAGAATTTAATATCGGGGAAATGATTTACGTTATTCCAATATTGAGTGTT
The DNA here is from genome assembly GCA_030067965.1 of Latrodectus elegans. NCBI lineage: Eukaryota > Metazoa > Arthropoda > Arachnida > Araneae > Theridiidae > Latrodectus > Latrodectus elegans. The sequence continues at coordinate 54,037,098 of CM057817.1, forward strand.
TCAGAAAGGATTTCTAATTCAAAAACTCCTGTGTTCAAACTGAAACATCAATTAATCAGCCACAATAATATCTCAAATTTATTTTTATCTTTCCCATTAGATAGACACAATTGTTGTTATTTCACAGCAAATTATTGAGAGTGGGAAAATGTGAACAACCGGAAAGAATCGGAAAACCTATATTAGCTAAATAATAAATTTGGCTCTGAATAGAAGATATTGAAATTCATGGTGCAATGATACTTGAATTACTACATTCGTTATTGAATAGTTTTATTTATGCTTTGGGAGTAAATCACACTCTAGAATGTTAAGCAAAATGTATTTATGTAAACTTCCTACATTTATTCTAAATGTATAATGGATGTTATAAATGTCTGAGTACTACTAATCTATAAATATATAAAAGAGAATATTTAAAAAATAACTGTTGATAATTTAATAAAAAATTGTTTATATTTTTAAAATTGAAGCATTTTGTGGGTTAATATTTATTTATTTACATTTTATTTATTAATCCATATTTTCTTACTTCTTACCTTTATCCACATTCTTATATCCATTTTTTTAATTATCAATTTATTTGTTGTCCTTTATATTGAATTTATATTTGTGCAATTTTTTTAATTAGTATTTAAAGTGAAATTGTTTATTAATATGCGAATTTTTTTTTTTTCCATATGAAACAGCTGTTTTGTTCGTCAGAATTTTTTGTGCAATTTTTTCAAACTCAACAAATATTTTTAAACATAGAAGTCTTTCACCTAAAGTCTCTTAGTACTTGAGTGCTATAAAGAATTGATTTTACAATCCAGTAAATTATTAAATATGTGTGCTATATAAAGTAATAACTATTGTGTGTACAGCTATTGTTAATTTTGTACTCGTGAAATGGCAGTGACATGATTCCTCTTTAGGAAAAATCATGAATTTTATTTTAACGCATAGAACATAATTATCTTTAAAAACCAAAATTCAGTAAAGACTGAAATTTGGGAAACATTTAAAAAGTGTTTCCATATTCTTAAATCATTACATAATTGCATTATGAAATTTCTGATCATAAATTTTTGATTAACGGATGAAAAAAAATTTTAACATTTCTGGATAGTTTTTTGAATTGATTTTGAAATAAAGTTTTATCCACGCTATATCTTAAAAATTGTAATTTTAGTATTTTCATAAAAATCGGCAATGGAAATGGCCCTTTTTATTTTAAGAAATTCTTTGGTATAGTATTCTAGCCTTTTCAGTATGTGGATGATGTTCTATAACCACTTTTCACATAAAGACAAATTTGATTGATGTCTCTGGCTTAAAGTGGATTCAAAACCACTGAAATCCTCCACCCATGAAAATTTTTTCGAATGCCTACCATTCAGCTTCCAATTCGGCTTTTAGAACTTAAAAAATTCAAGTAGATGTATGATTAAACTTCTTAGAGGCAGTCAGAAACACCGAAGTAAATATTTCTTAGATAGTGGGTTCTAGGATAGTGGTAAGAAACTGATTGAATGAGTTTTATATATCTTGAGAAATAAAATAATTTAGGAACTATTTGATTCCTCAATTTGGTTGATTTTATCATTAAAAATAATTGAATGAGTACTAAACTGGCCTCCCCAAAATTTAAGAAACAACATGCTTCATTTTGTCTCGCAGTGGGGTACACCACCTCTTAGATCAATATCAAACCGAAGCTTCTGTGTCCAAAAGTCATGTTCCAGATCCACCACGAGCTAAAACACTTGCCAAAAACCGTTTTATAGCTTTTTGAATCCGAAGGAGAAAAAGTATTTCTGTGTCGAAACTTGCTGAAGATCATTCTGTAGCATCAAGCAGAAGAATATCCGCTAGTAAGAAGTGAAGGCGTCTTCTCCTTGCTGATTTCTATGCAAGGCGACCAGCTGTGGGCGTCCCGTCCGGTGAAATAGAAAAGCTCGCTTATCTTGGACAAGAGAACAGGTTTCCTGGATCAGACAAAGATAGACTTCTGTGCTTTTTACAAATGAGCGTAGATTCACACGGGAGAGGAATTCAGGACTTGTGCTGGCCTGGAGGGATCAAAGCACCATGTACTATCAATCCAACACTGTTGAAAGGCACAGTTACCGCGGTGGTGGAATAATGGTTTGGGCAGCAGTCTCACTTGGTGACCATGCTGATTTGAATGTCTTCGAGAGAGGAGGTGTGACTGCTGTGAGATATCGGGTTAAGATCCTTGATCCTTATGTTAGTCCGTATGTCGCTGCAACTGGTAATGATTTGGTACCGATGGACTGTTCACGATTTCATCAAGCTATAGTTACTTTGGGAAAGTTTCGGTATGAAGGGAATGGAACAGTCTGCTATATCTCCAGACCTGAATCCCATAGAGCATGTATGGGACTGTCTTGGTAGACAGATTGCTGCTTTAAGTCCTCCTCCAAGGCTTGAAAGAGAGCTGAAAAACATGTTACTCCGTGTCTGGTCTTCGCTTTCCATTTCGGTGACCACCCACTTAATTTGACAGTATTGAAAATCGATGCAGCCAATATATTCAAGCTAGGGGTTGGGATATTTATTACTAAAAATATTTTTGTTATGTTTCTTTGATATTTTAAAATGTAAAACTGTGATCATACTCTTTTTTTATGAATGGATATTTCTTGCGAAACTGCTTTTTTATTGTAAGTCATTTATGCGCTTTTGTTTCGTAAACTTTTATGTTGCAATCAACACAAGTCTTTTTTGTGCACATGTCATCCAACTTTTGTATTTCTGTATTTATTTATTTCAAAATTAGATGCAAAAAAACCGATTGTTCCTTAACACTTTTGGAGGCTTAATATATTTAAAACTGAAATATTGTTTTTAACATACTCGTAGAGTATAGATACATAGTAGAAAAATTGGCCAATGAATATTTCTCTCTTCTGCTGTAATTTGTTTTACTTTACAGATTCATTTTTTCTCAATCTTTCACGAAGGAATGAAAATTCACTTAATATTTGAATATTAAATGACCTTTAGAAAAAATGTTATTAAAATATAAAAATAAGTTGCTTGTAAATTTTAAAACACTGTTGTGTTTCATTATTAGAATGAAATATATAAAAAAAATTGAAAGTAACAAAAGCCATATTTTCACATAAGTTAAGAAAGCAAAATATCATTTAGTTCCTTAAGATTGAACATACGTATGAAATAAGAACCTAACATAATAACTATTTTGTGCTTATTGCCATCTTGAAAGCAGATACCTTTTATTTATTTTTTATTTTGCAGATTTGAGCAATCAATGTAATGATCGATGATTGGTGAAAATTCAGTTACAAGTTTGTTAAATATTTTTCAAAGATGTAAATCTATCAGCTAGAGAAATAATCTTATAAAAAGTAGTGTTTAATATTTATCAAATGGTGAACATACAAAAAAAATCAAAGGAAAAATAAGCAAAAAAGAAATAATTTAAACTATCACTTAGATAGAGTTCCTTGTAACTCAGTCAATTTCATTTCTATTCCTATAATTTTACATGATTGCTTTCCTATTTATACGGTAAAACAAAAATAATTTTTGAGATGGTGATTTTTATAAAAATGTTTCGTTAGTATTAATTTTTAATATTTTAATGGAATGTTTTTTTAAAACTTTCAGAAAGAAATTTCAAACTGTAAAATATTATAAAGATTGAGAATCTTTTTTTTTTACTGAAATATATTAAGAATTCTAAATTTAAGCAGTATTATCAGTACAGCAATTATGCATTGAGGTTTTAATTCATATAATGCATTGAAACCAAAGAATCGTCTAAATCAAGAATCCCTAAAACTGTTTCTGTAATTAGAATTTCAAGGACATTTGTCTTCGATCGCGAATTTTTCATTTCCTCAAAAGAAGCCTTCAAAGTTTTAATTAAAAGTGTTTTAACGTCATCCAACGAAATCTTTCAGTAAGAAAATTTAAAATAAATGCATTATATTAATTTGATGATTACAGAGCATAATTTCTGAAATTTATATAATTTAGAATGAATAATTGCGCAGAATATTAATTTAAAGTAATTTTATATATTATAATTAAGTATATATTTTTATTGTAATTGGTACCCTAAATAAATTGATTGAAATCCATTTTTCTATTAACTTAATTGTTAAGAAAATTTGTTAAACAATTCATTCTTATAAAGAATTGCATTATTTTAAAAACCGTTTTTCTTATAAAAATGTATATAGCTACATATGTGTATGTGTGTGCTTCCATTTGGTGAATTTTTTCATTTTTTAAAAGTAAATTATTTTTTGATTTTTCCAATTTCACATAAATGATTAAAAGGACTCGAATAATTCGTAAGATTCGGAAACTTCATTTGGATTTAAATTCCAGAAAATTTAAGATTAGTTTCATCCCTTAAATATATTTAATTAGTTAGATTAAAGAAAGAAAGTTATGAGAATTGATTGTATAAGATACGCAAACATATAATTGACATTAGAAAAGTTATATAAAGGTTTCACTACAATTATAGAAATAAATGAAGTACATGTTTTTGTGGTTTTTCCTTTAAACTTTTTCTTCCATAATACCTTTGAATCGATTAATTCTTATTAAATTTCTTATTGAATTTATTTTTAAAGTAAATGCTTAATTTAGCGCAGTTAGTGAAATAGAATAAAACTGAAAGTGCGCTATTGAGTTATTTTAAAATTGATAAATCATTTTAAGTAAGGATTATAATTTAAATTGCTCTGAAACAGAAATATATAATAAATAATAATAGAGTTCAAAATTGAACTTTACTATTATCATTTTATATTTTTATTTGAGAATATAAATTGTAATCTTCATTTCTTTTTCGTAAGACATATTTAGATTAAAGCTTAATTTAAAAATAGGAATTGAAGGAAACTAGATATTATAAAAAAATTAAGTTATGTGAAAAAACAACTTGCGTGTTTCAATAAATTAGAGACGTATGAAAAAATTATTGATAAACTCTTAAATATAAAATATAAAGGTTTTTTGTGAATCTATTAAGAGAATAAAAAAACTCTACTGCGTGACAAATTTAAAAGGGATAAATCTTGTTGTACAGAATATTTTGCAACAATATTTCAAAACCTTCTAATTTCAGTACACAACAAAGATCAGTTTTTTATAAGTTCGAGTTCATAAAAACCTTCACATATCTGATTGTGACAGAACATATTACTTGAATTTGCCAATTTATCGACATGGGGTGAACTAGTTAACCAATCCAATGTAGTAAAAATAAATAAAACACTTCTGTGAAAGAAACACACTGGAGGAAAATAATTGTTTTTTTATATGCAAATTACTCTGTGCCTAATTTTATCTCATTTCAGAAATGTTTTATTAATTTTAAACCTTGTTTTTATTTTCTTTACTGTTGATTTGTGTTTTCATTTGCTTAAATAATACTACTGTTAAATTATTTATTATAATAATTTAGGTTTTTTATTATAATATTATCAATTTTAATAATAATTTATTATAATAATTAATATATATGTTTGCTGCGCTTATGAAAACTAAAATTTTATTTAAAAAAAAATATGTTTAGCTAAATAGCATGTATTTGTCAGAGAAGTACTCCAATTCCAGACTGACAAATAACTGGAAATAAATAGTGCTCATTTAGATTATTTTCGGAAAAATTATTTTTGAACTAACTGTTAACTTTGATATAGATGTAAAGCGTTGTAAAACTTAAAAATAAATTGAGATGCTGTTTCGTGATCTATGTTGGCATGTGTGCTTATCAGATAATTTTTTGAAAACATAAATTCCTTTACTTATTTATTGCAATTTAATACTAGTATCGTTTCCATCGATTACTATTTTGTTAGGTAAAATATTTTCAATCAATTCTTCCAAGAACTGCAAGGATGCAAAAATTTTCATTTCAAGAACAATATACTTAAGCTTATCATCTACTGATAGTGGCAGAGGAAGAGTCAATCTACTTAAGTATTCAAAACTAAATCCAGTTTGTTGTGTCTTTAAAATGTACTTATGTAATAGCAGTTTTACATATCTGTTTAAGTTACACATATATTCATTGACTTGTATCTCAGCAATTTTATATATTTATTTAAAATACTGAAATATATATTCAATTATTTATTTCTATGAAATAGCATCGTCATTATACTTCTATGTGTAGCTTATGTTTTTGTAATAGACGTTTTCTCACAGATCTATTTAAATTACTAATCAATACATTCGATTCCTTGTAAATAAATTGCTTATTTTTTATTAAGCTGAGCATTTTTCTTTAAAATTAGATTGTATTGTCTAATTAAAGGAACTTTTTTGCTTTCACGAATAATATTTAAAATTATCATTTCTAATGTTCTTCAAGAAAAGTTAATAATATTATTCTGGTTACTTTTTATATGAATGATGCTATTTTAAAAAAGTTATTCATTAAAAAATTTATCAACAGACTCAAAAATTTGTCAATAGAGAAACATTTTGTTCCACATGATTATGGCCAGAATAAGTTATCAATCAACATTGACAAATAGTCATCGTGATTCTTTTTCCCCGTACAACTCAAATTAAGGAAAATGATTTCTCAGTGCTTTCTATACCCTCATATCTGCTTCCTCATCATCATAAAATATACCTACCTTTCAAGACATTTCTATCAACTAGGCGATGTAGAAATTATTTTTACAAAAGACCCACTGAAATGAGAAAATAGTTGGCATCTTAGGATCCAGAAGCAAAATTTCTGTGTGTGTAACTCATAAATGTGGAGTTAATGAAATTTATAATTGTAAAATTTTGTTTTTGTGTTACTTTTATTTTCATATATCTTGAAGGTCGATAGTTTGGAGTGTCTGTAAGCAATTTTCTTAAAAAATGTATCCCTGAATTTGTCCTATTTTTGCCTGCAATGTTTTCTAACTTGACAAGTTCCAAATACCGCATGTAGGAATGCGTAATGTTTATATTATTCAAAAAATTAATGTTGTCAATTTGTTCGTATAGGATATTATCTTACAAGCCTGAAAAAAATACCAGTGATATAGTAGAATTTTGTTTTATTGTACGTGCAACAAAAATATTTTTGTGTTACTTTTTCGTTTTCTGAAATAATGTATGCATTTTGTTTCATTTTTCTAACAATTCGCTTATTGACTCTCTCTGCTGAATTTTATTTAGAAAATATTTAAATCTCTCGATTTTAATTTTTTGCAACTGATGAATTTCATATAGGGTCCAATTTTATATAAAGTCAAATGACATTTTTAATTTTTGAAATTGATAAATTTTATGTGGAATAAAATTTTATTTAAGGTCGAGGACTATTTTTATATTTTAAAAATGGTGATTTTTCGAAATTGATCAATTGCCCAATTTTTTATGAGATCAAAGGTTATTTTTATTTTTTGATTTTCAGCTATATAAGACGTTGCGTCATATTTTTGTAACTTTAGATAAAACATATTTTCTATTAAATTATTTTAGTTTCCTCTTCATTTAATTCTTTTAGAATTTAATTGGACTTCAACGGAATCATTTCCCATTTGTTTCACTTTTCTAAATGGAAAGAATCGGTGGTATTATGCAAATTTTATTTTTATCAATATACATTTAATAAAAAAATTATTTCATAGATATAGTTGTCAAAAACATAGATACTTATTTTTTTATTTATGTATATAATTTAAAATGAGAAAATGCATAACGCTCCTTAAAAAAGAATTGGATTATTTACATACAATAATTACATTCCTTTGTATATATATTATATTATAATATATTATTATATTAATTTTCTAAAATCTTAAATATATTAATTTTTAAGTACAAAAAAGTCGTAATTAATTTTATAATTATTTTAGTAAGTATTATGTTTAATACTTTTTTCTTGTATTATATTCGTGTGGGATTTTGACAGTTTTTTTTAATTTTTTTTTAAATAAAGAAATTAATGATGCACAATTACGTTGTATTTTATTGGAAAATAAAATTTCGTATAAAAATTACTATTTATTCTAAAATACATTATCGTATTAAAGATAGGACTTGAATCTTTCCCGATCAAATGAGTAATTATTTCAAAAACATCTTTTTCTTTGCAAATGAAAGTACATCTGTTGGCACACTTTAAACGGAATCGCGACATTTTTGTCTTTCAGCTAAAAAGTTCACATAAATTAGACTCTTCTCTTCAATGTGGATATTTGCAAAGGCTCATAATAAGATTCAAATTATATGATTTGGTTGAAATAGCCTTTATGTGAAACATTTCTAATTTGGCGTGTACGAAACTCTATTTCTTGTGACCACAAAGTGAGAAACCAAGCCAAACCTATTAAGCTATAAATGCTGATAAAGTTATCAGACTTAAAAAATGAAGTCATTGTTTAAGAAAACAAAAATGTTATTTTTTAGCAAAAGCTGATTAAAAAGGTAGAAAAGAAACTTCTCGGTAATAAAAATTTCTACACTTGAATTCCTTTTTTTTTTTTTTTTTTTTTTTTTTTTTTTTAACATCATAAGCGTTGATTTGCAAATGAAATTTTCTTCTTCTGCTTTCTTTTACGTCTTAAATTTTCTTTGTTTCATTTAACTTCAGATATTGGTGAGAGTATTGTGTAGCATCGTTAAAATCTTACTAATTTCTAGTATTTTAGATTCACGTAAGAAGTTTTCTGATATTTTTAAATTTTGATTATAAATTTTTAGTTGCAAATAGTTGTAAACAGAATTTTAGTTGTGTAATTATTAATAATATAATTATATAAATAATATAAATAAATCACAATAACCAAAATTAATAAACAAAAAATTCTTTTAAAATGTTAATCTTTTTACTAATATTACACTGACGAGGATTAAAGGAAAGAAATGAAATTAAAATGTACTATGTCTCTAAGAAATTGTAATGCCGAATTTCATTTTTACGGTACTCTAAACTAATTCTTGGTTACTGAATATTAAATTACAGATATCTGCAGACATCTTAGTAAATTATCCGCTGGAGAAAACACTGATAAACTCTTCAAGATGGATAAACTTAAACGATAAAGGATAGCTTGTAAGATAGTTAGATTAATGACTGTTGAATCAGCAGATGTCATAAAAATAATGCATTTTCTTCATACGATGCTTAAAATATATGAATCCTGCCAGTTATTTATCTTTAATTATAAACAAGAGGAAATATGATAAGTAGCTCTGTTTTATAATTAGAAGATGGAAACCCTAATGTTATAATTTTCTTGAAAAAACATCCTCTAATTTATAAAGTTTAAAAGTAATTCTGTATTTTATTGCTATTTAATCAAAAAATAATTGCACTTTAATTTCAAAAACTGTTTGATTAATGATTTTTTGTTATTGTTCTAATGTTATTGATCATTATTTAAATGACCTTAAATTTTAAATACCATGATGTGCTGCAAACTAATATTTATGTCACTCTAAAATCTAATTCTTTTAAATCTTGTTAAAAATTAATTTGATACAATTAAAAGTTCAAAAAAGAAAATATTGGCAATAATTTTTTAAACACCGCTTTTGTTTGCATTATTTATTTTGAGCAAGTTAAAATGCAATTTTATATAAGATTTATTCTCAAACAATGACATCATAAAATAAAAACACGTAAATATTTTGGCATCAATAATATTAAGGTATAAAATTATTTAAATATGAATATTATAAATGTGTGAACACATGGTTCAACGAAACTTTTAAAAAATGTTCTAAAGCAGTAAGATGAAAGTTTGATTTAACTAGAATTTGTGGAGACACTTTGATTAATATTTGCAATTGCCTGATTAATATTATCAAGTTTAGCCACAATACTAGTTAAGTGATTTTCTATTTGAAGAAGCCGGTTATCCGTTAAAGATCTTGACAGCTGTAGTTGAGAGGCATTTTTCTTGTTAGTTGACCACTGAGTAAGGAACTCATCCACGTCTAACTGAGACAGAATGTCTTCATGATTTAGAGTATCTTCCGAAGAGACATTTTTGACAGAATTTTTAGATTTGGATTTCTTCTTCGTTCCGTGTTGTAGCTGATAGACTTTTTTCACCAAATCATTCAAGTAACTAATCCTGAAAATTTTGGAAAATAGTTCATCATAAAATATTTCATTAAATAACATTATAGAAAAATATTGAAAAAAAAAAAGCTCATATTAATTTGGAAAATTTTCCTTAAACTAAAATACTTTTTCAGAAGACATTTCCTTCTTTGTATGTGCACAAATATAATACGTCTGATTTGATCACTTAAATTTTAACTTTAATATATATGTTAAAGGCAAGTTCAAAGTTATTTTCAATTTGATAAAATTCATGCACCCGGAAACATCCAAATATAATAAATAAAGAAGTACGAAGATACCTCTGATCAATTTTCAAAGCTTCTGGTGTTACTTCTAAGCTATCCGCTTTTTTAAGGTATTTTGCGCGTGCTTCTTTCTCAAATAGTCTCAAATTCCCAACATATACTCGTCTTAATCTTCTTTGCATTTGACCTAAAAAATTAATATTCATGTACTTTTAAAGCATACTTATTCCTGATATTTTATCAATATTTTCGTTGAAAAAAATGCGGCGAATAATTTGGCTGATATTTTAATAATCTATATTTGTTCTAAACCTATAATAATAATTATTACTTAAGTATTAACAATTTTGTCTTTACAATAAAAATATTAATTACTGAAACTTTTAAAGAGAGCAGAAGGAAATTTTAGATGATAAATATTTTACAAAAATTAATGATTGTTAATCTTATTTTATTCAAGATATTCTTTATTTGAAACAAAATTCTTATATCTGCCATATATTTTGCTATCTTTGGAAATTCTTAGAAGTCTCACTCCGACTATTTGATGTTTAATGATTCACATATACCAGTGACAATTCGAGCAGCTATTCTTCATTTTGTGAAAATCAGAAGAAATTTTAAGTTTTTATATTTATTTAATCATTCAGATAGCCAGTATTGTATAATTGATTCATGGAATAGAAAGTGGTAATAAATGAGCCGATATTTAATCCTAAATGCTTTGATTGAATGCAAATTTATAATATTCAACTTATCAACAGTCATTTACAATGATTAGCTGAATAACTTCATGATTTATGTTTTCATCAAAAGTGGATATTCTTATTATCACTGATAAGGAAACCTTATCAATGATTAATTTATGTATTGAACCAAAATTGTTATTGTTGTAATTGCACCTTATAAGTTGTCACTGTATAGCTGTTTTGTTCAATGAACGCAGAAAAGCGTACGTTAATTAAAATATTAGAAAATAGATCAACAAGACGTAACTACATCTGTTTTGTAACGTAAATAGAAAACAGCAATTTAGACTTTCTAATTAAATAGCGACTATTTTGTATATATCATTTTAATGAATAACCACTCGTTCTAAGCAAAAATACATTAATATAATGGTTAATTTATAATTTTTTGGCCCTCCAAACATGTTCCAACATTCTAAGCTAATTATTTATTACACTTAAACAAACACACAACATACAAAAACACAACATGACACTGAAATTTATAAATAATCACATAGAAGGAATTTAAAATTTTGTTGCTGTCTATACCGCCGAGACAGTCACTTTTTGAAATCCACTGACTGACTCCCTGATTTTCTCTCTTAACTCTTGATATCCACTTGAGATTTTCTCAAGTAGGAATCAGAGACTCTTTACAGACATAGAAGTCACCCCTCCTAAAAGTCTTACCTGCATAGAACAGAAGTTAAACTGAAAAGAGACAAAAATACTTTTTTTCTTCCAGTTAGCTTTCTTTCACATATCAGAATAGACTACGACGATGAGAACCATGACCATTTTATTAGGAGGCATAGTAAAATAAGAAAAATTATGTATCTAGTTTTAAAAAATAGCAAAAGATGTATTAAAACTATTACTTGATTAAAACCACACAAGTTTTATCATTACATAAAACACATTTACAAGTATATATAGTTATTATTTATTTAAATAAGCTTAAAATGTTTATCTAAATGCACTGTTAATTAAATACAAGCATTTAAAATTATGTTAACACATAATTTATACATTATTGAGTATTCAAGAGATCATAAAAAGCAATAATGACAATTGTTTTGAAACAAGATAAAAAAAACATTTTTTATCAATAAACATCATAAATTTTTTGAATTTCACAAAAATTTTACAAAAAGATTAAAAATTAATGCATGTAAAATGTAAGAGCACACTTCTACTTTCTACTTAAACACTATCAATTCAAAATAGTGCTTACAAAACCTATAAATCATTTATAATCAAAATAAAAAGAATTGCAGCAAGAAATGGAATTCTATTAACAAGGAAGTGCTGCATGGATCATCGTAAACAATGAAAACAAAACGTACTGACTTGCATAACACCTCTTTTAGTTAACATGTACGGATATTTCAAAAGCAAATCGCATGTTCAAAACATTATCTACTTTTAACTAATGGAAAGGTATAATATTTTCGAAAAATTATTTAATTAATAATTTCAAAAGAATTACTTTTTAAGAAAACTTGCTTTCATTCATATAACTCTCTTAAAAGAGACAGATATAATTTTTATCAGCCACTTCATCTACATAAACTTAATTAACATATCTGCATGTATACATTTTTATGAGACATTTTGTCTACATAAGTTTAAATGCTTTCTTTAAATGAATGTTAATACAATTTAAACATACAAGCAATGATGCTTTTATTTTCACCATATACAAACTATATTAATAGAGGAAAAATTAAATTCTGAATCATGAGTTTTAATTTCAAAAATAAAAAGCAGAATTACATAACTACTACTAACAGAATATTACACACAATGTACTTTTTTCAATGATTCAAAATTAGCAGTTATTAAAAATACAAAATTTCTTATATTAAAAAAATTTACATCAAACAAAAAAAAGAATATTAATTTGACTAATTATTTTTTAATTACAATGAATATTTATGTATGAATCAATGATGATTATTTATTAACAAAAAACATAAGTTTTGCTTATATATAATGTTAGCAACGATCTTAAACTTCTATGTGATGAAATAGAATGTGTATTTAAACCAATGATGGTTTCTCATACAAATGTAAACATAACTTTTCTTGTTATGTTTACATTTGTAGTAATGATGTTAAAATAGCAATGATGTTAAAACTCTTACATTCTACGATCAAAGGTGATCACATCTATAATTATCAATTTTAAAACAATTTAATCAATGATGCTTTGTTTTTATTTAATGAATTGAAACTAAAGTGCACAAAATATTTCATTGTAATTTGTATAAATATCCATTTCAAAACAAAATTTAAGCAATGATGCTTCTATTTTTATATAACTGATTGAAACTAAAATGAATTTATGCACACAAAATCACAACAGTAATTAATAATTGATTGTCCCCAATAAAATAGTATTCATCCTCAAATTCATCCTGCATCGATGAACGAAATAAAAGTAATCCAAGTGATGACTTGATACCAGCAAGCTGCCACAAAAGCACTTAGTATATGAAGCGTATCAAAACAAGAAGCGTTTCTAAGATAATTATTTATTTCTTTTAAATAAACACACCACAAACAAAAACACAACGTTACACTGAAATTTAGAAATAATCACACAGAAAAAAATTAAAATTTGTGGCTGTAAGCACCGAAACAGTCACCTACCCTCTTTGAAGTCCACTGGTCGATACCCTGATTTTCCCTCTTACACCCTTGAATTCCACTTGAGATTTTTGATACCCTGATTTTCCCTCTTACACCCTTGAATTCCACTTGAGATTTTCTCAAGTAGGAAACAGGAATTCTTTACAACACTTTCGAATTAATAGTTTAATTTGGTCTACACATTTGTTATTGACTTATATTATAATTAATGCTAGTATTAATGATAAGCCAGTAACATCAAAAACTGGTATATTGACCGTGAATATAATATAAATTTTTTAACCTGCAGACATTTCATGTTATTCGACGATTTGTGAAAATCTTTGTACTACAGAAGTTAATAAAATGTACCATTTTGATTTATTGAAAAGTATTAAATAATTTGCTGTAAGATAAGTAATTTCTTAAAAGAACTTACATTTCTCGTTGAGACCGTGAAGACAACAACAACATTTGAAATATATTTTCTTATAAATCTTCAAGCATAAGAAATATGTTCCACAAAGCAAATCTTCAACAATTAAAAAAGGTGGTGGAAGTGTCGATCTTCTTGAAAACTGTAAACCGGAAACGTATATCTCGAACAAATAGATTTCTCTGGAGTTTGCATTTACTTCATCGAACACATGACTGCAAACCAAATTAAGAGTTAAAAGTAATTGTATATAAACGTACAAGAGACGAAGTTTTAATATTTAACAGTTTAATAATTTAGTTTCCTCTCTCTGTAAGATTTTGTTAAGAGGAAAATTTATTGTATAAGTATCAATTGTTAGTATTTTAGTTATTTAAATATATATATTGAGATTAATGTAGTTTCTTGAATAAACAGCATTATATAAAGTATAATTAGAACTAAATTTTTGTAAAAGCTGATTGGAAACATTTTTTTTACATTAGTGGAGTCAATTAACAATCTTTCTTTCATTTTGAGCGATGGAAATAAGAGAATAATTAGCCAAGGATCATATAATTTACTGTTATAACCATACAGAATATTTTATCCTCCTCACGTCAAATTGTCAATATGAAGTATATGACTTTTTTTTTTTATTTCCGATGATTTTATCCCACAAAATTAGACAATTTTTTTCTTCATCATTCTAGATTAATTGTAGTTTTGTCTTTCAGAATTCAAATTTATTTTTGTATTTTAAATGATATCCATTAAATATTAACTTTTATAGAATATTATAAATAGTTTCGTTCAAAAGTTTAAAGGTGCTTTATTTGGTTTAATTTTTTCAACAAATGATTACAAAATTCTAATAATATTTTTTATTTTAATGTAAAATATAGCTTCTTACATTCAAAGTGAAACAATAAATTTTCTATAAAAATTTTAGAAAAGACTGGGTGAAATTTTGTAATTCACTTTAAGAAACAACAATTTCTAATTTACTTTTGCAAAAAAACCAATCATGGTTGTATTCTTCTCCGAAAAAACAAATTCCATTACTAATTTTTCTTTTACTAGAATTATTCTAGATAGAGGAAAAATTGAATTTCTGGAATCTCTTTCTAGAATATTCATTATTTATATTTGTAAATACTAGAATTTATTAGCTATAATGCAAATACACTGCTAGCCAATCAAAGTGCAACACTAAGAAAGACCAAGGCAATGGTAATAAAATTTATTTAAAAGATAACAAAATATACAAAGCTCTTATGAATTATAGATAATGACAAAATCAGTTGCTAGTGTAGCCACCAATGTTTGCAACAACCGGTACCACACGACTTGACATCGAATCATAAGGGCTTTGGATGTAACTTAGAGGTGTAGCAGTCTATGTGGCTTCCACATCTTGCCAAAGATGATCAAGTGTAGCAGCGCGAGTGGTGTATCACCGACAATTGTAGTGCAAACAAAGATCAGTTGTTACTGATTGGCAGTAGATCACCTTTGAATCGTGAAAGCAACACAAGAACCACAGTATAAAAAAAAAATTTTTTTTTTACCTTCTGTAAGAACAAATATATAAAATCGTATTTTTCAAAAACTTATGTGTTGACTAAGAAGTATTAATCTCATTTTACTTCATCAAAAGAATATATATCTTGGTTGTGGTACTTGGAAAATATGAAGGTAGGAATGTTGAAAAGTAAAAAATTATGAATCTTGTAGAGTTATATTCAAAAATAAGTATGCCGTAGCTTATAAATTTATTCGAAAAATAAACTATTAAATAGTTTTATTTACTGAAATGCTTTATGCATTGCGGTGAGTTACCTGTAGCTTAAAAAATCGTAAAGAACAAATTTAGGTATGTAACATGCACCTCTGCGTAATCCACTTCTTATACAAAATCGACACACAGCAATAAAATTGTAATTTCTTATATTAAAATTGTAATTTTCTTTAAATTCAGATTATTGTTAGAACTTATTATTGTTAGAAATTATTATTATTGTTACTTATCAGATTATTGTTATACTGCTTCATAAATGCATGAATGATGCAAAGATTGCATTCAAGAATTATAATATCCAAAAATCTTATTACATTAATTGATGTCTCTTGAATCAAGATTAAATAGTTAAAATATAATGCCAGATAATGAATTAAAATTATCAACATCTAATTTATTTACATCAGAACTCTTTGACAGAACTTATCAGAAATTATTTCACCTTTCTGAACGCAAAATCCACTAATGAAATATGAAAAAAATCCTAAAAGCGAGTATCAGGGAAAGATGTTTTATGTATTACCCGCTCTCATTGCCCGCAGCTTTAGAAGAATCATTCTTTTTCTCGTTTTATGAAGACTATTTGAAGAGAGGCAAGAAATTAAAGCTGACAGGTGACATTAAGATGTTCTCCTACCGTTTGATAAGTAGGAAAAATTGCTGTCAGGAATCGCAAATGAAGTCGGAGACATCCGGATTCTCATCTTTCTTGAACCGTTTCTGGTATATTAAAGGCCATTTCTGGTCCATCGCAACATTACGTCTATTTTATTTTAGCGATGAATTCATTCTTCTAGGGAAGTGTGGGCACCTGTTACCTTAGGGTGCTTCTTTATGTTCTCATACGGCTTGCATTAAATTTGCGGGAATGAGATAACATGAGTGGGAAGCTCCCTTTTCTCAACCTTGTTTCACGCATTCAGATATTTTAACTGAAAATTACCTTCATTATTTGATAGACTGTAAACTAAAAATAAAAATAATAGCTTTTGACTAGGAAATTAAAGAGAATTTGATATTTTTTGGTCTTGTTAATCGTAGTCGTTCCAGTTATATCATTCAAAAATAGTTAATGGATGCTGAAGAAATAAAAATGTATGTTCTTACATAAAGGAGTATAAAAGTTAATAAAAACATTAGCAATTAGTTAGAAAGAGAATGATGCTTTGTCTTAAATTACAGAAATTTTTCCAAATTTAATCTCTCATTTTCAAATAAACAAAATGGCAATGAGTAAATTTTGTATTTTTTATAAATATCAAAATAAAAAAATATAAGAAAAATAATTTTTAATACTTTTAAATTTTACTGAAATTGCTCCATAAAATTTCAGGAAAGCTTGCCTTTTAGAATTTGAGTAACTGCTGATATAGAAATGTAAATTAAACGTTAAATTCTATCTCAAATCATTATAATGTAGACCGATGTATGTGTGCATGCATATGCTTGTTGCATGTGTGCCAGTTTGGGAATGGGAAAATAGGTTTATACTTACGTGAATACAGCAATGAGCATGTTCACTAATAAAATGTTTCCAATAAGCATGTACACAGCCAGCAAAATGGGAACAATCCAAGCATGTGGACTCTGGTGACAAGAAGATGGATCTTCATCACAACTTGGAAATCGACCTTAGCATCCAACGACACAAAAGAATTGCTAATTAAGTAAGCAAATGCGTAAAATAACAAAATTTCTCAGAAAACTTCTGACATAAATAAGACTAAAACTTCATTGACATTATAGTTTGTATACTATTAAGTTGTTAATTAGTAAAAACACTCTTTGCATTCAGAATATAAAGCTGATATGATTAGCATAAATGATTTGGAAGCAATGTTCTTAGACTTTTCCCTAGTTTGATTTGATTGTTGTTTAATTAGTAATTAGAATATTCCACTATGAAAGTAAGAATTTTGAAGGATTCTCTTTTTAAAAAAAATTTTAAATTCAATTTTTAAAACAGATATATTTAAAGCATTATAATTATTGATATTTTAATTATACTATTAGAATTTTAAGGGATCGTAGTCATCGCTTTCTTATCCGGAAGGTAGTGGGTTTAGTACCTGATTCAATCGAAGGCAATAATGTTATCAGAGTGTACAACCATTAGGTATTACGTAGAGTTTAATGTCATTCCACAGGTAATGTGGTAGGGAGAGAGGGGTCAAGGCCGTTTCTTGACTATGGTTTAGTGCAGGGATGGGCAAACTTTTTCGGTCGCGGGCGAAAAATCATTAAAAAAAAAAAAAAGGTTGGTGAGACAAGATAATTTTTTCTAAAATTTTAAAAACAATATCCTAGTTTTACAATTTAAATATGTTAACGAAATGTGTTAAATTATAATTTGTCATGTAAAATTTCCTTATATTGAGATTCGAAGTGAGATGTACTGATTTTGAAAAACGTAGCTAAATGCATATGCCAGTCTACTTCTGAAATGATTCTTTCTAATGTTCATTATTAAAAACACTTGTTCACGTATATAATATGAAGCTTACGCAGCACAGATTTTCTAGGCTGACTGGAGTTTAAAACGCCTAGTCTGTTACATGTGAGATCTAGTTCACCTATGTTGGATTCCCATGCCTGTTCCCCGAGAAAGAAGTAACGTTTGTTGCAGCCAGTCTACAGCTATAACTAACAAAGAAATTCCGTTTTTAATACTTTAACTATTACAGTTGTCTGTGCTTGCTATTTATGTGGATTTATGTTTTGTAGAACAAAAACTGAGAAAGTAAAAAGATCACCAGCCCTTTGAAAAAAAAGAAAGAAAGAATAATATTTAAGAAAAGTGGAAAATGAGATGGATATATAATATATAAATTATATTTTCTTTTAATTTCCGTCGGACCGACAAATTAAAATTGAATTCACGGGCCGTTGTTTGCCTTTCCCTGGTCTAGTGCTTTGCCAGCGCTTTTATGCGATAATGGTTCCATTTTAGTCATTACTTAACAATGGAAAAGGTATGTATGGACATAATATAATTTAAGAAATGAATTTACGGAAAGTTAATGAATATTCCGAAAATTCCTTAAAAGGCCGTCGATAAACATTAGAGTATTTGAATATTCCTTCAGAAATAAAACTGCACATAAATGTTGAGGAATCTTATATAATTATCTACAAAATCAGTGTCGTGCCGAAGTTTTCTTCATGTTGAAAAAATTAGCTTCACCAGCTCATTTTTTAGTTCTTATAAAACTACATCGGCTAGAAATACTTACCAGCGGAATCTTCATCCAAATCTAACTCTCCAAAAAGATGCCAATAAGGCAGAGAAAATATTTCTGAGAATACATTCCAAAAAGGTTGTCGTTCTCGGTGTAAGAGGGCGACTCTACCAATTCCATAGCACAAAATACAAACAGCTACGATGAGAAAAAATACGATGAGGTCTCCGATCTAAAAATGAAAACAGAAAACATGATGTTGCTCAGTTTTTTGTTTTATATATACATATATGTGTGTGTGTGTGTGTGTGCAGCAAAATTTTTTCATCATCAAATTAGTTCTCAAAGTGTAGTAATACGAATAATTGTTTTAAAAAGTAATGTATTTTATAATACATTTTATTTTAATTTGTATTTAATTACAATAATGTATTTAAAAAATTTCAGTATAATTGCAACATTTTTCTACAATATTTTTCAGTAGATTAAATATTTTCTTCAATAGACCCAACAGCAATATTGATTAAAATACTTTTAAAGAGAGAGAAGGGATATTTTTAAAAAAAATAACTAATAAAAGAATTATAAATCATGAACAAAGTTTGTTAGTTAGTTCTCAAATTTTCATTTTTGGTAAGAATAAAATTTTTAATAAAATAAGTTTTTAGTTTTCTATAACAATATTTTGCAGAATATTGTATAACAAATATTTTTGAATTATTAACCAGGTTTGGTTAGTTTCTTTTTATTATTACTTAGATTTATAGATTAAAGTGAATTCTAAACCACCATAAATCTTTATTTCTGAAATGAGAATCAAAGTCATGATTTATTGAATTTAAGAATAGTAAACACTTACAGAGCTGCCAGCTCGGTAAAGCATTAACCACAAATATATGGCCAGAATATAGTGCAAATAAGAGTTGCTTTCATGTAAATAAGAGTTTCTTGACTCTATGTAGCGATGAGCAAAAATTGTTCATCTCCTTTAATACAAATTTTTTATTATGTACGTAATTTAGCCTGCTTCTCCAACATGTTCTCAAATTCACATATAACAATGGAATAGAGTTTAAAAATATTCAAGACGTTTATCTTGATTAGTAAAATAATTGACCTTAAGCACATATTTTCTTTTTTAAACTATTTTAAAGTTTGACCACAGTGATTATATTCAAATACATACTTTTTTAGGTTTTTATATCTTAATATATATATATATATATATATATATATATATATATATATATATATATATATTCGTTTTATACTTGTGATAGTTTCTTTTAGAGGAATATAAATATTAATCTGACAATTTGCGAACATAAACAATAGCATAGTTTTGAGTAGAACCACAATTGGTATAACTAATATAAGTGGTAAAACTAACAATAATAAGGGTTCATAATTATTATATGAACACTTAAAAAATAGAATATTATATGTATATATGCACACACATTAAATACACGAAAAGTAATATTCTCTAAATTTACGTATAATAATCTAACCGCTTGCTCTTTTTTATTTATTTTATTCTTCTTGAATGTTTTCCTAAATAATTTAGTGTAAATAACTCCATGAGTCATTAATAGAATTTACAAAGTCTATTAAAAAATACTGCTTTCTATTCTTCTAAACTTCCCTTTCCAGACCGTGAAAAAACACTCAACACAAAACTCAAACAAAGGTGCTTTAAAAAATTTTGACTAGTCGAGTTCATTTATTTACTATTTCCCAAATTGCTTTTTCGAAATTTATATGCGTGGAAAAAATGCGTTTTTGTTTTTAAACGGAAAATGTAACTTCTCATGCAAGTATTTGTGTGTAAGCAATTTTTCATTTATTACTGCTACTGACAACTTAAAAAAATTAAATTTGCTGTAAAGTTTCAAATATTATTTCTGTAATCAATTTCAAGGGAATGAAATTTTACGTTACCGGAATGTTTGCGAGATTAACAAATATTTTTGCTCTAAGGTTAAATTTCTCACCTATTATAATATTTTTTACTGGAAATTACTCTTAGCAAAAATGAGAGGGAGACAACAATTTCCTATTTATAATGCTATAAATGTAAATAATGTTCGCTTACCATTCTTTTAAGTACAATAAGCTTTGGACCTATATGAGACATGGTCATATAAAATTCGTACAGCCTTACGTAACTGAGAATGCAGCTGAAGGTGTATATCAGATGAATATCGTCCAATCGCACCCAGAAGGAGATGGAGACAAAGAGTGATAACACCCTCAATGAGACACCTATGAAGAAAAACAAAATCCAAACCACGTCTAACTTATTCCAAAAGTAGCCGTGTAACCACTCCATTAATTTGTTATCCTTTGGGTCACTTGGCTGCTGAACTATCTGTAATGAAAAAATATTATGTAAAACAAACTTTTTTAAGATACTATAACTCTTAAATGTTCATTGCGATGTCGCTCAGCAGAAAACCTCATATTTCTTTGTGACAGTAACTTCTGTATGTAGATTTTTATAATTTTAATTTTAACAAAACTTTTTTTTTATCATTTCCAAAGATAACTAGAATCTTTGATAGTTTTTTTTTCTTTCTTTGTGACAATTTGTATTTTTGACGAGCTATCAGAATACGATTTTATTTCGGCAGTTATTTAAAACTGGCGAAATAAAACTAACTTCTTTTATATTAAACACATATTATGTATATATTAAAATAAAGGATTTAAAAACAATGGCAAAGAAGCCAAGAAGTTGTTGAAATTATAGATTTACCAAAAGAATACAAGATAAATTTCATGATTTAGATTTATTATACTTGCATACATAGTAAATACCCATTGAAATATCTGTATATTCATTTCCATTCATTATTGTTTCTTTTAGTAATTTACAATAGATATCCGATTCGAAATTGTCAAATGAGCAACAGAAATGACTCATTAGCTTCAGAGTGTTATATTTTATCAAAATATGTTCCCTTTTTGTTTTAAGTAATACATCTATTGTATTGGGGTCACCATCTCATAACGATGGAACAAAGCTCTTAGGAATGGAAATGCCCAAGTTCGATCGTAACCACTGATTAACTATGGATAGAAAATTTATTTTTGCATGCTGGAGTTAAGGATTTTTCCGAGCTTCCACCCTAGCCACATGCCTACTGTTTAAGAAAAGTCCTACGGGAAAACATTCTGTGGTAGATTTTTAACTGTCTTAAACACACACATCTTAATTATTAGATTATTCGTTTCGAGGGATCAAAAACCTGCACCAAGTTAATTAAATCAACTGAAATTTTCCATGAAACATATAATTTTAAAATAAAAATACAAGCAGACTATATCGATATTTTATGCTTGTATTTTTATTTTAAATATAATTATCAATATTGAAACTTTAAATATAATTTTATTGAGATAAATAAATTATTCAATATGAATGTTTCTAATTTATATTCTGTATTTTATTCATACAGATACAATTATACAATAATTTAGAAAAATACCTATAGCTTGACGATAATTTTTGCATTTTAGCTTTAAAATATTTATTTTTTGAAATAATATATATATATATATATATATATATATATATATATATATATATATATATACTTTTAATCTTACCTCCTTTCCAATGTCAAGTATTAAACTGAATGCCCATATATGAAGTACAATTTCTGGCCAGTTAATGGTTTCCCGGAAGTCAAATAGTATCACATATGAGAAGAGGAAGAGGTAACACAAGTAGGAATACTAGATAAAAGAACCATAAATATAAGAACAAAGCATAAAATATCCCAGGAAATTCAAAATAAGAGTTTTTATCAAGTATATAAAGATGTCATAAAGGGTCTGATACATTTTGATTTTAATAATTTATAAAATATATAATAAAGATAGATTTAAATAAATACCATTAGTGATTAGTTAGATTCAAAAAGCCTTATAGAATTTGCCATTGGATTTCCGTGTAAGTTCGCTTCCTCACATGATAGTATCAAGAGGGTAATCAATTTTACTTTAGGCGTGGGTAAATATAGCGGCTATTGCGATTGCAATCCTGGTCTGTCAGTCACTGATGCTCGACATTTTTCTTCAATAAGCAAAGTTCTTTACAAATCCCCAAAGGAAAACATCCTGCGGTGATTTCGATGCCCAAGAATTAGAACCCAATCCATCTTCCTGGGAAATGGTCAAGGCAGACGATAAGAAAAAAAAACTTGAAAGGAAATAGTCGATAGTTAATAACGGGTGAAAGCGATCTTTACAA
Organism: Latrodectus elegans; assembly: GCA_030067965.1. Taxonomy (NCBI): domain Eukaryota; kingdom Metazoa; phylum Arthropoda; class Arachnida; order Araneae; family Theridiidae; genus Latrodectus; species Latrodectus elegans. Next base: position 54,060,439 of record CM057817.1, read on the forward strand.
AAGAAAATCAATTCAAAGGGACAAAAATGGTTTATAGAAACTTTCACATAGTAAGAAAGTAGACGAGTAATTCTTTGAATAAATGCTATTGGTTTATTATTTTAGGTTTACTATTCAGTCTTCCTTATTTTAGGAATTTTTAAACATCGAAATAGGTCGCTCATTAAATAAATACTTTATTTTTACTAAATAATGATATAGAAATAATTATACTTTCCATTCTATACGAAAATACTAATAAAAAATACTTCACAAGAATTATGTAACATCACAAGAATAAAAAAAATGATTCATGTAACTTGCATTGCGTTCGCAAAACTTGCTAGAAATTAGTGTGCTGAAATGATATGAATTTTAAAGCTTACAGAGGAAAAAGTTTTCACACTGATATATGAACGTCGTAAAGTTAAACAAAAATTAATTGAAGTGAGCAGTTGAAGTCCATATAGGTTACAAGTAAAAAGAATGAAACCCAAGACAAAGAAAATGGTATACCACATTATTAAGACATTTGTTTGCTTTAAAAATACCTTAAAAATTAAGAGTAACTCTCCACTGGTATGGAGTGGGTGTCATGAATTCAGAATTCAACTGCATTGCGTAAACCATGGTTACAAAATCACGCGGTTGTTGACGTCGTTTTTGTGGGATTGGTCGGCAGAAAAAGGAAATCGGGAATAATAACGTAGCCAAATAATACGTGAGTTTTTTCTCTCATTCCCATTTTAGAAGTAACATTGTCGGTTGGGCTGAAGCTCACTAATTTAAGTATTCCTTATTCATATAAAACGTATGCGATATATTACAAATATATATTATATTGGAAGTATATCGTGATGATATTTGATACTAATACAAGCTCTACATGTTTAAAATGAAAACTTACTATCTTTATTATAAAAAAAACAAGATAGAATATATCGTGTAAGCATTTCATTGTTAAGTTAATCTATGATACTGTTTAAATAATATTGATACTTACAAAAAGCACCATCATTTTAATTGCTGGACAAGAGTAAAAATAGTAAATCTTTTCAAATATATTTGGCTCCCTTTCCGCATCAGGATCGTGCCGATACCGAAGATACCCCAGACCGATGAGCAAAGGGTTGAAAATTGTGAGACTGAGCTGCAGAGGAACAAAGAACTTTCAGTGCTTTGAGGTAAATCAATTCAAATTTATGGTGTGTGGAAATAGTAACCTCGAAATGAGTTTATATATATATATATATATATATATATATATATATATATATATATATATATATATATATATATATATATTAATCGCTATACAATCTTTTTTAATTTTTCTATTCTAGTAGAAACTTTGGTATATCGATATCTTCATTATCATCTACGAATAATTTTATTTTCTTGTAGATGATTTTGAACGTATTAGAACTGCATGTATATGTGTATATATGTATACGTAATGTGTGTAATCAGAAATATACTTAAGAATATTACCTACGGTAGACATTTTTCAACGCCTATTTTTCTCAAAGGAGGCATTGATCTTTGATAAATTTTGTAAGATTTTAATTATTCTTTATTTCGGCATTTCACAACAAATATGTTATATATAATGGTTTTGCTACACTTTTTCTGTTTAGCTTTTTTGATGATACCAAGAGCTAAGTCATACGATTCTATTCCTGCATGCATGTGTCTTAAGTGTCGTATTACTGTAATGTTTCTACCACCTTTGTAAATGTATAGCGAACTGTATATATATTTACCAAATTAAAATTGGATACATTTTACATTTTGAGTTATTTAAATTTTAGCAGGGTTTCAATTGTTCTCAATAAATGGGTAAATTACTTTTTATTTTATGAGATGAATGATTACAATATCCGGGATTATTTTAAGACCACTTCAATTGTAATAACATATTATAAATGAAAATTTTATATTAGACAACTAAAACCGTTTTACTTTATTTCATTATAACAATTTAAAGAAAGCCATAATTTAGAAAACTTCAGATTTTAACACTCTGTATGTTAGGATTCTAATACTGTACAAAAATTTTATTTTATTTTTTATTAATCTTATGTATTATTATTAATAAAATTCAGGAACGCTTAAATCAGTACATACGGTATCATATTAAGTTAAACTAAAAATACAATAAATTTTATTTCAGATTAATTTTAATCATAAATCAAATTATAGCTTAATTCACAAATGTATTTATCAATTTTAATAACAAATACTGTTTAGATAACTGAGATCATTAAAATTTCATGAAAGTATGAACTCATTACAAAATTGTTTGATTCATTATTTTTATGAATTCAGAATTTCTATATGTATGAATTTTAATTAAAATTTTAGAATAAATATTAATTTGAAAATAAATATCCATAAAGCACAGAAAATAATTTTACATAAAAAACAGATTAACATGCTCAACAAAGATTCTGCTCTTAATCTGGAATATAAATTTTTCATGGAGATTCGATAGCTGATAAAATATTTAGTGAAGCAGTCCTCACTATTTATAGCTAGATTAACATATAGATAATTTCATTAGCTCTAAATTCATAAAACTATTAAGCTTTGAAGCTATTAACTCAGCTTTTATATTGCTAATCGAAACAGTGGAAAAATGAACGAAAATCGTACTCGATGGAAAAGGAAAACTTACAGAACTTAATAGTAGTTATAAAATACGCCATTCTTTCGCAGAAAATAGTTGTGATTTAAATATGAAAACATTTTTATGTAAAATGTTTAATGAGTTATTCCCTTTTTATTTTAAGGCTAAATTACTGTTTTAGATTCATTAGTGTGATAAATATGGAAATTTTGAGATTACTTTTTATACTTATGCATTAATAAGTGTGACTAAGTTTTTAATAATTTATTAATACATAAATATAACACAATTATGGATAAATAATTCCTTAAACATAAAACGTTTAAAGAATATTTCTCAGAAAATTTAAGGCTTACGTGCTGTTTCACGTTTATTTAAAGTAAGAAGGTTGTATAAAATTCTTATGTGCATTTCAAAATTTGATAAAAAAAAAAATAAATAATAATAATAATTGTTATCTTCTTTTTATGGAATGAAATTTTTCTTTAACGGGAAAGGAAGTTATTTTTTATATTTTAATACATTAAACTATAATTCATATTGCCAATATATATGTTACAGAAAATTGATTAATTCGGTGATTATGCATTAAATCATCACTAAACTTGGTAAATGAGATAAACAAACGAATATTTATCATTTTTACCGTTAAGTTCATAAAATCCCTAACTCGTAACTGGAAATGTCAGGAATTCTGATTATTCTTTAAACAAATGGTATCTTAATTCAAAGAAATAAATATTTTCAAATACTTTAAGCATTTCGCTCTTAAGAATTTTAAGAACATTAGGATGGCTTAGGATAAAACTTAATTTAAAAACTTAAGTAACAGTGGCTTTTTTTGTATGCTTATTTTAGTATATATTTTAAGACAGATGTATTAAGTAATAGTATAAATTATATGTGATATCTGCCCTAAAAGATACGGAAAAATACAAAATGATCAAAATTACTGAAAATAAAATAAGGCTTAGCTAATTATTTCAGTAAATACTTTATTTAACAAAACAGAACTTTGAATGATAACTAACACTTATAGGTAATTTTTATACTTTAATTAAAAGACCTGGATAAGAAAAGCAATTTAGAAAATTTAAACTTAAGAAAGCAGCTCCATATCAAAGAAAACTAAACATACATTAAAAAAAGTATTTACCTATATTTATTTGCAAATTTAGTTATTTATATACATTATGCTATTATGACATTTAGAATTGCACTGTTTTCCAGATTTTTTTACATTTGCACTTAACAGGAATGCAAATATATCGCTTATAACACTGACGTTTTGAAAAATGATTTTATAACACAATCTCGAAGTGGTATTCAAACAAAATAAGTTTTTCTTTTTTCTTCAAACAAAATAAATTGAGAACTGATTTCTTGTATACCACTATGAAAATTTTCCTTGTTTTGATCCTAAAAGATAAATGTCTCCATTTTGAATTCCTAATATCCTGGCTTGAAAAATTTCGTCATATCATTGCTAATAAGTTTGTAACTTTTAAAAGTTCTTAGGTTTTATATTAAAACTGGTATATTTCTAAAAATTAGAATCTTGATTCGTTGACACTTTGTTTGCAATTAAATTTCATACTTAAAACATTAAATAATAGTAAGTAATTTATTAATATTCAACAAAATTGCTTATTCATACTGTATATTTAAAAGTAATTTACTTAATTTTAGCAGAATATTTATAATATATAAGAATTTAGCATGTATATATATATATATATATATATATATATATATACTTGTATATATGAGATGTATATATATATATATATATATATATATATATATATATATATATATATATAAATATAATGTAAATTTTTTGAATATATTTTCCACAAAATAAATTCTTAACAAATTATCTTTTTTTATTCTTGAGTTGAAACTTTTGAAATTTATTTAAAATAACAAAATTAAAACGTTTACATCATCTTTTTGCTCTATTTCGAATATTTCATAGTATATTACTATCGTTTCTTAAGGTGTATTATAATTTTGAATGAGTAAAAAGAAATTAACTTACTCTCAATACCGTATTACTTTCTAATTTACCAAACCACAGCTGCTCCGTTATTTTTATGCACGTATCGGTTGACATGAAAGCCTGTTAACGGAGAAAAGAAAAATATGCTGCTCAATACAAACATACAATTCAAAACTAAAATACAGCTAAGCAATTTTTTTTTCGAACTTTACAAAATATCATGATTTTATTCTTCAAAAAATCTCTTTTGCATTGAGTGGGGAAGTTTAGTATAAGATATAAAAATTAATCCTCTTCCTTATGCTCAATTTTCGAAAGTTCCTCACAATTTCAGTTTAATTTACCCTATTTACTTTTCCAATTAGTTTCGAGAGCGTCTTCATAGATTTCCTTCCCCAATTCCTTGGCAACAACGCCTACTAGGAATTAATTATCTCGATTGGGAGAACTCAGAATATTTCCGAACATGTTCAGAAATGATCCATTTGTGCCAGGACCTACATACCATAAAATTTAGGTAACCTAGGTGACAATCCATCCATTCGAGTATCTGTTTCCTAACGAGGTGATAATTAGGTGGGAGAACCACCTATTGAAGAGTGCTTTCTATGATGAGAATTACCTATTGAAGAGGAATTTCAAGTGTGAATGCACTTTAATAAAAATGGTTATTTGTGCTCCTGTTTTGATAATTTATTCTTCTTAATTCTACATATCAATTTAATTAACGAGACCATTGTCCTGAAAATTTTATTGAAACATCATTAAATTCCTTTTGAAAAAATTTACAAGGTATTATAAATATTAAACAATTAAAAATAATGTTTTTTCTTTCATGTAAAAAGAAATTTTTCGGTATATTTAGTGTTTAATACATAAAAATCAAGTAATAATGCTCGAACCCAATAAAATCAGTAAATAATGCTCGAACCTAATAATACCAATAAATAATGCTCGAACTTCACATCATTGGCATATAATGCGATATCTGAGTTATCAATCATGAAAATACCCTTCGTTATTCCTTTTTATGAACCTTTTAAATTATTTTGGCAATTTCTGATGCGTCATAAATAAAATGTCATTTATTTCATAAAGACTTTCATACATTTTTAATAAATGAAGTGTAGTTCAATTATTAAAACAAGGCAACAGAGTGATTTTAAGAAAAGACCATTTTTTGCTTAAACACATTTGAGCAAAATTTTGTGCAAAACAAGTATAGGTCAAATTGACTTATAAACTTTATTTTACAGAACTTTCTCTTTAAAAAATTAACAACTTTATTCGAAGTGATTTGTCTGTGAATTTTTATGGCCTTGATTAATCTTTCTTCAAGACAATTGTATGTTAAGTTAGGCATTGTAATTTGGTAAGATTATCTACAAAAATACAATTAGTTTCTCTATTAATATAGAGTGAAGTATAATTTTATGTAAGTAAATTTATTCGTTTAAATTATATTAAGTTCACAAAAATACGAAAGTTTTAAATCAATGAGAAAATTACTTGCTTTATATAAAATAAAGTAAACAATAATCTCATTGTTTTGAGAATACTTTACAGACATTCAACTATATTGTAACTTTACAAAATTGAGACAAAACGTGCATGGTACGATTCTCCCACTGGATAAATGAATTCACTGAGAAAGAGAGAGAGAAAATAGTTTTCCTATAAAATATTAAGTTTTCTCATAAAACATGAGTCATAATTGATAGTTAAAGCTCAAAGAAGAATTTAATTAATCGATAGATTTCTGACGTCATATTTTAGTAATTTTAAGAATTTGTTCGAAAAGAATAAGAGAGATTTTTTACTTGATTTCATTTGTTGTCCTGATCTAAATTCCTTTGTTGCAAATACACAAAAAAAAATTCCCGTCTCTAGTGTTTTTAGAAATAAATAGTAACAGTAATTTATTTAACATAACAAATTAATTGTAGTTTCTCTATTTAACTGGAGTCCGTTAAGGGTTTATTCAACAGTCAGTTTTGAGTTTCATACACTTTTATCGAAAGTTTCGAATAAAAATGTAAGTTAACCAAAGTGTTCGAGGGAAAATATATATACATTCATTTTAAAAGTAATCACAAAATGAAATTTTTTAACGCTTTTAGATACACAATTAAAATTCCAAATGAAACAAAATACTTGACTATATTTAAGGCAATATGTAGTTAAATTAATTATATCATTTTCATGTATATTAAACATTTAACACTCATTCATTTTTAACTGGGAGAAATTTATAAGATATTTAAAGCGTATGTCAAATAAATGTTTTTAATTTAAACTTTAATCGTTTTATTGATATACTTAACTTTTGAATATTTTATTTTAAATAATCATTGTTTATTTTGTATATTAAGTAAGCTCTTACAGACGTTGGAGATAAAATCAGTATCTTACTCTATCATAGGCTAAAATTGCTAAATCAAGCACTGTCATATTTCCCCAATAAGGGTCCCGAAATGTCAAAATTTCCGACGTCTTCTTCCAATCCATTTTGTCACATTCCAAAAGGACATCGATAGCAATTTTTTCAAATTCCTATAAAGACAACTGATTAAATTTGGTGAAAATAAAAAATACTTAAAAGATATAAATTCTTAACTTGAAATAAAAGTAGAAATATCAAAAATACAAGAATAAATAAACTAAAAAGAGAGAAGCGCGACAGCAGTTGAAGATACAATTACCAAACTACAAGTCATGACAGTCAAATATTTAACAATACAAATAGAAATTCAAGTATTTCACTGTACATACAAAACCATCAAAACAAGCTGAAAACAATATACATTAAGAAATGTACAAATGAAAACAAGTATCAAAACCGTCAATTTCATTAGAGAAAGTTGGCAGTGGTGTCACACGTTTTCTTTTTCTGCTAATAGCGAAAGACAAGTGTCTTTTGGGATTTCCTGGCTTAACTTTTAGATATCTGACTTATACCATTAGAAAAAATCATGTATTTGTTCCACCTCTGCACCCAGTCCCTAATAAAGCTGACGGTGCACATATTTGTTTTTACTTTTAACTACAAAAAATGTACAGATGAATTTTAACTATACAAAAAATAAAACTTTTACAATACTATAAATAAATAGAAAAATAAAACCCTGCGAAATACTTCATGGCATCAAAGAATTAAAACAAATGTTAAGCTTCATCTTTCCTACATCGACATATATTGTTCTTTAAAATTAGTTCAGTCTCAAAATATTGAATGTGGGAATTGTCTTTGGAATGAAAATATGTGTCTATTACAGTCGAAAATATTCTAAATACGATATTTTAATTAATTTTTTCACACAATCTGCAATAATTTTGTAGTGAGTACATAAATATTTACGATTACTCTTATACATTATTTCCTATTTTTTAATTTTGTCTAGGGATTAATTATTGACATAGTCTATTTTCATGATTATTTAACTTCAAAACTATTTATACCTTCTTTTTATCCACATAAATAGATTTTTCTTCATTTTCGTAGGACATATTTAAGCGCCAGTATAAAGCTGTGGCAACCACTGACATTTGCAAAGGCTTTTGCGTTTCACTCCAGAAGAATAGTGCCAATTCTGTCCTAGGGATGAGATAATACTTAGCTTCACGAGTAAAAAACATTATTTTTCACAGATTGAAAACGCTTATCGTTTCCTAGTTAAAAAGTTAAATTCTATCATTTAGATGTTACTATTAAAAATTCAATTAATGCATTAAATGTACAGTATTGTCATTATTTAGTGCGTTATATTAAAAATTAAAATTATAGTTGAATGAGTCTGAATGACGTTACAAAAATATTGAGAAATAGGAATACTTGAGCAAAATTTTCAAATAATTCTAAGGAGTTATGTTTTTCATGTTATATTTAACCTTTATATCTATCAGAGATATCCATGTTGCCACCATTAATGGCTGCTATGATTTTATTTGTGGTACCGTAAAATGTATCTAGTAAAATCCAGTCACTGTACTGTGATAGTATATAAAAATTTGTCCTACATGAATACATTAATACCCGTTTTCATGCACATATATATAGTTCATATATTATGTTACGTGTCGAAATGCATTTCACTGTATTATCTTTCTACTCAATTTTTTTTCATGTAAAATTATTAATTTGATATTTTAAGCAAAAAATATTAAAAAAAGATAATTTTCAGAAATTCTAAGAGATATTTTCTTAAAATGCGATTATAATATGATTTATATACAAAATGCTAGTCATAAGGTCAGTTTTATTTTTAAAATTAAGGTCAGTTTTTATTTTAAAAAATGGTAACGAAATCCGACAGAAACTATGAAAAGCATCAACCGCTTTGGTAAACTTCACCTGAGAACAATGATTGCCCAGATAAAAAGCTCTCGGAAAGGCTGTTCAAAGTGCTCTCCAGAAATTCCTGTGGATTCAATGCCTCTCTTGCACGTTATATCTCGTTGATAAATGTCATGTCGATGTTTCCGCATAAGAAAACTCAAGAAATTAGAAATGTCTCTTAGATTGAAGTACTTATCTTTATGAGTGAGATCTTTCAAAACTACCAAAGCAGCTTCATTTTCAGCAATCTAAAAAGGTAAAAAAAATGCAATTCATAACAGTTATGTTAATAAAATGCGCCATTCTTTAAATGTTCATAAATTCAGAACTTACACATTCGTTGTAAAGTGTGCGCAACAATCCAACGGTTAAGTAATCCCTCATAACAATACCACGTTTCAGAAGCATTCTCACAAAAGCTGGCTTATTCGATATGAGCGCGGCTGTCATGGCTTCCTCGATGATGTCCAGAGGCCAAGATCCACAATCCGGAAACAGCATCTTAGCTACATCGGGCCGATTCCAACTAACAGCTAGCAACAGTTGCTCACGAAGGGTCGAACCTCTTTTATCTTGTGAATTTCAAAAAAAAAAAAATACTAATATTGGAAATTTTCAACAAATAATTGAAAATCTATGAAAGTTAACATTTTTCGGCATTATTAAACACCATTAACCGGTTATAATAATGTATTGTTAATATATTATAAAATCATCTTACATAAACGCGTATAGAAGGCCTACTTTTATGGTTTCAAATGTTCTCAGATACAGAAATCTTCCACAATATGAGGTTTTCAATACTGCATTTTATTAAAAATCCAACAAAATATATTTAAAATAATTAACTTGATATATGAAGGTACTGATAAAGTTTATTTGAGCAATAATGTAATACTTTATATAAAAAAAATATAGTTTTTTTAAATGGATGTGTAATAAAAAATCTGGGAAAATAAAAATATGCGAAATCAAATTGCTATATGAATTTTATTGAGAACCTGGCTGAAAACATTTACAATAACTAGTAAGATATAGCAGACTAATTTCATTATTTATTTATGTGATAATGAAATATAATTAAAAATATGTGAAATTGTGTACCACTTACTTTAAAAATAATAATTAAATTCAAAAATTACTTTTATTGCGATTAAATATTACTTACGTTTTATCACTGTAGTTAGAATGTGTAAGTCTAAGCCCTCATGTCCATTTACTTCATATATATGAATCTAGGAAATATAAATATAAAAACTTTTATATATATTTAAATATATATATTAGTATATAAATATTTATATCAAAGACCATCTTTGTTTGAAACACAAGTGAGAAATACTCTGATAAAATTTAAATTTTAAAAATTTAGTAACTTAAATGTATTAAATGAAGCCCAGAGGCGTATTGGCTGCGCTTTGTCATCCTAAAGCACAGGTTCGAGGTTCCATCCTTTGTTTGAATAAAACTGAGTAGAAAACAGGCTTCGGAACTAAACAATGGTGTATTTCGGTTAGGCTGGCCACCCAACTGGGACTTTTACATCGAACCCCATGGTCATGAAAACAAGTACGGATACTGTAAGCCTTAATCCCATATGCAACGTCGTGCTACTAAGTTTAGTTTAAATATATTAAAAATACGAAAAAGAACATGATCAATTGAAAAATGATATAAGGATTTATACGTCATATATAAGTGCACACAATCGCTTTATTCCGTGTATAAAATTAAGGTTGTTTGTGGTATCAATCTGCGCTTTTTTAAAAACTTGTATAATGCCTCACTCATAGCATAAAACGTTGAATTTGTATCAGGATAGTTATTCGGTTCAGAATTTTTTTTACATCACTCATTTCAGAAACAATAGATCTTGTACGTCTATGAACGTTTCGAGAAAATCTTTGGGTTCAATAAAGAGTTGGTTTTGAATAGTAACATTAGGTTTGTACACTTTTATTTAAAAAAATGGAAACAGTAAAGTAGAATCTTTATAAGGATGAAAAAAATGGACTTATCCCAGAAGAAGCACAACAAAATGCTGAACAAACTTGTTCTAAGGCATTGACTTTTTTGGACTTTTTCATATGATGTAACATTTAGGTCTTTGAATCTACTTACAAGTGCACTGGTGCTCAACATTAGGAAAAATTGCAAAGTATGTAGGATTTCGTAAAAATATGAATGAAATATTAAACTACTACTTCGAAACAAAGATTTAAATCTTTTGAACCAAATATATAAGCGCGTATGTATTTGTGGGAGTTAAAAGTAGATGAACAGTCTTCATAAGAGTGCGTAGAAAATTTCCCGTTTCGTTCCATAGAACGGACCCCATAGAAAATTTTTTTTCTGAGGAAATTGGTTAAATTCAGATTCAAAAATTAAAAATGTGTAACCACCAACTTTTGAATGATAGAATGGAGTGGTGTGAATCATGGCAAGAATAGATGCAGACCTGTATCAATTGCAGATTTGTAATAGAATTGAATGTAACCTCCAAATCTGTGCCCAACTCATGAAAAGAATTTCAGAATACTGTATCCATCAAGACAACTACTGGTAAATATCTTCCAACAAACCTGATGTCCAATGAATGACATGATTTTTCTATTGTAGTGAATGTATAGTTCTTCCTCAGTTCTCTCATGACTTCTATGGGATCCCAGGTACTAGTATTCAAAGGGTTACTGTGGATAAAGAAAGTTTCATTAGAAAAGGTTGTTTGCAAAAACATCCGTTGTTTCCTTATTCCTTGATTCTGCGATCAGAAGAATAAGGTTAGATTGGCATAGAGATAGTAAAAATTGGAGCAAAAGTACTAGTAGATGACCAATCTCTTCGATTCAAACTAAAATAATTTTTAATGAATCCGGATTCAACCCCACTACAAATTCTCAACTGACTTTCATATGGAAAAGATCAAGCCTTATTTCTTTCTCCAGTGTCTTGCAGAACAACCATTATGGAAACGAAGATTTAAGTAGATATTTATCTTGAATCGGGAAGAGGGGTGGCGATTTAACTGTTAATGTGATTTAAAGATACTTTTGAGATTTTCACAAACGATAATGTGAACATTACACGAAATTCATATATTTAGCTTTCTGAGCTAGATCTTGAGATCTCAACTATATAAAGCATGTCTAAGATTAGAGCAAGTGCAACTCGTATCTCTAAAACAGACCCAGGATCCGAAAAACTGGTTGTTGAATGAGTGCATCTGATAACCATAGGAACACATACGTTACTTTATTCCGGTAAGAAATCATGATTTGAGAAGCCAATATATATGTAAAAGGGAGGCATATTAAGAAATATTAGTTCTATTTTGTAACGACATTTTCAAAAATTTTCGTGTTTCTATATTGCAACTGTTAAAGGAAAATGTATTATATACATCATATGTAAACCAATTTTCATTAAATTTGTTCAGTTGTTAAAAAGTTAATCTAATAAACTTTAAAATTCCATCAATTTTGAACAGAAATATAAATTACAGTTCTCCAAATTTCATTAAAATGATTTTTGTGGTCTTAATTTATATAATCTCAGAAAATTCTCTCATTCAGATACTTGGATCTAAATATTTATTTCTATACTAATTTTAACATTTAGATAATGTTCTAAAACAAGCCGGCCAACTTGTCTAGTGGTCAGCGTGCCTGACTACGGATAGGGAGGTCCTGGGTTCGAATCCGAGTTCAGGCATGGATGTACTTTCTCTCTCTCTCTATCCTGTCTTTGTCCTTGCCTTGTGTGTGAATGTGGTATGAATGGTGCCCGCCCTATAAACGAGTCATGGCATGTGTGAGGTGAGATGGTGGCTCACCACCTGTGGTGCACCCGGGGCAACGCCTCGGCGGCAAAGAGGTCGCTGCTTCTGTCCGGTTCCTTGGGTATAAGGGGACAATACATCCCGATATACCCCGACCATTGGAAAAAAATGTTCTAAAACAAAACCCACTGTCTCAGCTTCCATTAAAAAAAATAAATAAAAATATTAAAAAAAAACATTTTGAAAATGTGAAATAGCATTAAGCTTAAATCTTAAAGCAATGATAATTATAATCTACTCTTGAACAAATTAACTATTTTATTTTCTCAAACTAATCAAACTTCTACACTTAGACAACTAGAATGTAAAAAAATAGAAGTAAGAAAAAGAAATGAATATTAACGCGATACCTTTCTAGCTATTCATAGATGGTTTCCGGAAAAATTTCAAGCTGTCGTTAAATGAACGCTTGAGTAATGGGTCTAGTAAGTATTTTGACCCATTGAGTAATGGGTCTAGTAAATATTTTACATAAATGAATATAAATATGCAAAAACAAGAAACTTGTGCCACTTAAGTAAAATACGTTAAAGTTCGTTGAAACTATCAGGATCTGAATGAAACACAGGTTGGCTGATAATATCAACCATAATATGGCAAACTTATTGCTAAGGAAATAGGTGCGATGCTATGTTCACGTGAACTTCATTTAATTTCCCCATAGAAATATAGCATCCCTATTTCTATCCACTCTAATGTGACTGATTCGCAATTTCTGGTTTTTATAACAAGTCGATTTTGGATCCTTTTAACTTTCATGGTCAACAGTTAACATTTGTTCTTGTCTCTGGGGTTAAATATTTTCTGTAAAATATTGTACTTTAAAAGTATGAAACAACTTTTAATTTCATATTTTTTCGTTCAGTTTCTCAAATTAATTTTTTTTTTAAAAAAAAATTCACTAATGGTAGGTTTCAGAGTGAATTTAAGATTTTATGAACATACTTCAGAGAGGTTTGTTCAATTATCTATTCCAATCGCAAAGGTATGCTTACTGATAATATTATTTAATAATTGCCATTTTGCATATTTTTAACTGCATTGAGACTTTAACGGGTCTTTTGCAAAATCATTCTCACCATAAGCAAGTTCCAGGATTATGTGTCATAGATTTATATTCTTGTTATTTATCCACTTGTTATTTATAAAACTTTAATGCGTTTCTGTAAACTGTTAATGGATTTATGTAGTGGAATCATCTGCCTTTTAGTGTTTGTGATATCTGTCTTCCTTGTCAAAGTTTTTTTAATAGAAGAATACCCTAATCTGTTTAATTTTTTTGTGCAAATGTTGTCCATCCTGCGGACGTTTCATGACAGTTACAATTTCCGTATTGATTCCTCCTATAACGAGTAAAAAAATTATACTTCACATTAACACTGCTGACCTTGGCTTAATGTACCATTCTTTATTTTAGAAAAGCTGTTCAAAACTCTAGACACAACTGTTGTACAGCTAATTGGAAAACACACCAATATAAATTTTTTATTATTACAAATCAAAGAAGAACTATAGTATTGATGACAAACCTTGATAGATTTATCATCATTTTTATGCATTCTTTGACACAAGTTTTCTTTTTTATTAGCGCATATTTTCTTTTAAGTAAAGAATTGTATTCATTATGGTAGACATTTTTCTTACTGTGTAATAAGCAACATAAGATGGTAATGTCTAGTAAGCATTTTTTGTTGTTTCTGGATTTAGACTACTTTTTACCAAGATGTCCCATAAAAATTCACAATTGGGAGTATTTGATATTTTAACAAGAACAAAGAGTATTTATTTTATATAATGCTTGTAAATCATAAATTATTGCTTATATATATTATTGCATAGTAAACGAATACAAATATAATCACTTCTTATCAGCATTAAAATTGTTATTCAAAATATAACTCAATATTATTACTTACTAAATGTTTTTTCTTGCAACATTTATAAATATCTTTTGTTTTGGCATCTAAAGTAGTTGAAGAAATTTTAAACTTTTTGCAATAAGTGTTCAGCATATTCCGTATCAAATCTTTGCCTTCTTCTGCTGCCATTCTTTCACATCTGTTCTCAAATATTATTATTATTATTAGAAGAAGAAGAAGAAGACTAATTTAAGTGCTCTGTAAATGACTAGAATAAAATAAGTAGATATTTGTACTTACTTTGAGCCCGATACATTGCAACAAGCAATAGCTGCGGCAATTATATCGGTAATATCACCAAACCCACAGCACAGCAACACCGGAATATCTTTCTGAAGGCATAATAATATTTCATCGATGGTATCAAGATCACCTCCAACAACAAGTAGGATTGATGGAATAGCCAAACCTGCACGAAAAGTCATATCAGTCATTTAAAATTTTGATTTTGGTTTTATATTTTTCAATCTTATTACTGTGCATTGTGTCAAAAACTGAAATATGTAATAGCATCACTTTCCATAAGCATTGGATATTTACTGACTAAAATAATATGTCAAGCATTTTTATAATATCAATGAATATTTTTAAGGCAGACATTAGATTGGCTCACAGCATTTTTTAAACACGGGTTTTAACATACCAGAAATGTAACAACTGTTATTTTCATATATTATATGTTTATATATTATGGCAATTCAAAACTAGAAATGATCGAATATGTATTGAAGCTTATCCCATATTCTTGTTGCAGGTAATGGGTCAGTACAGACTACGATGCAGTCAAAAGTGGAAGAGGCCATTGTGACAAAGCAGGGACCTGTTACGAAATATAACATGATACCATTCCTGAAATCATCATTAATCAAACTAGTGAAAGTCACACGTTGTTGTTTGTGACGCAGTTGCAAAGATCTCCTGAACCATGATCTCTGAGCTGATTATTCACTCTGCTGTAAAATGGTTCTATATTTTAGTACAAACACTTATTGTTTTGCCAATATTTCCAGTTTTTATTCAAACTTCATGGCATTGTTGTATTTATTCATTAAAACCATACATATAATACTCTATTATGTGTGAAAAGGCCACAAATATCTAGCATGACATTCTGAATGACTATAATGAATCCATCGATTTCATATTCTGATAACAGTCATGGGATCTCGAACAATGTAAGTAAAGGAATTGAAAAAAGAATAAATCTCTCTCTCTCTCTCACTCACTCACTCACTCACTCTCTCTCTCTCTCAGTAAGCAACAATTCAAAATGGTTTTAAATTCAAGATCGTGATGATAGGTATTTTTTCTTCTTACATGAGATGCAGCAACAATTTTTCTTAGTCGAAAACGAAGTTACGATGCAATTTTGCTACGAAAACTGAGTGTAGAAAAAACTTTTTCTATTATTAATATTTTAGATACTCTCAACACCTTTTTTGAAATGAATTAATCACAATTTGTTCTATTCTTCATAGAAATTCCATCTGCGTAGTATGCCAATTTTCTAGTATAACCAATTTAAAGGATTGGTATGTAAATAATTAACAGTGCAAATTAAAACATCTGATTACATTTATGACCAGTTTTCCGAATAACAAGTGATCATGAATATCAATATATAAAGATACATTATAGATATGTTTTGGATGCGTTGTCAGAGACGGAGATAAACCAAGGTTTACACATATACTTATATTGTAAATTTTCAAGTTAATTTTTCTCTATAGTATTAAATGCGTAAAATCAAACTATTCTGTTAAATAAAAAACTTAACAGAAATCATGTCAACCTGAACGTTTGTTAGCATACATCTTTTGAAGATCAATAAAAAATATCATATAAAGACTATTGTAGAATGTATATAAATTGAAACATAGTTATGAAACTTCTTATACTTAAGTGATTTGATGAATTTTAAAAAGATTAACATTTCATTACTAGGTTAACTATCCCTACACAGTTTGGCTTAAGGTAATTCGCATAAATCCTGTACGAGAATTATGCTCCGCAACAAGCAGCTTTTAAAAGGGTCAACAATCCAGTTCCTATATAATTAAAACTAGACTCCTATTTTTTATACATGAGGATTTAAGGAAAAAATACCTATAAAATATACTTAATAAAACCATGAAAAATGTATATAAACAGGGTATCCTGTTTATATGCATCTAAAACATGGATCATAAGAAAAAGATATATACTTAGGACCGCAAATATACGTGAGGATCAAAGGAATAGTCATGTTTACATTATAACACGATGTTGTCATCTTGTATAGATGTCATCTCTCAGTTTTCATAGATTGAATGTTATAAAGGCAGATAAAATATGGTCCAAAACCCTAAAATCAAGCATCAACAACCATTAAAAAAGTTACGACTAAGCTTCACATAGGCTGAGCATTATGGATCTTGATCTTGGAAAAACTGGAGGACTAGAAGGGATTTTCTTCAATCTCTCTTTTCTATCAGCGGCGCTAAAGATTACCACAGACATATAAGGAGGCAGGCAGAATAACTGATTCCACCCAGTATTTGTTATTGAACAATGTATTGCAGTAACATTAGAAATCATAAGGCAGAATAACTGATTCTACCCAGTATTTGATATTGAACACAATGTATATTGCAATATCATTAGAAATCATAATCTGAAGAGTAATCTGCAACAGTATGCAACACCTTTTTAATTATGCCACAAAGCACTCTCAGGGTTCAAATGTTCGTTAAATACATTTTGGATTAAGTGATATTGTCTGTGTTAACAAGATAGACATGTTCTGTTCATGAGCAATGTAACGCTAGATTTTGTACACTGAATGACTCTTGCAACAAAGTTTACTAAGATACAACATCTTCCCATAGCCAGAAAGGTCAGTAGTTCTTGCTTCAACAGAACACTTTTTTAACATGTGAAAACTAAGTAATCACTTGCTGCGTTTATGACTGAAATGTATTATAGATAGATAAGTATAACTTCAGTAACTTCAAATTCTACTTAGCATTCGATTATATTTCTGGGATGATATTAGTATAATCTAGTGATACTGCCAATTTTTTGTTCGCAACAATTCAACAAAATGTATTTTGTTCTGAATTTATAATCCTTTGTTTGTCTTCAAATATCATGCAAGTATAGTGTTCCGAGGCCATACTTCAATTTTTTTGCATATTTTTGTGACAGAATGTATATTCACTTCTTTTGTATAATTTTCAAAGATAGAGGGAAAATTTTCATTTGCGAAGTCATTGATTTCAGATTAAATGCGTGAAGCAAATGCTCAAAATAGGTGAATTAAAAAGAATATTTATATATATATATTTATTTAAGTTTAGAATCTTATTAAAAAGCCAAATTTAACAAGTTAAATTAATATATTTCTTATATATATATAAGAAAATACTTGTATACTTTATTTGCAATCAAGGGGGAAAATCTGCAAAATAATCATTAAAAGCAAAGATAGTCATAATACAATATATGGATGTATGGTGTAATTTATTTTTAGAATATTTAGGATACATATGGTGTAATTATATAATATGTAAGATATATGGTGTAATTTATTTTTAGAATACACCATTTAGTCATCTAAATCATGCTTATCAAATTTTCATTGCAGTCTGCCCTGGCTAGTGGTCAGAGTGCCTGACTGCGGATAGAGAGATCCTGGGTTCGAATCCCGGTTCAGGCATGGATGTACTTTCTCTCACTATCTATCCTGTATTTGTCCTTTCCTTGTATGAATGAAGTGTAAATGGTTGCCTACCCTATAAACGGGTCCCAATGGCACATGTGTACTGAAGCAGTCGGACTCCACACCAAATATTGTTCAGTATGGAAAAGTGGAGCAGCGCAAACCATATTGCCAGCCTAGCTATCACAAGGCAAAAAAATTTCTTTTTTCGTAGCCTGGTATAATTCAAATTCTTATTCCTATAATTCATTTATTAAATGTTGTATACATTCACCGCGTAAATAACAGAAATAGAAACAATTTTTACAAAAAAACTAAGTATGTACAAGTTTAATTTTTTAGAATCAATACTTTAAGAGTAATATATTAAACAATCTTAAAAATAATCATTGCAATTTTACATAAATATAGTTCTAAGCTCAGTGCAAATAAAATATAATTCAATTGCTCATGATCAAATAATATCTTAGTAAGATATCAAGTAATTATACAAAAATCAAACACACACACACACAAACTTCTTATAAACGAAAGAATTATGCACTTCAGCTCATTTAAAAGTGTAATGTTTATAAAGAAAAGTTCTATATATTCATTATCGAATCAGTTCGAATTCTTCCTCGTTTTATAGAAATTACTTATAAATTATGACACAGTATATTTTTGTTTGAATTTTGACATTTACAATTTACTTACATGAAAACCAAAATGCAAAATTTTATGTGTTTAAAAGATTTTATTAGTCAGCTTTTTGATATGAGATTCGGTATTAAATCGTGACTCTGATTGCGAAATATTGATAAAATTTTATCAAAATGATTTTAATTATCGTAACATTAGCTATAAGCAAATAACAAAATGTTCCAAAAATTTCCAATTATGGAAGAAAATTTGCAAAGAAAATGTATTCCAGAGACGCTGAGAAACTCTATATGGTTCTCTTTTTAAATGAAAAGCACCAATAATTAATTTCAATGTGCTTATATAAATGCATAACTCGAATTATTTATATTAATTACTTTATAATTAAGTATGTACAAGTTATCCCCTTACTTTTTTTGAAAAGAATCAAGATATGGACTTTTCCAGTTTCTACAACTTTATGATCATAAAAAAGAATTAAACACAAATAATTCAAAAATTGCAACGCGAAAAATAAATTATTTTTTAAGGGTTTTAAGCAGACAAATAAAAATTTTATTTAAAATAAAAAATTCCTAATTTTTTTTTTT
This sequence comes from Latrodectus elegans, assembly GCA_030067965.1. Taxonomy (NCBI): domain Eukaryota; kingdom Metazoa; phylum Arthropoda; class Arachnida; order Araneae; family Theridiidae; genus Latrodectus; species Latrodectus elegans. The sequence goes on from CM057817.1 coordinate 54,080,074, forward strand.
TATTTATTTATTTTTAAAGAGGGGTTTGTTGTTTGCTTGGTTACCATCCAAAAAATAATAGACTTTCAATATCGATATTTTTAAACTGTTTATAAGGATCTTTATGATATCATCTAGATTATAACAAGAAAAATTTAATTTCTGTTTTTCTGTGTGTCAAAATATGCCCCCTAATTTCCAGATTATTTATGTTATGATTTAATGCTACCTCGGAGAACAAGTAAACAGTGGTGATTCGAAAAATTTAATTTATCATGCAAAATTAATTAGTATTAAATAATTTGTTGTTTGCTTGGTTGCGTGATCCAAAAAACACAATAGATTTTCAATGTCGGTATTTTTAAACTGTTTGTAAACATCTTTAGTGTATCATTTGGATTACTAACGAATCTAAAAATTTAATTAACGTTTTCCTGACTCAAAATATGTCCCCTAATTTTCAGATTATCTGTGTTATGATGTAATGCTACCACGGAGAAAAAGTAAAGACTGATAACTTGAAAAATATTTTTTTTTATATTTTAAAAATAAATTACTATTTAAAAATTGAAAGTAAACAATGATCATGAGTGTGTTTGAAATTTTATCTTCCCTTCTGAAAAAGTTTTTGCTTCTGTGTTTGCAATCAGTGTATTTTTTCAATATTTGTGGATGTAACTTAAGAATTTTCTGCTATTTACCCACAAAACTAATAATTCACTCACGGATAATTCGGAGAAATGTAAAAATATATGGAAACTATGAAAAAAAATATGAGTCTTGACTCAATTCTTGATTTGCAACGTAATACAAATGTCTAATGAACATTTTTTTCAGAAACTAAGAAAATTAAATTTTAAAATTTCGTAACGAAAATTAATTTTCTTAGTTTTTGAAATCTGTAGATTGTTGAACAGTTTAGTAAAAAATGTTTTTTTGATTATTTTACTTATCGATGATTGAAAATCCATATCTCTTCGATTTAGTAAAAGCAAGAAAAGCTTTTAGCTTGCTCCTTATTATTTTTACTGTTTAATCATCAATACTTCTCGTACTTTATTCAATTTTTTTGTAGAGACTTTACAAGTTTTAAATTTATTAAACGTTTGATATTCAATGCCTCTTCATATGCTAATGCAATAGGGTCACACAAAAAGATTATAAATATTTCGAAGCTCAAATTGTTTTCTAATCAAATGTTCTTAAACAGATAATTGTTGAAACTTTTTTCACCTTCCTCTTCTTTTGTAGAGGAGATCTTATGCATCAATTCTACTCGAAATACTTCAGTTCCCTTGCACACCCTTTTGCTACCATCATCCACCAGTAAGAAATGCGTGTGTCCGGGATTAAGGTAAGCTCGACCACTTTCCAATTTGTGATGGGGCTTCACTTTATACCTCGAGTAATGCATCTCCTGAAAGGAACAATTGCTCATATACTACTAAACAATAAGAATTTCTTCATTTCTGTAAAATTTATGCAAATGTTTTATGCCTTTAAAAGTATAGTACAAATTTTTGAGTTGAAATTGTTTGATTATTAAGAGTAATGTATCAAATCTTTACGAATTTGAATTTATTTAAAAAATGCAAATATCGAAAATAATATTCGTTTTTTTTCTCCCCCGGAAGCATTCTTTAAACTGAAGTTATCAAAATTATCATTTACAAAATTAATACATTAACTTACATAATGCAATACTTAAGATACATCCTTGCTTATGCTTGTATTCTTTTATTTATTTTATCAAAAAATAATAGTAAAAATGTTTATTATTTACCTAACAGCGAATTCACTAATAATTCAATAGAAGCTCAGAAATGTTCTCTATGATTTATGATTAGAAAAATATCTGTGAGATTAAGTAATAAATTTATATATTAAGTACTTAGTATGTATAATGTCTGTTATATTATACTTATATTATACGCGTTGTGTTGTTACTGTTATATTATGCGTCACTTGCATGATGTCTATTATATTATTATATGCGATTGAAAGTAAGATTTCTAATTAAATGTTTTGAGGGAAAAAATTTTCAATACTTTTGAATCATTATTGATCAAGAGATCGCTGTTTTCCACGCATCCCCACTTGGTGACTCCAATGCATCGAATACCGTGAATCATTCGGTCTCTAGTAGATACCAAGTACTGTCTTTTCCTTACGGCATCACCTACTACTTTCACTAATCCGTAATTTAATCCACCAGTAAAAAGCCATGCATTTGCTGTTCTCAGAGCCTGTAACAAATTGAAAAAATTATTGTCTCTCTGTCATTTTTATCAACCACTAGTAAATAAAGCATATAGAATTCAATTTACCTTATTTATCAGCATTAACAGCACATGCATTTCAATGATACTAATCTGTCTAAAATTTTACCTTTTTATTAGACACAACTGTAGTAATTTATCTATTAATACAGAATAATTAACTTATAAATCTCAATTTAATTGTTCTAATTGTGGGTTTTGTCATTCATCACACAGTATATTTGTTTGATATTTTTGCATTTATCTTTTAATTTTACTTAGTATATTTATTTAGTGCAATTCCCTATATCTGTGTCAATTTTTTTATAAATACTTTTAACTATTGCCATAAAATTTCACGTTGAAGTGTTCCCAAATTTGTAACAGCTTACTGTGTTAATTATCACTTCTCTCAATCAAAATCTTTTGATAGTTAAGATTTCAGTAATTAATAATTACTATCTTTGCTAAGATAATGTTGAAAGCTTATATGACTGTAAAAATGTACTACTATTATCAATGACTATAACTTAACTCCTACTCTTGGAGTAGAAAAATATTTGTGAACTTAACTCAAGTATGCTAACATAGACAAGATAAAAATACTAGCTTACCAAAAAAATACTAATTAAAAAATAAAATAATAAATGTTAAATGTATAATTGATAAAATTCTTTATAATAAACATGTTTTCTAAGTACTTTCACTATATAACAGTGATAATGAATAAATTAAAACGAGGTATTTCAGAAGGTGTACAGTCCATAATTACATGAAATACTATGGCAAGACACCACTATATAAGAACGTTATCTTTATAGAATTTTAAAGTGTAATTATACTGATATATTTTGAATACCGAGAAAAACAAAAAAAAACTATTTAGTTAATGGGAATAACTGAAATAAAAATGAGATTTCGAATAATGATAATATAATATATCATTACTCCTTAATGATAACGAAAATGCTCTGATAAATGGTGAATATATAGAGCTTAATAGTACAAGATATGTGAAACAAGACTCTAAATTATACGAATAAACCACTAGAATGTAATTTGGAAGATATTTTGTCAATCACATAAATACAAATATGATGAACCAAAAGACTAAATGATGAAAACAAACGGAAGGTAGCGAAGATGCAGATTAAAAATAGTGAAACAGCATTTTATGAGGAATATAAGCTAAATCATAAAATCCATTCTAAGGTCAGTATTCTAACCAAATACTCATCATAAAATGCATTCTTGGCAAAAGTTTGTCGATATACATTGATACTACTATAATTAGGAGAATTGCATAGTAAAAACGAATAGATCCATGCAGTTGTTTCATCAATGCTCTGGGTAGAAGCGTAGTGAAAAGTTAATTCATCCAGAATTGGAAATGGTGGCTAATTAAGAAGAGCAAATGTGTGTTCATTTCTTGGTGATTGAGGGTACTAGAACACGCGAAATGCATCGTCACATGTCTGCAGTCTATGGCAAATATTGCATGAAATGTTTCGTAATAACTCCTGTAATAGTTTCTTTTCGTCTTCAAATCCTAGTTGCCAAATAAAAATAAGTTATGAAGAGGCACCAAACCAATAACCCATAAGTACAGTATGGGGTCCCTGCTCATTACTAAATCCTCATTATCAAATAAATTTATTTTTATTTGTTATTGGTTTCTTTTTCCTGTTCGATTCCACATTATTCTTAAGCAGGTTTGAAATTTTTCAGCTGCTAAATAGGGCTTTTGATGCTATATTCCACGGCATTTTTTTCCTCTGGACATCTATTCTCATCCCTCTAAATATGTCGGCTGTTCAAGGGAACACATTGCATGCAGTGAAAGAAAAGGCTTCACTGTACATACAAGCTTCCTTAAATTTTCTTCTGACTTAGCCTATATATAATGATTTCGCTAAACTCTTGAATATCTGGATTCCTCTCAACTCCTTCAAGTTCACGCAGAAGTAACCACAAATAACTTCTCTTGACAGAATCTATATGAATAGTTCTTTGTTCTAATCTACATAAAATTTCAAAAATATTTTTCTTTGTGTTTATTTTCTGTTAGTTTGATCATCTCCTATACTAATAAACAATTTATTATTTCTGATAATTCTTATGAAATTTTTAAGCGACACATCAAGAAAAAAATGATCATGTATATCACAGCTTTTATTTTAAAATTGCACGCATGCATTAAAATTCAAGAGTAAATTGATATAAATCATTTCATCATGTTAGAATGTATTGCTTGTTATAACTGCTAGCATTAATAAATAAATAATAAATTGGATTTATCATTTATATTATCTATTAAAATAATAAGTCAAATTTATTATTAAACACATCATAAATTTCATTTATTATTTTAAGTATAAAATGTAAATAAATTAAAGTATAGAATCAAATTTTGTCTCAAATAGAACTGCTACCAGATTCGGTTCCTGTAGCTTAAAGAGGAATAAAAGAAACAGAATCACACGTAAGTCATAAGCCCCATATTTAATTATTTTACATATTGAATTGTACAGAAAATAAAGTAAATTGAGTCATTATTCAATCTTCAGAAAAACAATGAATATTTGCATGAAAAACTTACTTTAACTAAATGATCCCCAAATGTCTCTTTCCATTCCGGATCTTCCACAAAGGACGAACCATTTCCAATAACTGATAAGATAAATTGAGGGGGTTTAGGCTCATTCATTTTCCAATAATCTTGCATTAAGGACACAAGACAATCTAATGAATTATCATCTGCTAATCGGATGTACTGAAAATTTTAAAATATTTAGGATATTGAAAACAACACCCATACATATCAAAATATCAATACAATTATCAAAAATATTAAAGTTTACTTGTACATTCCAAGGTGTAAAAATTTAACAACATTAATGACAATGTAATTCAAATTTTAACAATATTAAAAATGAAAGCCCAAACTTCAAATGATGAGTACAGTCATATTATGCATTATAATTTTTTGTACATATTTTCTAAGAGAGTCAAATTTTGCAATATTAATAATTTAAAAAGCATAAGTTTCAAACAAGTCATTGAAATCAAGCTATATATTAAATTTTATTACATTTCAGAGAAATTGAAAATTTAACAATGCTTATTATAATAGAATTCAATTGCTGCAAATTTAACAATATTAATGATATTCAAAGCATACATTTCAATAACTTAATACAATCACTTAATACACATTAATATTTATTTACTTTGTAAGAAATTAATTTATAAGTTATTTTCTTGAAATAAAATAAAACACGTAATGAAATTTAAGCAATTTTCAAAAGTAAAAATAATTCAAATTTATGTTTTTACTAGTTAAAGTGACTAAAATTTATTTTTAATTAAAGTACAACGGTCATAAAGCGAAAGTTTTACGTTTTTACGATAACTGAACTGATTTATATTTTACGCTATTCTCCGTAAGTATAAAATTAATCATAACTGAACTGATTTATATTTTACGCTTTTCTCCGTAAGTATAAAATTAATTATAACTGAACTGATTTATATTTTACCCTATTCTCCGTAAGTATAAAATTAATCATAACTGAACTGATTTATATTTTACCCTATTCTCCGTAAGTATAAAATTAATCATAACTGAACTGATTTATATTTTACGCTATTCTCCGTAAGTATAAAATTAAGCATTTGCACAGTATTTTGTGGTTGAAATACACGAAACGTTTTCATTATTCAAAATCAAGTCATGAAATATTAATTGAAGTCATTACCTTAGCTGGTTTCAACAATCCCAAGCCATCCATTTGGAATTCAATCTTTCCATATGCATTGGTAGGATAGCTTTTAATCCTAGGTCCTTCAGTTACTGACAAGACTTGACGACGATCTACCGTGCCAGGCAATGTGCTCTCCAGAATGATTTTGGATTTATGTTCCTTGAATGACCCGCCACACAAACAGTTTCTGTTAAAACAAGATCATTGGTTGAATACATTGGTATTAAAAAAAATTATAAATGTCACTGGAGATATTTTAGAACTTAACGTTTTGAATTATTTTGATACAATGTAAACCTATCGTCAATATCTAATTCTTGGAATTATTTTTGCGTAAACAAATTCAAAATCGTAACTTAATAAATTTAAGGAAATATAATAATTTTTCTGTTAGAGTTTTATTTTTGTTTTTCTTAAATAGAAAAGTATGTATTTTGAGCTTCATTTTTTTTTTAAAATATACAGAACTTAATGTAAGTTTAATTATTCTTCATGGATTTATAAATGAAGATAGAGAGTAGATTGTTTGAACAACGTTATCACTCATATATTATAAGCCAAAAATCGTTATGAGAAAACGTGATTTAAGTTGCAATAAATGAAACAAAATACACAAAATTTTAAAAATTTGTAAACTGTGATTAGTTAAATTTCATTCAATGCTGATTAATTCTTTCATTTTTAATCGCCATTCTTTAGGGAAAAATTTTTTGTCCAATGGTTGGGGTATATCGGGATGTATTATCCCCTTATACAAAAGGAACCGGCCAGAAATAATGACCTCTTTGCCACCGAGGCATTGCCCCGGGTGCACCACAGGGAGTAGGCCACCATCGCACCCAAACATATGCCATAGGGACCCGTTTATAGGGTAGGCACCCTTCATATCTCATTCACACACAAGGGAAGACAAAGACAGGATAGAGAGAGAGAAAGTACATCCATACCTGAACCGGGATACGAACCCAAGACCTCCCTATCCATAGTCAGGCACGCTGACCTCTAGACAAATTGGACATATCTTTACGAAAAATAATTTACAAGAATCTCGAAGTGTAATGTTTGACGCTTGGTCTAGTCATTTATTAAATAGCTCTAAGCCATTATAATTAAGGCTAGATTACTTTAATAGTACTGTCATGTAATTATTTTATATATTTTAACCACATCATTTACAGCAAAATATAGAAGAATTTTTAAATTTGAAAGTTGGTGTCTTGTCTAGTCATGTCTCAATGCCAAGATCCTTATAATCGCATAATACATTTCTTATATTTATGATTCTCTTTTCTTAGTTTGTTTGTTTGTAGCTCAACGTCTGTTTTTTAGCACACGTGGGATAATGAGACCTGAAACTAATATTTAAAGTGGATTCCAAACCACTAGAAACATCCATGTCCAAGATGGGACTCGAACCCACGAATTCTCCTTCCTTAGAACAAAATATACTGAAATCTCAAAATATGGAGAAAAGCTTAATCTGGTATATACACTTGCTAAACAACTTTAATATATGTTAAATGTCTATAAATTTCTGAAAATATAGTCTTAAATATTAATTTAAGGTATAAAACTTTTAATTCATGATGAAATCAATTTTGTTAAATAATATAAAATTTATAGTTAATCAACTATTATAAAAATACTTATTTTTTAATGCTGTAGTCTGTATCATTTTTATGAATTAAAATTGACATTATTTAACTCATTTAAGAAAAAAATAAACCAAATTATTTGACGAGAAAAATATTCATAACCATAATATTATAAAAACTATTCCAGAGGGAAATATTTTTAGATCAATCAATTAACATAATACGTTTATTAAAAAAATATGTCCTTCTTACGGTGTCTGTAGAGCTGGTTCAAATATTGTGCATTCTTTCCTTGTAAAATTTTCTACAAGGAATTGAAAGAGATAAGGATGAATCTGCAAGAAAAAACAAGAAAACAAAAACAATGAAAACAATAAAAGGAATAATCATATTATTTTTTCAGATTATCGATAACGCTTGATTACATTCTTTAGTTAAAATAATCATGGATTTGTACAGTATGTTTAATTAAATGTAGGCTTTATTAATGAATTCATTTAGTTTTATTAAGTTATTATTCGTTAGAATCATTTTATAACTTTGTGAAGTTCAATTGTTTTTTTCATATTTGGGATATTATTGCAAAATCTTTGAAATATAGCTTCCTATTTTGTATTAAGATAAATATACACTTTATATTGTGTTAATATAAATTGTTTTATTATTTATATGATCTCTACTTTTAAAACTGAATTTTAAATGTTTATCTGTAACTGTAATTCGAATGTCAGGATATAAAAATTTATGTTTTGTTTATTCTCATATTTGTGATAAAGATGCTTAAATTATTCAAGTGTCAAATGTTTCTGACCATGGGATAAAGTATAAACTAATAAAAAATACGAGAAATTATATGCGAAGAAAGATTAAACTTAATTTTGTTTTAACTCTATTGTAAAATAAGTTAATTGTTAGTCAATGCAATTAGCCTTTCAGATAGATACATGGGATAAAATTAATCTAAGTGTTAAACGTGCTTGATCTTATTAAACGCGCTTATTTGTAAAATTAACTTGAGACAATATGGTAAGGAGTAATGAGAACAGAAAATGTGAAAACCTGTTTGGGAAGAAGTACAAAGATGTTTGGGAAGAAGAATTTGCTTAGGATCTTTTATGAGACAAATGAATCATTAGATATCATAATTTAATTCTATGATAAATAAAATGGATAAAATTTACATTGCGTTCGTATAAAATTAAGAATTCGAGGATTAACTATTTGTGAAAAATCTGTTTTCTCAACTTCTATGATACCGTACCTCTGTCATTGAGGAATAACGGTTCCATTGCCAAAGTCTCTCTGCGTCTGATGTAGAACCACATTCAGCCTCACTGTCTTGACCATTGTCCAAGCAGAGACAATCACTGTAAAATAATCTTTATGAAGATAAATACTATAAATTTTATGAGAAAATATAATATAAAAAGTGCTTATAAACGAAAACCATGTACCACAAAAATTAGTTTCATCTGTATAATCTAACTTTTTTAAATTATTGAACTTAATTTTGAATAGAACTTTGTAGATTATATTATTCAAAGTCTCACGTATGTTTTAAACTCAAAATTGCAGTTTATACTACTTGAGAAATGAATTAATGTTTTATAAGTTCAGTTTCATTGACTTAAGATGATGAAATTATAATAAAAAATTCAAGTCCTTTGATGTTTGTATGCTATATTATTTATTCAATATTAGGTATACAGGAAAGCTCTGTCCGTTGATTGATGACGATGTTGTTAAAAACATGTTCCAGCAAGATCTTTTTCTAACAGCATCAGAGATCGTAGAAAGCTTAATTCAGCTCAGCCAACGATTTCGGTTCATATTCAGAAGATAGGATTGATGTGGATATATTCAATATGGGTGCCACATGAATTAAGTCAGAAGAATTTGGGTGGTCGAGTCATCATATTCCTAACTCTATTTGTTAGAAACAAAATCAAGCCCTTCTTGAACCGGATGATAACTAGGAATGAAAAGTGGATTACTTACGAAAACATCGTATGAGAAAAGGGCACATTGTGCGGAAAACCTAGTAATTCCAACTTTAAAACAAATTTAGCGCTGAATAAGAGAATGTTGGGTATATGATGGGGCATTTGAGGACCAATATATTATAAGCATTAAATATTGAACGAAAAGTTCAATTCAGAAAAATATTATCAGCAACTGAATAAGAAAAGAAGCTGGCGATGTTCTAAGAAAGAGGCCAAGAAAAGAATTGGTCAAAGAATTTGACTGTGAAATTCTATCCCATGCATCATATATTCCAGAATTTATCACTGTTAAGTATCACTTGTTTCAGTCTTTGCAAAATTTTTTGCAGGGCAAAAAATTCAACAACGAAGAAAATATTAGACAAGCACTGGTTCAATTTTTGGGCTGTAGAGATAAAACACATTTTTTTAAAAGTGGGATATACAAATTGTCATCAAGCTGAAAGAATTTATAAATAATAACAGTTATATTATTCAATAAAGTTTATAAAAGGGAAGAAAAATTTATTTTTTTGTTTTATTCTAAAAACAAACAGAACTTTTCAGTAAACCTAACATTTAAAAAGTTACAGTACTGAATATGAAAATAAATTTTCTTTAATGATTTTGTATGAATGAATTTTCTTTGAAAACCCATTATTATAATATAAATCTAATATTTTCTTTCTTCAGGAGTTAAGATGAAAAATTTATTTGGCTTTTAAATAATTTCAAATTCTCTCACATCCTGTGAACAAATATTTTGAAAGAAAATTCTTCGCTTTCAATATAATTTATTTAAATAATGAAAAAATTCTTGATTTTTTGGTAGCATTAATACTTTTAAATATCTCATTTAATCCTTACACTAAATTTTTTGGGGAGTAATCTTCTTATCATATTTAAGCAAGCTGGAATTCTATTAATAGTTTATTTTATCTTTTATGCTGTAAAATGTAAAATAAATTAAAGTTAATTTCAAATTAACTTTTTGCTTTAATTAACTTGAAACGAATTTTTTTAATATCTTGCCAATTACAAGTCATCTCTAAGATTCGCTAATTATTTCAACCTCCGCAATCATTTGTCATACCCACACACATACTTTCAAATCGAAAAATATACCTGAAAATAATCGCATTTTTGTACGAAACTCATTTTAAATCGAAAAATATGTTTTTAAAAGAAATATAAAATATAGTTTATTTTTTTTATCAGTTCTCAATTCTAGGAAATAGCTTGAAAAATATTTTTGGTGCAAATATGTTATTAACGAAACATTGTTGCCTTTTTAAAACTGACAAATGTAAAATATTATAAATTATAACTGAAGGCAATATTTTCTATGTCTTCTAATATGTCAATTTGTGTCATGATCTTTTTGCATTAATTTTAAAATATAATTTTCAGTAAATTTTATTTCTTCTTAATTATTTTACACAATTTATTCTCTACTACTCCAAAAAATCGTATTTAAATCATTTAACTCATTTAGATTGATGATTAAGAATACCTATTATTAAGTTTCTTATAATAATTGAAAACAGTAAATTTTACTTAATTACTATTTTAAAGTTACCTTTTATTTTACATTTCCTGTCTAAAATCAATGTTTCTCTATTTAATTTAGAAAAACGAAGTCTATCTAAAAACGATCATTTGATCACTTGTGGTACTAATCGGTCCATATTTAATCGAGAAACATATAAACTTACATTTTACATATTTTTTAATTAAAGTGTAAAATGCTTGAGGTTGATTAATTTAAACGACTACAAAGCTGTTGTATAATTTGAATACATTTGTTTGAATTAACTAAAGCAATTTTCCAATAATATTCACTTAAAATTCGTTTAATAAATTATGCGATATATTCATACCTTATAATTTCAGAATGAATGAAAAATATTATTATTCTCAGAAATACATTATCAATAGCAATTCATATTTTATTTTTAATTTCTAGTTTATCGGTATATTAAAACACTAATTTAAGACAATTTTACAAAGTAAACATTTAAGAAAATTTGAAAAATGTATAAATTATTACAACAAAAAGAAAACCGTTATCCTGAAATAGTTTAACATTAGAAAAAAGGAGAAGGTAAGCACACCCTCTAAAATGACAAAAAAATAATATAATAATTTGAAAAAACAGTTTAAGTCAAAAATATGACAAAGATACAGAAATATCAAGTGCAAATTATAGAATTTCTTCTTTAAAATAAAACATCTCGAGAAAATGATTCAGCTGCCACGAAATAAATGAGGGAATGACAGTGCGGATTGACTCTTTCTTGTCAAATTTAGTTTATATAAATTTCAAATCTTGGCGAAATCAAATGTAGCTGAGAATGTTTTATGTAGAATAGAGCATACAGAGAATTCCGCAAATTCTTTACAAATGCACATGCAACTTATTATTAATTTTGGTAACACGTCAGCTCATTTCAGCTATTTCTTAAAAACTCTTTCTCCGATATTTATAAATATTCAATCAACTTTCATTATTATCAGTAAAACTGAAGGTTTTTCAAAATCATTTTGCATTTTACAAAATCTAAGCATCGTTTTGAACTATTTTGAAATATGAAATTAATAATCTGCTTATATATATATATATATATATATATATATATATATATATACATACACATATATATAATATATATATATATATATAAACAATTGTTTAAAATCAGAAGTGATATCAGATTATATTTAAGAGAAACATGGTTTTTATTCTTGGGAAATTATAAACGAAAGCAAAATCAGAGCTATTATTATAGATTGAACATCTTTCTCTGTTGCCGAAAGACATTATTTTATTCGTTTAAAGCAATGTCTCTGGCGGAGTAGAGCATAATTGCTTCATTAATTCCGGCAGATCATTAATCACTAAAGTAGCTCCATGTTAATAAATTTTCAGAGCCCCTTTTGAATAATTGAGAATATCTCTTAAGGAATTACTTGAAAGAGTACTTTTACACCTGTAAGTTTTACAAGTTTATTACATAAAGCTTATTTGGAATTCATTTAAGAAAAGAAGAAACATTCCAATATTCATGAATAATATTTGTATATCACAAAATATATGACATCGGATAAAATATTTATTTGCATAAAATATCCATCAGGGAATCCTCTATTTTATATGAAAAGTTCAAATTTAGCTTAAAGAAACATCTTTCCATTGAAAATAAAAATGATGGAAATTAAAATCTCTCTCTTTCTCCCTCTCTCTTTCTCCCTCTCACTCCCTCTCTCTTTCTCCCTCTCCTTCTCTCTCTCTCTCTTATACGCACACACACACACATTTACTTAAGAGATTATAAAGCAATTAGAAAGATGTAACCGTCGTAAATATTGTAAGATTTAGGATACTGTCACTTATTTTTAAAGATAATTAAGGGTTTTCTGTAAAAAAAATATCTGGTAGTAAAATTCCATTGAAATGGAAATAAAAGAATATACAAGAATAAGATATTGAGAGGTTGGTATATTTATCCTTCTATAGTCACATTTTTATACACGAAACCTAATTAACCTGGACCTACAATTTTAAGTGTATTCCGTTCTGAAACATTACAAGAATCAAGATCCAAGGTCAGAACTGAACCCACAAACACAGTTAAACTAATCTGTAGAGTTATAAACTCCCAGATCTATTTAAGAAGTTCCATAACTGATCGAAATTTATGACATTTTAAAGCATAACTCCACAAATAAATCTGAGTTCTTTATCTGACTAATATTTGGCAATGCAAGCAGCTTTATCCGAATAATAATTAGCAATATAAATCCCTTAGTGATTTCAGACTATTCCCGTCCAATTACCATTTTACTGGTATTTGAACTACAGGATGTCTAATTTAACCAGGACTTACAGTTTAAAGTGAATTCTGAACCACTACAAGTATTCGCATCTGGAATGGAACCCACGAACTGTTGAAATGAAGACTTTTCAAACTCGTAGCTGAAGTTTTTTACCATATAAGGGTGATGGATCACATTTAAATATCAAGTGTATATATATATATTTCTATGATTGAAATAAATTAAATGAATAAGTAACTTTTGACAGTATGGGTATATCTGTATAATTTATTCATACCTGTATTTGAAATATAATTCTTAAATTTCTTTCTATTTTTGATTTATGTTTAATTTACTTTACTAATATTTAAATTTCCATTTGACAAATTCTTCGATTGAGAATTTTTAAAACTTCTTGTGGCGTTTACAGTTTTTATACATTCCTGTACATTCTGGTCCCTGATTTGAAGGATTAGAGGAGTTCACAAAACTCAAAATAAAAAGTATATTTAGTTCTCAAATATTTCTTAAATCTATTAATTTATACAATAAAACGTTCTCAATTTATGTACCTAAAAATGGGTGAGGTTAGCTGAAATATTTGACATCTAATTCGGGGAGCAAGCTCCCTAATAAAAGATTAGAGGAATTTACAAATTTCTAAATAAAAATTATATTTCATTCACAAACATTTCTAATATTTATTAATTTATACAATAAAATATTCTCAATTTATGTACCTAAAAATGGGTGAGATTAATTCCAATTCTGTGGTGCTTATAAACTAATTAGTCAAATGATTGAAGTACTGAAACTGAATGAAAATTCATCATTTTCAAAAATTTATTTTATCTTTGATTATAGTCGCATTATATAAAAATATAATCTTATTCTAAAACTAAATATTAGGTACAATACATAGTTTTAGAATAAGATTAATAAATAGATTTAAATATAAAGTATATATATATATTAAAAAAATATTACAATTTAAAATTTAAATTATTTTTGAATTTATGTACCTACCAAAAAAATAAAAGCAATTCTAGAGTTCAGTTTCAAAAACTATTGTCTATTGGAAAGATCATCCATTATTAAACCATTTTTTCCAATTCTTATATAATCATTTGAGGTTGAGTAAATTCAAATTGAATATACGTTCAAGCAAATTTTTAAAACAAAACCTAACAAAATTATAGCTAATACCTTCTTTTATCGGTGCTTATTTCTTATTTCTATTTTGTTTCATCTTTTACTATTTCACGATTAAATTTATCAGAATCTTTCTTTTATCCAAATATTAAAGTTTATCTTCTTTAAAAAATTAAAAAGCTTTACTAAATATTTTCTGAAACATAACAATATTGTAATAATAGCATAAGAAAATAAAGACATTTGTATTCAATTTTTGCATCCAATCCCATGGTTATCAGCTGAAAAAAATATTTAGTTGCTTAATTTTATGAAAATAGAATTCACAGTGCTGATACAAAACTTTTTTGAGGCTATTATTATTATTAAATTAATAATAATATATATTATATTTATATATAATATCAATTTTAAGCGATTTTAATTTACTGACACCAATATTTTAATAACTATACACTATTTAAAAGCTAAATAAATATATCCTTCACATAAGATGTTATACTAGTTAAAAATTACAAAAATATTCCGACTTCTTTGAGGTAACTGTAAGGTTAATTAAAAGCTATGATTAATTAACATGTATTATAAGGTCTTATAAATTGTTTGAGCAGTTGAATGCAACTTAAGTTTGACTACCGTGACACAGATCATTAATTAATTCAAAGACGCAATGAACTACAATAAAATATAAATTCTCTATGCATATTTATAGCACATTTACCATAAATATTAATTTAAAGTATCTTCCAATAAGTGTTTTACATTAGTTATAATAATAAATTTCATCAATAATAATAAATATTTTTATTTATGACCAATAAAAAATATTACTCATTGTTTCTCAATGAAATTATTCTTTTTAAGGCGTTAAATAACTTACTTAAAATATATTAATAAAATAAAAATCCATAGGTATCCATATTTTTTAATCTTAAAATTTATTAAAATTCCCTTGATTCTAAAGTTTCTTCTAATAAATATGATATTAGAAATAAGAATGAATTATCAAAGTAAAAAATTTCAAATTTAACAATTAAATATCCTTTGTTTACGGTATAGTGACAAATTAAGGCTTTGAAGTATATATAGTATAGTAATAATAAATAATGTATAGTAATATTATATATATATAGTAATAAAAATACTCATTTTTTATCTTTGTTCTTAGTTTTTTCTGTATCATTTAAGTGACAAGAAGTTTTTCTTTCACAATTAATCTAACAAGCTAGTATGAATAAAAATTAATTTATAGTATCTCACCACATGTCTAAGTCGTTGCCTTCAGTGCCAATCAGCGTAAATTTTCTCTAAATTTATCCATTGATAGTTATAACTAAAACACAAAATGCAATTTCAAATATAAGATTCCATTCAAGGAAATAATTTAACATATAGATTCATTTACTAATCATTTATTAATAATAAGTTTTTTATAAACAGTGAACTACTTGTATAAATTTATCATGATTATATTAAAAAGCACAATTAAGAACAGCATAATTATTAAGGGCATTGTTATCAATTAATTTAAGCAATTTAAATAAAAGCTAAAATAATTCATATTCTTGATAATAATCTATTTATATAAATTTATCATTCCAAACGGCACAATTTTTATATTTAGGTATGATTACACATTAATTTTGCAATTAATTAATTAAACTGCTAATTTAGGATAAAATATAAATTTAGTGAATTTTAGAACGTAAAAAACTAGTTTGCAAAATCAAATTATAATTATGTTTCCAAGTAAATTTTAGTAAATAAAAAACTTATGATTCAATGAATTATTTACTATAATATAGCACCAAATATATGTAAATATATTTACTATATATACACATACACATATATGTGCTTATGTACATATATACATACACGCTTATATATATATATATATATATATATATATATAATAAATTAAAAATAATCTTGTTGAATAACATTTCCTAGAAGATTTCTTCACCGTAAAGCTTACCTTTGCTGAGAAGCATTCCCTCCATTGAGAATGCTGAGGGTGTGAGTCTTGGAGAGGAAGCCATCCCGGTAGCATGTGCCGGAAGTTCTCCATTCAAATCTCAGGTGCCCTATTAAATGGTTGTCCACTGGCGTTGCTAGGAGACTGGAGTGTTTATTCGCCAAATCTTTCCACAAGTTGGGAAGAAATGATACATCGAGAGAGATTCGGTTTCGTAATTCACGCACTTCTGTGCTCGACCTAAATAGGAATTGGAACTCATCGAATACATTACTAACAGATGAAGAGTATTGGATGACTATTGATATTTTTGACCATGACATTAGATCCAATTTATCATTAATCACGCTTAATAGAACATTTGTGGGGCACTATTAGGTTATGTTTGGTAATCATTCCCACAATGCCGGTAGCTGCGGAATGATTGTGAGGGAATTATTTGTAAAAACATTGTCGTTATAATTACTGTAAACAAATAATTAGTAATTATTTACTTATAAATTTTTTATTTCTAATGCCCGGCGGCCCTTAGGATATACATATTCAGCGCTATATAATGGGCGAAGTTGATAATATCTTATGCATACATACATACATAGCGGTGCAGTCGAACCCCGGACTTTTGGTTAACGAGTTTGAAATACTCGCCTATCACCAAGTGCCTCGTAATTTGAGCCACGGTCAGATCACGAGGTCTTGCATCAGTTGGCACCCTCCTCTCCACATTCACGTCACTCCAACGGAGAAACTTTGGATGTCCCATATTAATGTGGACATGTCCCCAACCCACGGAGTTCAAGCAACCCAGTGAGGGTGAGTACGTGGCCATCCTCCCAATCATTGCCCGGTATCTTATACAGCGGAGCATCTAGTGGGTGTGCCATCTTTGCTTAGAAAGTGAAGGGATAAAGAAAGACAACTCAGAGAGATAAAGGAACATCCATATCACCCGAACCAGGATTCGAACTAGGGACCAATTGCTTCGAAGTTAGGGAAGCTAACCTCACCACCATCAGTCGGCTGCTTTTAAAAAATAGAAAATAAATTATTTAATTCAGTTGTTCCGAGTAATATAATAAAATAATCTTAATCAAAAAATTCTTAAAATACTGAAACTTAATTACCTTACCAATGACTTTAAAATGAGATTTTCTGTTAATTTTTATCTATATTTTTAAAATAAAAATTATATCCAAAATTATCAGAATTCTTGAATTTTTTCTATGACTTCATCAAAGCAAAAAACGTTTCAATGACAATATACTCAATAAATATATTTTATTTTATTCCCGGTTATAAAATAATAATTTTGAAAAAAAAACAATTATTAAATTTTATATATTTGATGTTAATGAGATGTAGCTATTTAAATGTATAAAATTTTTAATTTAAGATGAAGTTGTATTATTCAATTAAGATAAAGGTAAATTCAGAAATGAAGGCCTAATAATATGACACAATATCAGAAAAATGATTTATAAAATTTATAGCTGCGAATCTGGAAAAATTATAGCCATACATTTAAAATTAGGAACTTAAAACACTTTCTATCATACTTTTGAAACACCCTGCATATAAATAAATGAATGTTAATTATTCAGTTTAAAATCAAACTCTGCAACATTTTTTTCATATTAATAGAAATTATTTTTAATGATAGTTTTATTTTAGATAAATCAATATAAGCATTAAATTTAATGAATATGAATGTATTACAAACTATTCCTTACCCAAAAGAATCAGCTATTATATAACTCAATATCTCTATGTTTGTTATCTTATATGTTTGTTCTTATTAAAATCATTTAAGTTTATTAATATTATAAATTTTTTTTATGTTATTAATATAATAGAATCGATAATATTGTTAAATATATCGAATTTTATATTCATCCATTTTTTTTCACCTTCTATATTCTTAATTTTAGATTTTTTCTTGGAGACTGTCTCACAGACAAAAGATGTCTTACGATAATTTTTCACCAGAAATAGAAGTTATTACATAAAAATAAGAAAAGTACCAAAAAAAGAACTTAATTCTCAAAGTTTTATTTTTAACTTGGTTTAATTTTTAATTAAGGCGTACTAAAAGCTTTATTTTAAACTTGTAATATTGGTTAGATATTGTATAATAATTTTATCCTCTCTTTTTCACTTCGATATTCTTAATACCAGATATTTTCTGGAAAGTCTCATTACTAGCGATATTACCAATTTCATTATTTTCGTACTTGATAAGGAAGTAATAACATCTGAAGGAGAAAATATTAAATTAATTAGGGGGAAAAGAAATCCCTAATTTTTACGTGAACTGCAAGACTAATGTTTCGGATTCACACTTGGTCTACCATACTTTCAGTCGTAACATCACCCCAACAGTTTTAAAACTGTTGGGGTGATGTTACGACTGATATCATGCCGGTCATCATTGATTATTTCTGTGATTTTATAAACATTTTTACCAGTGTGAGGTGTATCTTTGACATTAAAAATGTATGAACGGAATCGACAAAACCAAAAAATTATCGATTGTTTCACTATCGCGACTGTATATACCATACAAAATTTCAGCCTCTGGTTTGTGTCTTTATCAAAGGAAAACTGCAAAATATGCCAATTTTTTTCTCTGTTGACTTCTATTTTAAACACCCTGTAACTCACAAGTGAACGGACCAAGCAAAAACCAGCAAATAATATATGAATACAAAATGTCATCTTCCCAAAGAGAAAAAATCTGATTAAATCTTTAAGAGATATCGATCACAACAACCAGCTATCGAAAAAAATAATAGAGATGTCTTTTTTTTTTCCTACTCTATTACATTCAATCTTTGGTTAACTTTAGTACCAAATATAGTAAATACTTGGTATTTTTCTTATTTTTATGTTAGTTCTTAAATGTTTCACATGATTCTCTTTAGAACAATATAATGATTCAAACGCCATGAAATCAGGTACAGTTGTATCCTATTTTGCGGGTCACTATCAAAATTTCAGTCGATTTATTATTTTATTGAGAATAGTGTGACAAAATGAGACTACAAACCTATGATTGAGCATTCTTCCCTTTAAACATAACTCAACTTTAACTGAAACTCAAATTTTAGACAGAATTTGTTCTTTTTGAATTCTGTGTCATAAACATGGAGGGAGACAATCGGAAAATGAAAGATCTTGGAAGGGATGACACAAATAAAGGACTTGTAATGTGGGATTATACTGTTAGTGAATGATGCTTTCAAGGGTTCATTGACTCTGAGTTTGCTCCACATTCTCAGAATGAAAATGAGACGACTTAACTTTCATTAGGTCCAAGACAATCACGTACTGGTTGCTAGGCAACACTTCAAACATAAAGGGGCACCGCACCCTTATTGTTTTCATTAAAATAAAAGGGCAATCTCTACAATAAAATGACAAGCAAATTTAATTTTTTTGGTCATTCTTTGTAAAGTTTATTTTAACTGTCTTCAATAGCTCTGGAAATCCAAGCATTTTTTATTTGTATGACATCGATTAGCATAATTAAACGATATGTTATCAGTAAATACTGGGAAAGATTTCAATGTTATGTTTTGCAATAAAAAAACTTAAAATCAAGGCATTTTCTGGAAATTTTTTATAGCGAAATAACTTTTAATGAAACGAAATTTCCAATGTTAAAGCGCACGAAAATTCAGGCATAACTGAATCTAGCTCCATGTAGAATAGTCGTAAAAAAATGTGTTTTCCAGTACATGCCTATAGTTTAATTTGTTTTAACAGTTTTTTTGATTAATATTTTTTAATCATTTTTATTATATTATTTGAATTCGTAGCTTGAAAATATAGGATAAAACAGGTTGCTTAAAAAATAGCATAAAATAGGTAGCATGAAGAAATAAATTTCAGGAATAAAAATTGCTATGTGGTCTATAATTTCAAGATGCTTTTAAATATAGTGATACACAATCTCTGTATTTTTGTTATTTAATGGAGAGCTTAGAAATATGCAGTACTGTTGAGTGTGTGTGTAAATATTGAATCTTAACACCACTTAATACTTAAGTATTTTTAGATTAGAAAGATTGATAAAAAATAAACAATTAATTAGTACAGATCTATGGGTCAAACTAGAAAATAGAAATGTTAAATGAAAACCACCATTTATACTAAATAAAAATAATTCTAAAATAATTTGATTTGATTGTATTGTAATTCTATCTCGAAAAATATAATTTCATTTCAACTCTACGAAATAGCAGTAATTAATCTTGCCTTTATGAAAAAAGACAAAAGTAATCGATAATTTCTCTTTTAATTGTTTTGATATAATGGAATATGGAAACCTGCGCAGCAATTTTCTGTCTTCTTTCTTTAAAACGTAGTCTCACATTTATTTAATTTCAATTCATGCAGTTAAAAGTATAATTCCAAGCCGAAAAGTAAACAAAGCGAAATTTCTGAAATTTTATCATGCACAGTTAACAGTGTTCTCATTTATAAATATATATTCAAAATTGTGTAGTGTTTATTAATTTATCCCTATTTTATTATTACTAATCTTACTTTCAGTCAAGGAATTAAAACTACTCCTAAATGAAATCAAAAAGTTAACAACCAGTGGCGGCAATAAATATGTATATAATTTAAGCAATAACAAAAAGCATCGATTTTGTCATTCTGTAGCCAACGCATAGAATTGAATATGGAAAACTCTTCTCGTAGAAGTCTATATCCATCCACGTGTACCAAGGGAAATCAGGTATTTAATAAAACAAAGATCAGTCCTTGAAAACTGGTGATTGCATTTTATGATTTTGAAAATTGGTAAATTAGACTTTCTTCTTATTTTAATAAATAAAATGTGTGCATTAGTTTCCTCACAACTAATGAGAAGGAACACATCATTTTCTATGAGTATATGTTTAATTTAAAAACAATTAAAGTAATGGTTCTAATAGATGATAAAAATAGCGCTACCGAGTTAGCTTTTTAATTTGAAATAGAGTTTTCTCATTTCTTGTTTTTTCACATTTTTTTACATACATTTTATATTAAATTCCCATGAAAATAATTTGACGCTTATTATAATTTTTGGTTAAATGATTTGATTGGTATACGCGTAAAAACTACAAGATTCAGTAAATTTGTCCTATGAGTTATTCACATTATTTCAGTTATTTGTGTTTATGAGAAGAAATAAAGTAGTAATATAGTGTGTGTGTGTGTGTGTGTGTGTGTGTGTGTGTGTGTGTGTGTGTGTGTGTGTGTGTGTGTGTGTGTGTGTGTGTGTGTGTGTGTGTGTGTGTGTGTGTGTGTGTGTGTGTGTGTGTGTGTGTGTGTGTTACTTTGAAAAGAAATAAATGAAATAAATAACTGCTATAAATGGTAATATATCATATGCAGAGATACTTCACTCAATAAATATTTATGAATAGGCTACGATACTTTAACTGAGATGTAATAGCAACAGCGTGAGTAAAAATAAATAGATTTACAAGAACACAAATAATAAAATTATGCACAAGTAATTCAATAATTAAATCTTATCAATTTAAGTCGTTATTCACGATCAAAAGCAAATAAGTGCCTGAAAATAATTTGAAACACATGTACTTGCTTTGCAGCACACGACATGTCTTAAGTGATAATGGTGTACACACAAATTCATTAAAACAAGAAAAATTCTCTCATAAAAGTAGAAATATTGGGCCATCATCGTGGTCTAGTGATAGGGAAATACTCTTCAGAGTTTGAGGTATTCACACGAACAGATATTGAACAGTATAGACTAGTGTACACCAGCTGTCCTTCCAGTACTTAGCTAAAAAAACGAGCTCTACCAGTGATAGGCATTATCACGCACTACTGAAGACAAATGATGCGCTCATATTTTATTTCACATTATTTCTCGGAGTGGGTACTTGAGAGTTTTTGACATGTCTTCGTTTGACAGTTTGATCTCAGTTATTATTGAGCAACAGAAGATGAATGTTGCACTTTTTCTATCTGCATGCATTTACCAGAATGGTAGAGAGAATTTTTCGAGTTTTCTTTCATGCAATCTACAAAACGTAATCGTTTTTTGTAGATTGTAAGGTATCGATAACATATTGCATTTAAGATAGTATTCATAAATAGTAGAATGTAGACGCGATCCTCCTCGAATACATTCTAATATTTATGATAAGTTTTTCTGACAGGGAAAATGTCGGTATAATGTCTATTTGGCTTTCCACTACGCGGTGTAAAATGAATTCTAGTCAACTGAAGGACTAACTCTGGTAAAAATAATTTTTCTTTTTGCCCAAAATATACGATTATGATTAGAGAAACTTCAATAATGGATGAACTTTAATAGTGGAAACTTTAATAATATATTTTGTGAACACATAACATTACATTATCTTTTATTTCATTCATATTACCTTATGAATATGAATACGAAAAGATAATGTAATGTTATGTGTTCACAAAATATATATTCATTTACAAATTGTATGAAATTGCAAATTTTATTGATATAAATGTATACTTACATTTATATCTAGTTGCTAATTGAGAAATAATGTTCTGTAAACGATATACATATGTACAGGTACAGCCTTCTATTAATATTTTTAAAACATTTGCCGATCGATTCGTAGATAATCCTTCTGATGAAACTTTCATAATCAGATGCAACAGTAGTTATCTCCTTGTCTAAATGAGTGAAAAAATTACGCGTGTTAACCTCTTACATCGGACAAGACTGTTAGTAAACAAATCATCGCTTTCGTGATTAGATTATGGAGAGATTCTCTCTCCCAGAACTCGCCATCCAAAGACCTTTGCTGGCCGTCATGGGAGCTGCATGGTTTTTTATCTTCATTTGCGTGTGTTGGGTCGCGTTTTGCCAGGGATGCGACAGGGAGGCCTGTCAGCCCCCGAGGAACTGCAAAGTAGGGATGGTCAAGGATTCTGAAGACTGCTGCTACGTTTGTGCTGCCAAAGAAGGTGACAGGTGTGATCATAACAACTTGAACTCCGAAGGGTTGAGCAGGTGTGGCGAAAACATGGAATGTCGCATGAGAAATGATCTCGACAGGAATGACCCACCTGAAGCGGTGTGCGTCTGCACCCAGCAGAGCCCAATTTGTGGTAGTGATGGAGTCACATATGACAACGTTTGCCAGCTGACGGAAGCACGCTACACGAGAAGGGACGGACTTCGAGCCGTATCTTCAGAACCTTGTATCAAACGTAAGTACACACTTCTATTCAGTGAGCAATCAATAACAAGTAATATATATGTGTGTGTGTGTGTGTGTGTGTGTGTGTGTGTGTGTGTGTGTGTGTGTGTGTGTGTGTGTGTGTGTGTGTGTGTGTGTGTGTGTGTGTGTGTGTGTCTGTGTGTGTGTATTATATACAGCGATTGATGATAAAAGTGTGTCATTTTCTTGTAAATTCCAAATATTCGTCGCCTGCTCTATGCATGATTTAATAACAAGAACATTCCTCTAACATTTTATTTTCTATTTAACCATCTGTAATATCTGACCATAACATGATATTAGATGCCTAAGTTTACCTCTAAAAATAAAAAACATTTCGAGACGCACACACACACACACACACACACACACACACATATATATATATATATATCCTATTATTCTAGTAGTTATTTTATTATTTAGGAAGGGGGCACTCTTAACATCGCTATCTTATTGCTCATCTTTGCTTCCTGTATTCTGTATATCTTGAAGGAAAAAGAAAATGAAAAAAATAAGATGTCAAAAATTCTTGATATTCAATCTAGTTTTTTTTTTATTTTTTTAACATTCTCAACCCGTTGTAGTTTGAAGAGGAAAAAATGTTTCAAAAGTGTATTTCTCAGAAATTTTTCCTTCAATAAAAACTTTTCAAGCGGAAGAACGAGTATGAGAAAGTTTTGTGTATTTAAAGAAATTTCTATCGTAATAACTTTCTATTGAGAGAGATATAAAAGCTGTCCGAGAAATTGAGCTAAAGGTATCGAATTTAGATGCGGAGACATTTTCCATATGCAATGAGCTTCAAAATTTAATGTATATATACATAATGTGTGTGTGTGTGTGTGTAAAACCACTGTAAAGCATATTATCAATAAGTCGATTCAAATAAAGAGTAATGCCATTCCATATGATAATTATAAATAGGGCCTATGATTTAAAATTGTTTGCGTAAACTATGACATATTAATATTGTACCTTTATTTCCTTTTGAAATCTTTAAATTCATAAAAAATAAAGAAGAAAAATGTAATACATTCGAATGATTACAATGCCTTGCTTTAGGGGTGGTATAGCGATTTTTAAAGTGTCTTTACAGAAAAAGTTTGAAATCTGGAGAGTATGGGGAAATTAACAGTGCTATGAAATGTGGTTATAAAAGCATTTATTACATTTTTCCATAGCATTGAACTGCTTAAAAATCCTAATATAATTTAAATTATTCATACAAAAATTGGTTTCATAAATCAGAATACATAACTAAAATCTTTTGTTTTATGGATAAACGTAAAGAGTTAATTGTTCATGGCTCGAACAAATTTTTAAATGTGAAATTTCGCTTTGAAATATTTTTAAAAAAACTACCTATCTATCAATTTTCCTATTTCAGTCCTAAAAATAATACAAACAATATTTTTATTCAACAAGAATATCTACTTCGCAATCTAAATCAAAACAATTCCAAGCCGACAATAGTTATTTTTTGAGAATTAGATAAAAATTTAGATGTGTTTTCTAAATGGAGCATCCTTAAATCAAAAGTACTTGAAAATAGAAATTTACACCTACTTCAAACTATATTTGCTGTTTCATTGCTACACTTAAAAGCTAAAGTTCATCTTTTGTTTTTTCATCCAAATACAAAGAAATGTCTCATGAGTTTTGATAGATAATTTTTTATCGATCTTTGTTTATTGAATCAAACAGTAATTGATAAAAAAAATTCAAGCTGTTAAATAAGACACTAGAGGAGCAGTGGCTCTTCAAGCAACCTTTCGATTTTCTTCAGAAATATGTAAAACTACTTAAAATCAGAAACATGCGATTACAAGCCTTATATTCTATAAGGCTTGTAAGTCACGCAACTAATATAAATTATTACTGATGTTTAAAATTCATGATTTGTACTTATTTAAAATGTTTCATTTTAATGATTTTTTTCACTCGATCTTCAGTTTAATATAATTTTAATTTAATTTCATAATTTTACCATTTTTAAAAAGAGTGAAAACATGAAATTAATAATTGAATAATTAAACAGAAAATCTTTCAAAATTTAATTATTTATGAATTCAAGTAAATAATAAAAATATATTAATTTTATTACCCTGACTAGTGTAAAGGAGTTTTTAATACTCTGGTTTTCACCACAGTTGCTTATTAGTTCGACTCTCGTCTCAAATGTGTGAATATTTCTATTCGAAATTATTTTAAACAGTAGGTAGTGATCTTACTAGTTTTCCTGCGGAAAAAGTTACCCTAATGTAGCGAACCAACGAAGCAATCAATTTTTTACATCTTCTCATATATAAAATAAATGAGAAACTTGCAAACATATTTTTTCTAACCGTTATCAACATTTTATTGTGTAATAATATATATCAAACATAGGAGATATTTGATTTAGGATATGTTCATCCTCCAATAATCTCCATCTTCACCGATAAACATTAAACATTAAAATAAAGTTTCAATTTCCAGTTACCATATGGTTGGACAGACAAACCAGATTAAAATTTCTTCTTAACTAAACCAATAATAGTCCAACACTGAGCATAATCCAACAGAATCTTCTGGAAAACAGCCATATAAACATCAGATGGAGTAAAGCACATATTGGTGTCGAAAGCAATGAAAAAGTTAACGAATTGGCAAAAAAAGTAACGTCGTTCTGAATCACCTTCCACTCATTCCCCAAATGTCTGATTAAAAACATCGTAAACGCATAGGTTTTGGAAACATTGCAAGAAGCTTGGGTGAATGACAACACCGAGAAGCTAATCTAGGAATTCCTACTGTCTGGATGACTTCCATCTTTTCGAGTAGAAATGAAGTTCTTTCCTTATAGGATGAATATGGTCCTTTCCCAACTTATTTCCATCGATTCCATCATCTCTCTCTTCAGTTGATTACAGAATAATGAAAGTAAACCTCTTTCTTACATACTTAACAGAACGCCCTTGAACTTCATCTTCCTAAACCAACAGTTGAATGGACACTCGCATGGAAGAAGAAATTACTCGCAACCAATCTATCCAATCGCAAACCAAATCCCGAGGAGGAAACGTAATGAAATTATGAACTTTCTGATTGACCGGAGCGATCCTTCAAGGTGTTTAAGAATGAAAATACTTAGCAATTATCTCGACATTCCCCTACCTTCAGGGGGTGCCCAATGCCCTTTATCAGCAGGATAACGCCCGGCCACACATTGCTCGCATAAGTCAACGTGCCCTGCAAGGCGTATAGCTGCTTCCCTGGCCACCGTGCTTGCCATACCTCTCACCAATGAAACACGTTTCGGATATGATTGAATGCCATTTGCAGACCCTGCCACTGCCTCCATCAGAAGATACACTTTGCCAAATGATTGGCAGGGAATATAGAGCCATTTCTCTGGACGTCATCCGTACTCTCATTGATTTTGTGCCTAGACGTATGCATCGCCGTCCACGGTGGTTCAATAACCTACTGACTCGACCTTGTTCTCGTTGTGTATTGTGCATATCATTTCTCAATACATATCACTTATTGTTCTTTGCTGTTTGCCTGGTTTCATCACTTTCTGGTAACTCTTTCTTGGTGTAGCATTTTCTACGTCAGGCAGTGTATTTTACATCTCTACACTACCACAAACATTTGAGATATTTGATATCCAATATTCTTATCTTCCAAACTTTCATGTAGTAATTGTGTGATATTTGACTCAGAATGTTCTTATTTAAATATATATTTATGATTTATGTTGACATAAAATATTATATATACATATATATATATACATATACAAGGGTAACCAAAATTGTGGAAATTCTTTCAAATTTGTGATCTTAAACATTGTATGGACTTTTTATTTAATCAGAAATATTTATATATCAAATTAATGAAAATTTAATGTATAATTTAAATCAAAGAACTAGATTAAAAAATTTTTACATTATCAAAAGTTATGCTACAAATAATATATCTTAGATTTCACTGTATTTTAAAAGGATTGTAATAACTGCTATTTTAATTAATATTGATGTATTTTTCACAATAAATATTAATTAGGATAGCCTTTATTTTTAATGCAGTTTCAGTGTCTTTTCATCGATAAACTAGTGCATTTGAGTTTGAAGATCATCCTTTTTAATTATATGAAGCCAAGAAGCAATTATAGCCTCAATAAATTGCATTTTATATAATTGATGAAAACTTTATCGTACTAGGAACTTCAAACGTCAGTATAAAAATTTTCAATGGGAATCAGTTCAGAGCTGTTTCTAGTTCAGGATAATAACTCTTGTGTTGCCTTTATTTTTATACTATTCTTATTTATAACAGAAACTTACATATTTTTTGCCATATGGCCCGGAGCTGAATCCTACTGAGATTTGAATGATACTTTATTGGAGAACATATTAATATGTTAATTTTGGAGAATATTAATTTTGGTTTCAAAATAGTATCATCTTTTATTTTGCATTCAGAATGCCGTTCATCACTTGCATCACACCATCTGCAGACCCTATTCAAATCATGACATTTAGTGGATGTTTTGCATTTGCTTCTGTGTAATCAGGATCAGGTTTTACTCTACACTTCATGTATTTTAGACCATTACATCCAAAGATCAATATTTTACTTTCATCCCTCCAGATTATGTGCATCCACTGCTTTTCTGATCACTTAATGTATTATTTTGCCTACTGAATTCGTTTCCTGTGCTGTTTGAGATTTAAATATAATGGTATTTTCTTCCTACTATTCTATCTTTTAGTCCAAAATCAATAATCTTCTCTCTATAGTCCTTGAATAAACGAAAATACTTGCTGCATTAATTACACGTCTAATATCATTATGAAGTTCTTCTATCGTTTGGCATCTCTTTTTTTATGATTCTATCGTCAATAGCACTTACATATTTTTTTCGTCCTGATCTTGACTTCATTTTCACTGATTCAGTTTCTTCATAACGTAAGCACATTTTTCGTATGCCAGATAAAGTTGCTCATTTACCACCTTGTTTTTCACTTTCAGAGTGAGGGAAAACATTTTCTGTTAATATATCAATTCTACTTCTTTTTATAGATGTCTAATCAGTTCTTGTTTTTAGTGGTATTGTTTTACACTATTTTCAAAAGGAAAGGATATCAATATTAAAAAAAAATTTTTTTTCTATTTTTAAACTATTATGCATCCTTTTGAAAAAATTAATTCCAGTAAAAAACACTTTTCATCATCAAAAATTTCTGTAACAATCAAATAGTTCGCTTGTCGATAATTGATTGGCTCTCTGAACAGTAATTGTGATGTGGACTGTATGCTTTTATTTTAATACACATCAGCATGTATATCAAATTATTTGCTCTTTAGATAAAAAAAAAAAAGTGTAGTTTTTTGTAATATAGATATTTCAATTCGTATTCTTAGTTAAATTCTATATTAAATTTCCTACTATTTGATGTACAAATATTTGTATTTAACAGAAGATTAATAAATTCTAGAATCATTTATAATTAAAAGGAAAAATATTTCAAATATATCCTCAATTTTGTATACTATTTCTTATGCGATATTTGATGCAAAATAATCGCATTTGCAAAATTAAATGTTTATTATATAATTAGTTTTGTCTGATACTAAATATTGCTTTAATAAAACAATATATTCTCCAAAATTATAGTAAATTTTTTGTAATTTACAAGTTTATTTTTCAGAGCCAAAAATAAGATCTTCTCCTCCCAATATTCTCAATGAAACTGGATCTTATGTTGCTCTTATGTGTGAAGCCAGCGGGTGGCCCTTGCCTGATATTCAGTGGTCTTTCCGAAAACTTGGGCCGGAAATCAAAATTCAAGGTACAGGCTTAGCCTGATTTTTATTTATTTTTATATCGAAATAATTATACATCCAAAAAGTTAAACTTTGATAAAAATATGAATTTGCCGAAAGTTGGTAATTTGGTATTTGTCAAAACGTCTTTCTTTTAATCTCATATTGGTAAAATTCAAAGATTAAAAGAATTGATTAAAAATTAATTTTATTTAAAAGAATCGAAATGTATATATAAAGGTCAAAAAATTATATCAAAATATATTTAGGAACAGTTAATTTTAGAATTTTAATTTCATTTCTGTTTGAGTTTTTTTCTTAAATTTTTGTGTTATAAAATTTTATTCAATCTTCAATTCTTGAAATAAAATTAGATAGAAAACTATATATAAGATTTTTTATAAATATCTTATATTTGTGAGAATAAAAACAAAAGTGCTCAAAAATTAATTATTGATTCAATGCCTTTGAAAAATTCGTTGAAAAAGTCTTGTACTTCATCTATAGTTTGAAGGTTTGAGTCTTGTAAGTTCGGGTAGTCGCAATGTCCTCTAAATGAAATGATACCTCTGAGGGTGGTTTGTTCAGTAATCCATATGCACAATTTACCGCCAAATCAATTTCAGTAGAGAATCAAGGAAGAACAGAAAAATTCCAGAACTAAAAATTTCGTATTTAATATGTATCATATTTCTACTAATTTTATATTCTACATAGAGGATAGAGCTCCAAATATATGTGTTACAGTAAGGGCAACAATTTCGAAATGAAAACCAATTCTTCATCTAGGGCGAATAAAAATGTAAAGAATATAAAAAATGTGAGGATGGAAAATAGCGTATTTAGCTTCTTTTAACAACAGCACAAAAATGGGTTACATATGTTGAAAAGCATGAACTAATGTGACCCAGTAGGCGGAAACCATTCTTCAAAACAAAAGGTTTCGGATTGGATTCCAGCCACTGTTGAACTACGGGAAATGGATGTTTCACTTCTGATTTCTACATAGACGTCTATCGGGTTCGGTCTTTAGGAGTTTACGACGTTTCCTCTCTTGCGATACGTAAATACTGCTCACTATCTGTGAAAGCGGGATACGCATAAAAATTCCTTTCAAGTCTTAGGCCGTTAGGCTATCCACTATGCGGTGTCAAAATGTTACAAAACAGAGCGATTCACCGTGGCTCAGTGGTAAGACAGTGCTCTTTAGACTGGAAAGTCCTGGGTTCGATTCCAGCCACTGTTGTATTACAAGAGATGGATGTTGCGCTTCTACTATTAGAATAGGTACTTGTTCGTTTTTCGAATTTCCTCCCTTGGAATACGTAACTTTTGCTAAATATCAGTTTGTAGCCTTATTGCACACGAAATTTAATTCAATCGTGATCTACAGTTTAAAGCCTTTTCCGAATTATCATAAATGTCCACACCCACTATGGGAAATTGGACCCACGAACTGCTGAACGGAATGGCCAGAGCAATAACATTTCGGCTGTTAATTCGATTATTTATTATTCTGTATTATGCATTCTCACCAAAAGCGTAATGGTATAGAATCCCCTTTTATCTGTCGAATTTGGTTGAATTGTTTTTATATGCAAAAAGTGATTACTAAGCAAGAGGCAGTTCTAACCAAAGTGAATATATTCTATTATCCTCTTTAAAATACACGAGCTGTATAACTTATTACAGAAAATATGTGCTAAATTATTTTCAAATAAATCATTAACAATTCCTATAACTTTAGCAACGCTGTAACTGCATTAACGAGAAATTGCATACTGTTTTAAGCATGAACAAGAAATGATGTGAACTGTTATATCATTCGTTTCTTTAAGCAAAAAAGTGAGTTGTCAGCTCGTTGCGTTGGTAACTCTCTGACTTTCAATTTGGAGATTCGAGTTCCACCCATTGAGAATGGGCATATGTGTGTAGTGATTTCTAATTTTTATTAGAACTTTAGACCACTGTCAATTTGCCCTGTCGTTCAAAAATAACTTAAATGGACAATCAGATCGATAAATGAAATCTGTGTTGACGTTTTAGTTTAAAAATATTTAAAAAGCAACATAGGATTGTCATGAAACCGTTTAAAATAAGATGCATTTGTGTTATAAAAAATATAATGAACTTATATTGTTTTCATAATGCAAATAAAAAAGCTAGACATAGAAGCTCTTTAACCAATCAATCAACTGTAATTGAGCAGCTTTATCTGTAATTAAGAAGCTTTATCTGTAATTAAGAAGCTTTATCTGTAATTAAGAAGCTTTATCTGAAACTAAATAGCTTTATCTGAAATTAAGCAGCTTTATCTGTAATTATGTAGCTTTATGTGTAATAAAGTAACTTCATCTGTAATTTAAAATTTTCGTACAGTAAAAACCATAATACATTATTTGAGTTCTTTTCCCTCAGACTACATCCGAGATGGTAGCTTCCTAGTTGACTGTTTGCTCTCCATTTTATCTTTCTGTCCGTAGGTACTACTCGAACCTGAATGTTTGTGATGGTTCGAAATCACACTTGAGATTCTAGAATTATACACTCATACTAATATAGTGAATCTAAACTAAATTACAATCGTTTCCTTTTAATGATAATGTTTGTTCTGAAATCTATACATAGTGTGAATGCACTTGTCAAATGTTCGAAATAAAATCTTCACAAGCTATTTGGAAGATGTACTTTTTTTTGTAACAAATTATTTCAATCGTATCTCTCCGTTTATAACAAATAGCTTATGTGCAATGGAGCCTCTTTAAACCATTATGTCATTTTCTTAAATTTAAAAAATTTCATAAAATTACATTAGTTTTCCATTTTAATTAAGTTTTAAAAATGCATGTATTGAACTATTTATTTTTGTACTACTAATTTATTTACATAAGCTTAAAAGGTGAACTAATATTATAAGATATAAAAATGAAAGATACTCAATATTTAATTTGTGTTTAGAGAAATAAAGCAAGAAAAGAAATTGCTGCTATTTAAAAATATAATCATTCAGCGATTACTTTTTATGAAATAACTTAGAAATAATTCAACAGTGTCATTTTCATGAACTTTTAGCTATGTATTTTATTTACAATTCATGTGCTTTTTTCAAATACGGCAGAATAAACTAATTTTAACGTTTTTCAACTAAATATTTCATTAGAAATCCTTTTTATCTGGTATGCATCGGCATACACTGGCAAATTGGAATTCTTTCAAGGATTACCTGTAAGGAGCAGAATTTTTACATGAACAATTGTAACTGAATGTCAGAAAATATGTTAAATTCCTCCCTTTTCCATGTCCAATTAGGTAGGGTCAAAAATAAATAATATTTATTTTTGACCCTACCTAATTGGACATGTTTTAAAATTTTAATTTTATAAATTGCTTTTCTTACCGTCTGGTTAAATTGGGATATGGATTAATAACGTTCAAAACTTTTTACGTAAATTTTTTAAATAAAAGTATTTAGTTTCAACAATACTAAGAGGTTGATGAGAGTGACTAGTGCTGCCATCTTAACACAAACTAAATAAATAAAAGAAAATGAATCTAATAAGCATATTTTGTTTATATGTCCTAATTTGTTTTGATGTTGAAATTCTGATATAAGAATGCATTTATTTGATTATAAGTGATATAAAAAATTTTCCCTTTTATGATCTTGACATAAAATTTGAAAAGGACATATCATTTGGACTATATTTTTCTGAGATGAGTTTGCCCAATTTGATTGTATTATTTTTATTTTTCAACTGAAAGATCAAAAACTTTCAGAATTAATTTCACTGTTTCTTCCTGGATTCATTACTTGTAAGAAAATTACTTTAACATTTTCGTAATTATAATAAAAGTAACCCCAAAACTCTTTTTTAATTTATATTTTCTGCCGTACCTATCATTTAGATGTCCAATAAATCGATGATCAATTTTTAAAAAAAACTATTTAAATGAAATTAAAAACTAAAAATTAAATAACAACACTAAATAAAAAGTATTCTTTATGTAATTATTCATATAAAACCAAAAAATTATTTACTTTTTTTTTTCTTTTTTTTTTTTTTTTTGTAAGTTGTAATTAAATGTGCCATGACATATCTTTTCTAATAAAATGCTAATAAGCTCTGTTTTATGTAAAATTCAACAAAATTTAATTATTCTAAAACGTAAATGAGACAAATTATCTCAAGATGTTTGGAACACTTTTAGTCTCTTGTATGTAGATTAAAATTTGGAACACAAAACTAAGAATCACTCTAGTTTTGAATTTCAAATCAAACTTACGCAAGAAAAATAGAAAATAATAAATAAAAAAACTGGTAAAAATTAATTTTAAACAGAAAACGTAAATTTGTGTCTTCCTTAAATGAGTTAAAAGTCCCCTGCTACCTACAATAGATGCAAAGTCAAGAGAACGCACCTAGATTGATAGTGAAAAATCAGGATTTATGATTAAATATTTATATACATAAATACTTGCTAAACCTTTTAATGTTTGAGGATCTTGTGTACAAGAATAAAGCTTTTTCCGATTTTTCAATAAGTTGCGTGAAATCTTTTATTTTATTTTATATTTTATCATTTAATTTTATTCTTATTATCTTAATATACACAAGGTTCCGAACAACATTCATTTATTTTTAACATTTGCTTTTAAAACCTTTTTGCATAAATCTTAAATGTCAAACAGTTAAATTACAAACCGGTTAAATTAGCCCTCGGCTGCAATCGAATGACAACTATAACCCCCATGATGATAGAAATAATAAGGTTCATTTACATTAATATATATATATATATATATATATATATATATATATATATATATATATATATATATATATATATATATATATATATATATATATATATATATATATATATATATATATATATATATATATATGGATTGAGAGCTTCTTATAGCTATAGTAATCAATTAATTAATTTTGAATAAAACAGGCAGAAATAGAATTAATGAAATATTTCTAATAGAATAGTGGTTAATTAATTTTGAATAAAAAAGGGACTGTTTCATTTTTTAAGTGATAAATTGTATTTTCGACGCTGCAATGATATTAAATACGCGACTCATATATAAATTTTTTGACATTTTTTTTTTTCAGAAAATTATGGTGTTGAAATAACTACTTCAGTTTTATGGTTAGAAAAATTTAAGTAAAAAGCTTTGAAAAAAAATTATACGTGAGAAATTTGCTTAATTTGAATCCTTTGCATCCCTTGATATGTTTTGCTTCTATACTGTGATTCAATTATATTTTCTTTTGAATACCCATTTTTGACATTGCACTTTTCACTATCCGTCGTGCACAAACTCTCTTAGTAACAAATTACCATTTTTATGTTGATTTTCATATAAGATAATTTGCAGCATCCAATTATTGAAAAAAAACTTAGTTTATTTTGAAATAGTATGAAGCAAAATAATTGACAAGTGGTTTTATTTCAGAAAATTCCACTCATTTGTTGATAATGAATCGAAATGGACCGAGAAAAGATGAAACAACCAGTTGGCTACTTTTCTTGAATCTTACCAAGGAAGACGAAGGAAGATACTACTGTACAGCTCGAAATTATGTAGGCATGGACTCGAAATCCGCCATTGTATCTGTGTTTTCTTAGCTGCCCTTGTATCTTTGCGTCTTCACTAAGTCTCCTAGTCAAGAATATATATTAATGACATTTATTATAGTAAAACAAAACATACTTTATAAATGTAATTTTGCTACGTAAAACTTCGCTGTTACACGTTTCTTATATACATTACAAATTGTATAAAAAAAATAAAGCAAAATTATAATTTAAATTATTTTATTTCATCTCGTGAGATGTGAAAACAGATTGAATAAAAATTCAGTTGAATCAATATTTGGGAGATAAAATAATAATAGAAATAAAAATAAAATTTATAAATTGTTGGAAAAGTATTTGATTTAATGACGAGCTTAAGAAAAGGTTATTATTTCATTTTTAACCTGAATATTAGCTTAACTTCATCTGGGTTTGCAACATATGCTTTTTTTCTTCCACACTCATACACATAGTTTCACATGTGGCTTTTTTTTACCTGACTGCTAGTCTGTATTACAAAGTATTTTAGCGAAAAGTGACTAATTTAATGTGTTTTTTATTTAAAAACTATTTACACGTTAAATAAAATGAGTTTTAAACTTAAAAGCTTATTCGCCAACTTGTCCACCTTAACCACTCTTTAATCGCTCCATGTCAACCTTTTCAATTCTTTTTTTCCTTTAATAAATGTTCTAATTTATCATGAAAGTTTTTGTGATTTGGAGGAAATGTATGCATGATACAAGAAATATTTAATCACTTGGATTGAACACTTGGGTTCCTTCGAAGAAAGACTCAAGACTTTATTTCAAATAAGAAAAGAAATTTGAATTTTCCCATAATTTTATTACGGCACTTAGAAAAACTTATTTAAAATCAGATAACTATATTTTTAACATTAAATTAAAAAAAAAAACTCTACTTGCTTGTTACAATTCAAATTTATGTTTGAACCACATCATACTGAGTGAAAAAAGTAGGACAGTTCTAAATAATGAAAATAAAAGTCTTGTTAATAAGAACTTCTGCCATTTGCTTTAATTACTTCAAAGACTCCATTTGGTATTGAATAATATAAGTCTTGAATTTCAGTTTGGCAAAAACTGTCCCAATCACAATTCAAAGCTTCTCGGAGTTCCATCAAAGATTCATATTGCTGGCCCCGGCATAAGCGCGCTAAACAATTACTGACCATATATTTTCAACAATATTGGGATTCGGACTTTTGACAAGTCATAGCAAAACACGAGCATTATTTGCTTTTAATCAATTCTTAACGCCATTCGCCGTGTGAATTGATGCTCCATCTTGTTGAAATATCCAACTTTCTCCGCCTAGCTTAGCACCATGGGAAAGAAGCTTTAAATTTCCATTTTAATGTAATCTGTATGTTTCTGTCTTCCATCTAAAACATTAGATTGGTCTTTCCAACGTACACAACTGCTTTCCAAACCATTAAACTATTGTTCTTAGGCCCACTGTAACCTTTGCTTAATGTGCCTCCCGTTTCATTTAAAATGGTGCTTTATTTTTATTTATTTTTTTTTTTTAATATGAACGTTTCCGATTTTTTTATGTAGTTAAAAAGTGTTCTGCTGGTTACATGCAAGATTCCAGCTTCATCTTGAGCTTTTCCAATACTTCCATGCATTTCTTTAAGATCTTT
The DNA here is from genome assembly GCA_030067965.1 of Latrodectus elegans. Taxonomy (NCBI): domain Eukaryota; kingdom Metazoa; phylum Arthropoda; class Arachnida; order Araneae; family Theridiidae; genus Latrodectus; species Latrodectus elegans. The sequence goes on from CM057817.1 coordinate 54,116,908, forward strand.
AAGGATTTTCATTTAATCACTTTGTGTCAATTTTTTAGGTCTGCTTTGATCTGACTCTTTAGAATTTTATAAAGAAGTCATAAACACATTGTTTGGACTGATGTATATGTAAGTGTCCAAATCTCTCTCACCTTTGCCAGAATTTTTATATGGCAAAATTTGACTTTTTTGAAATTCACTTAAAGGTTTCCTCCTGCATTGACTGAACAAATATTGAGGACTTTTTCAACAAAATATATCTTTTGAGAGTTTAAAAAACAATGTGTTCAACATATTAAACTGCTACGGATTCAAAAATTAGAATATTCTTGCAGGTGTTCTAATTTTTTAATAAACCAAAAATCGTTAAGTACTATTTTATGATATTTCCTTAGTAGTAGATAAAATTCATTCACTGAAAATAAAGGAAAAAATATTTTTACAAAATAAAAAAGTACTTACATTAATTGTGTTAAAATATAAAACACAATTTATAAAATAGGAGTGATTGTCCTACTTTTTCAGGTACTGTGTGTGTGCATATATATATATATACATATATATTTATATATATTTATATATATATACATACATATATATATATATATATATATATATATATATATATATATATATATATATATATATATATATATATATATATATATATATATATATATATTACAAAAATTAAACTTGTTCCAAGGCTAGGATTTTTCATATAAATCTGTATCTCCTGGTTATTTAAGGACTGAATTTGTTTGAGAAAATGATAATTAGAAATATTTATCTGGTGAAGAAAGAGTGAAAACAAATCAGAAGTAAATTGGTAAGAAATCAAATAATTTACAATTGCCAAAAACCGTATGCAAGCATTAGAATGAAAATGTAATTATTTGAATAAATTTGAGATGAAAAGAAATTTAATTAAAATTCCATTCAACAACTTCTCTAATGACTTTAATATCTTTTGGTAAATTCGTTATTTACTTTTGGTCATAATAAATGAAAGTATATACTTATTAAAATCAAAGATTACATTATAAAATGTAATGGATAAATATTTTGCCTTTTTGGAAAAAACTGAAAGTCCACAAATATTAAATGCATCCCTTGTACTTATAAAATTATAAATATAGAATTATAAATTATAGAAAGTCATATTCGCATAAAAAGTATTTACATGTTAGCACAAAAATTTTTCTGACGGCAATATTATAAGAAATTTGCATTGAAAATTTATTAAATAAAACAATTCAAAAAAAGGAGTTAGACATTTTAGATAATATTTTTATCGTTTTGTCATTCCTGAAAAGAACAAAAGCGAGAAAATTACTAACTGATGCCAAATTTATGAGAAACGGCCTGTTGTATCAGATTCGGTTTAAATGCGTAAAAAATAAGTATTTTGTGTATAAAAACATGAATAATTTTCCTCAAAAAAATTTTTTGAGGAAAATTATTAATTAATTTACTTTTGTTGTCAAAAGTAAATTCATCAAAATTAAAAAGTAACTGATATTTCCAAAATAACCCAATATTAATTATGCTTATTGGAAGAGATGATATTTAATAAAGAATTTCTTATGATCCTTGTTGTTTGTCAGCTTGGAAAACACATACATTAGTAAAAATATTTCATATTAATTTCTAACATGATCAAAAAATGAATTTATTAAAAAAAATAATATACAATGCAACCGACTCAGTGTTTGACGTAATTTTTAAAAGCAAACAGTTATTGGTTTGGTTATTGGATATGTTTTCGGTTGATTATTTCTGAAAACAAAGCCATTAAACACAACGATCTACTTTATAATTTTGAGTCTCCTTTAGTGACAAGTTTAACATTTGCGTGAACAAACTTCTTCACCCCACCACATCACACTGAAACATGAGTAACTTTGAACTTCCATTCAGGGCTAGGGAAAAGAGGGGATACAAGCAGGGCTTCCCCAGCACTGTTTTCATTATCATTGTCATCATGACGGTTTACCACTGAGTCAGATTAGAATAGATTGGCAATTCATGAATTTTTACTCATATTTTTCAAACATATTATTCATTTTACTTGAAAAATCTTCAACTGAAAATTATTTAAGAATAAATTCAACCAATATCTAAAATGTTGGTTCACGTTGTTTTAGCTTGATCTTTATGCGAATTTGAAAGCCAATATGCAAATTAACTTCCAAGCTTTTAAGAATATTAAAGAAGACAACATTGCAATTGATTTCAGAGAGGTCCAAAGGCAAGAAATTCCTTCAATTTTTTTAAAATTATGATACGCAAAACATTTATAACATCTAAGTAATGTTAATCGATTCAATATTTTTATTTGTTCGTTGAATTACCAAAACATTTTACCGAATTGGATCTGCCATTATAAGTAAAAGTTATCTACAGCTCTATAATTAAAAAAATATTACAGTCAGACATAAACCAAATGATTTTGAAATGCATCTTTCAGCATAAACTTATTATTCCTGAAAATCTGTAAAAAGTTATGTTATACCACAATCAAGAAAAAAAAATATTGTAAAATATTCACTCAAATTAATAATTGTATTTTAGACGCACTGTGTTACAAATACTTCAAGATTTTGAAAGACATTCGTGTATAAAATTTGTACTACGCCAAATAAAATGTAATTAAAAGTTAACAGATGTCAAAAATTTTCTCAGAATATCTACTGTGAATCCTCAAATAAGAAAACTTTCAAAACTAAAATTAAATTTATCTGAACACGAAAACTTCAAACTATAGTAACGCAATGTAAAGATGTAACTAGAATGAAAGAAGACCACGAAAACCGTAGGAAGTATTTCTGATTTATTATTTTCATATAAATTAAAATAAGGGGTTTTAGATTTTTGCTTTCACTTAAATTCATATACAGTTGTAAACCTTTTCCTTATCAATGAGCTATACTGAAAGAAACAGATTAATTTATAAGACTTTAAAACTTGCTTTTAATGTCTGAAAAATATGCTTTAAAAGGAATTCATTAGCAGTCTAAAATTCTCTTTGAATATTATCAACATGATCAAATAAATAATTATATTATTCCTGCAATATCTCGGTTGTTTTTACATAAATAAATTATTTATTATATTGATCAATGTAATAACTTTTATGAATCAATATAATAAGTTACTTTGAGTATATATATATATATATATTATATTGATTATAATTATTTATTATATTGATCAATGTAATAACTTTTATGAATCAATATAATAAGTTACTTTGAGTATATATATATATATATATATATATATATATATATATCAAATTATTATATCATATTGATTTATGATTGATTTCTATTTGCATCATTCAAAGCTATTTTATGGGACTTAAATTGGGACTCTAAGGATGTTAGTTTAGTTTTTGAGCACCTGTTTTGACAAACCTTGTGTAAGCAAGTCTTGATGTGTAAATAGAGTCGTTATCCTGAATAAAAAGAAATGGCCAATATTTGAAATATGTCTATGCAGTAGAAAGAACAGTATTGTGCAGAATATCCACTTATATTAGAAAGTTCCTGTTTATAAAGGCGGGAAACAAGGGATCTAAATGAAATCCTGATACTACCACCATTAAACTTTACAGTTGGCTTAATGCACAGTCACTTAAGAAATTTCTGCCGAATACCCACCCAACTCTGAAGCATCCATACCACTACCAGACTGTAAAGCGAGATTCATCATTCCTAAGAATTTTTTCCACGTTTCAAAACTGATGAAGTTTGTACCACAGCAATTGAAGCATTACATTTGAGCGAGTGATATGTTCAGTTTGTAAGCAGCTATGCGATCGTGGAATCCCAGATTTTTTAACACTCAAGGAACAATTATGCTGTTAACACTAGCGCTTGTGAGCTTTGGAACTTCTTTGCAATTTCAACCAACGAGAACTACCCATATTATTTAATCCCCACCCATGGCCCATTTTCCTTCTTCTGTACTAGATTTGGAAAAAGATACACGCATCTCTATGCTCAAGCAAGAACCAAAACACATTTTAACATTATCTAACAGAGAATCCAATTATTTTAACTACCTCATTAGACGCTTCTTCAATCTACCAAATTCACAACACCTCGTAATTTATATCAACCACAGGCTATAAAAATAGTGAACTGTACAGATTGTGTTAAAATTTGGATTTCTAAGGGATATGCTTTCTACAGATAAAATATAACCACCATCAGACCACAACAAGAATAATAGGAAACTTTTATTATTAGAAGTATATTGTTAAAAAAAAATTCAAGTTCATCAAGAGATACTTTACATCAAGAATCCAATTAATTTACAATACATCAAGAATCCAATTAATTTACAGAGTTTTAAGCTAGATAATTTATAGAATATAAAAAAACTTTCATATGAGTAAGAGACAATCAAAAGACCACATAAGGCTCACTTTAAGCACAAAATATGGTTGAGAAAGAAAGGTCAAACCCTTTTTCTCCGGTCCACTAGTCGCCACAGTCACGCTTGTTGATGAGACGTCAGTTGGTTGACCCAAGGTTCCATATAGAGAATGCTAGTTTTAGGGACTTTGAAAATAATTCAGAGACTATTTTTTGCTGTCATCACAATATTATATTTAGTTTATATAATTGCCTTAATGACGGAAAAGTATTAGTTGGAAGTCATCCTACGAAAATAATGGTCATTGTTATTATCTGAAATAATTGATGATATCATTGAAAGTAAGAATAATTGTTATACATATTGCAAAACATGAAAAAGGCAAAATATTTTATTAATGCAAATTTTATTTCTTTGAACATAATTTTGTTCGTCATCTCGCATGACTAATGAAATTGAAAATATATTCTGATTTTTATTATTCACATTAATCTTTCTTTGACATGTTATTGAATTTACAATCATTTTACAACATTTAGAAAGCGAGAGTATAAGATGACAACACAAAATTTTAGAACATGTTATTTTTAATTTATTTATTGCAAACATTCACAATATCAGCATAAGCAGTTTGTTAAAAAGGAAATTTTTCGAAGTTGCAATTTATGAAACCACACACTCGATCAGCCATGGTTCCAGAAAAGATAATTACCCTAATAGTACTATCAATTTGACTATGACTGACCCGAAAATCAATAAATTAGTTCAAGTATTATCAAATATAAAAATTCAGAAACTTAATATCCTTTCCGAAAGCTTAGTTTAATGTGTAAGTTGCTAATTATAATTAACGTTTTAATTGTAAATATATTACCATGAATACATTCATGTAATTTAATAACATATAATGGATTTAAAGCAAAGGCTTTTTATAATTTTATTTGGTCATGAGAAAACTATAGTATGCATTTGTTTAAGAAATTGCGAAAAGATTTAAATTTTCTAGATTTTAAATATTTTATTATAAATACATTAACAGGATTCATTATTATTTTGAATAAGCAATCTTTCCATACAATTTTTACCTTGAAAAAGAGTGAAGTTGGTACACATTAAGTATGGATTTAAAGGTAAGATCAATTAAAATGGGGTAGCTAATTTTTTGCTTGTCAAAGGCGCCAACTAACTTAGGACCCACCATTTTCATGTGAAAGAATATTGCGTGAGAAAAACCATCTACTAGCTCAGCGTTTCTTTATCTTAACCATATTTAGGATTTTTGTCTACTCTCTCCAGTCAACAAGACGCCAAAGAATTATTTGTTGGCGACAAAATGGGAGATAAACTAAAACCGTCTGTTTCACGTAATTTATTTTAGTAACAAACTTGTGCCAAGTCTTAGACCATAAAGTAAAGAAGAGCGAGTAGAAATTTCATTAAAATCGACAAAGTATTATTCAACAAAATATATACTATTAATTAATGTTTTTGCACAAAAAATGTCTTTAAATATACATTTACACACCGATATATTTTGTATATTGTCTATGTACACGTATTAAAATAAAGATTCAATAAATAAATTATTGCTAAAATAAAAAAATTTTTTAAATTAGCTAAGTACATACATGTACTTGTATTAACTCTCTAAGTATGTAGTAACACATATTTATACTCACAGATAAATAACAGCATGTACATAATATCGTTCAGCATTTTTTCTTTCCCTCTAGTGATCTTAAATTCAAAATCCTGACAGCGGGTTTGGCTTTTGATAAATGTTATATTTCTTCGAATTGTGTTTAAAGTTTTCAATTTGTGGTTAATTTAAGTTTCCTTTAATGACAATGACTACTCATTGCACAGTTACGAATACACATTGCGCAGTACTGGTTTTATATTGTGCAATGCGATACAATTACTCAAAAGCTTGCTCCCTTTGAAAATATAGGACGAGGTTTCCAAACATGACATTAGTAGTTTCAGCCTCATGTAACAATAAACGAAATAATGCTAATGAAATGGATACAAAAAAAAAAAGAAAACAGTAAATGTTTTCTCGGAAAACGGTATAGAAGGTGTTTATAAAAGTGTGAGAACATTCACAAAATTTTTGGTGTGGAGTGTGCTTACAAAATTTTTATGAATTTACTTATCATTTTATTCGATGAAATAACGAGAAAAATAGTTAAGAAATTTTCGGCGTTTTCTGCAGCATAGTGACACATACTTTTTTGAGACATATATTCTTCACCATATTAAAATATGAACAAGAAACTTATTAGAACAAAAAATATATAGATTTCTTGTTGCTCTATATAGTTTTTTTTTCGATTTTGTTTTTGTTCTCATTTTAGTTAACATAAAACTGTAGAAACAAAGATTATATAAAATGTACGGCTTACACTATACCTACAAGCACATTTTTGCCCATTTTTACCCCTAACTTACTTTTTATAAGTAAATACTGGTGCCCTTATTTCCATTACACAGTGTAAGATTTCCGTTAATCCCACTCCTTCCTTATTTACTACATAAATAACACAAGGTCTCACCTATCTCATAAATTTAAAAGTTGATGAATCCAGATGTATAATCACACTGTGACAAATTTCACAAAATGTAATAATGAATCACACTGTGACAAATTTCACATAATGAAAAATGTATAATCTTAATTAAAAAAAGATATCTCAAACATTCATCAATATGTAAAATAAAATTTTCAATAAGAAATCGGTTTAGTTTTCGCGTTTAATTACTTAATTTAAAGATTATTTTACTTTATTCAGCCAAAAAAATACTAAATAATTTTCAAGTTCAAAATCAAAACCTTTTCCTTTATACCACCCCCATCAATCAAAACAATTCAGTAATTAATTAGGATATTTTAGGGAAATAGCAAAAAAAATTTAGCAGCCCTATATCCAAATAATATGGCACGTAACTGAAGTTACATATTTAAAATAGTATCTGAAAAAGTGCACGGAGAACTACAAAAATATGAAATGATGACATTGTATTGAGTTTTAGAAGAATCAATTGCAATTGTTGTAATTCATTCTTACAAATTAAATTAAATAATTTAAAGTTACATATGAATGATACTTTAATAAAAAATTTTATTTTAGTTAAAAATTACATTTTTATCCGACAAATTTGTTTCTTACAGCAAAGCTAATCATGCTAAAAATTTGATTTAAAGGAATCAAATATTCTTTACTCAAAAAATTAGAGAAAGTCATTGGAGTTATTTTAGTTATTAAATCTTTTTCATGAGTCATAAATCTAAGCGCCCGACATCCAATTGCGCTGATTTTCACGGAATTTGCTTGAAAGATTTTTCATCTAAAGCATATTTGATAGGAACTGAATTGTAAAACACTTCTTCAACTTATTTTTACAGTGTCATGCTACCTTAGACCACCTAAACCAAAACCATGGACTAATAAATTCAATCCCATTATCCTTACATGCACGAAATATTAAAAAAAACCCAACTTGCAAACATTAAAAGACAGAAATGCTTTCCTTCCATATTCTTTCGCCTCTTTCTTTTAGGATCCATAATGAATGGCGCTAAACAATAAGTTCTCAATTCCCCTTTAATCGAGATGATGCCAACTCAGATTAAAGCTGACCTAATTCGCAGGGTGTGCTGCAGCGATAGCAAATTCATCTGTTTTATTTTTAAACGACTTCTCTCCATTCTCAGCTGAAGACGAGAGCACAATGCCACCCCAATCGCAGGTTCTAGTTCAGGTGGAATTCGAAGTATTCGGTGGAGTCCAAGGTAAGTTATTTAAATCCATATTTATGAAATTCTTATTTTCTATTCCAAGAGCTTGAAGTAACTGGAAAATTATTATTATTATTGAAAATAAGAGATTATTAGAAATCGAGCAACCATTTAAACAATGTCACCGATTTCAGATATTGTTTCACTTGTTCTAAATAAGTGCACAATTTTATATATATAACAAATGGTTTTAGTCATTTGTTATTAAGGGTTTACTTATTCTTAACAAATGAAAAATTTGGTTACAGTTTTATAGCAAAGGATTTTTTTCATCTCTTATAAAATTGCCTACTTATTCATTTCTCGTTCTAAATAAAAGTTTGCAATTTTATAACAAATGATTCTAGCCATTTGTTATTAATGGTTTACTCTTATTCATAACAAATGAAAATTTTATTTAAAATTTTATAGCAAATGATTTTTATCATAAATTTTACGGCAAATGATTTTTATCAATTGTTATAAAATAGTTTACTTATTCATAACAGATAAAAAACTGTTCGAACTATTAGTCTACTCTTAATTGCTAAACATTTACGAAATTCTTCTGATGTTCTATTAGTTGTAGACCATTTCTGTAATGTTCTTTATAAACAATTAAGTAGATTCTTCCAAAAAAATGATCTGAAACATCATTTATTTGTTTTAAATATTACCACAATTTTTGATTCGTGGAAAGCCCTCGTATTGTGCATTTTGAACGAAACTACTATAAACTGAATTTTTTAGGTAAAATCGTAATCTGACAACTCGTAAAAATGAAATTCCACTCTGCAGTCTTAAAATAATAGAAGTAAAATTTCATGTACATTGAATTACTTAATAATTGAAGTCAAATAAATTAAATTGGTTAATAATTGAAGTTAAGTTTTATGTAAATTTCGTTAGTTAATAATAGAAGTAAATTTTCATGTTAAATTGAATTATATGTAAATTCCTGGAATTTCTCTTTGAAATATCGATATAAATATGAAATGTACTCGCAAAAACCATTATATTTTCCTTTTAATAGTATTCATAAATAAGGTAGTTCAAGTTAGTAATCAGTACGAAACAAGTCAGCCAAGTGGTTACAACAAATAACACATTTTTAATAAAATTTTAATTTTGTTTATAAATAAACTCTAAAATCGTTGAACTGTGTGAAAACAGACAAAGAATGATTATGAAAATATAGTAAATAACTTATTTTTAATTCTCTAATTATAGCTATATTTCAGAGTTAATAGCGATTTCTCTAATTTTTAATTATTTATTAAATTTTATGAAACTTCTACATGAACGAACTAATTGTGAGAAAAGTTTTAATTATTTTTACATGACTCTACATAAATGACCTAATGTATTCCATTAAATACCCTAATTTTAAGTTTAAAATTTTTTTTTAAATTTTGAAATCAATTTTACTAAAAAGCTCGTTAAAAACTTAGGAAAATTTTACAATGGGATCTTAATAATGGCTAATTCTTAAACAAAAAGGTTAACAATTAATCATGAATATTTTAATACAATAAATAGTTTTTTAATCTCCATGTTAGTGAGAGTAATAATTTAGATATATATAAACAAATTAACACTTTATATATATAATCTTTAATTATTAATTATTTTAGTTTACAATATGTTAGTTTTAAACTCTGACATTTTATAATCTTAGAATAACTTTTCATATCTCTTGGTAATACTTTAATTCTCGAAAGAGATGTGTACGTACGCCATTACTGACACAAAAGTATCTCGAGTACAAAATATATAATTTTATTTTAATTTTTTTTTACATGATGATTTTATTTTTTTGATAAATCAATAAATAAATATAGTGCAATAAATTCTCATTTTTATGATAAAAGTGTAATATGTCTTAAATAATACATTTTTATCTCAACTATATATGACACTATATCATACTCTAAGTTATGAATTATAACATTATTTTTAACTTGTTTACTTTTATTGTCCATTTATAATTTTAAATATAAACTGGCGTTTTCAAAACTAAATTTACTTGCAAATTCTTTGTACATTTTATACTTTATCAATTTATTAAAATTTTATCATAATTCAATATCAAATTTTGTAATAAAAGAGCAATTGATATATTTTTGCAAGCATGCAACATTCCAAATGACTGAAAAATTAAAAATTTTGAGATATTTTGGATAAAATTTTGTAAGAGGATGAAAATATCTGAAATCAATAGTCCTTAATATGTTTTGTATGAATATTTTCCAAATCATTTTCGAATATTACATTCTAATTTATTTTAATTTTGTTGATCATTTCTATTAACTATATTTAAATGTGAAATGAATGAAATGATAAACAACTCTTTTCCCAAATTTATTAAAAATTAATTATTAAAATAGTGAATCATTTGTTAAGTATATTTGAATTTTAAAATTGTTTCTAGCTATTTATATTTCTTTATACTTACACCACTTCTTTTTATATGCTTATTTATTAAAATTTAATTTTTTTAACTAATTATTTCAATTTTCACTCTTTAATAATTTTCCTTAAATATTTAACACTTATTTTCTAATCATTTAAAACATTTTTTTAAACGTGGAAAACGCAAACTACTAGTTTTCATTATAAGCATACTGATGTAAAATTGCGATATTCGATTTTATATTTTTTATGTAGTGTATCATCTTCGTCCCGAATATATGAGGTAGTAAAGAAAGACAAACACAAAGAAACGTCCATGTCCTAACCTAGATTCGAATTCTGGACCTTCTACGTCCAAGTTAGGGACGCTAGCCTCTAAGTCACCGATCGTTGTTAGAGAAGAATTAGAATTAGAGAAAAAAAATATTAAAAATTAAAATATTTTCCATTCATCACTTTGTATTATATGTTTGATTATTTCCTCATAATAATTTTAAACATTTTTACTTGCACACTTTACAATTCAACTTAATTCCACTACTTCTAAGTTTTCAGATGGATCCTTCTTTTTTTTGTTGAGGAATCTTTTCATTTGTTGTTAAAGGAGAAAGGAGTAACGCATCTCTGATTTTTATATTTACATCTATTGGGATAGGGTGAGTTTGTTGTTATCTGATCAGCGTTTTGTCTTTTAATTCAACTGTTTTGGGTTCGAATCCCACCTCGGACGTTGATATTTGAAATTGTTCGGAATTGCAGTCAAACTAAAGGTCCTGGTTGAACCAGTCCTCGAGTGTAAAAAAAAAAAATGATCGTAATGTAGAACAAAATCGGTCAGAGTGGATTCTAGATTATTTTTTAGGTTTCTCCCATAACAGCATGTAAATGCTGAAGGACTACTAAATATCTATAAAATAATTAAAAACTAAATCTGAGGCATGACAGCTCATGTGGGCTAAGGCTTAAAGTGTGTTTTCTTGACCAAGATCCCAGGGGTACGAAGCATGTGTCCAGGTTAGATGATCAGTTTAATGCGAAGCCCTAATTGTTTAGTTTCCAAGCATGCTTGTTCTCAATTTATCAACCCCTTGAAATGATGAAAGACTCAATCGACCTTGCTCGAGGATCGAACCTTAGACCTGTGGTTTTAGAGAGCGAAGAGGTACCAATAAACCACGGGCTTCAGGGGAAAAAATCTTCCCGAATGAAATATGCGACTTATGTTCAAATTCTTTTAGGGTTTAGAGTAGGAAGTAATTTCTTCTTCGGGATACGTTGGACCACTTGAAACGTAACCGACAACAAGACAATGCAAAAAAGCGAAATCCTGGTTTATTATGAAGTTAACTTCTTCATATAACATTTTCTTATCCGGCATGTATTTTTTACATAAGAAAACTAGGATAAAGAAGAATCATTAAGTTTTTATATTTTCCCTGGTTAGATCTAATTCAAATTTATATTCTTGAAAGAATATGTTCCGAAGCTCTTAGTGCAAAAAATTTCTTCGTTATTAACATTAATTGTCTTAAATGATTTCTCACGAATATTTTTTCAATAGAGTTCCTGCCATTTTTTGGTTGCGAATCTAACTGTGATGGGTGATAATAGTGGCTTATATTTTATAAACTTACCTGCTCTTTTATTACTGGGTGCTGTCTTTTGTGTTTCGGCTCAAATAATATTGCATTTCCCGAGAAATTGTTATGAATGGTAAATTCAGTTTTCTTAAATATTTGGTAAAAGATAGCCAAAATTTTGAATGTCTAAAAAATAGTTCACTAAATGTGTAGGTGGTGAACCAATGAACGTAGTTTTCAGCTGCATGAGATTAATTAAGTCTTCTTTGCAAGAAAGATTTTATTTTGAGAATGCGGTGTTTGCATCCAGTAGAATATTTCGAGGCTATGGTGAAATCAAATTCTGTTATTTTATTCATTTGCAACAATTTTTCTCTCTCTCTCAAATAAATAACATAATAAAACGCTTATTCCAATGCATTTTAAAAAAAGTATGTGACGTTTTATTTGTATTGCCTGCGTGAACTGTGCGGATATGTTTATTGTTAAGATCTAGGAATGGTGTTTTAAATAGGATCATTACTTAGGCTGTTTCTGAAAAGCAGAAAACTGTATACAGGATCTTCAGAACTATTGCTTAAATGTTTACATGTTGAGCATGAACACAATAACAAGCAAAAGTTGTATGAGAACACACAGTGCATGCACAAGAAGGAACTCAAAATTGCAAGAAAGGCTAGTCAAAATGAGTTTACGAAAAGCATATTTGTAATTTATTTTGAAAGCATTTTTTCAAAAAAGTAAGACATTATTTGAAAATCTGTAAAATCAGGTATGCATTTGATAGTACAAATCATTATTGCAGTTGGAGTCATAGCCAATACGTCAGGCATTCTTGAGAACATGGGTCGATCGCTAGATCGTCATTGAAAGATTAGAATGATAATTGCAAATTACAAATTTAAGCACCAGGGCTCTAAAACTTACTTGTAAAACAAGAGAGTGTGTAAGTGCGTCCTTGTGAAATGGGTTATCATTATTTATGTCCTGTCTCACATTTTTCGATCTCTGGCATTGTGGCCTCTTATGGATTAAGTTTTCGACCGTTCTGCTCCGTTATGATTCTTGCTTGTTTTCATATTTCTGATCTGTATTCAGATTTTTTTAACTCTAGTTCTGTGAATCACTTAGTGTACATACACTTACAGCATCGACGAAACGACAATCAATAATGACCAAGTAAATTAATGTTGTTTGAAAAACTCTTATTACAATTTCACTTGAAAAATTAAGAGAGTTATTAATAGAAAAAATGCTATCATTTAGTAAATTCTCCAGATTTACCATGATTTGCTCTTTCATGCGCAAAACTGGTTATAGTGCTAAAATGTAATAAAAAAAAATAAAAAAATAAAAAAAACGAATTTTTTCTAAAATCTTTTATAATTTATTCGGTTAGTTTAAAATCTGTTGGAAAGAAAAAGAATATAGTAAATTTACTGATTATAACTATAAAGTAAACAAGAAATTTCTTGACGTTTTCGCATTTCCATTGAATGAAATGAAAATAAGAATGCAGATTATTATATGACGTGATTGAGATTATTATATGACTGGTCATTCGAGAACTAGAATATCAGTCATTATAAAAGCAATTCCACCGCGCATATTCATCAATCGTAACTTGTACAGTAGCGAAGAGAAATGGGCGTGTCGAAGGAGCACGCTGGTGCTGTTTGCTTTACGACTTCAAAGTGGGCCTATCAGCTATCGCATCATGTTGCCAAGTATGTCAAGTGTTTGGAAATAGGGCTGTGAATAAACGTAAGGCAAGGCATTGATTTCACAAATTCAGATCGGGAGATATGATTCTCTGTGATGAAGCTTGCATCTGGCCGACTCGTCGTCAAGTGGTTCATTATAAGCTGCTACTAACAGATCAAACGCTCACTGTGGACCTGTATTCGCAGCAAATGGAACATATACAACTGGCGTTGTTACAGAAAGTTCCACCTATCGTTAATCACAAGGGTGTAATGTTCTTGGCCGATAACGCAAGACTGCATGTAGCGTGAATGGACAGGATTACCATATAGGGACTTGACTGGGCATTTTGTGCCATCCTCATTAATCATCTGACCCTGCACCATCAGATTACCACCTCTTCCATTCCCTCTACAATCATCTTCGTTAAAAATCTTTCACTAATGAAGCAGACTTGAGCCAAGGGTTCACGGACCTCTTTACGTCCAAAACCTCCGAGTTTTACCACAAGGGAATTGCACAACTGGAGACACGTTAGTAAAAAGTGCTGGATGTCGATTGTTATCACTTCGAGGACTTACAATAAACTACATTTTCTCTAGGTCAAGTTCTTTTGGGTCATTAAAAACGGCAAGAACTTTCCTGTTTATCTTGTGGAAGGATGTAAAAGTTATTGTGTGTGATAGATTTTGGTGACAAATTGACATTAAAATTTTATTTCGTATAAGAATTATTCGCCATAAAATCTGGATACTGTATTTTTACTGGATTATATACCTCTTTCGGAAAATGCTCGTATTATGTACAAATTATTTCAAAATTTTTACTTTATAGACTTTTCAAAATTCAGAATGATAAGACTCAGTTCTTTTTTTCCTACATAATACAAAGCGGCCAAAGAGATGACAAAATCGCTGTGGTATTATAAATCTCAAATTTCCTCTTTTATCACCGAATTTTATTTGGAAAATTTTGTACCTTTCCCCAAATATATCTTATATGAACTCTTTCAAACATAAAAAAACTCATAGTTTATAAGCTTCCTGAGATAATCACAAATCAGAACATTTCTGAAAAAGAATGCTGAAATTATCTAAAAATACTGAAAATCATTCATTTTTTTAAATAAACTGTAATGTTAAAATATGGTGACACCTTTGAAAATGTTCTTAAAAGCTTTCACAAACGGCAAAATTTACTATTGTTTTTAACACCGCTAGTCTACTTTGAAACAAGGAAGAGCTTTTAAGTTATTTCGATAAAATTACCATGAATTTAGAGTACAGATGTAAGCTGTTAATCTAATGGATCAAGAGACGAAACGAGATGGCTTCAAGTTCTATTCAAAATGAATAAGAAAACGAAATAAGAAATAGAAAAAGAATAGAAATGAAGCAAGAAAACCTGATGAAAATAAAGATGTTTCTGAATACTTTCATTGTGTGAAAATTTCAATGTCTATAAGTCGTGCCAAATATATCTAAAATGGTCTAGTAACTTTACAAATGACATTGGCAATGACAATAACAAAGTGTTGTTTTTATGTGAACATTATAAGAGTAATTTTGTTCTAAAAACTCCCGTTTTCGATTCTCACAACATTCATTTATAAACTAATATTTCCTTTTTTTTCTGAATATATTACATCAAATTCGGAACATTGTTTAGTGCATATTTTTACTATAGCTCTCTATAGTTAGTTGATACTTTTTTATTTACTATAGTTAGTTATCAACTCATAAAGTTATGTGTCTCCTTCAAAATATATTTTTTATTCAATGTAATGAAATTTATTTTAGTTTAGATAATATACGTAATACATTTAATAAGATAATAGCTATCGTAAATTAATGAAATATGTATATAATACCAGTTAACTTTTCAAGTAATTTTATTTATTAGTGGATTCTTAAAATTTATGAAGGAATTGCAAGAATTTTTATATAGTAATCAATTTGCTTTATTGCAATTAACTTATTTAGTAACCAAATAAAACATTGTGTGTTATGAATAATTTACACTGTTGAATAAAATTCTCTTTTATCTACTCTTTCCAAAAATTATAATTTTCTTTTATTTCTTTTTAGGTGTAAGCTTCACAAAAGTAAGTTATAAATTTCTTTACGAACTAGATGTGCATTATATCATGTAAATTATAAGAAATGGATGCAATAATAAATTAGTGTGTCGCACCCGAATATTTTAAGCATTAATAAAAGAGATGAATATTTGTTCTACTTATTAACCATAATGTATATAAAATTATTAATAATACTGCCAAACATTGCCTTGCTTCTACCCACATCACTCAATCATTCTTATTGTTCTTAAAAAAATCAAAACAAAAATAGGTAAATGATAAATGCATTATTGAAAATCAATTATAATGATCAATAAAGGAGTCCTTTCAGTATTTTATGCTCTTTTGAGTATCTTATGTGATCCTTTGAGTATTTTATAACAGTTTGCATTTTAGTTATGATATAAATATTTATTGCTTTGGAATATAAAAAGTGAACATCATTTGAAATGAAGTAGGAGTATTTTACCAATAAGCCACATACTAAAACTACAGTGGACAAATTAATATTGAAATCAATCTAATAAATAACACTTAAATTGAATTATATTTTCACTTAAAAATCTAGTTTTAATGTTAAGTTTATTAACTTGTTCTCTTTGTGAAAAATAGAAATAAAAACTAAATTATTTAACTTAAGAAATGTAAGCTTCATAAATTTGAGGCTGAAATCTTAGACATTTTATTGCATTTAAATCTATTCTATAAATTTAGTCAAATGCTAAAAGTTAGTTTTGTGTAAAAATCAAATTGTTTTCATAAAACTTTTCCAGAAATCTCACTTTAAAGCATTTATGTAATGGATTGTTTATAGTACTGAATGTGTAAAAGTAAGGAAGAGATAATGAATGTAATAAAAAATTGTGAATTAAATGCTTATGTTATTAAAATAAATGCTTGAAAGTTATACAACTGAGAGAACTAAATTAACCAACTGAGAGAAATGAGTTTGGCAAATCATAAAACGAAAAATTAAATCACTACAACGGTATTGAACACAGAATGAAAAGTAAGGGTTTCGTTAAATTGTTCTAAAATTTTGCTATTCTAGATAATTTCATATTTCTTGCTCTTGATCCAAAGGACGCAGACGTTTAGCTAGGAGAACGTTAAGCTTCCTTTAGCCTTTCGGCTAGCTTCTTTTACCATATGAGATAGGCTATCAACTAAGCTCTGGTAAACTGCTGGGGGATTTGTACTCCATTCATCACGTAGAATGGTAAACAGATCCTACTGGTTTTTTATGAATAGGTCTAACTTGTGACAGATACTGTAACTCCTCCCAAAAATATTCGATAGAATTCATGTCGGGACTTTCACGTGACCAGCTAACTACGCAATGGCAAGTAGTATATAAAAGGAATCATTGTCGTATTTATACAAAAATGAAAACTGCTGAATTGAACTATTTGCATTGCCTTCATATATACCAGTGTAAATATCACTATTCATTCTCACCACAGTATTTTCGTACTCTGAATCAAAGATCAATTGCAAATGCTTCCGGGCATTAGTGTTTGTGATTAGTGGTTTACTGGCAGCAGCACGAACTTGATGTGCAAGTGCTATCGATGGATAATCTTGTCAGTGATTTGAAACGAAAGCCTCTGCAACTATTGACAGATGTCCACCGGTTATTTCACACACAACACGCTTCAGAGTTAACCGATTTTGATCAGTAAGTATCTTGGTTTACCAGAGTGATAGCTTCGATCATTATTTCTAATTTTAACATAGGATGCCTTGCTGACATCCTATGTTTCGTTTACCCTCAGTTGCAAAAATGTCGAATGATATGAACAAGGACTGAATGATGTGCATCAAACTGAATCTTTTGTAGTGTGATCCATGATGTGGCTGAGAGATCCATTACTGTCACGTGTGCACAATATGCCTGTTATCATTTGCAGAGGTGCAACGAATTGGGTTATATTGGTCATATCTGTGCGCCGTTTCTTCATGCATTCAGCGATTACAGATCCACATCACAGTTGCTTAATTTCGATCTCCGCTTTCTTCGAAGGATAATCCTCAATCACTACAACCTATCATTCTTTAGTGGAGTTTAACAGCTTACGCAAAAAAAGTCATGAAAGACCGCTGCCGTTCTTTAAACTTGCAGCCATTTCTCCCATTCTATAACGTTTGAAGGTGACGCACAATGTGTGTATGCTTTGCAATGCTAATGATTTTCTTATCTCATAACTTAAAATGCATGATGTAAATTTCACATGATTTGCATGCTTTCTGCAAGGGGTTGCATTTTGGTTGGCTAGAAGTGTGTGCATATATATAATCTTATAATATTTACATCTTTTATCTTTTAGTACTGCAAAGAGATGTGTGACAGATTTGATTTAAAAGGTTGGACAAAACTTTCACCATATGGGACTGTCTTAGGGATAATTCAAGGAGAAAGAGGAAATGTGGATGAAATGTGAGCAATTTTTTCATGTTTTATATTTATTTAATGTAATCTTCCAAATTCATCTATAGAGTGTTCATATTCTCTTAACAAAATTTTAAAAAAATTACTGCAATATAAAAGAATATATATTTAGTATAACATGAATAAACTTATAGAATAAGAAATTAATTTCTTTTAACTTTTAATTTCTTTTATCTTTTAACTTTTTAATTTTTTTAACTTTTACTTGCATAGTTTTTTGTACCATTACTACTTATATTTGATCGAATGCCTAAATTGATCTTAAAAATGTTCCGTAAATCTTGCAAAGTATTTTTCGTTTTTCGGAATATTTATTACTTCAACTCAGTACTCCTACTCATTAGAATTTGAATTTGTAAGGATTGAGAAATTCCACACACGCCTTAAATATCATTTATTAATATAGTATATCATTTTGAGGCATTGGAATAAAAAAAAGTAATCTCCCTCGTCAGAAACTGTATTTCGTCACACGATTTCTATAGATTCAATTTTTATCAATAAAAACCTGATATATATTTAAATTATTGAACTTTTTAATAAAAAAAATTCATCAAAATGTTTTAAACAATTTTGTATTATATCTGTTTAACAAGCTGAGAATTAACAAGACCGTGAAATCTAAAATACAGTACTTCCGACCTGTCTCTATATTTCATAACATGATTTCTAAATTTTAAATCCGCAGCAATAGAAGCTTGTAAAATATTTAAATTATTTAATACTTCAAACTTTATCATAAAAGTTAAAAAAAATAGTTTAATTTGTTTTCGTAATATATAATTTTTAAGATATCCAATTAAAAATGGATATGAAATCTAAAAACTAATATTGTAGCACTTATCTGGTTTAATAGGAACAAAGAAATAAGTTCCTTAAGTAGCTCAAAATAATTTATTACAAATTAGGGTACAATTTGAGCACAACACAGATACATATGCTACAAATAAAACAAAATTACATCTAAACATATAAAGTGAAAGGGAAGAGGGTAAACATGAGAGTCATATGGATATACGTCTCATTCCTACGGTTGCTGGAGAGGGACTCACTTCGTTGCTGGGGTTGTAGACAGGGGGCGCTATAATATTTCTTATCTGCTATTGTATTTCGTGACTTGCTTTCTAAACTTTAAATCAGTAAAATTTAGATACATATTTATAAATCATTGAATAATTTGGAAATTTTCAATAAAAAAACTGATAAGAGTGTAAGATGGGAAGGTACTACTACAACGTACTCAATCTTACTATTTATAGGTCGTAAATTATCCTCTATGAAACTCAAAAATGTGCTCATTTGAAGTGCTTCTTCAAGGCAAGCTGAAGAGTTTAAGTTGAAGAACTCCATTTCTTTAGGGGCCCCTTTTGTTTTATTCTTTATAGCGTTTGTATGTGGCACTCAAAAGCTCGTAGGGGATTCCCAAACAAATGGTTATAATTTATTTGCATGTTCTATCGAAGAATGAGTCAAACTCCACACCTTTCGAAGCCTCTTGAAGTTAAACTACGAGATATGTGTCTTGAAGTTAAACTACGAGATATAAAGAGTATACTTGTATCAATACATTGACACTTGTAAATGTATTGATAAAAGTGTACTCTTGTATCATTACATTGAGGTAAGCACAATGTATATATAACAATGATTTTGTTATATATACAACAGTATATATAACAAAATCATACATCGTATTACATTTTCCACTTTTTATTTGGTTGTGAATCTATCACTCAAAACTCTACATATTTATTATTTTATATTGGGTTCTTTGATAATCCTATGTATTAGTCTGAAATATTGTACTGGTTAATCGAGATATATAATAGGAATAATTTAATAACAGGGTAAGAAAAAAATGATTAAAATTATATAAACGAATAGAAATTTATTTTTCTCTCTGACTGTTATCATAATAATTTTATATTATTCAATAATGTAATGTGTGTGTAGTTATTATAAAACCTATCTCTCCTCGACATATTAGTTTTAAATGTCTTGGTTTTGATTTTGATAAAAAACGATTTTTTTCCTTTCAACTTTACTGTGTTATGGTAACTATATAAAAATTTAATTTATTATTATAAAATTTAATTGAAACCATATTTTGCATAATAGAAAACATTATTTTTAATCAATTTGAAAGACATTGGCGTGAAAACGTTAATTTTTAAGCCAAACGAATAAGAATTCTTAACCTAATATTAACGACATATACTATATAAGAATCGTTAGTGTTAGTTGTGGACTTGTTACAAAAAAAATTATAATGTTAAGTCCCACAATATGCAGTAGAAAATCTAAATGAAGAATTTTCTAACGAATAAACTTGAGAAATTATAGTATTTGCGTGTGTGAATTTTAACAAAAGCTAAATTCTATAATTTTAAAAAAAATTACAAACAGAAATACATGTAGGATCGAAAATAATTCAAACTAATGCCAAAATGTGTCGTAAAAAGCTAAAAGTTCATTAAATATTGTAATAGAAGACGAAAAGAAATATCTTTATCACAAATAAGTTTTATTGTAAACAGCCTTTTTTCAATCAATAAAAGCCTAAACTGTCAAAGACAGCAGAAGTTAACACTCTTCATCGTCTTGTAACAAAGAATTTAAGGCGCATTGCTTAAATTAATCCAAAAATGTGTTCTTTTCGAGACAAATAGCTTTATTTATTGAACTAGATGACTCGTCTGAGCTAATTGCTGCTTATAAACAAATTGAAAAAGTATAAATTTTACAGTGTGTAATCATACACACAGACTGTATATTTTGATACTATCTGTATTAATAAAATCCTCTTCTACAATAATTTTATGAATTGCATAGTAAAATAATTATAATTCTTAAGTAGAGCATAAATGATTCGGTTTGGAACTTTCAAGTCAGCACTACTCCTATCTTAAACATAGAAAATACTGTTGCTTTAAAAGAAAGCTCTGGTCGGATTTGTCTAAGTAGTAACATAGAGTAACAAATTTAATTAAACCATTCATTTGGTTTGTATGCAATCACCAACAAAATAATTACTGCACTAGATACTATTTTTATAATAAAGTGAAGTCATTGTATGAGGCCAACTAATCATTAATATTTTATTTTTTACTTTGTCACGAAAAACACGTATGGTAAAAATAGTTTTCAATGTCACGAAATTTTCCTCGAAATTTCTTTGTTAAAGCGGAAATTTCAGCATTATTTTAAATGCAATTTAGAAAGAATTTTTTTATTCCTTAAAGGAAATTTTTTGCTGTGTTATATTCCGTTATATACTTACAAATTCCTTCTCTGTTGATTATTTGATCTACCAGTTTCATGAAATGATTGTTGTTGTCTCACCAGTTTCATGAGATGATTGTTGTTGTCTCACCAGTTTCATGAGATGATTGTTGTTGTCTCACCAGTTTCATGAGATGATTGTTGTTGTCTCACCAGTTTCATGAGATGATTGTTGTTGTCTCACCAGTTTCATGAGATGATTGTTGTTATCTTACCAGTTTCATGAGATGATTGTTTTTATCTTACCAGTTTTATAATATGATTATTGTCGATTCTCCGGCCATACAAGAGGATTGTTGTAGAGAAAATCCCAATTTATGTGTGATGATTGTTGCCAACTTTCACTCTATGTCAGCTGACTACTATCTATTCACCAGTTACGAAAAATGACTGTTGTCGACTCATCAATTACATGAGATAATCATCGCTTTTTTATTGATTTTGAGAAGAAGGTATTGGGAAAATGATGCATATTTCATTGTATGATTAAATTCCTTATAATTAAACTAAAATATTTTTAATTAATATTTTCTTTTGAAGAGAAAATTTCATATTCTCACGTGTATGCACGTAAAAAAATTCTACCTCAAATAAACTTTTGTGCTGTCCCATAAATACTCAATCAATTCTGACGTGTTTTAGAATGATCACCAGACATGATTATCTGCAGGCCCAGTTGTTCAAAATTGACCTAGTCTACTTTTCTCTCTGCACTCTCTGTGATACTACGCAAATGACTGGGGAACATCTTTTTAGTTTCCCCTCCCTTCTTTATGTTCCCTCTCAAAATGACTCTGGAGGCCATCCTCTTGAAATTTCTACTTCCAAATTATAGCGGACTGCAAGACGCCTTATTTCCAAGAAGACATTGGCGGTCATAATTTAAAAAATGAATGCTCAAGCATTAAGCAAAATAGTGTGATATTTATCAAGTTGACTAATACCTGTATGCTTAACTTTGTCTGATAAATTATATTAATTATTTATCTCCAAAACTTGATGTTTAATTTAATAGGATGTTATAAAAAGAAGAGTTCCAATAAAAAAAATTCAATTTTACAAAATTTTGTAAAAATTCCATTTAAAGGATTAAATTCTCTTTTCAGGGCAATGTGGCTGCAGCATCAAGGAAGCCCCGGATCCCGGATAGAGCACTGTGAACTGAGAAATTGGCAGATCTTGGATAGATGTGACTACAGAAACTTCAGCGTCCGTTTTTAATCCAACAATAAACATAATTTATATATCAATTTTCTGTGTTCCTTCAGAATATCCTGTTACTGTTTTATTTAAAGATCACATGCCAGTAATTTGATGTAGAATTGGGTACCTCTTGATTTGGCGATAAAATTTAATTTATGTAAGTTTAACTTTTGTATAATGGCCAATTTGTCAATCGTATCTTGGCGCCTGTCTTAGCTTCAAAAAATTCACCGAAAAATCTAGAGTACTCGATTGCAAACTTTTACTAGAGTCAGTTATCGGTTTGCATATCATCAAACGATTCCACAGATGAATAAATGTTTTGGACAAATTAAAATTTCTTTTAAAAAAGCCTATTTTCAACTGATCTTAAATGTTAACCCCTATATGCACAAATGCAGATATTTACAGTAAATGTTTAAGTAACTCTCTTTATTACATTCATTGTTAAAATGTTGATTTAAGTTCAATAAATAATATTTTCAGACATGTCGTACATTAAAAGTTAGAAATAAATTGAAATTCAACAGTAACAGGAATGAGTGCTTTAGCACGTTTTATAATTGGATTTAGAACTTTATAATATTAAACACGCTTTATAATTATAAACATGTTTTATAACTTTGTAGGTGTGAGTTCCGTCTCTCATTCAAATAAATTATCAGAGCAATGTTATGACAGAAACTACATAACACTATCGAAAATTATACAACTTTCTATAAAAAAAATATACAAATTGAACTTATAGTATTCATATAACAAGTACAAAGAAAATATTAAAATAGTATTATTTAAAATAACACTTTCATTATCTAATCGGTATGTATCAATATCTATTATCAGTTCAGTTCAGGTTCAGTATCTAATAGGAAATAGTAGGTACAATCATATCAACTCTATAAAATGCCGACTTTAAATATTAATTTTGTTTATTTTTAACAACAAAATTTAAATTATAAGATCAGCCTGAAAAGCTTTACATCAATGTAAAACGAACGAAGGTTACAGTGAATTAAAAAAAAAAATAATTTAAAGGCTATTTTTTTAAAATCTATTAATGAGAGCGAAAAATAATATTTATTTTAAAATTTTAAAAATATTTTCATAAAAAGCATCAAATTTTTTTAATTTTAATCCAACGGCTGTAGATAAGAAGAGAAATAAAATAGAATGTCAAAAAAGTATTGGTAATTTATTATTTTTATGCATATTTTTTAGTGTTGAAATCACATGCTTAAAATTTTACAAGCAACAGCGAATATCAAATTTACCATGCTATTTAAAATTATGTATTTAATTTTGTTAATCCTATGACAAAATGTTATCGACATATACTGCGATTTTTGCTCTTTTCATCTAAACTGTCTTTTATTCCTTCCAAATTCCTAGATTTGGATGTATAAGTAAATTGATTCGTTCATTCGCTTGTGCCTTCAGTTGTTTTAAAAATATCTTTACGTAAAGTTCGGAATAAAAGATTAAGATACATCTAATAGGATTAATAAAAGTAATTAATTTGTACGTAGTTTATTATATTTGTGGTGAAAAAGTTTCAAGTTACTGTTTCGACAGGCCAGGGAATTAAAAATCCATTTATTTTAAGTTAGAATCTGAATTCCTTGCATATTTTTCACAATTGTAAAACATCTCACTATCAGTTACGGTTTATAAAGTTAAAATGGCTTCTTCACACAACAAACTTCCGTGAATACTTCCGAAAAACTTTGATACTCAGAAAATACAAAATGCCTTAAAAAGTAATTCTTAGGAAAATTAAGAGAGTATAATTTGTAATTGTATTTTTCAGAAAGAGGAAACAGCATTAGAGTATGGTTATTTCTGGTCATGAACCACATTTTAATATTTTTGAGAGAGATGAAGGACACATTTTAGATGAAGAAGACTAAAATTAGATTTTTTTACGTCATTTAAGAATTATTATGAAACATTGTAAAAAGAATGTGATAAATGGCAGCATATTGAAGATTTGCTAGTTTGTACACCATGATAAGTGCAACAGCTCAGACATAAAGCACCAAGATTTGGACACAAGTACTAGAAAACTTAACGAAGAAATGTCAAAGATTTTCCTACATGGGAATGATACTAACCACATATCGAATTGAAAATTCGGGGTGCTAACGGACTTTGTCGATTATATTTACCACTTCGGGTATTAGTACCATTAAAAATTTGTTGTACCAATTAAGAAACAATATTTAGTCTGAAAATGAGTTTAATCATCTACTTCTGAAAGTATTTCTATTTCGACACTCAGTTCAACAGTTTGTGGGTTCGATTATCCCTTAGATATATTTATTTGTATTGCGCAGGATTTCACTTTAAGCTGTAGGTACTATATCAGCTGTCTAGTGCAAAAAATAACATAGTATGGGGAAAAAAACCTGAGAGAATTACAATAAGTACCTAATATGATACAATGTTTAGTTTATTCGATGAAAAGAAAATATAAGGTATCATAAAAGCAAAAGACATATTTACCAGAGCTTAGGTATTAATAACATCAATATACGTAGATACCAATTAATATATGTATAGTTGGTATTTTTTAATTTATTTTTTTAATAATATACTAATAACAGATTCATTAAATTTAACAACTGAATTCAGCTCTCTTTTCTTAAATTGTGAATCACTGATTTGATTCTTTACTATATTCAAATATATATAACTGAACATTTTTTCATCTAATGTCTGTATGAGTTATGACTACTTCATATGAATAAATCAGAAGAAATAAGCTAAATTTTTATTTAAAATCCATGAATCTTTTAAAGTAGTATGTTACCATGATAAAAGTTTGAGACACAAAGGTAATTGTAGCTATAAAAATACACTTATGAGTCTGAAGGTGAAATTTTTCTGTTAAGGAAAAGCTACCACATTTATAATTTTCTAATGGGTTATTCTATTATTTTCTTTAGATATCCCCATTCAGCATCCTACAGTTCACTGAATGGTAAGCAATCTAAGCTTCACTGCAACAGTTTATGCATTTGATTCCCCCTTCAGGCTTTGATTTTTGTAATGTTTCAGTATCCACTTTCAACTGTAGCCTGCAGTCAAGTCAGAACTTCCTTACAAAAATTTATTAATAAGTATCAAACAAACTTAAAAATAATTCCTCATAATTGAGCAAAATTTGAAAAATTATACAAACCTATAATGATTAAATTCTTAATAATTCAACGACTAAATTTTTATTGATTAAAACTCAATGACTTAAAATAAATATCGCCAAAGGGTACATTTTCAAAATAATAGATGTTCTATAATTATAAAAAAACTGAAGAAATTTTTCTGATTTAGAATACAAAAAAAAAGAATGATTTATTTTAATGAGTGCCTCTTATTAAAACCTAAGTTCAACAACGAAAAAAATTGGAAAACCTCCAGGTTTTCGAGGTACAGGATTATAATTAACTAACGGTTGCAATTATGTCATTATGAAACATAATTTAAGAAAAATACAATTTTAAGAATTGAATGACTTCTAAATTATACGTTAAGAAGTTTGTGAGTACTAAAAAATATACTAAAGCTCAAACACAATTCAATTCATTCAGAGAAATTTTACTGAAGTGCAAAAAAATAATAGTTCTAACATTTTAAGCCTAAAAATAAATATGGTTCAGCTACAATGAATTGTATAGAAAAAAAACAATGCTAGATGAAATAAAAACAACTACGACAAAATCAAATAGTTTAAAGGTTATTTTTTCAGTGCAAAAAAAAAATCTAGCAAATCCTTTCGCTTGATGTGATGAATATATAAATACATTTATATACAATCACTAGATTCATAGAAGAATTAAATTTTTTTAAAAAATGAAGATGTTTATATACAATAAGTAACTTCTGAAAAATCATTGCTTTCAGTTTTTCGGTTTTTCCGGTTTTCCAAATTTACCATTGATCGGAAATTCATTAGACCACGGGCGAAACCAAGCCTATAGCTTCATTATTCAATAACTTCGTAACTCTGGTGAGTTTTCCGTAACACTTGAGCATTTCTTAGCTGATTTATGGAACAAAATAGCTATTTGAACAAAGCAAAGTAAGCAATAAATATTGTTATATTTCTTAATCTCAGTTTTTCCTCGAAAGCTAGACACACGTTTCTTCCTTGATTGGTTGGTTGATTTATTTGTCGCTCAACAGTCTTTTTTGCACGCTAGGATTATTTAGACCAGGACCAACAATATAAAATGGACCCCGAATTGCTAAAAACAATCAAGCTAGAGGTGGGACTCCAACCCACAAACTGATGAATCGAATGTGAAAGCGTTAACTATTCTACTTCCAGGTCACCACATTTTCCAATGGAAGCTATAGCCCGGGAAAGCAGGTGGTCATAGCTAGCTATTCTCTTACACATTAAATATTTAATACATTTTTTATATAATTAACATATGCTCTAATGCTTATATATATAAGTTGGGATTCAAACCCACGAACTTATGCCTATATATATAAGTTGGGATTCAAATCCACGAACTTATGCCTATATATATAAGTTGGGATTCAAACCCACGAACTTATGCCTATATATATAATTTGGGATTCAAACCCACGAACTTATGCCTATATATATAAGTTGGGATTCAAACCCACGAACTATTGAACAAAAGGCAAGAGGGTTAACCATTTAGCTATCAGCTCAACTTTGTCCAACAATAAAAAATTGGAAAACCAACACTAAGGAATATTTATATCTCGAAGGCACACAGGGGAAATATTCCAGGTTTCTCAACTGGATTTACTCCAAGGACCAGTAAAATATTTCTGCACTTTTTCGCGGACCAGCAAGTTTAACAATTCGACACATTAGCACAATTATTTCTTATAAATAAATCATGAAGACAAAAATAACTCTCAAGGAATAATTAGAGAATTAAAATAATTTTACAAATTATCATAACAGATGTTCAGCATTCAAGTAATCAGCTATAATTAAGGCAGACAGAACCACACTAATCGGTAGACTCAATGTACGGCAATATGTGAATGGAGATTAGGTATATAGTTGCCAATTTACTGTATTTTTCATCATCGATCATATTATTTTTCTACACTAGTAAACTATTGTTATTGTAATGTAGGTACAATTTTATGTAATATCGGTTGTCGGCCGATGGCACTTTTGATTTTGGACGGATAGCTGGATTGGCGGTTGAGAAACACTGAAATACATTATAGAATTTATAACATACATCTTCATATTCTGAGATACTAACACAGGTAAAATGTTACTAACTTTTGTTTAAAAAAATTTACGTTTATCTCTTAGAATCCAAATTTTTAAAAATAAGGATTTTCTTATTGTTTCATCTTCTTTAAAAAATTAACTTAATTTTGGTATTTTTATGTTTGTTTTATAAGCCGACCGCGATGGCTAAGTGGTTAGCACTCCTGAGCTGTGGGTCGCCTGTTCAAATACCGGTTCGGACATGGATGTTATTTTCTAACCGTGTTTCTCTGTCCTTTTTTCTGTGATGATGTATGAATGTGGTCCACCCTATAAACGGGTTTGTGGTGGTTTGGCTCGGCCGACTCTACTAGCCTCCGTAACTTGGTTCACAGGTGCCCGCTGGATAACGACAAAGGAGTATATTCTGGCCTTGTTGTGGCATAGGGGTACGTCACCCAAGTGTCTATCGTTGGAAAAAAATGTTGATTTTCAAAATTAGTAAAGCTAACTTGATCGTTTCTTTTTATAATTTTGAAGATAAAAGAATAACTGAAATAACTGAAAATGATTACACCTTTGGGAAAAAAAAATATACATGTTTTATCTTTAAAATCCTTATTTGTTAAAAGAAAAATAGATGATTTTTTGTTTTTAATTTTCAAAAGATAACACAAACTAACAATTTAATACCAATTTTCAAATTTAATAAAGCAAAATAAATCAATTTTTATACACTTTAAAGATGAAGATTTGGAATATTCGCTAACTTTCTTTCCATCTCTTGCTGCTGTCATGCTTATTTAGTAATGTTTAATTATTTTCTGTTATTTTATCCAACTTTATTAGTGATCAACTGGTCAATGTATGTTTTATAATCTTTTAAAATCTCTATACTACCTAAAATCAAAATAATTATAGAGTGCATTATTGTATATTCTTAATTCTAAACAACAATGCAAAAGGTTACAATTTTTATTAAAGAACATTTAAATTAATCACTATTTATTCAATTCACCTCCCTCCCCAGATCGAGTAATGTTGACATGGTCAAGAGCTTTTAAATTTTATGCATTGAAAATTCGTGGAGACAACCTCTATGATTGCGAAATTCTATAAAGTATGCATAATAGTAAGCATTTGAAAACTCTGCAATGAAACATAATTTTGTATTGCTCACTAAAATTAGATTCTAGAAGAGAACTTGAAGGTTAAATTCAATCGTTAGATTCAGTAGCATATAAATGGAATAAATGTACTTAGTATATATACCAGACTATTCCATGTTCAAACTTACTTATAGGAGGAAAAAACAAGAAAAAACTGGCCATTCAAACATAACTAGCCATTCAAATTGAGGTAACGTATAAAAAAAATACAACAAACGTGAATTTGCAGAAAATTTCTCAAATTCACGTTTGTTGTACAACGTGCTATAATATGTAAGAGATTAATTGTTCAACACAACTTCAAGATTCACTTATAAATACTTCACATGTGAAAGGTATCAAATAAAAACCAAACACCTTACTTTAAGCATATTCCGTTGTGTGCAAAAATTGGCAACTTCCCCAGATATATTGCTATCGTTCGGGTAGGAATGAAAACACACGACATATAGTGAAACGCTCTGGTATGTTGTAGGAGAGATATTTTTTTTTTCATGATGACACCCATTTCACATTCGGTAACACTGGCGAAGAATACGTTCCTGAGATTTGGTTGGGAAACGCTTGGATATCCTCCATAGAGTCCAGATTTCTCATTTGTGATTTAAATATTTGATACTCTGGAGAGAAGTGTGACCAAATTCGTGACCGTCGATTTCATTCGGACAACAGTAGGTGCAATTGTTGATCGGCCAGTGGCCTATCTCTTTCCAAGCTGGGATCGGTCATCTAGCCTCACACAGCAATATATATAAATTAGCGCATGCGGCAATTATTTTTGAGATAAACATCTACTCTTGCATTGTTAAAGAGGTCATTTTGTTTTCCTTAGATTGTCCCTCATATATTCTGAATAAAAATAAATATTTTAAAACGGATCTTCATGTGAAATTTGCATTCATTTATTGGTTGCATCTGCTGATGATTCATTGCACCTCGCATAAATAGATAGATAAAGATAACGGCATCATATTCAAAAAGATCGGCCAATACAGCATCACAATAAAATGAGCAAACATCATTTGAACCATTTGAGAGTGAACCACATTGTCTTCGTAAAATATGGTCATAAGTAAGTAACGAAAACCAGATAGACGACAGGCCTCAATACCTCGCTTACATATCCCAGCCTAATCAAAGTACCGTCGATACGTATTTGCAATGGTTGTTGGAATAAAAAGCAATATTTTCTGAACCATAATGCCAAATGAAACGATATAAGGAGCAAGGGTTATGCAGGCTCATGTAACGTCGTTGTCACACTCACAGACGACCATTATACTTTGGTAGAAAAAAAATGGGTGTAAATTAATGTGCCTACCATATCACTTGACTGAGAGGCCGCGGAGGTCTGATTGGTTCGGAAGCCGTTCCCATTATCGGAAGGTAGTGAGTTCGAATTCCAGCTTAACCAAAGATTCGTCGTGTTCCATAATGGAGGTTGGTACGAATAAACTGGGCGTGGTTGCAATGTCTTCCAAGTGAAATGATACCTCTGGGGTGGCAGGCCAAGTATTTGGAGGTCTTCTGCTTGCTCCCTGCTTCAAAATCACGTAGACTCCACCTGCTGCTGCTATCTGCTTCTGTCTAACTGATAGAAACCAACTCAGGGCTAGGTACAAGGAATCATGGTGTACAACAACATCACTTGACCATAGCTCAAAACTAAAAGGAATTTGATGTTGACGAAAGTAAATTCAATTGGCACCATCCGCAATTTTTCCATTTCATTATTAGTGATTGTTGTCGTATGGGGCGCTTAAACTCAAAAGATATTCAATAGTTTTGATCTAAGAGACCTTAAGGAGACCTTCATAAAATTCCGTTTGCACTAAGAGCATATACTGAGGCATGTTGTTGTATAATAGACCTTATTTCTTGCATTATAATTTCTGAGACTGTGTAGTGATTCATTAAGTCTAATCCTTACTTATCTTTGAACTTACCATACAATGTCCTTGAACTTGGGATTTCCTTGGCCCAATGTACGATCACGCTTTTTGGAGTGAAAGATCCTGGGTTTGATCACAGCCATCATTGGACAACAAAAGACAAATATTATGGCTCTACTCTCTGCATGCACAAATCTTTTAATGTTGGTGCGTGCTTCAGAGTTTACCTGGTTTCCTCTCTTGAGACCTTTACCTATGAAAATTTTTTGCATAAATCAATGCATGGTGGATTTTCAACTGTTTTACAACAGTCTCTGACTATTAGACTGTCCACTGTGCAGTGGCAAATGAATTTAAACTTACATATTTTGATGCAAGGAAACTAGTTTAATCATTCAAGTCTTTCCAATAATTGACAACTTTCATTGCTTATTTTCTGTAATTTCCTTATCCATATGCTTGTCATTTTCTTTTTTGAAAAATGCAATGTATTTATTTGCCTCTATCATTGACTTTAATAAGATTTCAATCATATCAAACCATTAAATCTGGTGTTTCTAAAAATTGATCCAGTCTTAGATTTGTGCCTATATTTTTCCCTACCACAAAACTCTTAATTTTCTGTAAGTTTATTTTTACTACTTATAATTAAGCTCAAAAGTTTCTTTTTTCAAATGACTTTGTATATTTTGTGAAATTCTTTAATTTTTTGTGTTTGAATAATAATTTAAAATTGCTTTTTTATCTAAATATTTACAATACAACGTATTAATTTATTAAGCTTACTCATATTACTGGAAAAGCTTTTAATTTAAGATAATAATTTGAATAAAATGATAGAATCATGTTTCTAATATTTATATTTAGAGACTTTTGTTTCATCTAGTTACATAAATCTTAACTTGTGTTTCATCTAGTTACATAAATCTTAACTTGTGTTTCATCTAGTTACATAAAGTTCTTGTTATTCATTGTGCCCCAATGGCAACCGAAAGATCAGCGATGTGACAGTTCATGAATTCGATTCCCACTTCAACCATATATATTTGTAGTGGCTCGAAATCAACTTTAAATTAAAAGTTTCGGTTTAAAGAGTCATGTACAAAACGTGACCATAGAGTTAAAACGAAATATGTTATTTCAGAATGTATTTCTATTTATATTTATTTTATACCCATTTGTATTTATCCGAGGATAGAAAAAAGTAAATATTTATTTTATTCTGTTATGAGAGTTGTATCATAATTTTTCTAAATGAATAAATTAAGAAATTTCAAAGATCTTAACATCAATCACATATTTTTAAGCAAATATTTCTCTCTCTCTCTCTTTTAAATTACTTAGCTAAGTCACTACTTAATTTTTTTTCACAACTGAATATAATTTTCAGTTACTTTTTCCCCTTAATGATCAAGAAAAAATTGTTATAAAATACTTGTAATCTATCCTTTGAATGGGATGATAATGACTGAGTTGCCGGTGAAGGGTTGCCGCATGCATTTATAAAGTTTGAAGTTATTGAACCTCGGGTACACAAGACAGCGCCATTGCGCCAAACTAAACCACTCCAATAGAGAAAATCCATACGACGACGGTCATTGCAAGGTGACGTCATACAACGTTCAATTCGTCTGCTCAGCGCGAGTTCGGGAATTTATCGTCTGCTTCACATAAAAGTAAGTTTTATTATAAGAGAAAAATGAATATATATGACTTATTTGGATATAGAAATGTTTATTTTAATTATTATATGAATGAATCCCAAATATAATTAAAGAAAGCTCTGTTATTTTAAAAAATTATATAATTGTTTTGAAATTTAATATAAATATTTCTTTTCATTATCTTGTATTTTTAAAAAGGTATTATAAATTTGAGCTATACTTTTTATACGATAAAATAGGGGAAAAAATTTTACAAAATAAATTTTGTATAAATGATTTTGTTACACTAAAGAGCCATTTAAGTGCAAAAATTTGAAACACATAATAGTTATTCTTGATTTGTGAAACGACTCCACAAAAATATTGACTGTAACACCAAAATTGGTGCAATGCGTTGCGCGCTTTCATAGTAGTTTAAATTGAAATATTTCAAAATTTTAAATTAGTATTCCCGTGGTTTTTTACTATATTTAATATTACTATAAAAATAAATATTAATTATTTCAGCTCATATATTGTAATAAATAGTTTAAAAAGGAACCGGATGTAATATGAAGAATAATTTTAAAAAACTGCCTATATAACTTATAATTATCGGTTGATTTATCAATTTTTGTATATTTTAGTATTTTATTGTTTATTTTTTGTTATATTATATACTTAATGAAAATGTGCAATGGAATAAAATGTATATAAAAAACTACTATATATATATATATTATTCTACTAAAATCATTTAATAAGAGCTCAAAAATATAACCAATGAATTATGTTTAATATATATCATGGTCTACACGGCAGAATAAAGGGAAAGATAAGGGAGAAGGAGACCAGAGATACGAGGAATTATTTTTATCATATACAACTCTCCATTCAGGTGCACGTGATGTCTGTTTGTAATGGTGATATGAGTGAAAGCGGCGAAGAAGTAGTGAGTGTGCGTTCGGCAACCGTTTTGGAAGCCCGGCCTTATTCCGAGGTAAATTTCTCTCTCCTCTTAAATGTGAATGTGTGTTTTTACAATTTAAAAATAAATATTTTGTGTTTTTCCTTTCATGAGTGAGATAATATATAAGGGTAAATAATTTTAAAAAATAATCATAGAAAGACATGCAGGCTTAATTCTTTATTCCTAAATTATTAATATGAACATATTAATATATATATATATATATATATATTTGACTTTTTACGAACCAAACTTGTGATGACGCTTTCGTATATAAATATTATTTTTATGATAACACAGAAGAGTGAAAATATATATGTGAAAATACATGATGAAAATATATCAATATGGTTAATTATTTATTTTAATTAAAGGATTTATTTGCTCTAGTCGTAAATCACATACTTTCTAATTTCATTCTGCAAATGAAATTTTAAGCAATTAGTATATTGTCACCTTTCTTTAAATGAAGTCCCTAATTATGTGTAAGTGTAAAAAGCTCTGATAATATTTAGTTACAAAATTATGTTATATATATATATATATATATATATATATATATATATATATATATATATATATATATATATATATATATATAGTATTAGAGATGTTAAATTGGAAGTGAATTTTTTATTGAAAAAAAACTTTAATTTTGACAAATGTCTAAATAATTGTCTAAACAAATGTCTATAAAATGTCTATCTATATTAGTCAAAATATTATTGCAGATATGTTTTTCCTGGTATTAGATCAATTATTAGAGCAGAGCTACCGGTTGAAATGTTAATTCTCTGGCCTTTAGTTCAATAGTATGTCCCTTTGATTCCCACCTTAAATGTGGGTAATTTTACAATATTCCAAAATCCACTTTAAATTAAAAATCTCAACTACCTTAACCTTCTTACGTGAAAAGTGACTGAAGGGGGGGGTAGTTAGATAAACATAAATAATTTATATTATACTCCAAAATTCAATAACAACCAGGGTGACAAAATCAGTAGCGTTATATTTCGATATTTTAATCTTTAATAAGTATTTTTTATTGAAACTCTCTTCTTATTTTTTATTATGTATTTATTTACATTATTTTTAATAAATAAAATGGGGTTTTAAATGGAAAGAGTAAAATTGTTTGTGTGTCGGAATGTAATAAGTTATTGATACTCTTTTATTGGATTTATAACTTTACAACATATTTTCTTTTACAAAGTACCTTATTTTAGCTTCTTTAAGTTTAATAAAAAAATTTTATTTTAAAATTGTCAGAAAAAATTTACCGAATTAGTATTTCATTAATTATACTTTCATTAACATATTATTTGTATTTTCATTCACATATTAATTACATTTTTATTACCATATCAATTGTATTTTTTGTTAGCATATGAATAAAACACAGTAGTGGATTTTCGTACGTTCATGTTTCTTGGTATGTCATAAAATCAAGATATTCCATCACCTACTGTTTTCTTAATCAACCTTCAATTCAAACGACTATTTATTGAATCAGCTTTCAAAGAAATTTTTTCTCGCATTCCGCTAAAATCGCATTCTTCGTAAGTCCTTAGAAATGGCTAAAACATAAATCAAACGGAGAATAAATTTTTGATTGTAAATTTGAAAGCAAAACCACAATTTTCGGTATGTAATTCAGTTTTTACGGTAAAATAGGAATAAGAAATATTAATAAGGCACAAATTGAAACTAAAAATAATTTTTAAAAGCATTTCAAGTTCTTATTTAGTCTAATTGCAAATGTATAACTCTATAAGATTTCAGAAGATAAATTCTTATATTTTAGAAGCGTCTGAAACGTAAGACAAACGAATAAGTATTTTTGAACGCATATTTGAAAAAAGTTTTCGTAATGTAATTTAGTTTTGCGGTAAAATGAGAATAAATTATTAATGTAGCACAAACTAAAAAATTAATAAATAAATCATATTAAATGTTTTAATTAAAATAAATATTTATAATTATAATCAATCTTCATAAGTTATATTCTTATGCCTTAAAATTAGTTTAAGCATAAATCAAACAAAGGAAAACAAATTGACAATTTTCGGTGTTTCCTTTTACTGGTAAAATGTGAGTAGAAATTTTAATGTATGATATACAAACTAAAAGAACAAAAAAAAACATTATTTTATCAAAATATCAATGTCTAATTCAAAAAGATTTAAGAAAATATGCTCTTGAGTTTTAAAAGTTGTAATGTCTTGATGTAAGTCAAACGGGGGACATATTTTTGAGCATATATTTGAAAAAAAAACGATAACTTTAATTATATAATTTAGTTTTAAAGGGGAAATGTGTGTAAATGAAACCATAAATGATGCTCACAGAGGCTAAAAAAAATACAATATAAATCAAATTGCGTTTTTATTTCCTCAAAATCGAACTTTATAATTATCAATTTTCAGAAGATAAATTCTCTCTCTTTAAAACACAGTCACATTTTTAAATTGTTTTTTCTATTTTATTAAATTAATAGCAAACTAATGATTTAACCATACAAAATAGTACAGATAATAAAGAACTCCCTACAGAAAATATGTTCCAAAAGCAAATTTTTCCTGCACTTATTAAAATTTTTTACGGTTAACATTGAAAATTGACGAAGGACATTTCAGGAAAACAATGTAAGAACGCTGTTTAATTGTTCATGCAAGCTGTAATGGATAGTTCGATTGCAATTTTTTTTTCTTGATTTATTCAATAACAGCCTTTTTTTTTTTTTTTTTTTTTTTTTTTCAATTTTTGTCCGGATAACTTAAAATGTACGATACAACATTAAATCCAAAAAAAACGGAAGACTAAGTGGCGAATCATTACTATAACATCTGAAGTGCATATTTATGTGCAGTATTTCCTTATAATATAAAAACCATGTCAAAAATATAATGCATCAAATATGACTATTTCGTTCAGTTCAACTTACAGGTGAATTTTAAATTTGCTCGATTTTTGTGAAGAAAAAAAAAAACTTCTGCTACACATAAAATTAACTAATGTATAACGAGAGAATGAAACTAAACAGTTAGGAACACCAAATGTTTTTGGAGCCTGAGCTGTTTACTTAAAATTCTAAATAGGGATCGTGGCAGCTAATGGATAAGAATAAAAAAATAAAATAGAGTCATTCATAATATTTTATAAAAAAGTACTTGCATCTTAAGAAATCTGGTAAAATTCATCATTACTTCTTTATTCATCCACTTAAAGAACTAGATATTCTAACACAGACTGAAAAATGATTTCTATTAAAATATTTACTGAACTAAAATTTTAATATTTTTATGGTTTGGTAGTTTTGAAAGAACTCACTTTATTTCCCTTCAAATAGAGCTCATGTGCGAAATACTTCAGACAAAATTATATGTTTTCTATCCAAAATTCAAAATATCGATCTTCTGCTCTATTTCAAAATCAGTCTGCACACCATTGCTAATATTTATGATATCAGATCAAAATTAATTATTTTTTTAACGGAATTTCGCTCTCATTTATAAGCGTGGGCTTGGTTAAAGAAAGTCATGGAGGTTTATTATTTCTCCAAAACCGTAGAGAATATTATTTTCTAATAACGGGATCTATGTATATATTTACGTTTTCTGTCTCAGAAGGTAGTTTCACAATAGCTTCTTTGAAAAATATATCCAAAATTTCTTGATGAAGGTTGATTCATTTTTTATCTGGCTTATAAAAGGGTAAGAAATTTATGAAATCATTATTGGTCATACTTCTGAAAATCAATTCATTATATGAATTGAATGAACTCGTTATTATATGCGGAATCAATGTTCTAAAAAAAATGTGTTCTGATGTATAGATTTAAGTTACCGGAAATGGCATCGTCACGCATGGCTTCTGGTGCAGTACTTCCCAGTGGAGGGGTCGTGACCCAGCACCGGGACAAGAAGGAAAATATCGGATCATCTGAGAAACCATAGATATCTCATTTATTTAATTATATATGAATATTTATCTACAAGTGTAAAAACAATAGAATGCATGTAGTAAATTATCCCCAAAACATTAAATTTGCTAAAAATGTGGGTCAAATTAAAAAGTCGTAAGATATTTCACTCAAAGAACTTAAAGATAAGAGATATGATACATTACCACTCTTAAAATAAGTTTCACAGTTTTATCTAACTTACACTTATCTAATAGAAAGTGAATTTGTAGATAATTAAGTAACGAAAATCTTATATCATCTTTCTT
The DNA here is from genome assembly GCA_030067965.1 of Latrodectus elegans. NCBI lineage: Eukaryota > Metazoa > Arthropoda > Arachnida > Araneae > Theridiidae > Latrodectus > Latrodectus elegans. The sequence continues at coordinate 54,154,874 of CM057817.1, forward strand.
TTACTTAGAAATTTAAATTTAAAAGTATATGATATTGAATCGAAACTTCTATAGCAAATTCCAATGTAGACAAATGTCTGTATCGCCGTTTCTTCGAGTTTTTGATCTTGACCCCACCTAGACGATAGCAACAGACCCATTTACCGTATCGATTGGTGAAAGTCTGGCGCTTTTTTTTTTTATTTGAAAGCTCTGCTTGCTCACACTAGCGTCATTGGGAGTTTTAGTCAAGAATCGATGAAAATGTCATTTAAACACCTACTCAACAAGGTAGTTGGCTTTTATTAAGAAATGGTAACTTTGATATTTTCTTGCAAAATTTCTAATTTACTTCGTTAGTTCGATGTGATTTTGAGATTATCAAAACTATTCGTAAACGCCTGCCGATTGAAATGAAATCTAACACTGAAATGTTTGAACACTTTTTCATTAACAATTATGGATCCTTGTCGCTATATTCGATTTTGACAATAACGAATAGTTACATGTGACGTGTTTAGAGTTACATGTGGCTATCATTTCCGCAATGAAGAAAGTTTTTGGCTTTTATTAAGAAACGGTAACTGATATTTCTTTGCAAAAATTCTAATTTACTTCGTTAGTTCGATGTGATTTAGCGATTATCAAAACTATTCGTATACCCATGCCGATTAAAATGCAATCTTACACTGAAATGTTTGAAAACTTTTTCATTAACAATTATGGATCATTGTCGCTAGATTCGATTTTGACAATAACGAATAGTTACATGTGACGTGTGTTGGCTATCATTTCCGCAATGTCAAGTTAATGGCTTTTATTACGAAACGGTAATTTTGATATTTCCTTGCAAAAATTCTAATTTACTTCGTTAGTTCGATGTGATTTAGCTATTATCAAAACTATTCGTAAACGCGTGCCGATTGAAATGCAATCTAACATTGAAATGTAAAATCGCAATGATGTTGTTGTACGGAAGTAATTCCAAGTTACTTTAAGAGAACGATTTTCCCATTTTATTTCATTTTAAAAGAAATTTAATATGAGTTATTTTTAAATCACGGCAAAGATAAAAACAGTGTAAGAAATTCTTGATTCTGTCATTGTCAATTTGAACATTAGGGCTAATTTAATTTAGATATATACGATTTGAGATCAATTCTAAATGACTATAAACATCCATGACCGACATGAGATTTGAACTCACAAATTGTAAATCAGAAGGCCGAAACGATAACCATTAAGCAACCAGCTTGGCTGAAATGCCATGCATTTTTGAAAAATTTACTATAACTCGTCATCTAGTAAAGAAATATATATTTCATTTTTATAATTCTCTTGTTGAATTATATGAAACAGATGTAAATTTTAAAAAATTAGTTTGAGTTATTGTATAATATAAATAAGAAAAAAAAATGAGAATTTAAATCATTAGTTATATTCTGTTCCAATATATTATAAAAGAGAACGCGATGTAAGAGAGATATTCACCTTAATTAAAATTTAGAAAGCGTAAGGAATTTTAACATTTAATTATTCACTCTTTTCAGTTAGTTTGAATATATATATCAAGAGGCAGGTGATTGATATCATATTAATAAATTAATTTCTGTGTTCAACATTTAAAATTAAATATTTATCTTATTTTAAAAGAACCGTTGGAAACGCGAAAAGAATAAACTCTTAAATGTGTTTACACAGATAAATAATGCATCCCAATATTCTTAAGTGTTTCGATTCCAAGGTCAAAAAATGAAAAAATTAAAGATCCGCGAGATATCTTCCTGGGAGATATCTTTACTAAAAATATTTTTCAGTTACGTCTCAAAAGATATATTTTTAAGAAATAGTGTGCTAAACGTTACAATTTAAAACAGACACACACATATTGCTTTATCTTTATTTTCGAAATAAACTGCACAAACTACTTTATTTTAGAAATCTTCAATTCATTCGCTATGAAATGATTCAAGAAGAATTATATTCTTTTGCCTTATCATTGATTATTAATTTGAAGAAAAATTTTGGTTTGTGTTGAAAATTAATTTTTGTTTTCAAATTTAAACAATGGTATTTAAAATAACTTCTCCTGAACATGCGAAATAATTTATTAATTCTAAACAATATATACCATTTTAAAAGCTAGTTTAAATATAAACCAAGAATTATTAACCAAATTAGAAATATTAATTTATTTTAAAAAATTAGTAATAAAACAATTCTCCACGAATAAGATTCTATAATTTTGCTTTATTATACAGATTTTTAATTTAAACTTCTGAAATTTAAATCAATCAACTTTTTTAAGTTTAAAAACAACATTTAAAAAAGCATTCTTAGAACAAGATTATTTAATTATGTAAATTAGTATAAAAGAGAGTAAAATATATTTTATAAAATTAATAATGGAGAGGAAATTAATAATTGAAAAAGTAAATATTTTTAACTAAATAAATAAACTCAAAATAAGAAGTTTAGATTTTGAAATAGAAATATGTACTGGTTTCTCCATATTATTAATCCGGAGAGTATTCAGAAAATTTATACTATATTATTAAATTCACCTATATAGTCCCCTTTTTAAGTAAAATATCCAATTCCTGAAGTTTCTTTCACTTTTTTATGTCATTTAAAAATATGAAATTAAATTTTAAATCTTATTTTAACAAAATTCCGCAGAAGAGGATTTCAATCTATAAAGTTATTTCCAGAAAGTATATACATGTACTTTCTAGCTAGACTTTTGCTATACATTATGTTATCATTTTTTCAAAAATCTCTTCATTAAGCACTCAACTCTTATCTAGCCAACTGGAACTAATGATCTTTGGCTTTTCTGAAATGAGTGAAGAAGCTCAGTCGTTACAAAAAAACAGTAACAAAAGCTTACGGAGCTACAGATGTTTCTTATCCATTCGCATCTGATGCTGCAGATGTTAAACATCATACACGCTTAGAATACAGATTTTGACGTGTCTTAAAAGCCATAAATCATTTTTTAGACAAAATATTATTTTTCCCACTTTAGTGATTCATTTTTGTAGCTGTTTATGGAAGTTATTCTTCGTAAACATTTTAATTCATGACTTTTTTAAGGAAAAAATGAAAGAAATCCATGTAGAAATAAATTGTTTCCCTATTTGCTTAAATTTCATTGAAAATCACTTCAATTTGATTTTTAAATATATAATAGTCATACGATTAACCTTCTTTTAAAATTTGGTTATTAACTTACTTGTATAAAATATTTATATTTAGAAATAAGAGCATCAATACCATGTGAGTGATTTAGAGTTTTTAGCAAGCATAAAGATCATTTCTCAATAAAAATATTTATTTTGCTCTAAAGAATCACTTTTTGAAGCTACATATTGAAGTTATCCTTAGCAAAACTGTACTTGTACTTATCTTTGAACGATAAATTCTGTACAAAAATAAGATATTACCATAATCTATTTCAATTTCATTAAAAATTGCTTTACTTTGTTTTTAAAAATATAATTACAGTACAATAAATATTCTCTTAAAATTATAGAAATTACACTATTAGTGGGTCCTGTATTTATGAACAAATAAAAATTTAAAGTAATAGAAAATTATAAAGTTTATTCTTAAATTTTTTCATATGCTTTTCCATTTTTCCTCTAAAATTAGCCTGTGAATGAAGCAACATTTTTTTTTTTGGTATTCATTCTGTAAAAATAGTGGTTATCAAGCCGCCCAACTTGTCTAGTTGTCATCATTCCTGACTGCGGATAGGGAGGTCCTGGGTTCGAATCCCGGTTCGAGCATGGATGTACTTTCTCTCTCTCTCTATCTTGTATTTGTCCTTTCCTTGTATGAATGGTTACCTACCCTATAAACGGGTACCTATGGCATGTGTGCACTGAGGAAGTCGGACTCCACACCAAAATATGTTTCAGTTGGAAAAGTGGAGCAGTGCACCTATAATGCCAGCCTAGCTGGCACACGACAGCAACAACAGTAGTTTTCAAGCTAATGAATAATTAATTTGTATCTAAATTATTAACTTCGAACGCTTTTGATTAGAAATAGTACCAGGTGTGTCATGGTGGTCTAAGTCATGACATTACCCATAATTTAGATGTTGCACCATTTAATTGTGTTAACTAATTTGTAGTTTCCCATTTTATCACCATATAATAATATAATCAAAGCTCATAAACCTTGTAGTTGAAAAAATTGTTTGAATTTCTTCATCGATTTATTATTTTATCTTAGAATTCATGCTTAGTCATCATTTAAATCATTTTCCCGAATTCATTATCTTAAAGAACTTTAATGTTAAACTGCGAGTTATATGAGCAACGATACTTTTTTTTTATAGTTTTCCTTTATAAAAAAAAATTCTTCAAATTTCTCCTCGAAGCTCTCCAACCCTTCTTTAATAATATTTTTTTGATTGGCGTGATACGGTGGATTTGTATTCTAACACATTCATAGCTAAGCTACAGGGATGCTAATATATAAGCAACACAAATCTTTTGAAAGTTTTATTTTTCCTAAAAGACCATAAATGTTTTTTTTTAATTTAAGAAACCCAAACTCTAATTAAATAACCGAAAAATTACTAAGGTGACTTACAACACCCGGTCACATGGTCAAAATGAATGGTAAGAGCTCCTTGACAGAATGTTCGAGTTCAGCCAATATTGTAGTTCATGAACACATTACCCAAGTACTTTCAAATAATTCCACTCGCAGAAATCCTTCGATTTTGAGGTCATGTGATCGAGGACTTCATATTATCCTGCAACCTCGAATTGTCCCTCTGTGTCGGCCAGAGGTTTACAACAGGAATCGTTTCACTAGATTAGCAAAGTGTGGCAGTCAACCATCCTGCCTAAACATATAATTACCATAGAATACGGATTTTTGAATGCAGAGACGACTTCACTTCAAAAGAATTAGATGATGCTCATTGATTACTGTGCTCATTTTCCAGTCAGATTGACACGATTCTTATTTTATTCTTCCAAGAAGAATGGTACAACACTGAAGAAGAAGGTGAATTCAGATCTTGAATGATGCTTATAAGCATCAGATTTCTTTGTGACCCCTTAATTGCAAAGCGCATATTTTTATTATTATTCCTTCCTTTTTTTATACAATTTTAAAGTCTTAATGAACTTTTGGCTAACCCTGTATGAGTATATATATACTCTACTCTGCTTTGTTTAAAGAGAAGGTGCCAAAAGAAAACCTCATTCTTCGATATTATCTATTTAAACATGATGTTAATATCAACTTTCATAAAAACAAATGGATACATCAAGTGTAAATTTATAACAGACAGGAATAATTTCTCATATAGTAATTTTTACCATCAGAAGTTTTGTAGCAAAATCTTATTTCTAAAATTTAGCAGTCCTTGTGGTACAGTTAATTAAAAGCAATTCAATCGTAAGATATATATTTTGTTCTAAAGTGAGCACCAAGACTTCGCTTATGGATGAATGCGAGAAAAGTTTTTGCATATTTGTATATATTTATGAACGTATACATAAAACGACTTATATATAAGCATTTCAAAATAAATGAATTTCTTTAAGATTCACGTTGTTAAGTTGTGCGCAGAGCTAATGGGTCAAATTATGCATACGTAATTTCATAATCATTCATGTGTGTGATACCACAAAGAAAATTATTAAAAATTAATATAATTTGAACTTGTAGAAAAAATTTCAATTGATAATCAAGGAAGATTAAGCAAACTCATGAGAATCAAAAATATTTTTTAATAAATTATAATTTGAGTCAGATAATGAACAATATCTATTACTGTTGCTACAATAGTATTCAAAAACCACATTCGAGAAATTCTCTGAATTTATTTCCTCCCAAAATGTAATTTCTTAGTCACCTCAATTTTTTTTTATCTAAATATTCCTACTAACATCTTAAGTTATACTGAAATACAATTAGAAAAACAAACATTAATAAATAAAACATATTTTCTGGGAATAATTTCTCGTAAAATCATCTGAAAAACTACCAAGGAACATTTAAAAGTAGAACAAAATATAATAATTCTTTTACTGCTCTAAATCGGCCATTTCATTTCATGATTACATCTAATTTCCCTAAGTGAAATAAAAAAAAAAAAGTCTTCACTCAGTAAGTTTGAAATATCTAAAATGACTACTTAACATTAAATTGTTGCCACATTTTATATCAAATAAGCTTAAAAGATAAAATAACTGTTGTTTAGAATGAAGATATCTGTCCTAATGATCAGTTTGAAGTTTACAATATCAATACACATTAATGAAGCAAATATATTTATCGCGCTCTTAAATATATTTGCTTCATTAATGTGCATTGATATTGTAAACTTGAAACTGACTCCTCATAAAATCCTGAAGAAATTTTAAAATTAGACTAAATAAAGTATCTTCACAACCTGCACATAAATATTTACTACCGAATTGTAAAAGCTCTCTTAGTAATAAATATTAAGCTAAATATTTTATATATTATATCTTATTGTATTCTTACTCTTAAATGATTTTATTAACAGAAACTTGGCTTGACTCTTCAATTTAAAGAATCGGACATTTTATCTGAAAAATGTCTAGAGATAATGGTGTTCTGTTCAGACTTCCTCAGTGAAATTAAATTATATAGAACTAATTCATGAAATTCTCTATCTTGTTGACTCTATTTAGATTAAATTATAGTGAGAATTATATTAGATGAAGTTCAAACATACACACTTTTCTAACACTATTGTCTTAAGAGAAGTTTACAGCTCCGAATGATTTTTTTGTTAAGATATTTATTATTTTCGATTGGATATTTTTGATGATTGTATCAAATACAATATAGAATGCTGTTGAATTATCAACGTACTCACCTTCTGTCAAATGTTTGCAACATTTTAAAAGTATATTGAACTAAAGCTTCGGATATACGACTAATATCGATTCTTAATACAATGACTGCACAAATTTGATTTAATTTTAAGTGACAGTCTTATACGTAACTTTAACTTCGAATTTGTTGCTATCGAAAATTTGTTTTCTAGCTTTAAAAATTCGTTTAACTTTTACTACGAGTGCTTTTAAAACAATTAACAATGTTGGACTGTATGCTTTGAAAACATGATTGCAAAAAGTTATATAAATTTTTTGATTATATTGACTTGTTTATCTCAGAAATTATTAAAAATACTGATAATACTTTAAAAATTTCGTAAAGCAAAATAAACGAATTTTATGCAAAGATTTTTTACTTGAAAAACTTTACATCCAATTAAATATCTTCAGAGCTTCAGTGGAATCTAAGCAAGATGGTACGTCTCCGATATTAACTTTTTATGAGAAATAAATGGTAAAATATGCCTTTGAATCATGAGGATTTTCATCGCTTTCCTACCTGGAATATTATGAGTGCAGCTCAATAATAACTGTCATCAACCAACTGTATATGAGTTGTTAGTGAAGAGAACCCATATCACTCGTTTCTGAAAGCATTCAAGATTTGATCCGTGCACTTTGAGTTCTTGTCTTGTTTCAACAAAGTTCTCAATTGATTGAAGATTTGAACTTTCGAATATAAATACTGAAATCTTCAATTCAAAACAGTATCACAAAATTAAAAAAAAAATAATTTCGAAACAATCTATAAAATATATTTATGATATTAGCTATAGTATGTGTAAGGATTTTAAATTTGTTTTATTTTATGCTGAAAATGTGTTATTTAAGCATGATATGTCTAAATAATAAAAAACATGTTTCAGGCACAGAAAAATTCTCAAAGATATTTGTAATTATTAAATTCTTCTTTATAATGATATTTTAAGATAATATGTAGTAAAAATGTTTATACAACATGAATATATTAAGAGAAATGGAATTTCTAAATTACTGGTATTAACATTAAAACAAATTATATTACAATCCACGATTCTGAAGAAAAACATTTTCCATATAAAAAAATAAAATGCAAAAGAATATCTTACCCCAATATATTGTCAAGAGCCGCAGTTATGCACTTTAATATCTTTTATTCATTTAATTAATCAGCTAAGAAAGTAAAGGGACATTTTTGCTGAAAGTCTTGCTTTAATTTACCTATTTTTAAAAGTATCAACTAATATTTGACTAAAAATTATAAGCATTTTTCAACTTCTTATACTACTGCTTAATAGTTGAGCAAATTTCGTTAATCTAATTATTTTATCTAATTATATCGAAATATTTAAAATTTATAAAATATTTATATAAAATAATACTTTCATATTAAGAAAATAAATTTTGAGTTTCAGCTTGGAATTTTTCCCATTCGATTAAGGTTAGATTAAGTTAAGCTAAATAATATTATGACAAATGCAGTTTTGGAACATACCCAAGTTAGATTAGGTTACGACAAAAACAGTTTTGGGACTTCGAGGCTAAGAATGAAAAGTAACTTGTTACAAAGAATGAAATGTAACTTGTAACTAAGAATGAATTCTAATTTGAAAGTCGATTCACTATTCCATCAAAACCGGGAAAAATTGACTAACTGCCAAAAAAAGGGCATCTTAATGTGCATATGAGAATATAAAATAGATAAAAAAAAAATACGAGCTATCTTTTCTGTAAAATTAATTTACAGTTTCCTAAGAAATATTTTTGTTTTTGAAAACCATTCACATATTGCTTAGTTTATTTATATTTCATTTGTGAAAGATTATGTTTTGTTGCACATTTTTTTACAAAAAATCGAGACACAGAAATCACAAATGTAGAAATCTGAATTAATTATTCAAAAATAAATACACAAGTTTTATTTTATAATATAGTTAAAACATATAGCATAAATAAGAATATCTATTTAAATTTTATATTTAAATTGAATATAAAAACTGTATACAAAATATTTCAACTCTAAACATATTGTAAACGAATAAACTTTTTTTCAACATTTTTACATAAGGACTAATTTTTTTCAAATTCAAAAAATATTTCCCATATATCGATTGTAAAATTTCAAAATTCAGGTCTTCAAAAAAAAAGCTATTTAAATTTGTTCCTCCTTTTTCGTGTAATACGTATACGTTTTCTGTGAATAATACTTTATAAAAGTTTTCTTTATTATTTATGATCAAATGTGTTATACTACATATATACTATAGTCTTACTGTTAAAGCATCACAAACAGTAAATTCGATTTAAATCATCTTTAAGTTATAAAATTAAGTAACTATTAGTTATAAAATTTGAAATTAGAAATTTGATTAGTCAGGATATGTAAACAAAGAGGCTGTTTTTAAAAACTAAGATTATTTTAAGAGAAATGGAATTTTTCGTTTTCTACTTGGCTTTTTCTCGATTTGCCAATTTCGATCAAGAAACCTAATATTTTTTTCTTCACAATTGTTTGTAAACTTGAGCCACAAATATATCACAATATATTACAATTATATTGTACAATTCGTCTCTTTTGAAAGTTTGCACAATGGTAATATTATATAATAATACTGATTTATCGAAAGCTTTTTTATAGATTTTTTAATTCATTTTTTTATTAAAAAAAAAAAAAAAAAAAAAAAAAAAAACTCATTTTTTACTCTATAGCAAGTTTACTTTGTTAAAATTTTACTTCCTTGAAAGAGTTCTCTGCTTCTTATAAAGCCGAGCTGGCAGCCGAATGGTTAGCGCTCTTGCCTTCGGTTCAACAGTTCGTGGGTTCGAATCCCACCTTGGGCATGGATGTTTGTAGTGGTTCGGAATCCACTTTAAACCGTAGGTCCCGGTCTAATTAGCCCTCGTGAGCAAAAAATGACCGTTGAGCGACAAACCAACCAACCAACCAACTGCTTCTTATAAAAATTTTACTTCCTTGAAAGAGTTCTCTGCTTCTTATAAAAATTTTACTTCCTTGAAAGAGTTCTCTGCTTCTTATAAAAATTTTACTTCCTTGAAAGAGTTCTCTGCTTCTTATAAAAATTTTACTTCCTTTCAGATCGAATATAAAATCTAAGCTACCACATGGTTCGAGTCTTTGATAATTGTAAGCATTTTTTTAATGTTTTGTGGTTTGAGAATTTTTGCCTACTTTTTTCTAAGAAAATATTAAGATTTTTTTTAAAACAGTTTTGATTACATTTTTTAAATAAATGTTTGCATCATTTAAATACAATATTTATTTAAGGAATTCCGTAAACGTTATTTCTCTAAGAATTAAAATTTATTAAAAAAAGTAAGAAATATATTTTTTTATTTCAATTTAATGCTTGAAAAATTTACCTGGCTTTTAAATTTCAGTAAAAATTTAGACTCAATAAATATTTTTGAATTATTTTCTATATAAAGACTAAATATGTGATACACACAATTTATTCCGAAATTTATATATATATAGCAGTTATCATTAAATGCATCTAAAAATATTTCGCTTTTCTTAGCTATTTGTTTTTTAGTTTGACTTTTTTTTTTATTATGTGTATATAATTGTTTGTACACGGCCCTCTTTGTTGTACATGTACTATATTCTTTGTTGCACTATTTTGCATTACATTTATTTAAATAAATAATATCTAATCGTATAAGCATAGGTTCTATGTCATACACTTAATTTAATTTGAAGGTTAGTGATAACGATTAAATGCATATAGAAAAATATATTTACTCTTAATTAAGTTATTACTAATTCCTTTGTTTAATTTTTTCCTTATTATTCATCACTAGCTTGTATTGGTAAACAAACATTTAGTACATGTGAATCAAGTAAACAACTTCAACATTTTTTGGAGTTAAAATTATTATTTTATAATGATGAAACAAACACAGTTTTTAAAATATATACTATTCACAAACATCAAAGAAATGTTTTGGAAAATTTTCTTGACTCATTAAATAGGAAAACGCTTATAAAAATAGCTCTTTACAAAAATACAAAACATCAAGTTAATTAAAAAAAACATTTAATTTTATTGATTGGAAACTTTATAAATATTGCTTACCGATAATAAGCCTATATACTCAAACAAGAGTATATATAATATGAAGTTTCTATAAACTAGAACTTTTCATCCTTTGATACCTCGGCATGTGGTGACCTCTATTAGAGTAAGAAGGAAAATAATGATTCATATTCAAATTTTTATTTAGTTTGCAGATTAGATAATTAATTATTTTATTAAGTAAATCAGTTTTAGAAATTCCTATTTTATATAAATATTTCATTCATCAGTAATTTTTCAGCCCTCTTTAAGTATAAAGAGGAATTAATAGTATGCAAAGATGAAATTCTGTGATATTTCTTTCCATTTCTGTAGCATTCATTTACACTGAACATACCTCAATGTATATTAAGAGTTGCATTTAATATACATAAATATTACTAACAATAGTTCGGCCTATATACTTTCTTAGAAAATATTGTTATTTTACACAATGCGAATAAACTATTTTAAGTTATATGTACCATTATTTTGCTACGAAAACCTTCTTAAAAATATTTAATTTGGAATGATTATTTAAATAAATGAACATTTATTTTGATAAACCAACTACAAAAAAGAGAGATCGATTTATGTAAATCTTATTCAACGAAAAATGCTTTACATTAACATTTTTTATATACAATGACAAGTTTATTACATATAAGAAACGTTTTTTTTAACTCTTTTTTTTAAAAAAACTTTTCCTAACATTGAATTATTTTTTTAACTGGATTAATAAGACAACGTATTACAAATATTTGAAAAATGTATGAGAATTAATAAAATTATTCATTACATACTCAACATATTTGAAATATTATCATAACTAATTTATATATTATTATAAAAGAGATTTAAGAAATAGATTTAAAGCAGCTTTAGAGTAAAAGATATAAAAATAGTTTCAGAAAATGCTTATTTTACATGGATCTTTCCGAAATAATTACTGCAAATAGTGTGAAGAACTAAGAAAAAAAAGTTTTTATCTCCTTAAGGTGACGTATGTCTTAGATTTAGCTTTATTGTCTGAAAGAACTTGGCAAAGTTCTTAAGCAACTGAGCCAAAAGCTTCAGAAAGTCTGCTGAACTTGTTGCAGCGAATACGGTGATTTTTTTGCGCTTCAGTTACTCTATTTATGACAAAGATAATGGTAAGTGTCTACATTTATTGCATGATTGATTCACAAAGTTCAACCGGAAATGTTCAAGAGTGTGGAAATGAAATAGCTATGATTATCAAATTTTGATATACTGTAAATTCGTCAACAAAAACCCTGAAAGAGTTAGAATTCACCAATAGAAACAAACTCAAAATTATTAACCTGGTTACAAAAAATATTCTTTTTAAATGAATAATACTTTTTAAGTATTGTTTTTTTTAATAAATCAGTTTTTAATTTTAACTATTTTAGTTAGATTACAGCTTAGTATTTATTTAAGAATTTTACTTCGAATCACTTTATTAATTAAATTAATTAACTGTGTTATAAACAAATATTGACTATTTCTAAAAAATTTTTACAATAATGTTATTGTAATCTTTAGTTTCATATGCGTATTCATTTAATTACTAAAGTTGTATTTGTAAGGTAGGAGTTATTTTTATTTTATTTGAACAGCTAAATTCAGCTGTAGGTTACCAATTTTTTCACTTTAAATGTAAATGAAATATTCTGTAACAATTTGTAAACTGCTAGAATGTAATGTGTACACATTTTGAAAATATGTGAAGAATAATATGAAATATAAAATATTCAGAAATTTCTTAATTTATTTAAAAAAATAAAAACAAATAAATAAAAAAACGCTGGTATTTATTACTAAATACACTGAAAAAAATTTCCATGGAATAAAAAAAACGATTTAATATACGATTTTACATAGTATGGGAGAATTTAAAATATATATTGATAATGTTGTAATATTAGAAAATGTAAATATCAATAAACAAAATATATGGTATATATTATGTTTATTAAAAAGCTTAAATAATTTTTGTAAGTTTTAAAATAGCGGAACCAAAATAGCAAATTTTTTTTACCCAACATATTATTTTATTCTAAAACATTAACTTCAAAGAAAAATTTACAATTGAATATTTAAAAAATGCCGTATTCGTAGAATGTTTATGTTCTAAATTATCATTTCTCATACAATACTGTTGAGAGACTTTTCATATTAATGCCTATATTTTCAAAAAAAAAAATTTAAATATCATTCTTCAAATTAAGATATATTTTTATCAGTTAAAATAAAATATTAAAATTCTAGTTCTTGTGTACAATACATATAACTTTACAAAATTAAATTTTGTTATATCTTGAGGGAAATTATAATTAATCTACAAAAATAACCTAAACATGTTTAAATAAGTAGAACATACTTTTAATACGTTTTGATATTTTGCTTCAATTTTGATAATGTTTTCGACAACAGATTTTTCAATTCATATATAATGATAATTTTCAAATTAAAGAAACATGAAAATAACGAGCGAAATTTTATTTCAATAAATAACCTTCTGTAATGTCAAAAATATCGGAACGGGAACTGATCACTATATTTTCATAAGTATTTCGATGTTTTGATATTAATATGACTAGGCAATATTTCTGTGAACATCAAATTTTAAGTTATTTTATTACACAAAAGGAATGTTATTGGTTTTCAGTGGTATTTTCATGCATTGAAAGGGGGTAAAATGCCAAAAAATCTTCAGATGATTGTGCTGGAACGTTGTTCAAATTTTACGAACGAAAGTAAAATCTTTCGCCTGAATAGGTTCATTTTTTATTTATACGAAAAGGCTTATTCAGCCAAAACTGATAATCTAAAGTGAATTCCTATTCACTAAAATAACCACACCCAAAATGGGAATCAAACCCACGAACTGCAGAAAAGAAAACCCGAGCATTAACCCTTTATTTGTCATCTTGACGATTTTCGCCTGAATGAGCTAAGGTTAGTGACATTTTGCTATACAAATAAGTTTATAAATATACTCACTCTAACACATAAGTTCATGAAATGGTGACATCTTCATTAAAAAATGTTGCAGTGTTAGTTTTATAATTTTGTATATATACTAATACAACGAATTTTTTTTATCTATTGATAAAAAAACATCCTTTCAATTGAAATGAAAATTTTCAAAATCAACAAAATCAATCATTTTTCATCTTTTTCTTTTCAAATATTATTTCATGTTTAATATTTAAAAAAAAAACATTTAGTACTTCAATGATTTTTTTAAATGATTAATATAAAAAATGTTTTTTTTTTTCCACGAGATAAATTATTGACAGCACATAATGAAAGTCACTTTAATTCTGAGAATAATGTTGAGTTTTCATTTCATGTAAATTTAATTAAGTTTTCATATGTTTAGTTGAATCTTATAAATCGATGATATATAAATTTAATTGAATTTTAATCATTGAATATGTGAAGCGAATCTCTCTCATGGCAAACCACAGAGATTACAATTAAAATATACATTTTTTTTCATAATACGCCATAAATAGTATAAACATACTAAGATGCTATGAAGTATTTTGCTTTCGTAGAAGCCTCAATAAAAAAACTTATGTATTTTTTAAATTTTAATGCGAATTTTACAATTTTGATTTTAGCTCATTTTTGGAAGTTTACACACAAATATATATATAATAAAAAGTATAAGAACGTTTATTTTTAAAACATGAAATTTTGCATTTCAACTATTACACGCTAACGCTAAAAATAATTTCTGGTTATTTTAGCTAAATTTTCTATTAATAAATAAAAATATATATATTACATATTTCTTCATATATATTTTAACTACAAGATAATAGAAAATAATATATATATATATATATATATATATATATATATATATATAGTTAACAATTATTTTGTGTCATATTTAATCCCAGAAAAACTATTAATACCAAAGAAACGAGAAGTACGCTTAAAATTGTGTTAATAATTTTTCCTTAGTATTCATACGATCTATTTATTTCATAATCATATAATGTCCTTGGATTGTGTGGCTTATATAAGCAAACACGAATGTAGCTTTCGGAGAAATTAGCTAATAGGAAAAATAACGATACTTCTACTTTGTAATCGGAACTCCCTTCATCGGTGTTCCAATGCATTTCTCATTTGCGGCGTATTGGGAAAAGCGTAAACATGTTCCATGCAGTGAGCAAAAACAATACTTTTTTTAAAAAAAAATAGTTAATATTGTTATTTAAGAAACTGTAGGGAAATGTTCAAAAAGAGGGAAATGCGATGCGTATGTATTTTTTGCATGCTTCCAGTTATGCATTGATAATAATTTTAAAATGCGGAAAATAACTAAAAACTTACATTTTTGAAGTGAGCAGAGTTCTAGAACAGTACACAAGAGAACTGTTCTAAAAGATTTCCAGAACGGCGTAGCAACTTTACAATGAGTTCAAAAGAGAGTTAATTACAGTTAAAATTAAATACAAATACTATAATCAAAATTTTGAAATGAAATATATCTACGTTTTAGGTTAGACAAAGATCAACATCTTGGTATAAGTTTCATTTTCTGCAATCAGTTTAACCTAGAACGAAATTTCAGCAAATAAACAGAATTAAAATTTTATGAAGTCGCACAAAACACACACACAACTTTTTCAAAATTATATGTGAAAAAGCTATTTAAAAACATTAGTCTTCAAGCATTGTATTTAAATAATGAACAAACAATTTTAGTGCATACAAATATTTGAAGCATGAATTGCCGAGTGTGAAAATACCAAAAAGTTTATATTTATAACAATTGTAATATGAAAATATTTATTTAATAAGGTTTTAATAAAAATACTTATCACGTACATTTTTTTTTCAAAAAAAATTATTTGAATTCTATTTGCTTAAATAGACTTTTGTTCACTAAGATACAATTATCACGTAAAATAACGTGTTTTCGAAAACAACCCAATAATTATAATTTGATTTATTTTTTAGAAAATTAAATGGCAAGTAAAAATTATTGTTAACTTTTTTTGCCAGTGAAATATTAAAATAATAAAATAACAAATTCTAAAATATTTGACTTTACTGACAATGAAAATTGAAGTACAATTAGTATCATCCGTAAAAGAGGTTATCTACTGCGAAAAGTAAATTGCTCACTAATTTCTGTAGATGAAAGGTTTTCTGAAGTTTACAATTCTCCTTGTGACATGATCTGTACCCATATTTAATTGCTTTTAAGTAGACAGTGAAACTTTAAAGGACTTCCTGGAAAACTTGAGTTATTTCCAGAAGTGAAGACCGTATTTTTATTTTCAAGTGCAGTGTTTAGTCACCAACCATAGATAAAAATAGCTTCTCTCCTTTACTTGATTTGAGGTGTTTGGTTTTATATTTATTTATGTATTTGTAATATTTTAAGAATTAACTCAGAAAGTATATACCTGCTCAAAGAAATGAATCTTATTTGGTTTCCAAAATTCTATCACAGTTTCAAGATTTGGTGTCACGAAATAAAGCAAAATTTTTTTTAAAAAAAATATCAGTATTTAAAAAGGTTAATTATTTTCTATTTGATTATTAGAAAGGCTTCTCCTTTGAAGGACTTACACTGCATATATCATATATCTAATGAATGATACTAAAAGGCAAAATCAGTATCTATTTTTATAAATTATGCCGAAAATTTTAAATTGTAACAGATTGATGAGCTTTGATTCTATGTACATCAAATCCAGTTTCAAGATTTTAGGTGTCACGAAATAAAGCAAAACTTTTTTTAAAATATCAGTATTTAAAAAGGCTAATTATTTTCTATTTGATTATCAGAAAGACTTATAGTTTGGTTATCTTCGTAATATAATGAATAATTCTAAAAGAAAAAACAGTATCCACTTTTTTTTAAATGTTGCTGGAAAATTTTTAAATTGTAACTGCTTGGACAGTTTTGATTCTATGCCGATCATCATAATTTTAACAGATTTTCAATCCCCACGTTCATGATCAATGAGAAAAATAAAACTTAACTACAATAACGATTGGGAGACTAAATAAATTATTTGTATTTTTATTGACATTTTTTATGTAAATTTAGCCTATAGTTAAACTTGACCTAAATTCTAACATTTTCCTAACTGAAATTATATATCCAGGTTAATGATTAAACATATGCATGATTCGGCATTTTTCCTGAACACACTCCTCTATATATAGATATAAAACATATTTAAACAACTGCAGATGCTTTGAGAGTTGGGGTTTTCCTGGCGCCGTCGCGAACCCGTTTTTCAATATTTTTAACGTACTCTCGCTGTAACAAACGTCGAATATTACAGAATATTGTAATATTGTAATGATTGTCAGTCGCATAACTTTATATATATATATATATATATATATATATATATATATATATATATATATATATATATATATATATATATATATATATATATATATTTATATTTATATATATATATATATATATATATATATATATATATATATATATATATATATATATATATATATAGCTCTTTTAAATCTACTCCAGAACTGCTATGCATTGGCTTAAATTAACTTAAATTCTTAAAAGCCGTCTCTAAATAATGCTTTTTATTTATTATATTTTGAAATTTTTCTCTTAATAACATTATGTTATATTGATTCTGAATAAGATTCCTCCTAAGATTTCACAATTCTCCAATAATAAAACAACAATAAAAAATTCTTTAGTGAATAAACTGATAACCTATAAATCAAAACACTTTACCCCTAAAATAAATACATACATAAAGAAAAATTTTATATGTATAGATAGATATACATATAGATATCGATATATAATATTAATTACTTCAAGATTTGCTTACAACGCTTTTGCCAACTCTTAAAAGAATCACGTTGAGGGAAGAGTTGGCGAAAGCTTATATATGAGAGGAACTCTAATATTGTCAGTTTTTTTAATGTTTGATTCCAGATGACCTATAATTTCCTCAATTATTTTAGGAAATTTAAGGCAGTAAATCATCATTTAAGCCATAGAATTTTAATGGAAAAGCATTAACTTTTTTAATAAAAAGAAAAATAATGTTAATAAAATCTGTAAATAAACTCCTTATTCCCTTTGCCTGCTGAAATTTAGTCAGAAGTTGAAGTGAGAACAGCTGCTTAAAATGGAATGAAATTTTTATCAGAAGTTTGTTTTCTGTCTAATTTAAATCTTAGACTCCGTTTCATTTTGTAATTTTGATTGCAGTGTTCGTAATTAGTTTAAACCATAACTAAAGTTGATTTTAACTCACTGTAAAATTAATTAATACCACGATATAATTAATGTAAATGATTTAACACTGTTTCGAAATTCTGCTCACTTCTGGAATGAATTTGTTATTTCTTTTCCAACGCTTAAAATTATCATCTATGCGTTACCGCTGGGAATAAAGAAAAAATTTGTATGGCATCGCGCGAATTACCTTTTCTATTTGCATTTTCCTAGAGCAATTCTTAAAAAAATTGTAAGAATTGCTCATTTACATTTTTGATAAACTATTGTTTTGTCCCTTTGCAGGGAAGTTGTTTGCGCTTTTTTCAATCCGCCGCTGATCGGAATCGCATTGGACTATGAATGAAAAGTGCGTGCCCTGACTTCAATACTTAAACTCTTCTTTATTAAGGAATTTTTTATAAACATTACACGCCTCACTCAATTTGTTTTCAGCTGATTTATATGTGGGATCTCTTTTCAATAGGTGGGATGTCGTTTCCACTCATCGTTTTGAAAAAAGTTAAGTAAACAATAAATATCATTATTTCTCCTAATCGAAGTTTTTTCTCCGAGAGCTAGATAAGTGTTTTCTGCAAGAAGTTCAGACCCATGAAAGTTGTCAGGTTTAGTGCTCTAGAAAAATCTAAAAGGAATTCAAACAAAGCATTATTGAACTAAAAATAGTTTGAATTATATACATCAATAATTACAATTAACGGAACTTTTGCGAGAAAGAGTGATATCCTAATCTACATAATGATATTGCATGTGTGTGTGAGAGAGGGAGATTCGATATTTGTGGATTTAAAATCAATAATTTTACGAAGCAAAACTCCAATCAGATTTATAATTCTATATAATAACATTCCCAGTTTTGTATGTAATTATATATGCTTATAATAAATATGTATGAATTCAACAAAATCAATGATTTGCTGAACTGACCCATTATTTTCAAATCCTTCTCTTAAAATATTAAGAGAATGTGACGCAAATTTTTTCTTTCCTCCCAGTTCATTTCTGAGCTTACCATTGATTTTCTTTCGTGGTTAGTATTCAAACTTTCATTGCGTGATTTAACGGAAAGTGAATCATTCTGACTCACCAGTGAAAGTGAGTCATTTAAAAAAAAACTCTCAAACAAATCGAGATTATTAAGCATTAAGTTAATTTAAACTCATTAAGAAATTCAAATACTCAAAATTTCATAAGTTAATTTATGAAATTTTTTTATATATGAGTGCAAAAATTTTGAAAGTAATCAAGATGAATAATACTTATTATTATGTATTATTGCAAATAATAATCCCAGAAATTTTACAGTGTTAGTATTATATTAAGCATCTGTAAATCTTTAATTATATTTTTAAAAAAATACTCGCATGCTCTGAGAGAAAAGCTTCTTCTTATTCTTTAATCGTAGCATAGCCGAGCTGGCAGCCGAATGGTTAGCGCTCTTGCCTTCGGTTCAACAGTTCCTGGGTTCGAATCCCACCTTGGGCATGGATGTTTGTAGTGGTTCGGAATCCACTTTAAGCCGTAGGTCCCGGTCTAATTAGCCCTTGTGTGCAAAAAATGACCGTTGAGCGACAAATCAAACAAACTTAATCGTAGCATAATTCGTATCTACCTGATTTTCCTATAATTCCAATTTAAACGTATATATTTTTATTATTAATTACATTTATAAGACATAACCATCATTCACCTGCCAAAAATGTAAAAATAGTCTGTGTTTCGCCTTTTAAATAAATATATATTTCCCAGAATCAGCCTCTTAATACCTCGTATGTTTTGCATTATATTTTAAACTTTCTCATTGCACTTAACATGGATTTGGTATAATGGTAAACTTTGTTCGGAAAACTAGATTGACAGGCACCTGTTTTAATCAAGCACGTGTTCACCAAGCTGTGATTATTTATTTGACGTTCAGTTCAATACTCAGTGGGGTGCGAAGCATTATGTTCCAGTTATGGTAGTCATCTTAACGCGCAGCCCCCAGTGATTAGTTCCCAAGCATGCTATGTACTCGTTTTTATCACAACCCAATGTAGCGATGAAAGGCTGCATCAACCTCGCTCAACCCGAGGATCGAACTACTGCTTGTGAACGCGAAGCGCAACCACTACGCCTCAGCGCAACACGCAGTGCTAACTTTTATGCGAGTACACATTTAAGCACTAAATTATTTCATAAAGATATAAATGTAGTACTTTAATGCACTTTGTATAAAATATTTAACGCACAAAAAATTTTCAACGTAATTATGAATTAAGTATTCAAGATGAAGGTAAATTAAAATCTGTAGTTTAATAGAATTTTTTATTTGTACCACAACTATAAAAACTATCAAGAAAAAGATATATAAATACCTTAACGCGCAGCCCCCAGTGTTTAGTTCCCAAGCATGCTATGTACTCGTTTTTATCACAACCCACTGTAGCGATGAAAGGCTGCATCAATCTCGCTCAACCCGAGGATCGAACTACTGCTTGTGAACGCGAAGCACAACCACTACGCCTCAGTGCAACACGCAGTGCTAACTTTTATGCAAGTACACATTTAAGCACTAAATTCTTTCATAAAGATATAAATGTAGTACTTTAATGCACTTTGTATAAAATATTTAACGCACAAAAAATTTTCAACGTAATTATGAATTAAGTATTCAAGATGAAGGTAAATTATAAAATCTGTAGTTTAATAGAATTTTTTATTTGTACCACAACTATAAAAACTATCAAGAAAAAGATATATAAATACTTATAAGAATCAAACTGAATATTACAGTAGCCAAATGGTATACTATATATATATATATATATATATATATATATATATACAGAGAGAGAGAGAACTGAAACATACCCATTTCAAATGAAATACCAAGTGTATGCAGAGAAAGGTCTTCTTTGCGCTAAAAAAAATCAATTTATACCTGAATAAAAGAATACTATATATATATATATATATATATATATATATATATATATATATATATATATATATAAACATATATTAGCTTATGACCAATAAAAATATGCAAAGAGCATTATATAAATCATTTAACTACATGCACGTTATGAGAATCATAAATGAGACCAAAAAAAAAGCTAACCTTAGAAAAGTAAAAGCAGATTGTTTTTAAAGAAATCTAAAGAAAATCTTTACGATACAAAAACAGAACTTTAAGCAATTCTTTTTAAAAATATCAAGGAGTAAATGCAAAAGTTGATAAATACTTTGCCGAGAGCATAAGCATTTTGATTCACAAAAGAAAGATTATAATTTTCCAAAGAAATTAAAGAATGTGTTTAGTGCGTTACACAATTATTTTACACGAAATCAGATGAAATTAAATTGGAATATCTATAAATAAAATTTATCTCAGTAAAAACTCGGAATTATAATACTAGTGTATAAATCACTAGTATTATAATTCAAAGAGAGAGTTATAGCATATATATATATATATATAGTTATATAAAAAAGAATAAATCACAATAATTTTAAAGTGGTTTATATATATAATTTGCATACAATATGAAGACGTATTTTCCTTTAATTTTAAATATATAAAATAACTTTCGAGGATAAAATTTATTTTAAATTTTTAAAATTCCCTACCCTACATTCTTAAATGCTAAAAAAAACAATGAAATTTGTTGAAAAGAATTTTTTTTAGAAAAGGGTAGTATTATTTTTAAAAGCAATTACAAAATCATTAATTAATATATAATTTATTCAGTTAATTATAAAAAATATTTATATAATGCCGTTTATATAGCTTTTCCTTGTGTTTGTCATGGTCTTCAACTTGAACGCTAGTCATGCGTAAAAGCAAATTTCAATCAATGTCAATTATTCAGGGTGAGCTTAAAATTTAATTTTAACGAGATTATTTATAAAGATAGCAATAATAAGAATAAATACATTCTTCACACAGTTGCTCTATTTTATGAAAATAGCACTACATTTCACAGTTAATTTCTGTAATTTCTTCAGCGTTTTTAACGTTGTGAACTAAGGCAAAAATTCTTAGTTAAAATTGTCATGAATCTAGAACTTCAGAAATAGTTAGAAATATAAGGCGCGTTAATTTGTCAAAGAATGCAAAAAGTAACAAGACTCTAAATGCAATATAGGTCTCTCTACTGCTATATAGGTCTTTCTATTCAACTCTGTCTCCCGCCGCCAATATACGAAGCTGGCACACTAAACTATTACTATATCGTTGCTTCATGCTCTTTGACATGCAAGGGAAAAGCTAGTAGAGAAGCTATGTTGTAGCTCTCTCGATCTACTGGCAGTATTCCAGATTTGATCGGATAAATGCAACAGGTGCAGACGTGAAATCGGCAGCTGACGCTACAACTAAAGTCAAAAAAGTGGTAAATCAAAAGAAACTGTGCACTCAACTACATAAGAGTTGGTGGAATCGATTTGTGTAAAAATAAATTCTTAGGTAGAATATTTCACTTATGAAGTTACCGTTCGCAAAATTCAAAATTTTATCGCTTCTTTGGAAATGTGCCCGATCTCTTAACTGTAATGCCATATTCTAAGTCATTTGAATCTACATAACCTACCATTGTTGTAGCAGCAAACCATCGAACAGCTTTGGCAAGCGCTTGTTTTCTTATATATGTTTAAATAAAATAATTACAAAAAAAAATTTTTTTTCTAGATATAAGTTACTCCATCGTTTCTAAACTTATACCAATCAAAATCAACAGCATACAAAAATCTGCATCATTAATTTTTCTTTAAATATAAAATATTACAAAAATTATAAAACTCTCGTAGCAAATAAAAACATTTATATATAACTAGTAAGAGAACTCTTCGCTATGATTTTTCTTTACAAAGCTAGTAAATTTAAGATATGCATGACATTAAAGTCAATTTTTTCTCCTGTTTTACTAGTCGTACTTTTATTTGAAAACTCTAGGATTTCTTTTTTCTAACACATATTATGTATCTAAATAAAATAAATTAAATTTTTAATACCTTTTTATATAGAACCTTAAAATATCATTCTCTTTAATAAATGAAAAAAGTGATCCAGGTTTCACTTATAATTTTTGTTACACAAGAATCCATTAAGGAAACGATTTATTTATAAACAAGATCGGCATATATTTTAAAAATTATCAAATTTTTGTTTCATCATATTAATAGTATAAGCTTTTCACATTTTTAATAGTGAGTTCTTTAATATTTATAATTTAGTCGTAAAAGGTTTATATTGAAATGAAGGGGTGATTTGTTTTAAAACCTTGCGTGTAAGATAATATATATTTTGACAGGTGTGTATTCATTCATTTATATGATTCTTGAGTTTCCAAGTTAGCAATGGAACTAATGACTACAATTATCAGAGCTGCTAATTCATACGCGTTCGTAGCAACCCACGCAGATTCGGCAGAGGAAGCTCTTCGTTAACGTGTGAGAAGTGAACGCATCAGCTGTTCGCTCGACCCAGTTTTTTTTATGCTTCTCTCTTTCGGCCACGCTTTTTCATTCTGAACATTACAGTTTGATTGCGAGGGAAAACTCGATCACAATCTTCTGATATTAAAAAATAGGCCCGGTGAGAAGAATTTAATCCATTCGGCGTCACGTGACATCTTCCATGGTGTGCGCTTCCAGACAAGCTGACTGATACTGCGCGCCCAGTATCGATCGGTTGCCTGCTCTCTTCTCTCTCTCTCTCTCTCTGCCTAGCACCTACTATTCTTTAAATTCGAGCAACCACCGCCTTTCCGAGGGAGGAAGTTTCGTTTCACAACTGTCCATGCTCCAGATTATTTTGTAAAACAGTTGCTGAATATTGAGTGGCACAGTTACAATGACCGCCAAAACACCCTCTGGAACACCTGTGAAGAAAGTGCCTCTTCACCTTCAAGTAAGTGCTTTATCTATTCAGTGTCCAAAACCAACAAGGGTCAGTGAACTCGGAAGGTTATGTCAAGCTGTTCCCTATAACATTCTATGTAAATTATTACTACCTATTATACCTATATTTACGCAGTGTAATTGTTTTTATATTCTTACACTAAGTTTACGATAATGAACATAATGGTATAAATCCGTGGTTTGTTGTTATCTTTCATTATTTTATGGGCTTTTCGAGTGCATTCAAAGCAATATGTTACACTTGATTCATTGGATTCATGATAAAAATCGTTAAATCCAGAACAGCATATATATATCAAAAATCAATGATATTTTTATTATATATGTATGTATTAAAATGAATATGAAATATTCGGATGAATGATTTATTAAAATAAATGAATTTTACATCTATTTAGATAAGACGAATAAAAAGCATTATTTATAATGCATTATATAAAATAAAATTCCTTTAAAATGTATAGCTTATTTATCAAAATCGTGGTATGCATTACTTTTTGTTCCACCAAAATAATTTTAAATTATTTCATTTTAATAAAATATTTGTAAAAAAATAAACATTTCAGATAAAAGAAAAAATAACAATTACAACTAACATTTTTATTCTTATAAAAAATTAACAATGTACATGGAATCAAAAGATTTCATGAGGAGCATAAAGTTATTTTTTATGCGTAAATAATTACAAAAAATATTAAATCATTTATTTTCAAATATATAAAAAATATCCTTTTTTTTCAATGACTAGAGATCTAAATCCATAACTTCTGAATTGACTCCCTATTTGAGAACTCTCAAATCATTGTATCATATTTTATAATTTTAATTCTTAATTTAAAAGTTGTTACAAATTTCTATTAAAATTGTTTATATATATATATATATAAAATCAGCTTTACAAATTCATCAAAATTTACTTTCTACAACAAATTTTATTAGATGCGAAATTCGTATTAAACAAACTTATATACATATAACTTTACAGGTAACTTTATATTAAAATTCTAATTTACTTTTTATGATTGTCACATTTATCTAACCATTATTTCATAATCACTTATAATTTCGACTCCACGCAGAATGGACTTGGTTTTCACTATGTTATATATATATATATATATATATATATATATATATATATATATATATATATATATATATATATATATATATATATATATAATATATATATATATATATATATATATATATATATATATATATATATAATATATATATATATATATAGTATATATATATATATGTATATATATATATATATATATATATATATATATATATATATATATATATATATATATATATATATATATATATATATATATAAGTCTTTAGGGGATCTATAAAGGTTTTAATATGCTCTATAGGTTCTACTAGACGTGAATAAAGAGTTTTCTGCTCTAAAATTTAATTTAACTTTTAATGAATATAATTATTAGGCAATGGTATTTATGTTATATAATGTCGATTAATACAGGTTAGAGTTTAGAGGGGAGAGATCCCCTCATCTTAAGTCAGAACACTTGAGTGTATGTGTTGAATTTATAAGAATTACATACAATAACAAGTAGATCAATAGAATTGTTTAATAATTTATTTATTTTTGCCATGTTATATAGTTATTGTGACTAAATAATGATAAAAAATTTTAGGTCAAAAATACTGGAAAATATTCCATCAATCATAGAACTACGAATTACCACATTAATTGAAATTGAGCTTTTGTGCAATTTTTGTTTATAAAAGCTTGCTTATATTTTCTGAAATTAAAAAGGAAAATCGTGCTATAATAAAACAAAAAAATTAATGAATAATCTTTTCTAATTACTTTGTTCCTATTCTTAATCGAATTGTTAGATTTAGGTGTTTTCTGTGAAATTATTACTATACAATTATCATGTATATTACAAGTTATGGAGAAAAAGCTTTAGAAAATGGATGAAGAAGCGGTCTATCTTGAAGAAGGTGAGAACTTCCTGACGTAGATCCTTCTAAAAATGTTAATTCAGTTGGTTTATCGTTCTACTTTGGTCAACCCACGCTTATTCTAGTTGTTTTATGTCAGTCACCACTCTTTGCGCTGGAGGGCTATTTCGAATGAATAGGCAAAAATTTATAAAGAAAAATGAAATTATTGAAAAGTAAGGTGGCTGTGAGGAGAGTCGTTTTGGTGGCCGCGAAGGCTCTGTACTTGACTTAACCAAAGATCCATCGCGTCCACTAATGTGTGGCTGGGGGTATGTAAAATAAATTGTAATCGCAATGTCTTCGTGGTGCGTAAAGAAAGAGTGCCTGGTCAGGTGTCGACTGTATCATTTGACTGTGGTTTAAAAATACAAAGTAATTATATAGCTCGCTTAGCAGCTTTTCAGTTAGCAGAAATGAGTATCTGGAAACATATAGCAAAGAAACAAACAATTGAAAAGGGAAGTAATATTAAAAAAATTTAATGTGAAAATAATGAAATACACCAAATGATATAATACTGATATTTAGAAAAAATTAGATAATAATTGTATGTAGAAATAATAAAATGAAAATGTTAAATATAACAATAATTAAAAATAACATGAATAATAAGTATTAAAAATATAATAATAAAATAAAAATAACAAGGAAAGAGTTTGAAGAAGTAAAAATGCATTGAAAATAAACCTGAACAAAAATTAACTGTCACTTCTAACCTGTGGAAAATGAATAAGATGAAAATTATTTCGGAATTATTTCAGTAAAGATTCAAAGAATGAAACAACATATAATAATATTTTCTTGTCGCTTTTAACCCAATGAAACGACTATAAAAAGACATAAAAAGGGCAATTAAAGGATTATCTAAAATGAATTAATCAAATGAATTATCAATAAAAATAGCGATAAGGATAAGCCCCACATCTATGTGTGTATGGAATTAAAAAATATAATAATGTCTTAGAACAAATATATATATATATATATACATTGAAAAGAATTATAGTTAATTAAAATATACAATAATGTAAAAAATATATCATTAATTAAAAGCTTTTTGAATAGGATTAAAACAAATTCAATTAAAATTATTATTTTTTTAGAAAGCAAAAGTCTATGCCACGGAAAACGAAAAAGAATTACTAACGTTTAAGAATATAAATAATTACTTTGAGTGGGGGAGTAAATATCGAAAAATGGATTACATATTTTAATTGTAAAATGTATAAGTATTTTTAATATATATATATATATATATATATATATATATATATATATATATATATATATATATATATATATATATATATATATATATATATATATATATATACCTTAAGAATGCGCTAAAAAAAGAGGATTTATGAGCAAAATATCTCATAAATTAAAAATATAAAATCTATGCTGTCGTAACTGCTTTATGAATCGTAGTTTAACTGAATGACCCTCTAAAATGCCATATTTAAGCTGTGTTGGAAATGTAGCTATTATTCAAATTCTTTAAGCATTTAAGAGAAACATTTCAGGGTAAAATGAAATACAATCAAAGTATCACAAGCTTGGCAACAGATGTTCATTTATATTTTTAAACAAATCTTATGATAGGGATTTTTCTACTTACTCTTTTAAGATTAAATCAATTTAACGTTCCATTTTCATGAAGAATTAGTTGTTTTTAATTTTACTGTTGATTTAAAAATTGTTCATAAAAAAGAAAATTAATTTAAGTTATTTAAATTCGGAGTTTTTGAAAAAAAAAATATTCTAAGTTTTCCTAAATTGGATTTTTTTTTTTTTAATTTGCACATACGTATGAAATATTTTCTTATATTTTGTAATAATTATATTTTTTCTCAAAGTAAATAATTTTGTTTGACTATCATATTATAAAATTTCTACTTCTGTTCAACTATTTAAAAAATATCTTATCTGTATTTAGAGGAATAACGTATCACAAGAAAGTGTAAATAGAATAAGCGGTTAAAATGAATATTTTGGCTTCTAATATTTAAGGAACAGCCGGTTTTTTACGTCAAATTTAAAACGAAATGAATGTCGAAACACCAAATTTGTATGACATGGGCACAAAACAGGTATGCATTGATTGCAACATAGAAGTTTACTTTAAAAAAAAAAGCATAATTGATTTATAATAAACAAAGCAATCTCGCTGGAAATGTCCATTCTTAGAAAAAAAGAACTCAATCACGGTTTTATGTGGTAAAATGCGATAGGAACATAACAAAAAGGAGTTTTAATAAAAGACATGCCCACCCCTAGCTTGATTGCATTGGCGGCATCGAATTTCCATGCTGTAAATTAATTTGCCAGTTACCGCTATAGGAAGCGAAGACCACACACGGGGTAAGCTATTTTTCAATTCTCTTACAGACCTTGGATGAGGACTTAAAACAGCATCTTCTCTACCAAGATAATTTCACAGGTGATGTATTGGATTCAGGTTTGGAGATCGATCTGCCATTCCACATTCGCTCCAAACCAAGACCCTCAAGATATTCACATTCACTGTCACCATCGAGTCATTGTCAGTATGACCACCGAGTGAGGTCCCTGCCCATACCATTATTCCACCACCGCAGTAACTGTATCTTTCCACATTGTTGGATTCATGGCATTTGCTGCTTTGTTCCCTCCGGATTAGCCAAAGTCCCGAATTTGGCTCGAATCTGGATTCGTCTGTAAGAAGTACAGAAACCCATAACTGCCTGGTCCTAGAAACGTGTTATCTTCTCCAAGATAAGCAAGCCCTTCTCTCTCATCCAGTGAGGGGGACACACACAGCCAGTTACTTTTCATATGGATGTGTATGGTGAGGACGCCTTTGCAGCTTACTAACAACAAGTTGCGTCACAGAAATAACTCTTCTCCTTCGGGCCGAAAGAGCTATAAAATGGTCTTCTGAGGGTGTTGTGACTCATGTTCGGCCTGAAACATGTCTTCTAGACACAGAAGCTTTGATTTAAAATTGATTCCAGAGAAGGTGGATCAAACTGCGACACATTACGGGGCCTAGTAGCATCAGTCTGTGACATCCCCATCTCCTTACATCACACTGCCCGCCACTTAAATGAATCGGGAAAACGGTTTCTCTCAGTCGTTGCGACTACTACTGTCAACGAATCTGCTTCCAAATTTGAACATGAATAAAAATTACACGCGTAATTATGAAATTTTCTTGTGTGTTTGCATATTTTTCTCTCGTTCATATATAACTATTCTTTTGGCTGAAAAAAATTGGTAGCTAGCATTTCTACTTAAATATACATAATTTAATTTCTATTATTTATATAAGCTGTAAATTTTATTGTATCTATCATATTTTTCATGGTGAGCTTGGAAAAACATGCTGATCCTTTACTTTTGGAGGCCTATATATATTGTCCATTTATTTCCCGTTATAACCGGTGATTACAATGAAGCAATCTGATCTGCGTATGTTTTCTACAAAATTATATAAAGTCTACTCTTACAACCCTATGTTTAAATTAAGAAATTTGCAAATCATATGTCAGGGTGCTTACTATTGTAGAGGAAGTAAAGATAATTTTACATGATGTTACACACCATTATCATATTTTGATGTCATAAGGTTCACTGACATCAAAAAATGCTAATGCTGTGTGTGAACATTGGGAGCAGAAAAATATAAATGCTTATAAAAAGTAATTATTACGACTTAAGAAATTATTAAAAGCAATTTCATTTTGCTTATGTGTGTGTCTGATAAAAAAATCTCAATAAATGTTGGAAATAAATTATAAAAGGTGCTTAAATATCTTAAACCTATTATATTTGTCAATTTTAAAACCACATAGTGAAATA
This sequence comes from Latrodectus elegans, assembly GCA_030067965.1. Taxonomy (NCBI): domain Eukaryota; kingdom Metazoa; phylum Arthropoda; class Arachnida; order Araneae; family Theridiidae; genus Latrodectus; species Latrodectus elegans. The sequence continues at coordinate 54,184,825 of CM057817.1, forward strand.
ACAATCAACCAAATGCTCTGTGCTGTTAAAAATCATCAATCTCCAATAGTGTCGATTCCATTATTGAACGTATAATTAGTTGTATATTGGGCCTCCATTTGCATTAATTACTGTGTTTACCATTTGAGACAAGCTATAGTCTGAATTTGCGAAGTTGTTAGAGATTCTTCTAACAACTTAGCAAATTCAGATGATCCATTTTTCAGACAAAAATTTTGCTGCATCTATCTTGTAGCACTGTAGTATGAGAAATGTATCCTTTTATAGAATATCGATAAAAGGATACATTTTTCACGATTTGGCTAAATAGAGAAAAATGTGCAATAATGAAATTTATAATTTGTGATTGGTCTCACATTTAAATTCCTGTTTTGTACCTTGATCAATATACATTAATAACACACCAAGAAAATACATATTGAGAAATTTTTTCATCCTTAGTTGATCAAAAAAGAATAAACTAACCTTCACTATTTCTTTTTTAATGGTAAAATTTTTAATTTTTATTTTCACAAACAAATTCATTGCAAAAAAACATTTGACTCTTTCAAAAATTTATTATTTTTGATGTTACTTACGCCTTATTCTTTTTTATATAAAATATAGTATCATCAACTGGTGAAAAACTATTTTACTTTCGGATTTCCTTTATAACAAGCATATATTATGTCATACATTTGATTTTACGCTAATAAAGTTATTTCTTGAAAAATAACATTTGTTTTTTCAATTATATTACAATAATTTACGAATTTCAAGGTATTATAAAAATAATCCTAATAATATATATATATATATATTATATATATATAATGCTGATAAACTCTCACCTAATCAGCTTACTAACTTCTTAATATACAACTAAAACATTAGTTATTTTTAGCCAATTTGAGTGGTTGGCTAAAAAAGACCTTTTCCATCCCAATAATCTAGAATTAATTTTATGCGTATATGTTAAATTAATATCAATAGCATAAATGTTAAATTCTTATCCCACATTTAATTAATTTTTTCAATATTTTGTATTCGAGAGAAGTAATTTATGATATACGACTGAAGCAACTAAATATATCTTATGTTGTTCTAAGTATTCAATGTCTCATGTCAACAGCTTTGAAATGAAATTTTCACCCAAAGTCCGATAATCTTTTATATGGAGTTGATTACAATTGTCCTATCAGTTCTAGCACGTTGAGTATAATTATTAAATTCTTTTTAATTATCAATTATAATTTAAATCTATATGAACTTTCATTAGTTACTAAGGACGACAGCTAAAGTAGCTAAAAATGTCTGAATCACCTACCAACAAACCATCTTTTAAAGGAATTATTTTTTATGCATATAATAATTTCTAATCGTATACATTCCAACTTAGTTTGGAAAAGAAGGAATAGTTCTTTTGGCTAGAAAGTAGAAGATTTTACTGTTACTAAGCTAAGGACCTACTAACGTTAATTCATCGTGGCCAATCCAATAGTGTTATGGGCGCTTGTGAATTTGATGATTTTCATTTGATCATGGTGTGGAATTGCGGTGCGTTTGGTTATATTAAGCTTCTTCTATCAAAAAATATCACTACATAAAAAATGAGCAAAATGTTTAACTTGAATTTTCTTATTACACCATTATTTTATGAAAATATATATAAATTAACTGTTCTTATATTTATCTTATATCTCAACTATGAAATATAAAATGATTAACAATAACATCCTAAGAAAGCATTAAATAACATAATTAACTGAAACAGAAAATTTGCTTAATAGATATTTATATAAATTGTCTTGCTTTTGCTGAGAAAAAAGTGATTTTACTTTCTCAATTTCTTTTAATGAATGATTATTCATTAAAAGAAATTGAGAAAGTAAAATCATTATTATTGAAAAAGAATAGAGAATTGAGAAAGAATAGAATTGAGAAAGCAAAATCATTATTACATAAAATACATGGAGGTGTTCATTTTTTATACTAATCTAAAAGATTTTCTTCATGAAAAAAAGAATCTAGGTATTAATTAAAATGCTATTCATGATTTTAATATGATATTATATGACTATTCATAAAATTGTTTTACAGAAGCAGAAAAATCGTTTTTAAAATAGGAGAATTGACGGCGTTTTAAAATGTAAACGTTATTAATTAAAGTTATTAAAACCTAAGATAAAGTGGCAGTGATCTAAATATTGTTACGTTATTCCACGTGGAAACAGTATATACTTGGTAGATAAAGGCGTAGCTTTTAAGACCAGAAATCATACGATTAAAATATAATTCAGCTAAAAATCGTCTTGCTAATAAAGTTTCAACTTTATAGTGTTTAATTTTCCCTTTTAAATTTGGAGAAACTCTGATATTGTCTTCTTCACTTGTGATAACAGTTCGAAAATATAAGAAATTCTTTAAGATTTACCTCAAATCTCTCCTAATAGCCTATAACTTAACGTCAATGAGTTATAAAAATGTTTTAACATCAAAATGAGCATATCATATAATTTTTACAAAAAATACTAACTCTTTATTATCCAATCTATTTGAATTCAAATCTTATTAGAAAGATCCTATTTTTTAATACACTTGTTTAATATTATTCTTAAAGAAAATTTCTTCCAAATGCTTACTTGAGATATAATCAATGAATATAATGATTTGCATATATTTTTCCCGTCCACGGTGGCTTTGGCTTGAACTCCCGAGAAAAAGTATAAAGGGAAGTTACACTCCATCCAATCAAGTTTAAAAATTGTCTTCGAATGTTTTGTAAAATTTTCTCTAGGACTATAGTCAATAATCTGTTGTTTAAAATGCCCTTATTCAATATTTTGAAATGAATTTAGATCTCGAAGTAACAATTTTCTGATGAAGATTTATGATTTTGCTTTTAATATTTGCTTAAAAAAATGACTAAAAGTTTTATTGGTCTTGAAAACAAATTCATAATATTTTTTAAAGTTCCATTGTTTTTAATAAACATTTATTCACTGTCTTGTTCAAAATTATTACAATTCTAAATCGCATATGTATTTGTGAAAGATGAGAATAGCTTATTTTTTAAATTGTAAAGTTTGAATTTAATGTTAATACAATATCTTTTTCTACATGTGACTACAAAAGTAGGATTTATTTTAAACCAGAAAATGGAACCTTATTTATTAGTTGTCTCTACTATGAACATTGCGTGTAAAATCATAAATCCATTGACTATTTAGAGTTAAAAATTTGCTTATCAATAAACCTAACAGAAAAGTTCACATTAAAACTGAATGCATATATAATTCTCTCATTCTTTTGACAAACCGTTAATATATTTTTTCTCAGATCTTTCAAATATATTTTTTTCTATTTTTGTAATATGCTTTATTTAAAAATAAATATCATTTGAGAAATGAATTTTACCTTAGTAAATATTATTGTAATATTTTTAATATTTCAACTATATTGTGAAATATGTTAAAAAAAAGGAATTTATTCTTCTTGTGAATAATTTACTCTTAAAATAAACGATTCAATGAGAACTGAATTGTAAACTGAAAAGTACATTAAAATTAATGGAATTTTCACAAATACATTTTTTTAATAGTTTGAGTATTTTCCCTAGAAATTTTTTCGTATGATTTTTTAAACATTATTAAATTCATTGCGCTTACTTTTTCATCAGCTACAAGAAATTCATTATCACCGAGCTTAATGCTTATAACTTGTTTTAATTACCTAATCTTATCCGTTATCATTTACTTTTAACAGGTATATGATCATAGGCTTTCCCATAGAGCTAGGAGTAGTGGAGAGGGCATATCCTATCAAATGCATTAGGTCCGATTGAAGCCATTTCCGCCATCTTGGTTGGAGCATCAAATGCTGATAGGGAAGAACGCGTCGAGTGATTCATAAACTACGCATGCGCAAGAAAAGCACAATTTGCGCATGCACCAATATTTCGATAAATATAGCAAAGAATAACTTCAAATTAATTAAAAGATATTTTTTTCATAAAGAAAACAATTTGTACAGAATAGATTTTTTTGTGTGAAATAAAATGTACAATTTGTAATGAATATGTAATTTTTTTTATAAGCTGAGAAGAGTTATTTAATTACATAAATTTCTTTTAAAAATTAGAAATAAATATTTTTGTCATACATATTACTCATCTATATAATTTAGTGCATTTAAAGAAAAAATGACTATAAGTAGAGGAAGGCTTTGAATATTAATCACTAAATGTAATTCTTTTACACACCTTTTTCACTAAAAATGTTAATTTGAATTAAATCTCTTGTATAGAGTGAAATTAAAAATAAACACAGTATGCTTCAATATTTTATTGAATACAAGACATTTCTTGATTTATAAAAGGAGGTTAACATATTATAGACCTTAAAAAAAAAAAAAAAAAAAGAATTACTTTAGTATATATAATTATAGAGTACACATTATTTAAAGTATTTTTAAAATAATGCTTAACATAGATAACAAAATACTTAATTACAGCTTTAATTAGTAAGATGTCATGATTATTCAGAGGATCATGATGAAATTTATGAAGTTTCAATTGAGTAAATACATTTTCAATATTCAAAGCAGATAAAACATTCAATTCACATTGAAGGCTTATTTTTCTGACATTTTTCACAAGCTGGGAAATAAATTATAAAACATACATGTCATTCATCTATATAATTTAGTACCATTAAAAAATGTAATCCTTCTGATTCTTGAAGTTTATGTAATTCATCAATATATTTCCAATTTATAAGAGAATTATTAAAAGCCAAGCTTTTTTTATCTCCAAAAGTATTCCTTACAAGTTTCAGCATATGTGAAGGATCAAAAAATATTGCAATTTTGGAATTTTCATCATCAGGATGTGGAAAAGTAGTTATAAGATTATTAATATCAAGTGAACAGCCAAGAATTTTAGCCATTGTCAAATTAGATGCTAATCCATCAAATGTCAGGGAAACAACAGTAGCACCAATGTTTTTTAAAAGGGAGAGAACATTTTGAATTAAATTAGCTTTTTGATGACCATTAATCCCATTTGTAAGGAAGTAGCCTAGAGGTAATTTCCAGTTATCATTGATAGAAACCAAAAGAATAACAAATGCTTCTTTAGCTACAGGTAAAGAATCTTCATTTTCAGAAAGCCCCATATTAATGTAGCCATGGAATTCTTTACCATCATATTCAATATGCTGACGAATGGCCATTTCATCTATTATTAAAGAAAAATATAAAGGATATTTACTATTTTTAATTTTAGTATCCAATGCTTTGAAGCATTCTTTAGAAAATCCAGGATTTCCATCAATATGTTGATACCATTTTGATAAAGTACGTCGATGGGGAAGTGCCAAATTGAAGGTTTTTCTTACAAATTCATATGCTTTTGGTGAATAAAAATGCAAAGTCAGAGCAAAAGATCTTAATTGTTTTGAATAACTTTTAGGCAAATTTTGTTCTGTTACACTTGCAAGTTGACGAGTAAGAAATTCCTTATTAACAAGACTAACAGTCTCTAAAACATGCAGAACATCATCATCAATAAAGTTGCGGTTTTTAAGTTCTTCAAGAAGCATATTTAAGTCACAAATTTTTTTCTTATAACGACGTGTTTTTTGTTGGAGAATTTTAATTTTTTTATTTTTGGTTTTAATTATTTCATTCAGATTCTCTATTTTTCGTTTATAAACTATTTTTGTTGGAGATGATAATTCCATTTTAGTATTTGTTACTGACATAGGAATTGCATCAACAACATTAGAAGTACTTGGCACAGCTGTAGTTTCACTCCTATCCTTTATAGTTTCATTTGTAGACAGGCTGGATTGATCTTTAATATTACTACTGCTTCGCGGTTTCCGAGGATTATATTTCTGAAAAATAAAAAATTGATCCACATCATTACAAATGTTAAAAAACTTCATCAGCAATTTATTCAGATAATTTTTAATATTAAAAGAAATATGTAGAAAAAGCAACTTTTATAATATTGTATGCATTCTGAATGCATGGCAAATACAATAAAAATTATTTAATGTTATGCATTGTTTAAAACGAAAAATTTAAAAAAAAAAGATATTTTTAAAAATATCAACAAAGTAAATAAGAAAATTCTGATTGTATTTAACTCCAAAGAATTTTCTTGTAAAACGATATATTCTACCTTTTAAAATGATTAAAAAGATGCATTTTTATTTCTCATTAAGTAAAAATTATGAATTTTGAAAATATTTTATAACAATCTTACCTTTTGCAAATAGGATGGAAATTCTTTAAATATAACTGGATAAGCATCATCTCTTAATCTGACACAAGAAAGAGATGTCCGATCTATCATTTCTTCAGGGAAATGTGCTGAACACAGCTTACTATGTTTGGAGGGAAGCCAATTTTGCCGACGTACAGCTTTGATCCAAATTTCTCTCCGCTGCTCATCTTTTGGAAAACTATGAAAAGAAATTAGAATATTAAAAAATGACATCTTTCATTAAAAGTTACAGAATATAGTTAGAATGGAACTAAGTTCCTTATATATTACTATTTCAGCTACATACTCAATGACAGAAAGACAAAATTGATTTAACTTGTTATGTGCCGAAGTTAAGCTATCTATCCTATATACCATAGAGCAAGGAATAGCTCTTAGCTCTATGCTATATACCAAAACCATATTCATGTAAGCACTTAAATGATAAATTGCCATTTTGTATGAAATATTTCTAATGCTTAGCTCCAAAATAAAGAAATATCATTAAATTTAACCAACACATTTATAAATAAATATTTTACTGACAAACATAAATATGTTTTTGGGACAAAATATTATTTTATTATAAACTTACTTTAACAGATAATAAAAAACATACATGAAATAAGTATAACATATAGAATATAAAATCATAATAATTTGCTTATTCTTCAACTAGAATTAACATTACCCACACAACCACAAATATCTATGTGATAACCAGATCAATTTCAATTCATATCCAGATATCTATTAGATCTGCATCAAATCCTTGAGATATTCAAAACTTGGATGTCCACTCGATATCATAAAATAACATCATCTAGACATTAACTTTTGGATATTGGCGATACATCTCAGATAATTAAAACTCTTACAAATTGAATATCCATATTTTATAAGGGCTAGACATAATACTAGAATATTAAATTTGATCATCACATTTATTACTAAATATTTTAGCGACAAACATAATTATGGTTTTAGAAAAAAAATGTTACTTTAATGTGAACCAACTTTAACAGATAATGAAATAACATACATGGAATAACTATAACACATAGAAAGTAAAAATAAAACATTTTGCTAATTCTTCACTTGGATTAAAATCATTATGGAAAACACATTATACAATATAAAAATAGATACTTATATATACAAATACATGCTTAATTGTCATAAAAACAAATTTTTCTTTACTTTTTCTAAAAAAGAAACATTTTATAAAAACTATAAACAATTAAAATATTTATCTTAAATATATATTTTAAGCTATTTTTATAACCCTTTGCAAACTCAGGTTTGAGGAATAACAGATGAACATGCAATAGTACTGTATGAGTTCATGATAAAAAATATTCTACATTGTAATTGAATTTTAAAATTTTTATAATATTTTTAAGGAAACCAAGAAAAATCAACTGGATTATCAAAGGGTTAGTAGAATTACTGTCCTTAATCAAAACACATTATATTCGTTAACATTAACTGATATAAGAAGCTTAGTAATAATAATTAGAAAGAAAAATTATTCATAAATTATATATATTTTTATTTCCATGTACTAAAATATCTGTTCCATACATAAGGCTTAGAAAGCATGCATAGAGTTAATCATTGCTTTATGGTTCTATACATACAACATGAATTTCAATATTGTTTTTAAACGAGAAATTACTTAAAAAATAATATAATTTAATAATTATTAAACTATCATTTAACTTAATGTAATTTTTATGCAATCATTAATACATTAAATAATAAAACGATAGCTAAGCAAACTGCAAATAAGCAACACTTAAGCTGAGCACAAAATTTTTCTTACCTGTGAAATGTTATTCCTTCCAATTTCTTGGACCTTCTATTAGTGCATCCGAATGCTACACAAGATGTCATTTCTTCTTTTAAATTCAAATTAAGAAAATAATGTAACTTAAATATCAAAAATTAAGAAATAAATTTAGCACTTATGTTATTGCATACAAAATAAGCGCTTTTCTTATCCAACTAATATGGCCGCTCGGTTACAGTTGATACTTCATCGAAAGGGGGAAATTTCCCCTCCCCTTATTCCTTGCTCTATGGGCTTTCCAACCGTTCTCGATACTTGTTCTACACGGATGCTATTGGTCAGTGAGAAGTGTTAATAGACCTTGGCTTTTTTGATTTTGATGCATCCATGTCTTCGCGGAAGAAACAAATATCGTTTCGCAGGAAAGTCATAAAGTATTGCGTTTATACATTGGCCATTATTATTTTTTTTTCAACTTTTTATTTTCCCACCCGTTTGTTTCTTGGACGTAAAAATTCTTAAAGCTTTTCCCATCTTGAACAGTCTGAAGTTTTAAAATCTATTACAGTTTGATATGCCGGTAATGTATATTCTTAACGGTTAAATTTTCCTGGTATTTTCAAATAATTTCATTATTTTGCTTATTTGAAAGTTATTTTAGGAATCTTGTTGTAGCTAAAATTCTTTTGTTAAGCGAATAAAATAATAAGATTATTATATTTTGTAGTAATTATTTTCATTTCCTCTCTCTCTCTCTATCCAATATAAATTCAACAATTTTAAGTTTCTCCTTAGATTATGTGAAGCATACTTTGATTATATATATTTTCTGATAAAGCATATTATGTTAGTTTTATAGAACATGTCTTGTTGCATAAAAAATGCTATGATCATTTTTCAATTTTTATCACAAAATGTGATTTTTAACTGGTTTTCATTCCAATCTATTTTATCCATTATATTTATTTATTAATTCCATTTGCATTTAATTCAAATTCACCTATAGCTTAATTTCAGAGTTTTTGATAACTTTTTTAATGTTAAAATATATGATCTGTTACAATTTTAATACAATATTCGTGTGAGATTATTTTTTTCTGATTTTTATAATGCTTGTTTTATATAAGTAGGTTTTCTCCTTAAATTTTAATGAGTCATAAATCCCTGAACCTTATCTTACCTTTTAGCTTAATTTTTTTTTATCAGATCTGCTATATTAAATCTTGCTACAACCTCTGGTATTCACAAACTAGTAACAAATTGGGTAATTAAAGAACAATTACTTGTACAATAACATTTAAAATATTAACTGTTTCAATTGGTTGTTTATATATTAACTGCTCAATTTATGGATAACATTAACTGTTCTAATTGGTTGATATTCAAATTACATTTTTTAATGGCTTGGTATTTGTAATAAACTTCTTGTATTTTCTTCCTTATTCACGCTGTAAATGCTTAAAAGCTTCTCCATAAAATATATGAGAATTGTAGAAATTTAACCTTTATATATTTTGGTTATTTTTCGTGTTTAAAATGTTGTAATTTGACAAACAAAATAAACTATTACGTAATATGTATTGCTTTTTATTAGATATAAAATATAATTGATTTGAAATTAATTTATCGTTAATGATGTGTACATATGTATTTTGATAAAATTTATTCATCTTTGTGCCATTTTAATTTTCAGAGTTCACAATCAAGGATGTTGATAAAAGGAGGAAAAGTTGTGAATGATGATCTTATGTTTGATGCTGATGTTTACATTGAAGATGGAATCATTAAGTTAGTTTTTCTATTTTATAATTTTATTTAAAAATTACTGATAGGCCTTTTTAAAAAGCTTTTACCTGAAAAAAGTTTTTTATAAAGCTAACTTAAGTAACTGATAAATACTGTATTTTTTAAAATTTCAATAATTTGTTTGCATTTAAATTATTTGCATAAATCCACGTTCAGCTCAAAATTGTTATAATATTCAATTTATTAATAAGTTCTTTACTTAGAGATTTTTATTTTTTTAAACAACTGCATTGAATGACTATTCTACAACAATTAAATATTTTTAGAATTGTTTTAAATTTGCTTTTAAGTTTCTTATCAACTATTATTCATTCCTTTATCAGATAATTATTTCTTTTAAAAAACTTAATATTGAATGTTAATTTTTTGTCATATTCTAATTTCAATATACAAGAAGAATTGATTTCTTATATTTTGTAAAATTTATTAAAAATTTCTTTAATTCTGCTTATGTGGTTGCAAATAACCAGACTGAAATCATAATCATTCAGGTGATATATGCATTTTGTTACTTTTTTAGGAATAAAATTTCTTTAAATTTTTTTTATTTAATGTTATAACTAAATATTAGTTATAAATATTTTTAAAAAATTTTTTTAATTTTGAAACTGTTTTTTTCTTTAAATTTTTATTATTTATGTTTTAAGACCTACATTGTAATTACAAGAAACATTTTCTATGAAAAATAAAAATCTCACATTTTGATTGTTTTCATCATGATTTGTGCAGAAACAAAAAGACTGGGGTTACATTATTGCATCTGCATATATCCATTTTTTAAAACCATTATGTTTATTTTAAAAACTTTCTGTTCAAATAAATTTAAACTTGTTTGTGTTTTTTTTTTCTTCCAAATGTTTAATTAACCATATCACTTAAGGAAAGATTTGAAATGGGTACATATACCTGCTTATACTGGACTACTATTCAGTAGAGAGGTGTTACTTTTATGTGTAAGTTCAGGTTTTTAACTTCTAAAGCAATATACAAAACATCTGATTTGAAATAAATATAAAACGCATCACTGTATATCAAACATTTTAAAAAAAAGTCACATGGAGGAAACAAGAGTTTAAGTTAGATGTCCAAGTTTCTGTTGCTTTCTACTTAAAGCCATAAGTGCTCTGCATCTTTGAATCGTGTGTGCATCCTTATGTCTGTGCAATAGATGAGATTTTTCTGCTAATAAGTAACAATATTATACCATAATAGTTTTTGCTTCATAGATAATTTTCTTTGGTTGATTGCTATATGCAAATTAATAAGCAGTTACATATAATGGAATTCTTAACTATTTCTCAAGTAAAATTGATATGTGTTGCAAAACGTTTTAGCCTTTTACATTCATTTATTCTGTATGTGTTAATATTTTATATGAAAATGTATTAACATTTTCTGAATTTTATACTTTTTGTTAGTTTTTCTCACAATGCAATCAGAAATGCTATGGGTAACATCCCGTAGTGATAATTCACACATAGTTAATAATATAACTGGAAAAGAATAATTTAAAATAAAATTATAAAATAATTATTTTGGAAAAAATATAATTATTTAAACTGTTTAAAGATACTTATCAATTTTTAAATATTTTTTTAAAAAATCTAACCATTAGCAGTCCATTGGCTTTAATTATACAATATCCTTTTTTCAGCATGATATCAGCTTGAGTGTCAGTAATGTTTAAGTTTAATACATATATGTTAGATATGTCCATGCGTAATTAAAATTTTTCTCCTGTTGTCTTTCAAATAATATACATATTGTGTTAAATATACAATGGAAATTGATTGTCTGTGTTCAATTTCCCATCTATTCTAGTTGAAAAAGAATTCTAAATTATTTTTAGTTTGAGTAAATAAGTATTGAGTGTCATTTTCTAATAAATGCTGAATTAGTCATTCTTTTAACCATACTCTGGATGAAATGGATTTTGTATACACCTTAGTTATTTAACTATTGTTAGAAGTTCTTAAATTGTTACATAGACTTTATTTACTTTTAATAATCAGTATATTTAAATAAAAAATGTTAAATTCTTGTGCTTATTGCCTAATGTTTATTTTTTTTAATTTAACATTATTTTTTAGGCAAGTTGGAAAGGATCTTACTATTCCAGGAGGAACAAAAGTTATTGAAGCCAAAGGGAAAATGATTATTCCTGGTACGACTTTTTGCTTTGGCTTATAGAATGACTTCATGGCTAAAATAATGTTGGAAAGACTATGCATGATATACTTATTAAGTTCTTTGAAGTTGTATTGAATAATACTGTAAACCATAAAAAGAACTTAATAAAATTTAAAAGAACCTAGAATAAAATATTCAATGAACGGAGCTTCTTTTAAACAAACTTATTAGCTAAATTTTCAATAATCAATTTTTCTATAATGTAAAATAAATGGAAATAAGTGAAGCTATTTATTATTATTATATTTAAGCATATTTCTTTAGAAAACGAAAACTTTTATTTTGGTGATAATTTGAATTGTGAAAGTATTTGATTTATGAAAGTTTTTGATTATATCCCAGTATAATCTTTAAAAAAGCATTTCAATTTTTTTTGTGAAATAATAGAAAATGCTGTAATGGAAGAAGTATTGCATATTTTAAGTAGTGTTTAATGTATATTTTTGTTCTTAGTAAAATTGAGTATTATGGTCATAGTGGTAACATTTAATGATTCCCCTCCCCCCAACCTATATGAAGAGGACATTGATTAACATTATTAAGTTACATTAAGTATTGGAATTTGATTAACAACCCATTGGGTATAAATTGAATCTTAAATAAAAATGACTATATAAAAAATGGAAATAGTTTTAAATTTGGTTTTCAACAATCATTTTTTCTCATAAAGGATAATAGACTAGAACCTAATGCTTAAAGTGGATTCCAACCCACTGAAAACATCTATGCTCAGTCTTGAATCCAGAAATTGAACTGTGAAGACCAGAGGGCTGATCATTCTGTAGTTTTTTACAAATTGTTTATCTTAACAACAAAAGTTCATCAAACATGTTAAAAATTGATTAAAATTTAAAATTAACATCTAGGCAGAAATTTAAAAGAATTTTAGATATTCAAACCAGATTTTTTATATATTTATAAACTCTATTTTTTAAAAAATGAATATTTTTTAAATAGAATTATACAATTTATTAAAATGTCAAAGCACATTTTAAAATTCATCTAAGTATATAGTAAAAGTTATTATAAATCTAAAAAATTATGATAATTCTAACACAAGAATTAGGACTCAAAAAATGAAATTTCTTCATTTATCATATCTAGTAATAGAATATAAGGAAATACAGCAGGTGAGGTGATAACATACTCAACCATCTAGAAAATACAATTCAGCTTTTTTATGGCAGTGGAAACAGTTGAACATTTAGATATGGTTTTACCCCTATTGAAAATAACATGGATAAAGTTTTATGTTTTTTTTATTCTCATTCTGAATGAAAGCTGTAACAAGCCACAATGACACCTAATATTGTTAAATTTTTTACATCAAATATAAATTTTAAAAAGAATATACCACAGATTATAAATGTCATTAATGATAATTATCCGTAACGTACCATAATTCAATTTCTTTTTTAACACCGATCCTTGTTTTGGCAATGAAAAAATGGCCAAATTTTGTTACATTTGGCTGTTTTTCTCTTTTTTTTTTTTTTTTTTTTTTACTACTACTACCAGTGACTGATTCTAACTTAATCTTTTTTCTACCATAAACGCAATGTTTAAATTGACAATGCTACTTAATTTTCAAATTTGTGGGAATCTTAGCGAAAAAATTTAACATATTTGCTGTGGACAATTTTATATTGGTTTTAAGTCTTCAAGCTGTTAACATTTGTGTTAGTAAAATTTCTAATTTAAGCTTTATTAAAACTTGTTTGAATATTTTCTATTATGGACAATGAACATTTTGGAAATGGCAATGCATTACTTGTTTAAAAATTAAAAAGATATGCTTTTGAAAATTTTAAATTGCACAAAAAATAACATTTTTTCTTGTATATATCAGGCATAGTGTAAAAGCTTAAAAATATAAAATTTTCTAATGATCATTTTTATGCTTGTAAATAATTTTTTGAATTACTAATAAAAATTTGTGGCATTTCTAAGCTACAAAATAAATGCTGAAGAACTAAAGTTTATTTATTTATTTATTATTTTTTTTATTTATTTATTTATTTATTATTTTTTTTTTTTTTGCAAATTAATAAGCAAAAAAAAAATTATAAAAGCATCTTAGATGTCAAAGTTTTTGACCCCTTGTTGATTTCACTCGTAAGAACTCATGTCAGTGATCACCAAATTTATGAAGCTTCTGGGCCATTAAATCATTTTTAAATCCTATACTACTCTAGGAAGTATATATTGCTAAAATTGTCAATTTAAGAAAGAAAAATCTTACATTTTCTTATTGCCCGTCAAGCTACATTTCTTATAAATATTAAGTCAATTTTAATTTAATTGTATATAACAAAATAAAAATTGAATTGTGCTGTAAAAAAATGAAGCATTAGTTACAAACAACAAATATAATGATAGTGCTTTTTTTTTTTTTTTTTATCAGATTTTTGACATCACATTGTGAACAGCCTAACAAATACCCTTGTAAGGCATATTAATATCCATTGTGTATTGCCTTTTAGAAGGACTTCTCATAGATAATGGGCTTATTTGTTTGTCTCAAGGGTGAAGCATAGAAAATTCCCAAGCACTTAGCACAGTAGGCATGCATAATTTAAGCATGCAACATCCATATTCCACTGTTCAACAAGGGTTGGTATTGAACTAGGGACCTCATGCAAGTCTCAAAGTGAAAACAAAATCCTTCACAAATATGGAGTAGAATATTGTATTTTCTTAAAGATAAACTTGGGTCTATATAGGATATTTTTGTTAAAGAAAAAGCCCAAAATATTTTCAGTGCTTGAAGTAAATGATTTTACAGATAAATCTGTCATATTTTACTCCTTGGCAACATTGTTTTGAAAATCAAAATGTTACATGACTCAAATAGAGAATTTTTCATCAAATGCTGTAAAGTATTAACTGAAGAATATAAGCAATAATTGAATGCTTGGAATCTTTTGTTAAATTCATTTCTCAAATCTAAAATAATTTCATTGCATTACTTGCTGTTTAAATAACTTTAGAGTATTGAGAAATAAAAATTAGACAATCACTGTTAATGAAAAGGTCCAATTGGAACATTAATGCAATCTATACTGAGAATGTCTCCATGTGCTACCAATAGCTTGTGCTTTGAGGTTTGGTGATCATTGCTATAGGCAGTAATCTCTAGTGCATAAAAAAATTTTAAGTATCCATTTGTTATGATAAAATGATTACAATTATTTCCTTTCTGTGAAAGCTAGGTATACAAATAATTTTATATTTCATTAATATAGTTGAATAGAAAAGTGCACACTTTATTTTTAAAAAAATCCTAAGCTGTGTGTAATCTATTCAGAACAAAAAAAATTAGGAATATAGTCAGTTGTGTGTAATATGTATATCTTCATGCATATTAAGTTACTATTTTATTTTTAGCTCCTCCAAGGGCAAAACAGAATTGATATGCACTAATTTTATATTTCTGTTTATTTTAATCATTTCATAAATTAATCATAAATTTTTTAGGTGGAATTGATACACATACCCATTTTCAATTTCCATTTATGGGCACCGTGTCTGTGGATGATTTTTACTCTGGAACCAAAGCTGCTCTTGCTGGTGGAACAACAATGATTAGTAAGTTATGCACTGTTAGGATTCTTATTTTGTTATTACACTGCTTATGATTTCTATGTGTAACAAAGCTGATTTCATTATTTCTTATAACCTAATTCCTTGCTTTCATTGAAAAGTTTTTGTAAAACATTTCAAACAATCAAATTTAAACTGTTACCATTTATAATTTGAAATCTATGTAGACTGTATGTATTAATTATTACAAAGATTTGTAATTGCTTAACATATTTCGTAAAAAAGAATAAATGCTTTTATGGTTTGCATCTTTTGACACAACTTGCTTGCATTTAAACTCTCATTTTAGCATGAAGAAATTTAATGATTTATCTTAATATTTTCATATTTCTTAATAAGTTACATTCATTAATAAATTCCTTTTGTACATTTATTGTGTTCTGATTACTAAACTAAGAATATTTTCTTTCCTTCTAGGATAAATAGCTTTTTTTTCTTTTTTTTTTTTTTTTTTTTTTTTTTTTTTTGTATATATAACTTTGAAATTAGAATAAAATTACATAAAATGCAGTCATATATTAACACTTAGCTGATTCAACATTGTATTCATATGTTATAATTATTTACAATGTTTTAAATTTGAAATTGAATTTTATTATTAGGTGCTGCCATTACTTGACCACTGTTAAAATAATTGTTAACAACTATTACATATTATCGGGTTTCCACTTTTCCATCCTGGGGGTGGATTTTTGCCTTTCAAAAATTTTCTTTACTAAGATTTTAATTCAAAAATTGGTTTTCAAGAGAAATTTTTAAGTTAAAATTTACCTTCAATCAATATATAAGTTTAAAAAACCATGCAAGACCAAATTTAACTAGTCTACAAATCAAGGTTTAGCATCCTTATCACACAATATTTGGTTCTGTGGTGAGTAGTTGTAATGTCACCCATAGATATCTGCTAATATTAGTGGAGATGGAAACAAAAAGTTGCTAGATTTGAATTCAAAACATGAAGTAGAGGTTCTTGGATTCACAGAGAGCATTGAACTTGTTTTTGACATTACTGTTGGAAACAAATGAGGGAATACTTGAAAAACTCTGAATGATCATTTGTTTAAATTTAATGTAGAAACTTAAAAGCCTCTGGATTATGAATTTTCTTCTCAAGAAATTACACCAATAATTATTAAGATGTGAGAAATCATTAGCAAAACAACATAAAGATTGTGTTGATCAAAAAGAAAAAATTAATAAATTTGGAACATTTTTCAGATTTTTCTAGGAATAAGCCAATTTACTATCATGTTTTTTATGAAATCAAGAAATCAAAGCAATTGTCCTTACCCTTATTAATTGAACACCATCTTAATTTTATTACTTTTAACTCTAAATATTGGGTTTGATTGGACATTTGCTAAGCTTAGGAAACTATTCATAATTTTACTGTGTGAAATAAAAGAAGAAAACTTTTTTTTTTAATCAAGTAGCTTTTTAACATTGCTATCTATCCCTAGTTCCACACATTACCATGTATTTTTGGTAGACAATAAAGTAAGGAAAAATGATATCAAATTTTGTTTTAAAAAATATTGCTGTGCAAAGGAAACTTATAATTTTTCTTGAGGAAACTTTGCTATATTTTAATAAAGCCTTTTATATTCTGAAGTATAGCACAAATTATTTATATTGTAAAAGTTCATAATAAATATTTTAACTTGAAATATTTAGTTTTTTGCATTTTATTTTAAAAGTGGAACTCCTTTATTTACTTTTTAATTATTTGAAGTATACTTTTTGCTTATCAAAATCTTGTCTATCTCTTGTTTCTTTACTTATTTATTGTAACTTGGAATCATTTATCATAATCTCAAACCACCACTTATTCTTTTCAAGACAAAATATAGTGATATATTTTGCCTTTTTAAATTCATTCTTTTGTCTTCCTTTTTTTTAAATGGAAGGAATTTTTTATAGATCCTAACAGTTCGAGTTCCAATTCCACCTCAAGCTAGGATATGTGATTTGGAATACACTTTAAACTATGAGTCCTAATCTGTAAGCCAGTGTACCAAAAATGATAACTGATCAACAGCAAATTGTTGATACTGTTGTTTTCTCTTGATAATATCATTTGGTTATGCTGCATATGGAATTTTTTAAACAATAAAATGTTGTTTTGCAAACAATTTTAGGAATTTCAAATGTATTGTTCATTAGAATAAACAATTAACATAGTGATTTCTCAAAATTGTCAATGCTTTTGGAACTGGAAAAGTTGTACCAAATCATATTTAGCATTGATGAACTTTTAAAAATTTCTGAAAGAAACAAGAAAACTCAGCGTTGTTTTATTGAGGTATTCATACGCTAAAAATTTAATATCATTTATAGATTGTTTAAATTTTTACATTTTGTGAATATGTAAAAACTTCACACATCCATTTTTATAATACTTCAGATTGTTCATAAGATTTCATACAACTTAAATAGTTACAATCATTATTTACCAATTCGTAATATTTACTTTAAAAGAAAAAAAAAAACCCTCAGTTATTATTTCAACAGTTCTTGGATTAGATTTACACTTGAGGCTTAGACTTTTGAAAAACTCGAAATTCCGTTATAGATTGTAGATCTCTGTGCAATTGACCCTTATGACAATTAAGTGACAAAGCAAATGAATGCTTTCCAAGTCATTACATGCCTGTAGTTTGTGTAAACTTTATAAGACTGAATTTATATTTTAGAAATTTGAATGGTATTAAATGTATCTGTGAAATAATCATTCATTATAATTAAATCAATGAGTCTTGAAATTAGGAAAATTCTGTTTTATAGCCACTATTATATATGTTAACATTAAATGATCAATCTATTCCATTGAAGTAATCGCTAATTGCATACTGTGTTTCTAAATTCAGCATGCAACATTAATCATTTACATGCTCATTTTATTGGTGCTATCTTCACATTACTATACTTGTTTCTTCATGTTCTTCGATTGTACTTTTGATCAATGTATGCTTTTTTACAAAATATTTATTTTTAGTATTAAAGTTCACGCACTTTAATCTGGCTTAATGGAGAAAAAAATAATAAAGTCAAATTTTCCCATTAAAATTTTATTTTTTAAACATGAAAATCTTATACTTTTATTACAAAATCTTGTTTTATGTATCTTTATTTAGAAGTTGAAAAATTTAATATTTTTAATTATTCTTATAGTCCTTTTTAACTAAACTTCTCCTTTGTAGATTTTAACCATAGTTTAAGTTGTAAGTCGACATAAAATTTATAAAAAAAAATCTTATTGTTTTAAACAATTTAATATTATCACCTATTTCTAAATTTTATTTTTAATCCTCTTTTATTATGTTGTTCTAAAGATCATACAAATTTTTTAGTGGATTTTGTTTCTGATAAAGACTCGTCTTTGTTGGAAGCTTATGAAAAATGGCGTAGTTGGGCTGATGAAAAAGTTTGTTGTGATTATAGTCTTCATGTAGTAGTTTCAAAGTGGGATGACAATACAGAAAGAGAAATGGAAATCTTGACAAAAGAAAAAGGTAACAAAATCATAAAATGAATAGTTTTGAAACCCAGAAATATTACATTAACTTTTTTTGTGAATGTGAATAAATTGTAAAGAAATGACTTAATGTTGGTAATCCATTTTATTTTTTGTGAAAAATATTTGTTTTCTTTAAGACGCCTTTGCCTTTATGTGCCTTTTTCTAATATATGCATATGTAAACATGAATCATTATTAAAGTAGTTAGCATTTATACTGTTGCATCTATTATAATTTCTATATGTGTGGAATAAATATCTTTAAATGCAACATATATTGTCTTTGCAGAACTAACCCGTCAGTTTATTTTTCGCACCCTTCCAAAAGACCTGTTTTTAAAGCATCCACTTATTGAACTTAAAAATATCTTAGGAATTTTTATCTGTTCTTTCCAGCTCATTTAAATGATTGTTGCTGATACTAAGTTTTGGAAATGATTGTTATTATTGCTATTGATTTTGGGCTTCTAAATTCTATAAACTTATTTCTGCATAATGGGAAATATCTTTTGTAAAATAAAATTTAAAATCATTTTGATATTTTTACCTTTTTTGTGGATTTTTGAAAAACTTTTGTATTTAATAATTTCGAAGAAAAGGAATGTAAGATAATATGAATTTAACAAAAATAGACAATGCAATCCAGTTTACCTTAAAACAATCAGTCTTTCTAGTTTTCACAACGATTTGTATTTCTTAAATATTAAAAGCTCATCTTCTTTCATAATATTAAAAGCCTTTTTAATTTATAAATTGTGTCTATGAGTGCAGTAATAAAACTAGATAGATATGTTGTCTTAGTAATAAGCAGTAACAAGTACATAAAAAGGTCAATCCTCATATTGGTGATAAATGATGTCACAAGAATATTATCTGTGTCATGGCTAATAATTATATTAGTGCCTTTATACATGCTTACTTAAATAATTTTGGTAGAGTGACAACTTGATTATGACTTGTTACATTTTGTTGTCAACAAATACTTGTAATATGACTATTTGCAAATAGAAACCAAAAAATATGAGATTGCCAAGGAAATTTTGAAAAATGATTGCTGTTAATCAAACCCTCATGAATATAGATCTGTAATGTCCTTAAATGGGTGCATTTTGTAATTACATTTCATTTTTAAAAATATGAATTGTTTTAGGTTTAAATATATACTCAGTGTTTCCTTATTATGCTTTTCATCTGAAGTATACTTCTCGTTTTGAAGCTATATCGCAGGGAAAGGTATCTATAGTTTAGAAAACATTTAAAAATGATAAGTGATTTCTGGTGTTAAAAAAATTATAGAATAAATGTTTTACAATTATGTTGAAGACTTTCTCTTAATGTGTAAAAAAAGGCAATATTTATGCTTTGAAAAATATAAAAGATCTTGTTTAAATTACTCCAAAAGCATATCAAACTAGTTATAATATGTGTAGTTTCTTTTTTTTTTTCCTACATAACTGGATATTTGAAACTAGTAACCAAATTTGATAAGAATAAATAAGACTTTACTGTTTATTAGGGAAACATTTTAATTTGTTTAAAATCCACTTAATTGAAGAAAATTATGTGTGTAATTAGCTGCTGTTAATTTGTTAATCTGTATTTGTCTGTGAGTTGCTTGCAGTTGAAACTGGATACTTACATACATAACAACTGAACTAAAAATCCATCAGTTATTGTGTATTTTATAAAAGTTCTATGTAAATGTATATTTTCACATCTTAACAGCGATTTCTCTACTGTCTCTATCTGAAAGTAAAAAATTGCTACATAAAACAACATAGCATTGTTAAGGAGGATATTAAATGCTTAAGTCAGTAAAATCTGTTTCAAAGAGTGTTCTATTCTGTAGATTCTATTATTTGAAACTATAATATATTTTTTTAGAAAATTATTGCTTAACAGAGATTTCTGCATATAATTTTGGTTCATTTCACTATTATCTGTTGTTTTAATTCAATATCTGTATGGATGCTTAAAAATATTTCTTCATCAATCTGAAGTTATTTAATTGAGAGGTCATGGATTTTTTTGAAGTAATTATCTTTGTAATTGTCATTTTTACTGTGAAGTTTCAAATTTTGTTTGATGTTAAATATTTTGTAATTTTATTTCTAGGTGTCAACTCATTTAAAATGTTTATGACATATGAAGGTTTACAAATGTCTGATAAAGAGCTTTTAAACGTTTTTGAGGCTTGTGCTAAATTGGGAGCTGTAGCTCAAATTCATGCAGAGAATGGAGATATTATTTCTGTTGTAAGTTATATTTCTTCTATTGCTTTCTTTGTGGTTTTCTTTTAAACTATGTTAATTCATTTTGTTCCATGTTAGATCTATGATAAGAATTTAGTTAACATCACTAGATAACAATAGTTATCAGGTCTAAACTACAGTAATTTTGTAACCAAGTAATCTAAGCAACCACTAGAAAAAAAATTATACAGGCGACTCTTAACAGAAAGATCCTTGAAATTTTTTATGATTGAATTTTTTTTAATTAATGTATTTTTAAAAAATTTTATAATTTCATCACTATTTTAGTAGTTTGTTGCTACATTTAGTTATCGTTAATAAACAGAACTCTATTCACTGTACTTCTACTAGAAGTTATAAGATGTTTTTGCACTATTTGTAAACAATATTATGTATTTGTAACAAAAAATGATGAATAATTAAAATACATCAAATGTATTTTAATTATTCGTCCTTTTTTGTTACAAAATCAAACTACTTATTATTCATGTCAACCTCAAATGACTTTACAACAATAATAATAAAAACAAATCTTAAATATGAAGTCATTTTCAAGCAGCTTATGTACAAGATAGAAAGTTTATAATGTATACTGTAATTATTAAGATAAATTTTATTCAATAAAAGTATTGAGCTAGCATTTGATTTTTGCTCTCCCTTTTCAAGAACTCATGGTTTTGAATCTCACTTTGGGCTCAGTGTTTGTTGCTATCAAACTGTAGGCTCTAGTCTGATTTATTCTTGTGTGCAAAAAAGGATTTACATAATAACAAAATGTATACTTCATTTATAGCAGGGAGATTATAATATCAAAAATTTTGTAAAATTAAATTTGTGAAGTTGTAGATGTTAAGAGGAAAAGATCAAGTTTGCAAATACCTGGCTAGAATTATTGACTAATGGAAAAGAAATAATATAAGAAACTGTGGAAAAGAATTTAGTAATTTTGAATATACATTCAATTTTCGGTTATTAAAATAACCCTTTGCCCAAGTGGCACATATCCATTTTGGGGATATTGAAATATTACCATTTGAATATTTATAGACTAAGAATGTACCCTACCCTTTCAATATTGCTAGATATTCAAGTGAAATATTTATGAATATGAAAACTGGCATTTAGATATTGATTTATGATATTTAGGGAGATTACAAAATGATATTTATAAGTATTTTTTCTGTACCTGCATCTCTCTCCTTTATATACAAACTATTTTCTTATATTAAGCCATGTGGCTTGGTAGAAGCATTTAACGCTCCTAAGGCATAGGTCTGAGGTTTGACCATCGTGTTGGGAGAGGTCAACTCATCCTTTTATCCCTTCAATGGGTCGATAAACTGAGCACCAAACATGTTTGGGAACTAAATACTGAGTGTTTCACGTTAGGCTGACTACCTAACTGGGACATTTGCTTCACATCCCAGGGCCATCAGTCAAGAAAACAGTTATGTGCACTTAAGGCCTTAGCCCAAGTGGGCTGTTGTGCCATGGAGTTTAGTTTATGGTCTTATATTAATTATTTTTTATTTAATTTCATAATTATTTGAAAATAAAAGTCCACTCTTAGCTTTTTTTATTATTACTTTTATTTTTTCTAATTGAAACTAATAAGAATGGTTTAATTTGTTTGGTGTTTTAAATCATTTGCCCTCTTCGGTTACTACAGAAATATTAATTAACATTCTTTCAATATCATTTGGTATTACTTTAAAATCATTCACTCTATTCAGAATGATTGCTGTCACATCGAATGGAATTTTAAAAAGTAAGAGTAAGTTATTATAGTTAATTTTCTGCAAACTTTTTACCTTATATATTCTGAAGCCTATTCAGTTATATTTTAATTTAGCAGAATCTTACCAATTTTGTTGTTCTCTGAATTGGACAAAATTATTCTGAAATTAGAATGAGCAATATCAAACAAAAGTATGCGTATGTAATTAAATTTTGTTTAAAATTGTTCATTGTAATTTAAAATTAAAAAAAAAATCTCTGTGTATATATATATATATATATATACATGTAGAAATTTTTAAAAAAAATTTAAATATAAATATAAGGTTTTTATGATTTATATATATACATTTTGTCCTTTATCTATAAATTGTCTTGTTGTACCTTGAAATTTCTATAATTTATGACAAAATATATTTTTAATAGAATAATATTAAACATATTTAACAATGTTTAATGTTTACATTAAAATAAACATTTTTGCAAATTATTTTTTTTATAGAATCAACAAAAATTATTGAAACTAGGTATCACCGGACCAGAAGGTCACTTATACAGTAGACCTGAAGAGGTAAATATTATCTTTCATTTACTGTATTTATAAATTTATAAGCAGTATTTACAATATCTGCTCATTTAGTGAAAATTTTGTTGCATACAATTGTTTAAAAAGTGAGATGCTGAAAATCTTGTAAGTATAAAGCATAAATATTAACATGCTTTTGCAATTTTGATTGACTTGTGTTTTAAAATAATGCTGTGGAAAATAATTATAAACTGTTACTAATATTGCTGTGTTATATATTTATATTTAACCAAGAATTAATGAAGACCCTAGTTTAAAACTGAGAACTTTCTGATTTAGGAGAACCATTTTAAGAAATACATTAGCTGAGATGCATCTAAGTGATTAGCATTTTGGATAGATCTTGATTTGATTAGCTTCCATGTGCAAAAAGCTGACTCCCAAACCAGAGCTACTGAACAGATTAAAAAAATTAAACATTGATTAATACAAAATGAAAAAAAATAACTATTCAATTATTATAATCTTTCATAATCATATTTTTTATCAGAGTCTAACCATTACATGAATTATTAAAGTATAGTTTTGTCTTATAGATACTGGACTCACAATAAATTCATACTGGAAATAAGGCAGCTATAAGTTCTTGTCGATTGATTATACTTATTCAGCAAAGCGTTTTTCAGACATTGGTTGATTATTTAAGGAATTTGCTGTATCTTCCCCAGGTTGTCCCCTGGATGTTCTATACAGTTAAGTTCTAGAGATTTAATTAGTCAATCCATCTGGTGAATACCTTTTCTTTTCAGAAAAACGTGAGTCAAATGAGCTCTATGGGGATATAAATTAGCATCCATTAAAAAGTAATTAAAGGTAATAGCAGAACTGAAGGGATCAACACAGAGCTTCAAGGTTTGTGACCATCCAAAATAGTGCTAAGCAAGATCATTGAACTCCTGCTGATAGATCAATTTCTTATCATGTCACTGAAAAGGGCTATTGCAATCCTTCTAATAATCATCCAGGGTTTATAAACATCTTCCCATAATGAATGAGACCGGTCATTACAAGAGCTCATAAACTGCATCATTTCCAATATGAATTCACTGTGTAGTCTACATATCTGCCATAACCTCTGTTAATATATTTTTTATTAGATTCTGTAATTAGCGTTTCATGTCATTTGACTCTGAAAACGTTAGACACAATTATGTGAATCTATTGTGAATGAAGAAAACAGTTATTTCATTGTATTAACCTATATTCCAATTAAATTTCCTTAAAACCATTTCACTCCTTTGATTAAAGAATTGTTAGCAGATCACTTAGTTTCTATACTTGTCAGTATGACGAGAATCAGTGAAATAAACATGGATGTCACAATACTAATGTGCCCTACTTCTTTGTCCTTTATGCTTCATTCCTTTAACTTCTGCTTTCATTTTCCTTCCTCATTGTAATTGTCTCTTAATAGATCAAGGACTTCCTTTGAGATATTGTTATTCTGCTATTCCTTAAATCTGGAAATTAAATTACCCATCTGTTTGCCATACATGGACACTTCTAACCCTGAAAAGGGGGTTCCTGAAAGTGAAAGTCCTTAGAGACTATATATTATTTTGACAATTACTTTATGTGAATTGAATGTGTTTTATAATCCTCAATATTTCAGAAGATTTAAATTGTTTGATTTAGTAAGATCTTGCTAGGGAGCATTGGCGCAGAGGTGGGAGACATCTTCCTTTTAAACTCTGTGATGGATGGTGCCATCAACACCTAAAATTCCATTTTTCATGCATAGAAATAGCAAATTCTAAACTAAATGCTTTTGGGAATGTTGATGTTATACTGATTTTCATTTGTATCAACCACATTTCATTTACATATGTTAGTTTTTAATTTATCTAAAGTCTTATAAAACATGTTTAACAATATATCTTAATTATCTACATATCTCAGATTTTAACTGTGCTATGTGTTGTAATTTTAAACATAAATATATCACCTTTAATAATCGTAATTAAATTTTAAAGGATTTAATAGATAACCTTAAATTTATTGTTTAAAACTGCAATGAGTATATATATATTCATTCATTCATTCATTACATAACTTTTATAGTTACCAATGATTTTATATTTCTGTCTTACTTATAAATCATTTGAATGTTTAATTTTATATGCATATATAAACAAAGTTAGTATCTTATAAAGTTTGTCTTAGCTTGCCCATCTTCAGGCTTGTAAAAATCCCAACACTAATCTTTCTGAAAACAGTAATTCTTTGAAATTCTGCTTCCTCTGAGCTCATAGAAGTTGTCAAAGCTAAGAAGCAGTAGCATGCCTGTTACTCTTGGCTTTAATAGTCAATATTATTTATCATGCTTTTAAACCGTTTTTCTTTATTATTAAATGGTCACAACTGCATTGCAGTGATCAATATTTAACATGTATATATCCTCTAATTCAATCAAATAATGTTATGTTACTTAAAAATTTTAAGTTTCATACTGAAAATAAGAGACAAAATTCCTAAATTTATCTTATCAAGCCTACAACACAATTTACCAAATTATTAATTGTTTCTATTCTCCAGTAAATATTATATGTTGTGCACATTTAAGTCATATTAGAATAATACATTTCTTTTAGCTTCTGAAGGAAAAACTCTCAACATAAATGCTGCAAGTAAATGATTTCACCTTAAACTGTTACCTAAATTTTTTATGTATTTTATTATTCTTGGCATTTTATCTTGAAAATTGCATAAAATAGAAACACAATCAAAAATAAGTTATACTTAAAAAGTTCCACAAGTAAACTTACATCCACAAGTAAACTTATTTACTCACTAAATGGAATCGATATACATTATACTATGTTATTTAGAATATCAGAACAGGCTTTAAATCAAAGGAAAATATAAAAAAATTACTTCTGTTGATAAAAATAATTGCAGCAAATTATAATTATTTTTATTACCACGTGAAGCCTTCAAAAGCTGATTCTACAGTATCTGAGTTAAAGATTTAGTGAGTATCGAACTAAATTAGAGACTAAATTATTCATATCTGACAGGCTATCTTACATATTTTATTGCTCTACTATTTTATTTGGGAATGTAACTCCAGCATCTTTGATTTTTTATATTACTCATGATATTTTCACATATATTCATGCTCATCCAGTCTATTTTGCAAATTACAATAAAATATTTCCATTTTTTTAACAAAAATATTACTCTTCTAAAAATTCAAAACATGCAAACACCCTGGTGTTTCTTCCCCAACTTATACATATTTAACTGCTACTTGCTTAAATAGGTATTAATAATTTGATATATAAATTTAAGCTTTAATGCTTAGTCATAAATAATTTTTAACTTTAATCATTTTTTGGAAAGATCAAAAGTCTTCAACTTTTACAAATTATAAATAATCGAGAGTTCTTTATCTTAAAGAAACATTTAAATATTAATTACTAATTTCATTTAATGAGCATAGAAAAAATTGGAAAACATCAGTTAATAAAATTTTCTTTATTATTAAATTTAATTTTGTTCAACTTTCTCAAATGTCTGAAATGTAGTTTTTATCTTAATTTTGCAGAGTAAATGTTTTTCTGGGTAAAATTATAGTATTAGCCATTTACTTTTAAATTAAGAAATGTATTAATGTTATATAATTTTTTTACTTGTTCTAAACTCCTTTAACATAAAGTACCTATATATAAATTTTATTTAAAGGTTGAAGCTGAAGCTACAAATCGGGCAATAATCCTGGCTAATCAAGTTCAGTGTCCTTTGTATGTTGTTCATGTAATGAGTAAATCTGCTGGGGATGTTATTGCTAAGAAGAGAAAGGAAGGTGAGCTAACACATGTTTATTATATTCTTAAAAACCATTAAAAATTTCATATTCAAAATTATCATCAATCCTATATTCACTTGAGGTCTTTGAAACATTACTTAAAAGTATGGAATATGTAAACTAAGAGCCAATCTCTAATTGCAGTGTGTGTGTGAATTGAACTGTAATTCAAAAACTTTTCAGTAGAAAGTACTATTTTAAAAATGCAGTATAAATTAATAATGATGCTTTAATATAACATTTTTATTAATGTATAAATATGATGCATTTAAATTTGAGTTTCCAAAAATTGTTAATAGTACTCTTTTATAAGCATTGAAATATTGCTGGTAATCTTTTAGTAGGGGTTTTGTTTTTTTCTATTACTTCACTGGTCTTGTTTCTTATATTCTTAATACTAGTTTATTCAAGTTTTTATGTATTTTCTGCTGAATATAGTAATGTTAAAAGAGTTTCCCAAAGCATCCCACACTATTTAAGGGAATTAAATTTATAGAGTACATTGGCTATTTTATGGTGTTTTCTCCATTTTTATATGCATCTCAACAAATCCATTGTAATCTGGCATTATTCCTTATAAATAGAATATGAATGTGTGAAAGGATTACTTTCTTGATGAGTCTCTATTACAGTTCCTCTAGAACTTCGTTGTTACTAGAAAAATTAAACAATCCCATCCATATCGACTGGACTTCTGACTTTGAAACAACTGAAGTTCAATCTAAATAATTCTATTTAGTAAAAATGCAGTCAACACAGTGTGTAATTAAACACCTTTTGTTGTAACATATGGCTTCCATTATAGAATGATGCTTGTTAACTTGGTGGCACATATAACTTAATAAAGTCACCCACACTGAGTTGCTATCACTGTGAAATCTAAAAATAAAAAATTTTAGCAAGATATAGTAGGTTGAACAAAATCCATTGAATGTGGGAATAAAGTGTGGTGCAATTTTTGCTTTTACAAAATAAGCTTAATTTTTAGGTGTGCTGATGTCTTAAAACATTTCCATTTATATAAAAGTATGACTTTTTATTTAAAATTTCTTTGAGTTCATGACTTTAGCAGTTTTGTTATTTTTATCTTCAATGAAGTGTGTGTTTAATTTTGATAAACAAGTATATATTTACACAAATATACTAAACTCCTGTTTGTCCATGTTAAATTTATGTATATATGTGTAATGTAATCACAAGAAAATTTTTCAGCATACATATAGATATTTGTAGCACAAACTTAATTACTATGAATAGGTTTTAAATTAACAAATTTTAAATATTAGTTCGATTAAACTATTTGAGAAAACTTAGAAATTTTCAGTTTTATTTTTGATGAAAGATAAAAAAAAAAAAAGAATTTATAAAACGTTTTCAGTCAATGCTACTGTTTTCTCCCAATTTAAAGTCATTATTCAGAGAAAGTTTTATGTATGTTAGTTTTCTATTCTTATCAGTATTCTTCTGTTTGTAATATCAGAGCTGTAAAAAATAGTTCATTTTTTAATTATTTATGATAAATTCATTTAAGGAAATATGTATGTGGGATAGGGCATGGCCAAGGCTTGATTTAATTAATTAACAATTCTTATATAGCATAATGTTTAATTAAAACACTTATAAACACAGCTATGTACAATTTGGGGATATTTACAATTAATTGTCGTAATTGTAGAAGCATGAAATAGAGTTTGAAGTTATGAGGTTTGGAGCAGCCATCTTGCTGCTATCAAACACAGCTTCTTAATCCTTTGGCGTACTGTTGCTCACTGGAGAAGTTGATGCACTTCTCATGACCCTTCCAGAGTAAACACTTGAAATTGTGGCGTTGGCTATTAAATAGTTCACCATATATATATGTGTGTGTGTGTATATACTTTAAAGTAATATACGATCACACTCATTTTCATTTATTATTTCTTTAAGGTTATCATGTATATGGAGAAGCTATTGCTGCTGCCTTAGGAACAGATGGTTTACATTACTTCCGTAAATGCTGGCAGCATGCAGCAGCCTTTGTGATGTCACCACCTCTTCGCCCAGATCCTACTACTCCCAGATATTTAACTCAATTGCTATCAAGGTATTTTTTATGTAAAATAAATTTTTTCAAACTTAAAAGGACATTGATCCATTATTTTTCTTAGAATTAAATATTATTTTTCTTTTAATTAATAAGGATTGGTAGTTCTATGCTATTTATTATTATTATTTTATTTAAGTTTGTTGTTGGCCAGTTTAAGAGAGATAGAGACATTGATTCTTCCCTTTCGTAACCATTTTTAGTTGATTTGCACACATGACAAGGTACACTTTCTGAAGTTTCTACTTTGGTGCTTCTAAAGGTAAATTAAAAGATATAAATTGTTAATAAATTACTGATCAAAAAAGATGAATCTGTATTTCCAGAAACTCCTTGCAGTTTTCATTTTTCATGAAATGCAAAACTGCCTCACACCATCTTAAACCTAACACTACTATTATTGTGAAAGATCTACTGAAGAAATCTTAAACTTTCATAAATCAAGCCTAACTGTAAATATTACCGTCCAATACATCTAAATAATGTTCCTTTTAATTGGAAAAATAATTTTTCTCAGTAATGTTCCAGGTCATGACCTCTGTTGCCAATTTCATCCTGTCTTTATGCTGTTTTAACTGGGTCCCCCCCCCCAATTGATTAAGAGGGCAACATTTCTATTTAATCTTCAAATGAGCCATGTTGTTGCATTTGTAGTTATTTTAAACATCCATTGTGTTAATTAAGAATTTAATAAGGTATATTTAATCACTGTCATATGAAAATTTTGTCTGTTACTTCAAGCTGATAGTTTACTCTTTCTCCAAACTTATATTTTCTATAAAAAAATCTTTTACGTTAAGTATTGTAGATAGCAGTCTTAGATGACTTAGACTGTTTCTTATTTCCTCTTTCAAATTTCTAACTCAGATACTATATTGTTTGCACTTTTCTTGCATAATGTAAAGTTACACTTTACTCATGGTTTTGAAAGAACTAAACTAATAATTTTGAAAATTCTAACAGTTTTGAATTTAAATAATGTAAGTGCTATTATCTTAATTTTTTTCATTTAGATTTATTTGAGAAAATATTCATTTCAATTGCTTTATTTTAAAATTACATCTTTTATGTAATTTATTGTTTAAATGTATGATGTAGATGGTTTTATTATTTCGAATAATTATACGTTAATTAGTGTAAAAACTGAACTAAAGGGCAGTATTTTGGAGATCTGAAGAAAGCCTATACTTTTTTTTCTTTTTTTACTCTCATTCAAATTATTTTTTATCAAATTATACTTTAATAGTTGAGTTGCTTATTTACTTTACCTCTAAAAACAAAAACATTATTCTGTTTTTCTACTAAAATTAATCTTTGACTAACTTAAAAATAATTTCATTTTGATTACAGTTTTCTAATTAATGACTTATAATTAACATTGACTTTGGAGGTAAAAAAAAAACATACTGCATTAAAAGCCTCTTCTTAATTCACTTGTAAAATAATTTTTTTAAAAAAATATTTTTAGCCTATTTGTTAAAAGACATTGTTTTTTTGTATATATTATGTGTGTTTATACTTTCCAAAGTAGTTGCTGGCAGGTAATGTATTGGTATGCAGCGGAAAGGAGTCCCAAATTAACTAGCTTTGTAGCTTAAGGGAATTTTAAAGTATTCCATCTCATTTGATTTGTTTTTAATTGATGCATACATGAAACCTCATTTCGAGGTGCCAAATCATTTTAATAAAATTGATTAAATAGTAAATATTTAAACAGTATTTATATAAATATCATTCTAAATTACATTTTTTTATTTTTATTTAACATTTTTTTATACATTTTCCATTGAAAGCTAAGGGCCTCAAACGTTGGTGGGCTTGGTTCCAATTTTAAATATATATCTACTTATCCAATTTTTGTGAACAGTTTTTTAATTGATCCAAAATTAGAAAATTAAAAAAAAAAACTAATATGAAGATGTTTTTTTTTAAATAGATAAGAATGAATTGTTTTAAAAATAATTTTTTATTAAAGGAATATAAAAAATTTATTTAAAAGAAATAGAAGGCAAACTCTGTCGATCTGTTTCTGTAAGCATTCATTTACAATAACTTTCATTTATAATTAGTTTTTAAATCACTTATGCATTCCAGATTTTATACTTCAAGTTATTGGTTTCATTATTTCTGAGTATTAAGGACTTCAAAAAGTTGAGAGCTATTTTCTTTTGTATTTCTACTTCAAACATTTTAATATTTTGATGATTGAAATTTGCATGAACATTTTTTATGGGTTCACTATTTAAATCATGAAAATGTGTTTCATGAAGTATTTAAACATCAGTAAAATGATATTTTGGATTAAAATTTAACAAATAACTTCCATTCAACCTTGTTTGAAAAGAAACTAAAATGTCATTTAAAAAATAACCGATTTTTATATTACAACTTAAAAATTAAATTTGTGTAACAATATTTTTTAAAAGCTAATAAATCCATGTTTTTGCTTTGTTTCCCCTTACAATTAATGTAATTTTTTTATTATCTAAAATTATTCTCTGGATAAATAGCACTCTAGCGTTATTGTATTAATATCCCTAGTGAATTAAGTCTTCTTTTTGCAAATTTTTTTTTCAAACAAAATTGCAATATTTTATTCCTGATGGAAATATTTATGAAATAAAACAATTGTTTTTATGGTTGAGAAAAGAGTTTAATTCAAATATGCTGTGTGTGTTACTATAAGAAACTCTTAAAATATATCAATATGTTAATCACTGTGTTTTAATTTTTTGTGTTTTCTTCAGTGGAACTTTACAAACTACAGGATCAGATAATTGTACATTTAATGCTGCACAAAAAGGGCTTGGTTCTAAAGATTTTACTAAAATTCCAAATGGAGTGAATGGTGTTGAAGATAGAATGTCTGTCATTTGGGAAAAGGGTGTTGTAAGTTAATTATATTAATTGACAAATTAAAGAAGCTATTTTTTTCATTGTGTAACATTTAAGGCTCTACATATTCTAGCTTTAAACTTTATTTTTATTCAGTTCCTCTTAAACTCAATATTATTTCTATTGTTAACTGCTATTTAATTTAAGCATTACTTATTTAATATTATAAAAATGAATTATTGATATGTGATTTTTTAAAAGTTTTTATTTTTTTAACCAAAGTTCATATGCTATTAGATATACAGAGGTTTGAGCTTAAACTTTATTAAAGTGCCACATCAAAGATTTAAATTCTTAAAATAGTAATAAATTATGTTGATTTAATTTAATATGTTAACATTCAATTTTATATTCAATTATTCTACTATTAACCTTATAAAAGTAAATTTTGTGCTAGATTAGATAGTAAAGTATTATTTTAGCAACTGCTTTGAAAGCAGGCTGATCACATAAGATAATTTATCTTTCTGAAAACATACTATAGTCAAGGATCTGTATCAGATGTTTTCAAAATTCAATAATACAATCTCTCTGCAAGTTATAAGATTTAATATGTAAAATTGCTTTATACATATAAATTGTACTAAGTTTTATTAAATAAAATTTCATTGTGTATAAATCTGAAAATACCAATTTCTTAAATAATAGAAAAAAAAAACTAATAATACCTATGGAAGTAGTAAGATTGTCCTAAATCAAATTACAAAGATAGAATAATAAGCTATTTTCTCTTCTCAAAATAAATTATTCAATTAATTTAATATTTTTTTACTGATATTTTAATTTAAAATGTCCTGATGAAATTATTTAAATTTAAAACTTAATTCATTTTTTAACATATTGAGAATGAAAATTTCTTGTTTATGTGATACACTAATTGAATGTTCAATAATGGAACTTATTTTCATTGCCTTTCAAAAATTAAAAAATTTTTTATCTAGATGTCTGGTTTATTGGATCCTTGCCGCTTTGTTGCAATTACAAGTACCAATGCTGCTAAAATATTTAATGTTTATCCTCAAAAGGTACTTCTATTGTTTCTTTAAGTCTACTGTTGAAATATTTTGTCCATTTAGTGATGAGAATTTATTATTTTAATAGGGTCGAATTCAAGTTGGATCCGATGCTGATATTGTAGTTTGGGATCCTCATGCCAGTCGAACGATTTCTGCAAAAACTCATCATCATGCAGTTGATTTTAATATTTTTGAAGGAATGGAAGTTAGAGGTGTTCCAGTCTATGTAATATCTAGAGGAAAATTAGTTGTGGAAGATGGACAAGTATGTTTTCATGCTTTTTTCTAACATTTGCGTTTGAAATACTTTTTATATTAAATGATTAAATATATTTTTTAAAGTTATTCTTTAATTATTTCATTGGAAATGTAGTACCGCTAGCCATCCAAAATGTAATGTCATAAAATCAAGATGAATTGAAAACATATTTATCATTCATCGCTAAAATAAAATGCCAGGTCATATTACAAATCAAAAAAACATTGTCAGTCTTGCAATACTAATTCTGTTGGTACAACTTCTATCATTCACAAGATTTGAGTCTAGGGTATTTCATGCTACATTTTTACCATATAAAGAATATAACTGAAAATGTGATATACAGGTTGTATTAATTGACTATTTTTTCTTGCATTCTAAACCTTGCAATATTTCTGTCATCTCACTAAATGTTAAATTTCTCTGACCCTATCTGTATTATGTAACTGTTTTTGAGAAAGGAATTGATTATTTGTTGTAAGTTTAATAATCTTTGTTGTAATCTTGATAAAAAAATAATAATTCTTTAAAAGTTAAAAGAAAATTTTAAATGTTGTTTTGAATAGCTGTGCTGTAAGATCATATATGTATATATACACACATTTCACATTGAATATCGAATCTTTTGTTAAATGTCCTTAGTTGTATTGGCATAATTGTTAAATATTTTGCAGCAGTTAATTGCAAACATATACTTATTTTATTGATTACACAATTTTTATTTATAAATCGCTTTTACAATATTATCTGCTTTATATTTTTAAATTGTAGTTCTTTATTTGATAACTTCTTGGATAAGTATAATAGTAAGAAAGGGGACTCAATAAAATCCCGTCTCACACCCTTAACTGTAGAACACTTAACAGTTGTGGTCATAAAAAAATACTAAGATATTGCATGAATGTGTGCTATAAATCAGGATGACACTACATTCGTAAAATTAAAATTCATATGTTGACAATATTAGCTCGAGAAATTAAACGAGATGGGGAAAGAGGATTGCAGTGATTTTTTATCTCCTTTCTGATGCATTGAATGACCTAACATTATTAGAAGTCACTCATAAACAAATTGCGGGTCTGTACACAAGATATTTTTTATTCTCTACAACTTTATAATTTCATTTGTTCCTTTGTTCCACTTAGTTTTAAAAATCGAGCTGTTTTTGTTAAATTTTTTATAACTACAATTTTCAAGAGTATAGCTTTCAATGTTGCAAAATTATGTGGGTAAGACTAAACATTGATTACTTTCCTGTAGAAAGACAAAATGTCCTTTAATACAGGAATGGTTCAGAATGAAAATTATATACAATTATTTAACTCTTTTTTGCAAAAGAAAAAGTTCTTAAAAAGAAATCGTTGAATGGATAAAGTTAATTGTATTAAAATTTACTGTCGAATTTGAATTTTGTTATAATAAATGGGATAAATGCTTTAATAAAAAACAAAACACTTTAATCTGTGAAAGTAGCATTTATGTAGATTTTTTTCATTTGCTTAGTACATGTGACTGACATATAAATGAGTTCTTATCTTTAGGCTTTATAAAAAGGTATAAGTTAGACATTTCATTTAATTGCAATATTGCATGTAGAAAAAATTTTTTTTTACTCTTTTCACATCGTTAACTCAATTAGTCATCATGGCGTCAACATTATACTTTTTTGGCCAGTAATATTATAGTACTTGAAAATGTTGCTGTATTAAACAAGATTCAAGAACTGCTTCAATAAATTTCCTGGTTTTATGTTAAAAATTAGTATAATATTTATTTTCATATACATATAATGAGTGTGTATACTTAAATGAATGTATATTCACTGCTGGACAATCATTAAGGACAAATCACAAATTGTAATCTAGCATAACATTAAGTGAGACATGGGGTCTAGTAGGATAAAATATAGTTGCCACACTGTACAGACATTAGAATAAAGAATATTTATTGTTCTGGAAAGTATAAAAGCTGTGAAACGTCTGAAAGAAAAAAATGTTCATTTGATATGCTGCATACGGAAAATTATGCCTCATATATATATTATTTTATCTCATCTAAAAGTCAGCAGGCACCTTGAAGAAAGGTATCAGCACGGGATATGTCCACCGTGGAGTGAGATGCAACATTCTGCACGTCATATTATACTTTGCACAACATTATCCAGTAACTGTTGAGGCAATTTATCCCATTCCTCTGAGTGCATGGATGAGGGTGTTCTTGATTGTCCGAGGATAATTTTGACCAGCAACTTGTCTCCTCAAAGCATCCCACACATTTTCAATGGGGTTTAGATCTGGAGAACGTGATTGCATTATGAGGTGTTGAATATTCTCGCTGTCTAGACAATCCTGAACAGCGAGTTTTCGATGATGACATGTTACATTGTCATCCATGTAAATAAATTTATCACTGACAGCACCATCGAAAAAACGAACATGAGAAAGTAGAACTTCATTAATGTATCGTTGGCCCGTCATAGTCCCATTCACAACCACATGTAGGGGCGTGCGGCCATTGATCATGATGCCGGCCCGCATCATGGCACTGCATGTTGGATATCGATCCCTTTCCTGGATATTTTCTGGGCAATAAACAGTACCACTCTCGTGCCAGATCAGTTGGCGTCTACAATCCGATGACAGACTGAAACTACTCTCGTCTGAAATAGTATGCATGCCCAGTCCTATTCAGACCAATTGTGATGCTCACGACACCATTGCAAACAGGCAGTACGGTGCTGTCTAGTCAATGGGACACACACAACAGGTTTACGGGCATATAGTCCTCCTCCCCTCAAACACCTGGCAGCAGTTTTTTGTGAGATCTGCTTTCCTGTGGCAGCAAGAAACTGATTTGCCGCCTACTACAAATTCCAAGTAGCTTTAAATGACTTCCACAACCATGAAACAACGCGCTATGAGTGATGTCGAACTCCCTGGCAACATTTGTTATTTTTCGCCCTTGTATCTTTCCAATAATTCGGCCATGCATAAAATCATTTAAGTGATGTCGGGAAGACATGCCAAAAATTTCAAGTTCGTCTATTAAATCTTTCCTGTAAAACTTTGACTTGAAACAACTGTCCACACGCGTCAAAACATTTAAAGCTCTTATGAACTCTATCACACGATGTACAGATGTGGAAAAAAAATTTGCATACGCATACTTCTTCTTGCTATACCCCACACTTATTATAATTTTCCACATTTTGCTTCCTTTCATTTTGTGGTTGCTATGGATGATAGTGTTATCCATCCTTAGCAATTGTCCAGCAGTGTAGATGTTGGTGAATATAGACATGCATACATTGATATTAATATAAAAATCTTATGTATAAATTTATTATTATTTCAGCATTCATGTATCAGTATAAGTAGTCCTATTCACAGTTTTAAATATTCACAAAATTGAAATTTAAAGGAAAGTTAGTCTGGTTTCCTTCCTTGCTTTTAAAGCTTAAAGGAAACAAATATAATTAAAAAAGTTGAGGTAATTATTAAGTTATTTGTATGTTTTTAATGAGCCTTCTGTTAATTAAAGTTAAATTTTTAAATGAATTTTCCTATACATATCTTAGTACTGTATCTTAAATTCCCTCTGTTCATTGTCTTTTATTTCCTCTTGTGTTGTATGTTATTATTAATCCTTGTAATCTATGTTTCATTTAATGCAATTATAGCATTAGAGATAATCGTATATTGAATAAAGGAGAAATTCATATGTCTATAAAATTGTGAATATTATTAAAATATTTAAATCCAAAGAGTTGCTGCAAGCTAGGCGATCAGAGAAATTCATATTTCTGTAGTACTAGGTTATAGCTTATCATAATTCCCCCATTCTGATTTTTCATTATTTCATAAGGTAAATAATTGAAAAATTAGTATCTGCAATAATGATGCATAGAATTATTATATTTATACTACAATGTTATTATAACATAATGATATAATTTTCATATTCTAGTTACATGTTAGCCAAGGGTCCGGACATTTTATACCAAATCATCCTTTTTCACCATATGTGTTTGCCTGTATGCAGCAAAGAGAAGTAAGTAAAAAGTTTTATGTACAGAGTTTAATTTGAAGTTAACTACATTATTTCTGTGTTTCTAAAAAATGCACTTGGTAAATATACTGAAAAATACAAGTGTTTATGTAGAAGAAGTTAAGAAGTCTAATTACTTTTTTCATAATTACCTTTCTTTGTCTTATATAATTTTGTTATAAGTCAGCAATTTAGTGAGCATTTTCAAATAATAAATAAAAGTCTCAAATTACATACAACCTGATTGTGTTTAAACAACGTTAGTTATAATTAAGCTTAATATATGTTAATCTTCAAGAAATTCAGTGCTGAGTTAGCAATAGGTTGTTAGTACTGTCTTTTTCATTCAATAATTTGCAAGTTCAGAACCCATTTTAAACCAGTTACCTTTCTAATTAGCTCTCCTGTGTAATTATGGCGCAACATGTCCGCTTTTGGACCTTGCGCCATAAAACCCAACCAACCAACCACTACTTCTTTTTATTTGTGATCTCCATTAATTCAAAACTTCTTTTCTGCATTTTATTCATGAAAGAAAATTCATCAAGTATGCTACTATTAAAATTTTCTGCAAATCTTATACCCTGTAGTTTGAAATTTGCCGTATAAGAATTTCCTTTATCTATCAAACAAAGCTAACTAACAAAAAAAAGATTAGTAGCAATACTGATCTTATTTCATATAATTTATTTGGTATCTTGTAATAATACTACAAGATCCCAAATGAATGAAAAAATGTACTTGTAATTACAGTTGTCAAAGCTATTGTATTTTATATTTGACTTACTTCATACAACAATTTGATCAGAAAATATTTTGCAATTTTTATGTTGGCCATAGTTTTCCATTACAACATTTTTGAATGTCACAAGGTTTCCTTTCCATTTTTTTTTTTTATTTCAGAATGTATATTAAATACTGTAAATTTTTGAAAAAGGTCCCCCTATTTTGTTTATACAAGATTGTGATTTTATTCAGAAATATATAATATAGTAACAGTTAATAACTTTGTTAAAAAAATTTCTCTGAACTTTGGGTGTAATAAATGTTATTGCAAATAAAATAATTTGTTTCAAATAATTCAGTTTATTTTCTAAATATAAAATTTTAAAATGTATACAGTGTGTAAATATTTTTTTATTCATGTAACTAAATACTCATTAAATAAAAGAAGCAAAAATCTTTCATATACTAATAATATTTCTGCAAAGCAAATCAAAAATCCATATAGAATAGATTGACTTGTAATAGTTTTTATTAAAGAAAGAACATTTTAAACAATGAAAGAGGTATTGCTGTATAATTTTTTTAATTAAATTATTTTTGTAAAGGACTAAAATCTAAAAACAAAATTCTTGAAGTAAAAGTCTTAAGTTTTTAAAATAATTTCTGTGTGATATTAATTATGATTATTATCAAATATATTTTAACAGGATTCTTTTATTCTTTTAATTAGCCTACTGAAATATGCTTTTTGAGTTCATGAATTGTAATGCTTTAAATTATTTTAATTTTTTTTATTTCAGTATTTATATGCTTTAAAAATTTTTTATAAATAATATATAATGTATTTACAAAGTTTTACACTTTCATTGATTGATTACAATTGCTATTATATTAGATTAAAAATTAAATTTATTTTGTTACATTATTCCAACCACATTAAAGATAATGAATTTACTTGGATTTATGAGGAACTTTATGAAGATGGAGTTAAGAGCTGTTATAAAATTTTATTGTAGAAATTTTCCATAATATTGAATAAACAAAGTCCTCTTTCACTAATACTGTACTATTGAAAATTCAAATCTTTAATCATATTTACGAAAAAACCTAGCTTTGTTGATACTAATTAATATTAGTGACTGTCATTTTTGTAATTCAAACTTTAACAAGTAAAAAAAAAATTTTAATAAAATTGCTTTGTATTTCTCTATTAAAATTTAGAACCCAAGATGATATGCTTTATCTGTTAAAAATATTTTTTTTCATTATTATAGATAACAATCTGGACAATATTATATAGTGTATAATTTTTTTTAATAAAAAAGGTAGTATATTAAAAATTTTATCAAATCTCTAGAGCTTTCCTCCACCAGTATCTCGTGATGATGCTGAAGTACCAGACGGAGAAATTCCAACCACTCCTGTAAGTGCATCAATTCCTCGTGAGTATGCTATTCAAGCTAAAAGCAGCTTAGAATTTCATTCTCGTCCTCCTACAAGAAGTGGTGGCAGGAATTTACAGGATTCTACTTTTAGCCTATCAGGTAAGTTTCTTGTTTTAGAAGTATTTGTTACATTTTAATATGAACTATACATGCAATTAATCAGGCTTTATTTTATTTTGTTATATTTTTGTATTAATTTTATATAACATCTTGAAAAAATGACAGTAAAATTGATTTTTAAATATTTTTAATTTCAAACTTCTTGGAAATGTGTTTTATAAATTTTAAAATTGCAGTCTTGATTGATGCAAAACATTTTAAAATTTTTCAATTCGAGTCCCTTCCTTTCCATTTCCCTTAAAATCATGGGATGAGCTTTCACCGTGCATTCTTCATTCCCGTGATGTTTCTGGGCTAACTAGAATTCATATGCCTAGTAAAAAATTAATTTTCTCAGTTTACTTTCCAGGTGGCAATACTACATTTTTTTAAATGTAATTGGAGTGGATTTATTTTATACTAGATGTCAGCATTATTTAAATATGTGTTCTTTTTTTAGCACAATTACATGTTCAATTACTCAGTTCAGATTCAAATTCTGTTGTCTTACAATATTTGAAATATGCTGTAAATGACAATTTAGTAAACCTCATCATTTTGGAAATCAATAGATATGCTGAACAATGCAAAATTTCATCAGAATTTCACCTGTTCAAATGAAAACCTTATTTTACCGGTCACAAAAAAGAAATTCTGAAAAGTTCTTAGTATATTTATTGTACAAAATATTTTTTTTAATTCAGATACAAAAATGTGTTGGAGGAAAAAGCATTCAATTTCTACACTTTGTAAATAATGAAACTTTTGGTTTTTACATACATCTCAATCCCAAGCTGTTGAAAATTTGGCCAATAGTGCACCTGAATGATTTGTTTCAAAAAGCTGTATCTCCTTAACTTCACATTTTTATTGATGAAACACTTATGCAGTTCAAAAGTCGTTTAAGATCGCGACTAAATATATGCCGAAAAAATTGAAATGAAATAATTATTATTCTAATCAAATTCAGGGAATATATGGTTACAAATTATATATACCAGGAAAATCGTCGTGTTTGATACAAAATATAAAGAATCTGCCCCAGTAATTCAAGTTGTAATGTGCAGTCTACAAATGATATCGTAAATGTACAGTTTCATAAGAAAGTTATCAAAAAACTGACAATTTTCACTGATTATATTAGAAATATTGGGAGCAGTAGATATTGTAAACCAATGTTTTGAAGATTAATCAATTGCCCGAAAAAGGAAAGAAGTATTAATATAAAATAATTTTTTCATTCGTTAGATTAAACTATTTTGAACAAAAAAAAAAAAGTTACCATCAAGGGAATCCAAAGTTTGTTGTCCCAGTGTTACAGAAAAGATAATTGACAAAGTTTGTAATCAAGAAAAGTAAACAGAAGAAAATTTTAAAATTTCTTTTATTAAATAATTTCACAAAAGCTGTAGATGGAAAAAGGTTATCATGGAATATATATCTAATATTGTATTTGTTTTAAACAAATATATTTTTATGTGAAAAGAGAAGTTGTTATACACATCTTGAATATTAGTTATTTATATAAAAAAATTCTGTTCCACCTGTAAATTCATTAGAGGCTTTTAAAGTAATGATTAAAAATATTCTCAAAAATGTTTGCAATTGTTTATTTCTATTATTTACAAATGTAATTTAAATATGTTGCATATACATAATTATATGCATATTTGGTTAAGAACAATTTTTAAAATAAAATTTAAAAAAATAATTTGACATGAATGTCAACACCTCCTGGAAATTTTTGATTTTACTCCTGGAATTTAATTATTTGAAATCTGTACAAATCCTGATATAACAAAGAAACCTGATATCAAAGAAAAATTGGAAATCTCCCAGTATCTCAATAAATAATAAATATTCTTCAATATTATCAAAATAGTTATAAATATTTTATAATCGATGTTAGCTCTAGGAATTTTTTAATATATTTTACGTAATATTATAAATATATATG
The DNA here is from genome assembly GCA_030067965.1 of Latrodectus elegans. Lineage (NCBI taxonomy): Eukaryota > Metazoa > Arthropoda > Arachnida > Araneae > Theridiidae > Latrodectus > Latrodectus elegans. The sequence continues at coordinate 54,226,892 of CM057817.1, forward strand.
CTATAAAGTTAGTCCAATTGAATTTAGAAATGTATTTACCTTTTTAAGAATTTATATTTTGTTAATTTTGTTATATAGTTACACTTAAATAAAATTCTCATAATTGTTTTAATGATTTAGAATATTTATTTTATTAAAAAAAATGTCTTCCACTAGGTGCTCAGATTGATGATGCAAAAGGGCATCGCTTAGGTATTAGAGTCAACAATCCACCTGGCGGTCATTCTTCTGGTTTATGGTAAATTAATTCTAAGTGTACAGCGACAGCAACTGCTTTTCCAGATTCAAGTTTCAAAATATGTTGCTGTTGAATTATGTGTTTGAATAAATCAAACTGGTGTAGCAGCTTTTTGTATAAAAGTGCATTTTGCTGCTTTATGTGAAATGAATTATTCAATTTAAATGAAAATTTCTGGAAAGCTTTAAATAATATTCAATAAACCATCTTTGTGTTTTTAATTTGTTGCTGTTTTGTAAATTTTAAATCGTTAATTGATTTTCATTTAAAAAGGAAACTTTGTTATTTAGCTCATCACTGTTCTCACATTTGTTGTCTCTTTGTATCATGAAGCACATTTAATGAATCGTTTTAATTATTTTATATGCTCTTTTTAGTATAAATGTTATATTAATGTAAAAATCTATTGAGTGCTTTAAATGCATTTTTCTGTTGATTGTTATTTTGATAGAGCATTTTCATAACACTGTATTGTAAATGCTGTTATTACATTTTTATACATCAAAATTTTTATATTAGCAATTTCGAATCATATCATATAAAATTATGTATATCAAGTTGTATTATTGGATAAACTTTTTTCTTCTGCATAGGTGAAGTTTGCAACTGTATTAAACAGTTTTCTAACTAAACCTATTGCAGTTTTCTTCTATTGCTTGTTTAATCACTTCATAAATTGGTGCTTAATGATGTGCTAAATTGCTGGCAATGTTTCTTTAATTCATTGATGTTATTATAGGCACATTTCATAGTTAATGCAAATATTATGCTTATAGGAAATAGCAGATGAAATTTAGTGCTGCATTGAAAATTGTATTCTTGTTTTTATAAAAACTTGTTCTATTTACATCATTCGGTTTATCTTGCAAATTGTTTCATAATATATTTGTCTATTAACTTGTTTTCATAATTTTAATAAAATTTTATGCTGAGAACAAATTTTAAATCAAATTATTTATACACAAAATTATATATATATAACCATTTTGTCATATAATTGTTACTAGTTTTTTATTTAGAAAAAAAATGGCTTAATTTTTTTTTATTCTACTCTTAAATAATTGTGCAAATACAAACAGCTTTTATATTTTACTCAAATTTGCATTATTGGCTTATGAATTATTTTAAGTCTCTTATTTTAATTGATCATTATATATTTTAATTGTTGCATTATTATTTTTAAAGAAACATCCTAGCCATACACAATGATCAAAAACACAAATCTAAAAATGTGAGATTTTGGATTTTTTTTAAATCTTGTGTATTAAATTTATTCCATATATTGTTTTCTTTTGTGTTATTCTTTTTTGATAATTTACATATGAGAAGAAAAATGCACATATTATATAAGTTAATAAAAAATTTAATATGAAATATGTGCAGTGGGTGATCAGTTAACAAACATAATATGTTACAAGACTATGTTCGCTATCCAAATTGTTCATTAACCGATGATCGATTTACCGTAGATTTCTTTGGGAAATCTTATTTTAATTCGTTGTGGAGACCCTAATAATTAAATTTTAAAAAGGATGTATAATTTCATAGTAAGTTTATTAAAAATAATACATACTTAGTCTTGCATATTAATCGATCTTTTTTATTTCTTATTTATGGAGCATTAAAGAACATGTCTAGTTTGATTGCTTTTTCTCTTTTTTAAAACTTTCCTGAAGTGCATTGTTGTAAAGATCCCTAACCTTATTGATATCAGCTTGGTTTGAGTGCCATTCCGAGACAATTGCTCTGACATCCTTCCTCTTCAACGAATAAACAAGGGGTGAGAATGCTCAAAATGAAACCAGTTTTGAATGAAATCAATTTGACAACCTAGCACATAATGCTTTGAGGGCTGAGAAGTGTTCGATAGAATTCGTTTTAGTTTGTTGTCAAAACACATAAATTTTTCGTGAAGTGTTCGCTTTCCGATTTGTTCATTGTCCGAACTATTCGTTAATTGATTACCCACTCTATTATATTACATATTTTGATGATAACAAGTTGCTTCTATAATAAGAAGAAGTTCATTACAGTTTCAAAGAATCAAGTGAATGCATTCACTGTGGTCTTAATGGTAGGACAGTGCTCTTTGTAACATAGGGTCCTGTGCTCTATCTGGATATTTTTCCAGGTCTGCTTTCTATAAAGATTCTTCAACAGAAATTTATTCTTGATTTTAAAATTTATTACATGCAGACAGTTTACTTACAAATTAGCTTATACATTTAAGGTTTTACTTTTATGTTAATGTCTGAATTTTCAAGCATTAATATTCATACAATATTATTTAAAACAGGTTGAGGTAAATATACTTAGCTTTAAAACACTTCTTCCAAAGACAAAATGCTTTCTTCTCCTTTAAATTGTAAATGATAAAATTTTTCCCTATAAATGGTTTAAGTTTAAAATGTACTTTATTCTAATATGAGAATTCTTTTTTAATAGAAAAATCATTTAATAAAGTATTCAAACATTTTTCTTTGGAAAGGATAAACCATGAAATGTAATTCATTAATATAAACTTTAATTTTAAATGATAATACATAAAAATGTTTTTTAGATATTAAGAGAGAGAGTTTATCTTCATAATTAAGTACTTTTAATATCTTTGAAAAAAATTTATAGGAACATATTTTCTGTTTCTAATGTAGGATTTTTTTAGAAATTGAAAACTAAATCTACAAATCCCATTGATTTAAAAGTGATTCTAATTTTATAAACTCAAACTGTAACTTATCCAGAATTTGATTTATAATCTAAGACTATGTTTATCACTTTAGCTCAAAATTTTAACTGTGTGAAAGGTTTTATTGAGAATATTGTTTAATTAACCATAAAGTTACTTAAATTGAAAATTTCAATATTCAATGATTGCTTACATGATTGACTTTTTATAGAAACTATTAAATTGCTCACAAAGTTTACTAGTAATTGATATAATTGAGAACGACCATTTGATACACTAATTGTACTTCAATTAAAATCTTTATTAAAAAATATGTATGCTATCATACTTTCATTGTTTTTTCTCTCCAAAAAAATTTCCAATTTGGTTGCTGGATGCTTTATGCTCTATCCTTCAGTTTAAGAATATGTGCATTATATTCCAACTATTGGTGAAAACATTTGTTATGAATCAGAACGAACTATAAATTGTAGGCTTCAACTGAATTAGTCCTTGTGCTTATCCACCAGTAAGCAAGATAAACCACCCAAAAAAGTATATATATCTTAATCTCTTAGGATTTAAATGTTTAGGAAAGTTTCAGGCAAAATATAAATTTTTTTATTATTAAAGAGTAAAAATAAGTATTTTAATTTGAAGTCAATAATAAAGTAACTCTACATTTTTCAAAAAAAAGTATCCCACTTGTAAAAAATGCTTTAACTATCCAACCTCACTGAAATATATTCTCGATTGCATCAAACTTTTCCAGGATTATTTATCCTCAGATTCCCTGGTAGTCATCGACATTCTGACTGTCAATTTATTGGAGTTGATCTGACGAATATCAGTTCTTTAAAGAGGATAAGCCACAACTCTATATTTTATTTGCTGTATGCTCTTAGTTATTTTTAGAAAATATTAGCTGATTCAAATAAAACTAATGACACAGAACTTGACTTCATTATGCTTTAATTGGCGCAAAATTTCACTTTAATTGTTTATTAACTCTACAAATTGTAGTACTTATAAGCATTCGCTCAAATGGATCCGACTCATCCGTCATTAAAAAAAAAAAACGGTATTGAATTAAATACACTAATGGCCATTAAAATTGCTACACCAGGAAGAAATGCAGATAACAAAATGATATTTATTGGACAAATATATTATACTAGAAATAACAAGTGATTAAATTTTCAAAAAATTTGGCTGGATAGATCCTGAGAAATCAGTACCCAGAACAACCACCTCTGGCAGTTATACGCCTGGGCATTGAGTCAAACAGAGATTGGATTGCTGTACAGGTACAGATGCCCATGCAGCTTCAACACGATGCCACAGTTTATCAACCGTAGTGACTGGCGTTTGGTGACGAGCCAGTTGCTCGGCAACCATTGACCAAACGTTTTCTATTGGTGAAAGATCTGGAGAAAGTGCTGACCAGGGCAACAGCCAAACGTTCCGTATCAAGGAAGGTCCGTACAATACCGGCAACATGTGGTCGGGCATTATCCTGCTGAAACTTAGGGTTTCGCAGGGCTCGAATAAAGGGTAGAGCCACGGGTCGCAACACACCAGAAATGTAACGTGTACTGTTCAAAGCACCGTCAATGCGAACAAGAGATGACCGAGACGTGTATTCAATGGCACCCCATATCATCACGCCAGGTGATGGGACAGTATGACGAATGCACGCTGCCAGTGTCCGTTCACCACGATGCCGCCAAACATAGATGCGACCATCATGATGCTGTATACAGAACCTGGATTCATCTGAAAAGATGTCGTCTCGCCATTCGTGCGCCCAGGTTCGTCGTTGATCACACCATTGAAGGCGTTCTTGTCTATGACGCAGCGTCAAGAGAAGCCGCAGCCATGGTCTCCGAGCTGAGAGTCCATGCTGCTGCAAACGTCGTCGAACTGTTCGTGCAGACACTTTTTGTCTTCCAAATGACCCCGTTTCTTGATTCACGGCTCGTGACGTGGTTGCACGATCCATTACAGCCATGCGGATAATATGCCTGTCTTCTCGGCTGCTAGTGATAGGTGGCCGTTGAGATCCCGCATGGCGTTCCGTATTACCGTCCTGAACCCATCGATTCCATATTCTGCGAACAGTCATTGGATCTCGACCGACGCGAGCAGCAATACTGCGATAAGATAAATCGCAATCCCGGTACGCTACAATTCGACCTTTATCAAAGTCAGAAACGTGCTGGCTCGCATTTCTCCTTCTTACACGAGGCATCACAACAACTTTTCACCAGGCAACAACGTTCAAATGCAATTTGTGTATGAGGAACCGGCTGAACAATTTCCTCATTTAAACACAATGTAGGTGTCGCTACTGGCGCCTGCTTTGTCTGAATGCGCTGAAAAGCTAATCATTTGCATATCACAGCACCTTCTTCCTTTCGTATAAATTTCACGTCTGTAGCATGTCGCCTTCTTGGTGTAGCAATTTTAATGGCCAGTAGTGTAAAATGCTAGACTACATAAAATTTTCCTTACAATTCTACCATTCAATTTCATCATTTCTGTTTGATAATTTCATCAAAGTTCATTAGGTTTAAAATATATCAACCTTAAGGGCTAGTCACCAATTTTACTGAAGTGTTGGAGTACAGTGGTTTATATATCGGTGAACATAAACAGTGGCAAAATGAAGCAACAATCGAATTCGAAACTAAAGGAGTGCGACTTCCCTCTATTAAGTTTTTGTTTGTATCTCAAGCTCAAAAGTTCCTTAAATAGTTTTTTCAATTCTTTAGTTATACTCTATTTACAGTTTTCTTCAAATTATTTTTGTCTCCTTGTTAGAGCAAGAGTAATATATGGAATGTCTGCTAAGAGAAGGATAAAATTCTCCATTAAACATACATAATTTGAAGGTATTACTCTTGTATTTGATCTGGAGAACTACTGTAGCAACAGTTATTAAATATGTTAACTTCTAGTTATTTGCTTACAGTAAAAGATTCCAATAATTTTTCTTTAAAAATAAAAAATATTCATAACGATATTACATATTTCTTACGTTAAATGTAGCTTAGGTATTACTGTCATTGAGTTAGGCGATTTAGTATTGATTTGACTGTTTTAAAAAGTAAACCTGTAACATTTTAGAGACGCATAGTAAGAGTAAATGAAAAATATCAAACATTGTGAACTATGACATTTTTGCTGAAAATTATGGCTTCCTTCAAGTTTGCTATGAAAAGCATATTGACATACTAATGTGAAAAATTCTTTAAGTTTTTGCCATTTAGGGTTTACTTGAAGTAATATTGGGAAAATAAATTCAGTGTAGTGTGGCAACTTAAAAGCAAAATTTGTGCGTGAAATTGATATATAAAGTATTTTCTTTGAGTAGAAATTACTGTTGATTATCTTTTCCCCAAGATTTCCTTTTTATACGCTAGAAAAAAAGGAAATTTATTAGAAAAGAATTAACCGTCTCCAAAGCACTTTGGTGATTAACATTAACATTGATTGAACATTCATCTTATTGTATTGAAATTATTTCGTAGATAGTTAAGATTACATTGAAGTGAAATTTTCTTTTAACATTTTTTCTTCAATCTTTTGTTTCGTAAAATCGTTTCTTTGAATTGGTGAATATATTAAATGTGTGAGGGTAGGTGACATGATCTCATACATTTATGCAAAATATAAAAAATAATTTTCGAAATTCCGGAGCATATTGATTTTGTGATTTCCTGTAGAAAAGTATTGCAAATGGTCACTGCAAGAATTTAGAACTGTTACAAACCTAATACATGAATCTTTTTCAAATAATTTTCAATGCCTCTAGATGCAACTTCTTGTCTTTTTTTTTTTTTTTTTTTTTAACATAAAAATATAGATTTAGTTATACTTCATACTCCTAGATATCTCATTGGTCATTTAAATCTCATTGAAATCTCATTGGTCATTTAAATCTCATTGAAATCTCATTGGTCATTAATATTAAAATGTTTCAAAAGAAAGGATTTGTGCGATATATCAGTTTAAAAATTGATATCTATAAATTATTTTATTCTCAAATTAAAATTTGTGGTCTGATTGATTTGTTTCTTTTTAAAGAAATGTTTTGTTCAAACATTACTATGGGATCTGTAATGGAACTAATATGCCAAGAATTCTGAATGCAATTTCATTCGAAAAAACTTGCATTAAGTTAAGAATATGTATAAACAATTCAGAGAACTTATCCTATATGGAATATTATACGATCTAAAACTTTAGCTATTGACTTCAAAATATCTGTTTTTTATAATCTTCAAATTTAATCGTAAAATATTGTTTTTTTTTTTTTTTTTTTCCATCCCCGTGAGCAGCAATGCTAAATCAGATCCGTGAGTTCATTCACCCTGAAGAAATTCGGAACCAATAGGGGGTCTTGAACCAGATCTTGCCTGGTAAGAGTCCCAGACAAGATAAAATGTGACCAGGGGAGGCTTGTTTATAGGTGGGGTAAGAGAACAGCTTCTATTCTCAGAGACCTGGAGTACCTACGAAGAAGATTGGCTCCGGAGCCTACATACGGAGTGTCCCTACCAGGTGAATAAACTCCGAGGGGGTGTCACAAGATGGAGTGTACTTCGCCCACTCCATCTAGTGACACCCCCTCGCCACGGTGAGGCAGTCTATAGGACTTGAGGGGGATTTATAATATTTATTTTCATTTGTTAAAAAATGTATCCCTATTTTATCCTAGCTTATTCATCAGGAAAATTTTTATTTTTCTGAATAAAGCTTTCTTAGGCAGGAGGAATTTTTATATTCTAAATTCACTTACACATTAGTGAAACCATTTTAATTAACAAATTTCAAAATGTATTAAATGTCATAATTTTGTTTTTATGAAATGCACATTTTTTTAATTGCTTTGCAATTCCAGAAATGCTTTGGAAGCAGCGTTAGTCTTATATATATAAACAACGAGTTTGGTATTTTTTTAGATAGTAATAATTTTTCTGTTAAGATTACTGTTATCTGAAATTTTCAAATCTGATGCAACAAATGAAAATCTGGCCTTTATTGATTATATCTTTTAGTTTGATGTAATTGTTCATTACGGATGACTAAAAAATTTTTTAATATAATTTGAAATTATTGCTTAGGGGAGATACCATGTTAACTAACACTCATTTAATTTTCTTCCATTCAAGTAAGTGTAACTATTTCCTCATCAAAGAAGAATGTTTTTTGTACGTTGGTTAAAATTCAAAGCGTCTCTGGAATCAGTTTTTATTATATTTATATAAAGTTTTTTTTATTAGGTTTTATTTATTGCTTTAAAATAAATTAAATTACTCATTGAAATTTAAAGAAATAATGACGTTCTGTAGCTATTTTAAAATAAATTTTTTCAAGATATCTAAGTTTTTAAAATTTAAACTTTTTTCTTTATTTATCTTCAATTATGCAGCACAAAGGGATTTATCTTTTTGAAAATAATGATTTTCTCTTTTTCTAAATGTAAAAGTACTGTTTCATTGTATTTGAATTCTACATGAAAATGCTGTAAAAAATTATTTAAAGCTGATGCAAAATATCTTAGAATTTTTATCTTAATATGTTTATTAAATCACTTAAGTTGATGAGAAAAAATTGGAATTAATTTTCTAAATGGAAAAAAAAAAGGTCTTTGGAGTGGGGAATTAAGGCTCAGGATAATTTGCCTTAATTCTTTCCATAAGTAATTAGGGATGCAAAAAGTGATACCCAAAAATTTGTTAAACTTCTTCACGTACACCAAAAATCTGAGACTGACTGATAAGCTTCAAACTTTACTATAGAAATAATATCAAGTCAAACATTTCTATTGTTTGGAATTCAGAAGACTGCACTTGTATACAAAATTGAATTTTTAATTGTTTGGAACATTTGGATTTTTTTTTTTTTTTTTTGGCTCGTTATTTTGTAAAAAATATATACTTAAAAGTTCATATTTATGTTAAAACTTAACTTTGAGGTTGTTAAAAATCCTAAATTCTTTCCTCATTACAAAATTAAGGGAATTTCCATTTTCATAGGCTGTCCAAAGGTTTCTAAATTTTCTACTTTTTGATTACTACCATCGAAAACTGAACTGGCCACCGAATGGTTAGTGCACTTTTTTTCGAATTAATCGTTCTATTCCTACCTCGGGTTGGATATTTCTATTTATCCAAAATCCACGTTAAACTGCTGGTTTTAGTTTAATCAGTCCTCATACTCAAAAATGACCGTTGAGCGATAAACAAATGAAATTACTGACATTATAAACTGTTTTACTATAAATTGGCAAACAGTTTTTAAAAATGTGTATCAGCTATATACACATTCTATTAGTACATGATTTCTGTTCGATTTATCTCCCAAACTGGAAGTCAGATTTGTAATGTGTGTGTGTATATATATATATATATATATATATATATATATATATATATATATATATATATATATATATATATATATATATATATATAGTGTTAAGTCATTTCCAAATTCAGTATTCAATTTAAAGATGTACATTGCTTCCCAGAATGGAAAGAATTTTGAAATATGAGCCATTTTTATGCCATTCAAATATTTTACAATATTAAGACATTTAAAATATTGATTGTAAATATCAGCTGTTCATTTTTCCTGCTAGATTATCTTACTTTTAATTTCTAACAATTTTTTTTTAAATTGGAACATTTACGTACATAGTAATAAATAAAAAATAAATTTAACATAGATAGCATTAAATAGTCTTTATTAATTTTTTAATGCATTTTAAAAAAATCGGATATATACTTATGCAATGTAAAAAACGTTTATCTTCTTAAAATTTATATTTTCCTTGGAAAATTATTTTCATTAATAACAAATTTAAAAACATATTTTAACTAGAATAACTTTGAAATCATTATTTTAGTGAAATTCATTGAATTAACTCTTAAAAAGATGTTTTAATAGAAATTTTCTGAATTTTAAAATTAGCCAAAATGTAAAATAGAATTAAGGAAAATGAATTTTTTTGTATTTGATTTTTTTTAATATAAATCTCCACACAGATGATATTTCTTATTGCAGGTGCCGAGCTGGCAGCCGAATGGTTAGCGCTCTAGCTTTCGGTTCAACAGTTCGTGGGTTCAATCCCACCTTGGGCATGGATGTTTGTAGTGGTTCGGAATCCACTTTAAACCGTTGGTCCTGGTCTAATTAGCCCTCGTGTACAAAAAATGACCGTTGAGCGACCACCTTACTGCACGCTCAAGATAGTTTGGCTGGTTTGTTCTTTGATGGCGTAGTATATCTCATACGTTTTTTAGAGCATCTAGAGACCTTGTAAAGTAAGAATATCAGCATTTAGGTGTAGAACAATGATGTGATGTCATTGTTCGTTTTAGCATTAATTTGCTGAAAAAGTATCCTAGAATTATTTATTATGAAAGATGGATTACGTAATCGACGCAGCATTAACTGAGCCATTAAAGTATTATGTATGGCAAGGCAACTTTTTGCCAAGCGATGGTATGAGTTATAATATTTATTTTAGTGAAATTAAAAATGTGTGGAACTAATAACTTCGATATATTTACACGCGCGTTCCTTAGCTTCTAGAATTTAAGAAACAATATGTTTTTCGAAGCTCATTATAAAAATATGACACTAAGAATAAAATTTATAATTACATAAATGATAAAAATAAACTTAGGTAAATTTATGCAGAGCAACGTCAAACCGAAGCTTCTGTGCTCAGAAGACAAGTTCTAAACCAACCACGAGCTACAATAACTAAAGATTGTTTTATATATCTTTATGCGTGAAGGAGAAGCATTTCTATGCCGTAACTTGTTTCAGACTACTCTGTAGTATCAGGGAGAAGAATGTGCGCTAGCACGGTGCGAAGGCTTATTCACCAAGCATGACTCTGTGTAAGGCGACCAATTGTGTGAGTCCTACTCACCTAATGAGAAAGAAAGGCCCGATTTTCTTAGACAAGAGAACTCGTTTCCTGGACCAGAAAGCGATGGGCTTCTGTACTTTTTACAGACGAGAGTTGATTCACAAGGGAGAGCGATTCAGAAAGTGTGCTGATCTGAAGGTAACAAGGCACCAAATAGCATCAATCCAACACTGTGGGAAAACAGTTACCTCGGTGGTGAAAAAATGGTTTGTCAAAGGATCTCACTCGGTGGTTACACTGACTTGCATGTGTTTGAGGGAGGAACTGTCACTGGTCTGAGATATTAGGATGAGATCCTTGATCCATATGTCTGCCCACGCTCGACCTCATTCAGCTGTATCTTGAGGGTCTTGGTTTTTAGCGAATGTGGAAATGCCATGCTCGATCTCTATACCTGAATCGCATAGAGCACCTGTGGGATTATCTTGGTTGACAGGTTGCTGCTTTAAGTCCTCATCCAAGGTCTGGAGAGAGAGGAGAACTGGAAAACGCCTTACCTCGTGTCTGGTCTTCGCTTCCCATTTCGGTAACTGACAATTTAATTGGCAGCACGCAAAGTCAATATCTACGCTAATGGATTCAAGCTAGGGGTGGGCGTATCCAGTATGATAACTCCTTTTTGTTGTGTTTCGAGGGCATTTGATAACATAAAGCTGTGATTATTCTTTTTTCTATGAATGGATTTTTCCAGCGGTATTGTTTTCTTATTGTAAATAATTGATGCGTTTTTTTAATGTAATTTTCTATGTTTTAATCAATACATACATGTTTTGTGCCCATTCAAATCGGTGTTTCTACATTCATTCATTTGCAAATTAGGAGAGAAAAACTGGTTGTTCCTTAATTTTTGGAAGCCAGTATACATCCACTAGCTTTTCTGTCAGAAACAAAATTCATTATTAAACACTGTGTGATATTCTTGTTTTCGCATTTATATGATGAATCTAAAATTCTATACTCTATCAAGTTTATGTCAGAATGATTGTCGAAAAGTTACTATGAATCTAATTCAAAAAACTGTTAGGAAATAATTAGTATTTTTTAAAATTTAAAACCACTGCGTAATATTAATGAACAGCATTTGTTTATAGAAATTGGAAGAGTGAAGTTTCATATAATGATTTGAATGACGAGAAATATGTTAACATGATTACATAAAATATTATTTTACCATAAAAAATTATGTATTTAAAATAGTTTTGAATTAATTTTCTTTTTATTCTTAACATATTTCTTAAAAATGTTAAAAAAAAAAAGTACTTAGGCTGCGTAAGCTTCCGTTTTATGAGGAATTTTATTAATGTGTGATAAAATGGGATTGATAAAATAAGCAATTGAATACAATAATAACAGTTTCTAGTAACAAACACTAAACACATGTATTTTGAATTAAAGTTTGCTCTATTCATGTAACACCTGTTATGATGCAAATAATTCGATTTACTGAATTTTTATGGTACAATGAGTTATAGGATTATTATGTATATTGGCAGTTGAGGATAAGTAGCGATATAAAAATGATCATATTTACAACATTAGTCAGAAATCACTGTATTATGCTATTTTAACAATAATGATATGACTAAAATTATAAGTTATTATTTCTTTTAATGTTTTATTCTTTATTGTGTGTAATACAATATTTTCACACACGCACATTTACATTTGCTTACGTGCACGTAAAATTGAAAATTAATTACGATCTAATTTGCTTAAATTCTTTGTGTATATCTCCTTACATAATATCGAAATTAACATGATACTATTGACTTCGGTGATGAACCCGACTTACTTGATGAGCCAAAAAAGAATCTGTGAGAGCCTTCGGAAACAAAAAATCAGCTTGAGGAACAGTTCAAATTCTGCTTCCCGAATTGCTTGTCGCAATTATTATCGTTTTGGTAATATTTTTATTTATAATGCTTTATTTTAAGAAATTTCTCGACTACGTTCAAAAATCTGTTATTAAAACTAAAATTTAGTAGGTCTTTTTAAAAGACAAAAGAATTTAACTGCTTGAGAAAGAATGATATTTGCAACATTCATAATTAAGCAAACGGGCATTCATATTGTGAAGAATAACTGTCAGTAAGAAAATCATTTGCGGAAGTCTAGTGCAGTGTAGGTGCTGACTTCAGTCCGAAATCTGAAATATTCACGGTCAGATTTGCATAGATGAATTCCAACAAGAAATCATTTATCTCAGCGTACACCACGATCTTTTGCACTCTTCGAACCCAGAAATTTCTTCGGAATTCTAGAAATTAAAGTGTGTGTGAAATTTGACAGAAAATAACGACGAGCTTTCTACAGATGATAGAAATCCCACAGCTTATAAAATGTGTTGATGCCACCAACAGAAAAATCTCGAATGGAATTCTTTAACATTCTTGCATTTTGTGAGTGAATATGAACTACTGGATTCTGTCCCCAATCTGTCTTTAATACTAAAATATTTTGTATAATAATATGCTTATTTTGCATCATATGAAAGCAAATTTTTTTCGGAAATCAAATTACACTACTGGCCATTAAAATTGCTACACCAAGAAGGCGACATGATACAGACGTGAAATTTATACGAAAGGAAGAAGGTGCTGTGATATGCAAATGATTAGCTTTTCAGCGCATTCAGACAAAGTAGGCGCCAGTAGCGACACCTACATTGTGTTTAAATGAGGAAATTGTTCAGCCGGTTCCTCATACACAAACTGCATTTGAACGTTGTTGACTGGTGAAACGTTGTTGTGATGCCTCGTGTAAGAAGGAGAAATGCGTACCAGCACGTTTCTGAATTTGATAAAGGTCGAATTGTAGCGTACCGGGATTGTGGTTTATCTTATCGTAGTATTGCTGCTCACGTCGGTCGAGATTCAATGACTGTTAGCAGAATATGGAATCGATGGGTTCAGGACGGTAATACGGAACGCCATGCGGGATCTCAACGGCCACATATCTCTAGCAACCGAGAAGACAGGCATATTATCCGCATGGCCGCAATGGATCGTGCAATCACGTCACGAGCCGTGAGTCAAGAAATGGGGTCGTTTGGAAGACAACAAGTGTCTGCACGAACAGTTCGACGACGTTTGCAGCAGCATGGACTCTCAGCTCGGAGACCATGGCTGCGGCTTCCCTTGACGCTGCGTCATAGACAAGAGCGCCTTCAATGGTGTGATCAACGACGAACCTAGGCGCAAGAATGGCGAGACGTCATATTTTCAGATGAATCCAGGTTCTGTGTACAGCATCATGATGGTCGCATCCGTGTTTGGCGGCATCGTGGTGAACACACACTGGCAGCGTACATTCGTCATCGTCATACTGGCCCATCACCTGGCGTGATAGTATGGGGTGCCATTGGATACACGTCTCGGTCACCTCTTGTTCGCATTGACGGTGCTTTGAACAGTGCACGTTACATTTCTGGTGTGTTACGACCCGTGGCTCTACCCTTTATTCGAGCCCCGCGAAACCCTACGTTTCAGCAGGATAATGCCAGACCGCATGTTGCCGGTATTGTACGGACCTTCCTTGATACGGAACGTTTGGCTGTTGCCCTGGTCAGCACTTTCTCCAGATCTTTCACCAATAGAAAACGTTTGGTCAATGGTTGCCGAGCAACTGGCTCGTCACCAAACGCCAGTCACTACGGTTGATAAACTGTGGCATCGTGTTGAAGCTGCATGGGCATCTGTACCTGTACAGCAATCCAATCTCTGCTTGACTCAATGCCCAGGCGTATAACTGCTGTTATTACTGCCAGACGTGGTTGTTCTGGGTACTGATTTCTCAGGATCTATCCAGCCAAATTTTTTGGAAATTTAATCACTTGTTATTTCTAGTATAATATATTTGTCCAATAAATATTATGTTATCTGCATTTCTTCCTGGTGTAGCAATTTTAATGGCCAGTAGTGTAGTTAAAGTTATCTCAGATTCATTGTGAGTCAAATCCACCTCTTCAACTGAGCCATTTTGCCAAATGAAAATAGCGTACACAAAACAACTAACCACATGATTTTAAAATGTTGAAGAAAAAATTATAATCACTACACATTATATAGTCTAATTTATTGAATTAGAGACCAGAGAACGAAACTTACAAATAACTGAATTTCTATCAAATTATACAGTAAAATAGCCAAGTCTTGAATTAACTATTAATATTTATAAAAAAAAGGGGGGATTCCTTACCTCTTACATTAAATGGGTAATTAATAAAATGTTTTACCAGTTATTTTTTATACATAAAAAATTGCTCACAAATTTGTAATTATAATTAAAACCACACAACTTTTAATTAAAAGAATAAAAAAATGTTTCTATTTTCCTTAACATATTTTATTCTAATTTTTATGAAGCAAGAGCCATGTTTTTTGAATCAAGAACTACACTCAACCGAAATTTATTAAATGAAAAATTTAGAAACAAGACTTCGTAAAGGACAACCTATTGATAAAAAAGAGATGAGAAGAAATTATCGTAAAAGATATGAAACAGCAGGAAATTATTAACAGAATGATTGATATAAAAAAAAATTCAAAGAAAGACAAATTTTGGAAAAATCGCAAAATTCCTAGGAAAACCAAAGGGACAAAATGGCAGTAGTACCGATACAAGTATTTTTATAGAGCCACACACTATCCATTTTATAAGTACACGTGCGTTCAAATTCTGCTGACCTCATTAGGGGAAGCATATCTGGAAGGGGAAGTTATTTTTAAGGGTGCCAATTTTAATGCTTTTGGCTTAAAATTTATTGCTTTTGGCTTAAAATGCATGCTTTGTAAATTGAAAAGAAATATCACCAATTTTATTTATTTATTATTTTTTTTAATTAAAAGAGTTATTTAGGCAGTTTTACGACTTGACGTACTTGCAAGTATTTTTAGTATTTATTGTTTCACTCATTTGTTTGCTTGTAATATCTACTGTTAAGATTTAATAGTATGATATGTTTTACATTATTCATATTTATATCAGAAATTGTTTTCTTATAAAATATTATCATAGCTTAAACATGTATAAATTAAACACAGAAATATTACCAGTCGTTTCTCTGGATTGTAATGATGCAAAAAATAGGCAACTGCAGCAAAAATAGCTTTCATATTTAAATTTGATGAATGGAATATATACATTCAGAATATAAGAATTTCTTAAATTTTATTAAGATGGTTGAAAAATTGTCGGATAATGTAAGACATTTAATTATAACAAGGAATATATTCATGAGTTTTTTTAGACCTTGTGAACGATTAAACGCGATTTTGTTTTCTAGCAACAAGTAGAACGTATGAAGATTTAAAATTCCCAACAATTATATATTCTCCTAACTTTGGCTCAAATAATGCCGAAAACGTGAGTCAATTATAAATATTCTCCATAAGAAATATTTGAAAATAAAAGTAATTCTTTAAATCGCTTATTAATCTATAATGGTTATTATAAAAAATTTAAAATTCTAAATTGGATTAAATAAATTAAATTAAAAATTTTCGTTTATTTTTTTGCATTTAATTAAAACAAAGTAAGATGATAATCACTTAGTTTACATGGAATTAATAATTTAAAAATTCAATGCAATTCATTAACTGAATTATAATGTTTTATGTTTTAATATAAGGAAAACCAAATAGTTTTAAGCATTCATTATATTTTTTAATAATATTTCATTGCGTGCATATTATGTTTATTATGAAACATGGTATAAACAAATAAAAAACAATTTTTTTTTTCAATTCTTATCATTCATTGTTACAAATTTTCATCAATTTATAAATATCTTATACTTTTTCATTCACTTTCTTTTTATTTGATTGGTATAATCAATGATCAAAATTTGCTACAAATAAGACTCATCTTTGTATACTTATGTGAATTTTTGCCTTATTTGTGTTATAAGCATTTTAATAAATAAAACGGACACTGCGAAGTTTCAGTAAAAATTATTTTTCCTAATGTCGCCAAGAATACTGTATAACCCTATGAGAAGAGACACGCTGCAGCAGGAAGCTACTGTTTACTTCCTGTAATTAATTAGCCCCTCGTTGGAATAAAAATCAGACCTTGCTTGAATTTCCGTAAGCCCATCAATACATTTTTCTAGTGTCATGCAGAACCAAAGGAAGAAATGTATAGTATATAGAAATGTATAAATGTTCTCCAAAAATATTTGGTGAGCATAAAAATGGGCCAAAAATTTTTCACATTTTTATGTTCACAGAAATTTCAAATTTATTGAAATTTTAGGGTGTGAAGTTGGCTAGAAAAATTATAGGCCAAAAAGTTATTACATGATACTTGTAAGAACACTGCCTCCCTCTCCCTGGAGTGGTGACAGTCATTTACGACTACAGCCGATAGGCAGCGAAAGAGAAATAAAGTAAGAACCACTGACGGTGGGGAGAGGAGGAATTTTTTTCATGATGTTTTAACTGTTTCTTTCGTGTAATACATTACAGTTATAAATTAATGTATACATTTATTAAAAAAATATGCAAATAAATTATTTTTAGAAATTTTGAATGCAATATATTTTTATCGTGTTTTTTATTGTCATTTTTTCACACTACATTTTATTTCTATATGAATAAAAATACACTGCATTCAAAAAAAAGTAAAACCATATAATTCGAATTGTTACAAGCAAAATCAATTTTTGTAAATCCTTTCCATAATAAAAAAGAAAAATGAAAAATTTAAATTTTATTCAATAAAATAATTAATACATATTTTTTTATAAAAATAAATACAAAATTAATATAAAATTAAAAATTAATACATATTTCTTTATAGAATATAAAAATAATTGATATATTATACATTTTTCTTTTCTAAACAGTCAAGGGATCAAAAAAATTCTTTATAAAAATATTTAGACGTGCGAAATAAACATATAAACGAAAATTTAATTTAAGAATCTATGCATGATCAGACACGAGCTATCTTTTATTTTTATTTAAATTATTATATATTTTTGAAATTTTGCAAAATCGCAATAAATGAATTTTTTATAGAAATACTTTCCGACATATTCAGCAAGATAAGTTATTAAGAGCACAGCATAACTCTATCAAAATAATTTCTGTGACGTCACTAACCAATCACTGCTTCTGTTTCCCCTCTCCAGTGCGATATGCATTTACGGGAGACTGGTTCACAACGCACACACACTTGATTAAAAATACCTAGAGAGCTATTATTATTAGTCCAGGATCGAATGAAGTGAAATGAATACAGCTACAGACATCGCTTGAGGAAAAAATACATTAATTAGTCTTGATTTGAAAGTAACACTTCAAATTAAAAAATCAGCCACTTGTTAAATAACTCGTTTGTCAGTTTACGGTCACTTTTTGCATATGAAAATTAATTAACGTTGGATCTCCTTCGTAAAGTGGATTCCGAATCACCACAAAATCACTAGAAGTGGAAATTGAACCCTCGAGCAAGTGAATAGAGGATATTTAGTAATAAATAGTAGATGCAATTTATATATCATGGTTATTGTGATGACAAGATTGCACACCATTCCAAAAATAAGAAAAAAAGAAATTAACTTTATTTTGTTTATTTAACTTTGCACTGAACACATATTCAAGGAAAATTATTTCAACATTTTTTTATTTGTATTCAGCATTTTATAATTTTTTTTTTAAATGGATTTGCTTTAGAAAGAATGTAAGCCATTCTATTTGCGGTCGATTTTTCTAATATTAAACTATTCCAATAACAGTGACAATTCTAATATTGGATGATTGTAATTTTTATAAAAGGCTTTTTTTTAAAATAAAGAAAAATGAATTTGAATTACCTAATTCATTTATCTCTTGGTTTCACTAGACATTTCTCAGCAATTTGATACATTTTTTCAAATTTTCATCAACAAATTTTGCATTCTATTTTCACAAAAATTAGTTTACTGAAGTTTTCAAAATTTTTAAAGCCATATTTTTTGATCAGAAGAATTTTTATTGAAAATTAATTTTCTGTTAATTATATTATTTATAAAAAATTATTGTATTATTTTTAAAAAATTTTAGCATTAATTTTTTAAATAAAATTAAATATAAAAACTTTTTTATAGTTTGAAGTACTTCAACCTTGAATCACTTTTTCATACCGGTGCAAAATAGCAATCTCTTTTCTTATTTATTCAACTGCAAAGAAATATCTCGCGACAGTTTCTTCTTTATCGTTCAAATCTATCAAAGGAAGAATACTGATAATGACTTAAAAATATTTATTAGAAATAAGTGTGCAATTAAATTCTTTAATTCCTCGTAATTGAATCAGCCTTTTGAAAAATTGATTCTTTCAAAGATTTTTTAGGTTTGATAGTGAGAACTTTTCGGTACATATGAACTAATTTAGATCACGGCATTAAAATAAAAATGTAATGAATAAATCGAATAGCAAAAACATTATAATAAAGTATTTAATATTAAATGTTGAAATAAAAAATAATGCACAAAACTTGTTGTACCAAATATATTTTATTTTGAAATCCACACTGGTTTGTAAATATTTAATTTAGTTTTAATTACTGCTTGTCAATAATTAAAAAAAGTAGTTTTGAGCTAATTTAAGGCTAAATTTTTAATAACTTTCATTCTAAAATTTCGGTTTGATTTTTGTTTTTACATACGACTTCTAGTTCGAACGGGAGCTACATTTTAATGTGAATTCTGCGTCATTACCGGCATCCACACCCAAGGAGGGAACTGAATCCAGAAACAGTTCAACTGAAGACCAATCATCTGTCAGCTTGGCGTTTATTTAGAGAGGAGATTATCAAGCGAAATAGAAATGTTACTGGTTGCGAACCGTCCTTGAAATTATAATCTGGGTCTACTAGGCAGTCTAAAGTAGAATATGCTGCCTTTACAAATATTTGTTTTTAGAACTAAAATGAGAATCAATGATAAAAATAAATAATAACAACAATAATAATAATAATAATTGCAATAACAATGGTCACAGCAATATATATATATATATATATATATATATATATATATATATATATATATATATATATATATGTATATATATATCTAAATCCCATCTAGGAACAATTTTAGAATAGGCATGTGCCCCGAAAAAATAGTTTTTACGAAAAAAATGTAATATTAATTGACCTAATGAACCTTTCAAAATTTGCTGTCTTTTTTCTCCATCTGAGAGCGGTTCATCGTTGACCCTCCATATAGATATCGTTATTATTTTTTTCCCCTTCTGTAAAGAAATTTTTATAAAACGACCCAAAGGGTTTTTCTGAAATATAAAAGTACTTAATATATATAGAAAATTGTTATTATTAATTTAGAATGAATTTTTTGGTTTAATTTTTTCAAAACTGAGCATATAAATGACTTTTCATTTGCCTTGTATTTAGATATTTATATTTAAAAATAAATTTTGGATTAATGATTCGGAGTTTATGAATAGTTTTTATTAAATCATGAATATTTAAACATAGGAAAAAGGGTACACACATAATTAAAATAAAAATTCCATTAGTTATCGGATAAAATAAATATTTTCATTTAATCAAGGTATTAAAACGTATCATTCTAATCTTAAACATCAATAAAATATCAGATTTTTAAAAAATTAATTTTCTATTATACACATTAACAAACGCAATTGCTGCACATTCCCTTCACGTATTTTAGTGTACGCCTCTACACATACTAGTAAAACTGAGCTAAGATTCAAGGTCAATGTCAGACTCCTTGTCGGGAGTAGTTCATTCCTTTAGAGTGGGGAGATCCCTATAGTGTCGCTGAATAAATTCCACATTTCGCTTCTTGAAAATCGATTTCATAGTCTCTCTAAATATCAACTGAGATTAATCATCTCCCTTTTTGTTTACATTTTGGACTGACGCTTTCGTCTTCCGACATTGTCGCAGACAGCGTAGACAAAATATGAGTTTGTGAATCACATAAATTTTCCAATTTTAAATTTGAAATATTGGTCAGGATGTTTTCGATTTCTCTCACATTTTTATAAAATATTTTTTTTATATTCCTAAACATGCATAATTATGAATGCATACGTTTTGAGTGTATAACTATTTAATGAATCTAAAAATGTTTCATCAAATATTTCGTTTTAAAACTACTTTTGTGAGGGAATCATATTTCTGAAAATAAAATATTATTTATCGTCTGCGTTTTAAGGTCGTCTGGGCATCCATTAATCGTTTTACAAAGGTGCTATTAATAGACTTGCTTTAGCTATTATGTTGTCTCATAATAGAAGTAATATTTTATACTTCGTAATGCAACTATTAACCATTCTATTCGGCAATTATTTTTTCCAAAAAAATGTATGTTGCTATATGAAAAGAAACTGCGATAAATTAAAACTGATTGCATAGAATTAATGAGACCAAAAAAAATTCGGAAACAAAATTAAATTTTGTTTCCTAATTTGAATTCTTTTTGATTCATAATACGTATTATGAGATTTTTTTTTAATATTTGTAAAATTTACATTTAATTTATAAAATAGCACAAATTAAGTTTATTTTAGAAATTTTTCAGGATATGTATATAGAATAATTTTATGCCGTTTAATGGCTCAAAGCTGTTAGGCATCCATCCATTGTGTATTGGCTTTCGGAAGGCAATAGTGAAGTACCTTTTTGCCCTTAGTTAATATAATTTATTGGCGTATCGTAATTCACATACCACTAAGGAGGAAACTTGGGAAATACTCAAGCATACACATCGACAAATGTGCATTACCAAAGTAAACCCGGGACATGCACTTCCCCTTATCAGCAGTGCTTTTGATTACAACTACAATTTGCTACGATTATTTGTTTTATCATCAGCCACAGCATTTTAAAAGTCAGGAATACTTTAAGAGAAAATTGTTTTGCTTGCTACTTGATTCTAACGGCCCTCGCTATCAAACGATCCCGAGATTATTGACAAGTTAGAGCTACTGGCATGTAGTTTGTGGTTACCGAGTATCTTTGCTATTTCTATTATTTAGCACGATCTTATTGATGCTTGTGTATCATTTAAGCACATTTCTTGCATATATTTTAAGGGCCAAAATGTGGTTACTCTCGCAAAATAAAATGTTCAAGCTGTTAGATATTTGCTCCACAAAAATGTTTATTGATGTTGATCATGCCAGGGTTCATTGAGGTCTAACTGTAAAGTCCTGGTTTACATGCAACCATTATTGAATAATAGGAAATAATGGCTACGTTTTCATATGAACATCTTTCGAAGAGCTTACTCGAAAGTTTTCATATTTTCCTTCTTTGTGATACAGAAATATGATTCAGTATCTTTGAAAATACCTCTCAGAAGACATATAATATATGGTGCATGTTCACAACAACATTATTTCACAAGCATAATATCCAATACGCAGTGTCACTCATTAGTTACCAAAAATTAGCTAAGATTTCTTACTTTTTGTCTATTGATATATCACTGATGTCGAATTGAAAACTTAATATTGGCTTAGATACAGAATTGTATATTAGTTTCTCCTATCGATAGTTAATTCAACTCTTAAAACTCAATTTTTTTTAAAAAACCTTGAATAATTTCTCATATAATTTATCCTTTACATTCAAAATTATTTGTACCATTTTCATAGTATTCGGTTGATAGCAAAGACGAATCTTGAACCATCTGAAGATCATAGTGCCGAGAGGATCTACGTACAATAAAAGTTTCGGAATGTGAAATGCCCTTTCTTTATCATGGTGTGGCAAGAAGGTTGTCAGGTAGCCTCTTCACTTGATTATGGTGTTCAAGGTTACAAAATTTTAGCTGTGTTTTGCGGATTCGGTCGTCAGTCGGTAGGTATTGTCGTAATCTAACCAAACTTAATACACTGATCAGAATTGATACGCTCATTTAATCTCAGTTTTTAATGGTTAGTTTATACTTGTAAAGCATAATAGTGTCAGCTCTGTTGCAATAATCTGTACAATAATACATGGATTTAATGTCATAACAATTATTGGTGAAGAAAGCTTTTTCTCCAGCCAACTCATGAAAAAATTGGTTGCTTAGCAGTCTTCGCTTTTATAGAAGAAAAAAACGAATGTTTGGGTCAGGGAATTAGCTAGCACATATTACACATAACAAAAATTATATTAATCAAAAGCTATATTATTGTTAAAGAACATAATTTGGTTTCATAAATAAAACAACGGTTTTCAGAGTTAAATAGTTAGCTAACACACATTATAAAATACAAAAATTATAGTAATCAAAAGTGTGTGTGTATTATAATATTATTCTTAAACAAAAAATATATAATTTGATTTCATAAAACAAGATAATTTGTTTTGGGCTACCTCGTGATCTCGCAAAGTTAACTACCTAAATTATTTTAATGCATTTGGGCGTACACCACAAATTAAATTCTGGGAAAACTTTTCACTGATAATAGGCAATGTCCACGAGTCGAGAATGTCCAAAGGAGGTTATCTGGAAAACGCTCTGAAATATATATTTTCGGTTTTTCAACAGTGGCTCGAAATGGAATCGAACTTTATATCTTCCAGTCCAATGAACACTAGGTGTTATTTGGTTGCTTATCTGGATTAATTTTTTGAATCCTTTTTAAAACTGAAGATCCCTGTTGAATCAGCCCTCTGGTGCAAAATATGTGAATCTATAAAGGAACACGACAGACTAATCAACCAATTTTTCTTACTTCTCGTATATTCTCTTCTATATTATTGACACAATACTTATAATAACTGCCAGTTTATTCATTTAAATAATTCATTAAAAATACAAGTTTTTATCAGAATCACATGTAATTTTTATTAAGCCTTTTGACTTTATGGTGTAAAAGATTTCACACAATTCAATAAAAATATTCAATTGTGTGAGAGTCATATATTACTTATTTCATTTCTCCTAGAATAGTTATTATGTATAATTATAGTTAAAGAGAGCATATATATTACAATATTTCGAAAATATTTTTTTTAATTAAGCAAAATCAGATCAATCTGCGAAGTGTCATGCTAATTCTATCAAGTAATATTTCACTGAGCTTCACGTAGTTTTGTGATTCAAATACAAACAATAATAGAATTTATTCATATACCCATATTATACTGATACATTCCAATACAGTTTCTTTTATAAGCACATTATAAAATCGGAAATATTTTTTAAAACATTCTCTTAGTAGAGATATATGGTAATATAGCCTTTGATCTAATATATTTGATTTATGTTAAAAATAAAAAATAATAAAATTTTTTTAACAAGAAAAATCTAATTAAAAAAACTGTTCAAGCCATTTCTAGCGAGCTTTCGGTGCTTTAATGGTAGGATTACACACTTCGCATTGAACGGTTCTGGTTTAATCCCATTCCACCCATTGTTTTACAATGGGAGATTGTGCTGATGGATATATATATATATATTATTTTCATATATTATATATTTTTTCCAATGGTTGAGGTATATCGGGATGTACTGTCCCCTTATACCCAAGGAACTGGACAGAAATAGAGACATCTTTGCCACCGAGGTGTTGCTATGGGTGCACCACAGGGGGTGGGCCACCATCGCACCCTCACACATGCCATAGGGACCCGTTTATAGGGTAGGCACCATTCATACCTCATTCACACATAAGCAAAGTACAAAGACAAGATAGAGAGAAAGTACATGCATGCCCGTACCAGGATTCGAACCAAGGACCTCTCTATCCGTAGTCAGGCACGCTGACCACTAGACAAGTTGCGGCTATATATATATATATATATATATATATATATATATATATATATATATATATATATATATATATATATATATATATATATATATATATATATATATATATATATATATATATATATATATATATATATATATATAACCATTGAAATTTATTTCAAGTAATAAGATTCGGCATAGTTAATGTAGATAATCGGAATAGAATTGATATGTAATACATTTATGAGCTGTCAATAGAATGGTTTATCACCCTGACCTTCAATTTAACAGTTCGTGAATTCTTCTATTTAGCAGTTCGTGGATTCTTCTGTTTAACAATGCACGTCCAAAGTCCTTCCGCTGGTGTGGCATGGATGTGAAAAGGAGGGTGCCAAATCAGGTGTGACCTCGTCATCTAACCGTGGTTCAAAATTACGAAGCACTTGGTGATGGGCGAGTATTCCAAACCCGTTAACTTAAAGGTACACAGACCAGGGCTCGCCCACACAGCTATGTATCTTTAACAATTCGTGGTTCAGAATCAAATTTAAACTGGCAGATGAAATCAAATCAGCTCTACTAAGCGAAGAGTGACATTAGAACGATAATAAAATCAACTTTCTTTTCTCGACTTACTCTTAATGACACAAGATTAATCTTAGGGCAATATTGGCCAATATAGGCATACATTTGGTTTCATTTCAAAACTGAGTCGTAGAACTGATGTAGAAAATTCGACCTTCAAAATAGTTAACTTACATTAGTAAATATTTTTTCAATTTATTTTATACGAAAACATATTTTCTCAATTAATAAAATACATTTTTCTCTTTTTCTGTGTTCCAAAACAATGTCCAGCACATAGCAAAGCAAAAATTTTATTAAAATATCTATAAGATCTATCGAAGTATGTGCTCCGGAAGAACTCTGTGTTTCTCGTAAGTCCGGGAAGCTGCTATCCCGAATTTGCGTAATGGCCCAAGGCGTTGAGTGGTGGTTAAATTCTCTCAGGCCGCTGGACATGACTGCCTTCGAAATCATCTCCATAGATTCAAAATTGTTCCTTCGCCGATACGGCTGACTGACTGGCTCTGTCTAATAGGCTGGGAAGCAAGAAACATGTCAGATGAATGGACTCTGCTGTTTTCGTTTGCTGTATTCTGTGTTCTTTGATCTTTATTCTTATTTTTTTGCTGTAATTGTTCATAATCTGCCATTAGAAATAAAAAAGCAATAAAATTAAAATAATAAGAGCTTGTGACTGAATGAGAGGATTAATGAGTATTATGATAGGATTTGATATAATTCATGCATAATTTTGACTTTCAAATAAATAAACATATGAATATATATCTTCAATTAATTTGAAAAAATTATACAGTCAGCTCTAACTTCTGGTTACATTTGTCCCGATTCTGTCCAAATTGTATTATTACAGTTCTATGAATTAGATTCAGTTGGGACTCTAATTTAAATTTAACAAAATATTTTTATTTATAATTTTAAAAAATATAAAGGAAATAGGCAATACATGTGTTATTATGATAAAGAATAATTTGCATACTGAATCCGGAATAGTTCACCTGTATTCCACTATTTCGCATGCATACTTTCAATTGAAAAATATTTCCACTCAAATCAAGTAAATTTTCATTCAAGATTATTTTGGAATAAAATAATGTATCTTTTTTAAAAATAACAAATTAAAACTTTATCACGTTGTCTTAATTTCTTTACATTGATTTTCAGACAATTTTCTTGATGTTTAAATATCTTTAATCATAAAAAAAGTTTCCTTTATAAACTAACATAGTTACCAGATATTGAATTTTGCTCCTGAAACTAATTTTTGAGTATGCTAATAAGCTTTTTATGACGTTTATTTAATGCCTCATATACTGAAAAATTGGAAACATTGTTGGTCAATAATTACAGAACTTTTTTGCTTTTATATTTCCCAATTTTTCATACTATAATTAGTTTAAAAGTTGCCAATTTATTGATTAAGTAATTGTTCAATGGTTTAAATTTGATAAAATGTCCCATAACTGCATAGGAAGGACTTTTAGTAATTTAAAAATTTCTTTCTTTAACAATCAAACGAGATTGCTGCTGAGAGTTTAGCGTTCCGCTCAATTCAAATTCTCAGAACAAAATATTACTAGTTCGATTCCTAACCCCAAGCGGAGATGTTCGGAATCCGCTTGAAAAATTATAAGTTCTCATTGAAAGAAACCACTTTTTCGAAACGTGACAGACACAACTCACACAATTCTGCTTTAATAAATCGTAGCTCATGCAATCCTTATATTGCTGTGAAGCTTATTTAAACAGCTGCATATGCAAAGCAGTTTCATTCGTACTAATTATAGAAGTCAGTGTCATGTCACCAGTAATATTTAACTGAATTTATCAATCAAAATTATCGTTCCAGACATAATAAAGCATTTTTTTTATTAAATGCAGTATATATCAGAGAGGATAGAATGTTAGAATTTGTATTTCCTGATTTAAAATTGCATGAAAAATTTTTCTAATTTGAAAGGCATTTTCAAATGGAAGTTGAGATCTTTGACCACCGGTTAAAAATGCAGATGGCTTTTCCCAACATACTTTGTGTATGTTATTAGAATAAAAATTCGATAAATATCATTTATGTGAATTTTTATTCCAATAACTCGTGAAAATGGTGACCTTAAAATTTACGGATTAAAATTTTTACAGATTGTATTTTAAAGGAATCTCTTATTTTATATATAAATAAAAATATTCTGTGTTTCTCTTATAAAGGCATATTTATTTGTCATAATAAATGTCAGAAAAACAACCTCTTCATTGACATACGAATATATATATATATATATATATATATATATATATATATATATATATATATATATATATATATATATTTCAAAAATACAATTATATTTTCAGAAAGATTTTTTAAACTAAATTGTGGATTGTAGTAGTTTAGCTATCATCGACTGGAGAAATTTCTCGCATAATTCATTTTTCTGTAATTTGCATAGTCTTAATTTTAATCCATGAAATCGTATCATGATAAATTATTTCAAGCTCCTTAGTAATTGCACACACACACACACACACAATGTAGAAATTATTATACAATAAAAAATAAAAACTAGACCAATTCAATATTAACTTTTTCTTTGCTTTCAATTTTTTTTTCTTTTCTTTCTTTCTTTTTTTTTCTTTTCTTTCTTTCTTTTTTTTTCTTTTTTTCTTTTTTTTTTTCTTTTTTTGAGATTTTGATAACAGAATTTATTTACAGATCTATAAATCATGTGAAAATTTTAGAAGTAGAAAAATTAGAAGCATTTCAGGGTTAAGCGAAAGGACGCAAGCTATTTATTTATAATTTCTTTTTCGGCGTTTTCTCTTCAAGCTATAAAATAATCTCTCATTTAGTTAAAAAAAAAAAAAAAAAAAGTTAATTTACTTTTATTTGAATTTCTGAATTCAGGGCACACAATTTTTATTAAATTAAATTTTCATTTTTCTAATTAATCTTCGAAATACGTAATTTGTTATTGACACTCTCCAATAATTGACATGTGTGGTTTGAATTTTAATTTCTATTTTCTGTCAAGCTTCTATGAAACATGTTGTATATATTCTGTTACGAAATAATAAAGTTTAAGTGTTAGGATTTCGCGTGTTGCATTTTCTCATTTTCTATTCTATTTTATTTAAAGAAATAAATTATCTTCCTTTATAAAAACTTATCTAATTACCTTCTTTTTTAAAAAAATTATCTAATTATCTTTTTTTTTTTTAAACTGAGAGGAGACCTTTTTTAAAACTGAGAAAATTTTGCAATAGAACAAGTTCTTCGGAAAGAAGTCTTTTATTTGTGGCGATATCAGATCACCTCAGTTTTTGCATATATCACCTGACATTTGGTGTGAGGAATGTTTCCTTTCATCTAGATGTCATAAAGTATTTTATCACTTACTTCACACAAAAATGCTGATATAAAATTCGTATCTTAAAGCCAACTCAATCTTTATTTATTCAGTCGGAAACCAGATAGATAAAAGATGAATTTCCCAATGGTTATTTGAATGTACGCTACTGCTCTGTTTTAAAGAAATCATTTTTAAATTTGAAAATAATTATATCGAGTGTAAACGGTATTTTTTAGTTAATAAAACATCATAATAAATCATAATACAGAAATTTCTTTGAAGAAAATTTATCTTTTACCATAAAATTAGAAATGCCTGATTCAAACAGTTTGATTTTATCTGTGTTTACTGTGTAATAAAGCAGAAAACGGGCGATAATAAAACAAAATTAGTAGATTAGTTTCACTTCTGTATTTGTCCTTTTATTGATTTTAGTAATCTGTTTCTAAAGCGAAACTATATAGTTGCTCTAAGTACTTTTTTTATTTCCTATTATAATAATTTTATCAAATAAATTGAGAACTGAATATTTAATGCATTATAATATAAAAATATAATAATATTAATATTGAAGTAATGAAGAATAATAAAAATAATGTAATGAAATAATAATGATAATTAATATATTGATAACATCTTAAATTAAAGTGATGAGCTAATTTTTTCATATTTCAAAAGTAAATTTTTCTTTAATAAAACTACGCAAGAAAAATCGAATACTTTTAAAAAATATTGAAATGCGATTAAGAACAGAAATTTTAGATAATTTTTATATTTGCAACAAGTTTCTCTTTGTTGCAAATATAAAAATTTAAAAAATTCGCTTTTTAAGATACAATGAAAACATTTTTTCTTGCATTCTTTGTTGAGGTTAAAAAATTATGAAAAATCGATTTCCTGGACCGCCTTAACAACAAGAACTAAAATAAAGCGAACATACGTGCTTCGAAATCCAGCTGCAGATAAAAACTGGTTTGGGGAAAGAAAGAGGAAGCATGTGCTTTTTTTTATTTAATTACTTTTGCCCTCACGGAAGTCCTCCGTGATGTAAATAAACATTGGGAGACGATAAAAACACCTGCACGGATTGGTGCTTAGTGGACATTTTGAGGTTAGCCTGTTCACTAATAAGGCCTCACAGAAAAGGATGGTCTAAGAAATTCTTTTACCTTTTAATCAGCATGTCTTAATCTTTCCTCAAAATTCGACATGGTATAAAGTACAAAAAAGCATTTTAACAATCACATAGTAGTTTTGAGTGTCTATGTTGCCATTTAAGAAATTATTCAAATAATGCACAGGAAGCTCTGCTAACTGTGTGAAATGATAACATAGCCAAAATACTTAAAGCCTGAATTTGGGTATACAGCAAAATAATAATAAATAAATATTTATTTATTGTTATTAATAATAAATATTTAAATAGTAAAATATTTATGTATTGTTATTAAGAATAAATACTTATTTATTTTATATAAAGAAAAATATGTAAACTATATTAAACTTTCATCATTAACTATATTTCTTTTATATTACATTTTCTATTATAAACTTTAATGCAGCAAGCAACATTTCTATGTATTCATGTTTAAAAATTTTATTCCGATGAATAATTTTGATTAAAATTACCTCTACACCAGTATAATAAATATTGTTTTGCCATTTGACTGAGTTCGAATTCCAATAGCAGTCATAAATATTAATTGGTACTTTACTTCTTTCAAATATACTAAAGAATATCTTCTAACGTCCTTAAGATTCTAATCTAGCTTAAGATCCTAATCTTCTAACGGCCTTAAGATTTGGCAATGTCTCCGTTATATTATAATCATAATATAATAAAGTATATATTGTAATTAGAATGTAGAGGAAATGGCCTTAGATTCAATCGCAAGTCGTGTGTTCATAGACTTCTGTATTATTATTCTAAATATTATATATATTTTAACGTACAGAAATATAGTCTTATATATTACTATTATAAATATTATGTATTTTTGACATGCAAATAGATAGTCTTGTATGCTATTATTTTACTGTTTCGAAATATTATGGGCCGATAATTGTTATATCGGTTTAATAAGTATGATAACTCATACCTTGACATAGTCACTTAACAAGGAAACTTTATTTGTCCTCAACGATAATCACTGTTATCAATATAAACAAATAATATGATTTTTTAAAAAATATTGTAATTGATTTTTTAAAATTTTCTATTACATAATATTTTTACAAAGTTAATTTATTCAAATGTTCTGTTATCTATTTCTACCACCCGAAGCGGCGAAACATAGTGAAATTCCTTTCAGTTATAAACCATAGCCAAATAGTGATGTTGACACCTGAGATGGGGCTTTCTTCTCAATTACACGTCACACCAGCGGAGGAACATTAGATTAAGGAACTTTTATATATGTCTTAAGCTTTGTTATATTTTTTTTATAATAGAGTCAAAATTAAAAAAATAAATGCGAACCCTTAACTTCCCTTGAGTACCGTGAAATAAATGTAAAGTGAATAATAAATAAAATAAATGAGAGAGAAAACGTACCTGATGTTATCCGTTATTATAAATGTATAATTTTTTAAGCAATTTTTACAATAATCCTTAATGTCGGAAGTAATTGTTCTAAATTGACAAGTGTAGTTTTGCCTACGCTCAAATCAAATCTTTGCACTTGAAATTCTTTGACTGACATAATTTGATAGTAAAAAAATTGAGCCCATACAAGCTCAAAAAATATGAAGAAGCAAATTAGGAAACTTTTGAGGGAAGGAAAAAATAATTGTAGGCATTGCGTAAATCACCGAATAATCATGTTGTGTTCTATTTATTATTCTTTTTATTCTGTTCCATTCATAAAAGCATAATTTGTCACAAAAAAACTAGAATGAATTCCATTTAGAATTGTGATTAATAAAATGTATTTAAATATTTTGATAAAGCAATAATCTAACCAATAAAAGAAAATAGCTTAAAAAAGAAAAACTATATCGGTATGATGCATTGCAATAGAAATAAATTTTTTGTATAAACACAGTAGGTCTACTTTACAGTATTATGGTTGAAAAGTAATTTTTATTGTACGAAATCATCAATTTGAACAATAATATTTCCTGGAATAAGGTCTAACATACTTTTAAAGCCAATTTATTTATTTCAATCAGTATTTAGGAGATGGATTGGTGCCTGACTTATTAAATGGAATTAAATAGAACTGAACAAGTATATTGCATTTAGTAAATGGTAATGATTCAAAATGTAGCTTAGAATATTGACAAAATATTTGCTGTATATAATTGTTTTTTGACACAGCGTAGTGAACAATCTAATGCTTTTGTAAGATATTTCAATATCCACCGCATAAATTGCCTTCAGGGAGATCTTTTCATATTTAACACATCGTAATATTTCTTTAAAGCATATTCCCTACCCATAAAACACACATTGTTATACAGTACTTTTAATTCTTATTTTCAAATCAATGTCAAAAAATGCATCATGTAGGTTATTTCTTCAAAAATTGACAGTTTTGTTATACCTAAAATTTCAGTTTTAAATGTAACAAAAAATTAATTTATGTCAGTGTTACATTGAAAATTTAAAAGATGATCCAATATGCAAATGAATTATATGATTTTTTAACGATTCATTTTCCATACATAATATAGATCTAATATTCCATGTATAATTGCTTAATGGTATTCAAAAACAGATAACTTGCAATTAGTAATTTTATAAATCAATTTATAAATAATCTCTAAATTTTTAATTTGACTTTGAAATGTAATTATTTCATCAATATTAAATGAAGAAAATCATAATGCTGCAAAAATTTGAAAATTATAAAACAGATGTTTTTACAAGAAACAAGGAATTCATATATTGCTTCATTTTGTGCTCATCCCACAATGCTTCACATTTTGCGAAATCAAAAAATAATAATTAATTAGGTTTCGAACATTTCTTCCGGTAAAATTTTCTGATCTAGGTTGAAAGCGTCGCGCCAGGTTCTCGCTTGTCTCAACCTTTTTCAAAGAACGTAGCAGATTCCACTGCCCTTGTTGTCAAAGAAGAGGGAAGATTTGGGGAGTTTGAACTTTCGTTCCCTTTTTTTGAGGAAAAAAAAGTAGAAGAAACAGCTGCACCCGATATCAGCTGCACCTTCAAGTGTCACAGGACTTTTTTTCTTTTTCAAAAAAAAAAAAAAAAAAAAAAAAAACTTTTTTATTCTTTAAACCCGGTTTGGATTCTAGACGAAATCATATAATTTCATTCTTAATATTCGAATTCCATTAAAGTACTTAGAAAATATCTAAATTAAATTCAGTACATGTGTAAAATCCCGCCAACAAAGAAAAAAAATGGATCCAAAGTCACGATTTTTTTCCCAACAATAGAAAACAGCATACCAAATACATGCTTGTTCCTTTGATAAACCATTTGTGTTTCTATAAACAAGAGTACTCTTTCTAACAAATATTTCTCCAATTTGAAAACATAAAATGATAAGCATTTGGAACCTTCCTACTCAGAATAGAATACATTTTATTTCAGTACCAATATGATGTTATGCTTTACCAAAATATTGTTATTCTATTAAAGTAGCTCTTCTATTGTCGTTAAAATTATGAATTTAAAATATCTTTATGCAACAATATGAAAATTTTTTATGTCAGTTTGGCGAAATTTGCCCTAATTTCCCTCGTCGATGGGATTTTACACACGCACAATGAATTGAGGAAAAAAAAAAAAAAAGAAAAAGAAAGAAACTTTACTAATTATATGAAACATGTTTCTTTTTCAAATAAATATTTAAAATTGATTCATTAAAAGTGGACACAAAAATATATTATTTAAAATAGAAAGTGAAAAATAAGACTACTTTTAAATTTTCTCTTGTAGGTATATATATATTACAACCGAAGAAAAAAAATTATATATTCAGACTGGAGGATGCTGAGAAGTTGTTTGTGCCTTCAAGAATATAGATTGATTTTATAGAAAACTGATTTTTGGAAATTAATTTTAGATTTTGAATTAATATTTCAGCGTTATTGAATCGATATAATTAAAATAAATTATATTAATAATAAATATTATTTAACAGTTATTAATTAATTTAGCTTAGGTTATTGGGAAACATATATTTCCATCTGCCGACTAAAGTAACTACCTCATAATTTTGAACCATATTCAAATGACGAGGTTGACACTTGAGTTGGCACTTTTATCTAAGAAGAGAGGGTTAGTTCAAGTGTCCTCCTATTTTTTATTTTATCGGTGTTCAAAAGCACGAGGCTTTGTTTAACGATTGTGAGAAATAGGCAGTTGTAAAAGTATTGCAATAATAAAAATTATCAATCGATGCCGAATGTTATAAAAATACATTTTCTGAGTACAGAAGTTTCAAGAAATATTTTTTGAAGAATGACTACTAAACTTCATCTTTGTGTGCTATTAAATTATACCTATTTTTAAACTTTGAATTTTTGGTTTAGCTAATTTGGAAGTTTTCATTTGATTATAATTGGGTGAATGGATAAAATAGTATATATCTCATTTGTAACTGTTTTGTGAAAATGTGGTTTTAAAATATTGAGAAACCTCTTTAAATTTAGAAACATAAGTTAAATTCATTGACAAAAAAAATCCCATCCTATTTTAATTTGGCTTATTGCGATATGTTTCGGACAGTACAGCAAATATAATAATGCCTCACAAAATATACCGAACATTAAAATGTCTATAAAAATGTCGTACAACAGTTTTTGGGCATTAGGTTCTCCATTTTGTGGTGTCAAAATATCGTTATCAAGGGGCTCACTGTGTCATTATAATAAAACAGCGCTCGTCGGAGTGGAGGTTCCTAGGGTTCCATCAGAATTGCTGTTGTATAATAGGACATAAATGGAGCGCTTGTGCTTTCTAGATGCACATTTATCAGTGTGGGTGCTTGGGATATTTCCGGGTTTTCTTCTTTGTGACACATGATTCTATGTAGAGTGAACGTGACCAGATGTATATATATTCAGTGTTAAATGCTCTTTATTGAATTTTGCCAAAAATGGCATTCGCACTATATATATTTCTAATGAAGTAATATATTTATATATAAAATAATAAAAAAAAACATTTGAAGTATACATTTATATATACTTTCAACATTAAAAGAAAGAGAATATAAATTAATATTTATATACTCTTGTAACATAAAAAGTATACATTTATAACAAAACCGCTAAATTTAAACATTACAATCTTATGACATTTTCTTTAAGGTTTATATATAAAATTAAGAAAAGCATTACAAGTCTTAATTGAGGCTGAATTTGTTTACTCTTTTTATGTCTTTTTTCTTGTATATGCATTATTAGTTTATTATTGCATTAACTAACTTTTCATTATCTTATATTTAGGAGTTTGAATAATACTTTTTAAATAATAATGGATTTTAAAAATATACTTTTAATAATTTAATTGCAGTGTTATTATACCATCAAAAATTCGCAAATCACCTTAAAAAATTAATTACTTAAATTTGCTTTTTAAATCTGTCGTGTATTTCATTTACATTCACTTTTTTCGGTGTTAGAGCCCACTGTATTGTAATGATAGGTCAGCGATTTTCAAAGATAACAGTCCCGCTTTCGATTCCACAACTGTTGGACAATAGAAAATAGAAGTTGCGCTTCTGTCTTCTGCATACACATCTGTCAGGGTAAGTGCTTGGGAATTTTTCTGGTTTCCTCCATTGCGATACATACATACGGTCATCTTCCTATGAAAAGGCCTCCTGGAGGGCAAGTTACACTTTGAATTATACGGTGCTTTACAACAGTTTTAGTCTATTCGTCGTGATTACCATGACGCCTTAAAAATAGTATACAATATAATTACATTTTTTTATGATGTAGGAATTCTGTATATTTTTCGTTTGATTTTAAGAGTTCTGATTCTTCTGATTTTAAGTTCCCAGTCAAATAAGAATTTTTACAATTTAAGGTTTATAATAATATAACTTTTTTTTTTTTAATTTTCATTTTTATGTAAAAGATTTTCCCACAGCATAGTTTTAACATTTTAAAAATCGATATAAATTTTACTGAATACATTAATCAAAACTAAATACTATTATACATTTGAATTATATGAAATGTATATGTTTAGATGCATTATAAAGTTTTTAAATTTCTAAGATTTAGAGAAAAATAAGAAGCTAGATGGGTATATATTCTACACATCCCCCTCTTCAAACACGCGCCGGCCCCTCTGAGAGAAACTGGGAAGAGAGCCAAGTTCTCTTTCTGTGAAGCGGCTAACTTGTGGCAGTGGCTCAAGGTCAAAACAGAGAACACACGCCGCACGTGCCGACTTCATTTTCCATTAATGCAGCTACGCAGGTTGTAAATCGCTCTTAAAGTGCAATTTTAAAGCTCGTCAAGTAAATTTAAAACTTTTACACCTCACTTATACAAAGACTAAGTTGAATTTAGATATGAGTTCACAACTTTAGTAAATTTAATGAGTAAATTTTGTTGAATAAGATGAAAAATAAAAAATTCCTTCCGTTGTTTACGATTTTCAATAATGAAAGCTGAAGCCGAGGAAGACAGACGCATGCGCAGTTGGTTTGTTATGATCCACCCAACCAGTCGATCGCCCAATGAACGAACGCTCTTTTGCCGCCACTCTCAGTAGCTTCTTTCGATACCAAACAAGCGTCCGCTGTCCTCAGTGATTGGATTATTTATTTTATTTTTTGAGTCGTTTCTTACCTGTCAGTTGTTGTTGATGTTTCTAAAGTAGTACGTATTGTTTCTTTTCTTTGAATTCCATCATATGTTGTTTTTTTCTCGCTTCTAAATGTAATGATTAGCTGTTTGTCATATACGTAGCTGTCAAAATGCAGCAGCGCCAAGCTGTCTACGAAAATTTCGATCCTTCTTCAATGACCATATGCTGCGTACCAACTATATGTCACGTCGGCGAGCCTATTAATTTGGAAAAACTGTCCGAGGCTATCAAAGTTATTTGCAATAATGAGAGTTGCATTGAAGGTGAATATATGCATAAAATTTGCTTTGACCAGTGGGAAGACACTGTGTTGACATTCCTCCGATCTACCGGGCGCGCTCGAAGTTGGAGCGAAAAGCAGCGATTACAAAATCTATGGACCAAAAAAGGCTATGATTTGGCTTACAAAGCATGTGGATGTAAATGTGGGAAAGGTCACTTGCGGAAAGATTTAGATTGGGTGCCACCACCTGCTCCTGTGGATGATCAAGGGAAAAAGAAGAAACACCGGAAGAAAAAGAATGACAAGCCGATGTTATCCATTGCAGGTAACCCTCCGATAATGAAGCCAGCAATGGCAATTGCATCTCAAATTCCTATGAGTCGACTGAGAAGCTCAAGCATATCCAGCACCAGTTCCACTTCTGGCAGCCCACCCAACTCAGCTTCCTCTGATTGTCCCCTTTCTCCTTCCTGGGGTGGCAAAGGGTGTGAAAGAAAGGAGCGACATGTTAGTGGAAGCATCTTCAGTCGTCGTATGGATTATTCTTCCTTCAACACCTTGCCACGAAATAAGATCAATTCCTACCACATCAAAATAGAAGATGAAGGCAACCAGGGTAATGATGAAATCCGCTGTTTCATTCTGTCTACTCTTAGCTCTAATAAAAGGTCAGGAATTAGCTGCATCTTTTGTTATGCTCACCTGCTGATATTTGATCGCTATCCTCTGATTGATGGGACATTTTTCATTTCCCCTCGTCAGTATTGCAGCAGCTCAATCCCTGTGAAAGTAGAATGCCAAGTACAGTACTTGAATGCTATTTGTATGGGTTGCCTGGAAGGTTGGAATACTTCTCTTGTTTGCAAATATTGCCAAAGACAGTGGGATGGAAGACATTTGATTCTTGGTACTATGTATTCTTATGATGTCATTGCATCTGTGCCCTGCTGCCAAGAGAGGTTGCGCTGTAACAATTGTCAAAGAATAATTATGTTATCTGATCGTAGACTTCAATTTTTCAGTGATTATAGTCGTAGTTTAGCTTGTTCTAATTGTAGCGCTGTTGATTTTCATTTTGTAAAATCATTGTCTACTTATAATTTGATAAAAAGTACTTGTTAACTTTCTATTTCTAGTTTGTAAATTAATAAATCTTTATGGCAGGGTTTCAAATCAAAACAATATATAAGCTATAGATGTTTTCCTTGTGATTTACTATTGATATTACTTTTTTGGCTTTTATAGTGTAAAAAATTGCTTGTAAAGTTATTAATGTAGCTGAACTTGCTAAATATCATATTGTATAAGTTCAGAGGGATCATATTTTATATTAAGTTTATTTTGGTGGTTAAGTTTATTTCATTGAGTAAGACAATATTTCGCACAATTTAAAGCTGTTCAGTTCTTATTTTTGATAAACAAAATGTATATATATAATAATATTTCATAGTTATCATTTATATTCAATTTTGTAGTGCATACAAATTTTTTGTAAAATCATTTATGAAGTTCAGCTTAAGTTAGTTTTCATTTAATATCTATTTGTTATGTGAAATTTTACTAACCTTTTTTAAAATCTGAATATTATGTTTTTTCTGCATGTATCAATTTAATATTTTTTAAGATAAAAAAGGATCAAAATACAAGTAATTAAAAAAATATTTGTGTGATAATTATGTTTAGAATTTGGAAAGTACTTTCATTATAAGTTTTCTTTGGATTTAAAAATAAAATAGAATTTTTTCTCTTACAAAATATAGAAATCTTTCTTCTATAATTTTATATCTGATCTTAGTCACAGAAATTTCTCAAGACAGAAAATTAGTTTGTTATTAATTGAAATAATTTTAAAATAAATGTAAGTTATTCTGCCTGTAAAGTAATTTAAATTTAGGTATTATTATTTTCAATTATAAAAATTTATAATTTGAAAAAATTGTCGAAAGTATTTTGTCGTTTTTTATTTAGCAACATTTTATTTTTGTTTAATGTTGGAAATTTGAAATTATTAGTTTTTCTGATTATTATATATTAGTTAAATAATTAATATTGCTGACTTATTCAATATGTTCATTAAAAGAGATGTGCCTCTCAAGTTATTACTAAATTAAGTTTAATAAATATGATGTAATTATAGTAATTAAATAATTATTAAAAGTTAGAATTTTAGATTCACTGATTCTTTTAAGTTTTTAAAAATATATTGAAGTGTATGTGTTCTATAATTTTATTTCAATATTAAGTTGTTTTTTTTAAAATTCTTTTAATTTTTCAATGTTGTATTTAATTTGATTATTATTTCTAGTTTTCCAATTATATTATTGCACTTAAGCTTGTAAATGCTATTGAAGTTATTTACCATTTGATGTGTTCTTTTATGTGTGTAATACATAGTAGCCTTTAGAACACTGCAATCTTACACGTGAAAACATTTTATTTCAGTATATTATAAAGTAAATGAAAATACTTATTGAATATGTTAATCTTTATTTTGAATTGCCTTCAAGTGTCACAAGACATTAAAATCTTAATGTTGTAGTTGCTACTCTTTTATCTTTCTTAAATTAATAGTTTAACGTGTTTGAGCTAATTACTGGGTGATGTGTACTCCTGTATTCAGCCTTATTAAATTATTTTTAATAATTTCATTCTAGAGTTTCGTTTTTATTTTATTAGGATCCAGTTATGAGCTTTACTTCACCTGTGTAAATTAATGTTCGTAAAGGAAACTTTAATCACAGTGCTTAACTGTGGTTCTTTAAGGAATTTCTTTGATTGCCTTACAATTAGATTCTCAGGATTGCTTGATTATAGGAAACTCTTAAAATTTTGCAATAAAATAAATATTGTTTACAAAACCAAAACAGTTTAAATCCTAAAAAGTTTATCTTTTTTGGATTTAAACTTTTAAACTTAAAGATTTAAATTTCATTTTTTTAACAGAAATATGTATGTTCCCCAGTGGTTTATTTTTAGGACAAAGTGAATGTTTAAAAGTTTTTGTTTTTTTTTCTCTCCTCAAAGATAATAAATTTGAAACTAAAATGTGCATGAGTTGATAATATTTTAATTATGATTTGATAATATTTCATATTTTAATTTAAATTCCTGTAAAGGATATGATTGCTTGTTCATGTGTATATTTTAAAATTTGCCATTATTGTCAATTCATTCTTATGATTGGATTTTTCTGATAGTTTATTGCCTTACATGCAATTATGATATAAGAAGAATTTGAAAAGTTGAGTGAAAACTATTTTGTTTTTTTGTGAAAATATCACTTTGAGATTATAAGTTAATAATCTCTATATTTTGTTTATTTTTTGTATGTTTGCTTTGGTGAATGTTAAGTAATTTTTTATTATGTGTTTTCTTATTTATTTCTTATTTTTTATGTAGTTTTTGATTTATTTTTATACAAATATTATAGGAATGAAGCTATTTTCTTTAATCTGTGCAATTGGCTTTATTTTATATTACTGTAAAAATTGCATGAAGTTATGCAATTGTGTCAATGTAAGAAATTACTGATTGATATTTTTAACGGGAAGAATAGTAAATAGATTATTAAAAATTAATGTGATATGTGAATATGTTCATTTATCCAAAACTGGAATGCATGTGAGTATTAAAGTATATGTATGTAATGAAATTGGTGTTATGCAAAGTTAAAGAATTCTTTGGATTAAAAGGTTTTTATTCTCTATAAATTTTTTTCACCGGGTAATATAACCACTTAACTGTGTTTACTTTTTACATTTATTTATATGTATACACACAGGCACACTTTTAGGTTGAAAATTGATATTTGCAAGCTTACATGGCAGAAGTATAGAGTTGAAAGATTTTGTATAGTTTGTGTAATTTCATCTTATTGAACTAGAAATGTGACAAGTTTTCTGTTACGCTATAGAAGATTTTATTTATATTCAAGGTTGAATATATTTATATTGAATAATTTAATTTATATAAGGTTGGATTGAAAATATGAAAAATTTTCATAGTGAATTAGTTATTTTTGAAGAATTTTATTTGGAAATTCCATGCAATTTAGTAATTTGTAGGAAGAGAAAAGGAACTGTTTCTGTACTTGCTTCCTACTCAATACAAAAAAGGCTTTTATTAATAAATTTATTTAGAGCCATGTAAAGGGAAAAAAATTAAGAATTGCTACATTAAAAAATTAAATTACTGTATTATAATTTATTAATAACTGTAAAGACATTCATATCTTGCTGACAGTAAAAAAAAAAAAATTGTTTATAGATCTTAAATTATAGCTATATTTAGAAAAAAAAAAAAAAGAATTTTATTTTTGATACTTTTTTGTAAATCTTCTAATTCTAGCCAAGAAAGCAATTTTAGTGTTCTTAAATGTTATTTTTTTTTCTTAGAATTTTGACTTTTTTACATTATATGATAACAATTAGAGTTAAAATGGAATTTATTTCTTATTGATTTAATCTTTTGACTTTGTTTTTTTTTTTCTCCCAAATTTTAAGTTAATTATATTTTAAGGAAGTATGTTTGAATTGTGCTTCTCTTTTTAATGATTGCATTTCTGTTCCTGTCCTAAATGCATTTTGAAGAAGATTGACCAAAAGTACAAAAATTGTAT
Source organism: Latrodectus elegans (assembly GCA_030067965.1). Lineage (NCBI taxonomy): Eukaryota > Metazoa > Arthropoda > Arachnida > Araneae > Theridiidae > Latrodectus > Latrodectus elegans. Next base: position 54,268,053 of record CM057817.1, read on the forward strand.
GTTAGAGAAGTGAAATGTTCAATAACTTGCTCAGCTTGTATTAGATTGAAACAGAGCCATTAAAGTACAAAGAATGATTGTCCTAACATTTTGGTATGGGACGCCATTATTCAATATATAGATAGAATTTGCATCTTTGCTTTGTCATAATTTTGCTAAACGTTTATTGCCGCAATATTTTAATGCTTGTTAACTTGAAATTCTTGCCACATTTGTCATACGTTATTTTAAGTAAAAGTATTTTAAACAAGACTTAATTTGCCATCAGTGTAATGAAGCTTAAATTGAGTATTTAAATATGTAATTTACCTTGAAATATTTTAATTCCCAAGAACATTTATTGATATTATTTCATATTAAACTTTAAACCAAATTATTTATGCACCTGTAACTATGTAAATTTTGAAATAACTGATGTGATTTGTAAAATGTGAGAAATATATATGTATTTTGAATAGTTTCACACACACACTTTATATAAATTTTATTATATTGAAAGAGTTTAATGTATTGTTAATTTTAATAATATAGATTCTTGGGTATTTTAAAAATTGTTTCTAAAGTACTAAAGATTCTGCACAAAATAATTTAAAACAAATACACAGTGTAAATGCATATTTTTAAGTTTCATTAGATTTTTTGCAATTGATTACAATTAGTTGATGAAATCACAATTGTTTAAAAATTATTTTCTTTAATTTCTAAAAAAAATATTATAATTGATAAAGCTAAATTAGAATTTTTTTATTTAACAAATTAGAATTTGTATCCATTTCTGTTGAAGTTTTTTAAATATTTATTTAAATGTTGGGAAAGTAGAAGTTTTATAAAAAGTGTTATGATAGTACATGCCAAGAAAACTAATTACTATTTTGTGGAAACTAGAAAATAATTTAAAAAATCTTAATTGTGATATTTATGATAAAACAAACTACAATTTTTTTCAACATTCTCAGACTTTGAAGTCTGTTGATTTTAATAATAAATTATAATTTTCATTTGCTAATTGCTAGAATGTATACACTTATGTCTGCAATAATTGTCATTAACAACCTGTAAAGAATGTTTATTTGGTTGGTCCAAAAAATTGTCAATGATTGTGTTCTGTTTTATGCAGTAAAACTTATGTTAAATATATTAAAATACAATCTTATCTAAACATCCTCCCTCTATAAATTAAAAATAATGGGCTGTTTTATGCTGCAAAAAAGGAAATATAAACTTTTATTTTGTACCTATTTCTAGTACATTGTGAATTAAATATTAAAAGCAATACAATAATACAATCATGGTACCTAAATGTTCACCTGTTTAGCTCTGCCTTTCTCAGTGATAAATTTAGCTGTTCTTTGAACACTGGCATCAGGACATGTCAGTTGGCTTTTTTTTTAAATATATGTATATAATATGTATGTTTTAAACTACTTCTAATATGTGGCACTCCATTCCTAGTGTGATCATTAATATAAAATAAATTTACTTACAGAAAAATACGTTTTTTTGAGTAATTGAAATTTTTTATTTTAAAAGTTGCTTAAGTGTATAGCATTGATTAATAATATCAGATCATTGCAGAAGATATCAAATCATTTATATTTTTAATTTATTGTAACAACAATATAATAACTAAACAACTAATTTAAAATGTTTTTCTATTAGCTTACTATTAAATACTTTTTAGTGTTCTGAAGTCTTTTTCACAAAGGAATTTCGCTTTCTCAATTTAAATATCCTGCCTTTTATTAATTCTCGAATGATCTGGAAATATAACATGATGTGCAATATTTTCTTCTTTATACTTGTAAAGTTTTTCTTCAAAAAGATTCTTGATAGTGATATAATTGCATATGAATTAGTTTTAAAAAAATACCTTTCAATTGTATATAAAATTTTGCATGTGTTATGTAGAAACATTTTTGCAAGTACTTTTGTAGTGTGTTAAAATAGTAGATGGAGCTGATGTAAGTTAAATCTTGCTTATACTGTTTATATTTCTTATTTGAAACTTTATTTCTAAACTAAAACAAAATATTATTGAGGCCTAAATGGTTTTTTTATGTTCAATAAAATTCTGTTTCCCCCTATGTGAAATTCTGGATTTCAGAAGTAAAATAGTATGTAAATTTTAGCAAATCTCGACAACTTAAAATTGTTTTGAATCTCTTGCTATCTCAACATAAACTAATTCTCAAGTTTTTTACTTTGATATTTAACACTGTCTCTGAAAGTTTTTTCTTAACTGTTAATTCAATATTGCATTTTAACTTAATTTCTTTACTTAAGAGTATTTTTTTGACAGATTTATGTGAATAAAACATGTAAATAATCTGAAAATATAAAGCAGAACTTCTGAAATTACTTGGTATTTGAAAGTTTATAGATATATGTATGATATGTACTTAAGAAAGGTCCTAATGAGTTAGGGTTTCTTAACTTTTAAGTTCTTTGTGTCCATTAGCATTAATATTTCACACCTGGAGAAATGATTTTGAAGCATTCTTCTTAAAATTGAATTATGCTCAGTCTAGTTATTTCAGCATGTATATTTAAGCAGTTACCCAGTTGCTGCCTTATTCTTTTCAAGATATGTTTGTACTTCAAATTTAAATGTAGAATATTATACTATTATATTAAATTTTGACAATTGTGTTATCTGAGGATATATTTATGAAGTTTTTTGATTTTGAAAAATTATTTTCTATATAAAATTCACATTTTAATAAAATTCACAAGGGGAAACAGGAATATAAAATCCATAACATGTGAATTTTATTAAAAATATGTTTAAAATGTTATTAAAAAAATTCACGCAGGCAAATATCATCATAACCTTTTAAATTCTGTTATTGTTTAAAGTTTAAAAGAATGAAGTGTGTTGGATCAGCTCTAGCTCTTTTCAAACAGTTTTTATCAATATTTTTTGAGCAGTGTCAATTTTTCACTTGTGAAAAAATTTTCTCTCATTTTTATAAATGTGCATAATGTTGTAAATTTTCAATTCATAATTTGAAATACATTATGTATATATGCTTAAACTTTATTTGGTAAAATTAGAACATTGGTTTTTTTTTACTTGGTTAAGATAGAAATTATTACCAGGTTGATGTAAGATGCTATATTTAACCTGGACTGTTTGTTGGTACAACACATTGTGCTTGATAACTTAATAATCAGCACTATTTCCTGAAGTAAATTAATTCATTTTTGTTAACCAATTTCTGTTGTTTGTGCCTGTATCAGATTTCTTTTCTGAGTCAGCAGCTGCTTTTTAGCTACATAAACATAAACAGTAAGGAGCATAAACAGTTCTCAATAAAAATTAATACCATATGAAATAATTATATACTACTAAAATTTTCTTAAAGTGCTTAATGATTGTAATATAAAGCATGACAATTGTTATCATGATAAATTATTAATGATTATGTGTAAAATTTAATGAAACTAATTGAACATTGTTTTCTATTTAATGTTTGAATGGTTTTGTATCTTAACATTTTTGAAATTTAGTTTAAACATCTGCATTTTCTGCATAATCATTTTACTATTAGCTTATATTTTTAATGTGCATACAAAGTCTTATACATTTACAATAATTGATTTTTAAAGAGAAAAAAAAACCTGGGATATTTCCTAATTTTCCTCACCTTTATATACTTTTGCATATTTAGATTAAAAAAGAAACATTTTCAGTATTTTCATACAGCGTTTTAAGAGTACACATTCATATTCACCGCTTATTGCAATTCCTTAAAAATATACTTTCTTTATATGTAATTAATTTTATTAATATTATAGTAAAGCATTTCTGTAAATCTATATACACAGAAAAATCTATGTTTAAGTTTTATTTGTTTAAAATATTTACTGTAAGCTTTTGTGTCTACTTTTCCCAAATCTCTATGGTTTTTTAATGTACTTATTGCTCTGTATTTTGTTTAACCATTGTTAAATTTATCAGTGTTGTACACTCATTTATACAACAAAGTCTGTTAATTTATGAAGTCTGCTGGTGGTAAAATTAATACAATACTTGATAAATCAGGGAATTATAGAGATATCCTATATCCCACAAAACATTATTTTGTTTAAATTGGCAATTTTACAAGTCTTTTTTTAAAATTATCTTTAAATATTTTATAATGGATGCGTGATAATTTGTCCAGGTTAAAACCCGTCCAGAAAGAATAACTGATTGATATTTTGTGTAAGATAATACGTAGTGGGTAAAAATGCAATGATTGATGCAATATATTTTAGAAAAGCGATGAATTGTATACATAAATATAGACTTTTAATTATCTCTTGCACATCGTTGAATTGTTTTATATATTGATACTATGCAAATTGTCTGTGTTATTACTGTTTAAAACTTCCAGCAAATCTTTATCTCTGCACAATGTTACAAATTTTTGTGAAATGATATTTTTGTTTTATTTCTAAGATGTATTTTTAGTAGTTAAAACTATACAGATTTTATGTAGTAAAAATATGTACAGTACTTTGTGTGTTTATAGTATTCCTCATGTACTAAATTTAACTATGTATAGTTGCGTACTGAACTGTTATATCTCAGTTGTAATACAGCCTTTCAATTTATGACTATATGCGTTGCTCATTTTTTGGCTTATGTGTGTTGTCTTTTGAAGCTCATGTTTTCTAAAAACTGTCAAAAAATGTTACTGTGTTGATAATTGATTTCTTATACAATATGATTACACAGATATTGAGTGAATAATAAATTCAAAATTAGACAGTTTGACAATCATATTTTTGTATTAATTTTGTATTCTACATTTTGCTGAAATGTGTTTATCTGTTAAACCATATACTGACCATTGTATGTGATTGAACTGTAAAAACAAACTTGGATAAATTATTGCCGTGGTGTCTATTCACCTAGATCAAGTAAATCGATTTTCTCTGAAATATCTTTATTAATGCTCACCTGAAAATACTAAATTTGTTTTAATTTCCTCAATATTTTTTGAACAATTTTATGATTAAATTTGCAAACATATAATGAATTTAAAGTGATTTAGAGAAGAACAAATCAAAGTTTTTTAAAACTCAACTATATTTTATGTTTTATGGAAAGAATATTATACTTGCAATTATGTCATATAATTGTTGTATGCAAAAAAATTTCAGAATAAAGAAGTAAATCGTGCAATTACACCTATCTATTAAAAGTGCAAATTGCACTTTGTTACACTTTAATGATATTGAGCTCTCATAATATTTTTAAAGTCAGACACTTATAATTACATCAATGACATGTTACATTCTGTAATACAATTAACTATAGTGCATAGCTTCAAGATGCCATTTACCGAATGGTATCTGATAAATATTTTCTCGATATTAGTCAATAAAGTATATTTTTCATTTAAATCGTTAATCATTTAATTGTCGTTTAATAAATTGTGCACCTACGGTTTAGTGAGAATAGTTCAATTCTTTATTGTGCATATATTTTTTAGCTACAATGCATATATAAATCTTCAGTACACCTATTTATATTATAAAGAATTAGAGTAGCAAGAAAATGCCATACTGAAGAAAATAAATGATTAATTTTTTCTTCTGTGTTTATATCTGTTAAATCAGTGCGAATAGTACTTTTGAAAACTTATATTTTCATTTAAAATACAATAGAACCCCTTATTAATGAACTTACTGGTAACCCTGGGCGTACGAATTAATAAACTATAAAGTGATCCACTGTATATTAAGAAACTATTGTTTTCGGTAAAAATTGTATTATTAAGAGAATGAAAAATTAATAATATAATGAATGATAAAGAAAGTAATAAATCACACTTGCATTAATGTTTTTACTGCAAATACACAAGCGTTTCCTTATGTTACAATAAATATACTAAAATGAGATCCATTTTGGGAATGTTATAAGTTTTGTTTAGGTTTTTATAGAGATATTTTACAATAATTTATAAATTCAAGTTTATTCTTCTGATATTTCATTGACACCTTAATCATTAGCCTTGTCTTAAGTTTTCGCGCAATCCGTTGCCCTTTTTAATAAACTAGTTCTTTATAAAAGAAAATTGTTTAAATGTGTTGCTCATTTAAAGCAAATTCATCAGAGCAAAAAATTTCATGACTGCTTCAACACTGATTTCGGATTAATTTTTTTCCGGTCGCTTTAGAATTTTATCTTATAGGAACATGCCTGATTCCTTAATTATATCTCAAAAATAGCAATTTTTATTTCGGGAATCACATTTTAAGAAGTATCTAAAGTTTTAAATACATCGAAATTAATTTTCTTAGCTTGTTTCATTACTGTTTCTTATAAAAACATGATTAAAATAAGAGTTTTGTCTAATGAAAATGATATTTGATGTGATGTAACGATTTTCATTTATTTTCCACAGTAGTAGACTTTTAATTGAAGAAATTTATTTGTATTAATTAATCACAATCTCAAGATCGAATTTTTAAAAATTATTTTGTTATGTAAGAAAATGTTGTAATTCCTGAAATGTATTTTATAAATTTCATTTTTGTTGTATGCATACAATAGGGTTATACATAGAATATTGAACACTATATTAAAATATAAATTAGAAATGGACTGAGAAATTTTGATGAGACTTTCATATCATTTCAAGAAACACTATTGCCATTGAGGGTGAACTTTTTCCTATACAAGTGCTGAAGACTTCTGCTTTCAGCTCCAGTAATTTGATGATGGGCCCATAACAAACATTAAATTAAATTGTTCATAAAGTAGCTACAACAATACACTTGTATTGGTTTTTGTTATTTAGGGAAAATGCATCTTGTCAGCCCTGCTCCATTCCTTTATAAAGAAAGTTTAACGGTAGATTTAAAATTCTGCACCTAAGCCATAGACATCAATTTAAGTTCCAGTGATTAAAAATCTATAGCGGAAAATTACTCAATTGCTTACATTCTATTTCATAACGTAGTGTAATATTGGCATTTTATGTTTCGTACAATATTAATACATTTAGTTTTTCATAGCTTAAAAGAAAGGAAACTGATTGATTTTTAATATTTAAGTCATTAACATTTTATTGATGAAAAGTACAATATATTTCGCTCTTTTTACATTTAAGAATTTGAAGAAACAAAAAGTTTTAATTTTTTAATCGAAAAAAAAAATTTTTTTTTTCAAGGAAATTTTTCCATGAGTACTTGAAACAGATTTGATATTTAACAATTCTTCAATAAATCAATTATTCCTTTGCACACTAGGACTAATGTTAGATTTATGATATGAAAGAGAGATTTGAAAATTTTAGAAGTAAATTTTTATTCCAATATAATTAGAAATAATATCTCTTTTAAGCCGTAATGTCTGTGTAGAGTTCTTAAATTCTTAGTTATTTTCAAAACAAAATTCTGAAAATGTAAAAGATTCTAAAAATATTTCAATTCAAGCATTTGTTTAAGAATTATGTTGGCCTCATTTGTGACATTTAAAATAAGGTATTTGTTCACATCCTCCTCAACGAACAGCTGTGTTGAGTTACTGTCGACGGTGACGTCATTCGATGAAATTTGCAAGTCCTGATTTATTTGAATTATCAACTGTCTAGAAATTCAATTGAAGTTGAAAACATGTGCTTTGTTCATTTTATATTGCTGAGAAGAATTTAAATAAATATTAAACTTACACAAATGCACTTCATGGTAATATAGGTCTTAAGGAAAAATTGTTAATATCGACTTCTTTTGTTTGTCATTGCTAAGAAAAATAGTGTTAAGAATTATATATATATATATATGCATGTAAAAATGTAGGAATGAGTGTTCATATAATGTGTAATGCTGAGAGTGTTTAAAACATGGAATTTATTGTTATGCTCGGGAAAATCAAATGCGATACAATATAAAAGTGTTTTCATTGGAATAATGTGTGATTTGATCTTGTTCCAAGAATTTAGAAATACCAAGAAAAGATCACGCGTTATAGTTTTATGAAAACTGTATGTATGTAATTTGTCCTGAATTTGAATTCTATCTAATTTTATATGAATATAAAATGAATATGAGGAATTTTAAAACTAAATGTAAAAGATCATTTTATTAATTTCGAACAAATATTTTTATACCTTTGAAAGAAAATGTCTCTTTCCTTTAGAAAATTTAAAGAAAAAAACAAAAATAATTTTGTTACGAATAACGAATTGATTCATAACAGAAAACGATTTACGGTGAATAATAAAACTTACTCTCTTACGCGTAAAATTTTATGAGAAAAAAATTGAAACCAATGCCTACGTTTTGTTATGCAATAATTTTTTAAAAACAAAATCTTTCCTATTGGTTTGATGAATTTCAATGTAAAATGTTTTATTTTTAATTGCCAAATCTCTATTCGTATTTTCCACCCCTCTCACTGTTCATCGTCGATTTACCAGCTGAAAAAGTATTTCAGATAACGCAAATTTTCACAAGATAAAGAGAATCGTAATGTGTGTTTCTTTATAGTATTATTTCAAAATATTTTTTAATGTATATATAATGCAAAAATTATATTTATGCAAATATGATAACTATAGAATATATTACTTGTGAAAGTGTAACTTACACTACCATATTCCATGTCTTTGTTAAGTAAGCATATTTTCTTGTTTATCAAAAGCCAAGCTGGTAGCTGATTGGTTGAGATTCTAGTCTTCAGCTCCGAGTTCATTTCCCTGACGTGTGAATGTTTGGATTGGTTCGGAATCGAGCAAAAGTGTAGGTACATAATGTGTAAAAGTTACCGTATTAACTAACCAAGCCCGCGCTTTTTAAAGGCCGGTATAAATAATCAAACATTCGTATAGATTGTGGTCGCTTTTTAAGTTTGTTCGTATTTTTTTTTTTTTTTTTTGATTTATCAGAACATTTACTTATCTTTGAACAGTCGTTAAATAATTTCTTTAGGATTCTTTTACTGATAAAAATTCGATAAAATCTACCATACGTGTTTTAACATACAATGAATCAAAGAACTTCATGGTTTACAATACTTGATGAAAGCGATTAATTGTTGGTTTATTCGGTGGTCTAGTTTTAAAACAAAGTATTCAACATTTAAATGATTTTACTAGAATTTTCAATTAATGAATAATTTCCAAGTGTAATTTTAAATTAACAAATGTGACCAAAATGCTGATTAAAATAACCAGCATAATATTTTAAATTATAAAATGTGAGCAAAATGCTGATTAAAATAACTAGCATAATATTTTGAAAAAAAAATGTTCTTGTATTTTTGATCGCGCTATTACGCATCACAATCTAAAATTCACCAATACTTTTAGCAAAAATAATATGGTTAGACTGAAATATGCTAATTTATTCCACGGAATACTTACGTTCAAGACCATCCTGACATTGCTTAGCGCTTTTGCACTTACTGTACTTGAACTGAATTGCTGAAAAACATCATCACGTGATGGTTTGACTAGCTACAGGATGTTTCTTAATGTTAAATATTGCCTTTCATACAGAAAAACTTTAAGTGTGTTATCGAAAAATTTAATAGAATATTTACAAAAACTTTTGTATAATTTCAGAAAACTATTCAATATTTTTTATTGAAATTATTTTTGAATGTAAAATTTTTGTATTTCAATTATGTATTAATATTTCAAATATACTTTATAATGAAGTAAATTTGAAATATTGAATTTATTTCATAAAGTATGTTTGAATTAAAATTTTTTTATTAAAGAAATATTATTTAACAATTTTAATCAAATATATTTAAGCAATTTTTTACATTATATTAAACAATTTTATAAATAAAATTCTACAAACAAAACTTAAAAATCAAACTTAAATCATTAAAAAAACACACACACACACACACATTCAGCGTATACATATATATATTATTGTCAAAATTTTCTTAAATTCCATTGGAAAAAATATGAAAATTCATTCCTATGATTGTTTGAGCCAAACAATTCGTTTAATCTGATTTGGATTGTTGGTCTCTATATCTATTTTATTTTATTGATTTTTTATTTTTTAGAGGTAATTGGACTGGGAACTATAGTTTAAAGTTGATTCCGAACCACACTACGAACATCCACACCTGAGGTAGTAACCGAACCCACTAAGCCCATGGCTAGAGTGCTAACGTATCAACTGCCTGCACGGTAATGACTCATCACGATTTTTCTAAGAAATTGTGGTGATTCATCACATTTTTTCTCTGAGAAACTCTTGACCTTTAACAAAACACAAGAATTCGTGAAGTAAAGCTGAAAAGTGCGAAGTGAAATTAAAAACTTGTCTATCAAATTTCTGTGCCAATGGTATTAACTTCATGAAATGTACCTAACCAATCACACTTTGTAGGCGCGGTTTATACATTCTCTCAGTGAGATCTGAACCGAACACTTGCTCTCTAAATCTCATGCTTAGAGGTCGCGCAGTGTTTCAGTCCTCCTAAATTTCTTTGTTTCCATATAACTCGTGTTGTCTGCAATAAATGTTATTTATTTAAAAAACTGCCTTCTGAAAAAAGTTAAACATCATCTAACTTACACCATAGTGCCCCTCAAAGAAAGGGATGAAATCCAGGAGGACTGGTAACGTAAATTAACAGATTTATAAACTAATTCGCTATTTTACACCTGCTTCTTAATCCTTTTCATCAATTTTATATGAAACCACCTGCACCATCCAATGAGTCCCTACACATGTTAACATAGAGGGAAATGAACAGGCGGACTCCCTCGCCAAGGAGCCTAGGAATATCAATCCCCCTCGTAAGATTACTACTTGCTACGATGCAAACGCCGTCGCAAGGGATCATCTCTGCGGGTCACTACGTGAAAAATGGTGCTTACCGGAGCTTAATCCTGGACGCGTATTACCTCTACCATCAGCAGAATGCGGACTGGACACATGAGGGGTATGAAAATCATGCCCGGCGGATCTAGAACCTACGCAGATTGCAGGCATTACACAGGAGTTCCACTGGATACGATACGATGCGAGGCATCTCTTCAACTGCATCGACCCCATCTGCTGCCATGACACCCTTCATACGGAAAAAGCTGAAGATGTGGCTAGGACAGTGCTCCATGCCTTTGGTCCCATATGACTTATCTTTTTTACTTTATTTTTACGTTTTGCACTTGTCACGCAACAACATGAAATAATATTTTTCAGTCACACTTATTCATAGTATTTAATAATAATATTTATTATTAATAATATTTGATTACTTAGATTCAATGGCATAATTATATTACTCATTATAATTTTGGGGCAGAAAGTGACAATACAATTTTTTTTTTAAGTGTTTACATTCTTATTTGCACTTACATATCTACTTTCATAAATTTAAATGTGTTTAAGTTATAATGATAAAAATAAACTTTTAATACATTGAATTTTAAGAATATTGATAACGTAAAGATCTGTTTTTCAAACTATTAATAATAAAATTCCATAATTAAATGATAAATGAAAACAATAATGAATGACAATGTATATTTTGAAAATTGCAAACAATTCTCATTTACATTTTCCTTTTTAAATGCGAATATTGTTTTAACAGGTACTTAATAGATTTCACACACAACTATTTAATATGTTAAACTTCATATATTAGTTACACAACTGCCCAAGTTATTTCAATAGTATATTGAGAAAATTTCATTTATTCTTTTGAATATTATTTTAAAATTATTAAAGCATTCAATGTGATTGTTACTATTATCTCTTGAATTTCCTGAATATTTTGTCTTTATTATGAAGTTATATAATTTATCTTGTTATAATTTATTTCGGTTTCAAAAAATGAATTAACATTGAAAGGGGGAAAAACCATCATAGCTATTCAAAAATTATCAAAATAAAGCTTCAATTATCTTAGATGGCATGTTTTATGTGATTAATTATCCCAGTTAAATAAGATTTGATTAGAATTACACTACTGAGCTCTGAGTTGCTTAAAATATGCCAAAAAAGCTGTGATGCAGAAAAGAAATAAACAAATGTTTTTAAAAACATACACTTACCTACAAAAATGATTGAATATCTATTGATTAATGACATCGTGTTTTTAATTCACATTAATGCATTAAATTTTTTTGCGTAATCATTCGCGAATATCAATTATAGAATATAAATGGTATCAAATTGCCATGCGTGTCGTTTCGTCACTAAAGATTGCAGGTCATTGTCCTTTGTTGACGCGATAGCGTACAGAACAGACAAAAATCGGTAATTGAATGCAGATTATTAAATTCTAATTTTTAACCCGTATCTGTCACATAAATAAAAAAGTTACAGCATTTAATGAAAATCAATTATTTTTGCTCATGAAATAAGATTCAGCTGCCAGCTCTACAAGGTAAGAAAGGAAAGAAATGAAAATTCTTTTCTTTGTGTTATAGATTGCTTAAAACAGTAATCCTTATTAATAAAGATTAACCGTATACAAACATTTTCTTTTTTTATTGCAATTATATTTACATCGGAAATGAAAGTTACTTATAGGAACTAGACTCGCGCGCGCGTTGCCTAGTGATTCTCTAAAATTGGATTAATATGAAGTCGCCATTTTTCATCATAAAAGAAAGATTTTACTAAAGCAGAGTTCGCAAACATTTAAAATTACGAAAACATTTTAGTGATTATTCTTATTTTTCTTTGAATATTAGTTTCGGCATCAAAAAAGTGTTAAATAAAATATTTAGAAATTACGTTTGCAAGATGGGGGGTACATGTAGATAGTGATGTATGTTTTAATTGTTCATTGTTTCGCTTAGCACCTGTTCATCGAATGCTTACTTCTTTCGGCGCCAAATTAATAGATGTATTTAAAACAAGACTAAACTTCCCTTGAACTAGAACTCTGATATCATTTATTGAAGTCATTCTGTACACGTGTAAAATCCCATTGATCAAGGATTTAAAAAAAGGCTCCAAACCAATGATTTTTTCTTTTCAATAGAAAACTAACCAAATGCATGATTAATTCTTTGATATACTATTTCTTACAGCAAGTTTCAATTATATAGTATATATTTCTCCTCTTTTATACAATAAAATGACAAATTTAGGTTGTGTCATCTCCTAAAAGGAAGATTTGTTTGATTTGATTTTGAATGAAATTAAGGGGTTTGGGTTGCTATAATTTTATTCTCTTTTTAGGTTTTTCATTTATATATTTTTGTTGATGTTAAAGTAATAAATTTATACTGTAATGGTTAACTACTTTTGGAAATAAACTACCTCAAATTTTTAATCGTATGTTGTAAAACAACAATTTGAACATTTAAAAAAACTTTTTGTCTAAATATTTTTAGATGTTCACCGAGGAACAATGTGAGATGATTTCGTATAAGTTGGCAAAATTAACAGCAACTTTTGTGGTCAACGGGGTTTTACATATGTACCAGTCACTTCAAAGCTATTGAAAATGGCAAGGTTTTTGGTTTCTTTTTATCTGTTACAAACAGAAAGGGGTGCGCGATGTTATAGATGACAGCTTTTGATAACAATTTGATTTAGCATATTCGTTAAGTTTAACTGTGTATTGTTATCACTCAGGTATCTTGATGATATAATCTAGTATCTTAATATACTCATTTCTCTTCTTTCCAAATATGTGCTTATTTTTCACGTAGGTTTTCCTAGTCTATTAAATTAGTTTTGGACAGAATTTGGAGAAATGAATTTTCTATTTACTGTAACTCAGAAAACTAAAAGATTTGGTATGATGTTCTGTGAATTGTACATTGCATCTTTTACATATATCTTTCTCTTTTAAGATTCGATGCTTTTTGCTCTGAACCTATCTGAAACTTTCACTATGTACAATAAATTCAAGGACATTAAAAACCCGATTTAATATTAATAAAACTACAAAAAATTGTAAGATGTGGTAAAATATTAAATCAAAGTAGCTAAAAAGTTACATAATTATTAAATTATTATTTAAAATGCCCATGCAATGTTAAAAAAAGTTATTTTAGCTAACTTATGAGTTAAATTTAAAAAAAATATTTTATCTAATTTAAAAACGTACGAACAGTTTGTTATATTTTTCGTTTCAATATCAAAAGGAGCTCGTTTAGTTTTTGAAAAGCTCTGTAGGTGTTGCTCTTGAAAATAAAAGCTTTCGGTGGTTTTCAGAGGATTTAATCTTTTACAGCAGCTCCAAAAAAAGTTGATGCTTTATTTTCAGTAACTATAACTCACGTTCTTTGGAAATGATTTGATTTAATCAGGTATTACAAGAACTAAGAAAAAATAAATGTTCTCATCAATATTAATAAAATCTTCAAAATTTCAAGGTTAGGAAAGCAGAATCTTCAAACGGTTTCAAGGTTAGTTTCAAGGGTTTATTCTAGAAGGTAACTCTCACGAACTGGGTTATCTTCATGAACATTCTCTGATATCTCAGGTAATTATTATATTGGTTAAAACAGAGAGGTTTGCAATTTTTCGTTTTACATTTCCAGGCGGAAGATAGAAAATAGGTGCTTTTAAAATAGTAACTTTTTTTTTTTTTTTACAGACATCAAATCTACCCGTGCTAAGGATTAGAATCTTTCCGTCGCAAAATTTAGAAGGAATAAATAATACCAGGATTCGAAGTCCGAAATTGACGTGGGTAATTTTAAGAGATAATTCTGCCCGTAAATTTCTCAATTTAAAATATCAAAATAGGATGTACAGTAGCCCAGAAATAAAATAATTTACACTTAATTCGAAATTTTTTCCTTGTTTTTCAATGAGCACCAATAAATTTCGAAAACATACTGCATAATCCTTGTAGTTTATTTTATAACTGGTAAGAAGTGCTTTCTCATGTTTTCGAAACAGCGTCGTATCTCCTTTCCATCAGAACTACAACATGCAATATAATATCATTTTTTGTATTTTATGACTATTGGTTCTTTCTCTTTTAACAAAACAAAAGAGATAATAGTTAGAAAAAAGTTTTACAGTAATTAAAAGTAAATCCTTTATGGGTCTTTACCATTTAAGATGTTTACTTTGTTATCGAACAGTAGTTCCGAATTTTGAAACACTTTCCTGTTTAGCAGCTCCGGCCGGCAGAAATAGGACACAGGAAGTGTATGGTAATCTTAAGCAATTGCTTTTACGGAGCCATTTTCTAAGGGTACCTTCAGAATTTGGCTAACAACCATTTTGGAGCAGACCCTTAAAGTTTCATAAGTTACAAATGTGCAGAATATTTAGAGTTATGTTGTTACTTCAGATAACAGCAAAATAAATTTCTGAAAATGTTTCGGAATTTACATGCGCCGTTAGAAACATAATATAACTAATAAAGATTACTTTGAAGGACAAAAATAGTTTGTTTATTATAATCGGGTTTCTCATCAATTGAAAAAATACTTATCAGTATGAAAATTAAAAATTCTTAGTTTTTTTTTTTATTAGCTTTTAGTTTAAGTTAAAAACGTTGAACTGAAAAAATATTGAGCACTTTTTGTCTTTTGAAGTCATTAAACGACGTTTGTCACTTTTTGCTTACTAGGTGCTAATTTATACAAGAACTACAGTCATTATTCACTAAACGTTTTTAGTATAATTTGTATTTTACCTCAATTTTATACAACTAAATACGGAACAAGAAGTTAGATATTTTATCTCAACATAATCTTATCGTAAAATTGCATTATTGTAAAGTCAACGATACACATATGCTTGTATTTTTTTTTTTTTTGTAGGATTTAGTAGCTTTATTTCAAAGTCTCTCCATTCTTAAATGAAGAGAAAGAACTCCAAAGATTGGTGGAATTAAATGGGAGCTTTATTTTATGAGTAGATAAATGTTCTAGAGAGAAGTTTCTCACGTCAACATTGTTTGGTCTATGATACAGAAGGGTAACTCGCTCTGACATTTTCTGTCTTATGCAGCATTTCCAAATGGAATATATATATATATATATATATATATACACCTATTTTAACATACTATGTACACCTTGATCTATCTGAATGATCTCATTGTTATTTTTTTATTTCATGGTTGCTTCGTGTAAACTGATCAACAATGAGATATGAAAAGGACAGACATTTTGACAGAATTGTTTCGAAATGCACATATCTGATTTTCCATTATGTTACAAAAGCTTATAAGCAGAACGAAAAATTATTCAAATTTCTACACAGTTCATTGTTCTTCAATGAACAACATACTGGTCTCAAATTTTTTTCGATATCTGCCTGACTTCACCATGGCCTAATGGTAGGACTGCGCTCATCAGACATAAAATCCGAAACTTCATTCCACCCGTTGTTGAACCACTAGAGGTGAATGTTGCGCTTCTGCATGCATGTTTGCCAAGGTGGGTGCTTGGGAGTTTTCCATCCTTGCGACGCGTGAATATGGCCCACAATTTATGAAAAGTCCCGGAAGGCAGCTTACGGAGTGGATATTAAAATACCTACAATCCAAATTAAACTGTCCACTACGCGGAGTCGAAAGACATCTCTTTCTGTGAGACTCATGAATCAATCAACTTTTAAATAAATAGCTGTTTATGCTGCCGTAGAATATGCTCAAGCTATTCTGTTGTAAATAGGATATTGAATTCTCGAAATCTGTTTCTAGTTGTGTGTAACTTCGAATGTTAGTTCATTAAATGCTGCATAATAGATTGTTTGAGACCGACTGATCAAACATTAGTACTGAAATGTCCTATTTATACGTATAGATGTTATATATCGCTAGACTGTATGATGCACGAAAACATGCAGTGATACGGTGAACAAGCAGTTAGTGCGAAAATAGAGTGTGAAAATTCATTGTGTTTAATGATACATCAAACCACTTATAGTAATTCATCACATTTTTCAACAATCAACATAAAAATCTTAACATTTGAATTATGATACATTACTTAAGTCATACGTAAATTCAGAATAACATTGTCTATGTAAAGAGATAAGAGATAGCTAAAAATTCTCCAGTAGTATTCTGGTCAATGTTGCATGAAGAGAATGTTATCAAACAGATGTGCGGACCTTGTCATTTGATCAGGGTCTGAAATTACGAAGCGATGGATGTGTTAATTTTAATTAAGATAACTGAATTGAAAAAAGAAATAATAAAGTAGTTAAACAAAAAATTTTGACATCATATCGTAAAAGACCTAAGTCTATTGCTAGGCATTTTATATCCATCAGGTAAATTGTTTTCCAGAACTGTTCACAGATAGTAGGCCGTATTCATGCATTACAACGAAGAAAACCAGGCAAACTCCCAAATTCTCTCCATCAGAAATACATAAAGAAGAAGAAGCGCAAGTTATTCCTCGTTGTTTAACAACAGATAAGATCGAATTCGGGACGCTTCCTCTCTGAAGAGAACTGTTCTCGGCCTTTTGGCAAAGAACGCAGCAAAAGATAAGGAAAAATAGTCCAATGATTACATATAATCATAAGCTTTCTTTGAAACCTTTTAAAATCAGAAGTAAGTCTGAGTTAAACAATGACAAAAACTGACAAAAGCATGATAACATTTCAGCATTTAACAGGTTCATCATATTCCCAGTTGTACACTTGGAGATATTTTTGCAGAACTTAAATTTGCAAAATATAAGGACAGTTTGCCTATTTTCAAATATTTTCTACGAAATTTTTTTTCTGTGTTAAAGTCAAATCACCAACAATAGGAATCTTCTCACAACATAATTAGATTTTTTAAATATATTCCTTTCATTTTAGATTCCAAAATGATGATATATAAATTTAATTAGATTTTTTACTTAAGAAATTTAAAGAATACATTTGAAGATTTTTTTCAAACTTCCCATCGCTGTAATATTTTTGCTTATTTTGAATTTATTCTAAAGAAACCGTCTGTTCACATAGAAACTGCTCCATAATTCCGCAATGTTTATTCTCAGAGATTAGATAAAAACTGAGTTATGACTCTTTTTAATCTTCAAACATAAAACACCTGATTTTAAATTTACAACCGTAATCATATTTAAAAAAAGTTCGATAACTTCTGTGGGACCTTACTCTTGAACCCTTGAGACCTCAGGTGATATAGATGGAGATAAGAATTAATAAAGATGGAGATAAGAAAATAGATAAAGCAACTGAGTTTATGTTTTGTTTACAAATATTTTTTGTACAGAAAAAAATTATAGAATTGAAATTGATTATGGAAATTGCATAAGGAAAATACCTTTATTCTCGAATAATTTGAAGTGAACTTTTGTTATATATATATATTATACAAAGGGTACTAGACATGAAAAAAAATTTAAAAGTGGATGTGGATTTCGAATTAGTGCAAAGAACCATGAACGAGTGAGTCGAACCTATAAACTGAAGGCCAGAGGAATAACCATTCAGCAACTCGGGACTGGTTGGTTGGTTTGTTAGTTGCTCAACGGTCATTTTTTGCGCACGAGAGCTAATTAGACTGGGACCTACGGTTTAAAGTGGAATCCGAACTACTAGAAACATCCATGCCCAAGGTGAGATTCGAATCCACGAACTGTTGAACCGAAAGCAAGATGGATAATCATTAGACTGCCAGCTCGGCCTCGCGACTGGCAAAAGAGAGTAATATATCTCTATATGGAAAGGCAAATGTGTTAGTTATATAATTCAAAATTGGAATATAAGCGATCGTGGAAAACTTCCAGTCACAAATGAAGGCAAGAGTTACGATTATTTTGAAATCAAATTCTCACACAACTAAGGTAAATCGTCACTTGTATACTTTGAAATGTCAGAAACGGTTAAGGGTAGTTCCAACATATTTTGCTTATGCAATCAATTGTTTCACCTCTTTCGATAAAGTTCAAAAATATCAATTCAGTTTTATCGAAACGGATTTGACTAGGGCAATAACTGAATAGAGCAATGCATTTTTTGATGCAGCGCTAACTCTAAATTTCGACGATATTTGATCTGATCAAAGAGAAAAGTAAATTATATATATATAATTAGATAAGGTATATATATATCTTACGGTAAAAGTGATAAATCCGGTGATTATGTATAATAATCGGGGATTATAAATAATCCTAACAAAACTTGGTAAATATGATAAATTATTGAATACTTATTTATTTGACCGGTAAATGGTAAATAAATATAATCACCAACACATAGTGAAGAATTTAATCAATTCCAATTATTTTGTAAAAATAATGATATTTTATTCGAAAAAATTTATATTTTTTCATGTTATATAAACATTTCTTACTTAAGAATTTAAGAAACATGATGACTTAGAATAAAACTTACAAATATATCTCAATTTAAATAACAGTGGCTCTTTTGTACGTTCATTTCAGTAGATAGTTTAGGACAGATGTATTAGATAATAACATAAGTTATATATATGGCGTAAAAAGTATTGAAAAAATACAAAGTGATCAAAATTACGAAAAGTAAAATAAACGCTAGATAGTAGTTATTCCAGTATATATCTTATTTAAATAAAACCGAACTTTAAATTAAAAATTAATTAGTACTTATAGATAATTTTATGTCTTTCTCTCTTGTGGTAACCATTTTTATAACACTCTATTAGAAAAACTACTTAACTCACATGAATCTGATTGTAAGATCCCCAATAACAGTCTTCCCGTGATGCTTTACAACGGCATACGTCATAATAATAGCCATGCAGCTAAGTAATCTGAATGCGTTTTGTAAAAGTTAGACTTTTATTGCATTCTCCATTACGAGTTAGGGATTTAAGTGGCAAATATGATAAATATTCAGTAATTTATCGCGTTATTACCAAGTTTATAGTGGCGATTATGATTAATCCCCAGTAATTAACATAATCATTTACCGATAATTATACATAACGTAAAAAAGTTTATTATATTTACCGTAACATGTTATCATTCAAACAATGGTTGGAATGCCTTTTAAAGTAGGTTCGAAAACATCTTTACCAAATGACTATAAAATATCATAGAACCGAAGATATAATGATCCATTGCTGTTGTTGTTGTTCTCGTATGACAGCTAGGCAGGCGGACTGGGGTGCGCTGCTCCACTTTTCCAACTGAACCGTATTTGGTGTGGAGTCCGACTTCTTCAGTACACACACATGCCATAGGGACCCGTTTATAGGGTAGGCATCCATTCACACACAAGAAAAGGACAAAGACAGGATAGAGAAAGAACATCCATGCCTGAACCGGGATTCGAACCCAAAAAAGGAGGACCTCCCTATACGTAGTCAGGCATGATGACCACTAGACAAGTTGGCCGACTAATGACTGTTGACATTGCTAAATGACTGTTTACCTAAAATGAATTTTGTGATTTAAAATGAGAATGATGAAGTGATCCATTTTAATAGGACAGATACTCTAACTAGGCAAAGGCAATATATATATACAGTGGTGGCCAAAATTGTGGACACTTTTGGAAATTTTTATGTTTTTGAACTTTGTATGCTTATAGAAAGCGTTACGTTTCACAAAATGCAAACTTGTATATATCATTTTAAGGAGAATTTATTACTGAATCTAATACAAAACACAAAATTCAATTATTTGCAATACAAAAAAAGTTAAACGATAATAGTTATCGATATACATTAGATAGTGATGATTGCAGTGAGTTATCAGTACTTAGTAGAGTACCCTTAATTTTTGATTACAGCTTCACATCGACGTTTCGTTGAGCTGACAAGAGTTTTAAGCTCTTCTTTCGTTATTACATGATGCTAGGAAACAATTATAGTCTTAATTAGCTCTCTTTTATTTCATGGGCGGACAAGAGTTTTAAAACC
Source organism: Latrodectus elegans (assembly GCA_030067965.1). Classification (NCBI taxonomy): domain Eukaryota; kingdom Metazoa; phylum Arthropoda; class Arachnida; order Araneae; family Theridiidae; genus Latrodectus; species Latrodectus elegans. The sequence goes on from CM057817.1 coordinate 54,288,820, forward strand.
TGTTTCTTACACACTGAAATTACGAGTAGGAATTTTTGTAAAAATTTTTAATATTTAGTCAAGAAGCAATGACATCAAATAAAAGAGTATATTAGACACCTAGAAAGAGATGTAATATTATTGTGTTACAAGAAATTGCTCTTTCCTATGCTGAAATTGTAAGACAGGTGGGTGATTCAGTGACTACATCTGGAGTCCGAAAGTTTTGTTTACGATATCAGGAGACAAATTCATTAAAAAGACAAAGAATGAAAAGGTCGAAAAAGGTGCACCACATCTATTGATGACAGAAGAATAAAAAGACTATGTCTCCAAGATAGAAAAATGTCATCAGCGGCCATCAGAAGTGATCTGAATGATGCTGGTGTTTCTGTCAGTTCAAGAACAATCAGGAGAAGATTAACAGATGTTGGACTGAGAGGTAGATTTGTTTGTTTGTCGCTCAACGGTCATTTTTTGCACACGAGGGCTAATTAGACCACGAAAAATTAAAGTGGATTCCGAACCACTACAAACATCCATGCCCAAGGTGGGATTCGAACCCACGAACTGTTGAACCAAAGGCAAGAGCGGACTGAGAGGTGGAATTCCACGAAAAAGCCTTATCTTAATTTTCAGCAACGATAAAAAAAAAAAAAGACTACAGTGGGCAAAAGAACACATTAATTGGACAGATGATAAGTGGTCACAAGTTATATGGAGTGATGAAACTAAAATATCGTTATTCGGTAGTGATGGGCGAAAACATGTAAGATGTAGAATACAAGAGCTACATCCTGATAGCATTCAAGCAACTGTGTTATCATTTGGTCATGCATGTTAGCAGATGGTAATGGTCGCCTTCATGTCATCGATGGGACACTGAACTCCAGAAAATATATTGACACTATTCTAGAACCAAAACTTCTACCTTCCACCAGAAATCTCTTTCCCAACAATGCTTTTTTTATTTTTCAGCAGGATTCTGCTCCTTGCCACACGGCCAAAATATCGAAAGAGTGGTTTCGTACAAAGATCATTAAATTGTTGTCATGGCCAGGAAACAGTCCTGATCTTAATCCTATAAAAAATTTGTGGCACCGTTTGAAAATTCTTGTCCGAATGAGACGCCCATCAAATAAAAGGGAACTAATTGAGGCTATAATTGTTTCCTGGCATCATGTAATAACGAAAGAAAAGCTTAAAAACTCTTGTCAGCTCAATGAAACGTCGATGTGAAGCTGTAATCAAAAATAAAGGGTACTCTACTAAGTACTGATAACTCCCTGCAATCATCACTATCTAATGTATATCAATAACTATTATCGTTTAACTTTTTTTTGTATTGCAAATAATTGAATTTTGTGTTTTGTATTGAATTCAATAATAAATTCTCTTTAAACTGATATATACAAGTTTGCATTTTGTGAAACGTAACGCTTTCTATAAGCATACAAAGTTAAAAAACATAAAAATTTCCAAAAGTGTCCACAATTTAGGCCACCACTGTATGTATGTATATATATATATATATATATATATATATATATATATATATATATATATATATATACAGAGAAAGAAAGAGAGAGAGCTAAAGAAAGTTTAAAATCAAAGTTAAAAAAGGCATTGTGAGAGTTACAAAGCTTAAATTTTCTTTTGGTAATATTGGTGGCGCAGTGAAACTACGTGTGCTAGATGTAGAAACACGGCGGCCAACTTGTCTAGTGGTCAGCGTGCCTGAGTACGGATAGGAAGGTCCTGGGTTCGAATCCCGGTTCAGACATGGATGTACTTTCTCTATCCTGTCTATGTCCTTTCCTTGTGTGTGTGAATGGAGTATGAATAATGCCTACCCTATAAACGTGTCCCTATGGCATGTGTGAGGTTGCGATGGTGGCCCACCCCCTGTGGTGCACCCGGGGCAACGCCTCGGCGGCAAAGAGGTCACTGTTTCTGGCCAGTTCCTTGGGTATCAGGAAACAATAGATTAATAGACTATGTTGCAGCAGTTGTAACTGTCTAAAATCTGCCATAGGAAAAAAAAAAAAAAAAGAGCGAAAAGTGATGTACGAAATTTATTACCCATTATATTAGAAATTCAAAAGTAAGACATGTAGATTTTAGGAACAACCAGAAATCAGTTGACAATTTGTCAAGAAAAGTTCATTTTTCTTGAAGATTTTCCAGATCAATCAGTATCACTTTGTGATTGTTTTGGAAATCATAATTCAGAAAAATCAATATTAACGATGAGTTTTTGAGACAGTGAAATTTAAGATAAATGCAAATAGTGTTTTAAATATCACAATAGTCTAATGTATGTAACTAAGTAAACGTACATGTAAATATACTTTTTTTAGAATATAGGATTAGTTAGTTAGACACGGAAGTATTTTTTAACTATCAAGACAAAAATTACCCACAAGTACTAATTAATACTTAATTTAAAATTCTGTTTTGTGTAGATAAAAAAGTATTTACTGAAATAACAAGCTAAGCTTTATTTGTAATAATTTTGATCATTTTGTATTTTTCCAAATTTTTTTACACCAGATATATAACTTATGCTGTTATCTAATAGACCTGTCTTAAAATAGAGCCTCTGTTATTTAAATTTTTAAATTGTGAGATTATTGTAAGTTAAGTCATCATAATGTTTTTTTTTCAAAAATTTTTTAGAAAGAAATGTTTAATATCGTATGAAAATATTAATATTTAAGAATTAAAGTATCATTTCCTTATAAAATAATTGAAATTTATCACATTGCCTATTACGAGTAGGGGATTATATATATTTATCATTAAAAGTGAAAAATATTCAATAAATTATCACATTTACCGAGTGTTTTGTGGGTATGATCAGTTATTACATATAATTACCGAATAATCACTTTACTGAAATATATATAATAAATGTGTGTAATTAAACCAAATACTATTTCCTAGATTAAAAATGTTTAGCCTCACAACTTTTTTTTTTTTAATTTATCGCAATATTGGTTAACTTTTTTATAAAATATTTTGTCGGATAATCCAGAGATGTATAATATTGTAATTTAAATCAATAAATTTTACAAAAAAAAAAAAAAAAAAAAAAAAAAAAAAGCCTACAAAATGTAAGAAATGCGCAACCATTTACTAATAGTAAAAAAAAAAGTGCCAGAGAAGACATTTTTCTCTATTTGGCTTCATGCGCACAGTTCGAAAACTTCAATTTTTTTATTCATACTTTTGCAAATCAAAGAGCTTCAACTGGAAGTAAAAATCTAGTCTCAGAATTGGAAATACAGAATTCAGTTTTGTAATTTCTTCAATTATATTCGTGTAATCAGGAAAGTTGCTCCCGAATCACACGTTGTAATTGTCTGTTAATTTGAAAGTCCAATGCTTCTATCTTTCCTACACAAATTGGAATTATGTAAAGACGGAGTTTATTTCTTCTACTTTCATTTGTAATGTCGTACATTGCTTTTATGGATGATGAAAAAAAACATTTTTTGCGACTTATTTTTAGCTTTTTGTCTGAAAAGATGCCACACCCTTCTTAAGTATTAGCACGATTTTCAGTGAGTTGTCTGCAATACCGTACTGTGTTTTCTATGGTATTTATCCCCTCTCTGAATTTGTCGACACTTTAACGGATTTCTCTGTATTTCAGGAGTCAACCTGTAACTACAAGCAAACTCCTTCATTTTCAGCATAACTTCTTGCTTTGGACTTGTGTCTGTGAAGATAAGTTTTATTAAAAAAATGCACACCAATCGTGAAGATCTAATCTAGGTAGTCACCGTCAAAAAAACAGTAAAAATTTTTTTCCCCATTAAGAAAGGAAAACTATTTTTCCTAAAGATAAATTCCATTATTTATAGACACGTGTAAATATCATTGAGGACAAGATAATTTTATCGCAGTTTATTTTTATTTGAAAGTATTTGAATAACAGGAAAACATTCAGTTCAATAAACGATAGGAAAGTCTACGATATGCTTACAAAAGTATTTATTGAATGTGCACACTTGATTTTTAAATTAAAAGGTTCCCTTGATAATCCTGAGTTATTTTGGGTCCAACTGTATTGCAACTGTGTTATCCCGAAATATCTCCGTTGTAGCGGAATTTGTCATCAGAATTTGTTTTACCACCTGCTTTTTTAAGTTAGATTGAGGAATACTTTGAAAAAGAATTATCCTGTCATATAGGAATTGGCAATATCTGTAATGTTTTGGAATTTTTTGATAAATACTTCGAATGGAAATCGATGTTAAAGCTTTAATTAATAAGTATGCTACTTAAATGGTTTGACACCTGTAAAAATGAAACTCAACATGAAACCTGCATGTTTTATTTTAATTGCTCGTATTAAACAATGAAATAAAAATAGGAAGACTTGCAACAATTTAAAAGATATTTATAAGGTTAAAAATAAGATAGCATAATTTTTACAATAGAATTCCAAAGGAAGCAAAAATAGCTAAAGCATTTTTTGTTGAACTAACAGAATTGCTGTCATTTTTTTAAAAAATGATACAAGCTTTTGATAATAGAGGAAACAAAATAAGTATGAAGATTACATATAAGTACATTAAATAATAATTAAGACCAGTAGAAAGTATAAAGCTGTATGTGCGGTTTTCTCGTTGAAAAGTTTGATATATTATTAAAGAAAACTGCCATATGAAATTCAATGAAAATAAGTATTTCTTGGATACATAACAGAATCAAGTTTCAGTATTTTTTAGCAATTTGTAACAGACTCCTTTTCATAATGTAACAGTATTTAAAGAATGTAAAATGATAGTTCCAAATTTTGAGTTTATTATGAAATAAGTTAGAAGGGATTCATTCGAAGGTATTCATTAAAAAGTAATTAGCGATTTAATAAGGACACTTGGACAAGCCAAGCTCTCTAGCCGACGGCTATGCGAAATGAAGTCAGAAAACTGTGTCATTCGTTTAACCAGAGCACCACGAAGGTGAAAGTACGACTTTTCTTTAAGATTCCTCCGATAGATGGCACCACCAGAGAATCCACTTTCTCATTTTTTACATTTCTAAAGATGGAGGAAATTTTTCTCCACACCATTACACCCATGGTAACGGCTCAATGACTGACCACAGGACTTTCGATTCCACAGATTTAACGCACATACATTGCACGTACTCGTTAGATCTTTGGCGGCATTGGGAATCGAACTCAGGGTTTCCCGGAGGAAGACTGATGCCCTAACGACAAGGCTACCATAGCACTAATAACGGGAGCCACGGTGGCCTGGTTGGTTCACTAAATCCGTCGTGTTCACTAAAGGTGGCTGGGGCACATTAAAACTGAGCGTAATTGCAATGTCCTCCAAGTTAAATGATATTTCTAAAGGTGACAGGCAAAGAATTGGGGATCTTCTGCTTGGTCCTTGCTTCAAAATCAGGAAGACTCCATCCGGCTGCTTTCATCTAAGTGGTAGAGACAAATTCAGGGCTAGGTACAGGAAAACATGCTGGTGCAACAACGGCACTAATAATAAAATTAGTTTTTGAATAGAAAATTTAAGGTAATACCGAAAAATTCACCTTTTAAAGCAGATGTAATTACAAAAAAAGTTTATTTCTTTTAAGTGAAAATCCAGTAATATTCCGAAACCCATTATATATTTTACAAGGAAATTTTTTAGTAGTGCCAATTGTTTTTTTCCCCCCAATTCATATGAATGAAACAGCAAAAAATTTAATATAAAATTTTAGATATTCATAAACATGAATTTTATTACAAAAAGAATATTCAATAACGATTTACCATTGAAATAAATAAAAAAAAAAAAAAAATTTTTTTTTAGAAATTTAGATTATGTTGATAAGTTTCCAGTGGTCTAGACCAAAGACATTAAACACAATCAATCACTATAAATTTGAAATACGATTAATTGATGTGTTGACACCAGAGCTAGTATTCTCTTTAATACCCCTCGACCCACTATACTGATTTGTTTATTTATCGCTGAAGTTACTTTTTGAATAGGAGGGCCAATTACACCGGAACCTTTAGTTTAAAGTTGATTTTTAAACTACTACAAACATTCAAGCCCAAGTTGAAGTTCGAACAAACGAGCGCGTGTGGCAGCAGTGATCTCCAACAATGGCGGCTACTGATTTTGACAGGAACCACACTTCACAGAAGTCCATAAACTTAATCATTTGATACTTGATCAACATGTTATCTTCAAAATACATTTTGTTGTGATATGTCTTGTCTTTCTTACGGTTACAATTTGGGTGGCCAACACTATGCACAGAATTTTGATCCCGCATCCGCATGATATATAGGTACTTCACTAGTTACTATTGTTAGAATACGATGAAATTCACGCTTTTGGATCATGGGTGTTAACACAAATTGAATGTGACCCACAATAACTGAACATCATGTGGACACAAAACCCACTTTTCATTCCATAATGACATCAACATGCAAAACAATCGAATCACGGCGATTCAAACCCTCGTGAGAACACGACCGATCAACTACAATTTCTTTGTGCGATTGGTTTCGCTGCTTACTTCTCTCCTTTTATTTTAAATTTATTTTTTTTAAAACAGCGTTGTCTTGTATCTGGTAAGAAAATTTTCCCAGGAAATATTTATCTACAGAACGATATCTTAACACTTTTACGAGACCACACGATGTACTCACATTACCTGTCGCCAAATTCATGCAGGATGGTACCATCTTTCATGCTGTATGTATAGACAAGAAGTTTCTCCTTGAAGCTTTAACTGAAGATCAAGTGATAAATTGTGAATGCAAGTTTATTGGTATTCACGATCGCTATACACCAGATTCCAGCAAACTTTTGGTTGTTTGGATGGCTAAAGTTACGTACGTACAGAGACTCTGCATCTATTTTGGTGGAACTGAGAAAAGCCATTCGAAAGGTTCTCGATGGCATTAATACTGACATGTGCTAAATTCAGTTGTAATGGCATAATTACGCTTATCCCTGCTTAATATTTAGAGAAAGAGATCATGTAAGATTTTACACTTTATGTAAATGCACTGCATTGTGTTATTGTGCTTTGTGTTCGCCAGATTTATATAAATCATATCAACTTGCAGGATGGAATACAATTTATCGCTCATTTTTTAAACATTGTATTTTTAATGGAAAGAAACTACGAAAGTTCTCCGATTATATTATCACAAACCTCAATACTTTTTGAAGCTTACTCAGTTTATTTACTTTTTGAAGTTTGCACGAATTAAAGCATTTGTTACATGTACGTGTACACAAACACAAATATGCATTGAAATTATAATCACACTTCGCCTGTAAACAAGCTTCTGCAGCAAGAGTGAAGTTAAATATATTGATATTAAACTTGTTTAAAGAATATACATGTGATCTGAACAAAATTTTAAAGTTAAAAATTGCTATTAAGGTGGCTAGTAAATATAGCAAAAGAAACGACAAACACTGCATTCATAAATAATTTGAAAAATTCAGTTTAAGACTTATAAATAAATATAAAACTGACAAGCACCAGATGTTTAATAATTCAATAAAAAACCCGGGGTTCAGGTACATTCAAAGAGGAAGCGTTACACAAATTGTGTTAGAAGAACTACGCAAAAGTATTTACGTTTTATTACGAGTTAATTGAATGGACATCGCAACACAACTCTGTTATGAAAACAAGGGAAGTATATCTGCCGGCATTTCATAATTTTCAGCAATTCACTCATAACATTTCAACAATTCACTCAAAGCATTTACTGAGGTTGATATCTGGACCAAGTAACCGTGATTTGAAAAAAAACTGAGAAAATCGGAGTTTAACCCGGAAGAGGTTATAAACTCGTCACTCCGTACATTATTGAGGGCGGGCGTTCAAATAGATGTTTGGCATTTATGAATTTCTGGTTAAGGAGGCAGAAGTATACATGCAGTATTCTGACAGACAGGCATTCCTTACAATTTCATGCAACAAAAATGCAGTATTATATTATATCTCTTCCTGTATTCCATCCAATTAAGCGTTTGATACAGAAAAGTCATTTGCTTCGCAGTTTTTTCTTAACATAATGGTAGTTGACCTGTCACAGTTATAGGCCGATCTAGTTTTACATACTTAAATAGAATTATCAAAATTTATAAATTTCCTATTTGGGCTAAGGGAAATCCATGTATATGCACTAAGAAATATTTTCCCATTTTACTAAGTTGGTTGTTTATGAAAATTCAAGTCAATATGCAACTTTGGCACTTTTCTCAGAAAATAATGTTTAGTGGTTTTGTCATATAATAGGAAATTGTGTGAACATATGATATTCTAAATATGTTTAGTACATACAAAAAGATTGGATGTGCACAAGCAGTTGAAATTCAATTACATACAAAATAAATTTGATTACATAAATTAATGGTATTTTAAATAAAGTTTGCAACCTTAAAAAAATTGGCTTCATAACAGATTACAGATTTTCACTGGACACAATCACATTGTTTTAAAAATGCCTCAGTGGTCTATGTAAAATTGTCTCAAGGACAGAATGGGGTCCGCACTTGCCATTTACAAACTACTGCCTAAGCTTTTAATGACCTAATTCCAAAACATTTATGTAGTTAACATTGTAGTAAAAAAAGTGAGTAATGAAAATAGTTAATATTGTAAACATTCTTTAATATTTCTAATGACATAAATAAAATCCAATTTTATACAAAAAAGGGAGAGTGTTAAAATTTATTTACATTATTTTAACAATTTGAGTTGCTAAATTTATTACAATATTGATGCCAACTTTATAAAAGGAAATACCACAGTATACAATGACAGAAAATAAAGAAGTCAAAGTTCTCATTAAAAGTCAAATTTGTCAAATATTTTCATATTTGACAAATAAAATACAAAAATAAAACAAGAAATGTACAGAATACAAAAACCTATAAAATATTTTATAAATAAAACCAATTGAAACCACCTGACCAATGCTGAGGTTTGGTTTCTTTAAATTTCAGCTTATGTAAGCTGAAAATACTGTAAAATACATGACGTAAAACGTCATAATATTACAGTTAATCTTTAGTAAAGCAATCTGTTTATAGTTATTCTTGGAAGCTAGGTTATAATATGAGTATTTGGAAATATTACACAAAGAATATTCTCCTTTAGCATAGTATAGCTTTCACAAGATGCCTTTTTCTAAGGTGGAAAAATAAAAATATCTTGCAGTATTCAGGTAGCACTAAGGATAAAAACACTAGTTAAAAAGCATATCAAACAGTTCATGAGGCTGCGTTGGCCTGGTTGGTTAGGACGTCATTCTCATTACCAGAAAGAAGTGAGCTTAACTGAAGATCCATCGTGTTCGAAGATCTTAATGGTGGATCAAGCAGCTTAAAACTGGATGAGGTTGTAATGTCCTCAAAGTGAAACGATACATCTGAGGGTGACAGGCCAAGTATTGGGAGAAAATGACACACACACACACACTTGCTTTAATCTAATTGGTAGAGCTCAACCCCCAGATAGGTACAGGAAAGCATGCTGGTGCAATAACAACAAAGATATCACCACACAAACAACCTAATTTTGAAAATAAGGGCCGAGAAATTCTTAGTACCTTCTGCTAAGTTATTCATGACATTATTACTTAAAGATTGGTTACATATTGACATATATTCAGCATGAGATTCATAACATCAGAATTCCTTCATATATTTCCCACACAATATATAAAAGTAAATGCAATTACTTATGCAATGTTTCTCTTGTTCAGAAAACCTATTTTATCTTTAATTCTGACAAATATAAAACAGTTTCCAACACCAATGAAATTATTATTTGTGTCATCATAGTAAAATAATTAAGTCCACAAGTTAAAATCATCTAAATGATCCATTACAGATGCAAAAGATGAGTAAGTATTAAAAACTTTCCTCTCAGTCTTTGGCAAAATTTTTTCAAGCATAAATATAAGATGATGATGTATACTTGTAAATGATGATCCAAATGATAAGGAAATGTCAATCCAATCTTTTATACAATTCATAGAAGTGACATCAGTGCCAGTAAAAAGAGTCGGATTTTGAAGCAGTCCCCTGGCAGACATCACACCTGTAATTATTTAAATATAATACCAGCATTCAAATAAATTATCAAACAACAGTTATAGTTTATACAGTTTTCTAAAAATATGGAACTTATCTAAGAAAGTTCTTAACAAGGAAAAATATTCAGAAAGTTAAAATTGTTGTTTTTTATTAGAACAAGCGTTTGTAGTGCTGTACGATGGAAATTTATTTACTCAAAATACCCTGCCAAGGAAATTACTTTGCTATTAGAAATAAAGAAAGAAGATAAATACAAAAAAAAAAAAAAAACAGTAGAATACAATTTTTCCAATATTTACGAAAAAATTATATTCACAAATATAAAAAAAACAAGTTTGTTTTGGCTAATTTCTTAAAGGTTTCTTTAAGTTTAACTTCAAATAAAAAAATTAATATAAAATATTTAAAATAAAAATTTGAAAAATAATTATTTTAAAAATATAAGCTATCCAAAAAATATTGTTTTGAAAAAAAAAATGTTTGCAAAGGTTTTTGTAACCTTTTATTATTTATTTTTATATCGAAGAACATCTAATTGAAAACTTGGTTCATACTATATTAAAGCTGTTGACTAAAAGTTTAGTCATATAATGATTACTAAAGCATTCTTTAACAAATTAAGATTTGCAGTAATAAAAAGATAATTCACATCACAATATTTATTAGTTACTAGGTATTTCAGATATGGAACTTTTTGAAACTTAATGGTTAAGCAACATTTTTTATTTTACTTGAAATTTTCTTAAAACATTATTTCATTATCACCATTGGATTAAATTAAATTTAGGGTAGAGTGGTTCCAAAAGGACCTATCATTGTTACAAAAAGTCTATTGTAGTGTACCCTGAAAAGAAAGGCCTTATTTAAAAAGACCAGTAGCTGAAACAAAATTCTGCAGATATTTAACTGGGATATCCTGCATCATCCAAGGTTCAATTAAATGATGACCCAAGTGTTCAAATCTTTTTGAGCAGAAAAAATTTCACATATAGAATATGTGAAGAAATTTCTTCCATATATAGTAAGAAATATCCTCTGTATATAACCCCTTTAAGTGGGATCATGCAATACTCGTATTATGGTGAGATGCCTCTTAAGGTGGCAGTGTCTTGTAAGAAGCACCACTGCTCTCCTTAAACAGTGCTTTAGTAGTTTTTTTTTTTGTCTTTTATACTAGCACAAAAACTACTTAATATTTTTGCATGCATTCGATCATAGGTGTTATACAAGTTCAGTAACTATTGTTTCCTGAAGAGATTAAATACACAACTTCTGATCAGTTCTTCTGAAATATCTAGCACTGGTTCAGGACAAAAATTGGTTGTTGATCCAGCCTTTGCTAACTCCCCAGGTAATTCATTACCAGGAAGACCAGAGTGCCTGGGCACCCCTACTAAATTATTCTAAGCTTATTTGCAGAGTAAGGTAGCATTCCCAGACAACAGAATTTAAAGGAGACTTCCAAAAAGACCGTAATTCAGCTTGAATGTAAGAACAAATAATTATTCGTTTGTGAAAATAGCCTTTATCCAGGCATATTTTTCTGCACATGAGAATGGCAATTTTCTGCTTGGAATACAGCAGTAAGTTTTCTCAAAAAGAATGACAACTTTTCACAATCAACTGGACAGCAAATACCAGCTCAAGAATTAGAATTCATTTTTGAGCCATCAGTGTAATATTAAGTACAATTTTCCCCTAAGGGAAATTGGATTTTGCGCATAAGGCTTGTCAAAAGGATGTTTAACAATCACATAAACAGTTAGCATTCTTATAAAAAAAATTACATTGCATCCACACATTCAGGTTTCCTAAAGACAAAAATCTAAAGGAATCCTTCCACTCTCCTGCATTTTTAAGTCTTTTCATACAAATTAGAGCTTTTGTTTCATTACAAATATAAAGAGAGTGCACCCCAAGAAAAAGCTCAAGTGTAAAAGTGAGAGTTGCTTTAACACACCCAGAGCTATCTACACAAAACCTTTGAACCTTTGAATTCACTAAATATGAAATAGCATATTAATTTCTTATTTTAGACCACCAGACTACTGATCCATAAGTAGGAAGAGTTACATGATCATGTGTGATTCCAATAGCTTTGTGATTTAAGCTCAAGTTCTTCCAAAGGCATTTTTACATACCCAGAAAGCTTTTTTCACTCTTTCAATACAAAAGTTGAAATGCTTGTTCCAACTTAAACTCATATTAAAAAAAAAAAAAAAAAAAAAAAACTCTAATAATTTTATTTCTTTATAACAAATTAATCCCTGACCAAAAAAGTTATTTTTATCAGATTAAGATTTTTCTTCTGTGTGAAGGCAATCGTAGTAATTTTTTAGGATTCACAGGAGAGATCTTCATTATTACACCAAGTCTCAACTTGTTTGAGGGCATTGGACGTTATGCAGGGGATCTTTTTGCCATGTTAACAAAAAACAGTTATGCCAAAATTATCACTGTTATATTGCTACCGAATGAAAATAAGAAAAATAACCTTCCATGAACTACCAATAAAGCATTTTCTAACATATAAATATGATGCTGATGCACTTAAATTGTAAAATCTACAATTTCCATTAATTTATATTGAATATTTGGTCAAATTTTGTTTGGTTAGTGTTGATTTATGGTAATTTTTTGTACAAAAGTGCTAACTAAAATAGAACATACAAATTAAAGAGTATCCTGAAACATTTAAAAAATTCAATCCTCAATGTAGAAATCAAATCCACGAAATGTTGAAACAAAGGCTAGACCATTCGATTTTCAGATTTAAGATTCAACCTTTTTGGGAAGAAAAATAGAGTTAATACAGTTTTTAAAAGTCTTCCACAAAAAAGCTTAACTTTTCTGTAAAAAACTTGAGACTATTTTAACAACTAAAGAACTTTATTATGTTCTTGCAGAGATATATTTAATGATAGTAAAGATTTACTGAATCTGAAAAATGATGCATTTACTGACTAGTTGTCATTAAGATTAGAGAAAGATTTCAATATTTTATATCAATTTTTACTGTTTTGAGCAAATTAATGAACTTTATAAAAAATTTCCTTTTTGTGAATTTCCTTATGAAAAAATCCTAATACATTAAATGATTTATCATTTTTCTATTTTTTAAATTAAGGTTTAATAAATAGATAAATTTTGGTGCATCAATATACATAATAGACACATTTCATGCCAATCCTCATATGGCCCTAAGTGTTCTTTATTAATAATTCAATAAGCACAAGTAAAGATACACTGTGTTGCGATTTACAAATCCAAGATAATATTAATAAGAGTTTTCAAAGCTTTAGTACCATGATTTTGACATTTTCTTTTTAATCAAAGAAAAAGAGATGAAACTATTTTGAAAGTATTATATTTAGCAGTGATAGCTATTCAAGGGGAATGAGGCAACTACAATGAGGGAATAGAGGAAATAACAAAATCAGAAGAAAAGAAAGAAGAGAACAGATCTCTGGGGTACTTCGGGATTGCGACACTCTTGTTTACTTAAAGTAAGTAAACCCAACTGTGGGGTATTGTAACATATGGTGATGAGCTTCACTTGTGAGTCACACCTGGTGAGCTTCACTTGTAGAAGGCTATATTGAGTGTCATGTTTTTGAGTGACTGAAATGACCAACTCTATCTATTGGATTAAACCTGTCATTTCATTAGACTTAAATTCAATAGAAAATATTTGAGACAAATTACTGCTTTGAGTCTACCATAAATATTGAAAGAAAAGCGAAGTAAGTTTTTTTTTACCTTTACTTCAAATTTCTTTATTTCTCTTTATTTCAAACCCACCTTATTTTTACTTGTTTTCTCTGAGAAGATACTTTTCTTTCAAGTGTAATTTTTAAAGGAAAAACAGTATATGTGTTGCAAAAGTTTAAAAATATGGGAATAAATTTAAAGTCTTTAAAATAGCTATCACAAAAATTGAAGACCTTGGCTATTATGTGAATTGAATTTACTAAGAACTTCATTAACAAAATGAATTGTCCAATGAAATGCTAGAAATCATAAATGAAACTAACAGTACAGCATGCAGATATTACAATGAAAAACACTGATTATATGCATATATATATATATATATATATATATATATATATATATATATATATAAAACTCATTGTCAGAGTGATACATATAATATGAAATACAGTTTTCAACTGATTATACAAAAGGAAAAGCAATATGATGCAAATAGTTAATTAAATTTAAATTTCTAAATTTTAAAAAAAGAAAAAAAATGTAATGCATTTACTCAAAACTTAACTTTTAAGTAAATATAAGACTTTAATCACATCACAGAAAATTCAAGAATACTGTTAGGTTATATTGAAAGCATATGATTACCTAGAGAAATATGTATGGGCACATTTGAGAATGGGAAATAAAGTCTGTGTTTTTACCTACATGAAATAAATCTACTTCTGGGAGAGAAATAAAAATGTACCCATTTCAAACAAATAAGACAAAAATTGTTTCAAACATTTCTTAGCACAACCTTACAGATTCATAAAAAATAGCATATGAAATTGTAAATATTATAGCAACGACTGCAAAAACAAAAGAAATTCAACATTTTAAAACTTCCTTTGCAGTTATTTTTAAATAATGCTTATTAAAAAATGTTATGTTCTACCTATTTAAAAAATAATATAAAAAAGAATTTTCCAAAGAATGTAATTTATATAATATAATTTAAACATGAATAATAATAATAATATCACAGTATTTACATAAAAGCTAAACAAATCACAACTTGTATCTTATTCAAGTTATTGATAAGAAACAGCTGAATACATATAAGGAACTCTATCATTTTAAAAAACATTATCATAACTAAAAATTTGACCCAGGATACTATTAATCTGTTTGCCAAAGATAATGTTAGAAAAATAAGTATTTAGACATTACATTTCCCATTTTTTGCACGTAAGATTAATTAATTAAAATCTACAGCTTAAAATGATCCTGAACTATTACAAACATCAATGTCCAAAGTAGGACTCAAACATGTGAACCATTCAATCAAAGGACAGAGTACTAAATATTCATTTGATAATTTGACTAACAGCATCAAATCTTAAAAGCACAGGATATTTTTTAACCAATATGATTTACAAGAAAAAATGAAATTGAAATTTAAAATTTATTTTAAAGTTATTTGGGTTAGCAGGATGTTAATCTAAACTAATCATAATGAGGTTCAGAAATAAGTTAAATTCTGTAAACCAAATGAGGTTCTAAAAGCCATGTTTTATAAAGAATTAGAGAATGCTAGTGAAATTTGGATCTAAGTGACGGCTATATAAATATTATCCTCTTTATGGCAGCTAATGTTCATTCTTATAACTTTCCCTTATTTTGTAAATATTTTATTTTATTCGTTTAAAATATATTTGCATTTGTAGCTATCAGTGTTCTTTTGTAATTTAATATTCACATAATAACACATATAATCTCATTTCTACACATTATTTAATCAATCTTGCTTAAAAAAGTAATCTTTCTAATCAGGAATTGGTGGGGACAGATCTTGCTGATAGCACACTAAGTTCAAATAAAACAGAGTCAGCATTAAAGTATAATTATAACAAGTCTTTATGGAAAAGAATTATTAAAATCATTGTTTTAATCTTAAAAAATGATATTTCCACTCAAGCTTCTATAATGTAAGCATATTTTTTACTAATATATTTATAATGTATAAGCTTTTAATAAAGAAAATGATATGTGATAAAAAAAATCAATTGAAACTCAAAGTTTATTTCTAAGGTTCATTAGTGAAGTTTGAATTTGAATGACTACTATATAAGTTTGTTATTTTTTTTATTACAGTTAACTTTTTCTTTATTAATCTTTTTTAAAATTTTGTATGAATATTTCATTTATTGATAATACATTTGCATTTATAGCTTTCAATGTTCTTATGTAATCAAACATGCAAGTAACTATCACTTATAATCTAATGAATATTACTTAAAGTCAATCGATGACTAATATCCAAACACAGTTTTATTCATATCTAGTTTTCCATCATGTTCTGTCAGAATTCTTGAATGGTCAAAAGCATATGCAATTTCTATTTATAAGCAATACTCTCAAAATTTATATGATGTTCAATCTATGCTTAAAGATATTGGACGATTGAAAAAATACATTTATTTTATTATTTATGTCAACTGTGTACCATATTCAGTGCTTTGAAGAAGGCCAAAAATTGATTCAATGAAAGTTTTCAAACACAAGATTCAAATTTTTATTTGAAACTGATACAGTTAAAAAAAACTGTATTAGGTTCTCTTGAATACATTTTTCATAAATTTCATAAAGGAATAAAATTAATTTATCAAACAATTACAGATGAAATTTCTTTAACTTGGTATTATAATTAAATATTTATAGTATAGATCCTGATAATAGAAAATTATAAAGTTCTAAATCTCTGGGAAAGTATTATACGAAGGAAATTACTCCAAGTTAAAAAAAAAAAAATTAATATTTATATAACAAAAAGAAAATTATGTTCTTCCTCTATATAATCAATCAAATACTATAAAACTGACTTACCATTGACTGCTGTAACATTTTGGAAATTCACAGCATCATTTAAATGGAAAATATCCCCATTTCCCACAACTGGTATCGATAAATTTTCTTTAATCAGTTTTATCCCAGCAAGGTCAACAGGTTCATTTCGCTGAAGTTTTGTCCTACCATGAATAGTTATCCATGACGCACCAGCTTCTTCAGCTCTCTTGCAATATTCTACACTTTTTCTAAAGAAAGACAAAAAAATGCAAATATAACTTTTTGATACATTTTTAAATAAATATGAAAGCAGAAAAAATATAAATCTTATTTTTATGGAAACTATATTTACATTTAAAATTCCTAATACCAAATGCTTAGGTGACTAAAACCCCATTACCTAAAGGTAAAAGGTGAAGCTCTTTTTTGGCTTAATGACAACATAGTACTTCTTAAATTGAAAAATCCCAGAGGCAATTAATTGAAAAATGATTCATCACTATGTCAGATTTAAAAATATTTTTATTTTATAAATCATTCTTTATTAATCTTAGTTAACAAAAAATTATTATTTCTTAGTCATCATCAATGAAATTAAACTAAATTAAATGTGCATGGAAATGGATTTTTACAATTAAAACAGTTTATTTTAAATTCTGATCAAGATATAACAAAGGCTTTCTTTGAAATTTTATTGCAAGTTTAATAGCTTACACTTATAGAACAAATCAAAAAAAGAGAAATTAATTCTCTTTGTATGAACCAGAAATGGGAAAGACTATTCTCTCCTTTCTTAAAGGAATTTCAGAGGGTTCTTTGAGGGTTATCAAGAGGGAAAAGTAGAAGGACTTGACAATATATTTTCAAAATTTATTTTGGAACAAATTATTTTACTTTTCATAAACAAAACCTGGAAAGGATCTTTTCCTAGTTATTGAAGATAGGCTGATGTTTTACACATCTTAAAATTTAAGAAAAGATTCCACTGAGAACCAAAATTTTAGACTTGACCTGCATTCGAAGCAAAAAATATGAAAGAATGATTGTTGATCAATTAAAAATTTTCCTGGACAGTTGTGGTCATATTTCTGAGAGACAGGCTGGCTTCAGATGAGGACACAGTACAGCTGAACAAATTGTCTGTTTTACTCAACACATCAAAGATGATTTACAAAGGAAGCAAAGAACTAAACTGTTTTTGTTGATTTTATATCATATTTTGATAGGATATGGAGAAAAATGCTACTCAAAAAATTTATACATATGGGAGCTTTGGGAAACCTCTTTAAATAGATAAATTATATCATCTTTTAGCATCTCTTAAATGTTAAACAGGCAATCTTTCACTTAGGGTATAAGTCAAACCAGACAGGGCTTACCACAGGACTCTGTCTTAAGTTTTATTCTTTTGAATATTACCATAAATGATCTACAGAACTTCATTGAAAGGCAGTCTTGGAAATTAATTCTTTACTATAAGCTGATGGGATTGTTTCATAGTCAACTAGCTCTGATGTCTCTAAATTGGCATTGGAAGCTTTGGTAAAGTGGTTTCAGGAAATTGATTATTTGATATACCCTGATAAAACCAATTTTGAAATTTTCATTCTGAGTATGAAAAAGCATAACATAAACCTGATATATGCTAATAGTATTTTACTTACAACCAAGTGTGCTACTTACAGGGGTATAAACCAAGATTCCCGACTACTTGATTTAAAGATCACCAAAGTGTTTTCAGTAACTTTAGAAGTTAGACTTGAATTATGTTTTAAAATCTCAGTGTGATCTTTGCACTTTTTGGTTACATAAATTTTGTAAAAAAATTCTTAAACTTGAAATTAAAGCCATGAAATAAATTCGATATGGAAAGAGATCAGAAACAACAAATTGATGCAGTCTTAAAATAAAATGATGAAAAATAGTGGTTTGACCAGTCAACTATAATCACAGATTTTAAGATTTATAACTATAATTGAAAGGGTGAAATTTTTCGGTAGTTTGATTTCCATTCCAGCTAGAATGATGAAAGAAATATAAATCCTAGCTAGATCAGTGCATCAAAAAGTTTTTACTCAATGTGCATTCAGTTCCTTTTGATATTTGTAGCAAGTTGGCAATGGAATCTATCACGAAGATTTACTTTATTTTGGATTTTAGTGAAACAGGTATTGATAGTTACAATAAGTTCCACAATATCAGATGAAAAGATGTCAGCAATACTTGATTTTCATCACAAAATTGTACTAGTTTAATTAGAATGATTTTAAACTGTTTAGTTGGAAAATTTATACCAACTTATTTTGCCTTTAATGCCTGTATATTTCCTCTTTTACAGCACTACAAGGGGCAGAAGTGATGGCACCCAGTGAATGTCGAATATGATTTCAAAAGTGGGTGGGTCTTAATAATTTAGAAGCAGGGACCAAACAGAAGACTCCCAGACCTGACCTACTACTTCTAGAAGTACCATTTCTCAATGAGATCATTGTGATCACAACACATTTAACA
Source organism: Latrodectus elegans (assembly GCA_030067965.1). Lineage (NCBI taxonomy): Eukaryota > Metazoa > Arthropoda > Arachnida > Araneae > Theridiidae > Latrodectus > Latrodectus elegans. The sequence continues at coordinate 54,307,953 of CM057817.1, forward strand.
ATTCCAGCTACCATTAGTGAACATAATGGATGTTCGACTGATTAAGATTTGAACTCACTACCTTATGAAGACAAGAACGAACGCTCTAACTAACTATGCCACTGTGTCCTATTTAACTTAAAATAGGAAAAAGATTGATATTATAGACATCAGTGTTTCCTAACATTTAGAGAATACTAGCGTCATTTAAAACAGTACGATATGAAAATTAACTCTTATTTAATATATAAAAAATGAAAAAATATTTGAGTAAAAGAAAAAAAGAATTTATATAGATATATTTTATTCTGACTAGTTCAAGTGGTGATCATCTGCCATGTAAACTAGATATGCATAGCAACAAAAGTTTATTATCAAATAATCATATTGTATAAGACTTATTTGCTATGAAAGTTTATTTAACATAGTTGTTGCAATTTAAAATAAAAACAATACATTTAAAATTTCATTGGTTATTCATATAAGGCATCACAATTTATTAAGATATTGATATACAATTTACATTTAATACTGTATTGTTTTTAATTGTAAAATAAAATGACCAAATTACAATAATTTTCTTACAAGATTAAATTTAATCAGACAAAATGAAATAGTAAAATAATTTGGTTGATCTATCAATTAATAAATATTGATAAAAAGTTCCAGTTAAATCCTAAACATTGGTGACAGGTAAGCTGGAGTATATCTGAAATTATAACAGAAACAAAGAATAGCTTTCTATAATGCAGCTAAAAGTAGCATTGTATAAACTAATGAAATAATTTTACTAATAAATTTGAATTGTCTCACATTACACTCAATTCAAAGATATTTAAAAACTCTTCACTGGAAATAATAAAAAAAATCACCTTTCTGCATGTGTAGTATGTGTCTCATTACTATAAAAAGTACATCAAAAACTTTATTGTTACATAATTTTTAATAAGTGTAATCTGAAAAATATATTCAGGACTTTTTTTTTTTAACTCTAATAATTAATTATCCAAACATAATTCTAAGTTTTAAATATAGAATCAACAGTGACAAACAAATGTAAATTTCTGAAAATCAAAAGTATGATTAATTTTATATTTCATTGTTATTTAGGGTTGTATTATAAGCATGGAAAATATAGCCTGAAGCAAAAATTCAATTTAAAATATAATAAATCCATTTGTATTAATAATTTAATGTAAATATACGTACTTTGTAAATGAATTTTTTCTAAAGTGATAGTTTAATTTTCCATGTAAAAAAAAAAAAAAAAAATCAACTAGAAATATTTTTAACTGTACCTTTTAAAAATAACTTAAGCTTTTCTACAAATATTTAAAATCTGATTTAAATAAAGCTTTTTTTCATACAACATAGTTTAAAAAATATTCTACAAATTGAAATATATATTCAAGTTTATAATTGGTTTGATGTTTTGTGGTCCCTTTTTGCACAAGATATTTGACATGGACCTACAATTTTTAGTGTATTCAAAAGTAACAAAAACATAAAGTAACAGAGAAAACATAACAAACTAAAGAAATATAATTTTTAAAAAAATGCGAAATTAGACTTTATGTTATATAAAACTCAAATTACAATTTTTTTCATTCAATTCATTTAAAATATTTATTTTTTAATATAAAAAGTTTTATTGAAATATAATACATACTTAAAAACATAGTAGATAAAGTAGTATTTTTCTGATTTACTTCTATCTGTAGTAAAAAATTTTACTTTATACAAAGATTAGAGTAATTTGATTTTGTATTATTTCCTTAATAAAAATTTAATTTCTTTTTTGATAAAATTAATTTTTTTGATTTTTGTATCTGATGAAAAAGAAATAATATAGATTTAAAATTCAAACAGAAAAAAATATTGAGAATGAAAACACACAATTAGAACGAAAATCTCAGAAGAAAAATCTTTTATAGATCAATAAAATAGTCTTTCCCAATATTAACGCTTAAAGAGTAAAAATTTCCAATAACTGATTCTGTTAACAATATTATATAACATCTTACACATGCAATTTAAACATAATTTTTTAATCAAATTCATAATAGAGCTTTGTTTAGATTTTATAAAACTTTGATCTGAATTTGTAAAACTGAGAATATCACAAAAACAATTATTTTGTCCATTTTGACAGATAGTAAATTGACTCATAACATAAATCATAAATTTAAAGAATTTAATATTTTTAACAATTTGAAATATATTAGCTGGATTTAAGAACAAAAACTGTACTAAATTTATGTGTGTGTGAGCGTGTAAGTTTAAATTTATTATAGACATATAAATAAGCTTAAGTATTCAACTTATTTATAATTGGATTATAAAAAATATTTTTACACAAAATAATATAGATTAGAATATAACTCAGCCTTTCTTCTCTTTAGTCGGCTGATAAAACTTAATACCAAGCATGCTTGGGAACTAAACACAAGGGTTTTCATATTAGGCTGACTCTAAAAATTTGTTCTTTAGTTATATAATGTCGAAAATGTTTAGTTTCTATAAATACATGTTTGCAAGTGTTTTTTAAATAACCTGCATACTTCAAAATATTTTGTTTCAGAACAATTACCAAAACATATATTAAATTAACAAAAAATATAAAAAAAATTAAATGATTAAAAGTTGGTAAAACATTTTATGAACAATGTGTCATTCTGTTTCTATATTTGTGATACTATATATCATAAAATAAAAGATAAAATAGTTTTAGTCATATGTCAATAAATTAGTCTTATTAGCTTGCCACTAATTATTGTAAATTTAGCATAGCAGTTTTTACTAGATAGGAAATTATCTTTTATGGATTGATGAACATTATATTGATTCACATATTTACCAAATATCAGAAAGGCAATGAACTGGGTTTTAATTTATCCAACACATGATTGTGCTCTGACATATGGCTTTGTTGCCTGGGAATTATGTAACCTGGAAATTATATGCATACCTGATATCATCATCAATTCGAATTTTTAATGACACAGTATATTTTGAGTCTGATATTCTATTTTTAACTTGACGTATCATATCTTGCACTAATTCAGGTTTATCCAACAAACAAGCACCATAGCCTTCCTCTAATGCCCATCTGAAATTAAGTTAATATTATATAAGTTAAAAATACAAAGGATTAATTAAAAATAATATATGTATGAATAGAAGTAAAGAAAATGTCAAACTTTCAAGTAAAAATTAATATAAACAATAATAGTGAAAATTAACTATTTTTATTTTCAGGGAAACTATATTACTAAAATTTAATTTTATGAAATTTTATTGTTAAGAACTCCCTGCAACATTCCACAATATTTAAGAATATAATTTATTTTTCACATATTATAACAAAAAATAAAAGCATTTAAACCTAACATGAAATATTTGCATTAACTGCTTTCCATGTGCTTACTTTCAGTAGTTAAATCAAAAATATTTCTGGTTAGGAAATGCAATTTTTTTTTTGCCTTTATGCTATGTTTTTGATGAATAATTTATTGAAATTAACAAATATAAAATTTGTTAAAAAATTACAACCCTAATAACAAAATATTTAAAAATAAATGCTATTTTCTCCGATATGCTAAAATTACTTTGAAAGGTTGTCAGCAAGTTTTTAAAAACATTCATCATAAAAGTTTTCTTCAAGGGAAAAATATAAATGAAAAAGATGTTAAGATAATATTTATTGCGTATCACTTTCACGTTTTTCAGGAAATTATTTCTAAATATATCACATTTTGAACCTAAAAATGATATGCGAAATAATTTTTTGTTTTCGCATTATATTTTTTAAAAATATGAGAAAAAAAAGTTAAAATTTTAATGCACACAACAAAGTCCAACTGTATTAATTACTCAATTATAGTAAAATATTGTAAAAGCTTTAAAAATATTTTATAAATAAAATATTTTTTCTAAAATTTAATATTAGCAGCTCTATTTTGATTCATGTAATCATAAAGTAATTTTCAAAAATTAAATACATACAAGTAAAAAGGAAATAATATGCGAAGAATATACATTTTCAATATAAATATTTTTTAACTAATAAAGAACTAAAAACAGAATAGAAGTTTTTTGGAATACCATAAAAGTCCCGAAATTAAAAAATAAAAGGTTTAATGGAAGTCTTAAATGACTTATCTTCATTAAAATAAACAAAACATTATAAATTAGTCATAATTTTCACATTATACAATTTGATATCATTGGTACAAGTATTATTTTGAAAATATTAGATTTTTTTCTTGCTTATTCTATGGGAGAAGGAATGTATAAAAAACTATTAATTACACAGAATTTTTCAAGGAATTTCTATTCAACAGCTAGTCTTAACAATACCTGATATATGCATTATCAACTGAGTTAATACTTAAACATGTAATTATTCTGTGGACCGTCTATAACATTTAATAATCATTTTTCTAGAAGAAGTGAATAGGAAACATTGCATGTAAAAGGATATTAATTGAATGTATTTAAAAAAATTAGCCAAAGAGAAGTATCATTAATAATCAAACAAATACCTGTTCCAATTCGCTCATCCAACACATGCACACACACAAACAGAATTAAAATCATTCCTTTACATTCATTTAAAAATATACTTTAATTACATAAAAATATTTACCTTTGAGGACATCCACAGTTCAAATCAATACCATCAGAATATCTGTTCAAGGAATACGTCAAATAAATAAAAAATCAATACTTTAATGAATCTCAGGTATTAAAAATAAATTGAGCTATATAAGAATAAGTCTTTACCGAAAAATTAGCTCTGCAACATCTGCAAACTCCATTGCATTGTTTGCAGCAAACTGAGCTATCAAAGGCCTGTCGTCTATATAAGAAAAACAAAAAGTTTCTCATAAAATTTTTTAATCCCCCATATATGTTAATAATACAATGTGATTAAAATACAACACAGCAATTTTAAGAAAAATGGCAGGCATCAATTTGTAACAATATTGTACAAAATTCTGTGAAGACTACCAAAAGTCATAAATCTAATTTGGAATTTTAGGGTATGACAATGAAAAAAAGAGTTACACAGTATAGTGTCTCAGATTAATAGAAAAGAGTATAAAGAGTTGAAGAAAGAAAATGCATGGCATTTAATAACTCCTTCATACAAGTTTGAAATAAATTAAAAATTTATTTAACAGCCAAACTGAAAGACAAATACAGAGAAAAAAAACTATCTCTGACACTTAAAGAACTAATAAATCTTCGATGTTAACTTATATATACACTACTTAAAACTAGGCTTTACAGAAAACAAACCCATGAGAAAAAGTGGATAATTTTAAAGAAATGTTTCTGTAAGAATTGTACAAAAGGTATTAAGTGCAAGGTTGGAAATTCGATTAGAAGTGATATCTTAAATTTTTAAACACTATTTGGAACAATGCAGTAAAAATAATTTGTAGATGTAAGAACACAAATTCTAGAAGAGGAAGAATTTAAAGTAATAATGACAAGCACCTAGTAACTCTCATTTTGAAAAGCTAATATTACAACTTAGATGAAAGTATTGATTTTGACATGGAAAATATATCGACGAATTAGGAATGGATATACATGAAAAGTTAGAGGAGTAATTTAGAATTCAGTAAGCTTTATAAAAAATAGTATAGTAAATATAATAAAAACAAAGAGTACAATGGCTTGAACATTTGGAGCAAGTGACAACAAAGAAAATATATGGGAGAAGATTGGAGGGTAAAAGAAAAGGTTGGACGTTCCAGAAAGAGATGGCTGGATGAAATAGATGATTTGAAAGAGGTGGAAGGAGAGAGAGAGAGAGAGATCACACACAAAAATTAAAGGGTCAAAGATCAGAAAAAGTGGAACTGTTTGGCAAAACAGGCTAAAATCCTACATGGATAGTAGATCTGAGGAGTAAGTAAGTATTGATCCTGATAAATTTTTATGAATTTTTTCCTTTGTTGTACAAAAACAGCATTCAAAAAGTATATTAATTTTTATTACCTAGTTATTTCTATGAGCTAACTATTTACAGCATTATACTATTTCAAGTGTACATAATTATACTATTCCATTAATTAAATTCAAATTTCACCGAAGAACTAAAATTTTTGTTTTACATTGATTAAAAAAATCACCGATATAAACAATTTAGAAAAAATAATTTTTATGAATTAGAAAAGTTAAAATTAAAGGAAACGAAATGTCTTATAATTAATGTCATATAATGTAAACAGACAGACAGTAGAAAACTGTTGTAATACATTTTTTAACAATTACTTGATATTAATTTTTAAGGAAGATTTTTCCAATATAGTGGGGCATATTTACATGTATGTAAGGTAAGATATACAGAAAAATTTCAAAACATTTACCCTAACAGATATGCATGCAAGAAGCAAAAACAGCAGTCATCTCTCCCTATTCAACAATGACTGCAATCAAACCTGGGGATTTTCACTTTGACAGATTTCATCTCAGATGTCATAATTGAAGTTTTACACATTTTTCTTAAAATGATATTCATCACCAGTGGTAAATTAACAATAAAGTGCTTATGCTTCAGGGGAAGTTGGTGGATTTGTACAACAGCCTAACAAAATATTTTAATTTACAAGATATATTGAATGAAAAAATTTGGATTTGTACAGTATTTTATTAGCAAAATTAAATGTAAAAATACATAATACATTATAGAAATAAAAAAAATTTACAGAAAAATTTCAAACCAGATCAATAATATAAAATAACTTACCAGAATATGTTGTAAAATCGGTAGCTCTAGCTTTTATAGATTCCAGAAAAGAATGACTTACTATCATAGGAGTAAAAGCTACATCACAGCCATATTTTCTAACTAACGTTCGAAAAGGCAGTCTATAAAAGTCACAACATAATTAAACTTATCAGGCAATCTTAACAAGCAAAATAATATTCTAAACAGACAATCATTTTTGAACTTAAAATTTTATTGCAATTTGTTAATTGCTAAAATTATATACCCAATTTTAATTGTAATAAGCGATTCTAATTTTTTTCTTCTTTTTTTTTAAATTAAAAAAAAAGGCTACCTAATTTATATGTAAATTTTAAATTACTCATTTTTTTTTCATTCAAAGATAATCACAAGAATATTTTTTTTATAATTCTTAAATATATTAAAAATAAAAAGATATATGCCAGTAATTATAAAAGCTAACACAAAATGTAAACATTTCATAGTTAAAATAAAATTATTAAAAATAAAATAAAACTAGATTTAGAAATAGGATAATAAGTCACGAGATCCTTCATAAATCGGGAGGAATTTTCAGGAATTATGTATTGTACTTTTCCCATTTTACACATTCAATATAACTTTACTATAACATACTTATAAATTTTAAATATTCATTTTTATAACTAAAATTAAATGAAACTGCTCACTGAAATGGTTTGTTTCTGGTGTCAGCCATGGTTTAATTTACTAAATTCATCACAAATGATTATATTGATTGAAGATTTATGCTTAAAATGGCTAAACCATTCATTATTCTTGTTAAGCAATTCAATATTTGTTTCGTTAATAGTTCTTATAATGCAAAATTGACTTTATATAAAAAATATCTAGTCTTTCTTGTTGTGACAAATAAGTTTCAATATTTCACAATAAATGTAGTATTAGTTTAACATATTTTCAATTAGAAAATTTGCTTTCACAAGAAAATTTGATCTACAGAAATTAACTTGATCTGCACTATTCACTAAGTACAATTAAGGCAGATTTAAATTCTTTACTTCTGTATATACTTTTCTGATATTTACAAATTTTACAATGTAAATACACAACATAAAAAAATGGTATTAGTAATTTCTGAATAAATATAATGAACAATTTAAATATACAATTAAAAAGTATTAACCAATGCATTTTGTTTTCATTTTTTTGTTGAGTTTACAAATAATGCCTTTTGTTGAATGCAAATTATTTTCATGTCATTTCAGAGATTTTTGCTTGATAGTAATACATAGGAAACAAAATTTACTTTGAATTTATATATTATAAATTTGATAAATATAATGAATAATTATATATGTAATTTGGAGAGAAAATTTAAATTTTCCTTTTTGTTTACACAAAAAATATAAAATAGATGTTTTGCTTAACTTTTTATGATTTCAAGATCATATTATATTATTCAAGACATATTATTATAGCTAAAACAAAGAATTCCATATTAAAAAAAATCAAATGTACAATGTAACATTTTGATAGATTCATAAATATTTATTTGAAAATGTCATAATTTTAATTTTAAAGATAACTAGAATGTACATGGTTAATAGAAGTTATTATATCGCTATGAAAAGTTATCAATTAGATAAAATATTATACATATTCTGTAGTATATTTAAAAACATTTATTAAAGCAAATTTTCAATGACACATTTACAATAATAAAAATCATACTTCAGATTTAGGAATTCTCATTTCAGTGAAATCATATAAATTACTTTAAAATGTAACTTGGAAGAAGGATAAAAAAAGAAATAACAAATGTTTATTTTTTTAAGGAAAATATCAACACATTGTAAATATAGGTATATATATTTTAGGGAATAACTTGTCCTTGATAAGACACTTCTGTTTTTGACATGGCTTTACTAAGCCAACTTAGAGTGAAAGTAAGTTGTTTCAATGGATTTTGTTCATTTGTAGGTCACTCTATAGTTTCTCTGTTCATACAATATTTTGCAAGACTAATTTAACCTAGATTTTCTATATCCCTATAAGCATCCATGTCTAAGGTAAGAATTTGAAGTCACAAACTGTTAAATAGGTTAAAGTGAAACTCATTCAGCTATAAGCTGCCTCACAACCATTTTTAAGGAAATGTCAAATTTTTTAGCAAAAAATTCACTGGCATTCTACAACTGTCTAACAAAAACTGTTCGTTTAAAATATTGTGTTTTGTTTTCCAAATAATCAAATATAAGACAATATTTGTTAATTTAAAAAAATAACACAAAATTTTGATTTACAATTATAAATAACATTTCATAACACTACTCAACAAAGTAATCCATGTTATTGAGCTTCTAATAATTGATTATGCCAACAAAAAATCAATCCTAAAATTAACTCATAAATGTTCCTCTTCCTCTATTAATACTGGATGGATTTGAATGGGAATAAATCAAAATTCCATATATCCCAGAAATAAACAAATGAAAAAAATATATTGTACATGTAATCATACATTTATCAGCAAACACTAATGCATAAGTTAATGAACAACCATATTCAAGGCAGAAAAAAGTCAAATTATTTTCATAAAATTTTACAATTGTGCAATCATTATCCATAGGCATAGTTAAAAAAAGAATTCAGAAAGTTTTACAACATGAAATATAAATTTAAAAGTTAATGAGTTATTCCAAATGAAATAATGATTCCAAATGATGAATTTGCAGTGTTATTCCAATGAAATCTCTGAATAAATTACACTGCCTGACATTGAAAATGCAGTACAAAGGAGTAGCCAGAAAGTGATGAAACTTGGCAAAGAGAGAAAGAGGCAGTAAAAAACAATAAGTGATCTGTATTTTGAAATGATATGTAAACTACAGAGTGAAAACAAGGTCTTTCAGTAGGTTGTAGGACCACTGTGAACAGCACTACACCAAGCAATGCGTCCAGACACAGAACCAATGAGAGTATGGATGGCGTACTGAGGAATGGTTTTCCATTCCCTGTGAACCATTTGCCAAAGTGCATCTTTTTAAGAAGGAAACACACAAACAATGACAGGGTCTGCAAATGGTGTCTAATCATATCCCAAAGGTATTTGATTGGTGTGAGACCTGGAGAGCATGGTGGCCAGGGAAGCAGCTGTACAACTTGCAGGGCATGTTGGCTGATGAGAGCAATGTACAGTTGGGCATTATCTTACTAATAAAGCCATTGGGCACCCCCTGCAGTTAGGGGAGTGTCAACGAACAACACATTATCCATGTAATGTTGGGCTGTCATGGTATGCCCAACGTGCAGTGAATACAAACTAGTGGTGATCTAGAATCCTATGTAATTGTGTCCCAAACTATGATGGAGCGACGTTGCAAAATGGGGCATTCCACATTTGCTGCAGGATTGGACCTGTCTCCCTGCTGACATAACAATTGTATACGGCAAATATCATTGAAGACACATAAGCGTTACTCATCTGAGAAGAGGTTCCTGTGCCACTCTGTTGTTCACATTGCTCTAATCTGGTACCATTGCAGAAATTGGCATCTATGCTGTGGGGTCAATGGCAGTCTTCTAAATGGAAGCCATGAATACAGGCCACTAGCAACATATTAATGGTAAATAGTTCTGCTTCATATAGGAACTTGCATATTCTGCAGAATTTGTGTAGACCTTTGTAGTGGGGCTGCCACTGCCTCCTGTTGGACACACTGATACATACATGCTGACATCACTCTGGAACCCTGCAAACATTCCACAGTTCATTGTTTCAACCATTTTCGCCCCAAGAATGTGCTGTGGATGCATCCAGGTGTCTTTCAGCTGTGATTTGCCATAAGGACCAACCTGCTCTTCTCATTCTGATCACCATGTTCCCCATAAACTCGTTGTGTCTGTTGGAACTGACTTTGTCAATGATGGTCTAACATTATATACAATTACAGGTATCCTTTGCAACAAGAACAAGCTTTCAATGATGTTTTTGCAAGCAGCAATAACAGCACAACTATTGCCCATTCTACATGTTCCTCACCTTACATCTTATCATACATGCACTGGTTTCTGGTTTGTTTACTTGTCGCTCAACGGTCATTTTTTGCACACAAGGGCTAATTAGACCAGGGCCTATGGTTTAAAGTGGATTCCAAACCACTACAAACATCCATGCCCAAGGATGGATTCAAACCCACGAACTGTTGAACCGAAGGCAAGAGCGCTAACCATTCGTGCTGCCAGCTCGGCCCTACATACACTGGAGAGCTGCATATTTCACTTCATTTGCATAACTGAATAAGATGCATTTTCCCTGAAATTTGCCTACTTTTTCTGGCCACTCCTTCTTGGTGTTGCATTTTCAATGTTGGGCAGTGTATAATAGATTTCATAAGAACAGTGTTATGCATATCCCCAACTTTTCAGAATATTAGTAAATTGACTTGATATTTAATTAACAAAGATTTTATCTAGATTCTGAAATTACAGTAATTTATTGATTATTTTAACATTTCTTTTAAGTTTTATAGTAATTACAAAGTTTTAAGTTAGAGTTTTAGTACATCTTATATTGTTACCCTTAGAAATAATAACACTTTTCCTAAAATTTCTGGTAAAACAGAGCACAAAGGTTTCAAACCTTTTTTATATTAAAGATCACATTCTAAAATATCAGTCAGACTATAGCTGCTAGTTATTTTTCAATGGTGAATTTATAGTATGACATAATTTTAACAGTATATACACATAACACACAAAAAACATTAAATTCTAAAATTATATATAATCTAACATAGTTAAAATTGTTATTTTCCTAGAATAAAATAAATAATTATAAAATAATAGACACAATATGTAAAAGATATAAAATTTCTTTATAAAAATATATAATTCAAAATGATTTTTGGCATACTTGTTAGCCATTTTATCAGGTTGCAGTTATTATGCAATCAACTTGTGCACCATTACATCATAATGAGGAAAGTATGACGATGTAGAGCTGATGTAACATAATTATTTGCAACCTAATCTTTTTGTTTTGTATGGAGGTTGGAGAAGGGATTATTAGCTCAAATATCAATTATATCATTGAACAATTGTTCAGAACTAAAATGCACTGTATTGGAAATTAATCTAGTTGTGTGTTCTAATGAAATTTTAAACACCTACAGTGCAGCTCCAATGTATTGTATAAATACATAAATGTAAAATATATCAACAACATACATAAGGCATCCAAGTTGAAATTTATACATGTAACTATAAACTTGTTAGAAGAATTTCAATATAATATTTCTAGAGTTCATATTTTGAATGGGAAATAAATTTTATATTTCATTGCTATAGTGATTTCTACATGTAAAATGTTCATGTTTATGCAACTACTATTAAAAGAAATTATTTTATTGTTTCTTTACCAAGCATTTTTTGTTAATTGCATGTTTGCAATTAATTATCTGTAGCAAAAGATAATTAATATTACCAGTTGAAAGTGATTTACTGAGAGCTTACATATTGAAACTCCTTGAGTTCTTGTTTAAAATTTTTAAAGTACTTTACATTGATTTTTGGTTATAGTTAAAATGGGAAATTAATGTTCTAAAGCACCAGTTCTCAATATTTAGTAAGCATACTCTTGAGCAGGGAAGGAATTTTAAATTTCATAACTGTAGCAGCCCTTGACATATCTGAAGACCAATTTTAAAAATTAAAATATATTCAAAATAAATAATACTTAAAATATGATTAAGATGTTAAAATGTACTTCATAGAAATAATAAATGTACTTCATAAAAATATGATTAAGATGTTAAAATGTACTTCATAGAAAGACATATTTTGTAAATATCATAAATATTGAATACATTGTGAGTGATTAATCCTTAAAATTAAATATATTTGCGACATAAATTTTAAAATTATAATTTAGAGCAATTAAAACTAAAAAAAGAATATTGAATTATGGGCATCAGAAGTAAATTCTTTCATGCACTATAAAATGCACGCACTTAAGGAAATAGCACAAGACAATTTAGAAGATTACATAAAAGTCATTAAGTTATTGACTCTAGAATAGAACATGAAATTTGATTCAAAAACAAGTATATTTATAACAATTCAAATAATATTTTGATCAACAATGTTCCAGATTCCTTTTAAGCCTGAAAATTTTTTGTTCTATCAATTATACAGATCAACAATTAGTGCCTAGAAATTTCCCCAAATAAATATAAAATTATAAATTAGCCACTCACTTGGAATATCTAACCATTGGAGCACATATTTTTAGGAATGGTTTTTCTTCAAATAGTTCTAAAATACTCTTGCGATTACTCATCATATAGCACACAAAATTTCAAACTTGAACTGCATCTGATGATACAGAAACTATCTCAATTTATTTGATAAAAAATAAAGACATTTAATTTACAATATACACAATATTTAAATAACTAAGAATATATGAGTTGCATAAAAAGTGCAGAATAGATTGAGATAAATATTTTGATTTTTTTTTTTCAAAATGATATAAAGAGAAAAAAAATAACATTTTTTAAACCATCAACAGCATATTGCCTCAGTAATAATAATAATATAAATATATTTTGAAATAATTATAAATCAAAACTGTATAAAATAACATACTGATAACTTGCCTTGATAATGAAATAGACAATATATTTTCCAGATTACATTACATTGAGCTAATATTTTTGATAATGGACAAGTATTAGAATTCTAAATATTAGAATTCTCTTCAGAGCATCTAATGTTTAAGATACACAGAAAAATCCATTGAGAAATGTCAGAGAAACTTTCATGATATTAAACTTGTTTTCCTGATTGTTTTCTTAGATAATTTATAATATAGTAAACAGTTGTTTTTCCCCCACAAGCCTCTAATTTAAGAATACCTATAATTTTACAAACTAGTGTCTGGACTAACACACTTCCATAAAAACAATGATAAATTCAATTACCATTCATGATTTAAAATCTTAAACTCTTTTTAGCAAACTTATTTTCATGCATCTTTTTTGCATTTACTTTTATTTTCTAATTTTTTTTTTCATTTATTATGATTTATTATTTTTATTATATTTTATTTTTTATTGAAGAGTTGCATATTCTTTGAATTATGCATAACTAACTGCATGGCTGATGTTGAAGTCTCAGCTATTTTGAAGCAATATGCGTGACTGACAATTTGTGTGATTTGGTAAACATGTTATTCTGTTAAGTATTTTATGGACCAAATTACTCAACTAGTTAATTAAGTATAGCACAAAAATTTTAGAAATACACATTTTCAGATGAATAATTAAAGCAGATTATTAATAAATAAACTGATGTTATTCTATGATTATTATGAATGAATGATTTTGTGCTATTTGCCATCAACTTCACAGTTAAACTACATAAATAAACTTTTTAAAAACATGTGACATTGCTAGTTTGTTTCTTGCTCAGCAGTCATTTTTTGCACAAGAGAGCTAATTAAACCAGGACCTATGGTTTAAAATGGACTCAGAACCATTAGAAATATCTAAGACTAGAGTGTACTTGAACCCATGAACTGTTGAACCAAAGGCAAGAACACTAACCATTCAATTATCAACACAGCTTGGCATTGCTAGATTAATTAAAAACAAAGATTAAATGATGATATATATATTACTATAAATCATGAATGAGTAGCATCATTTCATTATATTTTATATTCTAACATATTTTTATAAAATTTACAAATTTAATATTTTTGCATGAAGGATTGATATAATAAGTAAATAAAAGAAAATATTTAAAATGCTGATGTTTGAAGTATAAAATTACACAAAATTGTAAAACCTTGAAATATGAAACTCTACTGAAAACATCCAAACAACATATTAAATCTCTAATATATTTTTAATATATTAGATTAACCGATTTTAAATAATGGTTGCATTCATATAATGAATTGATTTGTTTCATACTCAACAGTCATGAAATCTAAATTAAATTTAAACCTACAGTTTAAATTAGATTCTGAGCTACTACAAATATCCAATGTTGATTTGAAAGTCACAGTGGTAACAGTTTGGTTGCCAACTCACCAGTGTGGTTGTCTTTAGCAGACACAATTTGAATTTTACTCTACACACATATTACATTATTTGCATCTTACTACTTAAGTTCTGTTGAATTTTTTATTTACTTTAAATATTCCTCAGATAGTTTTTTAAATATCAAAATGTTTTGATTAGATATTTAAGGTATTTAGTATCTGAGTATGTATAATAATCTATTAGTATACAACAAACTATTAGTGATGGCTGAGATACATCTAATTAAGTATTCGGATATAATGTTCTACAGCATTAACCTACAAATAAATGATTGGGTTACTAAGATAGTATTCACCTCACTAACATTTACATAACTCTAGAAAAGAGCTATTAGGTCTACTAAGTAAATGAACATGGTTTTGTTAATCTTAAAGAGTTTTAAAGCAAATTCTATACAAGACTTTTGAAAATCCAAGATTAAAAGCTACAATGCCACAAAAAAGAAAGAGGCATTTCCATACAAAGTAAAAAAAATGTGGTATGGTTGATATCTAAGAACTGTGAACAGAATAAATCATCCATATCTAAGATAAATTTACCTCTTTTTCCAAAATTCTCATAATCGTTTCGCTATAGCACACAGCATATACATTAAATAAAAATACATAAAAAGTACTAATTATATATATATATATATATATATATATATATATATATATATATATATATATATATATATATATATATAAGCCTTGAACATCTCAATTTTTAGTCATCTGTCATACCAAAAATACTACAATATCAGTATCAACAATATGGCAGATGAAAAATCTAAAATTGACAAACCTTGAATATTTTACATTTGAAGGGTCTTTTGCCAAATTTTTTTTTTAAAGAACTGTTAGATATAAGCTTTGCTCTAGTTGCACATAAATATGGCCCATTTTTTCACAAACTCCCCCAAGAAAGCACATGAATATAGCTGGCATATGCAATAGTGCCATTCTCTGTGAAGGTAACACTATACATAACAGTTTAGTCAAATGAAAAAAATAATTTTAATATATGCCAATGCCTTTTGGAGGACTTCCAACACACCAACAGTAAGAATGAGAATTAACTTGTATAGATATGGTTGTTGATTTTTTAAAAATTATTTTCCTATAATGACCTTGAAGGATCCTAGTGACCTCTCAATGTTGAGTTTCTTAACACAATGGGCAATCACAATCCTACATTCACTTCAAGAGTAGGTAGTCTGCCTGTGGTATCAAAATTTATGCGCATTTCATTTTGAATTTAAAATTCTAAATTTCAACTGGATACCTAATTAACAAGATCTTTGATTTTGAATTCAATTTCAATATTATTTAATGTATTTTAATTAAAAAGAAAGTAAAATCACTATTATTCAGAATCACCTTCTAGCCAAGAGCAATAAGTCTGAGAAGAATGATAATCCTGAGAAAAGTTGTAGAAAATCACATTCTTCACAGTTAAAGCAAAATATGAACATAATTTGCAGTTGCTTATTTTATTAGTTTTAAATGATGCAATACATGTTTTTGACATAGCACTATATCAATACAATGATGAACCTATTACTATATTTTAAACTATTACTATATGTCATTGTCTTAAAATATGATTCTTAAACAAGTTTTCAAGGTACATTTGCTATTAATAACTGTAATTATTAAACTGTTAAAACAAGACAAAAAATAAGTAATTTAACTATGTTTACATCTGACTGTTTTTTCATGATTTTATTCCTTTCTTTTATGCTTATTATTTTACGCTTTACTCTCAGTATTAATATATAAATTTAAAATCAAAATTAGTGTTCTTCATTTTATTAAAAGCCATTTATAAGATATTCTGCTTAAAAATTCTAATAATATATAAAAGTCTATCTTTTTATCCTCATAGCCAACAGAAATTCTAGTACAGCAATTATAAATCGTCAAAGTGCATTTTGTATTTATGAAGTGTTTGCTATTTTTTCTCCTTCTCCTAGGAAACTGGACTTTCTGGATCAATCAAAGATATTATGAGTAATTTACAACTAAATTTAAAAAAATTATTCAGATTATTTATTATTGATGGGTTCATTTAACTCTTCAATTATAAAATTTTTCTTAAACATTTATTTGCATTTACATGTCCTTTTCTTTTTCCCACTTCTATTTAAATTTAATATTTTTGTACTTTTGCTTTGTTGTAAAATATTTGAGTTTCAGTAGTATTTTTATCACTAAGCAGTATTTATTAACTAAATCAGGCATTTACAGCCTTTTTTAAACAAAAAATATTTAACTTATAATTATAATAGCTTAGTGAAATTTTTTAGGCAGTCAACAATGTTGTGCACCTCGAAAATTATGACAACTAGGGTATAATTCTAATTTATAGTTCAAAATTTGTATTTAAATTTGCTTGTTCTAGACAATATGCCTGTATGATTACTTGATATCTATTTTTTATGCTTTATACAACACTGATTTTTGACTTGATGGTAAATAGAAATTGTTAATTTTTATGTTGGTATGATTACATTGTCAACCAATAAATATCACAAAACTTATGCAACAATATTCATATTTTTTAAAAGAAAGGCTGCGAATGCTTAAATAAGTAGGTTACTCAAATCTCATAAAAATATAAATAATATTATGAACTGTTTTAGTTTTTAGTTTTCTTTATTCTTTTCTATAGTAAGAAGAAAGAATAAAAAATCCATTTTCAATGGACATACAAAATGAAAATGAGCAAATTTACACACTGATTTTAAAGCATAAATTAATGGTGAAAATACAAAATAAAATTGTATGTATATATATATATATATATATATATATATATATATATAGAGAGAGAGAGAGAGAGAGAGAGAGAGAGAGAGTTTTAAAACGTTTTTTAACTATTAAGAGAATTAACATTAAATTTGAATGTATTTAAAAAAATGAAAACATAAGTTTTAAACAATAAACTGAAATTTTTAATATTGATCAGATAAGTACTTATATCTATTATTATAAGTTAAGCAAAATTCATAACAGTAAACAGCGAATAAATTACAATAATTAATAGTAAAAAGAGTAATAATATTTTTCAAAGTGCTATGAGAAATATAAAAGAATCTATTTCTGATTTTAATAAAAGAATTAAAATAATAAAAATGAACAAAACTAAAATATCACAAATGATCACAATATTCACTTTAAAAATCTACTTGAACTAATTTCATAAGAATTCAAATTAAAACAACTTATTTGAAAATACACTGCAATGATGCATACTATAGGATTACCAAATAGAATGCTTTATAATAATTTAAAATCATTTTGAGACACTTAGAAGTCTAGATAATAAGATGAATAAGTAAAGCAGTCAAAAATGCTACTTACTCAAAATCTGATTGAAAGGATTATATTATCACACTTTGCTTACAAATTTTCAAACTTCCCAGTGATTTAACAGTTTATGAGGATCCTGCATAAATTGCTGAATCACAGTCAAAAAATAAAATTACCAGATCATATTTTTAAATAAAGATGTTAATGAATTGAAAAATGTTTATTTTAAATTGTAAAAATTGGTGCACATGACAAATAAATAAATAAAAAAAGCCGAATCAATAAATTATTGCTTTAAAATGGATTCTATCATATGGGAAATTTTGATGTGTGATTCATCAATGATTCTGTCAGGTGATGAATGTTTATGCATGGGGAATTTAATAAGGGTTTGTAATTTAAATCTTGCAGAATCTTTTTTACTTTTAAAGTTTGTTATGTTATTTTAAAACTTTATATGAATATTTCTTTTGAAATTCTGCTCAAAGATTTCTTTCACAGAATTCTGTTAGAAAATATAACTTAAGTGTCTACTTGTAATGGTAAAAATATGAAATTACGTTAAATAGAAAAATATGGATTTTTAATTTGGGTTGGTAAAAGATGTAAAATGAATAATAAAATTAAATATCTTGCCAAACCTGCACCAAATAAAATGTAAACATAATTAAGGTACATGTCCAAAATCTTAAAAAAATGGGGTTAAAAATGACAGTTTATCACCGACTGTGGAAAATTATACACCAAATACATGGTTAATCATTTTTTCTATAAACAAGAGTTCTATTCTAATAATTATTTTTCGGATTTGCATCATAAATTATAAAATTTTTATGATTTTAATTTACATTAAAAACAAATATTGTCCCCATTTTTTGTAGTTAAAATAATGAATTTAAAATACCTTTATGCTTAGCTACTTTTGCAAAAAATTTTAATTGTGCCAAAAATATTTTAATTGTATTGCCTAAAATACTAATTTCAACATTTTCATAAAAATATTAACTTCTGTTAAATATGGACTCAATAATATATAGCAATTTATTGAAATTTGCATCAACTTTCTCTGCGGACGAAATTTCACAGATTTACCCAAAATTATAATTTTTTAAACTAAAACAATTAAAAATAAATAACTTAACTTACATGTTTCTTGTTTTCGATGATTTAGTCTACATATTCATCGCTTAATATCTTGACTAGTTATAGGTATTTTTTGTCATATATTAATAAAACAATATTTAAAGGTTTTAGATGCATTTAATATATTTATAT
The DNA here is from genome assembly GCA_030067965.1 of Latrodectus elegans. Lineage (NCBI taxonomy): Eukaryota > Metazoa > Arthropoda > Arachnida > Araneae > Theridiidae > Latrodectus > Latrodectus elegans. The sequence continues at coordinate 54,327,341 of CM057817.1, forward strand.
TAAATACAAACACAGTTGAATTTTTAAGTTTAAAGAAGCTTATTATTCTGCTAAAGCGAAAATCAAACAAATCAATAAAACAGTCTAATGACATTTTCTGTGTTTATGAAACTTGAAACTCGCGCAATTCGATTTTCCAAATTCGAATTGAAATTCCAATGTTTGTTTATTTCAGTACGATCGCTTTTTGTTGTGACTAACTATTTCTACCCATTAGATATGCACAGCCAACCATTCAATTTTGATTCGTGGCCGTTTGTGAGGAAGACTGCATTTAGATTATAATCCTCCATTCCAAATTTCTACATCACAATGATGAAAAATCGTGATATTTGGAATTTTAACTTGGCTAATTTCTTTTAGCACAGTGTTCTTCAAAAAGTTCAGGCATCGAGTTTATGATTTTTCAAATACAAGATTAACGAAACCTTTTCTCTCGATTTATTTCATTAAGTTAACAAGAGAAAATCTTTTGGATAACGGCACATTTTACCTATATAGTTTAACTATGCAATTAACCTTAGGTATTTAAATGAAATAGTTGGCTGTTTTAAACTGCTTTCAGTCGACTAAAACAATCAGCCGGCAACGTGTCGAAATAACCTATACACATAATCTACACTTACATCTGATATAGGAAATACTTCAAATGTTAATATTAAATAAAAATAAACTGGTGAAAAGGATATGAAAAGTTTAATCAAAATCTTTGAAAAGAATAGTGTCCATGTTTAAATTAGACTGTACTTAATTTACCTTTTCAGAAGCAGCTATTGGTGTGAATCTCCTGAAACCTCAAAAAAATTTCTTGGGAATACTTCTGCATTAAAAGGATCCATAACATTTTTGGTTGTGTAATTGGAAGTGTCCTTGAAAAGAATTTAACTTTCGATTTTTCAAATATAATTTTATAATGAAGTGTTTCAATATAGTAATTCATCATAACACTTTGAGTTTTAGCAATCAGAATTCTGAAAAAATATGAGAACGCAAATTTCATAAAATAAAGGATAATATTTCTCTGTATTTCGAACAAGCACCAGTTTTTAATTAGTATTTTCTTTGTTCTTATTGATTTTAATATCGACCAAATATAATTTGATTTGCAATCGAAAAATTTAAGTACAATTAAATTTAAAAAATGGTCGCACGTGGAAAATAGATTTTGCAATCTTTCCTTCCTCATAATCGTGATCATTCGTGTGCTTATGGTTCTTTTTAAAACTACTAAGATATGGCAGTAAAATATGAAGGAAAAATACAACATGTTTTACTTCTCTCCGAGATTCGTGTTTAATCTCGGGAAATATGTTCACATTTTCTTAATAAACATTAAATTCTTAATAAAAGTTCTTAATAAAAATTAGCGAACAAATTTGCATGATTACATGGATTGTTAAACCTTCAATAGGTGAAAAGAAATTCAATGTTAATCCAAAACTGCGTCGTAATGCAATCAATACAACGCGTAAAGTTTATTATATTCCCAATGGAAACTCCTATTTTTTTTAATTATAAGGAACAGAACTGCTTAAATTTCTAAAAAAACTTTTTACACATACATAGTTTTTCTTTTTTTTTCAATATTAAGTTTTAAACTGGCCATTTTTTGAGAAACTAAATTTCAAAGAATTTCTACTTTGACGAAGAATAGAAAATGTTTAATAAATTATTTTTATAAAATCATAATGTTAAAGAGTAACACCATTAAATATTACGATTAGACACAAATGTTTTGATTGAATTAATATTATGATATGATTTTTAATGATGTGTGCATTAGATTCACTTTATTCCGAAAATCAAGTTCTTCACACAACACCTCCCAGAAAATTTAAAATTAACCAGTGCCTATTGAGTTGACTTTTAGCTTAGAGTGTAACAAATCTAATTATGTGAGGATACTGTGTCTCTTCTAACAATCCAATCATTTGAAGCAAAAAAATTTCCTTGAACTCTTTTAAATATTTTGCCTTGAATCGGAGCCTGGTTGCGCGTTTTCTCTGCACTTTGAAAGAACCTGCATTATCGAGGTTTCTCGCGAATTCCATGTGTGATGTAAATTCAGTGAACCTGAATCCTGTATGCTCCTCTAACCACTCAATTCATAGTATATCTGATTTCGTAATATCTTTTTTTTTACGACTCAAAATAAAATAGTATAAGAAATAAATAATACTGATACAATTAAGTATGAATCATTCTAACAGAGTTATGCTAAATTTTATAAACAAAAGTATTACAATTTCCTTATTTTCAGAAAGGTTTTTAAAAAGTTAAATTATGTAAAGAATAAAATTTTTGAAATAAATGTAATTCTATTAAAACATATGTAGAATAAATTAAAAATTTTTGTTTTAATCTCATATTCAAAATGTTTGACTTTTTTTAATAGAAAAAGAGTAAATGTATTTTATTATAATAAAATTTTAATATTTCATAAGGCTAAATTTTGATTCACTGCTCCGTTTGTATAATATCTTAAACAATATCAATATAATCAGCTGTTGAATTATATTTATTCTGTTTTTGTGTTTTCTGTAAAGAGAAATTTTTTTGACACCCATATATAGAAATTTATAGTATTTATTAGAAAAATTGAAATGTATTCAAATCCTTGATACTTTTTACTTAAAACTCCAAAATTATCCCAATTTTTGTTTTAATAAATATATTGTGCATATTGTAATTAAAATTATTGTATTCTGTCGAATAGAGGATAATTATTTTACCATATGAAAAAAGACTGATTATTGTTTATCAAGGCTTCCAAAATGATATATTTCCTAACGGCAATGCACAACACATGCTGCTAAAAACCTGCCACACAGTGTCCAGCTCTTAGTATCAGAAATGTCAGTATTTCTGGTCTTTAGTTCAAGAGTTCGTAAGCTCAATTCAATATGAATGTTGTTCAATTTGAGTAATAAGTTTCCATTGCATTAGGCGTCGGGTAAAAATCAAAAAGTAGTCAAAAAGTGACATAGGGCGCCAAACAAAATCTTGGTCGGGGATCTTTGAAATTATCAAAACATATATTGTGATTTATGTCTTAAATATTTTTGGATTATTTCTTTTTATTCGAAATAAATTTTAAATTAATGGAAAGAGAAAATGGATGAGGAAAAATAGTCGTTGAAATTGTATCAAGACCGTATTTTGAATAAAATAATTTTCCATGTAGTTGAAAAATCGTCATATCAAATTGAACTATACATTCTGAGAGTTTGATAGAAAGAAACTGTACATAAAAGATTAGTTTTCTCTTTCCCCTAGTGAATTCATTGCCTTTTAAAATCTAGACCCCACAAAAGGAAAAATATTATAAACTTAGTTGTATTTTTTGTGTGCAATACTTGAAAGAGTATGCAATCTTCCATGGATTTAATCGCTTAAATTCTGTGTTAGAAGTAAATGCGCTTGAATTCAAGGAGAAGAAAATATATAAAGCATATAGGTATACTTCAGAATTTTGTGTTTTGCATATGTGCTTTAATGCATTAAAAATTGTGATTATTTCGTTAACAAACTGAAGTAAATACAACTGTGGGAATTTTATACATTCAGGCTGTAAATCACAGTTTTGGAATAACCTTTTACTAATTGAGTGATCAGGACAAGAATGGTGACATTGTGTAAATTATGATTTGTAGCTGTTAAACATCAGTTGTGTTGACAGTTAATATACTAGCTTTTTATTTATTTTACAGGGATTGTAATTTTAACACATTGTTGAATCACCGACATTTTGTGGTTTGTTTGTCGCTCAACGGTCATTTTTGCGCACGAGGGCTAATTAGACCGGGACCTACGGCTTAAAGTGGATTCCGAACCACTACAAACATCCATGCCCAAGGTGAGATTCGAGCCCACGAACTGTTGAACCGAAGGCAAGAGTACTAACCATTCGGCTATCAGCTTGGCAAAATGACGTTTAGAGTTAATATTTATTGAAAGTAGCTTGGTAATTGTTGCTTTGTCATAAATGTTCCCTTTATTAAGGTGCCTTCTAACTGTAACCATTGACTATGGAAAATTCAGATACTGATTGAGATCTGCAGCCCCTTTTGCTGCTTGTTCGCTTAGAATTTACAATTCCCATCAATACCTCTCAGTTTTTTTCATTGAGTTTTTTTCCCCCACTATTTTGCTTTGTAGAGCTTGTCTTGTCGCCTACGTATATGCTATCATGACTTTAGACACTGCACCTTTAGAAACTCCTAAAAATTGGTATATTTCTGCCCCACTGGCTCCAGCTGGACGGGATCATATAAATTGGCCGGAATATGAGAAAGCTGGCATTTTACACTTTTAAAATAATCAAAGATTTACAGAACTTCAATAAAACTTTACCACATACAATTAGAATATTTACGCTTCTATTTATAAAAACTGGTAAGTATTATATTTTAAGGCTTATGAAGCTCATTCAAAAATGTCACTTTCATTCTGAGACGTATGTGGCAGACAGAGCCTATTAGTTTTGTAACCACCTGCACGAGGAGCCAATAAGTAATTTAATTTTAAAAAGATTATATATATATATTTCCCTTTATTTTTTATTTCTTAACATACTATTCAATTATACAATTATACTTTGAGTAATGCTTACTTTAGGGAGAAAATTTTTTAATTTCTTGTGTTGCAGCAGTAGTAGCAGAATTGTTTAGTAATGAAAAAAATTGAAGATTTATAAGGAATATTTTTAAAGTCTATCAGAGAATATATTTGATTTAAATTATTTATTATGATAAAAAAATTAACGTTTTGTTATTTACAATGAAGTTTAAAAATTATTGAATATAATTAGAAATTTATTCATAATTTCGAAGAAAATTTAGATTTATGAAACCGTTTGAGAATAAATTGAGTTTCTCTCACATAAGTTTAAATGAAACTAATCTTTTAAATGAAATATTGTTGTAATGTATCTAGGGGGGGGGGGAATAATTCTGGATGCCGAATTGAGATTCACTGAGCATGTGAAGACAGTCTCTGAAAGAGCCTTCAAAAAATTGAAAATTATCAGGAGTCTCTGCGGCACTGGCTGGGGTGCTTCTATCAAAACTCTAAAGACCACATGTATTTCACTTATAAGAACCATTATGGAATATGCTTCCCCAATATGGGCTCATGCTTCTGATACGGCCTTAAATATGTTAGAAAGCATTCAGGCGAGAGCTGCGAAGATAATAACAGGAGCAGTTTCATCCACCAATAATGGGAAAATAATTAGGGAGTGTAGCCTAGAAAGTCTTCAAAATAGAAGAAAAGTTAATATGATTAAGTTTACGAACAAAACATGTAGTCTCCCTCCTGAACATATTTCTCACATTGCCTTTAGAGAGTGGAATGATAAGTCAAGACTGAAACGATCTGCACCTATGCAATATGATAGAGATATCAGGACAAGTGTTGGCCTTGAACACAACAATTGGGCTATTGTTCAAGAACCCATCTCTTTCAAAAAGCTTCCAATGAACACCAGCGTTCACATTGACCTTTTGGAGCCATGCAACATAAATGAACAAAAGGACATCATTAGGAAAAAGGGACTGAATGCAATAGAAGAATTTCCAAAAGAGAATTGTGTACATGCATACACAGATGGCTCCTCCGACAAAACCATCACAAACGTGGGTGCCGGTGTGTTTTTAAGTACCTCGGATGGCGCTTCTCACCAGGACAAATACGGTGCGAAAAACATAGCCTCTAACTTCACCTGTGAGCTGAGGGCAATCCTGGAGGTACTTAATATCTATAAGGCCCTTCCCACTTCCAAGCAGGCAAAAGGCCTAGAAATCTTTTGCGACTCAAAGGCCACCATCCAAGCAATTCTAAAAGGATATTCTTCTATCACCCAAGAAATCATCTCAGGTCTTCAAGATCTTTAGACTATAAACATGACCTGTATCCTCCAGTGGATTCTTGCACATGTTGACATAGGATATAATGAAACTGTTGATAAATTGGCCAAGGAGAGCAGAGATCTCAACACTAGCTGCAATGACGTTTCTCTTCAGGATGCGAATGCAGTGGCCAGATACAAACTTAGAGAAAAATCCATTCAGACCAAACATTTTCTCTTTGAAATAACTGCGAACAGATCTACTATTAAAACCATAACTAGGCTGAGAACCAGACACCCCAGGGGTATGAAGATCGACGGAGAGGGCATAAGGATCTATAGATGTTGTGATCACATTGTCTTGATACAAAGCTTACGCCTAGTCACATCTATGAGCGCCAGCCTGAGAAAGATTGGAGTTATATCTACTATGATAGATCCGTATGGAGACAACATCAAGCAAGTCTCAGAGGAAATTTTCAGTATTCACGGCAATCATTGAATACTTAAACATATAAAGGTTATTAAAAAGCATTAAAATTCATGGGTTGTTAATGTTTTATATTCATAATGTTCACGTATCACAAAGGAAACCAGGAAAACTACCAACTCCCCGGTTGTTTCTCTATGGTCCCCTGGTAAGAAAGAATGAAAGGACTCGGGTTTAATTCAAAATATTCTTGAAAAATGAGGGATCGCTGATGGACTTCCATTGTTTGCATCCACACTTGTTGGAGTAAGTGCTTATGAGTGTTCTCAGAACATGGGAATACCTCCAATTATCTATAAAAAATCCCGAAAAACAGCAATTGTTGGATGTTCAAGTGCCTTACAAACTGTTAGGATGTTTGACAAACGAAATCGAACAAAGTCTCTCGAGTTTTGAATAAAAGAATTGTCATCATCCTTTTTCAATCTTTCCAGTCAGCGAGTAAGCGTTACCATTCATTTGAATATTTGGTGACTCACCACTTCTGTTGTCGATCAAGTGAACTTACCGAAAGCTGTGCAGAGGACCTTAAAAGATTGGAGAAATATTTGTAAATAAGTTATTTTTCCTAACTGTATATAATGCATCCAAATTTTCAGAACAGGTATGACTATCCTTTAATAAAGTTATAAAAGCCCATTTACATATAACTTCCCTCGTAACGTATTCGCTGGAATTGGAATGAAACATATATCTAGATGTACATTGTAATGCCTTTCATAGTAAAACTGGCGACTTTCTTAGACTGAGGAGTTATAAATTTTTTTCTCTAGTTCATTTTAGTTACCAATGAAACAAGCTATTAAAGATGCCTACGTTATCAAAAAATAAGTGCTTAATACACTTTTATGTATTGCAATTATAAATATTGTGTGACGTCTGTTAGTATTAAATTAAATACATATTAAAATATATCCTGCAAAAAGTAAGTTTTTAATACATATTTATAATATAGACTTTTTGTCCTATCCGATAAATGCAACAGACAACAAGTGGATTCTGAATCGGTATGAATATCAACGCTTGAGAAGGGAATCACAACGTCTATTTACTGAGCTATAAATCGCAGCTTTTATTTAATTTGCTAGTTTCGTTTTTCAGTGAGGGAATTTAGTATAAGAAAAATCTAAATATTTTATAAATGAAATACATACTTTAAAAATACATTTTTGTACAAATCTCTTCTCTTATTAAATAAACAGATTTGGAAATCAAATTGTTGGCACTTTGTCCATATTTTATGGGTTTTGAATCCCACCTAGGGCTAGGAAATTTGTAGAGGTTCGGAATCCACTTTAAAAAGTAGGTACTGCTCTGATTAGCTTTAGTTATACAAAAAATTACCGTCGACAAATCAAACAACAAATCCCCGGTTTCACGGTCGACAAACAATCCGAATTACCCATGTTCATAACATTTTTAAATTAATAACAATTAAAAATATTGAAAATATTCACTTTTAAAATTTTAAATTAAAAATAATATAAAATTACAGTTTAAATTATAATATAAATAAAATTGTGTTAAAATTAAAAATTTACTTATTTAAAAATAAAAATTATAATTTTAAACAATTTACGCTGATTTGAATTAGCTTTCAAGTTGCAGATTCCTTTCCTCACTCTTGCTTCGTTAGAGAAACATGTGTGGGCGTTCTTTTCCTTTTTTAGAATTTTTATGTATGAAATTAGAAAAAATATATTTTATGACAATGGACTCTCCCTTTGCATTCGGCATTCCTATAGTGTAGTTTAAAGAAATAAAAAAATATTTACTGTTTTTTCGACATTTGAAAAAGCATTGATTTAACTCCCTTCAGCGAATGCGTTTTCTCATCCCCAAAATCGTCACCACTAAGAAGTACATCATAATGTGGATAAGAGTCCCGATTTTAAGGTTTAATAATTTTTCACTAGAGTTTTTTCAAGTATAAGCTTTTTTTGGATTTGTTTAATCTATTAATGAGACTTTTATTTCTAGAAGGTTTTGAAAAGTTATTAATTATTTCATGAGTAAATTTTTTGTGGTGAACTAGAACTTCATATTTCTCAGTCTAAAGTGAAATTTCTGTAAGAATCGTTTTCTTTGAATTTTTATTTCTTTCTGTATGCTGCATGAAAAAATTATCTAAGACATGTTTATCTTCTGGTTACATTGCCTTAATTTAATGTTTGTCTTTTCAATTTATAACTGGACGAGGCCCCAGAAATCTAGATCGTTTCCACTTGGTAAAACCTAAACCAAATAAGCATGCGGTTCATTAGGTATAAGCCATAAATTCATTGAACTAGGTATATCTATGTATGCATGAGAGAAAAAATCCTCAGAACTATCTTTGGGCCAAGTGTAGGAAGAAGGACATTAGAGAACCTGATACAATGTTGAGCTGTACAGATTCTAGACAATCACAGATTACACAAATAATCTGTAGTAACCAATTAAGATGGCTTATCCATGTTTGAAGAAGTCCATATGAAAATCTTACAAAATCTTAACATTTAAAAAAACTGTGAGAACCCGCGCGCGGGCTAAAGGAAGACCACATAATAAATTGCTGGATGATATCGAAGAAGACCTAAATATTTTAAAAACCCAGAATTGGAGAGGAGTTGCTTATGATAGAAGACGCTGGAGAGAGCGTGTGGTTGAGACAGTCAAGGTTTATAAAGAACTGCTGTGCCGTGAAGAACCCCCACATGCACTGCAGGAAACTTTTAAGATCTTTTTGATGCTTATATTCTTCCTGGGGATGCCCAAGTCAGACCTATTGCAGCCTTTTATATATATATTTATATCCACCAGACGCAATACTCTCCAAATTGCTTAATCTTTCTACATCAAATATCATTCTTTAAATTATGCATTCATATGATGATTACATCAGATGAATGAATACATGCTTTGTAGCAGGTGTTCAGCTATTAAAATTAAAATGAGCCCCAAACAACCAGGAACGTCTAATAGACGTCCACAAAAGATCCTCCATATGCAGTGAACGTCATGGATGTTAAATAGGCCTGTAAAGGGCTGTTGTTCTTGTGGAGGTGTAAAATGATTTAAACGAAAATAGAACGAAGCATACATTTTTAGTTAATCAACAATAATTTAATTTTGATTCTGGCAAAAATCTATAAATTCAAAACTCAAAAATATTCGAAACTAAAAAATGTAAAATAATATTAAAATCTTAAAATCATTTTACAATTGTTGAAATAATAGTTTTTAACAAGAACCGTCTTCATAACTGATGTTCTTTAAACATTGAAACCGCAAACTAATTCTGGGCCGAGCATCATGGTATATGGAATATGTAATTTGTTTACCAAAACGATAGAAAAAAAATTTAAGCATTTTCAGAATTAAGACCACAGTGAATGTGTTGTAAAATGTGTTTAAAAAATCAACTAAAAAAATTCAATTCGGAAAATATTTGTGGCAACAATCGTGGCAGGGCAAGATAATTTTTTTTAACTAGATGTTTCAAAGGCAAATAAATTTTTGTTTCAAAATTATATTAATTTTGAATGATTTAGCCATAATTTAATAATCTACGTGTTTTTTTTTACAGTATTAAGAAGAGTGCTTATTTTTCGTTAAATCGAGTAAGAAAAATTCAGGTAAAGATACTTTGTGTTTTGAACTATTAATTCTTAAAAAAAGGATTTTCATTAATTTTAAAGTTAATGAATTGAATCCTAAAATTGCATGATCTATGTGTAGAAACTTTTTCACACGTTGGAAGCTTATTAAATATTTAATAAAATCCCCCAAAATAGTTTTTAAGAATTAAAATAAATATGAATAAGAAAACTAATGGTTAATCTATGGTTTTTATAAGTTGGATTTTCTTAATCGTCTTCATATTTAATGGCAAAAATATTTTATTCATTTAACTGTGAAAATAAATATCATTATTTAAGTGCACAATGGCTTTTAACTTTATAAAGTTAAAAAATTATGAAATTAAAACTTGATTTACAATTTATGGCTTAGACGTATACTTTGCTGAATTTGAAGAAAAATTTTAATGTGTCATAAATGTAAGTCGTATTATGTGCCTAATGTCAATCTCAGATCCTTATCCTTGTGATTATTTTCAGCAGTAAGCTTATCTGTCCACAAAAACTGTGAACTCCAAACCTTTATCAGAAAACCACTATCTTAGATTACGAAATACTAAAACTGACGTTTATCAAATTTTCCTTACTAACAATGGCTGCAATTTGCAAAATCACATCAATCTGTTTCCAAGATTTTCAAAGTGCTTTTATTTTCACTATACTAATAAAAAGTCTTAAAATCTAAAAAATTTTGATTTTGAGCAATTTTTTCTCAGATAATTTGATAATAGCTTTTTGTTTAGTTTTTTTTTAACAAGAAAGTAGCACCTGACCCTTAAAATTTCTCATAAATTTCAGTGCATCTTGCTGCAAGATATCTTTTAAGTATATCTTGCAGAATTTTTTTTAATGGGTCCTGATGTTAGAAAAATAATTCTTTTTTGTATTGTGATATTTCAAGTGTTTGACTTTATTCAACATGTTTAAACCAAATAATGTAAGCAACAGAAGTTAAATTTCATCCTGTGCGATGATTAGTCGGAAATATTATACTGGGGAAGATTTTCATCAGGAAGAGTTTATGCTTCTGATGAAAGGACTCTCTCTCTTTTCCGAGATCTCGACCAGCCAATTCACTAAATCATTATCATGAAAGTGAGAAAGCAGTTGAGCCCTATTTCTTAGAAATCTGCAATTTTTGAGTGTTTAAATGAAGCTACAGTGATTGAAGGCGCTTTTCTTTCATCAGTTCTGCTGTGTTTTTGGATCCAAGCGGAATGACATTGATGATGGTGAAAACTGTTCGCGTAGTTCGATTCCAGGTCGATGCCTGAGTTCACTGTGCAACACCAAAGTAAAACATGTATGAAATACATGTACTTGAAATGAAGAAAGAATGTTATCACATACTTAATCTATTTAATTTTATGTTTTCCACTGGTACAAATTTTTCTTTGTTTCCATTTACTATTTATTTTATCCACTGGTACAAATTTTTATTTATTTCTAATTTATGATCTAATTATTTCTAGATGCATAACAAAAGTATTGATTTCCTACAGATAATATCGAATACTTGTAATTCTGTATCTTTTAAGGGTGAAAAAATTTTTCACATTATTGTAGAAAAATAAAATGTAATCTTCTGTGTTTTATTTAGTCTTAAATTCTATGTTAAAATGATTGTTTAAATTCCAGACTGTTTTTAAATATTGAGATTAACATTTCTTAATGAAATAGCCTATAAAAATGAATACAAATTTAAATTTGCAGAACCTCCTATTTTATGCATCTGATAATTTACAGAAATTTTTAATGAAATTTAGTTTAATATACTGAGATAATTTGAAATTAATATTCCTTTACTTTTTTTTTAACTAAATGCACCTCAGTAGTCTTAAAAAAAAATTTAAAATGTGATATGTGTTGTAAGAGATAAAATAGACCAATGTTGATATTTTCTTACATTTTAATGTCATAGTCCTGAAATAAATTCTATAAAATGCTTCAATCAATATCAAAATGGCCAATTTATACCATATAAAAATGCCAAAGACAAATATTGAAAATTTAACTTAATGCGGTCATTCTTTACGTTCAATATCAATGAAGCATTTAAAATCAGGAATGGTTAAATTAAAAGGTGTTTCTTTCGAGACTTCTTAGTAGTTATAAAAAGAAATATGCACATGATTTCCTAAAATTTCTCTTACTTTTTCTGGAGAAACTGATGTAAATTTCAAATGAATATAAATAAATCTAGCAGAATGATGCAACAAAACTCGTAATAGTAGTTTTTGAATTTCTTGCGAAACTCTCTAATTAAAACTTCATTTTGTGTTAAAATTCATTTGTGGCACTAATTTTTTTTAACAGAATACATTTTTGAAAGCAAAATTTTAATGTTTTAAAAATTTTACCAGCCCAATTTAATCGTCACTGCATAAATTAATTTTTATTTAGTCTAAATTTGAGGTTTTGAGTTACACAATTTCTGAACAGAAATGTCATTAAATTATTCTTTGTAATATGTAAACATAATATTCTAAGATCTAAGACAAAAGTAAATGTTATAAATACAAAAAGACAATATTTATATTAAGTAATCCACAATAAAAAATATCGCTCTAGTAGTCAAGTTCGGGTTTTTAGTTCCAGTTTTGTCGCTTCTATTCCCATCTCTGGATCACTCATCTGGTCTTTAGATTCCCAATTCGTGAATTCGATTCCCACTTTAAGAGTGATTTATTGCTGTGCTTCACAAAGTTCACTTTAATAGAAGTTCCGATTGGGAGAGGAACAACCATAAATTCATCCAGTTGCAAATTATTAGAAGTATAATTATGCTATTGTGAATTTAAAGTTTTTTAAAATTCTGGTTAAATAGCTTTTTATTATATTTTAAAATAGTTTTTGAAAAATATAAAAAATTTATACATTTAAATAAACTTTTTTAAAATTTCAAAATAAAGTTTAAAATTCATCATGGAAATCTAAATATACCGTGATATTTTTCTAAGTATTCTTGTTTTATAAGCATTATTGCTTAATTTCTGTATAACTTTGATGACAACCTTTTGGGATGTTGGTATTGTGCGTATAGATAGTTTTCATATTAAAGATAAGAAACTAGACCACACAATGACCTAATTGATTTGGATTCTCATTCTTCTTAACGGAAAGTAGTGAGTTCAAATCCCAACCCAATCAAAGATCCATCGTCTTCTCTAAAAGCGGCAGCAGCACGTTAATTGTGGCGTATGTGAAATGTCTTCCATGTGAAATGATACCTCTAGGGCCATCAGGCGAATTCTGAGGATCTTCTACTTGGCTTCTGTTTCTAAACTACAGGGACCTATCCACTCTCGAAGCCGAAATGGCACACTCACGGGGGGGGGCTTCATTACGTAAAGTGCCATTAATTCCGAAACTTGTGCTAAAAAAGGTAAAAATCATAATATAATCGGTCATTTCTAGGAATGTAAAATTTCAGTATAATCTGGAAATCAAAAATAACAAAGTAAGAAATCACGGAATCATTTCCACAGTTTCTACATCTTGTACAATGCAATAAATATTTTACTAAAAAAAAAAAAAAAAAAAAAAAATTCCCTTGTTAAGAAAAGAACACAATATTATTTGATAAAATGACAGTAAACACATTAAAACAGTGGTTTTAAGCATTTATCAAAATTTATTAATATAAGTACAAAATTTTGATTTTTTTTTATGTAGAAAAGATTTAGCAAAACTAAAATTTCAGTGGAGGGAACTTCGGAAAATAAATATAAGCACTTATGATTACACGCAAATGAAATTGTCCCTATATTGATAATACATGCATATATATATAAATGTTTTTAAATCAAAATTTTACTTTCTTTGTATAATTTCAGTTCTCATATTTGTAAAAAAATCTTTTTTATACAACACACTATGACAGAAAATTAAAATCCCATTTTGGAATTACAGAAATGAAAGTAATACTAGCACAATCAAAATCCTATCAATATTAAAATTAATGCTTTAATTTTAGTATAAAATGCATTTACTTAAAGAGAGCAACCTAGTTATCAAAAGATTCACACGGAATCACTTTTTTTACAAAGTAAATATCAGAATATTCAAAATAACTGAAATCAGAATAAACTCTTATGTTACTACAAATTAAGTTATATATGTATATATCTAAGAATATTTTCTTGGGAAAAGAATCGCGTAAGCCATGTGCGTATTTTATTTATAATTTTATACATAAATAAGGATCAGTTGTATTTTTTTAAAGAATATTCATGTAAAAATTAAAATATAACGAAATATCTTTTTCTCAAAGAAGAATCTATATGGTGTGGTTAAAAGATTCACTTGGAAGACCTTTGTTTTACAATGGAGACTTAATATTCGAACTGTATTAAATGAAATTTGAACAAATATATATTTATTTTACGATAAATACATTTATATTCATGATTGTGCTTCCTTGAGAAGACACATGTCCCCCATGAGAATATTTTGTTTGTGATGATCTTCGTATTGAAATTAAGATCAGTTGTATTTATTTAAAGAATATTCTTATGCAAGTTTAAATAAAATGAAATTTCATTATTTAAAAAAAGCTTTCTGTTGATCAAACGATTCATTTGGAAGTTTATTGAGGTATTATAAGACATAATTATTCATTTAATTTAGTAAATTTCATAACGAATTTTTCGTTAAGAAATTTACTAAATTAAATGTCTATAAATGTCTGAAGTTTCTATAAATGTCTTTATGTAAATATGATTGTAACAATGGTTGCAATTAACCATTGTTACAATCATATTTGTATTTAAAATTTGTACATTTTTCTTTTTCTAGAGATATATATTAATATTTTTATTATGAGAATATATATATTAACAAAATGAATGAAATAAGTTGTTAATAAAGTATATATATATATATATATAAATTTTACAGAATTGATTTTTCTTGAAGAAATATTTATGTAGGTATGACTTGATTTTCCTCCATATTTACCCAACTTCGTGGCACGGACTTTCGTTAGGTGAGCACATTCCCAATACCCTGGTACCCAATGATATTTATTCTCTGTCGGTTTTACCGCTCTTATCTTTCTAATATTTTCCCTATCCTTTTCCTCAATCGATTGCAAGCGAGGCAGTTCTCCATGTGTAGCTGTAACCACGCTATGCTACTTGCTTCTCATGGGCAGTCTAAATCCCCACGTATTGGCCGTATTTCCAACAGTCCTTTGGAGAGGTGGTACACTGTGACAACCAGTGTATTATTTGACTGGCACCTAGCTACAGTCGTGGATATTCTGCTATTGATCAAGCGAAGTGCTCACATCCTTGGTCTTGGCTTTAAGGATGATTTTTTGTCCGGGGATGACTCCCGGGATATGGGTGTTGACTATCAGTATGGTGAGCGCCGATGCCGGAAATCTCCAGAACCACTGACTGCTATCCCTTGTAGGGCTCGGTGATTTATGGTGCTGTCGAGTTTGAACCTTTACAAATATCCTATGCGTTCTAATCGATTGCAGGCGAGAACATGTGTTACATGTGTTTTTTTTTAAACATGTGTTATGGTATCCTATGTGTTCTAATTTGTGTTATCCTATGTGTTCTAATTTGTGTTATCCTATGTGTTCTAATTTGTAGGGCTCGGTAGTTTATGGTGCTGTCGAGTTTGAACCTTTACAAATATCCTATGCGTTCTAATTTTTTAAGACTTTGAATACATGAAATGGTTCCAAACTCCAAACACTTTTCATGGAATATCGTCTTTTGTAGTGCAGAAGCTTCTCACATTGGTAACATAAACAATATGTTAATAAATTATGAACTGGAGATCTTGTTCATGTTGTTTCAAAACAAGCTTTGGTAATTAATAATTAAAAAGACTGGTTTTATTTCTATTCGAAACATCATTTCGTAAAACATTTAAGCGAGTCCTGTGGTGTTTTTTCTAACCACAATTTCATACAGAAGCAGAACATTTAAAAGAACTTCTTGATTAAGGAATTTGTGTTGCACGTTGTTTAAATATTCAACGTGATGGTATGCTTATCCTCACCCAACATGTTTCAACTTTCCAAACTCCAGTATTACCAAAAAAAAAAAAAAAAAAAAGCAGGTTATTTAACTTATAAACTTTGTTTATACATTCCTAACCCTCTTAGATGTTTCAGATGTCTGAGAAATGGTCATTCTTAACACGTATTTAGGAATAGAGACCCTATATGTGAAAATGTGCAGAATCTGGTCATGAGACTAATGCTTGTATTTCAGAGTCTTTCAAATCTTGTCATTCTTCTGGCTCACATGCTGCATATTTCAAATCTTGTCGTATATGGATCTTGGAGAAAGAAGTAATTGCAACCAAGATGAAACAAAATATTGCTTTCCTAGAAGCAAGACGAATAGTGAAATGCAGAACACCGAAACATGGCCTTTTCTATTCTTCTAATATACAGATACAAAAAAAATTTTTTTTCTAGCCCAGAAGAGTATTTTATCGATATCTACTTCACTTTCAATTTCATCATTTAAAACCCCTGTATCATCGACTTCTAATAGCACAAAGAAATCTACTTCAATCACCAATAAATCTAAGACTGATTATATAATAATTAAAAGAAACCAAAATCTCTAGAAAAAAGAATTAAAAGAACAATTGGTATATCCTCTTCTGAAATGTGTGGAAATGGTCTCCTCCTCTATATTCCAGACTACATTTTGTAACACAAAATGTAGAAAAGACAATCACAAAAAACAATAAAACATTCTGCTCGGGATGACATTAATTTCATCAAACTGTCGTGGTTCTGGGAAAACATTAGAATTTTTTATAACATTTATCTGTCTCATCCTTCAGTCTTTGACGAATTTGTTTTAGAGCCTTAATTCTTCTGAGTCTTTCATTTCAGCATTCTCAATTGGTTCTTATCCAATGCTTTCCAAATCACTCACTTTATCAAAAATTATTTTGTTTTCGGCGCAGTTTATCCAATCTGAGGATCTTGCGCCAGAGAAAAGTCCCCAATATTTACTAAAACAAAGAAAATTCATTTATGTATTTATTACAATTACACAGTACTAAGTGCTCATAAAGTGTTAAACCTATCAAATATGCAAGAAGAAACAATCAGATGTTACCAAATATTGAGCAGCCAAATACAGGATATAAAAGTTTGATTTTGTTTATCATTTTCATATATTTTTTGCGAAATATGTCTTATTCTTTTGCGAAATATGTCTTCTTCATTTACAAGAGACTTAACTCCGAACTGCTAAAAACACGTAATTTCAAGATAAGAATCGAACGGGTGAATTTTTTGGATTAGAGTCCAATGCGTTAAGATTTCAGCCGTCAGTTTGACTGATTTATTGTGATATTCTTAGATTATATACATACATACATATATATATGTATATACATATATATACACACACAAATATATATATACACACACAAATATATATATACACACAAATATATATATATACACACACACATATATATATATACACACACACATATATATATACACACACACATATACACACACACATATACACACACACATATATATATATACATACATATACGTTCGTGCACCCACACACTACAACAGAGTGATGCAATAATATCCACACATTTGTTGAATTAACATTAATATTTTAACTGAATGATCATATTCGTATTATATAAATTAGTGCTATCTAATACTAGTTGACAAAATGCACTTATTTTTGGTTTTCTTTAAAGTTTTAATGTTGCTTGGGGTGTTTTTAAACAAAATTAATAACTAATTAATAAGTAAAAAAAAAATAAAAACTTTTTTACAAAAATTTTACTCTTGGAGCAGGATGTCCATTTTTGGCCCTTGCAACAGAAAACCCAACTAACTAAACAATAATTGAGTTTCAATATGTTAGTGGAAGTCAGTTTATTGAGTACATATTGCATACTTTTTGTAAATATCTCGTTTTTTATCCATTACGTACAGAGGTTTATTTCAAGACTATAGATTGCAGTTTATATCACACGAGAATCATTTACTTGTTTTTTACTTCTAAAAATATTCTTTAGAGTTTAAATTTAAAAAAAAAATTGTGGATTGTGTACTTTAGAAGAGAACACTTATATATAGGGTGATTGATTGCTCAATGTATAAAATATTAGAACCAAACTTTTTACACTAAACTGTTTCTTATACAATTTTCCACCATAATTTTATCTTTTTATATTATATATGGGGATTATTAAGAATAAGTATATTAATTATTACTGGAACCATTTAAAGTCCTTTTTTAATAATTTAATACTATGGAAATACGATTGATATTAGAAGTGCAAAAGTATGTTAAAATTGAAACAAATTAAAATTTTTATGTTAACACATTTGTAATATTTGTCAAACACGCTAAATATATTAACACATTTGTAATATTTGCCAAACACGCTAAATATATTAACACATTTGTAATATTTGCCAAACACGCTAAATCTAATTACTGCTACTGAATTTTGTAAATGAATAATGAAAACTTGGAGATCTTGAGTGTTAGAATTTGAATCTTTAAAATAAAAACAAAACCTTCTGTCTCTACACTATTTTTCTCTAAGCAATTTTTTTCTGTAATCAAAATTCGGCCACAAAAATGGTAAAGCAGATCTCTGCTATCGATTAATCACTTGATATATGCTCAATAAAAGATCACACATGTCATTGTAGTATCATGAATTTTCAAAAATATTTAACGTATGGAGTTATATAACCTTATTTTTTTAACCATGTTTTTCTGTGATTAATTTTCTCCTTCTGTTTTATTGAAAATTTATAGCATGATTTTTTTTAGAATTATGAAGAGAAATTTTTAATGTATTTCCTTTATTGAAAATTGCTTAAAAATATTTAATGTATATGGGGATACTGATTATTTATTTTTGAAAATTGTATTATTTACTATCGCGCTACATGTTTTCTACATTTAATCTTATTTTCAGGTTTCATCTATATTAAAACAATTTTAGTTTAAAATATATTTCAAATATGTGAATTAAGAAAACCATTGATCTAATTATACTTATGCAAAATATGACTTGAGAAATTTTCTTTGGAAATACTGTCCATGACTTATTTGATTTTAAAAGTTTTCGTGAGATATAAATTTTCTATGTAATTCGCAGTGCATACAAGTCTAATCTTCTCTTTTAACAATTGATCTGCTCTCTTCGATGGACTTTTTTTAATTTAAGACAGGAATAGAATAGGTAGTACCATAATCTATAAAGGGACTTCGAAGTTTTCTTAAATGCATTATCTAGCAGAGCAATTTTCTCTTGCATGAAATTTGCTTCCTATGTGCATTTTTTTCTTTCATATCACTTTGTCTGAGGAAAGCCTGAATCTACCATAAGATCTCACCGACGGAACCCAAGTGAAAAAGACACTGCTGGCGCGGCTATTTTGTAAAATAAATCAGGTTTTATTTATTATTTTGAAAACTGTCCCAGTTCACAATAATGAATATATTTCAGGAAATGTAAAATATATATAGCGTGTCATTAAATGAAAAACTCCTTTTTCTCCTTGAATGTAAGCATTCATTGAATTGCCTCTTTCATACCTTGATTTCCCAGCATTTCTCTTATGGACATCTGGTGTGGGCAGTATATATATATATAGTTCGCCTCACATCTCCTTTAATTTACGTTACGTAAAATGTAGAATTAATCTGTTTAACAGTGTTAAATGATAATGTTTTAGGAACTTATTTATTTTGTTTAGAAAAATACAAAATATTTTTTATTCATTTATTGTATGGAGTAAATTTTAGTTACATTCACCCATTTAATTTTCTATGCATTAGGATTCATATGAAATAAATACACTTTATTTTTGATCCTGATTTCTAAATTTAATATTTAAAATTAACGTGTATCAAATTCTTTTGAGCTGCTGGCCAACTTGTCTAGTGGTCAGCGTGCCTGACTATGGATAGGGAGGTCCTGGGTTTGAATCCAGCTTCAGGCATGGATGTACTTTCTCTCTCTCTCTATCCTGTCTTTGTCCTTTTCTTGTATGTGTGAATGAAGTATGAATGATGCCTACCCTATAATCGGGTGCCTATGACATGTGTGAGGGTGCGATGATGGCCCACCCCCTGTGATGCACCCGGGGCAACGCCTCGGCGGCTAAGAGGTCGCTGTGTCTGGTCGGTTCCTTGGTATCAGGGAACAATCGATTAATAGACTCTATTGCAGTTGTAACTGTCTATAATCTGCCATTGGAAAAAAAATCTTTTGAGCTTCAATACTTTGAAATATACAAAGTAAGATGGGAGTTGGATTAAGTGAGAGAAATTCTACCAAAGAATGATGTTGAAATCCCGGATTTTAAAAAAAAAAAAAAAAAAAAAAACAGAATTTCAACATTATTAGGGCAGTTAATTATCAACAATTTGAAGGATTTACGATTCTCTAATACAAACGTGAGTCCAAATTTCTCAATAATAATAATAATAAAAAACGCCAGATAATGAAAAATAAACACATGTGAAAGCTGCTAGAAAAAGATTTCGGAAAGATTTTTCAAAATTTTAGTAAGTAAATAGGAAGTAAAAATATTGTGTCCTTGAGATTGTATTAAGGACTAACCACAAATACTTAAAATTATGAGTATTCGTAAATTAGAGGTTCGTAAAAACTAGCATCTACTGCATAATGATTTGACAGTATTAAATAAATATTTTTATTGCTTAGAATTTGTGTTGATCTTGAGTTGGTAAAGCTCTGGATTGCATCTTTTATCAAATTAGTTATTTCCCCTTTGCTCCTTTTACATTTTAAAATATCCCACATTTCCCTTTCCGGCGAATGATTTAGCAGATGTTCTCACCGAATACTATGTTCTTCTCATGAGAAATATTTCAGAAAAAAAAAAGTTAGGATTTAATAATTTTTAATATACTTTAAGTATGAACATAATTCACTCTCTAGTATGTCATGCGTTTTTTATTGATAAGCTTTTAAACTGTTCAAGGAGAAGAAAGTTGTTCGAAAAAAAAATTAATGTATATTAAAATTTAATTATTTGATATTTTTAGAGATTTCCTTTTTGTTTTACTTTTTTTATAAACATTTTTACACTTTTTGTGATTTAATCTTAAAATATTCCTTACTTTTAAGACAAATGTAGTCTTCAAATGTGCGAATGATTTGATTATAAGCAGTTATGAGTTTTTTAAAGAATGAAATGTATTATGCGTATATATATATATATATATATATATATATATATATATATATATATATACAAATATTAATATTTAAAAAAATAAAGTCATGGCAATTTGTAATTTTAGCTTCCAAAATTTCTTTAACGGTATATGAATAATAACTTATATTTGAGGAAAAAACTAAAGTATTTAAGTTTTACTAATATATTAAATTTATGGTTTTACTACGAAGCTTTTATGTGTTTTAAAATTTTCTCTTCTTTTAATATCTGCAGAGTCAGTAATTTAATCCAAATATGCACTGCTTGACTTTAATATGCAACTCTTAAGAAGCAGTAGGCAGAAAATCATGCAAATTTCAGGGGGGACGCACCCTCACCTAGTTATGCAAATGATATGAAATACGCAGCGCTCTAGCTCAAGTAGGATAAGATAAATGGTGAGAAACTGGCAGAATGGGCAATATGCTCACTGTTTTTGTGGCTTGGAATATAATCACTGAAGTTTGTTTCTATCACAAAAAACGCATGTAATTGCAGAGAATGCTAGGCCTTTGCCGGTGGAGTCAGTTCCAGCTGACAGACGAGTTTACAAAGGGCTGGAGATCGGACTCAGAAGGGCAGTTTGGTCCTTATGACAAATCGCAGTTCACAGACACCTGGACGCATTCACAGAGCACAGGCTCTAGAGAAGATGGTTGGAACAAGGAACTACGGAAAGTTTGCGGGGTGCCGGTGCAGCCAGAGTGTCTTTAACACGCATGGATCGACGCGTCCGATGGGAGGTGGTAGAGCGGCCCCGCAAGCATATCTACTGAAATTCTGTATCATGTGCAAGACACCCTGAACGCTTCCATATCGAGCATTTGCCGTCGATTGGTTGTTCGTGGCCTGCGTTCATGGCGTCCATTAAGAAGACAGCCATTGACCTCACAGCATAGACGCCAATGTCTGGAATGGTGTCAGATTAGAGCAATGAGGCATCTCAGGGGTTTACCTTCTTTAGGTAAATATGGGTGTCGCAATCCCAAGGTACCCTAGCGATCTGTCCTCTTCTTTCTTTTCTTCTCCTTTTCCATCCCTCAGGGGTTTACCTTCTTCAGGTAAATATGGGTGTCGCTATCCTAAGGTACCCTAGCGATCTTTATCCTTTTTTTCCCTCCTGTCCTCTACTTTTCTTTCTTTTCCTATTCTTTGTCGTCGTCGAGATCAAGACTTCTTGCTTATGTTGCATCTTGTTTTTCAATGTGTTTTACGTCCATTTTTTTCCCTTTGGTCTTCCACCCCATATGTTAGCCGTGTATGGCGTCCCGTAAGGGGGAAATTGGTGTCCTGGGGTCCCTTAGCGTTGACTTTGGCCCAGGCTTCTCTGTAGACGGGTGGCTGGAGTGAGCCCGCTCTCAGTCAATCGGCTGGTGCTATGTTAGGATTTCATTTTACTCCTTGCATGGTGCTGTAGGGCTAGTCCTGCATTCTGGGTTGTGCGGACATGTTCGCTAGATCCTCAACCCAACATGTAGTACTATATCCTGGTGATACCCCTAAGGTAAGTGCCGAGGCTGGCTTTTGCCAGAGCCGGTAACTGCCTTCCCTTGTTGGGCTCTGTGATGGGCGGGGGCCCACTGGGATGAACATTTCTCTTTCTCATGGGTCCAAAAAATTCTGGCCACGGCGAGGGCCTTAACTCGTCACAAATTGATAATAAGTTTGACAGACTTGGAAATTGTTACCCAAAATTCATATTAATACAGAACAATGAGGGCATGCTTAAGCAAATGTCACCTTTCAAAATTCTCAAACAGATTAAGTCAGTTGCAGGAGAACCTAATAATGTAAAAAAGCTAAGATCAGGAGATTTACTAATCGAGAGTTCATCTGCTCTACAATCAAAGTCTCTTTTATCTTTAAAAGTTTTTGGAGAAATTCCAATCATAGCCTCGAGTCATAAATCACTCAATCAATTCCGTGGTGTAATTTCAGAGATAGACCTTTTATCAGTATCTGAAACTGAGATCATGGAAGAATTAAAAGATCAAAAAGTCTGCAATGTCCATCGAATCATCATCCATCGAGGTGAAGAAATTTTCCCCACAAAAAATTTGATACTAACTTTTGACAGTCCCAATCTTCCCAAATCAATAAAAGCAAGTTACCTGATTTGTCCCGTAAGACCTTATATCCAAAACCCCATACGATGCTTTAATTGTAACAGATTTGGACACTCTAAAATGTTTTGCAGATCAAAAGCTACATGTACTCGATGCTCAAGTCTGGAACACCAAGAATCTGACTGTAAATCTGAACCATTTTGTATAAACTGTAAAGAAAACCATAGCGCATCTTCTAAGACCTGCTCACACTGGCAACATGAAAAAGAAGTTCAACGGATTAAAACGACGCAAAAGATCTCATATCAAAAAGCTAAAAAACAACAGCAAAATACAGCAACTAATTTCAAGAAACCATATGCCCATCTACTGAAAAAAACAGTATCAACTGCTGTACCAACAGACACTTCATCAATTATCTTTTTTAAACCTGAAACGCAAAGCAAACCTATTACACAGAAGTCCATATTTATAAAGCCACAAAAAACGAGTGACTCTGATAACAGAAAAAACTTAAGATTAAAGATCAATCAAATGTAGCTGCTTTCAAAGCCAGCCTTCCTACAGACAGCCATAGCGATATGGATACTGATATTGATAACTTTGAGTTGATTACGAAGAACAGATCACGTCACCGTAAAAAGAACACTTCATAATGGTGGTTCTTATTTCTTGGAATTGCCATGGACTCCGCACGCATACATCTGACATTAAAGACATAATAAATAAATACTCTCCTGCTTGTCTAACACTCCAAGAAACCAACTTGAAATCTCATACTACTTGGAAACTAAAAGGCTACACGCCTTATCGAATGGACATACCTGATGATTCTATATCAGGTGGGGTGTGCATTCTTGCTTCGAATAACTACCCCCACACAATATTCCCATAACGTACTTCGCTGCAAGCTGTGGCAGTTGAGATACACATTAATTTTCGAATCACTGTCTGTAACATTTACCTACCACCACGTAATGTCATTTCCCAAAGCAACTTAAATAAACTATTGCAACAACTTCCCGTTCTTTATGTATTAATAGGTGATTTTAATGGACATAGTGCTCTATGGGGAAGTACTAATACAAATTCTCGAGGACGACAGATCGAACAACTGATAACTGATCACTGCCTCTGTCTGCTAAATAACGATGAAAAAACTCACTTTCATGCTCCTACGAAAGCATTTCATTCCATAGATTTGGCTATTTGCTCTCCTATTTTATTTCCTCATCTAGACCTGACCACTGAGAATGATTTGTATAACAGTGACCATTTTCCTGTAATCCTTACTTTTGCTGATCCACCTTCTAATGGCTTACAACCTGCCACCTTTAAGTATCATAAGGCAGACTGGCATTCTTTTGCAGAACTGGCAATTATTACAGAAGAAATGATTACAAACACTGATATAAATGATGCTGTTATTAAAGCCACAAATACTATTATGAAAGCTGCTGAAATATCCATTCCAAAATATTCCTCTCATCCTCGAAAATTGCGGAAACCCTGGTGGAATGAAACCTGTGCAAAAGCCTACCGTGAACAAAAATAGTTTTGGAACATTTTTCGAAGACATCCTACTACCAATAATCTAATTATGTTTAATAAAGCAAAGGCTGTAGCCCGCAAGATTCGTCGTCAAAGTCAAAGGGACTCTTGGATGCGATATACATCAAATATTACATCTAGCACTCCTAGCAAGCTTATTTGGAAAAAAGTGGAAGCAGCTAATGGCTTGTACCAAGAATTCTCTTTCCCGATATTGAATACTAACACTGCAGTTTATTCTTCTCTCGAAGAAGTAGTTAATAAAATTAGCGAATCATTCTCTGGAGTGTCCAAATCTGACTCTTACACACCTTTTTTCCAAGAGTATAAGAGTCGTACTGAGCAGATCAGCATAAATTTTAATAATTCTGAACAGTTGCCCTACAACTACGAATTTAACATGTATGAGCTACAAAAGGCTCTATCCAAGACCCATAATAGCAGCCCAGGTCCAGATGGAATTACTTATCAAATGCTCTGCCATCTAAGCCCAGTCTCTCTTACCAATATCCTATTCCTCTTCAACAGAATCTGACAGGAAAATATTTTCCCTTCTATGTGGCAAGAAGCAATAGTTATCCCCATCCTAAAACCCGGAAAAGATCCTAAAGACCCTTTAAGTTATCGTCCTATAGCCTTTACAAGCTGCTTTTGTAAAACAATGGAACGCATGGTAAATAACCGTCTTGTTTTTTATATAGAAAACAATAGGTGCATACCTCAGCAGCAAAGTGGTTTCCGTCAGGGTAGATCTACGTTAGACAATATTATTAATTTGGAAAATGACGTTAGAACCTCTTTCGTTCGTAGGAACCATCTTGTATCAATATTCTTAGATACTGAGAAGGCCTACGATAGAACCTGGCGCTATGGAATTATTCGGACCTTACATAGCTTTAATCTCCGTGGTAACCTACCACTTTTTATTCAAAACTTCTTACAAAAAAAAAGTTTTAAAGTGCGCATTGGGTCTGTTTTATCTAGATCATTTGTTCAAACCGCGGGCGTTTCTCAGGATAGTGTACTTATTGTAACATTATTTATTGTTTATATTTCCAAGATTTTATCTGTATTACCTTCTTATATTAAAAGTACACTTTACGTGGATGACTTGCAGATTTCCTGTCAAGGTTCAGATATACATTGAATTGAACGACAGCTACAGATGGCTATAAATCAAATTACTGACTGGTGTGACAAAAATGGCTATACCATTTCACCAAGTAAGAGCAGATGCATCCATTTTTGTAGGAAACGTGGCCTTCACCCTGATCCCAATATCCAACTTCAGGAGGTATCCATTCCTGTTGTTAAAGAGTTTTTTGTCTTCCGTCAATCTATATATACACCTTGTTATCAAAAATACCTTGGGGTAATTTTTGATAACAGACTTACCTTCTTGCCCCATGTATTACATTTGCGCAAGAAGTGTGAAAGATCTCTTAATATACTAAAAGTTCTTTCCAATACTTCTTGGGGTGCAGATCGAACCTCTTTGTGCAGAATATACCAGTCTGTTATATTATCCCGTATCGATTATGGGAGTGTGGCTTATGGCTCAGCTTCAAAGTCTGCCCTAAAATGGTTAGACCCAATTCATTACGCTGCACTTCGTATCTGTAGTGGAGCGTTTCGCACCTCACCTGTCGACAGTCTCTATGTTAACTGCAACATACCTCCTTTAAAACTTCGACGCAATCAAGCTTTCCCTTAATTATTATTTCAAGAGTTTTTCTACTCTAAACCATCCACTAAGGTCTTCTAGAGTTGACTCTACGTTAAAGAGACTTTTTAACGCTCCCCCTTCTTGCACTCCTCCCTTTTATGCTAGGATTCAACCTCTTATAGAGGAAGCTGATCTATTAACTCCAGTTGAGATTGCTGACTACAATAGTATTCCCCCATGGGCTTTTCCACAAATACGCTGTTTAAGCAACTTTGCTCTGTTTAACAAAGAATATACTGATCCCATAATTTTCAAACAAATTTATGCTATTCATCGGGATCAATTTCAGGATTACTTCCCAATCTTTACTGATGGATCAAAAACAGAAAGACACGTCGGCTGTGGCATAGTTTATGGCACTAATATCTATAGTTATTGTCTTCCGTCAATCTGTTCTATTTATACTGCTGAAATTGTTGCCATTTTGAAAGCTCTTAACATAATCAAGTTCTCTCGCAACCGCAAATTCTGCATTTATACTGACAGTATGAGCATTATGAAACAGCTCAAATTTCCTCAACACTTTCATCCCCTGATTTATAAAATCTTAGCTTTGTTAAATGAAATATCTCATAATGGTTTCGAAATATTGTTTTGCTGGATACCTAGTCATGTCGGTATTACTGGCAATGAATTAGCAGACTTAGCTGCTAAAGAAGGTAAAGACCCTATAGACCAAGCAATCCCTTACGCTGATATAAAGCATTCAATCTTTGTATATACGCATTCTATTTGGCAGAATTCTTGGAATACGCAAGTAACAAACAAACTTTTCTGGGTTAAACCTCTCATTCGGAACTGGAGTAATATCTCATACAGACGTGCTGACGTTATTTTATCCAGACTTCGAATCGGTCATACTCGTTTGACACATAGTTATATTTTATTTAAGGAACCTGCACCTCTATGTTCGAGCTGTAAAATAGTTTTAACCGTATATTATATCTTAATTGAATGTCCTAATTTTAACCATCTTCGTCTTACGTTTTTCCACAGCACTGTCTTAAATTTATTGGACTTGATTGGGGAAATACCTCATTCAAATCTCTTTGCTTTCTTAAGGACTATCAGAATTTTGCACTGCTTATAACGCATTCTCTTTACTCCAAATTAAATTTTAAGTAAGATTCAAATTTACAATTTTTTAATGCAAGAAACTTGTTTCACCAATTTTATAATGGATATTTTATTCTGATCTGATAGAATTTTAAACTTTCGTTCGGTGCAGTATGTCCTTTTTGGATTTTGCGCCAGAAAAAAGACAATCACTCACTCACTCACTAGAGCAATGAGGACCACAAAGTGGCACAGGATTGTCTTCTTAGATGAGTCACGCTTCTATTTCTTCAGTGATAGTCACCTCGTATGAATGTGGTGTCGATGTGGAGACAAGACCAATCCTGCAGCAATTGTGGAAGACCCCAAAGTGTTACAACGTGGCATCATGGTTCGGAATGCCATTGCATACAGCCGTGAATAAGAACTAATGAATTAGGTAACTATCAGGTTACTTTTAGTTCTTATTCACGGAATGCCACTGCCGTGAATAAGAACTAAAAGTAACCTGGAATCGTGGCATTGATTCCAGGTTACTTTTAGTTCTTATTCACGGCACTATGGCAATCCAACGTTACGTAGCTGATGTGCTACGGCTGGTGACACTCTCCTACCTTCAGGGAGTGCCGAATGCCTTCATCAACAGGGTAAATCCCAACCATATATTGTTCGCATTAGCCAATATTCCCTACAAGGTCTACAGCTGCTTTTTTAGCCACCATGTTCGCCCACCTCTCACTACTCGAACACGTTTAGGATATGACTGGACACCATTTGCAGACCCTGCCACTGCCTCCTTCATAAGAAGCACTTTGGCAAATGGTTGACAGGGAATGGAAAGCCATTCTACAGGATGCTATTCGTACTCTCGTTGACTCTGCCTAGACGTGTTGCCTCGTGTGTCCCCGTCCACAGTGGTTCTACAACCTACTGACCCTATCCTGTTCTCGTAATGTATTATGCATATCATTTCGGAAAACAGATAACTTATTGTTCGTTGCTGTCTCTGTTTGCCGAGTTTCGTGACTTTCTTGCAACCTCTTCTTTGTATTACATTTTCAATGTAGGGCAGTGTATATAAATTAAAAAATTCTATAAAAGACGGTGCATTTATGTGAATATATATTAAATTGAAAATAAAGAGTCTATGTGAATAACAATTAATAGAATATACTAAATAAAAAAAACTTGAAATTTAATATAATTTTTATTAATACATTGGAAACTGAATCTAAATTTTTGTTACTTTTCATGTATTTTATTTAATGGAAATTTTTTAATTATTTTTTTAAAGTATATTTTAATTGTCAAATAGTTTATATATTAAGCTACTATTACTTTATAAATAAGTTTTTGAAAAATTTGGTAGCCTTGTTGAATTTTGTAACATTTATTTTTCCTTATTTTTTTCAGGTTAATGTTAAGAGAAATTACAAAATCCCTGAATATACTTTTAAAAAATATGGCTCATTACTGGATTACAAAAATCATTTGCATTAATAGATACATTTATAGTTTGATTTCTTTTATTGAGCATTCATATTAACTTCATGAATAGTAATGTTGAACTATATGACAAAGATATCTATGAAAGAGAAACTTATTTCTTTCATTCACCTTTGAAACTGCATGTGAACTTTCCTATCCTTATCATATTCATAGCTTCTGTCACCCAGCTGTGTGTATATATAGATTTATATAAAAAACCTGTTGAAATATGTAACTCTGCTTTTCCAGGAAATGATATTTTTTATGAATATGAACTTACCTGAAATTTCGAACTTTTAATTCTATTTTACTTAAGATGGCTTATTTAGACGATGACAAAAGCTACAGGAAATTAGATGTGAATATTTATCTAAACCATTGTTAATTTTTTAATATTTTATATTTGCAGTTAATAAAAATTATTTTGGTGGTTGTGTCTTTAGTTCTAAAATAAACACTAGGAGGAAAGAGGGGGGGGAGTTGCTTAGTATTTATTTTATGCGCTTTTCATTTTAGACAACACATTTCATTTTTTCCACTTTTAAATGCACTGTTTATCATAAAGATATATTATTAGATTTGGTACTATTGTAAAAGTTTTTAAAATTTGAACTGCGTTCTAAAAGTAATTAAATAAAAAATTAAATGTATGAGTGTGCAGGGGGATAGAGAGTGGTAGATTCATCACATGCTTCCCTTAGCTAAAACCAATTTTTATAAAGATTTTGGGCTAGTTCGCTTGCTTTAAATTTTTTATCTTTTATAAAAATGATACTTTGATTCTTTTTTAATGTAAATAAAATATAATATAAACCATAAATTTTATTTGAGAATTAATCATGCTTTTTTTTATTACAATTTTAAGGCATACCTTTCTGTATCTTAAAAATGATTCTTATTAATACGTTTTATAACAAAATATTCAGTTTCCTAAGCTGTTTAATTTTTCTGAATAAATTTGTGTGCACAATATATTTTGCATCTTTCAAGATGGCCCTGAAAAAGGCTTAGCTTAAAATCTCCTACACAAATATCTTCTGAAAGTTTTCAATTTATATGAACACACCAGAAATCTAGTTAACATCCGAATTTAACGTAAAATTCTTTATAATTCAAACAATAAAATTTTATTCCTCCTCTCCTTAAGATCTAGTTTTGTTAAAAATAATGTGAATAAAATAAAAATAATGTTCTATCTACGAATTTTTGAAAATGGAATAACGAGAACGACATAGTCAAAGGAAAACGATACATTTAATCGATTTCTCTTTATATATCTATGAAATTTAAATTTTCGAAATGTTAATAAAAATACGCAATTTAAAAATTTATATAGAAATAAATTAGATCGGGATTTATACTTGATTTTGATATTTTTAATATAATTCAGGTTTTTTTTTTAAATGAGTATTAACAATAATAAGTGAATTATAAGAATGATATATAAATATTATTTCAGAAAGTAACTATCAAAATGTTCATTTGCTAACAATTTTCCTAGCTATAAGGGAATCCAATTTCAATCACACCTCAGAAGAACCTAATGGGAATTCATTTATTGACAGAATTTCTTTAAAAGAATATCGTGGATTTGATAAGGATTATAATTTTTTTTAACTATTTCGCTGAATCTTTGAAATACAGTTTAGGCTGCCTGTTTCTGACGAATGAAAAACACTGTTAGAAGCCTCTTAATTTTGATCCATGGTAAAATGATGAGGTCGACACCTACGTTGGCATTCGACCTATCATATGAAGAATACTGCTACCACAACCTGTTTTAAATGTCCTTTTTGCCATGAGCTAGCGCGACGAATTTGGTTGAATCAATTATAAAACTCCTGTTCCAGTTACCGTTGCCACTTTGCAAAAGAAATAAGTTATTTTATGCGTTAGCTTAAAATAACAGCTTTTGAGACTTGTATTGAAATAACAATAGAAGAAGATTGAACAATATTTGGGTTACTTATTTCTGCTGACCTATCTTCCCTCATTATTTTGCGCAGCATGTCCATACTTGGACTTTGCGCCATAAAACCCAACGATCCAATCCCTCGTTATTTTAAACCAGTGTCAAAGGACAAGGTCGACATCTGATCTGGCATCCTCTACTGCTTTGTATACCACTTAATGTCACTAGAATAACTTTAGATTGCCATCACGGTGAGCTTCGCTCGGATCAATTATAATTTAACTTAAAATTATATTAAAAAATTTTATAATTTGAAATACAGTATTCTCTCTTTCCTGCTTTTTATTGTTAGATTATGTATGATACTAATACTCCAAATTCACTACGCCATAGTTGAAAATTTTCATTCTATCAATGAGTAGAAGTATGTGCTTACTTATGTACATTTACTGGTAGCAATTACTATCCTGGGAATCTACCTTGCGATTTTAACCATTTTTTGAAATAAGCTTTTTTGAAATGAACCCTTCCTCCTTACCTTTTACATCACAACAGTGAATCATAGAATTTGAGAAAATTGTTTATGCATGAATCCTATTAACATAATGATCTTCAGATGTATCAAGTACAATTTATACGGGAATGAAATTTTACATCTCTAAGACACTACAGCGAAAATAAAACTCCGATTTTAGGCAATGAATTGTAGCCACGAGTCATTTCAAAACTCTTAATTAGAGAAGCAGTTTTGAGCTAACTCACGTGACAGCAAATTATGTTGCAGTGATTTAGAAGTCATAAATCGGATATATCATCACCGACGAAAATGGTGAATAGAATATTACTTCATAAAATTGAACAAAATTAAATTAGCAGTAGGAGGTGAAGTGCGTGCTACAGGAATGCATGTACACGTTACAAGATAATATAATCAGTAGTTACAATGCAGTTAGTTTCCAAGCAAGTCTTGAGTAATTTTCATACGTGTATAAATTTATTTTTTCCTCCCGCCAAGTTGGCACGCCAGGTCGGGAGTTGCGGTGGTGTATGGCATGGCCGCAGCAATGTTAATCTGTTGAACATTAAACGAGGTTGATTCTGATTTCAGTGGACACCATAGAGGTTTGCCAAAGTCAATTTTGTGGGTTTAGAATCGTTGTCCAGAGTGCACCAGGAGGAAATAGATCTGCAGTGCGATTCCCACCTAAAAAACTGATTGTTACAAACAAGGATTTTGAAAGTTTTTGTGCATTTATGGAAGTGTTCTGCTTACTTTTTGATATTGATTACAATCTGATATGATATCATTTTGTCATTTTACATCAATAAGAAGTGGTTTGAAATTTTTATGTTTAGCAAATCTTCAATGTGGCTAACTTTCTGAGATGAATCGCATACTATAGTAATTTAAAAACGAGTAAGAAAATCATTGAACATTACCACATTAAAAATTAATTCATAATACTATTTTCAAAATAAGATAATGTGAATAATTTTGTGAGAAATCGTGTAGTGAAAGGGGGCATTTGTCACACTGCAAATAATGTGCATAAGAGTAAGTAATGCAGTGATACAAGTAATTTACATAAAAAAAAGTTTAAATGCATTTCTAAAAACATTTTTATGAAACAAAAAAACTATCTGTATAATGAAGGTCGAGTTGGTTGCTATATTAATTGAGTTCTAGCTTTCTATACAACAGTTCGTAAATTTGATTCCCATTCGGATGTAAATGGTATGGTTCAGATTATGCTTTAAATTGTAAGTCATGGTTGAATTAACCCTCACATACATCGACTTATTCCTACAGCAACAACTATTAAAGATGCTCTGAGATGCTTTTGTAAAAAGTTATTATATTTTGAAGGAAATATAAGGGAAGCGAATTTTGTAGGTCGTTATAGATGATTAAATATTGTAATATGTCAAAAATTATATCAAAATATATAGATAAAATTCTTAATATTTGTCCAATGAAATTTTGTCCGGGGTTGATTTTAAATATTAATAAAATCACATTAAATATTAGGATTTTGGCCACTGGCTAACTTAAAACGAGGACTATGTTGCATCATGACATTTTCATTTAAAACGCCTGCACACACACACACACACATGTAGTTTAAATCATAATTAACATACATTTCTAAAGTTGCTCATCCCACTATGGAATTAATTCAAACGATGCAGCTCTGCTCACTACAAGAGAGAATCAAAAGCCGTGGTGGCTTGATTGGTTAGGACGTCGTTCTCATTATCTGAAGGTAGTAAGTTTGAATCCCAGTTTAACCAAAGAGCCGTCGTTTTCGCTAATGGCGTCTATAGCACGTTAAAGCTGGGTGTGGTGGCAATGTCCTCAAAGTGAAATGATACCTCTGAGGTTGCAGGCCATTATTGGGGGTCTTCTGCTTAGTCCCTGCTTCAAAATCACGAAGACTTCATCTAGCTGCTTCTAATTAATAGAGCCCAACTCGGGGCTAGGTACAGGGAAGCATGCATGCACTGGCTCTGTAAGAAAAGGAAAAATAATTGCGACATCAGATCTTGTCTTTTCTCTATTCATTTCTTCAATGTAAAAATCTGTTTTTTTAAATTTATATTTTTTAATAAAAAAAATAACAATATTTAGTATTTCTTCGGTTTTTAAGAAATATTGTTTCTGCCCTTTTTAAGGTATGTTTAGGTTTTTCCCTAAAAACGTGTTAAATGAAAGTTGAATTTTTTAAATTACGTTTCTCTTTAATTTGTTTTCATTTAAAATACTAGTATATGTTATGATATTGTATATGGTTAGTAGTTTTCTTTTTCTCCATAAACTATTAAGCTTCTCATCAGGTTGTTTTCCATAATTTCTAGCAAATTAAATCATTGTTTAAACTATATAATTTTTATTTACATTTGAATTAGTGCAAAAATATTTTGTCTTTTCATTGTATAGCCATAACCTAATCTTATTATAAAGTTTTCATGTCCATATATAAATTATAATGTCAACTAAAAGTACAGAAAAGAAAAACAAATGTGATTTTTTCATAAAACTCCTGTATTAAACAAATAAGGAAGAACAAAAGAGATAGTGTATGTATGATACTAGGCATACACACAAACCATGATTATAGCTCGTTGGAGCATTTATAGTTCGTATAACAACTAAACAGAACATGGTTGGTTTGATGGTTAATACATTTTGTCGCCCATACGAGGAAATACAGTCCGTAGAACTCAGTGGCATGCCGATGATCAAATCATTGAGCTGAACTTGGTGCAGAGAACTCAACTCAGCAATCAATGCCTTATGAATGTTCGGTACTGATGTACGGTGAGAATGCTGGTCATTCTCTATGCGTGATATCCTCCGATTGAAGGCAGTCGTTGACGATATTCGAATGGTAAGGACGGGCAGCTTGATCCGGAAAGTCGAAAACGGAATGTGAATAAACTTTAACAATGTTTTTAGTTTTGAACTTCTTTAATTCATTGAAAAACTTTTACTATTATACAATATTACTCGTAATTCCCATAAAAAAAAAGATAATTAAAACATATTGATAAATGTCATAAATCTGAAAATTGCTTTGTTAATGAAAATTCTGCAAATTGTATTTTATGTCAAAAGTATTACTGGTCTAAATACGATCTATTTTTACAAATGTCTAAATATGATGTTTTATAGGAACTGTGGTCCCTGACACCAAAGAGCCTGGAAGTCGACTTGATCTGGGCTCACACCACGGGATAAAAGACCAGCAGGATTGCTCTCAGACTATTTATGACAATATTTTCACATATTGTCACAAATAGTCTTTTGTCAAGTTTTGAATCCATTAAATTCTATTTTAAACAAATACCTTTATAAATGTTTTCAGCCACGTCAATACAATTTTTGAATGTGTATGTAAAAGCACACTTCAAAGTTGAATATTCAAAGAATTTATTGCTTTTTTATGCATGTCTGGTTTCATTTAAGTAACTCTGGACTTGCTACTCCACAGAGAGACAAAAATTTTGTTAGAATCACACAAGGAAGAGAGGTGACAGATCAATAGGTATCCGTTGATGCACCAGAGAATCCATGCATTTCTATTTTTTTTTAACTGAATTTGTTTGCAGATATCAATCTTTGAAGCCTTTAACTCGGGTAAAGAATTTCGAAATTTCCTCCAAAATTGTTTTCACGCAGAAGTAATTTAATGTCCTAGTTCAATTTCAAATTCCATAATTTCTAAAGAAAATCTTTGGTTTGCACAATAATTTTATCAATAATCCCTAATGGATAAAACAATCTTGCTATGGTAACCAAAACTGAACATTTGTTGAATCAGTTTCTTTGGAGGGGATTGTAGTAAAGCAAAATACTTCTTTAGGATTCCACCTCATAACCAGAATCTCAAGTTTCCTTTTCTGAATTTTTAAAGGGGTATTCTTCGTCTTTAAAAAGGACATTCCTTAAAAATTCAACATTATTAGAACACTATATATATATATATATATATATATATATATATATATATATATATATATATATATATATATGCAGCTCCATTCCCCCCTCCTTTGATACAGATAACTCTTTTTGCAAAGGAATCGCTGACTCAAAAGCAACACTAGAACTACACTAGATAACTTTTCAACACCAGATAATACATCATCGATGTAAAAATCTTTTAATGTTACAGAAAATGCTATCGGGGATAATTAATCTTTTAATCTAAAGCTGATTGTTTTGTCCCTAGCAGCCCAATAAATGGCACATTTTGCTCCATATATCACAGTACGCAATTCATATTGTTTGATCTCTTCAGTTAAACTATTTTTCCAAACTATACGTTGCAAATGGCAATGTTTGGGATTATCCTAAATATGTCGATGCAGTTTTCTTATATCGGACATGCAAGCTATTTTATGTTTTCTAAAACGCAACAGTATCGAAAATAAATTCTTTTGTACAATCCCTCCATTTAATCGACAATTATTAAGGGAAATTCTAGAAGTAGAATATCAGTTTATCTCAATCAAAATGTCTTTAATTTTTTAGTACTACTATTAGCATTATAAGTAGTATGGTTTGGGAAGAAATACATGCAAATTTCCTTATCGAACTTAATTTCTTCCATGTGGTTATGAGTTTCGTATTCTTGTTTAAAACTTACACAACTCGCGGCAATGTTTTATATTTTTATTTAGTTTTTTTTTCATACACACCCATTTTTGTTATTCCACAAGTTTCCTAATTTTTGAAGTTTGCCTTCCTTTAAATAAAAATTGCAGCTTGTCCTATTTGGACTTTGCCCCATAAAACCAAGCCAATCAACATTAAAGAAAAGTTGACAGTGAATTTACCATTTTTGTCTCTACTATAAAAGTTTAAAAATTGTTCCCCACACTAAACTCTTCTTTAGTTTTTAATTTCAAACGAAAAGTGATTTTCGATTTTTCAATATTTATGAAAGATTTCTTCTGTACCACCAAAGTTTTTACTAAACCACAAAATTCATCCTTTTTAGAAGAATTTTCTTTAAAAGTGCCACTAACAATATATCTAAATATAGTATTTTGTAAAATCAGAGTTTTTTTTATATATGTATAATCTGATTTGCTCTTAAAATATACCAAAATAATTCCGCACCAATTAATGAATCATTTTCCCTGGCTTAAAGAAATTTTCATCAGTTAAAGTTACATTTTTCACACAGAATATTTATCTACATTTAAATACTGAATTGTGATAATATTTGTAATTTTTTGTACAATCACACAAACATTCAATACCAGCAAGAATTATTTTTGTTTAAAATGAGAGTTCTCGTTTTTTTTCCTTACAGAGATTGAATTCCAATTAAACGTCGAGACTGCGAATTTTATTTTTTTTTAATGCGCAAACCCAATAAATCTGAAAGTGAAGTGGCCAAAGCTTGAACTTGAGAACCACAGTCAAGCCAGGCACGGGCCCTTTGAAATACTCCGCTGATATCCAAAATGTAAACAACGCAGAAGTCTCTAGAAGAAATTTCTTCACACTCGTAATGCAAGAAACAAATTCGTTGACCAGTCGCATATACAATGCCGTCTTATAGATTAAATGTCGTCTCAATATGATGCCGTAGTGAGACGTAGATAACTTAAGCCAATAAGAATTTGCTTACATTCTAGTTACATTTGCTTCCATTATTCCCATTGTTTAACATTTATTTTTCACTGGTTTTGAGTACTGAATTTCTCTAAATAATATTGATAGTATTTTTTTTCAAATGGTGGGCACTTGGGGGACAAACCCTAGGCCACAACAAGCAAGAAACTGCTACTCATTTGTCATTACAAGGCGGGCCCTTGTAAACCAAATCACGGAGATGAGCAGCGTTGCCCGTGCCATTCCACCACAATCCCGTTTATAGGGTGGGCCACATTCATGCATCATCACAGAAGAAAGGGCAGAGAGAAAAGAGAAAGAAAGTAACATCCATGTCCGAACCAAGATTCGAACCCGGAACCCACTGTTCAAGAGTCAGGAACGCTAATCACTGTCATCGGTCGGCTACATGGATAGTATACTCACTTCCAAAAGTTAAGCACGAAGATGTAAAATGCAAAAAAATTAACAAATACTGCTTTGATTGACACAAAATTCGGTGCGAAAGAAGCATATATATTTATGCATAAAATAAAATAAACAATTATATACAGAAATGAAATCAATATTAAGTTTTTGTAAGTTATCAGATAATGACATACTGGAGATTTAAACAGAATTATGTATAAAGTGGAAATAAACAGCATAAAATGAAAAAAGGACATTAATAGGGTATGTGATCCCCCCTAATCTGTATACAAAGTTTACACCTTGTGACCATACTTTCTGTTAGGTGGTAAACCACCGAAAAATAAGCAATAGCCATTCTTCTTGTAGAACAGTTTCCAGCTCAATAAGAGTGGCTGGAGTTGGCAACCGTGAAGATACACCACAGCCGAAAGCATCACAAAGGTTTTCAAATGAATTAAGGTCGGGTGAATATGCTGGTCCCGCTATAGCGCAATCCCTTCACTCTTCAGGTAGTCGTCGAGGATATCTGCTCTATGGGGACGTGCGTTTTCGTCCAATAAAACAAAAGTAGGGCTAACTGCTGCAGCGTACAATCTCACAATGGATTCTAGGACTTCATCTCGATACCAGACAGCCGTCATAGAACCCTGTTTAAAGCTGTGCGGTATCTTAATGAAACCCCTGCCCACATCATAATGTTTCCGCCTCAGAATTAGCGATGTTCGATGATGTTTTGGGGCTGATTGCGTGTTCCTTTTTCACACCATATCCTTATATGCTTGCCATCTGGCTCCAGAGCAAATCTTGACTCATCAGTAAACATAAAATTCCCCCAGTCAGACACAGTCCAATTAACATGTTCCCGGCACCACTTTAATCGTGTCCCTCTTGATTGGACGGATAGACAAACTCAAACTCGAAGTAACCGGGTGTACAATAGCTGAAGATATCACCTTACCAATGGATGCTGTAACCATAAATGCCACACGTGTGGAGGTCGCTCTGCGATTCCACTTAGCTAAAATCGCAATATATCGATCTTACGCGGAGCTTATAATCTTTGGGTGACCGGCCACGGCCCTTCGGACAACTGTCTGTGTGGTTTATAATTATTTCCATAAACGCGTGAAATTACAGAATGATTAACGCCGAACAAAAGAGCAACATCTAAGATCGACTGTTCTGCTTCAATGCGCTCCACACCACACTAGCATTCAGAATCCTCCATTTATCTTCTGGAAGTC
Source organism: Latrodectus elegans (assembly GCA_030067965.1). Classification (NCBI taxonomy): domain Eukaryota; kingdom Metazoa; phylum Arthropoda; class Arachnida; order Araneae; family Theridiidae; genus Latrodectus; species Latrodectus elegans. Next base: position 54,366,113 of record CM057817.1, read on the forward strand.
ATAGAAACACGTACGTCTTGAAAACATTGTACGAAAGTTTTAAACACTTTTTATCAGCACTTAGAATCGAATTCTGTAACCCTTCATAAAGCTGGTATCTTATAAGACTGCCCTTTTTGCATATTTCTTGACATGAAAGCCCGATTGGCTGTTACTTAACATATTTGCATACTTCCATCTACCTCTGCAGCGATTTGCATCCTCTTCAATTCTAATTGGTTTCCGGAAATTGGCATTTTCCTCTCCGTGGTTAACTTTTGGAAGTGAGAGTATAATGTTGTCTATTTTTTTTACCAAACTATAAAATTTTAATTTTTGAAAAATTTAAACAGTGAAAATTTTAAATTGAAAAAAAAAAAGACGTGAAAATACTTTATGGGGAGATATAAATATTTAGTGTCAGCTCTTATTTTCGCAGAGTATACATAAAAATTTAGACGTTAATTTTAGGGAAAAAAACTATAGTTAAGAGTGAAAATTTAATTATATAAACTACTATAAGTAACCTGAGAAATTTATTACTGATTTAATACTTCTTAGTTTAATTTACCGAAGTTAAATTTGAATTGTATAATAATTTATTGTTATAAATACTTATTGTAATATATATGTAGACACTATAAGAAGATATGAACATGAGCCAACGAATGTGTATATTTTAATATTATACGATAGTTTATCTTTTATTAATACGCTGCCCGACATTGAAAATGCATCACGAAGTAAGAGTTCCCAGAAAGTGATGAAACTCGGCAAACAGGGAGAGCGAGAGAGAGAGAAAGAGACGGCAATGAACAATTTATGATCGAAATGATATACATAATACAGAGCGAGAACAGGGTTGGGTCACTAGGATGTAGGACCATCGTGGATGGTGAATATAGGAAGCAACACTTCTAGACACTGAGTCAATAAGAGTACGGATGGCATCCTGAGGAATGACTCTCCATTCCCTGTCAACCATTTGCCAAAGTGCATCTTCTGACGGAGAAGTGGCAGGGTCGGCAAATGGTGTTCAATCATCTGAAACTTGCTTGATTGGTGAGAGATCTGAAGAGCACGGTCACCAGGGAAACATCTGTACCCCTTACAGCTTACAGGTCACGTTGGCTGATAGGAACAATGTGCGGTTGGAGTTATCCTATTGATAAAGGACATTCGGTACCCCTTATTTAAGTAAGGAGTATCATCTGCGGCATCAAATCATCCATGTAAATTTTTTTGTCATAGTGCCTTGAATTTGAGCTAGATATGACTTGGAATTGTATGCAATGGCGCCACAAACCATGATGCCACGCTGTCACGTGGTGGAGCGTTTCACAATTGCTGGAGGATTGGACCTGTCTCCCGTTGACGCCCCATTCATACGCGGTGACTATCATTCAAGAAACAGAAGCTAGATTCATCTGAGAAGACGATCCTGTGTCACTTCGTCGTCCCCATCTTTCTAATCAGACACCATTCCAAACTCTGGCGTCTATGCTGTGAAATCATTGACAGTCTTCTTAACGGACGCCATGAGTGCATGCCACTTGCAATTAATTGGTGGAAAGTAGTTTTACTCCATATGTGAGAATCCAGGGTGTCTTGCACATGCTGCAGCATTTCTGTGGATGTGCTTTGCAGGCTCCACCGCCTTCCATTGTATGCGTCGATTCACATGCACTGACGTCACTCTGTGTGCACCGGCACCCAACAAACGTTACACAGTTCCTTGCTCCAACCATCTTCACCACAGTCGAAAGGAACAACCTGCTTTTCCCATCTCTCTCGACAATCATGCCCCTCGTAAACTCGTCTATCTGCTAATACAGACTCCGTCAATAACCACCTGGCATTCTCTACAATTACCGGTGTCCTTTGAGACAGGAACAAACTGTCAACGACTATTTTCCAAGCAGCAGTAAGGCGCGAATATTTCCGACTCTACTAGTTCCTCCCCTTATATCTTATACTATGTGCACTGGAGAGCTACGCTTTTCACATCATTATCTTAATTCGGTAATTTGTGTCTAGCCTGAAATTTGAATTACTTTCTGGCCACTCGTTTTTGGTGTTGTATTTCCAATATCGAGCAGTATAATTTAAATGTTTGGACCATATTAATTTAAATTGGTTGATAAAATCAATTTACAGAATCGTTTTACTGCAGAGATCTATATAAAGCTGGTTAAACTAGGTGACTTAGAAAAATTTAAAAATAAAAGACATTTAGCCGCAAAAGAAATAAAAATTAGTTTTATGTATGATCTATAATAATGAAATTATATTTTGATGATTATAATTTATATGTGAATATTTTCAAAGCAGTAAGCACACAACTCATTTTTATGGTAAGACTATATTCAGATGATTCAGTTGAATAATTCTATAGGAAAATATTTTTATAATAGTTTTAAGATTTAAATAATTTAAGTAGCTATTCAAAACACTTAATTACACGAGTGGCAGATAAATTTACACAATTTGACATAAATTACGTAAGTTTTAGCATTCTGGTGGAGTCGAAATGTTCTTCTGTTTTTTCGTCTTTTAAAAACAGCATAAATGAATAATGTGTTCCCCTCGATGTGCAAGATTTAGTATCTGAGGGCTTGTCTTGAATTTTTTCAGTTTCTCGTGAAAAGGATAATTTTAGAAGTTCTCATTTCTCTTATATGATTTCCATTTAAGAAAAAATTTATCTTTTAGAAATTAATAATTAAATTGACATTTTTTAATATATATATAGCTAAACCAACAAAAATAAATTAGAAAGTTAAATATTAACTTTCTTAATATATATAGTTAAATAAAAAGCAGGGAAAATTCCATAATTAGAATACATAACATTTTATAAAACGATATATAATCTTATCAAAATATTTTTTGAATACAGCCCATAATATATAGCCAAACTTGCACGTACCATAAAATATAAAGCACACAAGATTTAAGCAACCAAAAGAAAATTTAGCTACATTTAATATATTTTTAAGGAACTAACACTATATGGAAGTAAAATAAATAAATTTCTTTGCTTAACACTAACGGAAGGGAAATATGAAGCTGAGATGCTCAAAACATTATACTTGCACTCTGCATGCAATTAATTAAAATCATTGCTTTTGAGAATATCTCCTGTAATGATAATTGTGTAAATTAAACTGTAAATGTCGATAAACAATAAACGCTCCTATTTATGCTAACACTATTTAAGAACAATGTGACATAACTTCTAATTTAAGAACAATGTGACATAACACCATGGACGAGGATAACTTCCCTTCACTCTTACGAACCAAAGTTTTGAAAAATATTTTTTGTAAACTTTCGTTTCATAAAAAACATTAAACAATGAAAAATAGTTCTCTTTATTTTTATGATCTGTTATTCTTTTCTTACTTTTAGTTGATTTCTTTTTGATATAATTTCTGAGAACTTGATTTATTCTTAAGCAACGAAGTAGCAGGCCTTCCCGACATATGAACACGGTGATATCAGATATGTGATGTTTAAGAAATGTGATGCCGAACTTGATTCCACCCCTTTCCATATATAAGAACATAGAAAACTTACTACTTTCAAAGTACAACTTATGGTATGTTTTCAATTTGGACAAGTTAAGTTTATTTTTCCAGATATTTCCATGAAGAGCACTTAGCTATAAATGCTCTAACTGCCATAGGGGTAGAAAAATGAAGCCAAAAATTAGTGTTGTTCGCAAAGATTACCCGCACATTCTAGCACAAGAGAAAATCGAAAATATGTTGATCATCCCGCCTATCAGTAACCTGAATTGCCAAAATTACGTAATCCAGCTTGGAACAACATCTTAGAGTGAAAATAATGAATTCACTCATCGTACCTTATTTTTCATCTGAAATTTAATAATGCTAAAATTTTTTGAATGTCATATGGATTTGATAGATGCTGTGACAGTCAAGATATTTTTTCATAATTTTACCCAAGATCATCTCCTACTATTTACAATGCAGTTCTTATGAAATACACTGTGTACCAATAAGTATTTGGACACCTGCGATAGAAAAGAAAAAATAACTTTTTACCAACTATTGATTTTGAATAGCCTCCACGAGAGGCAATTACAGCATGAACCTTCCGGAGCATGACTTACAAGTTCCGTCACCGATTTTGGAGGGGTAGTGCAACCCTTAATTCGGTTATCCAACTCGTCCCACAGGTTCTTGATAGGGTTCAGGTCCGGACTCTGGGCAGGCCAGTCCATTCGATGAACTCCATTGGTACAATACCAAGCTTTGGTTCACATCAAAACACGACAACTAGCATTGTAGTCCTGAAAGTCAAGGGAGCCCAACTACTGCCACATCGTAGGAAGCACATTGTCATCCAAAATGGTGCAGTAGGCATCGACGTTGAACTTACCATGAATGGGACCAAGCGTCCCAGTTCATACCAGAAGAAACACCCCTTAGACCATAATTCCACCTCTGCCGAACTTGACTATTGGCACAATGCATTCTGGTAAGAGACGTTCTCCAGACAGACGCCAGACCCAAACAATGTCATCCGAACGGTAAAGGGTGAATCTTAATTTATCGTTCTAAGAAACCCGTTTCCATTGATCTACGGTCCAATTTCGATGTGCTTTGCACCACATTAACCGTGCAGCGTGATTGGATTTTGCGATCAAAGGCTTATGGGCAGCAGCACGACCATGAAAACCAAGCAGATGTGCTTTCGTATGGATGGTATTCATTGAAACAATACTCCAGGATGCCTTTTGAAACTCCTCGTGGATGAGGGCCATTGGTTGGGAGCGGCTCTTCCGAATTTCTCTGGATAGCACTCGTTGGTCTGACGACTCGGGGCACATTCCGACAATCACCACTCACCTTCGACTTCTTAATGGTACTCCAGATCGTTAGATATGTCCCTTAAGGATCGGTCACATTTGTGACATCCGATAATTATACCTTTCTCGAAATCAGAGAGCTCCGAACTGCGCGGCATCTTGCAGGTGACTGATGCCAATGCTGTTTCCTACACGATATATACCGGCGGAGGCCATGAAATACCTCAGGGCCACTGATACCATCATTTGCATAGGTGTCCAAATACTCATTGGTAGACAGTGTGTTATAGCGTAGATTATAAATCATGATCTTCTGTCACACTAAGTTCTAGAAATAAGGCTTGAATGCTGATTGCTATTGTCTATGTCCGATGTTTGAAAGTCCTTTTTAGAATGTTTTCTTTGCACAATATACCACTTATTGTTTCAAAATCTTTTTGAGTTACTTTAATATAATATTAACTGTGTTTTTAAAAATATAAACTGTGACTATTTAGTTTTTAAAAAATAATCTTTCATTTTTTATTTAATAATTTAAAAATATTATTTTCACTCACTCAGCTGATTAATGTTTTAACTGTAGCCTTGATTGGATAGTTATTAACTATGAAACTTTGTGTTTACAAGAATTGTACACGAAATACAAATATATCGCTGGAACAGTGTGTTTTAGTATCGAGAAATTTTATTCATTTATTATTTATATCCTTCAAGTTTATTTTATTTCTATATTAAATGATTAAATGGTGAATAAATTTATGTTTGAAAAGATTTTATTTCACATATTTGAACTATTTTCTAGTTCGTGATGAGTTGTCAAAGACAATTTTTTGTGACCACTTCGTGAAACATATTATTGCAGTATATATTTTTTTTCTAAATATGATGAAGGGAAAATGCATTTTGTTTTTTAAATATCAAGGAGCTGCAAAATGATCGATGAAGAAACTCAAAATGCTTGTCAAAACATCAAAAACCATAGCTCTTTGCTCCTTTGCAAACTTTATAAATGCTGCTGATAGAATTCTCATGCCTATTGCCATTATTCCCATGACCGATCATTACAAATGGAGTTTGTATTGGCAAGGGTGGATTTTAAGTGCATTTGCATTTGGTTACATTACTAGTCAAGTTAGTTACATTTATGTATTTTTATTTATGATTGCTGTATTGTTATATAATTTGTTTTTATTTAAACATATTCATTATAATGTATAATTTCTTTGAAAAAGAATGTTTCTTTTCTGTTACAAAATGTGTTGATTTGCATGTAGTATTTAGATTGAAATTATAGCTGCCATTTGATTTTGATTTTATGTAAAATATAAAATAAAATACATGTATGTAAAAACTAATGTGAAGTATCTATATCAAATCAATCTAAAATCAAGTACTGCTATGTTTCTTTTCATAAATTCAAGTAGTCAGAAATATTTTTCATATTCATTATTGAATAAGTATTTTCATTAAAATAAGGTTTTCATGACTAATAATCTTAATTAGAATCATAAAATAGTCCAGTGGTTTGGACGTGTATGAAGGATAAGTGAGTAAAAAATAATTGCAAAAAGGTTATTAGATAGAAGTTTAGGAGTTTCTATTACTGGGTGGAAAAACTGAGACAGTTTGAAAATCTTGGAGTTGTCAGTTGCAAATAAAATACAGCTACTGGAAAGGAATGGTCAAAGATTTTAAAAATAATAAGGCCTCTACAAACTATAACTAGCTATTTACTTATTATAACATTTTTAGTTGTGGATTTTAATTATGATATTAATCATTTATAACTAGTGATTTATATCATAATTAAAATAATTTCTTAAAAAATACAAATTTGAGTTATTATAAGTTTGTTTATATTAAAATTACAAATAGTTTAAGTAAGAAATTCTGTGCATATTGAGAACATGAGTTGAACAGCTAAAATGTTCATTCTACTTTTAAAGTCTGCACATGCATGCTTCACAGGATCAATGTCCACCACGCCAATAAGAGTATTGGAAGTTATGTTGGATCTGACTCCCTTAGACATCTTCATCTGCAGCACTGTCAGATAGTAGACTGCATGCAGAATGAAGTTACAAAACCAATGGTATGACCAGCCTGTTGCCAAAGGGCACAGGGATATTACCAGGAAAATTCAAGATCCTACTTTCCTGATGCCCTCAGACATCATAAAAGTCATGCATACTTGAAAGGACATTTGAAATAATTTTACTAACTAGAGACGAATGGATAACAACATGTTCGAAACTAAAACAGGAGATCTAATCTGATACACAGATAGATCACTGAGAAACAGCCTCTCAGGACTAGGAGTATGTGGCGTGTCACCAAGGACCAGCTTATTTGTAAGCCTTGGGTGATATGCTAGGGTTTTCCAGGCAGAAGTTTTGGCCATTATCCACTGTCTCTGACTAAATAAGAGGAAGGGCTACCACCATAAGTGGATTCTTATTTTTAGTAACAGTCAAGCCGCTTTAAAAGCGCTCAATTCTTTCGAAATCAAATCTAAAATGATTTTGGAATGCAGAAAACTTCTTACAGAATTGGCAACTAGAAACAAGGTGATCCTTGTATGGGTACCAATGCGCCAATATATCGAAGGTAATGAAAGGGCTGATGAATTTGCTAAACAAGGATTGTCTTTTGTTCCCATTGGTGCAGAACCTTTTTGTGGGATCAATTTGAAGACTGCAAAAGCCAATGTTCTTAGATGGGAAAAACAGAAGATGTATGAAACTTGGCTCAACACTCTTGGTTAAACCCACGTTAAAAGAATGATATGTGGATCATCAAAGAGAATTGCCTCTGAAATTCCAATATGCTCTAGGCAGGAGACACGTTTAATCGTAGGCTTCATAACTGGGCACTACTATTTCAGAAAACACCTCCATAAAATGGGACTGTTTCAGCAAGACCTTATCTGCAGGAAATATCATATGGAAACGGCCAAGCATATCATTTATGGATGTGAGGCCCTTGCTCTCTCTAGATTAACTTCTTTAGGCATCATCCATACTAGAGAGCTACACCTAGATGACTCCATTAAAGGGTTATTGGACTTCATTAATAAAGTGGGTGACCTGAGCAACTGGAGATAGGAAACTGGGTTTGGTGTTAACAGCACAAAGTGCTGATAAAAGCAGAGGTGCCCAATGACATATAAACCCACTTTTAAAAAGAAGATCCATCTAAAAATTGGAAAAACGAATTGAAATGTTAAGAAATTTATTATGAGATATATACTTAGTAAGAAAAGTAGTATTCCCAATATCATAACACATAATTATTATATTGCAAATTATGTTAATATGATTTAGATATAATCAAAAATCAATTGCTTCTAATATAATATTTTTTTTCTGATCGATTGAGCTTGGATCGTCATCATTGGCTTGACAGTTCCCATGTACTAGGTCATAAAGGTCAGGATCTTGAGTCCTGACCTTTTCTATAATTTCTTTTAACCTGATCTATTCTTTTCTTGATTTCTCCTATTTGAAGATTTGCTAGTTTTACTGTCTCTCTTCAAACAATCCATGCATCTAATTTTTAGTCTTCCTCATGAACGTTTGCCAGTTGGTTTTGCATTAAAGATCCTAAGTAAGATGGACCCTGGAGACATGCAGATAACATGTCTCTTCCATTTGAAATTTGGTGTACTTAACTATGTCAATATCTTGATAGTATTTTTACAATTTAAAGCAACTTGTTTTCCAAATGACATTTACTTCCACTCCCCAAACATACCTCTTAGAATTTTTCTTTCTAAAAAGGACAAAAGTCAGCTGTGTTTTTGCTTCATCGTCCATGCCTCTGAACCAGAGGTCAGAATTGGTCTTGTAAAATTCTTGTTTTTGTCTTGATAAGTTTAGACCTGAAGTATTTATTCATACCATATTAGGCTAAGGTTTTTGTAATTAATCTTTTATTTATTTCTGAACTGAAACCATTCTGAGTATTAACCATGCCCAAGGTATGTAAAATTGCTTACAGAATCAAATCTATAAAGGCCTGTAGTAAAATGGAATTTTGCTTTGGACACATCATATATTTTGTTTTTCTTTCGTTAATAATAAGATTCATTTCCTTTGCCCCTTGCTCTAGTGTTAAGAATGTTCATCTAAGAATACATGGGGTCCAAACTATGAAATCAAGATCATCACAAATCTCAAAATTTGTTTGCTTTTAATAAAGATTGTACCTCTGGCACCAACTTTAACATCCCTTATAATTTTTTCTAATAAATTTCTTAAAAGCAAGCAGACCAAAGAGTCCCCTTATCTTACATCACTATTTTTGTTTTCGGACACTATGTCTGCACTTAGATATTTTTATAGTTGAATTCATGTAATACTTTTGCTCATTGTAAGATTAACCACTTTTGTAAGCTTTCTAAAAATATCAAACCATTAGCTACGACTATTTACTCTGTCATACCTCCATTTACTGGTTTTGGTATTATGTGTTTTTTTTTCTACTGTGAGTATGTTTACTTTTCTGCATATATATATATATATATATATATATATATATATATATATATATATATATATATACTTTTGAACTAAGTGTATTTATGTATTTTTTTTAAATATGAACACTCTTCAGGGAAATTGCTTGAAGATTTTTAAACATTTATCCTTCGTGCATCTCATTAAAGAGTGTTTATTTTGGATAGCTGACCATCTCCTTTCTGATGAAGACATGGACCCTATGCTTTCTTCTTATCATTTACATTGTATATTTTAGTAATTTTCTAATTTTGTCTTTCTGGTTTTAATGTTTTTCATGTTTTCTTTTATTTATACTGGCAAATGTTTTCTAGCTGCATTTGCACTGGTTAGATTTTCTGTAATATTTATGCATCGTTGTTCATATTTTATTATAATGTATTTTCAGTATTGTATTCATTACTTTAATATATTTATTGCCTTATATATATATATAACCAGGTATAGAAAAAAGAAATTCATGTTGAATTCTACTACTGATTTCTCAATCAAATCTCATTAGTGAATACAGTAAATAAAAGTTCCTGAAGAGTTAATGTAAATAAAATGTTAAAGTAACCATAGTTTATTTGAAATGATAGCAGTGTATTCTGCTTTTAGTAATCATAAATTTGCTCAAAAGCATTGTTTTTTTATCAAATAAAATATGGAATATTATGAAAAAGTATATTAAATCAGTATGTTGATTACATAATTGAATAAATATTCAAAATTTTATTTTGATAGCTTAACTAACATTTCTGAAATAAAATTCATTGTTTTATGTTACTTTAGATATTGTTTTGAAAAAGGAACACTAAATTTTAATAATTAAAAAAATTAACATATTAACATTTGTTATTATTCTTATTATTTGAGTTATATTTGTAATTACTTGAAATAGAATTCAAATAATTAAATGTGTGTGTATATATATATAATTTAGAGTAATCTTTGTTACTTAACTGAAAACACATTTATGTATAACAAAAAGAAAATGGCTAAATTGTTATATTAATGCTTCAAGGACACCTGTAAATTCCAGTTTATGATTGAAGATTGTATAAATATTTTCCTTCAATTTTGATAGTGTGCTAAAATAATCATACAATAAAAATTTATAAATTTTGCTGCATATGATTGTACATAAATTATTCTGTGTGTGTGTGAGGAAGAGACAATTGCAATAAAAATATTGTTATCCAACTGAGATTAGTATCGCTGGTATTTTTGTTGGGGTTTGTGAAGAGCATGATCACATGCTTGGATTATTCTAGGTCTTTTGAATAATAAAGCAAATATTACTTGTAATACAAATATTATTTGTAATACATATACCATTTATTTGTGTTAATTTTTGCATTAACATTTCTCAGTTTAATTACCCATATGTACAAAAAGTGTCCATTGAGAGACAAACAAAGCTTGAACATAACTTAATTAATAGTTGTTATTGATAAAGGAAAATAGTAAAAAACAATAATAACAAGGTTGTTTTAATATGTGCTCAATGAGTAATTTGTGAATCCTATTTATATGAAATGATGGGATTCGAAATGAATGTTCTTTTGTCCCTATATGCTTGATGAATAAGAAATTCTTGATCTTCACAGAAAATTAAATAAAAAGCTACATTTCATGAGTTTATTTTATAAGTTTTCTTGCAAGTAAAATTTCCAACTAATTAAGTATATAATTTGGTTATTATATCAATATTGAAGAAATCTCAGAAAAATTAAATTTCATGTGAACACTTTTAGTTAAGATATATATTTAAAAAAAATAATTTTATTCACTAACTCAATTTAATAAAACTTTTGATTGTTTCAGATCATTGGCGCTAGTGCTGCATCCAGGTTTGGAGGAAAGACTGTTATGACATTTGCAGTATTTCTTTGGTCTGTTTCAACTGTCATCACGCCTTTTGTTGCTTCATCGCTTACTCTTCTCATTTTATGTAGAATTTTGTTAGGTCTTGGCGAGGGCATAGGTACTAAGCTGCTTTTATATATGCATTTGGATATTTGTGTTGTACAGTAATAAATGGAAATGCAGATTTATATTATACTTAAATCTTTTCAATGTTTTTTAATGAATATATTTATTGAGAAATTTTTGTTATTTAAACTGACGTTTTTTTCCTTTTATAATTTAGTAGTCAGTCATAACAGAAACTGAAAATTTTAAAATGTTTTTGTTCATACAACCCTTTAATCATTTTAAAAGCTTGTTTATGAAAATAATCTGTTTCCTAATTTTATCAAAATGTTCTGCTTCTCAGGTACATATTTTCTAGTGAATGATTATGATTGAAGTTTCATTTTTTTAAAAGCCATATTGTCCAGAATCATCTAATATTTCACTCAAATGTACATAAAAAATAAAACTTTGTCTTGAGGGAAAATGACATACAAAGGGTGCTACATTGACTTCAATATCCTTTTAAATTGCTAATTAGAATTCTACTAATTTTACATTATATTGTTTATACATTGTTATTGCATATTTATGCTCTTAAGGTGTTTGATGAGGATGATGACTATATTAATTACATTAAGAAAATTCTAATTAATAAAGGGCTTAAAAGATGTGACTCAGATCTATTGTATGTAATTAATTCAAAGAAGATAATTGATATTTTTGAAGTGTTAATTCCATTTTATGTGTGTTTTGATATAGAAATGCAGTTGCTTTGAGATTAATAAATGATGCCGCTACAACATTTCCAGAAGCATGAAACAGTGTCTTAAAAAAACGTAAGGTTGTAAGAAATGTCTGAATTTTCTACATGACTGTCAGTATGTTTTTGAGAAAGCTGTTTAACCACTTATTCTTAAGAATTTATTATTGTCTGGTCTTGAATATGTTATTACAAGAAGTTCTGCATTTTATTGCCAATGTTTAATCATTTAAATTTTATAGATGGTAACCAATTTCTGTCTATGATTCTACAAATGCTTAAAATTATAGAATAATAGGTTTAAAAAAATTATTTATTCAAATATCTTTGTTCCTAAAAAGTCATAGTGTGATGTCAATTTTATGCCACCATTTTATCAGCGATCTTTTCTTTTTAGAGAAAGATAGGTTCTTTGCTTCATGTAACTTGTACTGTCAATGGGAAATGCCATGAATTTAAATAGCAGCTCATTCCAGAACAGCAACTGCATTAATATGTAGAAACAATTTTTAATCAGGATTGCATTCTTTTGCATATTATGACAATTGTGAAGCAATTGTTGAACCTCAATATAGTTTCCAATCTTCCATCTGGTCTGACAGAGTCTGACCAAATCAATGAAACCATTGACATATATGAAGTTAAATACAAAAGTGGAAGTTATGGATAACCTCCTAGTGTAGTCCAAAATGTGCTAAGGTGATGCCTGTTCTTGCTGGCAATTAGAGCAAAGAACCTCTTGCTACCCCCAGAATATGTGAGACTTTAAGTGACCACTAGCAAATCGGGACAGACATGTATTGTCATGCCTGTTACAAGGGAGAAACAGGAAATATTGTGGTTATTTGCCTTTATACCAATTGTCAGGTGGAGGTTTTTAACCAGTTTTCTTTATTTTGAACCTTTTACTTCAAAAATAACTCTTAATATGTGAGCTCTGATGTGGAAGAGACAGGATGATCTAGTCCCTCCCTTGCAAGAATGTCAGCTAATTCATTTCTGTAGATATTGACATGGGATGGTATCTTTTGAAATGTAGATTATGCTAGTGAGAGATGAGCTTTACTTTTTGTAGAATAAACTAGTTTCTTTCTACTATATGGATCCAGTTTTTGTAATGTTGAACTGAACTCTGTGGTTGTCAAATATTATCCAAATGTGTCCATAGTTGTTTTCACTCCTGGCTCTCTTATCCTATGTTGATTGCAATTAGTTCACTTCAAAACATAGAACAGAAATCTGTGTTATGATGTTTTATAATGTTTTTCTTTAGTTTTTTCTATATAAATTCCACTGCTATATATCCATTTTACCATCAGTGTAGATTGTGATGTCATTTGGAGGAATTTTATTTGGATAATGTTTTACAGGACCAATTGCTTAAGTAAGTGCAAAATAAGAATTTCCAATTGCTTAATAAAAATGACTAACACAGTCATTCTTATTAAGGGTAGTGAAGACGCCATCATGAAAACTAACATTGGGAAGATCGTCACAAATATTTAAATTACTATGGAGATAATGTGATTCTGCATTTTCTGCAATTAACTGCTGTGATTTAACTAGACTTGGATAATTTTTAAAAATCTTTTATTGCATGTTGAGTTATATAGGTTATTAGCAGTTTTGTTATTCTGGTCTAGATTTGAAAATTGATTGAAATATTTAACTAAACTAGCCTGCCTTCTAAAAAAAAAGATTGCAGATTTTGCTTCATTAAGGATAATATTTGAAGGACAGAATTGTTTCATTCCAGCAATTATGTGAACAGTGCTCAATTTGTCTTTTTCCGATTTGTTCAAGTTAGTTTTAATAGCACAGCAATAGACAGGATAGTTGTACTTTAGAATGGGTCTAATAAATTCCTGAAAGGCAGTTTTAAGAGTAATTGTGTTCATTCCCCAATCCCTTCTTTCAATGTACTTAATAATATTTAAGTGTTTCCTGGAGTTTAGGTAATATATTCTATGTGCTTGTTACACGTGTAAATTTGTTGTTTAAAATTAAATCAAGTATTTTGCATGTTTCTTGTCTTCTGGTTCTTGAGCATCAAGGATGATTGCTAATTATAGAAATATTTGTTAGTAGTAAAGAAAGTTATTAGATTTGACTGGGTTGAAACTACATTGTAAGTTCATCTATACATTTTTATTTGTTCCTAAGAAGTGGAAGTTTCCAAGGAGCTGTTGACTTTTTATTCAATTTTGTCAGTAATGTTACTAGAGCTCCAAAGATTTATATGATGTGTTGGAGCATAAGTTGAATTGTATGTTTAATTAATCCAGTGAGCACCCAAAGAAGTTTCATTTTACTTTATACTAAATGGTTATATTCACACATAACAGCAAGAGGACAACAACAAACAGAAGGTTTAGACAAAGTGAAAGTGTTATATTCAGAGAGTGCAAATAGTGCCATATTTAATATAATGGGGGAGTTGCTATGTTATGTACAAATATTCCAATGTGAGTTCTAGGGGAAACAGTTTTTGGTATTTTGACCTTATACAAAGTAAAAAGCATTAGCCTGAGAACTGTTCTTTGAGCATTAGCCTGGGAACACTTTGACTATGGGGATAAATATATGAAAGTTCTTTTTTTTAAACTTGATTTTAATTATTTTCTGTTTAAGATAGTCAGAAATTTATGCCAAAGTACTAATATGGTTTTTGAAAGTATCATGCAGTTTTGTAATTAAATTATCCTTCCGTATTCTGTTGAAAGCTTTCATGAGAGATCCAGTAGGACTGTGATGCCATGATGAAAAATCTCATTGATTTAAGTCACCTATTTTGTAAGAGACAAAAAATTATTATTTTGTAACAGTTCTTATGCTTATAATCACCAGACTTGAATCTACAGCTTGTGTGTGGGTACAAAAACATTGTATATAGATGCTTGAATTTGTGCTTAGGTGATTTGAAAATGAATTAGGTAAATCATGAGTTTACCACATTACTTTTGCTATTCTCTGGTTTATTGTGGAATACTAACATTTTTTTAAATAAGGTTTTCCTTTAATAGCATTAAACTGAAATATACTCAGAAACAAAACACTGTGTTTAATAATAAATGATAAAAGAAAATGTGATTAACATAAAATAATTGAATATTCATCTTTAATTTTACTAATGGTTGTGTAATTTATGAATGATATCACATAATTGTTTAATCTATCAATAAAACATTATCCAAAATATCAAAGAATAGTCCATTAAAATATCTGTATGCTTTAGAATAATTAAATTGTCATTGAAAATGAATGTTCCAATTAGTGCTTCATGTTACAATCAATACTACATTTAAAGTTTTCGATATGCTTGATGTTTTTAGGAATGAATGAAATGAGAATTTTAAAGTTTTGAGAATGGCTGATTTGTAGAAGATTTAAAGTTTTGTGTCTTATATAATATAGTATTCATCTCACCAAGGAATTTCTTTTATGAATGATTATATGGTAGTTTGTTGTCATCTAATCAGTTTAAGATTGTAATTAGTCTTAAACTTTTGAATCAAAATTAAGTTATTAGAATATGTTCCTTGTTTATGTAAAATTTGTCATACATTAGATATTAGTTTTCCAGATACTTTACAGATGATTCTAATATTAAGTAGAGTAAATTGCTAATTTACTTCATTTTATCATATGTCATATTTACTATGTCAAGCAAAAATTTGTCATCTGTCTGTTCTGGCTCTTAATCCTTCAGGATTAAGAGTGGTCTTGTTGGCTACTTTATTTTCCTGCCATTTTAATACATTTCATTAATTTTATGCATATTATGCTGATTAGAACATTTTATTGTATATGTTCTTTGATATTTTACGATTTTTTTTCACAGACCTTAAATTAAAACTATTATATGGCATTGCATTGATTATGTGAATATATTTTATTTAGGTGCACAAATTTTGATAGTGTCTAAATAACACATAATATTTTTTAAAAAAAAAAAAAAAAAAAAAAAAAAAAAAAACATGATACCATATATCCTTTTTAAGTATATGTATAGCAAATTTGAAAATTCATTTGTTTCCATTTTTATTATTAATTTAATCTTGTTTTCATGAGATTATGTTAAACAAAATAAGTTCATATTTTTATCAATTAGAAATAGCAAAAATTATTAGACATCACACATATGTAAATCACAAAGAAAAATCACTAATTGTGATTGAAAGAAATAAAACATTATTTTGTTTCATTTTTATTTTTATCTTTGTATAATTATGCTTTGAATAATATTTATTAATCAAATCATTTGTATAAAGTTGATGAATTTTTGTTATATTGAAGTTTTTGTTTTTATACTAGATATAATTATTATATGAAGGTTTATTGGATGTATAATGTCTACATGAAGTATTTAATTGAAAAGTTTTGTGTTTTTTGCTTACCAGCAAAATTTAAATTAAAACTGTAAAAGAAATGACGTGTACATAATTTTTAAGTATTTTTTTCAATTTATATTTGCCTGTAATTTTTACAAAATTTCAAGTTAAGTCTAAAGCTGTTAGGGACATCTTACACACACAAATACATGCATTTTTTTGTGCATTCTTATATATGTGATACTATTTTTTATAAAATTATTACTTGTTTTTTTGTAATATGGTATATATTGTACATTTCAATAAATGAAATTCAAAATATTTTTATTATAATATTACAATTATACAATAATATGTACAGCTTAAAATTTTGTAAATAAAATACCAAAGTAATTAATCTCAGATAGGCATGAATATCTAAAGAAGACTTACCTAACTCAATAGTTATTAAAAAGGTTAATGAGAGATTTTGTGAAGGAATAGTAGTTATTTTAGAGCTATTTTTAAATTAAATATTAAAATTAGTTGAATTATTCTAATTGATTTAATTATGAAAAAATGTTACTGTGTACATCAATGCATTATTTTTATTCATGTTTTCTGTTTTTTCTATTCTTTTTTCGAGTATATCTTTTCCAACATTACTAATGTAGAAGTAAATAATTAATAAAGTTATAAAAATAAAATAATGATATATATACCATTAATCCATATATTTTTCATTTCAGTTTGTAAAATAAATCATTTTTATGCTATTAATTTTAATAGTTATCAAAATTAAATTTAATATATTTAGTCTTATCTTTGTTTTTTATCACCTAGGATTACCAACAGTGTTTAATATTTTTGCTCATACCATTCCTGTTGAAGAAAGATCACGTGCATTTGGCTATTTAGTAGCATCTGGGACTGCTGGTCAGACAATAGCAGCACTTGTAAGTTTTAATATATTGTTTCCTGCTACAAACAATATCTTATTTCTTTCATTTTAATAATGATTTATTTTATTCCTAAAGTTTAAAATTTTATTAATGAAGTTCTCTCTTGCAAACTTCGGTAAAAATTTATTACAATCATTTTATTGTTTGTTAATATTATTAAATATAATATATTTTAAAACTCAGAATACCCTATGCTGCATTTAAATTTAAATTTATTTTAGTTTATATTGTTCTTAACTTATATGACTCAGAGATAAATTAGGGATATAATAATATTCATTAGGATAATTCAAGTAATTAGACATTTTTCTTCCTTCTGTATTTTCATTATGATTGATTTATTCAAAAATACATTGGTTTTCAAAAAAATGTAATAAAATACCAAAAATGTAATATTTTGTTTGGAAATGAGTTCATTCATATAAATATTCATTGTGTCATTTATTAAAAGTAATTGAACAAAACCAAATTATGAAAAATAATTTTTTATTAGAATTAAAGTTTGAAGATGTACTTATTTAAGTGAAAGAATGCACACACAAAATTGTTTGAGATCATAAACCTGATTAATTGTTTCTAAAAATAATTTAGATTACTTGCGTGAAGATTTTTGTTGGTAAGCTATTGGGAATTAAGCTGATCAAAATCATACACAAGTGTTGGTATATTTACATATAAGTCCTTACAATATATACTTTGCCAAGGTTTTCAAGAGCTGTTTTAGACAAGGAAACTGAGAATTGCAATTATATGCTGTTCAAATCATGTCACTGGGAGATTCGCTTAAAGTGACTACAGTAAAATATCTTATAGATTAGTGCTGAGCTGTTGTTTTTATGTTATAATCTAAATATTAGAATAAAAAATATAGTGCATATTTTTTTATTTGAAGAAGCACATAGAATATGTTATCATTAATCCAATATTCATAAATTTTTGCTTGGAATCTAGCCTGTTGAATGCCCTGATTTCCATATTTTCCATGTCACATTTCACGTGTTTCCATGATTCCCATATGAAATCATGAATGATCACCTTTGAAATTTGAAGCTATTAATGATTTGTAGTGTTGAAATGCTTGATATGTTTATATATATACTGCTTTTAATTATCTTCATTTAATATTTTCAACTATGAAACTTGAAATATTTGTTTCCATGAGAAAAATTTTTAAATAGAGCATAATTTTTTGAAGAAATTTGAAAATATGTACATTTTATCTTAAAATTGGCAGTTTTTTTCCTGTAGAACAATAAGGATAATTTTGCATTTTCATTTTATTTTGTTTTATAGTATCTATATAGATAATAAGTGCTTACACTAGAAAAATTTTTGAGTCCTTATCAAAAGTAAATCTATTATTTTGTTGATAAGTTTTTATTAACATAAAGCAGGCCCAAAATTTGTTTTGTTAAAAAGTTTTATTTTTTTTTTCATAAAATAATTTCTCATTGCTATATGAACTTTAAGAGAATTTTATTAAAATTTAGAATATGTCTGAACAAATATTTAAATTTTGGATTTTGCTCTTCCTTTACTAGCAAATTATAAAAAGAAATTTCATTATTTTTTGCTCTAATAATCAGTAATACTTCTATCATTTGCCCATATGCCAGTGCAATCAATAATGATTTTCAAGTACAACAGCACACTACTCGGTTGCACAGAGCTCTTATCATTTATCATTATATTCAGAGGTAAGCAATTCAGTGCATAAAGTGTCCACTTTGATTATTGAATTTGAATACCATTAAACAGATTTGGAATGTCTGAGGAAATTATGTGACAGCTGTAAATCTTTATTTTTAGACACTACACTCAGTATTACTTTATAAAGTCTTAGAATTTCATTTTAAGTTCAAATGATGGATTGCATATTGAAAGCATTACACATTGTTGTGATGAAGTGTTAGTCCCCTAGTACCTGCTGTTGAAAAAAAAACTGTTATAGTATATGATGCATTATACATTCTTGGGTGATAATGGAGTCATTTTACTTTACTAATTTGATGAATTTAGTTTTTTAATTTTATACATGTATTAAACACTAAAGTTTCTAAATGTTTTCATTAGTATCTTATATCTTTCAGAGTGGTGTGTATTGTTGCTTAGTTTTATTGAATTTTATGTGTTAATTCTTAACTAATTTTTTTAATTGTTTTATATATTTAGAAATCAGTGTATAAGTGGCATGCATGCAATGTGTTTATCTATAAACAGTTTATTGCAGTTGTGTTCTAAATTTATATTTTAGCCTAGCTACTAGCTGAATAGTTAGCGCTCTTGCCTTCAGTTCAACAGTTCGTTAGTTCAATTCCCACTTTAGCATGCATGTTTGTGATGGTTTGGAGTCCTATTTCAATCATAGGTTCCTGTCTAATTAACCCTTGTATGCAAAAAATGATTGTTGATCGACAAAGCAATCAAATGTTAGATTTTAGTTTTTTAGTAATATTTCCTATAATGAAGATCTATTTTTATATCTGAATTTGTTATGAAAATAGGATTTAAATAAGGCAACAATCAGTTTTAGGGAAATTACCACCTTGCTGTTTTCTCCACTATTTTAAATATTTTTGTTAGTTTACAATTATTATTTAACTTACTTGATTGCTATAGTTTATTTCATTTAAATATTTTCTTAAACATTGTTTATAACACATGATATTTTGACTTTTATAATTAACCAATTTACTGAGTTTGATTTATTTTTCAGATTTGTCCTCATCTGCCATGGCCATGGATGTTTTATTCATTTGGAAGTCTTGGTTTTGTTTGGGTTCTTCTATGGGTAGTTTTATATGCCGAAATTCCTAATAAATATGGATATGATGAACTCCCATTAGTTTACCCAAAGGTGAAAAATATCAATTCGTGGTTTGAAATGATTGCTTACTTAAGAGTTTTAATTTTATGTGTGTATTTAAAATTTTTTTTTGACATGGATTTTTTTAAATTTAAAATAAATTTATTTTTAAGAGAAATAACTATTTTGTAATAAATTTTGCATAATGCTGTCTTATATAGTTTAAAATGTTTTCATTATTTGTCTATAAAAATTATCTGTAATTACTTTTTGTAAGTGATGTATAATTTTCTATTATTGTGAAATTGACGTTTGCTAGCAAAGTTGCATGCTTATGCATGACTACTATTTTTTTTTATTTACCTATATATATAGTTTCCCAAATTCAATGCAATTGCATCATTTGTTTTTCAAATACTTTGGTTTTGAAAATTCTTCTTGTGTCAGTTTTCTTGCTGTTGATTAAGAATTTATAAACAATATTCGCTCTAATTTTTACTGGCCATCTTTAAAAATCCATTAAATATGCAGAATATATTTTAAATGCCCTTTAAATAAACTTCCTAATTTCCAATTTTCAAAGCAATGCTTTTGCATTAATAATCTATTGTTAGTAACTTTTTTGCTATCTTTGCTTTAATGGTGTTTTAGGAATAAGACTCACATCACTATTTTGTACAATTTTTAAAAATAAATCATTAAAATTAATATCAACTTTCTGCCATACTTGTGAATCTAATCCATCCTTGCGTTTTCAAACATAATTTTTTAAGAGGAGAATGATTCAATAAATTGATAACAGTTATATACAAGATTTCATGAAGTATATGAAATATATTTTATTTTTAAAAATTTTTAGGTTGCTATATCAACAAATCAAATTTATTAACATGTTTATATTAATTTGAAATGTCATTCAATATATTCCACAGTTAATTTCTTAGTGCTATTCAAATTTTATTGATGCATTTAAGTTAATACTAAACCTAGTTTTATTTTTAGGTAACCAACGTGAATGTTAGATGGATTGAATTCATTAGTCATTGGTCATTGTGGGCAGTATATATTGCTCATTTTGCTATGAATTGGTCAAATTACATTATCATGCAGTGGTTGCCCACATATTTATCACGTAATCTTGGAGCTAATAAAGAAGATATTAGTTTAACTGCAATGCCTTACTTAATAAATTCATTATGTGGAGTAGGTAAGAAATATCAGCTTAAACATTTGTATATCATATTTAAATTAAAAACAATTAAACTTGTTATACTATTGTTATTTTTATAGTTATCAGAATTAACTTTTATGTTTATTATTTTAATGAGTAATGTTAATTTTTCATTGAAAATTTTCTGCTGAGGTTTGATGTTTTGAATAATTTTAAATGTAATAGTTAAATTATAGAAAGTCTTAGCAATTTAAACACTCACATGTTACGGTTACTTTTTTCAGTTTCTGGTCATTTTGCCGATTCTTTAATCACACGTAAATGGACCGTCTTGTCTGTTCGAAGATTAATGACTGGTATAGGCCTAATTGGTCCTGGCATATTTCTTCTTTGCTTCAATGCTGTAAATAATTTACTAGCAGCTGTAGTGTATGTATTTTATACTTATTCTATTTCTATTATTATTCTATTTCAGTGTTCCTGTTTTTATAAACTATTATTCTAAAATCATTAATATCATTTTATTTTAAAAGTTTTGTGACAAGTTTTTGATGTTAATATGTTACAAAACATTAAATTATCTTTTATATTTAACCTATGCCTTAAGAAAAATGTAGATGTTCCTTGGCTGAAATTCGGTCATTTATTTGGGGCAATACTATGAAATATAAAAATTAGCAAGAAATGAAACACCTTATGTAAAAGTCTTTATTGCTGTCTGAAAATAAGTTCTGAACAAGTCTGTTGTTAAACAAGTTCTGAAAAGTTCTTTTTATCATTGTGAAGCATTTTTTATTCACCTCCTCCTTTGCAAAAATTCTTTCCATGGATTATTTTTTTTAACTATTAAAATTTAGGAAATTCTCATTCTAAATATTTTGAAAAGGAATTATTGTTGGCCTTAAATAAATTAAAAGAAAAAACTAAGTTTTTTGTTGTATTGCTGACAGTAATTATTTAAAAGCTTTTTGTACACAAGTATGAATTTTTTATAAAATATTCTTAAGTATTTTATAAGGTGAAAATAAAAATTAATTTCATTATCATTTTTTTTATATGACTTTCAGTTATCGAATAGAATTCTTGAATTTTTTATTCTTCTTTTACTTTGATGGGAAAGTTTTGAATTTTTATACTCATAACTAATTTAACTCACAAATGGAAAATGATATTTTAGATATAAACTGCCAAAAGTAGCGAGGAATATTATGATTTTTGATATATTCTGCTGCTAAGGAATTACTTAGAAGACTGTATGTATGTATAATAAAAGTAAAGCAACAAACAAATGAAAAATAAATTTTATTAACTATATTTTGTCATCAAAACAAAAATACACAATTTGTGTAAATTATGCAGATAAACAAAAAGATGATTTCTTGGATAAAAACGAGTTATAATCAGTTGCATAAATTCCCAGACCGAAAGCAGTCTCAAACACTTAAAACATATAATCATGATATTTTAAAAGATATACTGCGATATTCTCTCCCATATCTCTGTAAGAGAACTTTCTGTCTAACTGTTACATTGCTTCTGTGGGTGATAAAGAACTTTCAACTGTTACATGCCTGAAGCATACTCTATTGGGTTAATATATGAGTAATATGTTAACTGATCCATTCTAAGGATTGGTTTACATATTACTCATATATTAACCCAATAGAATTTAAAAGGAAATTATTCACTAGTTGTGCACATTGTGGGTTGGTGTTATTCATAAGAATGAATTTTTCTGTGACTGCTACAGCACAAAAGGACAATAAATTGGTCTGAGAATCTTATTTCTAAATCACCGAGCCATTAGTGGTCTATTCCTGATAATATACGAATTGGAGTAATCATTGATAGAAATATTATATTAGGCTGTCATTCCATACTGCCAAATCTCATACTTTCAGTCACAAATGCAAGGTTATTCTAAGAACAGATTCTTTCCAGATGAGAATTTTATCAGGTTGTGAGCATTATTAGACTTCTTTACCAAGTTTGACGATTGAATGCCAGAGGAAAGGCGGGAGTCATTGTAATTTAGAATCAGGAATCAAGCAGAAGACCACCATACCTCCTACAGAGATATTATTTTACTCAGAGGGTATTTTTGTCTGGTTGTACACTGAAATGGGATTTGTTCATAAAATGTACATTACCTTATTTATTTTTTCCTTATCCTATGCTCCAGCACCCACATATGGGCATCATAGTAGTTTTCTGTTAATGAAACACTATTGGCATCTAAGCTTACACATCCCTATTATGGAATCAATTTTAAGTAGTTTGAATTTAAACTCTGGCTCAAGTAGCTCTTGAAAGTATTGTTACAGTAAAGTGGCATTCATAGACTGACAATTAGTGTCAAATATTGACCCTTATTTCCCTTTTTTGCTAGCATAAGACCTTATCTCAGTCTTAAGTATATATTTCCATTTTCCAAATACTGATCTAGTTTGAAAATGATACTTTAAGAATTTAACTGTTTAACTTTAATGTATTGCATTTTATTGTCCTCTAGGCTATTGATTTTACTAAGTCATTGTTGGTATATTGTGCTAATTATTAAATAATGTTTAGCTTGTGTTAACTGTTTTTATTTATTACTACAGAAAAAAGTGCTACAGATAACATTTAACTCTATATGAAACACTTTTTACATCATAGTTAAAATTTATATATTTCCTACTTTTCAAGCTTTATAATTCTCCTTAATGTAACACTTAAAAAGTGTATTTAATAATTTTATTTTTTAGTTTTGTGTCTATTTCTATGGGGTTATGTGCCTGTAATTCTGCTGGTCATTTGAGTAACCATGCTGATGTGGCACCAAATCATGCTGGTGTAACATTTGCAATTTCAAACACAATTGTAAGTATATTATACCTTTTAATTTTATAAATTTTACTATATTATGACAAAATTATGTTTTAATTTTATTCTCAGGCTACAATACCAGGAATTTTATGTGGACCTTTAACAGCAGAACTGGTGACTCAGTCACATGGGCGATGGTTCCCTGTGTTTGTTTTAGCTGGTTGTGTGAATTTTGTTGGTGCTGTAATTTATGCCAGTCAAAGTTCTGCAAGTCAAGCTTTGTGAAGAAAAAGAACTCATTTAAATGCGTTTTTTCAAAGCGCAAATACATAGTCATTGAACTTATATTTCCTCTTTATACGTTGCAAATATATGACCAATTCTAAGAATTTTATTTTACTGCAGAGTTTATCAATAAAATGAAAATTTTTATAGTTATATGTTTGTGTGAGTGACATGAATGCATATAAAATTATATTTATAAAAACTCTGAAATCCTATTTAGAAATATATAAAAAATATTTTAATGTAAAAATATTCTCTCAAATGTTAAAGAAATAAATCATTATTTATCTCTTTAAAACTGAACTTTTTTCTTTCATTTAGTTGAAATTATATACAATAATTCTTAAATTTTTTATGAATTAATTATGTGATACTTTTTAAAAACACATTCACATGAGTTGAAATTTTAATATCAAGAAGTACTATTCAAATGAACATAGTAATTTTATTATTAATTAAAATGGTTAATATATTAGTCCCTGTGGATGTGTAATTATTAAGTATTCAGCCTTTTTGCTGGAGTAAATATTATTAAATAAGTTTGTAACATAAACATTTTTCTATAAATTTTGGCAAAATTTTACATTAAATAGAAATTCTTGTTATTACTGAAAATAAGATGCACAAGTGTCTAAAGTTGAGTTAAGATGGATTTTTCAATTAGCAAAATATATATTTTTTGATGTTTGAAAAATCCATTGTTATCAAAAATATATTTTATTTAGTGGTATTTGTTTTTATGTTAAATAAGATATTAATTTAGTAATGCATATGTGTGAAGAAAATACAGAATATTAACCTTATGGTAATAAGTTTTATTAACCATAAGGTTATTATAGTTATTATTAAAATGCTCACAACAGAATGTTAATATAAATTCTCATTTGTCAATAATGAAATATGTTTTATTTCATTTTATAATATTTTTTTGTTTCCCTGAATATATTGATACAAAATAAAATATTAAGAAGGTTTAACTTAAATTATTAAAATTTGCATAACTTTTTAGTATGTACTATTTTTACATTTGTATGAGTAGAAGCATTTTGTGCTCAACACCATGCTGAATTTAAATACAGTCATGCAAATGACATTTTTACAACTAAATACAGTCATGCAATGTTTCTATTTTGTTGTAAAAATGTCTGATGCTTGTTTGTTGCATGACATTACAAAATTGTTGTCTTTAAATCATTCAATTATCAACTATTTCTCACAAATTAAGAACTTAAATGTGTTATCCAATGATACATGTGATTAATGGTTGGTTTTATGGGGGCTTTATATGACAAATCAATACTTTAAAGAACTTATAAGATTTATATTTGCCCATTATATTGCTCTTTATTGATAAATTCCTCTTGTAGTATTCAAGGTACTTGGATAAATATCAGTTATGTCTGCAATTTGGTAGTAAGGTTACACAAAGCTTCATTTCACCTCATTTACAAATAATAGTAAGAATACCCTGCTGTTGTAGTATATGCTCCCTTTATATATATAAATTCTGATATGTTGACATCACATAACAGATATGACAATTGTTTTGCAGGCTTTTTAAATACTCATGTATTTAGATCATTAGTATCAAGAGTGTAAGGCACTTTCATTTGCTATCATTCCAGAACTTTTGCTATTTAAGATTCCTATGTTTGATATTATTGAAGAAGTAAATTGTACTATAGTTGAATGCTAAAGGCTTACATATAGCATATAATTCGATACTCTTATATCTCTGTTAAGTGATTTAACATAGTTCTATGAAGCAGTTCACTGATAACAGATTATCATCAACAATAAGTTATATATATACATACACACAGTCATCAAGTTACATCAGGTGCCACTGTTTCTTGTATAACCATCATAGTTATCATATTAAAAAAGTCTTAGAAATGTATTAACTTTTATTCGCCATGAGTCGTTTTGAATTCCATTCACATAAATGGGTTTTCTATTCACATATGCTATAATATATATATATTGAAGTTGAAATCTTATATGTAACTTCTTTCAAATGCGCTTATTTCAAATATTTATCATCTTCCACTATAAATATTATGTCATTATTTTTTTTGCATCTTATGCTTATATATATATATGATACCTTCTAGATTTATTTGTTGAATTTCTCACATTACTATTGATACTTTGAAATGATGGTACCCAACTTAGATTTCTGAATTTTGATGCTATTAGTGAACGCAATTTACTACTGAACTGTGCTGTTATTTTAAAACTGTATGCTGTTATTCTGTAATAGAGGCTACTTGATTTTTTTTTAGTCTGTTTTTTTGTCCAAATCAGCTTAAAAAAATACTAATTCTGTGCTTTCTATTTTTATAAATGTCAAACATCAGCAATTGATTGTGTGATAATACTTCATAAGGTTTGCCTTATATTTATTATATGCATTATATTTTGTCATAGATAATGACATTGGGAATGCTCTCCCATGTCAAAATGATGATAAATAATGCTTATTGAGTTTAGATTGATAGATGTAAAACTATGAGCGATTGGAACCATATTTTAAATTTATGATTGATTTGTAAAATTGGTTTTTACAATCAAATAACTTGTGTCAACCTTACTCATTCTACTACTTTTGACCTAGCTTGAATCTTGTTACAGTATTTGACATCCTTAATATCATCGTAGTGGGTGAAAATTATTGCATTTGCATAATTTCAAGGATGTAGATATTATCTCAGCAACCTTGATAGACTAGAAAGGCATTAACTCAGCTGCCAGGATCATCATTGGTCTTTGTAATAGTTTCCCCTGGGATATTGTATTGTATGAAGCTGACTTGTGTGCAGTCTCTCAAACTTCGTAGCAAATACCTCTTTGCTAAATACCTTGCCAAACTCATCAGTTATGGTGACCAGCACTAAGTGTCTAGTTATGGGCGTAGTTGAAACAATAATTGCCACCTCAAGAAAGGAAGTCTGCTTAGCTATGCTGAAAGGGAGGGTTGGCTACATAATGAAGTAGAATATGTCTCACTATAGCTTGTGGTATGGATGTTGCTGATTTATTTTATGTTCGCGTCTCATTTTCAGGACCGATTTGAGCTCGTACACTAACAAGAACATACATTACCCAGAATACCTTAGACAGCTTGCTTTGGAGACTATCGATAGACCCTTGAGATGCATTACAGATCTATACTGACGGCAGCGTGAGTGGAGGTGCTATTTCAGGTTGTGGATTTTTTGTTAAAAATATATTGGCATTGGATTCTGTGTAAGGAACCCCGACGATTGCTCAGTGTTCCATGCAGAACTAATAGCTATTGATAAAGCTTTGAAATTTTGTATAACAGTGTTTGCACTTTGGATTTTGAGTGATAGTTGTAGCTCCATTCAGCATTTATCTAACTGATATAATCATGTGTACCGAACGAATAGGAAAATCATCCGGCTTTTGAATCACTGGATTGCCATTGTTAAGATCACCCTTCAGTGGGTTCCATTGCATGTGGATGTGCATATTAATGAAATTTCTGATTGATTCTGCCAAGAGGGCAGCCGTAAAGGTACTGCTCATTTTAGCTGCCTTACTTTTTCAGAGATCGCCCCCCCCCCGGGTGAGGCAAGAGATCTGTTCTTGAATTAGAGCTCCTGTGCATGAATGGTATGCGGAAAATTGCCTTGGTGTTGTTCTGATTGGTGTTGACAAGAGGTGCTGTCACACTACTCTTCCAAGATGAAGGACTTTTTTTGCTGTTTGAAACAGTCACACTCGTGTACAACGCCATGTGATGGCCACAAAGTTTATCCCCTGTGTCCAAAATGCAGTGCGACTTCAGCTGCTGCTACCCATATTTTGGCCTGCGTTACTTTAAATAAAGGCCAGCTATTCTTGAGCCCCGAGGCTGGTGTTCATTGTTTCAAGGCGTTCGGGCTCATGGACCTAATTTGAAGTTACTGTCAACCAGAAGGGATTAGCCATAACAAAAACAGATATTAATTCAAGTCATACAAGTGTTAAATGTAAGAAAAATGGTTTTGCTCATTATGTAACTGTAACTTGTCCATAATCCATTATAACTTTTCCCATTAGTATCAACCCTTATACAGAATCAAGTCACATTATTATGGATATCACATTACCTTAGACTTGAACAGTGCATATTGTGTTGTTGCTTTTGGTGTGTGTTAAGTATAAAAGTTAGGAATATTATCTATCTCGGAAAATTATTTTTTTACTGTGATGATTAAGACCAGTGTTTTGTTTGATTTTCAAGAGATTTGGTTTTCGTCTTTTCCTAATAAGCTGCAGTATTTTGGAAAGTGTAAAACTGTAAACTGTTCACTACTTGCATGTGGTACCGTGGTTGGTGTAAAAGCACCATCAAAATTAATATTATGAAAATTAAAACGTATCTCTTGTCATAATGTTGCACCATCATGCTTTCCTGTTTTTAGCCCTAGAGATCATGCTTCACTCCGCTTCCCGTTAAGATCAGAAAAGTGAAGTATCATTTACTATGGGCAGTGATTGGGAGGGCGACCACACATCCACCTTCACTGGGTTACTGGAGCTTTGTTGGTTAGGGACATGTCTACTTTAACCTGTAAAGTCCAAAGTCATTCTGCTGGTGTGGTGTGGATGTGGAGAGGAGGGTGCCAACTTTGGTGTGACATCATCCATCACCTGACCGTGGTTCAAAATTATAAGGCGTTTGGTGATGGTGAGTATTCCAAATCCGTTTACCTTAAGTATATTCCTGGGCTCGCCTGCATCGTTATGGATGTATGTACTTAGCCCTGAGTTAGGCTTTACCAATTAGATGGAAGCAGTTGGATGGGAGCCTTCATAATTTAGAAGCAAGTGTTCCGAGAGTAGAAGACCTTTAAATAGTTTTTCTGCTATCTCCACAAGTATCATTTCATTTGTGTAGATATTGTTTATTTGTGTACATTAGTGAACACGACAGATTTTTAGTTTATCTTGGATTCGAACTCACCTTCTGATAATGAGAACGAACCCTAATTAACCAGGTCCTGATGTAGTTAACCCTCGTGTGCAAAAAAAAAAAAAAAAAAAAAAAAAAAAGACAATTGTGTTACAAATAAATCTTTCAAGCTAAAAGTTTTGCTTAAATACAAATTGATATAATTAAAAATAATTATCAAGAAATATTTTACGAGTCCTCTCAAGGGTATAAAAATAAAACGAAAACTTAGTCCATTTCGAGCTTTCAACGTTCAGGGGAAAAGAAAAAAAAATTTTTTTTCAGCATAAGGTGAAATTTAAAGGCAGGAAAATTAAAAACCAAATAACTGTTTCTGGAAATGGTTAAACATTAAGGAATTTCATATAATGTTAAATGATAATTTGATTTTAAATTTCAAAACTATGCATTTTAATAAATATTTGTACTGTCAAAAAAGAAAATCAGTGTTAGATATATATATATATAAGCAAATATAAATACAAAGCACACAAACAACTTTAAATACATTAGACAATTTAAAAGTATTTCTCGTTAATTAATATGAATGAATTTCTTATAATCAAATTAACATTTCAAATAATATTAAAGGACATTAAATTTCTGTAAATATTTTTTACACTTTGAGTTTTCAAATCATAAATAATCACATCCAGAGCTGTCCTATTGTATTAAGCTGCCAAAAAATGTTAATAGGACATTTTTTATCTACTTTATAACAGATTAATTTGTTTAATCAATATTATAATTTTTCATAAACATGCAACTTGACTGAGAAAACTTACAAAAAAACTGGGTCTCATAAAGACATTGTGAATCTTGCTGCATTCACTAAGTGAAGTAATATATCTCGTGAGTTAATTCTTTTGGAGTCTTCTTTATTAGATCTATAAATTATCATATGACAGTACACAAATATTGTAGTAAATAACTTCAAACTAAAATGAGCATCTCAAATGTATAAATATGGAATTGACAATTTAATATTTCAAAAATTTTATATGAAAAAAAATGAATATATATATATATATATATATATATATATATATATATATATATATATATATATATATATATATATATATATATATATATATATATATATATATGTACTTTTTTTCAAATACGCATATACAAGAATTTCACCTAATAAAAGTGTTATTTCAATGAAACTAAAATTGA
The DNA here is from genome assembly GCA_030067965.1 of Latrodectus elegans. NCBI lineage: Eukaryota > Metazoa > Arthropoda > Arachnida > Araneae > Theridiidae > Latrodectus > Latrodectus elegans. Next base: position 54,396,592 of record CM057817.1, read on the forward strand.
AATTTTCTTGAAAATTTTGTTTTGTTTTTGAAACTATTTGGAACATCTGTGCGAATGTCTATATTTCTACCATTTCAGCGAGTGACATGAGAGACATCTTGCCTCTAGTATCTCTACGCTTGTATTTCACTCGTGAACGCGTAGAGGTCATTGGTCTTGTACTTTTTATATAGGGGAAAAAAAAAAAAAAAAGATCTTTAAAGGTTGGGAATAAACGTCATTCACATGTTTCAAAGAAAACCGGTGAGTTTCAAACACTGATCGCATTGGATATTCGTTATGAAAATAGAAACGCCTCATCTGTTTATTGTTCAATAGTGACAGGTATTAAGTCTGAAAGAGTTACAGAGTTTAAGTATTATTTGGGATCAAATGTCTTAGAAAATAAGGATATGATGCCAGAAATCAAACAAAGGATTAATAAAGGTATTCGTAGCTTTTTTGGATTACAGAAACTAATAAGATCCAAGACACAACATGGAAAACGAACCTTCTGGTGCATACAACTGTGATCAAACTAACTATTATTCATAAATCAGAGACTTGGACTTTAATTCAAGAACAAGAAAAGATGTTTATAATCTGAGAGAGGAAGATTTTAAGAGTCATGTTTGGATTAGTCAAATGTGGTGATGTTTGGAGGAAACGTTATAACTATGAAATTCAAAAACTGTTCAAAGAAAATGATATCATAAACCACACAAAATAAAAAAAAGAATCCATTGGTTGGGAGACATGAAGAGAATAAATTACAACCAATGTACTAAAAAATGTTTTAAAGGTTAGTGACAAGGTTAGAGAAAATGAGGAAGAACAAGGAAAGGATGGCTCGAAGAAGTTGAAAATGATCTCGAAAATTTGAAACTTACAAATTGAAAACAAATGCATTAAGAAAACTAAGGCACGAGACAGATTGCCTTGGAAGGAAATAGGAAAGTCCATGGTCTAACAAGGTCTCTAGTGGGGAGCAAGTTAGTGACAGGGATCCACCTTACCACCACCACCACCACATGAGGAGGTGGTCTCATGTAAATTAATGGTTAATCGCCCTTAACTATGAATCGTATAACAACATCATTGCAGAAAGTTAAGTAATGTTTTGAAAAATTAGGATTTATAGAGTGTAAGCATGCTGGGAAAAGTCAGATAATATGCGGATTCTTTAATGAACTGATAAATAAGTACAAAAAATTCGCCTAACCACGGATGATTTTCTAACTGAGAAATTTTTGGTAGACTCAGTTGGAATTCCGCTACTTGCTAAATAGTTTTTCGTTGATTCATAATTTAATAAATTTTGCTGATTGTGTGTCTTAAATTCTTTTTATTATTTTTTGATACACATCATTGATTTTGATTCTTTTAATGTCTTTATTGGTGCTGAGCATTATTCTTAAATATCTTCAAAAATTTTCTCGTAGTTTTTCAAGATGTCCGATTCTCAAGATTGAATGGGTGTATCTAAAACATGACAGATGTCAATAACATTTATCTAATACCTGGAATTTTTGGTTTTAAATTGTTGTTTTGATATAAATTGACACCATCCTCAGGACGCAATTTAAAACAGCATTTTTAATATTTCCCCTCAGAATATATGCAAGTTTTTATTTGGATTCATTATTTTATTAATTAGAATAAGTTACCTTTGTTCAGAGATTAACATACATCTTTATATAATTATCAAAACTTTCCATGAGTAAAGAATGATCCTAAATTATTCCCTTTGGATTTTTTTATTTTTATACATTTCATTTTCCTGCTTAAGAAATGATTCTTAGGCTTCATCGTTTATATTTTGGTTTTATAGCCTTAAAATATTTGCATATCCATAGAAACAAACATTTAATTTATTTTTATTCATTAAAAACAAAAAAAAAAACTTTTTGTATATAAAAAGCTTTGATTTTTATTCAGTTTATAATTCCAACCTTTTTCAACTGTTGTCTTTCTTGACTAAGTTTTGTCTTTAGCGTGTCTTATTTTCAAATAATGTTTTAGAAGTATTTTAAATGTTTGTTTATTACAATCTTTTTTTTTTTTTTCAAAGTACTTTCTTGTACCAAAAGTGAAATTTGGGATAGCTTAATTTTGAGTTTTCTGAATTTCTTGCAAAATTTGATGGTTTTCAGAATATAATAAATGTTTTGATTAGTTCTATATCAATTCTACAAAAGTAGGAGAAAATAGCAAGGGATCAAATTGGAAATTAAATTCTACATAAATTTAAAATTAAAAAAAACCTTAGAGTTTAAAAGATATGAGAGTCTTCTGAAATCTTAGAGAGGAGAGGAAAAGGGGTAGAAAAATTAAGGATCGGATTTGAAATTACGAAATATTTTTATCCTGGCAGATGATTTTTCATTCACAAATTTATTTAGCATTGAATAAATATTAGTAAAAGGAGACATTGAGTTAACGTGATAACATTATTGTGATATGATTTCCTAAAGTGTGGGATTAATTTAAGATGTGAATGCATTCAATAGCTATATCATGGGTTCCCAAACTTTTTTTTTCTCGTGGACCACTTTCAAAGTTTTACTATTTTTGGTAGACCCCCTGCTGCTACATTTCTACCGTATTCCCTAAACTGCTAAAAAATATTACCCTAAATTGGGTGTGTTAAGAAGGAAAAAAAGTAGCACATTTTCTTGTGTCCTATTTACTAAAATAATACTTGCGGTTATACAAAATTATAAACATTCATTACAATCAACAAATGACAAAAAATCAACAATAAACTCCGAAATATAAATCAACAATAAAAAATAGTCATAATTTTAACGAGATGGATTACTTGATGAATTGACAGCAAATTATCAACATTTGGCTTCAGTTTTGTAAGATGTAATCTCAAATCTTCCCGTTCTGTGATGTTCAATCTGCTCCTTTTTTTTTGTTAACAGCACTAAAACTTCTTTCAACAAGCTATGACGGGGGAAATGCTATCAAAATTTTTTTCGCAATTTCCCACAGCCCCGGATATTTTTCGGGGATTTCTGCCTGCAGCCAAGATGTTTGATAGCCTTTTTTAAATTTCCCCTTCAATTCCTCGTTGGTGCTGAGCTTAAGTAGCTTGTCTTGTCTTCTTCTTTCTTACCCCCTGGTCTGAATCAGACCAGGTCCATGACATCCTTCGCCTTCAAAGAATCGAGGACAGCTCCAGGACTGTAAAAAAGTTATCACTTTGAAAAGCCAATGCAGTTCAGTAGGTGTTCGGGACTGGCTGGCGTCATGAACATGAAAGGGAAAGGGGAACAGCTTCTGTAGGTAGTAGTTACCCTGAGCACCTAAGAAAGGCAGAAGTCCGACTTTGCTCGTTCACCTGTCTAACATTAGTTGGATGAAGTGGAATGGCCTTCACGTCTTGGATGGCCCTACCAGGAGTATACACTCCCGACGTACTTCACCCATTCCATCCAGGGTCCAGCTTGTCTTGTAATACCATATTCGCCTCTTCCGTTTCATCAAATGGGGTTATGATCCATGGGGTATTTCCATCGTCAGAATATGTTCAACTCTATTTTTGAAATCATCATGCAGGGTATTTGAATGTTGAGTGTAAATCTGAATACCCTCATCAAGAAATTCTATTTGTGACAAGTGCGGAAACTGGGAGAATTCACGCCGACTAATATTTTGCTACATTAATTTCAACTTACCAAGAAAAGCCGAAATTTCACCCTTTGTTTTTATTAAATTAAGACTGTCCTCTTGTAACTGCAAGTTAACGTTATTGAATTTATTAAACAACACTGTTAAATACGCAATGTCCGCTTTACATTTGATCAGATTTTCTTTTAAATCTGGTGCTTAAGATTCCAGAAAATCTATCACTGATTCGAAAAGTGATTAAAATCTCGATAAGCATGCACCTTTCGACAACCAACGTATTTCAATATGTACGAGCAATTGTTGGAAATAGTGCAAATAAACTGGTATTCAAAGTGTTGCTTCTTATTTTATTAAATGTGTTAATCACAAATTGAAGTGACTGGTGCAATCCATCACTCAAATTTTTCAATGCAAGGTGTTGTCGGTGAATGACACAGTGAATTGCAATTAGTCCTCGTATTATTCTTTTAAGATGGCTTATATACCTACGATATCGCCCGAAAAGGGCAGGAGTTCCATCTGCTGCCACCGAAATAATGTTTGTAAATGGAATAGATTTTTCTGTAAAAAAATCCATCAGGACATTAAATATCGATTCGCCTTTAGTGTCTGACTTCAAAGTTTTTGCGAATAGCAAAGAGTTCTTCATGGATTTCTTCATCCATAACAAATCGAACATATGCCATTGATAATGCTTAATTGCCAGGCAAAGTGGACCCGTCCAACTGAATAGAAAATGAGTGGTTTGCAGATAATTACAAAAGAAGTTTTCTATAACAGAGCTCATTTCATCAATACGTCTTTGTACAGTGTTGTTACTTAAAGGAATTCTTTTGAGTACGTCAAATGGAAGTTTGTGCAGTCTCGACATGGGGTGTACACTTATACTATTATCTATTGTTCTATTCAATTCTGTGCTTGAACTGAGTCTCGAATATTTTTGAGTACCTACCTAGGGAATGATGCTACCTGCCTACGTTGATAGGTAAATCCAAGCCAAAATTTTTGTTCTTTATTATGAAAACCAGAAAATTTTTCGTGGACCCCCACTTACAACTCGTGAACCCCTGGGGGTCCACCTGGACCACTTTGGGAACCTATGATCTATATGCATTCGAAAATAAGTGTCTGTTCCAAGTGTTACCGAAGGAATTCAAGATTTTCTGGCATACATAAAATTACTCATGCATATTATTGTATTCACATATATTATTGTACTAATACATATTATTATACACGAATACAGATTAAGAAACTCTGTTGTTATGTAATTTCCATAAAATTTAGCTGAGCACCAAAAAGATGAACATGTTCAAAAACAGTAAAAAAGCGCTTATATTATGTAATAATGATGGCAATCGCACTGTTTCTAAAATCTTAGTCAACGATCAAATTTGCATCCTAATTTTTGACATTTTAATGCGTTAAGAAAGTAAAGTGTTTTAGAAGATTACCTTACTCTCACAATGATGAAAAGACAACATGCCTTAAGAAAAGCAATGTATACCGTTTCCTTCTGAAATACAGGACCGATTAAAGCCATTAAGCTGGAAGAATAAAAGATAATCCCAATTTCATAAAATTCAGTATATCAGGCCTTCAAAGAAATCTTTCAGAAGTGAATGTCTGCAGACTCATGCTTCCAGCATGACAATGCTTTTTCTCAATCATTTAGATTATCAGTTGAGTCATAAACAAAAACACATCAAAAAGTGATAGAAGGTCCACTCTATTCTCCTTATCTGGATATATATGACTTCTGCTTATTTAAAAAAATAAATAACTTGCGCGGACATCGTTTTCGTTTCAAAGATGAAACTAATGGAGATATAATTTTTTTATTAAATTTCTTTTATTATTTTATTTTTTATAGAAAATGAATGAGGCCTACTACTTTGAATAATCCTAAAATTATAATTGTAACTTTAAAAACATGTATGTCAAAAATTTCAGCGTGACCCTCGTATCAATATTTAAATAATTATAAAATTTAATTTGGAAGTTAATAAACAAATGATTTTAAATATTATTTTTATTTTTATGAAGTATTAAATTAAATTGTTCTGAAATGAGGCACAATCTTAGCATAAAAATTTAGAAATAATGAATTCTTGATTATTATAAAATATTAAAATCTACGAAGAGCATGCATTTAATATATAATTATTAATTAATTTATAAATATTATTAATTTAGAAAAATAATTATTAAGTCAAATTTTAATAATAAACAAAATGGTTTCTCACAATTTTGAACTAAATATATCATTGCAACAATGGATATGGAGATACAAAATCTGTAAATAATATTAAATTGCTTGATAGTAATTAGTAAATTAGGAATTTATAATTAATCAAATTCTTAAGAGAATTAAATTATAAATTTATGAGATATAATTTTAGCGCAATACAATTATTAGATACCTAATTGTTATTTTAAATAATTTAAAAAATGAAAGTTGTTTGTGTGTGCATTAAAAAATTGCAAACCAAAAAGTAATTTTTATGGGATTAATTTTAAATATATAACTATTCTCTTTTAAAAGCATTTAATATCTAATTTTTTATGAAATTTAAATCATTTTAGTGAGAATATGAATGAAACTATCTTGAGTTATAGACCGGAAGAATTAAATATTTAATTTTCACATTTAATTTTAACATATATGAATAAGTGAATTTTGTGTCTTAAATTGTTTTTTTATATTTGTTAAAATGTTTTTTAGTAACTTTTAATTTATGTGAAAATAATTTCAAAATGGATAAGTCACAATAGCTGTTTGAAGGATGTAAACTTTAACTTATATGAAAAAGCCTGTACAGGGCGTAGATTTTTATGATAAAATAAAAATTAGCTTTCTTTATTATAATATCATATTTATATTTTTAAATATTATTTTTTTGTAAGCTATTTATTGAATCTTCAATTTTTGCAATTCAGCTTTATATGTTACCAATATCATGCAAAATCCCGCATTTATATTTCGTTTTACAATTGCTATTTTTAAATAACTTGCTTACAGTCTTAAACAGTCTTGACTTTTATGTTATATATTCAATAGATTAAGTAAAAATTGAGTCAATTATAAAAAATCTTAACTAGTTTTAAATATATTCTAACTTATTTTGTGTATATATAGACAACTCAATTTTTTTAGCGAAGCAGATATCATTTCATAATTTTTATTACACAATTTTTATTTTTAAATATCTAGATTTCTGTTATTAAAGATTTTCATTTACCATAGGAGAAATATGTTGGAATAGATAAAGCTTTGATGTGAATTATTGTGTTCGAATACTCTTTATGAAAACATTATGAGCTCGTAAAAAAATGAAATATATTTTGTTCTGAAAAATTAGTGAACAAAGAAATAGTCTATAATTAGTAAGTATAGAAATTATTTATTTTAATATGGTAATTTTATAATGATATTTTTTGATGCATATTTTGTAAAATATTTTTTATTCATTAGAAAAATTTTGATATTTGCAAATCTATGTTCTGTGATAAATGAACTTTACTTAAATTGTTGTTTAACGTATCCAAACAAGGAATAATTATAAATGATATGAAAATATATATGAACGATATTATTTAAAAAATAATAAACACTTTGCATTAATAAATCAAACTAAGAAGACAAACTATTTGAATCTAATGAATGGAGCTTAAAAAAAGCGTATTAGTTCTAGATGTGAGCTTAGAGTATTTTTAATATGAAAAAGAGATAGCTTTATAATTTTCGTAAATCTAGAGATAAAATAAAGTCACACTATTTAAATATTAATTAAATTTAAACTAAACTTTTTAAGGAAAAAAATTCTAAAACCTAATGAAATATATAAAAATTACCTATAACTTAATGATTTATCATTGTTTTATGTGAACTAATTGTGAGTAAGATTTTTTTATGATTTTTTTAATAGAAAGTTCCGTTCTGCAAAATTTATGTATAAATATTTCTAGATATAATGAGTTTTACTTAATGCAATTAACTGAAGTAATGACTTTATTTATTTATTTATATTATTTTTTATTTATTATGCAAGCAAATCATGATTTACAGGGAATAATAGATTATACACTATCGTTTGGATATTTTGACACAATTATTTCCATATTATTTACATAATGTGGTTAAACCCAAAATTTAATCTCTAAAATTTCAATGCCATAAGGAATTTAGGGAAAAATGCTATATAATATAAAAATATTTTATTAAAATATGTTCTATTGAATAGTATTCATAGATGTAATAAAAATGTACATTTAATATTTGTACATAGCTACTAACTTCTTAAAATGAGTTTTTTCTCTCTGAAAATTTTTGTACCTATATGAAAATTTTTATAGATTCTATTGTGCTGTATGCATTTTATATAGATACCTAATTCTTATATAAGAGAAATATAGAATGTGAGTGAATAGTAATAAAGAAAAAATAAATAAGGAAGGAGACTAAGTTAAAATATTTGTATAAACTTATTTCTGGCGATGTAAGAAAATAAATAAGTTAAAGTATCACGTGTGCCAATAATCGTATTTTATGACTTCTTTATAAGACATTTGAGTTATAACTACTATTTTTTGTTATCTCTAAAATATTACATTACTATTTTTTGGTATCTCTAGAATGTAAACCTGACGAATGCTTATGTAAGTATTCGTTTCTTTGGTGATTTTTAATTTAATTACCAAAATTAATTTTCTAATTTTTTGGTGATTAAACGCAAGCAATTCTTCAAATTTAATCACCAAAAGAAGCAACGTTTTCTTTTCGTGATTAAATTAAAAAATTTGAAACTCTAAGAGGGAACCTCAACCAAAGACATGTTCCAATAGTTAGGGGTATGAGAAAATAATGTCTCGTTCAAATTATTGTATGATTCAATTTTTTTGGCAAAAAAAAAAGAAGAATTTAACTACCCTAACTATTAGAGAGTTCTTTTTTCCTGCTTACATGGTAATATATGCTCTGATTATTATTTGCTGGACTGGATCACATGATATGCATCTGATTGTTATTCCAAAGGTACGAAGGCCCTGTTCTTTGCACGTTACATGTGCCACATGCTATATACATCCACACATATATATAATTTTATGTTAAAAGTGAAACAATATATGTTAGCTACTTCCTCTCATCCAAAAATGTTAATAATAAATGATAGTGCAATGTAGCTCGAATTTTTAATAAGATTTGAGATGATATTACAATATTCACAAGAGTTGCGTTTTTTAGGAAAAAAAGTTAAGAGCTTTTATCATGAATAATTAAATATTGTAATAGATCAGGTTTAAACTTTGTTGACTTTCAGTGACTGGTTTGTTGATTTGAATTGCATTGTGTTTTCCATATTACGTTTTGGAGGGCACAAAGGAGCATTTTTTTAAAGTATGTGTGCCTAAATTGTAAGGATGAAAGCAGAAAAATATTTTTCTGGAATACATAGCGTGCCAAAATCCTTCCTTAATCACGAAATCAGTTGACGAAGAATAACAGTATGCATTATACATTTTATTCTGAGCTCCCGTGCCGTTCAATGCATCTCCCTTCTTTAGATTGCATTTTGAGCGAATGTAATTTACTTAATTTTATTTTTCTTTCATTTTGCAATTTTAATGATGTATCGTGACAAAAGTCATGAAGGAATATTTGCTGAACGTTTGTGAAACGTTCTGATAAAATTAATGGTTTTGTTTTGAGATAAAAGTTTTATTTTAGTGAAACAATAACTGCTTACAACCCCTTTTAAGAGTCGAGATTTAAAAGCAAATGTATTTGTTTTTTTGCCCTATAACTACATCTTTGCTGACAGTAAGTGAATATGCCCATCTGTCATGCGTAGAAATATCAAAGCGTGTTGTCGGAGTTTTTCTTTTAGAAACTTCTTGTGAGTTGAAGATAGTATCCCCCTCCCCCTGGATTTTAAAACAAAAATACTATCATAAATATCACTTATTTTTTGTCAATTCACAAAGAGTTTTAAGCCATAAGATATTTAATTAGATATGTAATGTTAATTTCATTTTGTTTTTAATGTCATAAAAATTAATTAGAACGGTTTTGTAATTCAATAATCAGATAATTTTTAAGTGTGAGAAACTGACAAAAAAAAGTATTAAGCTTAGGAGTTATGAAATTGCGTCAATTTTTTTATTGATTATTTTTAATTAGGTATTTTTCCCATCATTTAGATTTGTTTTGTCACGCAAAAGTTTGTAATGTATCGATATAACATGAATGATTTATTATTTTCGTTTCTTGTAAAGTTGTATAGAAAGAGAATGGTGCAAATCAGGGGTCGACAACCTTGTAGGTGTGGCGTGCAAAGGCAATCCTCCATTATGATTCAGGTTGTCATGTAGAAAATAGTTAAAACAGTTCGATCTCAGCTGCTGCATATACAGAAATATAGAATTGAGTTGAAGAATACAAATTTTTCATTTTTAATTATATATTAATCATCCATAATTTACAGATTTTTTTATTGATGTAAAAGTAAACAACATGAGAGAGAGAGAGAGAGAGGAGAGAGAGACTTTACTTCTTGAACTGTTGGTGTTCAGTTTATGTACGCTATATTTTGCCACGCATATATTCTCGTATATGTTATATTTTGATACTCAAATACCTCCAAATATAGCTTACACGAGCAGACAATTCTTTTGATGCACCATTATGGAATGAAGCACATTGGACAGTATTTAAATATGCACAATATCATGATATTAGCAATTAGAATAGTCTGACTTTCAGTGATGACCCTTTTTGCTTTCCAGTTCTACGCTGCTTATATGGAAATACTTAAAGAAAAATAGAGATTGCAGCTAAGATTATGGCAGCTAAGAGCAGTTATAAAAATACAGTTCTGAAATTGAAACCAGTATTAATATCCAACTATTTTTAATGACTTCTGGTATATTCTTCTGTACTGTTAGGAACAGGTTTCATTCGCGTAACTCGTGCTTTTATATGATTTTGAAACTTAATACTCCAGTTCTCTATAATTAATAAATATATATAGATAATTAGTGAGCAAAAAATGACCATTGAGGGCCAAAAAGCCAAGTCAAACAATCAAACCAACGAACAATCTTCATATAAACTGTGGTTCCTCTACTCATTTCTTATGTTAAGAATATTTTGAACAGGAATTTTTATGAAGAACATATCATATTAATTCATAATTTCTCCGAATCTCAGACCTTAATTTATGTAATTTTTGATTTCGAAGAAATTGGAACATTCTGTAATCCGTGATATGATCTTAAAAACAGTATTTCGTGGTATGGGTTCAACGTTTGATATAAAATATACTTCACTTAGTTGTAGAACATACAAATGAGAGCATTTCAGATGGTAAATGAAAATAATAGTTAGTATGTATTTACTTATTTTTTTATCAGCATTGTTATAATAATTTTAATTTCTTAATAAAAGCTCCTGTTGGGGTTATATTAAAACTAAAATGCATTTGTGAATGTTTTCCCATCCGTTTATCAATTCCTCTAGTGTTTTATACATTTTTAAATGCCAGTGGGTGTTGATGTTTCCCAATTAGATAACTTTATGGACACTCGGCATATTGATAATTGCCAAGGTATTAGAATCGCAATCTAGTTTTCTTTACAGTCTACACGAGTGCACAAATAAACGTGATTCTCTGATTAAAACTTTTTTTTAACCGGATGTTCTAATTAAAATTCACATGTTTATCCATGATGAATATGCATAACAGACACTTTTAATGAAGTAAACTTTTGCAATTGATTATTTAAACCAAGTAAAAAATGTATTTCTATGAAACACCATCTTCGTTTAAAAGTTTATATTAATGCATTTTAATATATTAATATATTTTTTCACTAAAAATGTATTCTTACACTGATAAATTCGAAACATATAGGAGATATTATGCTTGTGAATGTAATCTGTTTCTTTAATTTATGTGTTTTTCTCTTTCTAGTAGCTGATAGTAAAATTTAAAATGGGGTTTTTGTACTTTTTTGGTTATATTATAATTTATTATACTTTTTAATGTCGGTAACCAAATACTAATTTATCTATTAATGGATAATTCATGAAGTTTTATATGACCACACGAAAGAGTACAAAAATTATATTGAGCTACATTCAATTAAATAACTAGATTTAATGATTCCTTTTATTAAACGTAGCATGTAGTCCTATATCTAGACAACATTTATGCGATGTAATACATAATAAACAACTGTCAGTAAAACAGTCAAAAAATGCAGATATTAGGACTGATGTTAATCGGCAGTTTGTCAATCAGAATTTTAAAGTACGTCATTGGTAATCGCCATGTCGCTATATAATAGACGTGGATACACTTATTTAAACTGGTTCATATGTTTAAAATATTGGTAAAAACGCCATCTAAAATATAATACGTATCAAGTTGCTGAATAGGAAAACAATATAAGCAAAAATTAAACAATTTTTTTTTAAAAAAAGAACAATTTAATTAAAAACTAAATTATGAAATTGACGTTTACCAAATTAAATATTAATGTGGTAAACTATTTTTTAAATTAGCTTACATGGAAACTCAATTAAAAGATTTTATTTATTTTGAAAATAGCAAATTTTGAGCCGTTTGAATAAGCATGAAACCTATAAACTAGAGCAATTTGGTTTATTTTTGCATTAATTTGGTTTATTTTTTTTTAGAAAGTTCTTTAAAATGAAAAAGGAACAGGAAAGAGTTTTGAAAACAATTTTTTATTTAAAAATTAATATTAAATTCTAAATAATCGTTTGATATAGAACGCGAGAAAAATTTTGGAATAAAATCCTATATAAAGCGTAGCATCTTTAAATGAATAGTTCTATTGTAAGAGCTAAAAGTCCGGGATAGATAGCTTCCTATAAAAATTCCTTTTATAAACTTGAAAATCAATTTCAAATTTGACTTCAATCTCTTCCTAAGGAGAAACATCGGCCGTTTCTTAATGAGTGTGTAACAAGAAATATCTTTTGTTAGTGTCATTTAAATTATACATCAGTCGAAATGATAAAATGCTTTTTAATTTCAAATATATGTGTCCCAAAGCTGTTCTTAAACTACTTCTGAATAAAAACTTAAACTTTGAGTGAGGCCGCTTGGTTAGGGCATCCGTTCTCGTTATCAGTGGTAGTGATTCCGAATGCTGACCCAACTGAAGATCCGTTGTGATCGTTAATGGTGGTCAGGGCAGGTTAAATATGTCTTGGTTCCAATGTCCTCCATGTGAAATGATACCTCTGGCAGGCCAAGTCTGGGGTTCTCCTCTTTGGTCCTTGCTTTTGAATTGAGAAAACCCACCCACATTCGGGGCAACAACAACACATCCTATGGGAGCTCCACTATAAATGTTGCATTTGCTGCCGCTCCTCGTAGTACTTTAAGGATTAATCACAATAGCAGCGGGGCATTCAAAATAGAAAAAAAAAAGAATTATTTGAATTACAAACGGTAGTCTTAGCTTGCATTTCAGTTTGAGAATATCGTTTGTAGAATTGCCACTTTTGACCGCTAAGAATAGACTGGTTTATTTAAAAGTCAATGTCTTCCTTTACTATATTTTGAAATTTGCATGTAATGCAATTTTTACCTTGTCTGAAATAAAGATGAAGCATCTTTCATGCTTCTTCTTTATTTCAGACTCTCGGACTCTGTGCAAATTTTTTTGTCTTATTTTCCGCATCGCCTTCAGAGCATTTTGTATATACCTTTCTCTTTTCTGCTTGCTCCCCTAACGTTTTGAGAATTCAAGTAAATAAGTTAGAGTTGCAATTAAGAAAATTTGGAGTAATTCTTCAAAGAAAAAAATTATTTGCATTACTTGATGTAGATAGTTAAAGTCAAAGCAAATTAAAAAAATTTCAAAATGAATCTTACTAAATTAATTATAATTAATCAATATATTTTATAGATAATGTATATTAAATATTTTATATACGTATATAAAACAAATCTCAAAATAAAATATATATTTAAGATAATTTTTTCTGTTGGAGATTATATTGTTTAAATACCATTTTATTACAGTAACAAACAGTACATGAGATACTTTCTGCAAAATATTGAATATAATCTGAGAGTAAGACGAACAATATGATTCATTTTTTTGTTTGGTGTTATTTTTAGCAGTATTGTTAGATAATAATATTAGTGAAGAAGGAAACTGAAAAAAATAATTTTTGTATCATCATACAATAAATATTATATGAAATGATCATTAATGAGATACAATGTCTTAGATATTGTATTACATCTCAATTAATAAATGAGAACAAAATATTTTATCCTTATGAAAAAAAAGTCATTAAATTTACATTAGTATTTTTCTTCACCTTTTATCCAGGATCGTCAATTTCTTTTGATTACATCAAGATCATATATGGAAAAATTTTACACGTTTTAATGAAGAGCATAATTTTGAAAGTGAAATTTTATTTTATTTTATTATTTTTTTTCCAATAGCAGATTGTAGACAGTTACAACTGCAACAGTGTCCATTAATCTATTGTTCCCTAACAAGGTACCGGCCAGACACAACGACCTCTTAGCCGCCGAGGTGTTGCCCCGGGTGAACCACAAGGGGTGGGCCACCATCACACTCTCACACATGCCATAGAGACCCGTTTATAGGGTAGGCATCATTCATACTTCATTCACACACACAAGAAAAGGACAAAGGATAGAGAGAGAGAAAGTACATCCATGACTGAACCTGGATTCGAACCCAGGACCTCCCTATCCATAGTCAGGCACACTGACCACTAGACAAGTTGGTTGGCAAGCAGAATTTTATATGATACACTTTCTATATGTTTAAGGGTATGTCATATAGTGCTAACAAAGGAGCATGGCTCCTAATTGTTAAAGTGTTTTTATATTTTAGCCCATTAAATTACTCATTTTCATAATGGATCATTTCTTTATGACTTGAAATCAGAAAGTTTAACATTTAACCGAGCAAACAAATACTGTGCAGCTAAACTTTTTTTGTATATTACCATTTTAGAATGTGGTAGTTGAAAGTTCACCATTTAATTTAGTCAATAAATGATTTTCAGCCTAGGTTTTCCCATTGGTGTGAGATGAAAATATTGTATGTCCAGTCACAATCTCGATATTTGAAAATGACTTACAAATTATAAAGGTTTTGCTTTTGGCTGCTTCTAAATTGCATACCCGACTGTTCCTGATGGAATAGTTAATTCATGGTGAATCCCAGTGCAAAATTAATTAGTGCAAATAATTAGCATAATTAGTAATTAGTGCAAATAATATTGCAATTGAGAAATAAAAATTGTAAAATAAATTTAAACCTGGGAAAAAGTTATTTAGTAATAAAATTAAAGCGAACAAAAATTTTTAATCAGGAAACGCGAAAAAATAAAGTAGAAAAGTCTTGAATAACAACTTAAGGTTGCGTGTAAAATGGAAGCAAACTCTTCTAAATGATACAAAATTTGACATGTAAACATTCTTGTAAATACATAAAAGAAAAATCTGAAACGAAAAGTGTAGAAAACATCAAATTGTAAAATCTAATTTCATAAAAGGTTTTATTGTTCGATTTAAAAAGCAATTATTGGTTTGCATCCTTCACCCTGGATTGCGTGAAAAGAACATTCGTATTAACTCACAACTACGATTTTAGAAAATCATCACCAAATGGAATATACTTTATCATTACTACCAAAATATACATTCCTACCTTTATTATAGCTCTTTTAGCTTCTTTTCGACAATTTTCTAAAAAATCAATATTTTTTGAGTAATATTTAAGAGTCATCTCTAAGGTAATATAAATGAAGACATCTTTTTTAAAGAGAAAGAAAATTTAGCTTAAAGTAAATTACCTGTACTTATGGTTCTTAATTTAAGAACTTTTTTTTTTATCCTTTTAAAATAAAAAAAAAAATCCATATTCGAATTCATGTATGGGTGTGGACTTCCCACGTTTTGCAGCCACTTTAATTAGGTCACTTTTAACTCTTTCAGCCCTTAAAGTCTTCACCAGCAATATCATTTATTCGGCTTTGATCGGGATAAAAAAAAAAGAGCATTAGTACTAGTATTGTGTACATTTGGCGATGGTACTATTTAATAATGGATAGGAAACACGCTATCTGTCGATCGTCAATTATGTTGGTGAATAGCGGGAAAAGAGTCATTAGAATGTAGTAGCTCATTTCTCCTGGGGATGCGAAACCCGGAGAAAGATTTTGCTTAACTGCTCCTGACCACGCTACACTAAAAATAGTTATCTTTCTTAAGCCTATGCCTAGTATCTTCTCACTTCTAGGCAAACTTATTTCTTGAGAAACTTGACTTTTTGGCACTGGTGGCGATATTTTTTTCATGCAGTTAAATATTTATAATAGTGTTATTGAATTTAAGTATGGTACTGATTTTGTTGTCACGGTAAGCATTATTATAAATATGTATTTAAATTTTTTAAAATATTAAGTTTATGAAATGATAAAAAAAGTTGAAATATATTTTATATAAATCATTTATACTCATAAATTATAAATGCATGCGAACCGTTTTTTTCAAAAATAAAGAATGTTTTTTATTTAAATGTGAGAGAAGAAAATTTTTTTACGGATTTAATATACTTTAAGTGTAAAAAGCTTGGGCTTTAATAAATATTTCATTTCATAAATTTTTTTTATAAAATGTTTAGAATATTAAATTTATGAATTTACAGAAACATAGTATGATATTTTTTTTATCATTTTTAAAATTTCGAATCCATAAATAAATTATTTTTTCAAAACTAAAATATAAGGTTTTATTTAAATGTGGAAAAATATTATTTTATTATTTACCTAATATAGACATAGTAATAAAATTAAAAAGCTTGGACTAATAAATATTTTTTAGCTAAAAATTTTCGTACAAAATATTTACAATAATAAATTAAAAAAAATAACAGAAAAAAATTAAAAAATAATAATTTTTGTCATTTTACTATCAATCTCAAGTGCATGTTACCTTTTTTTTTACCAAAAATAAAAATGTTTGTTTTAATTAAATGAGAAAAAATGTTATCTTGTTATTTCTATAATGTAGTTTTTTTTAATAAAATTAAAAACTTTGACACGAATGTTTCATTTGATCAAAGTTTGCTTGTAAAATATTTAGAATATTAAATTGAGAAAATAACCGGAAGAAAGTATGATATTTTTCATCATTTAGAGTTTTTAAGATATTTTTTTCATTTCTAGTTTAAGTTCAATTAAGTTTTTGCAAATTATATTTTCACATACAAATATAAAGTATATTTATATTTTATTTAAATGTGCGAATTATTTTAACAGATTATTAATATAAACTTTACAATAAAATGAAGAAGCAAAAGAAAATATTTTATAAAAGAAAAAATTGGATTATTTTAAGTATAAAATTAATGTTTAAATTCTGTTAAATTATGTTACTTAACGTTTAAAGTATTGTTTCGAATTAATATAAGGATGTCTCAACTGATGATATTATTAAAAATTGCGCAAAAACTTGCATATGTGTAACTAGGTAAATAGAAACAATAAATATTACCATGTTTTTGATTAATCTTTTATGCCATTTAATTTTTATTGAGATTAAAACTGGCCAATGTATTTTAAAATCTGTTTAAAATTATTTCTGAAAATCATTTGAAACTTAACCAAATAAATATTAATTGAGAATGCACCGCTTTCTTCAATTACTTCCCCTTGTTATTTTGAATTTAATATCTGAGCAAAACTGTAAAAGACAATAATCATTAAAAATTAAAATAACTAAAAAATTGAACGCAGCTTATAATAAAAAAAATGTTATCTTCTCATGAGAAAAAGTATAGCTTCTCTATAGAGAATATAGCTATACTATTTCTTTATAGAGAAATAGTATAGTTATACTCTCATGCTTTTCTCATGATAAATTGTTATCTTATCATGAAAAAAGCACGAGAAAAAGAATGGTTCAAGAAAAAAATGTCGATAAAGTCATATAATCTAAAATGAGCACAACTTCACCAAAAATTAATATTCAGTTGGGAAGTAAGACTGTCTTTCTGACAGTGAACATAGAATGTTCTGAATTAACAATTTAAATTTGCCTGATTTTTAAAATTCATTTATACATTTTTTATAATATGTGAGTAACAAATTATGCTGTTTTTGGTCTTTCAGTTTGCTTATGTTTATAATTTTTAAGGAAGAGATATTTCAAATTTGGTATCTAAGCGTAAAATTACTAAATTAATTAGAGGAATGAAACTTTTTGAGGTTTTTGGAATTAAGTTATAATGATTTATACCACAGCTGATATTACAATTTAAAAATGAATTCTATGTTATTTCACTGCTAAATATTTTCATATATATATATATATATATATATATATATATATATATATATATATATATATATATATATATATATATATATATATATATATATATATATATATATATATATATATATATAGCTTTAATTTCAAGCTGTCAAGTATCTTAATTTTAATTTGCGCTTTAAAATTTTTTAATATTATTCCTGTTTAAATGTTGTCATTTTTTATTTCTTGTTTGTTGCTGTTTCTTGTCTGTACTGTTTCTGATCTGGCGAAAGATGTCAAATCAAATGATACTGCAAAAAGAATATAACAATAATAATAAAAATTAAACTTCAAGAATAAGTCAAGCTTAATCAGTATATAATATGATGTAAATTGACATTGAAGAAAATCTGTGATTAACATAGTATTCTTATAAATTTATTCCTATTTATATCTTAATTTATGATATATATATATATATATATATATATATATATATATATATATATATATATATATATATATATATATATATATTAAACAGAATGTTTTAAATTCCGTATGTGCCGAGCATCTCAATAATCTAATGTATTATTAAAATATTTCTTTTAGAGAGGATAAGCACAACTTTAAAGTTGGGTAGACATAGTTGTTACAAAATAAATGGAATTTTAAATACCATTTGTATTTTTTGAACTATGTTATTTGGTTGTGAATATTTCATGCAGGACTTCGATGCTGGGAGAGGTAGTTGACCACCTAAAAAACACGCAACATTTTAATTACACCATGAAACAATATATGAATATGAATCACGAGAGAATTCGAGACATTCACATGAGACAGACGAAGAATATATTTCTAAATATGTACTCATTAATTTGATAAAAACATTTATGATGATCGTTGTATAATTCTATAAAAGCAATGGAAATTTCTGTGAAGTAATTAATATAGAACTACAGCATATATAGATACCAACCATTAATTTGATGTTTTTGATTAAAAGAAATAATTATATTCCGGATTTTCATGTTTATACAAGTTTACATATATTTTTTCAGTGAATATACATACAATCATAATATCCGAAGCAATGATAAATGAAAAATGAATACATTTAGTATGAAAAATGTTTTTGATTTTACATGAAAAATAATTTGACGAACTATATTAATGAAATAATTTTTATATGAAAAATAATTTTATATTTTAACGAACTGTTCTAATTTTTGAAAACAGAAAAAAATATTTTTAAATAAGAAAAATAAGAAACTTTAAATATAAACATTATAGATTTTGATTATCTACAGGATAAATTTATAAAAATGGTGCTTATAATTCTAGACTTGTTTATTTAAGCTAACCAAGCTATAGGGCTGTAAAAACAATAAATTTTTACTGCATAAATAGTCATTTCATATGAAATTATATTTATATAAAACTGTGTGTAAGCGTGAAGATTCTATATATTTCTTACACTTCAAAAATTAAATATATATAAATATATTTTTGCAATTCGTTATAAAAATCTATTTCATCTGTCTTCTTTAATCTAACGGAAATTCCATTAATAATTCTAATAATCTACTGAATTATTTATCGGCCAATAGAAGATTATATATACATGTGACAAAATGGTCATTCAAGTTAAATTAGACACCTCTGAAATATTGAATTGTTGAAATTATTAATGTAAAAATATTACACATGTGTCCCTTTAAATCTGTAAAATCGAATGTTCTGTGATCAGTCGTTGAGCAGTTACCGTGGATGTAATGATCTGAAGAAAATTTCCTGCCCCTTTAGATCAATGTCAAAAGTGAGGAAGTGGATCTACTGGTAGTGCCATCTTTAGAGCAAAGTCATACTTTCACTTTTGTGGTGCTCTGGTTAAAATGAATGACGCACCCTACTGATTTAAATTCGCATAGCCAATGACTTAGCATGCTTGGCTTATCCAAGTGTTATAAGTAACAACAAAACAAAAATTACACAGTGCTGAAATTTTCAATACATAGAGGAACTCAGCAAAACTTGTTGAAAATTTAAACTCTTTTGTACTCATTAACTGAGAAAATTTTCACTAAATTTTATTAAAATGAAAATAAAACTTGATAACCATCCTTAATGGATTACAGTAGATAAATAATATAACTGACTAGAAGCAAAGAAAAATTTAAAAATGACTTAGAATATGCAGAATGAGGTTCAATAAACTAAACAAAATTTAAAAGACTATTGTTACACGATTATGATGACATGTGATTGTAGAGAAGAAAGGAAAATTAGACACGAATAGAAAAATAGGAAAAAAGGTGAGTCAAAGATGAGATGATTAGACCATGCTAGTGAAGACCTGAAAAAATGAAAATGTTGAACTAGAAAAAAAATTCGGAGTGAAAATATTTTAGGACTTTATAGTAGAAAAATCCAAAATAAAGGGTTGCAGTAAAAATTAAAAATATTTGAAGAAATATTATTAACTTTTACTGCAAGAATTAAAAATAACTGAAAAAATTTCTTAAACGAATGGGTTAAAAAAGTGTGTTTTTTTGTCAGAAAACAAATATATATATATATATATATATATATATATATGTGTGTGTGTGTGTGTATATATATACACATATACATATATATATATGTGTATATATATATATATATATATATATATATATATATATATATATATATATATATATATATATATATATATATATATATATTATATATATATATAAATATATATGTATATATATATGTATATAATTATTTTGATGTAAAAGGGTCCAATTATAAAAAAATAAAAACATAAAGATAAATATGCAGAATGAGGTTCTATAAAATATGGCTTTCTATAAAATATAAAATATAGCTATATGAACAAAAAGATTATTGATATGACACTACAGCATGTTGTGTGATTTGAGAAATGAAAGGAGAATTAGATCTAAGCTGAGATGGTTGGACCAGATTTAAGAAAACTGAAAAGAAAGCATAGGACCGGAAAAAAATCTCGGGAGAAAATATATTCATTGTGGAACACTGTAGTAGAAAAATCCGAAACCCTCATAGGGATGTTACTCTTAAAAGGAAGAAAAAAATAATTAAAGAACTTAGTTGAATGAGCTAAATAAGTTGGGTGCTTTTGATAAATAACATAAAAAGGAATATGAAATATGAGGTTCAATAAGTTCAAAACCTAAAAGTCATCGTTTTCAGATTATAGTATTGCTATATAATTGAAGAATAATAGAAAAAATTATACACCCGTACAGAAAAGTAGGAAAAATGGAAGACCGAGAAACTGAGATGGTCGGACCAGGTTGAGAAATACTTGAAAAAAAAAATGAAAATAAAGAAATCAGAAAAAAATCTGGGGCGAAAGTATTGTGGAAATCTATAACAGAGAAATCCAAATATCACAAAAGGTTGTGAAGTTGTAAGAAAAGAAAAAAATAATTGAAGAACTCACTTGAACGGGTTAAATAAAGTGAGTGCGTTTGTAGGAACAGATTTTGCAATATATGAAGACCTAAAAATATTTTAAAATAGTAAAAATATTATGAATACATAAAAATATCTTAAATAAAGTAATTTTATTCTATTTTTGAACTCTTCCGATAAAAATTGCGCTTAGGAGACTTTTTCAGTTGATTTTAAAAATATGATTCTGACGTTATTTTTAACGTCAGAATCATATTTTTGAATTTGTACTGAATGCCATATTCCAAAAAATAAATAAGCTTTCTTTTTCATGCCTATTTCGCTTATGACGAAAAATGTATGGTATCAATGTTGCATATTACTTGATAATATTCAGTCTTTCTTTTTCTTTCAAATAATATAAGAAAATGAGTTTTTCCGCATTTTTAATTTCCGTATCGGTTTCAATCGTAATAATTTATATAAAAAATTCATTTTTTTTACTCTGTTACAGGAAAACGAACAAAATAAGGTAAAGCAACTAATTTACAAATCATTTCAGGTTATTTTCTGTACGTAATTTTTCTGTGTAGTTTAATGTTAAAACAGTTTCTCAAACTTCATACTAATAACAGTAAAACCATTATACTAGATTTAAAAGCAGTTTTTGCATGTATAAACACACACAAAATGTATATTTTCTCAAACAATTCATTGTTTTTGTTATTTTATTAAGCAAGTTGAAATCCTCCTAAAACATCAAATTTTTATTGAAAAGTACATAGAATGACTACATTGAAAAGTACATAGTACATCAATGACTTGCAACAAAATTACTATTACTAATTAAAAAACACAAAGTTTAAGGAATAAAAACATTTTAAATTCGAATGACCCATAACTAATTTTAAAGGCACTATTAATATAAAATTATAATGTATGAAGTTTTGTTGAAAGTAAAGATGGAATTCTTTCTTAATAATACATATTTTTTGAAAATGGATATAATAAACGGAGTTGTTTGTATACAGGGGAAAACAAAATTGAAAAATATGTTTATATATAATTTGAGGATAATATTATCCCTTAATTCCTTATATTTATATTTCATTGAAACCTTTTTAGTTAGTTTTACCTTTCTTCTTGATTCTTTAAAAGCTTTCTGACTTTTTTGCAATTCATTTGAATGATTAAAAGCTTTGGGGAAATTTTTTTACTTTTTCCATTTTTCCTGCTTATATGATCCAGAATTTTTAGCTCATTTGCTTGTTTAGAAAAGCTGTTTTTAAATATAAAAATGTTGAATTTAAAATTTTTATTTTATTTTTAAAAAACACAATAAAATTATTATTTTTTAATAGTTATGATCACTTGTCGTTTCAATGAAGTAAAAAGTATCCCAATCAAAGCCAGAAAAAACATTTTGCCTGAGAAAGGAAAGAATTATTAGATAGATATTTAAAGTCAAATTTTTATTTGCCTTTGAACATTTTAAACATATAAAAATCTTGAAATTTTAAGATGTTTAAAATGTTTCCAGTTATAAATCACTTAAAAAATTATCATTAAAAATTTAGTATTCTGTTTGTATTTTGAGAGTTTCACCTAATTATATGCATTTTTTTGAATTAATTACATTTGACTTTCAAAAGATGATGGTTTCGATTTCATGGACGAAAATTTTGCATTTAGATCTATTTAATTTTTCACAGTATGTTTCGGACATTTTTAGATTTCCATTGCTTTCACTGCCTGTTTATGCAGCCAAATTTAAACAAAAGAATATTGATAAGAATTTATTTGAACAATCTAAATTTCCAGTTGTGTAATTTAAATTAAATCAATATCTTTAGGTTAACAAATACTCTAAAATTGCTTTTCGATTCAGATTTAAAGTAAAACTTTAAATCTGAATCGAAATATTATTTTTTTAAATATTATTCGAATAAATATTAAAATATTATTTAGTTTATAAATATTAATATAATTTAATAAAATTTAATATTATAAGCAAATATTGTTTTTGAAATACAGATTATTAGAAGGTATTTGATAATTTGAGATATATATATATATATATATATATATATCTCAAATTATCAAACACCTTTCTAATAATCTATATATATATATATATATATATATATATATATATATATATATATATATATATATATATGAGTATTTTTTTCAAACTTGGTACAATTTAGACTACATCCGATTTCTTATTAGATATAAAGAAAACTGGTCTGTGTTTCAGAAAATGCAGAATTTTTTTCTATATTCGATTGAAAATCTCTCCAAAGTCTAATGATAGGATAGCGTTCTTCTAAATAGAAACTTCTATATTCTACCTCTGCTACTGCTGAACAACGGCAATTGGATGTTTTTCACAATATAGTTGACAACCTCAGTGATGAAAATCACTCTAAGACTCTTTAAATCCACATTGCATTGTCTTCCGGGAGGACCAGCGAGTCTTTATCCCAAAGTAGAAATTGCAGAAAAATAACAAAGTACTGACCCTGACAGATGTGTCTGCACAAAGCAGAACCGGTTGTTTCAGGAGTCTTTGAGTTTGAACCTTGGACTTCCTTTCCAAATAGTGTTCTTTATAAAAAGTACCCGGTGTTACATTTCTATAAAAATATCGGTCGGTGGGGATGCTTGAAAGTTTTCCATATATTTTGCATTTATTACACATGAGTACGGTACGGTCCACTCTTTATAAAAATTCCCTACGAAGGATAGTAATAGGTGGTAGATGCTTAGAAAGAGCTTCGTAAAGTCATGCGGTGTCAAAATATTGCACTGGAAAATGACTGTATCAGCAGACGTTGAAATCTAACTGAGATGGGAAAGAGCTTTATATTAAATAGTGAATATATATCACAGAGGTATATATATATAGTAATTTTTTGTGGATAAAAATGAGGATTTTGAATGAAAGTAAAACTAATTAAAAATCTCTCTTTCTTATTTTTGAAGCCACTATTTTCAAAAAAGGTTCATTAGTGTCAATCAAGCAATGGGTAATTTAAACTCTTAATAAACATGTGCCATAGTCTTCAATGTATTTAAGGTTTGAAATTCGGGAGTCTATAATCTCCATAAAAAATAATTTATTTTTATTTTTCAACAAAATGAGTAATGCAGTCACAGTGTATTATTTTTACAAAAAAAAAAAAAAAAAAAAAAAAAAAAAAAGATTTTTCTAAATATCTACTATACTGCATTTTTAAATTTAACATTTTAAAATATTTAAAGTGCTATAAAATTTATACTATCAAAAAACATAGTTTATGAATTCGAAGTAATTTTCAAATAAATATAAAAGATCAGAACTTTTTTTAAGGCTACTTATAGCAATTAAAATAATAATATTTATATTTTAATAATATAATTTTAGTATATAATGCCATTTTTAAAGTAATTCTTTTTTGCTTCTTTCAACCTGAAAATCAATTAAAATTATTAATTATCATGAGTAGTGTCGAATCGAAAAAGCATGAACAGTGAAAGATAATTGCGGTTGATGCAAGCAGTTTTAATCTGATTGGCAAGAATTGTTTTTCCAGCGCCAAATTAGCGGAGAAGGGATAATTTCCATTCCAGGGAAAAAGCTTGTTGGGAAGTCTTTCGTTTGCATGTGAGCCGAAAGGCTCCATAGTAACCTCGTTGCGTGATTTATGGGGGATACGGAGACGCTACGAATTCCAATGCTTTAACGCTTTCATCTCCATTTTCGTCCAAGGGGATGATTGGTACAGGCCGGAGAAATGCTTCCTTTCCCCAGGTAGGCATTCGGAATGTGATTCATTGTTTTGTTTTTATTTGTCGGGGAACACACACGCGTTTTAAGTACTCAATATTTTATGCAATATTTCAATTATAGGATGCCCTGTGTTATATCAATCCATGTTTTTTCATCATCATAAAAAATCAGATATATTTTTAGGAAAAAATTGGAAAAGTTTTCTAATTATTTAGTTTTTTTAAATGAAAATGGTTTATTTATTGTGAGTTTATTGGTTCATTTGTAGATATTAGTTTTTTCTTTCAGAGAAAACAAAAGGAAGTAATTGAGGGCTAATATTATTTCACAAAACTGTTCATAAAATGAAAAATCAGCGAATGATAATGCATGTTTTTTTTATCTACTTCTAACCAAAATTTCTTATATTATGTATAAATATGAGAATTTTATGAAAATTATACATGAATTGAAATATTATATGCTGTTTATTATATAAATCTTTCGAATATACTACCTGTAATATAATTATAGATTAAAAAATAATAATGATATTAATTTAAGTCTGCTTAAAGTATGTTGTAAATTGTTTGACAGCATAATTTTTGCTATGAACTTTAAAATATCATTATACAGTTCATACGAATCATATATATATAATAAGTAGCTATATTTCGTTTTTGACTGCAAGTGTGAAGAAATAAGCTTGTTCCCTGAATTTTCGATAATCACATTTAATGTTTTTGATTACGATTATGTGTTGTCTAAAAATTGAATAAAGATAATTTCATTGTGAAATTTCGTTCGAAACTTTATGAACGATTTGTTTTTCTGACTCTAACCTAATTGGAGGGTTACTAAGGAATTATAGTCAAATTATTACGAATGGGAGAACTTCTTACAAGGGGTATATAATAAAACAAAAATTGAACTTTAAAATAATCTAGTTATGCTTTCAATTATGAACTTTTGTGAAAAAATTGAATTAATTTTATTAAGATTCTATGGTAAACTTTATATTTCTACTTTAATTTGATCTAATTGATAATCTATTAAATAATCTCAACGAAACTGGTGTTAAAAAAGTCCACTTACTGCATTATTTATAAAAATGCTAGTTAAATTTGTAAGTATGCTCATTTTTCTAAAAAAATGTTCAAAATAACATCTTTATTGCCAAGAAAATATGACAATGCTAAGAATGTATTTGAATTCTTTTCATTGTGGTTGAATTGAAATAATTTTATATATTATAATCCTTTTATAAATAATTATATTTAATGTTTATTATAATCTCCTGGAAATAATAGAAATGAACGCAAAAGCAGAGAAAATATTAAAAGTAGTTAATTCAAAATTATATTATGAAACAGGTAAATAATTTTGAAAACTCAGAAAAGCAGATATTTATATTTCTATTTATTGAATAAAGAAAGACATTACTGAAATATTACAATGGTACCTAAAACTTATTAAAAGAGCATTAAGAAATATGAATTATACTTTTCCTCAAAACATAATAATTTGACCTCTCAGATTCTATTATTTTTACTCGGCTGGCAATGAATTTAAAGCTGAAAATGTCTTGAATTTCTACTGAGCTAATTCTTCATGTGAAAGAAAATTTAAAAGTAAATTCTCTATTAAGTAAATTAAATATTAAAGTAAAAACTATTGAATGGAAAGATATATTAACAAGCTATGTTTTTACGAAGCTTATGTTTCAGAATGGGGTTCAATGTCCAAATAAAATAATCATCTAATTGAGCAGAATCACTGTTTATAGTTCACTTAATTTGTTAGTTTTTTTGAGCAAAATAAACGAGTTAAGTTTTTTACGATAATTATATCAAGCTAGCTTTTTATGAGGACATAATTTATGATAGTTACATTATGCAGGTCTCTTTTGATAAAATGTTTCATATTTAGAATGTTATACTACAAACGTCAAAGACGAGTGAAAAAATGCCATTATTATTTTATTGTTAATTTTTTTATTTGTTCTATTTCTCATAAATTGTTTTATGTAGGAAGAGCGCTATAAAGATAGTCATTTTTAAGAACTGAACAATTTTGAATGTCACATGTTTGTATTTGACAGTAAATAAGTTTATTCAAAAGAAAATTTTGTAATGCGTTTTGGGAAAAATTGGGGATATAACAGTGAGTTTTAATTTGCCATATAATTTCTATAATCATTTATAAAACAAATTCAACAAAATTGTATGGAAAATTAAGTACTTCAACATCATAAAATTTAGCATCAGTTTTATATTTTGGAATGTTAGAATGACATACAAATATAAAATTTTAAAATAATGAATACTATTTCATGAGAATGATTGAAAATTTTCTTTCTATTTTTTAAAAAAAATGAATAAATATTTATCCATTTAGAAAAGGACAACTATTTTAATACAAAAAATTAAAATCAGTTCCTTAATAAAATTATTTAACTTTTCTAAATAGTTGCATTTTTATTCATTTTTTTTAAAAATACAAAACATTTAAATAGTTCTAAGGAGATCGCATTAATTATTTCAAAATTTTAAATTTGTCTCTCATTCTAGGAATAAAAAATATCTAAAACTAATTTTTATGAGATCGAGATAATGACTTCAAAAGAAAATTTCTAATTTATTATAAATAATAATAAAAATATAAAAATTAGTTTCAATTATAAACTTTGCAATTTTTAATGCGATATAAATTTAAAATTTGTAAATAAGAAATATTATTATATGAGTATTAATGGATTCACAGTTTTTGAAGTAAAATAAAGTAGTTTTATAAAAAAAATAATTTTATACGTTTCTAATTTATTGTAATTAAAATATCAGTCAGTAATTTAAAATTTTATAGAAGCATTTCCTATTATTTTTATATAATTCTCATATCATCTTTCTTTCCTAGATGGTTTTGTACTTTTGATATCGCAATATTTCTTTTGAAAATGGGATATATATCTTTCCTATGCTGCTCTGCACAGACAAGAGAAGGAAAATTGTAAGTAGAAATTGAGTTAAATTATATGTTGCTCATAAAACTCTGATTAAAAATTAAGAAACTGAATTTTTATATTTTTAGTACATTGTAATTATTAATAAAATACTTTTCATTGACAAAGAGAGAAATTCCTTTGTATGTAAATTGGTTTATAAAGTGATAAAAATTTTAAATTGTAAAAAAAATTGTTATATGCATAAAAAATTATATTATGATAAATTAATCAATATATTATATTATTTATTAATTTATATATATATATATATATAATTTAAAATATTTTTCAAAATTTTTCTCTGTGTCGTATTTATAATAATATAACGGTATTAGCGTCATTTTTTAAAAATAATGATTTTAAATTCTGTATACATACTGTATCCAAATCAATATAATAAAATTTTCCGTAAGTACTTCCAAATCCATATATAAATTGAAGTTTATTTACTGAAATAAAAAACATTATTATGCATTGAAGGGGAAATCAATAAAATTTAAATTACTATGCCTTTCCAAGGGTTCCATGCACTATTAAATATCAGTAAATCGACTTGTGTGAAATTTTGCAGGGTTCATAAATGTATTTAGCAAAAGGAAATACGTTTTGAAGCATACAGAACTGTTGTTTCAGTTTTGTAGGGAAAATTTCTACACACACACACCGAGAAAGAGCAATAAAGATATATTTCTTGACCCACTATAACTGGGCATGGATGTTTGTAGTGGTCCGAAATCCACTTTAAATCGTAGGTCCCGGTCTAATTAGCCCTCGTGTGCAAAAAATGGCCGTTGAGCGACAAACAAACCAACCAACCAACATACCCACTATAACTCGAATGAACATACTGCACACCGACGGTGCTACAAATAGCAACACAGAAAACCAGATTATCATCTAATATCTTGTTTACAACCTAATGATATGCATGTATTGTTCACGCGAGATTCAATATAAAGGAATATCGTCAATATATAAGTAAAATTATCTCTTTAATCTTAGAATATAATACAATATATATCCAAGTAAACAATAATATTGTTGCGTATCGTTTCCTAGCAGTACTTTACCTGCAGTTCTTGATTCATTTATAAACAATAAATATACTAACCAGTGAAAGCAGTTTTTATTTACGCGATTAAGAATGAAACATAAATCTGAATTTAACATGGAAAATCAGTTATGAAAATTAGAAATATAAATTAGAAAGCAAATATAAAAATTACAAAAATTTTCAGTTTTTTAAACTTTCCTTTAATAGAAGGTTCCATCCACTCCTTCCTTATTCTTTTGCCAGTTCTTCCTTTAGTCCTTTGTTAGAAATCCTTCCAAATTATCAGCTGAATGGTTTCAGTTCGATTAATTATAAGTTCGATTCTAACCAAGAGAATAGATGTTTGCAATGATATGGGATCTGTTATACACTACAGGCATTGATAGAATCAGCCTTTATGTTCACAAAAGAAACACATATCATATATATTTAAATTTATATGTTAATATATATGTTATTCAGACTTCAACTAAACTCATTGACGATAAAATACGTTCGATTTTTAACAATTGCTTTAGTTTGATCTAAAACATGAATTTAAAATAGTCTGAGCAGTTATATATATATTTTTGGCATTAATATAGAATTTTAGTTCATATAAAAATGCAATTTTAAACGAACTAAATCAACTAATATATATATATATATATATATATATATATATATATATATATATATATATATATATATATATATATATATATATATATATATTATTGTATCACACAAATAATCGGAATTGGACATCATTTTATGAAGATGCATCAATACAAAAATCTGTAGGCTGGAAACCCAACCTTGATGTTGCTTCGGGGAGGTGTTCGACAGAATATAGAGTTGCCAAAGTGTTAAATATCCACCTGTAGTAGAGCCTATCAAAAATATATCAACTGCAGAACAAAATTAGAGATGTTCCGAGAGAGTTGAATGTTTATCCAACACTATTTCAAACATGTACGATTGGTAAAAGATATGGAGATTTAGCAGTATATATTTGACGACATTAATACTTCGAAGACATCATTGTTTAAGAGCTTACTAGTATGGACCCTTGCTGTATCCACATGTAAATACTGCTGAAGACAGTAAAACTAATTACAAAAGAAGATAATTTAACTGGCAGCAATAAGGGAGCATCGTAGTTTAAAATGTGACTGACTGCCCAAAGAAGCCTTAGATTCTCACACATCTATAATAGTTGTGATTCTCTCAGTAAAGAATACTGTAATCAAGCAATACTGATGTGTAACCCACACATATGTGTAAGAGTCATCAGCACAGGGGGAACTTCCGAATTTCTGGTTACATACAGTTCATCCATCAGATATTGTTCAACATGATCGTAAGTGACCCCATAACAGATTACGTCACATGCAGATATCAAAAGGATAATCTTAATCGGAAATTAAAAAAAAAAAAAAAAAAAAAAAAAAAACATTTCCTGACGGTTTTTAAAATCGATGCTTTAGACTATCTGCTCTTCTTTCTCAATCTTTTCACAAATTTCCTGAGCCATTCATAAATTGTTCTCGAAATACACGAGTATTATCTGGGGTATTTCCCGAACTACTGAGACAGCAGTTGTCTCAGTAAGTATTAACCGGCCTACAAAACGATTGATAATCTAGCAATTCTATTGCAGAACACCAAAATCTTTCTGATCGATGCTGTTAAAAAGTATCGGAAACAATTGATAAATGTGAAAACATATATAAACGTCAACCACACTCTAGATATCAGAAAAAAGTAAAGTCGTAGAGTTCTTAATTTTGTTCTGAATCAGCTTAAGATTGATAAAAATATTTCTTATATTAGTTAGTGGTATGTAATAAAATTTCTAGATTCCCTTTCTAGAAGTTTGATTTCAAAACGTTTATTTGAAAGTCTATCAAAACGTCTCCAAGACCATTGCATGTGTTAACCCTGATAGAAAATAAGCAGTGATTGCACCATTGACGATAGAAATTGATGAACAATCTGCAGTGATGTTTCACAGATTAAACACAGCTTTTCAGTAAACTTCAATGTTAAAGATTAGACTGTGAAAGGCTTATGACTACAGCATGAGATACAATAAATACGATGACCATGAACTATTCTCTGATTAATGGTAGAACTTAGGTGTTATGGTGGATGATACCAGATTCAATCTCAGAGACTCATGAATAATGGAAGATGGATGATGAGCTTCTGTCCACGCATCTGTCGGGGTAGGTGCTAAGGTTTTTATAAGTTTCTTCCCTTATGATTCGTGAGTACAACTCACTTTCAATAAATATTTGTCTAGGAAAGCAATAATAAGCTGGGAATATTTTAAAAGCCTTATAAAATAGGCTGTTCACTTGGCAGTCTCAACTATGCTACTATGACTTAGTGGTAGAAGCAAGTTCTTCAGAGCTGATGGTCTCAGATTCGAGCCCAACTACATTTGAATAATGGAAGATAAATATTGCGTTATGTTTTCTTCATAAACATTTGTCCAATGGGTATTTGACAATTAAACAGGTTTTCTACTTTTCGACAAACATGAATGTAGCTTACAATCTATGAAAAGTCCTATCGTACTTAATGCTCAGTTTTCTAACTGTTTTCATTTGTTTGGTTATCCACCACGAGCTATCACTACATTGAAACTTCATGTTGTATCATTCACTATATTGCTTTTCAATAAAATATTTTACGTGGGGATCAAATGTTTTTCAAGAACGGTTTTAGTGATTGACTCAATAACACTCCCTTGATTTACCACAAAAAACATATCTCTGACTACTTTGGATGTCCAGCCACTGTATATAAAATAGAAGTTCAACTACATAATATATGATTTTATCCACGGAACAACATATTGAGATTTTATGAATAATTTATTTTAATTCCATAAACCGACTTAACAAGATACCAATTCAGGGCTAGGTGCAGGGAAGCATGCTGGTGGAATAACAACAAGATATCAGTGGCCGAGGTGGCTTGGTTGGTTAGGGCATCATTCTCATTATCGGAAGGTAGTGAGTTTGAATCTTGGCTCAACCGAAGTTCTATCATGTTCTCAAATGGTGGCTGGGGCACGTTAAAACTGAGCGTGGTGGCAATGTCCTCCAAGTGAAATGATATCTCTGGGGTAGCAAGCCAAGTATTGGGGTCTTCTGTTTAGTACCTGCTTCAAAATCACGAAAGCTCTATCTGACTGCTTCTATCTAACTAGTAGAGTCAAATTCAGGGCTAGGTACAAGGAAGCAACAACAACAAGATACCTGTTTATAAGGAATTAATTATTTTTAATCAGTGTTGTCTAATTATTTCAAATATCTTAACATTGCTAATAATTTAAATTTTGTATGCCTCAGGTATAGATCATTTGGATTGGGGATTTTTTGATTACTGCGTGCGTTCCTTTCTTAAATATGAAATATTTGATAAGTTTGGAATTTCATTAAGGATGCTTATGTTGTGTTCCAGTAATTAATTTGTAGATAAACGATATACATTCATAGTCATTTTATCGTAATCTATTCTAATAAAATGAATCTAATTTAGAAAATATCATTAAAACCATCTGAGAGTAACATCCTTAATTTTTAAACAGCTTAAAAAATCGTAAAATTTGAAAACAGAAATATCTTTAACCACGATAAAAAAAAACTTTATCAAATTCGAAAATTTTGATTTTTCTCTAATTATCTCTGAAATATGATTGTAATTACAAAACTGAAATCTTACTAACAATGGGCTTTTGATTTGCGGTTCAATCCCAGCGACTGTTGTATAACGGGAATTAAGTATTGTATTTTAGACTTTTTGTATATTTTTCTTTTGAGATAGGTTCTTCAGGGTTTTTCGGGTTTATTCTCTTGTGGTACATGAATAAGGGTTTGTTATTAAAAAAACCTTACTATAGCTTTCGTCTTTTAGATTGTTCATTAGGCTGGGTCAAAATTATCTTTTTACGCATACGTATGTGTATTCTTTAATGAATTTGCTGCAAATGCAAATTACAAATCACATAAAATATTTCTTAAACATCTAGCAACATAGCGAAAAAAATATTATTCATTGTAATGCGCATTTATTAATTATTATAAGAAAAAATTTGAGTGGATAGTAGAATGAAAGATAAACAAATGTAATAAATCTCTCTCTCCAAAACATTAAGCTCATTTTCACACAAATGGGATATATTCAATAATTTAAAAAAAAAATCAATATGTAAAGTATTCCGGCCGACGAATGTTATTTCTAAGTACAATTCAATCACGTAATTTAACTAAAAGATTTACTATGCAAAATTGATTTATAGGTAAAATAAAGAGAAGTATGTATTTCAGTACATTATGAAATATGAAAACGCATGCTTTTTAAATTAATAGTAAACATTTTAATAAATCATGACAAAAAATTTAAAAAACTAATTTTTTTGTCAATGAATGAAAAGTGGAGGAAACTTTCTCTATTAAATATTGGTGAGATAATTTAAATATCGATTTTTTGCTAGTGGTACCTAGCGCTAACATTATCATTCTGGATCAATAAGGGAGGAGTCATTAGAAAAGTTTCAGATTGAAAAAAAATTGATGAAATTTTGAGGCGAGAAAAATTATTTTAAAGCTGTAATTAGGTTAGTTTTGTGCATTAGAAACGCACGTTGGCAAAGTACCAGATATTTTTTGATTAGTAAACTACTGTGTAATATTTTGATGTGATTTTTATACCCTTAATATGGATAAAAACGATCTTTAAGTAATTTAGGACTTTTCTTTCCTTAACAGTAAAACGGAATTTAAATTTATTGTCTTTTTGTAATCAACCAAAAAAAAAAAAAAATTCTAATCTTAAGTTGCCAAAGAGAAGAATAGAACCTTAAGATGCATTTAGGATATAAAGATATACTTAAGATTCTTAACAACATATTCTTAAGAAATGAGGTACTCTACTATTTTTGAATATTAGTACTTCATTTTTTATAAGAATTAAGCTAAAAATCTAAAGTTGCTTATTGTGCTTGGAGACGCTTTGTCCAGCTTTGCAGGAATACAGGGTTATAAAGAACTAGAATGTATATTTATGCTCATTTATCGGAAATTTAGCAAAAGTCTCAGCGTATTTATTGTGTTTGGAGTGTTTCTTTGTTCTGCGCTCTACTCAGACTAAAAGTAAAAATGTACTAAACATACATCTTGAAAATAATTTTTTTGGGGGAGTTCAACTGTGAACCCTCGCTTCCTTATTGCTTTCATACATTTCCTTATTTCTTGGAAATTTAATTAAAATCACAATTTTTAATTGCATTCAGATTCTTGTTCTGTACTCAAAAGAAATTAAAGATATTACTAAATTTCTTGATTACTCATTTCTTGGGAATTTAAAAAAAAATAAATCCAAGATTATTTATCGTGTTCAGAGTGTCTCTCTCTGTTCAGCCCTACTCAAATGAAAAGTAAAAAAAATAATAAAAGAGCTTACATTTGATTTTATCTACAATAGTTGTTATATCAGCAGTGTACAGATGAAAATTCCACAATCATTTTATACGAATCTACTGCTGAATATTAACACTTATCATATATTTATCCCGTCACGTGTTTCCTTGTTTAATTTGCGAAGAGTAAAGTTGGTTACCCATTGATTAATCGAGTTATGAATACCTGATTTGCTTAATGAAGCTGTTCGTAAGGCAATCGAAACAGGATTTATTAATTCCTTTTGTTACTGTCTTAATTTTGTTCACATTTTCATCACATTTTGCAACAAGGATTGTGTCCCACTAATAGAAGAAAGTCATATCATAATTTACTGATTAAAATTTTATTATCATTTTTAGTGTATGTACATTAATTAGTAACACTTATGTATGTTTTTCCCACGACGAGTTCTGTAATCATTGCAAAGAAAGTTAGTTACTGATTGAACTAAAATTCCATCGATTTACGAACACTTGTTTGGTTTTATCCAGATATAAATAATGCAGCGGAAACACTATAAACTCTCATCTAAGGAGCGAAAGAAACTTGATTCATGAAATATCTTAATTGTATCCTACGTTCGTTAAATTGTTTCAGCAAAAAGGGAAAAAATGCACTTATTACTGTGCTTGGTCACGTGTGGAAACTCTAATTATAGGGTAAATTTGAGTTAATAATATCTCTTTTTTGTCGCCCGTTACTGATAACACTTTGAAAGATTTTTCAACTGTTGATGCTTAGATTTATTGGGTGTATGTATTCATTGTGACAACATCATTTTATTCCAAAGCTATATCCTGAACTCTAATCTCCAAATTCGCAATTTTGAAACTTGTTTAGGAAGTCGTAATACAGAACATAAATATATCAGGCATCGGGGTAGGGAAAATATCTCCTGAATACATGGTAGAAATTTAATAGAAAATATATTATGTATGAGACATATGTATTATTTTTTCGGATCTCATATCATAAACTGCATAAAAGAAATTGTAATAAGCATTTACTTGTTTTAATGGCATGAAATTCGAGACTGGGTATGAATTATTAAAAAATAACTATTAATTTTTTATAAATTCATATTTTGGTGTATGTTAACAGGCGTAACAAAAAAAAACTTGCCATAATTATTTTAAGGACTGCTAAAATATTATTCATCGGTCGATAGATAGTGAGTGCAATGCATTTATTTTTGTCATCTTACGCTACCAGCTACCTACTGATCCTTCTTCCGACATGAAATTACTAAACATAAACAATTGCTTTATAAATATGAGTTATGGTCAAGAAAAGTGGTTTACTTAGAAAAATCCAAAACCTCATATAACTTTTATAGTAAAACATTACAACTCAACTACTTAATAATCATAGGCTCTATCAACACGCATATCTTTAGCTCAGTCAAGATCAAAAACTGCTTTTTAACCTCAAGAATAATAGTTTTTACGTCATTTGTAAGTGACCTATAAATTGAAGTCAGGAAACCACACTCTATTCTTATCATTTGATATTTAGTGGATTAACTTTTCATCTTTCTTATCTCCCTTTTTACCGTAATGATCACTACTTAACCATTTGGTTATGTTTGCTGCATTTTTTGCATGAATCTATTTAGGTTTTTATCTGTAAACTGAAAACGTAAATAAATTCATTCAAAAACTGGATTATGAACAGTTTAAAGATTGTTTAGTGAACAATTATTTAAGGATTGTGATCAACAATTTAAGAATAGGATTGTGAACAACAATTTAAGAATAGGATTGTGAACAACTATTTAAGAATAGGATTTTGAACAATGATTTAAAATTTGTATTATAAACAACAATTTTATAATTGGATTTTGAACAATGATTTTAAAATGGGATTATGATCAATGATATTAGCATTAGATTATGAACAATATACTTGGTAAATTTTACAGATCGATGAAAGCCTTGAAATCTTCATTGCACAGTCTTAATTTCTCCCAGTAAAAATACAATACTCAAAAATCAATTATTATCCATAGGTTATTATTCATAATGGTTTTTGGTTAAATTAAAATGTTTTTAATTTTTTAGTCACAAGACCCATAGATATGAAGATTTTATTTAAAAAAGCTATTACTAATATATTAACTGAAAAATATGCAATATTATAACTTTTACTAAAAATAGATTTTACTCTATAAGAGAAATAAAATGATAAACTTGTTTAAATTATGCTTTTAATGTTTCTTACTTGTTCTTTGCGGTCTATGAGATACTTTGTTCATGTTTTGCTTTTTCTTCTGGTTACAATCCTATAAAACATGATGGATCTTCATAGAAGTATTACGCTTTTATATCCATTGCAAAATTCCCCCCCCCAAACAATACATTTTTCAATTGCATTACAGTACTAATGACTGCTTAAAATTTTCGATGACCAGTTAATAATTATTAAATTAAATAATTTAAATGGAGTTATATTTTAGATAATTCACACAGCATATATAAGAAAACATCAGAAATATTCAATTTAGTCGGAAATCATTTAAAGTCAAAGATAAAATGTTACAAAAAAATATATATATATGTATCTTGTTTATATATTTGATTCAAAAGAGATATGAGGATTACTTAATATTTCACTGGAAAAAGATCTGTTGTCAAAAAATTTAAGTGATTTAAGTAAGTAATTTCTTTTATCAAAAAATTTAAGTAATTACAAGACACACAATGGATATTTTCCATGAGCTTTGACCTTTGTTCTTGACCCACTATTTTTTTTATCTATTTTTAAATAGTTATATACGTGTCTTGGATTTCTTATGTAAATAATAGAAAAACCAAATCAAAAACATACCATCAAAGTATGTTTTTCCATTCTTAAATTTTTTCCTTGTTTTAACAAACCAGTTTTATTTGTAGACATTCAGTATTATTTAATATAGTTCTCTATGAATACATTCTTGATTAATAATTTAAATAACTGTCCTAGGAAAACCTACTATGTACTAGCTGAAAACTTCTCGTAACTCTTAGAGATATATCTCTTTTCTTTAATCTTCATCTACCGCATCTCGATCTAGCTGAATCAATATTTCTCATTATTTACGCTTACAACCTTATCATGCACAGGTTTTTATTCATCCTGAATGTTAGACTAATTATTTGATGAACTCATAAAGTTTGGCAACTATTTCATCGCTAACGATTTATTTTTCTGTTCAAATATAAGAGAGAATATTTTTATTTTATTATCAATTCTTAGTGATCGTATGTACGTAAACAAATTTTGTTTTTTTTTTCTTTAATTTTGATGCACTTTTTACAAAATGTACTGCAGGAAATGTTGACAAAATGTACTTTATTGGAAAATTATTTCAGTAAAATAATGTTTCGCTTTTTTACCTGTATATTATCTATAATTTATATAAGTTTTGATTCATTTGTGAAACGTTTATGCAGAAATAAAATGCTTGCATTATTGGAATTCATTTCAAATTAGAAATAACTATTGGGTAAATAGCTTTATAAACTAATTTCACAGAATATGTAATTTATTGATCGTCATAGAATTAGTTTAGGAAATATATTTTTAAATATTTATTTATCCTTATTTTAAATGCAAATATATTTAATATTTTAGTAACTGGAGTAACTAAGGTAATTAAAATCAAATGAAAATTCTGGAAGAATAAAAATGATATTAGTGTTAGCACAATGTATATAAAAATATTTAAATTAAGAGCTGTTTTTAATTACCTATACATATTTTTTGGTTTTAATAAATTTATAAGAAACTAATTGTAAAAATATTTTTAGAAAAATTGACTGAATTTTAATGCATAATCGATCAAATAGTGAAGATTCATTCAGCTGTAATTACTATGCTATTCAAGCATGTGGTCTGTCAAACATATCTTAAATTTGCTATGAAATTAAACCTTGTATTTTCCTTGGTTCAAAATTCCTTAAATATTAAAAAATAAGTATATAGTAATTAAAATGTATAATTTTTAAATGATTTTTAAAATAAAACGTACATTTTCTTGTTTTTTAATTGATGCTTCAGAAATTTTAATACACTACTGGCCATTAAAATTGCTACACCAAGAAGAAATGCAGATAACAAAATGATATTTATTGGAGAAATATATTATACTAGAAATAACAAGTGATTAAATGTTCAAAAAATTTGGCTGAATATATAGATCCTGAGAAATCAGTACCCAGAACAACCATCTCTGGCAGTAATAACAGCAGTTATACGCCTGGACATTGAATCAAACAGAGATTGGATTGCATGTACAAGTACAGATGCCCATGCAGCTTCAACACGATGCCACAGTTCATCAACCGTAGTGACTGGCGTTTGGTGACGAGGCAGTCTCTCGGCAACCATTGACCAGACGTTTTCTATTGGTGAAAGATCTGGAGAACGTGGTGGCCAGGGCAACAGCCGAACATGTTCCGTATCAAGGAAGGTCCGTACAATACCGGCAACATGTGGTCGGGCATTATCCTGCTGAAACGTAGGGTTTCGCAGGGCTCGAATAAAGGGTAGAGCCACGGGTCGTAACACACCAGAAATGTAACGTACACTGTTCAAAGCACCGTCAATGTGAACAAGAGGTGACCAAAACGTGTATCCAATGGCACACTATACCATCACGGCAGGTGATGGACCAGTATGACGATGACGAATGCACGCTGCCAGTGTGCTTTCACCACGATACCGCCAAACATGGATGCGACCATCATGATGCTGTACACAGAGCCTGGATTCATCTGAAAAGATGACGTCTCGCCATTCATGCGCCCAGTTTCGTCGTTGATCACACCATTGAAGGTGCTCTTTTCTATGACGCAGCGTCAAGGAAAGCCGCAGCCATGGTCTTCGAGCTGAGAGTCCATGCTGTTGCAAACGTCGTCGAACTGTTCGTGCAGACACTTGTTGTCTTCCAAACGACCCCGTTTCTTGACTCATGGC
This sequence comes from Latrodectus elegans, assembly GCA_030067965.1. NCBI lineage: Eukaryota > Metazoa > Arthropoda > Arachnida > Araneae > Theridiidae > Latrodectus > Latrodectus elegans. The sequence continues at coordinate 54,436,208 of CM057817.1, forward strand.
TCGTGACGTGGTTGCATGATCCATTACAGCCATGCGGATAATATGCCTGTCTTCTCGACTCTAGTGATAGGTGGCCGTTGAGATCCCGCATGGCGTTCCATATTACCGTCCTGAACCCATCGATTCCATATTCTGCTAACAGTCATTGGATCTCGACCGACGCGAGCAGCAATACTGTGATAAGATAAACCGCAATCCCGGTACGCTATAATTCGACCGTTATCAAAGTCAGAAACGTGCTGGTACGCATTTCACCTTCTTACACGAGGCATCACAACAACTTTTCACCAGGCAACAACGTTCAAATGCAATTTGTGTATGAGGAACCGGCTGAACAATTTCCTCATTTAAACACAATGTAGGTGTCGCTACTGGCGCCTGCTTTGTCTAAATGCGCTGAAAAGCTAATCATTTGCATATCACAGCACCTTCTTCCTTTCGTATAAATTTCACGTCTGTAGCATGTCGCCTTCTTGGTGTAGCAATTTTAATGGCCAGTAGTGTATATACTTAACATCAGCTTAGGTACTATGTGTACAGCGGGACCAATATTTATAATTACTAGATTCCCGATCTTTTTGACTTCTCTGTGAATCACATTACCTATAATCTCTCACCATTAACTAAGCATGTCGCTCAAAAAGGAAAACAACGATTACAATATTCATTTAATTAAGTCAAAAGAAAGATGCTGACTTAGATTTTGACATTGTTACTTGACCTTGGTTAACATCTGCAAATAGTTAATTGTCTTTTATGATATTTAGATGGCAGAATTATAGAGCCAGACACGTCTGTAAAAGTAAAAGAAATGTTCAGTTAAGGCTTAGTAGTGTATATTAGAGCACGAAAAAAATATACTCACCATGACAAGCGTTAAATTATTCATGTGGGAATTTTTCCACTCACGAAGATTTTGTTTCAGACATGCCTTCCTGTTCGTGATCCGTATAGTTAATTTAAAGATAAGAACAATGGAAGGCACTCTTTGATCATTTACTGAGTCATTTAGATATACTAAATAAATAATAAATGTTAAAATGAAGTTTATTTAAATATTAATACAAAGTAGATGATTATGCCTAAAAGGGGGTGGAGAATGGCCAGTCTCACAATGGTTTTTGGTTGATATTTACATTAAAATGTTTAAAAATGGGAGGTATATATAAACATACATTCAATGATCTCGTCAAATAAAAAGATATTCACGAAATGACAATTATACTTGAAATATTGTAAGAAATCATGCATAGATGATTTATCATAAAGCAAAAAAAATGTCAGCAGTTCGTTTCAAGAAATCTAAGCATCTTTTTTTAAAAATTCTCATTTTAAAATGATATATGTATATTTAACAAAAGTTAAACTACAAAAAGAGAAGGCAAAGCAGTTGATAATTGACTTTAAAATTAAGATAACTGATTTTGCCTATTTTCATAATCTCTTTAAATATATCGTAAAAAACTTGAAACTTGAATATAAAAGACTTGAAATGCTATATTCTCACTGAACTCTGCTCGAAAAAATAGAAAAAAATAGTTGTAGACAAAATTATGCAATTATCTGCACAAATAACTAGCTTTAAACAACACATCCATAATTTAAAATATGCTAATTGGGAAAGCAGAATAAAAGAGAACTGTGTATATTAATCAGCACTTATGAAGGGCCCATTCTACTACCCATTACGATGGCGAAATCGATGCGATTTATATCGCATTAAAGCAACTGGCTATTCACCCCTCGTCATTCTGCAGAGCGGTTATTTTGTCAGACTCCCAATCTGCTCATCAATCTCTTGCAAACAGGCAATATATTGATAATACCAGTTTACTGGAGTGTAGAGAGCTATCATCAATCTCTGTTGTTTTTCAGTGGATCCCAGCTCACTGCGGGATTCCTGGGAACGAGGCTGCCGACTCTTTGGCCAAAAAGGGTGCAAGGTCCACCAGGAACCTTTGAAAAGCTTCTCTTTAGATTCAGTGAAACTCTTGATAAAAAGAAGACATGCCTTCAAGATAAAGCAGTAAGCATTGTTTAACTCTGCTAGTAAGCCATGGGCCTCACTGCTTAAGGATACACAGTCCATCCCTGATTTCCCCAGAAACTCAGCTGTGGCTCTCTTTTGCTTGACTACAAGTCATGACTGCTTGCCCACATATTTGTATAGGTTTGGACTTAGGGACTTTCTCATATGAACTATGTATAGACACCATCAAATTTTTGATGCTACTCATCTTGACTCGTGCTTTGCACCTGTGTTTTTAAACTGTAGAGTTCAGAAATATTGGAAGGCTCGAAAAAAATGGCGTAGTAGCCAAATTTTTAGGTATTTGTAATGAGAATAAATAAATAACGCTTATGATGTCAAAAATTAGAAAATTAGTGCTCATCCTTTTTTTTTTTGAGGTCAAACAATTGGAATATCTTAGAAACTTCTTTTTTTCACAACTTCAGTTGTAAAATGAAATTATTCAGCTTGATTTGAATTGCTTTCACAACTTGAAAAAATGTTTTGAGAAGAAATAATATGATTTATCAAAATCCACATTGCTGCGATATAAACGTAAGATTTCAATCCGAGTAAACACAAAAAAAGAGCGTATGCTGTTGAAATTACAAAAGGTATCATTTCAAATCCGTTGAATTGGTTTCGTGAAAAAAAAGGAATTATAAACAATTATAAGAACAAATTGTTCATGTGCCACCACAGCAAATATTGACCTATATATTCTGCTAACAGGTTATTGAGAATGATCAATGAGTTGAGGAATGCTACTCAGTTGTGAACAATTTCTTTTGACAACATGACGAAAGCTCTCTGACCAAACATTTCAAAACAGACTTTACCAGAGTGGTATCTATGTACGTAAGCTGTATTGTTTACAGTGCTAGTCTCAAGAAACCATACTGACCAAAGAAGGCTGGCTGCTGAATATTGAGATTGAATGCATACAGTTGAAGTGTGCTGTTTTGAATAACTCTCGAAGTCCCACTTCTATTTGGAGTGTGAGACTAGACATGGAACGGATCTCTAAAAATAGTTTTACGAGAAATTTATATTTTAGACAAAATAGGATGGTGGTGTAAACTGAAGTCAGTGAAGAAGGATGAATGTATTTGCATATCATTAAAAATTGCAATTTGATGATTCAAACGTTAGCAGATGAGGTACTGAGACCTCATATTGTAGCTTACTTGGCAGCCATTGATGATTCCGTTCTGTAAATGCCAGATAATGGAAAGGAATCATCTCATCCAAACCATTTTGGGAGAACATGTTTGAAACTGAAACAGTGCATACTCTCTTGCTCAAAATTCTATCGAGCATGTTAAAGAACGCATTTGGACGATTACTACCTATGACATAAAGCTCTTCTTTTATTGCCCAGAGCTTGAAGTTCTGGTCACTGAAAGAAATCTTCTGCAGTTCAGCATTCTCCATATAAATCAGTTCATCATATTCAGGAACAGATTTGATTCGATCATAACTATTCGAGGGGATCACATGTCATAATAAGCATTTTGCATCATTTCCAAATAGTTCCTTTTTTGTCATTTGCTTGTAATCAAATTGTTACCTGGATGTCAACAATCGCTCTTAAAATAATTAAAATTCACATACAGTTTTTTTGCATTTTTATTTAAGTATCTCATAAATAAAATGCAAAAAGCTGTTTGTTGATTTTAATTCTTGGAAAACCAAAAATATTCGGAAGGATTTTTATATTTTATTATGTGTAGAGAGAAAACTACAATTTTTATATATAAAAAGGGAAAGAGCATGAAATATAGAGTATCACATGTATACTTCATATTTCATACTCATGTCCCTCCCTTTTTGTATAAAAATTACATGCGCACAGTTTACTATCCACACATAGTAAAATATTAAAAGTTTTGTAAATATATTTGAAATATATATATGATTTTAATTATTGTCTTTCAAATAAAAATGCTTCTTTAATTATGCTTTCAGTAACAAACATAACTTATATCTAAGACAAGCTTATCCCTCAATTAAAAAAGAAGATGAATGAATATATTCAACATTTTCTTATATATCTTTTTGTTTTTTATTCACATGTTTTTATTATTAATTTCATTTTTAATGAGAGAGAGAGAGAGAACTTTCCATATCAATATTATTACTGTTGCTTTTTGAATATTTGAGTCATTCTAAAATGAAAAGAATTTTCGCTTAGTTACTCAAAATTAGATTCTACTATTCAAAAAAGGCATAGATGGGTTTGGTTTTAATCATTCTACGGTCGATTTTTGAATACGAGGGAGGATTCATTTATTACATACACTTTAAGGTAGAATCCAAATATCTGCAAAAATACGCACTTCAGGTAGATGTCAAAAAATGACTCTGGAGTAAGTTATAAATGATTCATACAGTAAGTTTTCAAAAGCAAAACAAACCTGAAATACATATAAAAACTTTTTAAAAAAGAAAACTATCATATTTCGGGTAATATTCCTAAAATTATGGCGTATGCTTCTTGGAGCATTTGGAAAAGACATCCATTTCCCGTTGTTCAACAGTGGCTGGTATCGAACGTGGGATCGACTCCGAAGAACGCTGTCCTACTACTAGACCACTTTGAGACCGTTCGAATTGATCTTGTAGAGATTACACCAAACAGTAAATAGCGTGCTTCGAAGCTGCGATATACACGTAGCTGATGTTTTATGGGGCACAACTCGTAGGCTGAGCTTCTCTCACGCATGCTCTATCGGATTTAAAACAAGTGAGGATAGGAGTTGCCATCCACAGACAAATTTTGCACTCATAGCACTCTAAAAACACACGTTATTCCAGAATGATCCTATAAATTTAGAGTATTATGATTCAAATTTCAATATTTAAATTTATTCTGGAGCCCAGAATAATTCCTCTTGAAAAGAGCAGTCCTTCTCGACTGAAGCTATATAGTTGAGTGATATTTTCTTGGAGCGATAACAGGACTATTACATTTTTCATATGGAGGTTTGATGTCAAGAAATTTTTCAAGCTGAGCTTGAACTCGTCGGAAAATATCTTTCTCACTCGATGTGCAGGTGTCCAGATTACTTGCTTTTTACACTAAGCTTTATCACTGACGACTATGATTTGTGATTGGAATACATTTGAAAGGCCTTGTGCATATAAACATCTGTCATAGTTTGCTTCGAAACTGCTATACTCGTGACTGAAGACAGATGACAGGACATACTATTCTGCTCTGTGAATGTTTATTTTGGCAGCTATTGCTGAATTCTGGCTTTTCTTGTTGTAACCAGCCTGCCATCTTTTTGGAGCTGTTGCTGAAGCCTAGACATAATATTATGGGTAATTCCAAGTTCTTGAGATATTGTATCATCCCTATACTCCATATGGCTGATAATTCTGCTATGAAAAAATCGTTCTCATGTCTCCATAGGGTCATAGCAGTTTTGTTCTGGCACTGACTCAGCTTACAGAAAGCTTTAGAATTAAATTGATTATCTTCCACCATTCGTTATATTTTTCCCTCTCACTATCTCTTCCTTTTGAGGTACTGACAATGCAATCTAACTTGTAAAACAATCACGTTATTTCTGAAATTAATTGTGTTTAATAATCCTTCATATGAAAGTCTTACTTTTCAATGCGATTTCCGACAAATTCTGAATTATCTTTAATTTAGGAATATTAATACATTTCCATTTCATCTCTCCAACACAAAAATTTAATTGCTATTAAGATGCAAATTCATAAAAATAAAATAGAAGACTGGATTATTGAATTTTTACTGATTCTTTCATTGCGAAAAGTTATTGTTAGTTCATACGTCTGACGTACAAAAATTAATCCTGCATATACTATATTTGGATATTAGTTTTCTGCATTATTCAGTTATATCTATTGTATTATATTTTATTGCTGTACAGCCTACTCAAATGTAAAAATTTAGAAGCATCTTTCAAGATACAGCAGCATCTTATATGAATAAAAATTTTCATTTTGAAATATAATGAATTGCTTAGATTGATCTTCTTCATATAAAGTAGAGATTAACAAAAGGTATTTTTGAACTTGATAACGCTTTTTGTTGTAAAACTTTTTATATGAATTTTATTTTTAAATATTCATTTCTTGAGACTTTCATAGATTTCACTTTTACAATAATTTCTATATTGCTAATTTTCCGATGACACGTGTTTTAATGGAATATACAATATGTAATTTTAATTTGTAATTAATCATTCATTCATCGGTAAAAACTTTATACATACACTAATTTTTAGATAATGGACAAATATTTCTGAGTATATATACTTTTTTTTTAATAAAAAATGGAAATCTTCGTGGTAAGAATCATCAGAGTTTTGTCAATATATGAAGGTAGTAATTGGAAAACTCATTTGTTTATTATATTAATTACTATATCCGTCTATATGTTTCAAATTAATCTTTTTACACTAATTTTATCTTTAAAAGCATAAAATATACTTAAAAGTTTTTTTTAATCTTAAACAACTTTAAATTTAATTTTAATTAAATGCCTTGGGTACTTAGTCAAGATGTTGATATTCCTTTTTATTCTTTTATTATGAATTTTTGAGGTACATTAGATAATATTTTAAAACTCTATCCAGGTACAAGAAAATTAAGAGTACTGTGTGTTATTTAAGCTATCTTGTTTTATTTCATTTTTGTTTATTTTTAAGGGTTATAATCTGACAATTGCTACCAAATTTTGATATTTTTTATTGATTTTTATTTATAAGTATAAGAAGAAATGTTTGTGCTTTAGGTTTATTTTTTGGATAATAACTGAAATAATGTTGAATTGTTGCCGAAAAGCAAGCCAAAACTTTCCCATATAAAACCGATATATCGATTAATCTCATCATTACTTCATAGCGTGCAGCATCTAGAGAACATGCTCCAGAAACATCCTTGATTTTGTTTACTCCAACTATATCCAATAGTTGTTGAATATATTTATTAGGAGGGAAAAACAACGCACTTCGAAAATCAAAAATGAGCTATTTCGCAACATTCTGAGTCTTAATAGATATTGAACCAGATAAAAAGTACGTTTTTTTTCAGATATTATTGCGTTATAAGCATGTATTTTAATAGATATTTTTGGTGAATATTTATTTCTAATTTAAATGGAGTGAGGACTTGTATTTGCCATAAAATAAGTGTTTAAAAGATGATTTAATCTTAAAAATTTACCCCAATTAATCCGTTAAGCCAAGCCTGCCATGGAATGATAGAGAGACTTCTAAAATTATTTATTAGGATTAACAGAAATAATTTTTTCACCAAGTATAATTTTTATTTATTAGCAATTTTCACAATCTTAATCAACGCGTTTGGGCTTCAGAAACGTGTCCAATATGCCTCTTTCAAGTGGTCTTTTAGCCAATATATATATATATATATATATATATATATATATATTTGATTGAATATTTGTTTTATTTTCTATCACAATATATTGTTCACTGGTATTTCTTGAAGAATAAAAGTTAGATTTAAATTTTTTTTAAAGAGTTCAAGTATGATAGATTACTTTTACTATTATTTCTACTATTAAATGCTAACAAAATTAATATTTTAAGGACAAAATTCGGAAAAATGTTCCTTTGGTTTTTTTTTAAATATTCAAACTTGTTTTATTAAATTTCAAAAATAAAGAAAAAGAAAAAAACTAAATGACCATTAATTTAGACAGGAAGATGAAACATACTTTAAAAATTTGAAAAAATCAATACAGGATTTTCAGTTAATAAATTTAAATTTTTAATTACTACGTAATAGTTAGCAGCAATAAAAAGACAGTTTTACGGATTTCCTCTGAAATTTTACAGTAGTACGAACAAGAGATAATGATAAGTATATAAATATATGTATATTAAAATTTTGTACGCTATTTTTGAAAAAATTGCGAAATATTTATATCAAGTCTCTTTTTCTGTGGCGCTCATTTAAAATTATTTATTTACTTTCATTTAATGATATTATTTTTAGTATTTGGGTTGGATTACATAATTATTTTGAATTTACAGTTCCTGAATGAATCTTGGACCTCGTATAGTACATAATTTAATAGTTAACAACCATTGACAATCTTTTTTGAAAATCCATAAAAATACTGCATTTAGAGATAACATTTTGTATATAAAAAGGCCGTCATCACATTTTGTAAATTTGGGCATTTAGAAGAAACTCTTGAGTATCTACACTGACAGATGTTTACCAGCAAACAAAGATCAACATCCAATTTCATTTTCAATTATGGCGGGCTTTAAATTGGGATCATCATCTAGGTGTGATTAAAAATTTAAATTGGGATCATCATCTAGGTGTGATTAAAAATTTAGCTTTTTGGGAATCTTGATGAAATGTATTTTATCCTATAAGAGCTATGAACCAATTTATAAATTTTTCTAACACACATAATTTAAATAAAAATGAGACCAAAAGGCTTCTTTAGCGTTATAATTTTTTAAAATTTTTTTCCACATTTTGATAAAATTGTACTAATTATCAATATATAAACTGCTATTTTGTATTATTTATATTAATCTAAATATGGAATAAAAGATTTGAAGACTTTTTCTAATAAAATTTAGTAGTCTCAATTACACAATCATGACATTATTCTTTACTATTTACACTAACTACGAAAGGTAAAACGACTGAAAAAATCAGGATTTCCTTGATCTGCAAAGATTATTTATAAATTATATATGCTACTCTGTTAAAACTTGAGTTACTCTTAAAAGAGAAGTTGAGTAATTTTATTAAAAACAGCAAATTAACTGATTTTCTATGCTACAGTGCTGAATATCCTTCAGAATATATAAGAGTTCTTTTTTCAGTTTTTTCTTAAATAATGTGTACATTAATTAATTCAATTTCACAATGTCTGCAATCAAAGTTAATCAATGTGTGCAATCAATTATCTGAATCTTACGGAGTGTTCTGGAGTTTTTATTCCTCTTTTTCTATTCCATTCACTTACCTTTACACTCTCAGCTTACTTCCTAAAGTTTTTATCTTCATGTCTTCGTTCTTGAAAGCAAAATTATTCTATTATTGGATACTGTTTCTTAAAATATTATTAAAAGTCTAAGTTCTTCATATGTAGCCTTAAAAACATTTGCCATTTTTGAGCCATTGTTACTTAAAAAGCATGAATTGTTATTTATAAAGCCTGGATTATTATTAAAAAGCATGAAAATACAACTTTATCATATTTATATCAAATTAATTTCTGTCGTTTGTAACAATATCTTAAAACTGTTTTCTCGAAAAGTGATTCTTAAGGTCACACAATACCGCATCTCTGGTTCTGACGGCAATCTTGCTTTTTATTAACGTCTCACGAAATGACAAGTTCAATTCTAAAAAGTAAAACGAATGCATAAAGAAACAGGTAATTATCAAGTATAAAAAAATTTGAAAATAATTAACTTTGAATAATAGAATGTATATTCAAATATAATTCATATATTGCTTTATTAACATGAATTTAGTGCCCTGATTATATTTATTAGACGTTTTAGAAATTATTGTTCTACACTCTTGGCCACCTAAATTGCAACACCAAAAAAGGCAAGAGATATCACAACAAAATTCAATTTATAGATAACATGTTGACCAAGTATCAAATGATTAAATTTATATACTTCTGGGAAAGGTAGTTCCTGCTAAAATCAGTAGCCAGAGTAGCCGTCATTGTTTGAGATCGATACTACTACACGTCTCGGCATTGATTCAAAGAAGCTTTGGATGCGTTTTGTGATCTGGAGACACTGTTGAGAGAGGGTGTCTCCAGACTTGAATGCGACCATCGTGGTGTAACAGACAAAAGCTTGACTCGTCAGTAAAGACAATTTCATTTCATTCTGCCGTATACATCCTTCTTTCATCTCACCATTGTAGGCAGAGACGTCTGTGGTTCTGCGTCAAGGATAGATGAAGCAATGGAAGTCTTGCGGACGGACCAATGGATGTAAATGGCGTCGAATCGTATGCGCAGACACTGTATGATGCGTCACAGACTGAATGTGTTGTACTATGGTTCGTGATATGGGTAAGCGATCCGTCACTGCTATGCGCACAATTTGCTTATCATCACGTGAAATGGTGCATTGAGGTGAATATGATCGAACGCGTCAGTCCGTCCTACACTTCTGCACCTAACGATCACATATTCGCATTACAGTTGTTTAGCTTCGTCCAACACGGCTATTGATTTACTTGAAGGATAATCCACAATCTCGGTAGGTCACTATCATTCCTCTGTCAACTCGGATACCTGATCAAAAAATAATCGATGGTTTCTATAAAGCATAATTGATCGTTTAAAAAAAAAAAACCTGCCTAACTTGAAATCGTTGATATCTCCAAGCCTTAAATAGCTCTTTGATTTAAAGTTATTTGAAGTGGTGTTACAGGCGCGTATGATGTGCATCTGCGCTTAAATTCTAATCACTTACATATCTCACCTCTACTAATGCATGTTGTAAATTTCATGTTATTCTCATACATCCTTCAGGGTCCATTTATGGCGGCCAACAGTGTAGAAAAAAAATCACTGTATATTAAGGAGAAAATGAGCGTTATGTTGTTGTTGTTTCTGATCCCATCTAGTGCAGCATTGTTATACTAGATGCACGAGCATCGCAATATTTACAAAATCAAGAAACAACAGGTGACTTGCGAGAAAATTCCTGTAATAAATCACAGACACAAAAGAAGGGGTTGGGAGCTAGCCTGGTGCATTTAAAACAGGTAAGATAGAGCTTAAGTTTACAAACAAATTTAAGATCAAGAAGATGGCCAGTAATGAACCTAGAGTATAACTAACAGGACTTATTCTGGTCACCTCTAGAATAAGTCATGTTAGTAGCCTCATCGCAGTGAGGGATGTTCCTGGATGGATTGGGGGACTAAGTCGAGAGTTTTTCACTCCCACTAGGCCCACTCTAGACGTGTAGGCCACTCCATTTTTTTTCCAACTGATATTAACAGGCGACGGTGCTAAATCAGTTTTCTACCCTCGGTTGCACCAAGCCTTTGCCAACAGAAACTAACCCATTAGCCTTTACCATAGGAATTGATGAATATTCTAGGATATGTGATAATCTGCATTCTTATTACTATATTATTCTGAACATTATGTTACAAAAAGAAGCAGACTCGATACAACACATCAACACAATCCATCGTGCTAAAATGACAAATATATGTTAATGTACTTTTACAAGTTCCATTGCCGGCCAACTTGTCTAGTGGTCAGCGTGCCCGACTACAGATAGGGAGGTCCTGTGTTCGAATCCCGGTTCAGACATAGATGTACTTTCTCTCTATCCTGTCTTTGCCCTTTCCTTGTGTGTGAATGCGGTGTGAATGGTTGCTTACCCTATTAACGGGTTCCTATGGCATGTGTGTGTACTGAAGTAGTCAGACTCCACACCAAATGCGGTTCAATTGGAAAAGTGGAGCAGCGCACCCCAATTTGCCAGCCTAGCTGGCACACGAGAACAACAACAAGTTCCATTGGATCCAATGTCCTTCCGTTTTTGAAGTGTATTGTAGAACGAGGGATCATATCTCAGTTGTTAATCTCATTTACTTGATCATGATTCACTAATGCAAGTGGCTAACTGTATCTATTGCTTTTGATATGCAGAAATATGCTATCGGAAATGTAATGTCATGCACTATTAATACATTATCATTGCTTAACTGTATTCATAGTTATCGGTCGATTATTGTTTCCTACGAGAGTTTATACATAAAAGGAGTTTTCTTCAAATGAAAACAAGTAACATGTCTTCCCTAATTTTCTTTCTCTGCAGCTCCTGTACCTTTTCACCTGTTATCTAATCCTTTGATATGCATCTCTGGTAATACGTATAAATGGTACAATAGCACAATGTATAATTTTACTGAGTACCCAGTATTATACTTTGCGTTATACTACGTAAGCAAATTTTTATTGTGTTAAATTTATGCTGTATAATTAACTGTCTATTGCAACGAAATTGCATTTTTTTATACTTTAATAATGCAGCAAAAGTATATTTTACTTACAAATTTACAATTTTTAGATTTATGAGAACAAAACAAAATTTACTCTTTTTAAAAATCAAATTATAATGTACTATTTTAGATTTAGAAATGGTAACAAATAAATATCTGTATAAAATTATGAGTATAAAGTTTAATAACATGGAATATGTCACGTTGTGCTGATATTTATGCACCAAAGGATGACATTTATATAAAATACATTTATATGTACGCAAAAATAATAAATGCTTAATATTCAATATTATTGTAATATATATATGTGTATACAATACTACATATATAACTTAATATATACTCTTTTATTATTATTTGAGCACAGTTTTTAATTGTATTGTTCTATGCTACAGGTTCACTAACAATGAGAGTGACAAAGAGATTCTAGATTCATTGGTTTTTGAATCGAAATATGACAAAAGAATTAGACCTGAAAGTAAGTTTAATAATATTCAAAATCTCAGCAAATGAAATTGGAGATGTAAAGTAATTTATACTTAAGGAAAATGTTGTTCTTAAATATTAGATGAATTTTTACATAAACAATTTTTATTCAATAAAAGTAGCACAGAATGCAACTGATTTTTATATTTATTTATTTAATTTGCAATAGGGTTCTTGAGGACTGTTTTCTTACTCAGGAATGCTATAAAGAGTACGAATGTTTAAATATTTTGGAAATTATTATAATTTCATGAACCTGAGTTTAAATATCACTTATTCTATATTTTTCAGTATAGAAATATACTATTTCCATTTATTGTGGAAATATTGGTAACAATCCAATATGGTACCATGTCATAAATTTATAGCCATAAAACCATACCATTATTCAAATTTCCAGGTGTAATTGAAATACAATATTTAAAATTACATTAAAATAAACGAATGTTCAAAATTAAGGTTTTCAGATTTCCCCCCATTACTTTTAGAGCTATTAGACAAATTTTAATGAAATGTGATTTAAATATAATTTGATATTAAAATCATCGATGTAATACAAGTATCTAATTATTCATCAAACACATGATCGTAAATAACTCTCATCGGAATCGGAAAATATGGAACAGCGGCTATAGAATATAACAAAAAGTGGGGACCGAGGTAGCCTAGTGGTTAGGACATCGGCCTTCCATTCAGAAGGTGGGTTTCGATGCCTAATGCCGCCAAAGACCCGCCGAGTACATGCTATATACGTGTTCGTTAAATCCGTGGAATTGAAAGTCCTGCGGTCGGTCATTCAGCAGTTACCATGGGTACAAAGGTTTGGAGAAAATTTCCTCCCTCTTCAGATCAATGTCAAAATTGAGGGAGTGCATCCTCTGGTGATGCCGCCGAGCTGGCAGCCACATGGTTAGCGCTCTTGCCTTCGGTTCAACAGTTCGTGGCTTCGAACCCCACCTTAGGCATGGATGTTTGTAGTGGTTCGGAATCCACTTTAAACCGTAGGTCCCGCTCTAATTAACCCTCGTGTGCAAAAAATGACCGTTGTGCGACAAACAAACCAAACTAAACCTCTGGTGACGACATCTATGGGAGGATTTAAAAAGAGCAAAGTATTATTTTCTCCTTCGTGGTACTTTGACTAAGACGCTCCCTATTGACTTAAATTCGCATAGCCACAAGGCATAGAGAGCTTGGCTTGTCCAAGTGTCAACACAAAAAGTGGTTTAAAATGGAGGTCTGAGTTCCTCATACAAGATTTACCTATTACTCTCCATGATTTTACAGTTTATGAGTTCCTGTGGTAAATGGCCTCATTTGTACAAGAAGAGCGAGCTGTGATATCACTTTTCCAGACATATTTGATGGAGATGAAGTGAAGAAATGTTATGGAATCATCCATTCATCTATTATCCTTCCTTTTCAACAATTGTTAACTAGTGAGCTCTATGACTTTCATCAGGTTGAACTATACCCTTATACAGGATATTAAGAGGCATTGCAGCTGCCTTAGGCTGTTGGGCGTCTACTACATGTTGTCAAAACAGCAAATACATGTCGAGTTCTATGACTATGACTGAATGTCTACGGTGTGCTTGAATTTTTTTCAATTTTTTCAACGAAATGTATTTTAAAACCAATGAAAGAATGCTTTTTTGTTTGCCACAGTATGTAATGTAATTTTTCGATAACTTTTTCAGTGCATAATATATTCAATGAAACTATTCTCAATAAAGCATTATATTTTATTATATATATATATTATGTTGGGGAATAATCTCGTAGAGTTTTTACCAGACTTTTATTTAAGCAAAAAACAATAATTATATCAATAAGTTAATCAATTATATATTCGCCGTTGTTGTTTGCAAACTCTTCCCACCTCTCGACCCATTTGTTGATGCCGTTCCGCCAAAAATCACCTGGTCTGGTGTCAAAGATGTTGTTGAGTCAATTTTAAGTACCTTTTGGTTCACTTTGAAATGCTTGAAAAGAATACCACACAATCAATAAGGAGCTCTACATTGCCCAGCTACACCGCGTGAATGAGACTATTCGACTAAAAAAAACCTGGTCGACATGGTCAAACCAGACTCCTTCACGACAACGCCAGACCCCATGATGCACAAGTCGTCAAAGCCGCACTCCAAGAGTTCGAATGGGGGAAGTTCGAACGCTGTACAGAGGTACGGCGGATGATGAAGGCACGGTGCAAAGTCCCAACCTTGCACCGACCAATTGCCATCTTTTCCGCTCCTTTTTGTTGTCAAACCACATGAAGGGCGTTACCTTCAATAACAAAGAGCTCCTTAAAAATTGGCTGAACAACTTGACACCAGACCAGGTGATTTTTGGGTTTGTTTGTTTGTCGCTCAACGGTCATTTTTTGCACACTAGGGCTAACTAGACCGGGACCTACGGCTTAAAGTGGATTCCGAACCACTACAAACATCCATGCCCAAGGTGGGATTCGAACCCACGAACTGTTGAACCGAAGGCAAGAGCGCTAACCATTCGGCTGCCAGCTCGGCAGGTGATTTTTGGAGGAACGACATCAACAAATTGATCGAGAGGTGGGAAGAGGTTGCAAACAGCAACGGCGAATATATAATTGATTAACTTATTGATATAATTATTGTTTTTTTGTTTAAATAAAAGTCTTCGGTAAAAACGCTACGGACTTATTCCCCAACCTAATATAATGAAAACACTATATCAATTTTTGATCATCTTATTAACATAGATAATAATTAAAATATTTTCTTTTGTTTTTCTCAACGAAACAAAATTTGAATTTATTGATGTATTCTGGGTTTAACGTAAATAGAAAATTATGCGGGAACATTTGGATACTCGTTGTGAAATTTCTAAACGAAATGTCGAGTAAACACTTAAATCAATTTTGGTTCGTATTGTAAAACATACCGCAGGTACTTTAAAACTTGTGTAAGCAAACAGTTGAAATAGATTAAGAATAGTAAGTATTAAATTCTCTGCCTTTTTTTATAAAAATCCATGTCATTGCGTGTTTCCTGGTTGGGAATAAGTTACATGTTTTTCACACTAATGAATTTATTATAGATCGCTAGTTGAAAATTGAAATCTTTGCTTCACAATTTTTAGATGTTTCTCAGGAAAGTATTTAAACTGTATTTTGTGCAATTGACCAGTGTTTATTTAATCAGCTAATTTATAATTACTTTCTAAACTTTGTCATGTTCAGTTTGTCACAATTAATACTCTCTGTCCGGTAATTAACATCTGGGAGATAGAGTTCATAATTATTTGAAATAATTTATATTCTAGTATGAATTATTGCAAACTAATTATTTTTCTATATTTGCAATTAACATCTTTAAATAAGAAACATCTTTTATATTTCAATCTTCATTTTTTTGAAAATCTAACTAGAAATCAACTGGTTAGAACTTTGGCCATAAGTTTAATAGTTCATGGGTTCAACTCTCACCTCAGATATGAATCCTCTTTACGTCATAGATCCTGATCGAATGAACCCTCTTAAGCATACTCTTGATAATTTAATGCCACTTAATAATTTTTAAGTGAGAGACAAATAAGCTAAACTCTTCTTTATTAACAAGGATTTTTTCTTTTATATATTTTCTTACTGTAAAATTCCAATTAATATAAGATTTTTAACATTTAAAAAATATTACAAAAATTTAAAAAACTCGCATTTCACTGGTTACACGTACTCAATCAAATGATTCGTTCTTTTATTTTTTGACTGTTCTATCGCTTTGATATACTAGTACTCATGTGACTAAGATATACAGTTTAATGTGAACTTCAAACCTCCATAAGCAACCATTCTTGAAGTGGATGTTGAACCCATGAACTGTTGAATTGAAAGCTAGAGCGCTGACCAGCTGAACACTTAATGAATCATTGAAAATCAATTAGAAAAATATTTTTATTAGCATTATTAAATTATGTTTTTATCTTCATGATTTTTCTTTAATTGATTTACATATTCACCTTTTTATCAATTTCATACTCTCTCTCTCGCATATATACTTTTTACTTCCTATTTCTCTAAAACTCAATCTTTCCTTTTCTAAAATCTCATAAATATCAAATAAATATCGCATAAAACAGAACAAAATATACTGAATCTTAAAAATATTGATGATAATATTGCAAGCCAACTCCCATATTATTTAACAGGTAGAAAAACTAATAACTTTTCGAGAGATTAGCTAAATAACTATTTATAAGATAATTACAATTCTACTTTTGAAAGCCTGCAAAAATGGAATGATCAGACAGCCTGTCCTGAAATTTCACGTTAATATACATCAAACAGTAACTATCTTCCTGCTGAAAGAAAAGTGGAAATATAACAAATAAAATGCTACAAAATAGGACAATACAATAAAATATATATTATTATGTTAAAAATAAGATTTACTGAAAATCAAAAATCACGGATGCATAAGTAAATTTATAGCATGTTATATAATAAAATAATAAAGAATAAATAGAATGAAGTATAATTAAAAATGATATATAAAGCTTTATTTCAAAAAGTAAAATTGATATAAAGTACATAATTTGCGAAAGCATAATAAATAATTTTAAGAATTTTGTGAAATGAAATAGTACGATGCAAAAATGGATATATTCGTATGTTTAAATTAAGACTGAATAAAGCACAAAAATTAAAATCATAATATAGTTATGGTTACAAAATACTATAATATAGAAAAATGATGAAAATTTAATTTATAATTTTTTAATGTAGTTAATAATTTAACTTTTAACCAGACATTGCTACTAAAATATGAGATAATGTTAACTAAAACTCTGCCATTATTGGAATATAATAGTTATACTTTCAAAATATCATGAAGTAAAGGAAAGTAGAATAGTAATACAAAGTTATGGAGAAGTTTTAAGTAAAATTAAATAAAAAGGGTTAAGTTTACAAAATATTATGAAATAAAATAACGTGAAATAAGGTAAATAGAAGTGGTACAAAATTAAATATGAGTTAAAGTAACACAAATTATAAATTAAAAACCACGTGACTATGACAGCTATGCTTACAAAATATACGATTGAATAGCTTAGAATAACAATAAAAAATAAATTTATTATCTTCAATTTTATTTATTAAGCTTATTTTTAACAAAAATATTTTTCTGTTAGTATAAGAACATGGAAATATAGTAGTTATGTGTTTATAAAATAATATGAAATAGAAGAAAGTAAAATAATGATGTAAAATTAGAGATTTGTTAAAAGTAAGGCTAAATGTAACTCAAATATTATAATAGCTAAATTTATGAAATATTATAAAATATATAAAGTAGAATAAAATGATATAAAATTAAAGATGTGTGTTTTAGGTTAAAAGTAAGACCAACTAAAGCGCAGAAATTACGAGATCATAATAGTTACAGCTATGTAACTGATAATATGTGAGGAACAATAAAAATTTAATAGCATAAAAAAAAAAAAACTGCAGCAGCGCAATTCCTGCTCACATAGCTGATGAAATTTTGAAAATTCAATCCCAGACTTTTAATTAGGTGGGAATTTAAGATTACAAAATTCTGAATTTTACTTTTACTCGTGTAATTTATTTTTTTTATCCATGCCATGATTTCATATATTAGTATCAAAATAAAAATACTTTATGATTTATTTAAACTGTATAATTTTGGGAAAGACCTTTATTATCATATTCTACTTTATTATTACTTTGTATGCAAAATTACATTTGAACGTAATTACAGTGGGAGGAACAATCTCTATTGTTTTATTAGTAACTGAACTGTTATTGCATTTAAATATAATTTTATATATAGAGAATATTAGACATAGATAAAAACATCAGAACGACGATATTGATATATTTTAAGAAGTGATTGATTGATTGTAACAGAAAGTGTTGGGTAGTAGCTTTAGAGTTTATCACGCAATATAAGCCATGCAATAAATCAAAGTCAACGAGTTAAACAGAAAAATTGCATAATGTACATTTACATTTTTAAATTTTCGTGCCATTTCTTTTTCTGCTTTGACAGAAGGGAATTCAGGAATGATTGAAAGTATTTCTTAATTAAAGTCAAACTCAAAATCAGTACAAAGTTGATTTTTTGTTGAAAGTGGATTTTTTTTATACATTGTTTGGGGAAATATCATCTGAACAGTATCATAATAAAACTGTTAAAGAGTATTAACTATAAATATACTTTATTTTCTGATAATTTAAATAATTTCTACGAAATGATTTTCACGATGTATTTAACGCTAAGAATACTTTACAAGGCAAACTTTCTTTTGCTTTTTAATGACTTTGTAACTCGTGAGCTAAATTTTTTAATGAAGTTTTCTACAAAGTTTATGAAACGAACAATCAATTTCGTAACGAAACTTATCAACTTCTTATGAAAGATACAAATTTTAATTTTCTAATCTCTAATTTCTAGTTTTCCACGCACTCAAATTCCTTTTAATAATTGATGAATTTCGGACAAGTTAAAAGTGAACTAAAAATACTTCTTTTTTAGATATAATATAAATGTTATAAAGTAATATATTGTGTTTATAGATACAGGTATTTATAATCTCATATAAGTCAATACTAATTTGATGCAAATTATATGCATTAGCTCAATATTGTCTGAAATCAATTTCTTCAGTTTAACTCTTTATTTGTCAAACTCTATAAACATGTTAAAAAGTTCTTTATGTTCATTTATAGAATTGAATTAATATAATTTAAAGATAAAAATAATATAAATTTTAGAGAGAGAGAGAGAGAGAGAGTATTTTGATAATGTATCAGTGTTGGATAAACTTATGATGAATTTAACGCTTAAAAGTAACTTTAGTAATACACTTTTGTAACTGCAGAGTACTAGAAGAATACTAGACAAATAATTGCCTTTTAATGTAATAAAATTCACGAATAGATCAATTTTAAGGTATCAGTATTAATAATTTAACTGAGGATATTAATAAATATCAAATTTAAATTGGCAAATAAATCAATTAGTCAAATTCCCACAGTCCAGTCATATTAATGTGACTCCCACGTACCTTCGACGTTAAATAACCAATCACAGAAAGCAGCACAGTACAATTGAGTGTACTGTACGGTACTGCTTTCTGTGAAGGATATATAAAGACTTCGGAAAACAATGCAGTTGTTGGCGTAAATCAAAAATGGAGAGAGTTATCCAATGTCCGAAACGACATGAATATTATTTTTTGGACCAAGGAAGGAAGCATTTTTGAAATAAGAAGAAACATATTTGTAAATGGAAACAAAACGCAATTTATACTATTGATTCTAGCGTTGTGATGATTAATGATATTATGTGGTATTCACACATAAATTAAGGATAATTGTGAATTTCACGAAGTTAAATAATATCCATATGCATGGAATAGATAAAGGATTAATTATTATTAGTATTTAGTAAAACTCAATGTATTTCTTTTATTGAACTGTAAACATCAAGTTTCTATAGTTTTAACATAGAATTTACTAAAAAAAGACATAATTTTAGAGAAATGCCCGCTAATAAGTTTTCATGGAATCATTTTTGAACTTTTACAAATACCGTTTTAATGTGAAGGGATAAAAATGTATAGAATGATTACTTTCACTGAATTTTTTTAAAACGCTATGATTTTTGAGAGATTAATCGACGCAAAATTCTGTCAAAAATATTATTTGGCGAAACTTTTTCCTAAAAACACATCCCACTTCAGTGTATTTTGCTTAAGTAATTTATATGTTACTAAAAAAATATGCTTTCAGCTTTTATTGATGAATTTGTCGTAACAGAAAATTCGTTTACATCAACGAAATAAAATTTAAAAATGATCTATTTATTCCAAATGAAAATCTGTTCTTAATAAGTTGAGATTATATTCTAAAATTTACAGAGATATTTTTTAAATTACAGGTTTTATCCTAAGTATACTGCTTTTAAATTTTCATGCTTCTAAAATATGCTTTTAAAAATAAAATGGATTTTTGAGTTTTATGGATTGGATAGAAAACCATTTAACAACTGCTTTTTGTTCTAACAATAATTCTATGCGTTTTTTCTTATAACTGTAACAATAATCGAAGTAAATGTAATTTGTCACCATATATTTACTTCTTCTTTTATTATATAAATTGCATAGTTGTTATTATTTCTACTGTGTTATTAAACGAAATAATACAGGAATTCGTTCATTTCTTTCATACAGTTCTGACAACAATAGAAGTAAATGTGTTGTTACATTCTTTGTCATCTCCGGATGAGTCAAGCTTGGTAAGTAACATTTTGTTTAAAATTAACCTGCTCACTTTTAAACGAAAACAGCTGCAGCAAAATTCACGGTTTTCTATATTAACACATTGTTACATTGTTTAAAGTGAAAGTATTAGAATGTCCATTGAAAATTAAATTTTAACTAAGTTGTCATATATATATATATATATATATATATATATATATATATATATATATATATATATATATATATATATATATATATATATATATATATATATATATATATATATATTATATATATATATCGAGTTAATTTTGATGAAAATTTTTAATGAGAGCGAAGGAATTTATTGTCTTCATAACGTAATAAATGGAATAGAAAATAAATAACTTAACTCGTATAGCTACATTATTAATATTAGTTTTAATTATTTACAGAAAATTATGAAATTAAGTACTGTAAAATTTAAAGGGTATCATGAATAATTTGAAACAAATTAATGCAAGTAACTATATATTTCATTGAATTGATTTGAGCAAGCTTCCCACAGTTTTATTGTAATGATAAAATGTTTTTCATATATTATGAACATATTTCGTATTTATTTTCGTTTTATCAATTTCTAGTAACAAAAATAGATTTTCATTGTGAAGTAATAATTTCTAAGAGCATATTTCTATATACATAATTGAAAGTATTCAACTCCGTATGAGAGGATAATCAATGAAATTTTGGGAAAGAAGCCAAAAACTCAGAAAATAATGTTCATACACCCTTAACAGCATTAGCTTTAAGTAGAGCATAACCTATAATTAGGTATAAAGTAACATGTCATCATATATATTATCAAAATGTCGGTCTGAATATTCATTTGAGTAAGAACTCTGTTTTGTTAAAGAAAACTTTTGTTATTTTCGACTAAAAATAGATAAGTGTGACAGTGAAAATTTATTATCCTTTGAATATATATTTAATATATCATTACTCTTATTTTCAAATTTTTGTGGAAATAAGAATGGAGAATATTTGTTTGAATGATGATTGAAGGGATAATACTTCATATCATATTTGAAACTAATAATTTAAGAAATTTTTGACTCGTTTTTAATAAAAGTATTTGCAAAGTATTTTCCTCTATAGATAAATAGTTGCTGAAATATAACTAATTTTTAAAATGGGATTAATATTTTCGATATCACCTAAAATACTTTCCATCTGTAATACATAGCAATTCCTCTTTCTTATGTTTCACATCTAAATGTCTCCCTTCAATGTAGTTTATTAAAATGTAAAGACGCTTTATGACTAGATCTGACCCCTACATGACTTGTCTGTTGTCTCATAGTAATTCTTGAGAGGATTGAGTGAAATACATCAGGAGTTTACTCCTGGTAGGGTCACTCTAGACGGGCAGGCCATTCCATTATGCCTAGTTAAAATAGACAGGCACCTGGGGCTATATCAAACTTTACCCTTTGGTGTACTAACTTTCAGGTCGATTGAAGCTTCTCATTTCCCTAATTTTGGCTATTTTCAAATTTATGGAAATTGCCTAATTCTGTTTGATAGCTCCGATATCAACAACAACAACAGATACGTTTTATAAAGTATGATTAAAAAGGAGATAAAAAAAATTTATTTTAACAGTTTTTTTTTAGTTTAATAGCTCGCATATAGTATTTTTACTATTGAAACATAAAAATATTCCTTTTTTTTATCTTTCTATCGTGCAATTTTGTATTTGAATATAATTGTTTCACACTTCTTTTTGACAGAATTACGAAGTAGAATTTTTGCTGCATCGTAAATGGGTGGATCCACGTCTTAAATACAACGATGGAGGAAGATATAAATATCTCAATGGCTTAACTCACGTTGATAACATTTGGTTGCCAAATACGTATATTGTGAAACACGGAAGCTTAAAAAGCATTCTGCCAGATATGAGTCTCAGGATATACAGTAATGGAACCATACTTCATACTTTAAGGTAAATATTCGGATTTTTTTTTTATAAAATTTTTTAAAAATATTTTTTTATATAATCTATATTTTTTATAACAAAAATTAATATATAATGTATTTCTTAAGAGAGAAAACATTTTTTAATTTTATTTTTTTCTTCTAATAATTTTTCCGAAACAGTTAAGTTAATCATAAACTAGTGCATTTTTAATTTACTAATTTTTTAAAATTATCTTTAAACAATATATTCAAGCAAGATATGTTTTTTTTTAAATTCAAAGAAGAATAGCAATTAAGCAACTTAATCAATTCAGGGGAATACAAAGTTTATTTACTTTGGTCAAATTTTATATCGTTGATCGTTGACCACAAATCATATTCAAGCACAGAATCATGTTTTGGATTAAACATTACGCTTCATGAAAGATCTAATGCTAGAACTACGTTGTCGTAAATTCTGCAGATTCAATCTGGTAAACTCTTTACTTTATCCTTCCCTATAATAGAAAACAATAGAAATGAAATCAAGTGAGGAAGAAAACCTCTTAATAATATCACCTTATTGGTATCATGGTGTGCCCGACTCCATTCATGCATTTGTGAGCACAGGGATGCTTACTACTGCATCAGCTGAGTCTCTTCTCTAATCAACTGCTTACAAGATTGTAGATCTAAGCACTCACTTTGTAGTTACGCCAGCGTTTGTCTAATATACTGGACAATATATCTGCTTGTCAAACTCTTCCTATGATGACTAGGATTCTTTCCAGGCACATCAATGAAAGCTACTAGGATGTGACTTTTATAGGTATGCCCTAACCCATTCATGCACTTGTGGCTCAGGGACGTTCTTAGTACTGCATTAGCTGAGTGTCTTCTTTGATTAGCTGCTTCCAAGGCTGCAGAACTACGCATTCACTTTGTAGTTATGACAGTGGTTCATCTAATATGCTGAGCTATGCATCTGCTCGTCAAACTCTTCCTCTGAAGATTATGATGTGGCTTCTAATTAAATCAAATATCTGTTCGTCGTGACATTGTGTACATCTTAAAGACATAATTCATTGAAATAATCTGTATTAAAGTGATTGTCTTGTCCAAATTAACTAGAAATTCCAAAACCAGCTCTTTTAAATGTTGCCAATGCACAATTTAAACATACGTTATACAACTTTTCATTGGGTACTTAACTTTAAAACTTTATTTAACTTTTTCAGTGTGACATTATCTGGATGCCGAGTTTCATAACTTTATTTTAATTAATTCCAAGTGAACATAACAATTTGTAATGAACATTTCATAAAACTTATTGTGCTATTTTATTATTGTAAACAATTCTATAATTAAGAAACATGATCGACGAAAATTATCGAACCATAATTTAAAGTCAAAATATACATAATAATATTTTTCGAATAATTTCTTTTCAATTAATATACAAATAGCGCTTGCTTAACAAGGAAATATATGTGCAAAATTTATGCAATGAAACTGAGAATAGCACATGAGAATACTAAATAAACTCAGCAAAGTAAAAAGTGAACAGAAAACATTGTTTTATCTTCATACCAAGAGATCTCCTTTTATTCGATTATTTTTAAGTTGAATGGCTTCCCATTCTTTTCTGAAAATTTTCTCTTATAGCAAAAACATGACAAAATTTTTTACAAAATATTAAAAAAAAAAGAGCATAAATAACTCGATTTCTTGCCATATTCGATGTTTTAGTGAAAAACATTGTAAGCAAAGTCGTTATTTTTCACCGGATGGCACGCAACTTAAAAGGGGTTGCCAAAATAGAAACCAGTAAAACATTTTAGAAATATTAACCTGAGATGAGAGAGAGAGCAAGCACATAAATATGAAATGAATGGACCAATAAAACATGTCTACAAGTCAAATAAATAAAAGGAAGTATATCTCTTAATCAGGAATACCATTTGACCGTATACAGTTTTTAGATGTTGGAGGATAGCTTAAATTCAGTTATACTTTTCGTAACGTCAATTATTTCATTTTTCATTGCTGAAGTCATGCGCAAAATAAAATCTTCATTTCAATAATCATTTTTATTGTTATTTTAATCATATTTTTGATAAAATTATTTATATTAATAATATAAATTTCGCACATCATAACATAAATGTCTAGTTCTTTTTTCGTTCATCTCAAACCCATCATAAACAATTCCTGACAAAACAAATCTTAACTTCATACTTCAGTTACAATAAAATGAATTTCTTTTTCGCAAAAGCATATGAAACTTCCCGTTCAGTTATTTTTATTAATCATTTTTTTACACTCTATGTGAAAATAATACTAAAAAATATCATCTAGTGTGGTTTTGTTGTTAAAATTTCAATGTGTAATCCCCGAAGCTTGTATTTAAATCCGATGAAATTATGTGGGTGCAAATCTCAGTTTAAGTTTTCTTGGAAGACTTAATAAATGGCAACAAATGTCTTCTTGTGAGATATTACGGCAGTCTGTAACTAATAGTCCATTTATGCAGTTTTAAGATGATATTAATTGTTTTTAATCGTAATGAAAATAATTCATAAAAATATGATCAGCTAATCAGGTTTAGGAATTAATCCTTCAATTTTCTATTTTATGTGATTATATTCAATCCCAATAAGATGGTATCGTAGCAATCAGTGTTTCACTTCTTTTGATAATGCTAAGAATTGGAACATTTATATATACTTAATAAGACATTATTATTCAAGTTACAATGACTGACATATATGCATAAAGAAAGATATAGATACATAGTTTAAGATCTAAGAGCGTTAAAAAAAAGTAAATTTATTAGTTTTTTTATATTCAAGATTCCTACTTACATTTTTAAACATGTTTTTATTTATTATATTACTATTATAACTTTGTCATTCAGGTATAAATTACACTCTCTATTTTTATCTTTCTTTATTCTCTTGATTTATTCTACTATAAAGATCATCGCATCAGAATAACATTCCAAATTATAAGATTTATTAATTCACTTTGCTCTTTTGTAATATTCATTCATCCAAATTGATATATTTATGTATTCTTTGGGAAATATCATTATTTGCAAGTGGATTAAAAATGATTTGGTTTACTTCGGGCAGAAAACATTTTTCCGGACAAAATTTTCGATTTTTTATGATTCACAAGTGACTTACTGACTTTATTATCTATATTTATTAAAGGAATAAAACATTTGTTACTAATTCATTTAACGAGTGAGATGGTTTATCAGCAACTGTTAATCAAAGGAAAATTAATAATTCACTTAATTAGCAGTAAGCTGTAAAGTCAAGCGAATGGTAATTATTAACAAAAGGATTGTTAGATATCAAACTCATATTCTTAAAAACATTTAATAAATTTATCACATTGATAATATATGAATGAATTTATTATTTTGAAATTCGTAATATGTTAAAAAAAGCAATTTTATTACACATGAATTTAATTAATGCTTATATTATTATAAATTTGTATTTACATTATGTTGTTCATTTCTTTTGGAGGATAGAACAAAACACCGTTTTTTCTAATTTTTAGCGTACAGAATTATTAATGTAAATAATTTTTTGGCGTAAAAAATTAATTAATATAAAGAATTTTTGGCGTAAATGGAATTAAATAGTTCATAAATTTTTTGAAATTTCATAATTATTTTGTCCATTAAGGATTTTAGTTATTTTAATGGTTTACACTTTAAAAAGCACAGTAAAAATTTATATTATGCAGTTTTATCAATTGTGTGTGTAAGCTTAGAAACATCTTCGAGGTAATTATACTTTTTCATTTAAATTAATTTAAGTTGCAGTACTCATAACAATGTTTGAAAATAATAATTTTAGTAATATAATAATGCAAATCAAGTATATAATAATAAGTTTGGCGGTAAGCATTTTCAGCACAAATGATCACATGTGTATACTTTAACGAAGTTCATAATAGATAAATCTGAATTTTCTATGTTAAATTTTTACAAATTGTTCTTTACTAGCAAAGAACTTATACACATATTTTTTGGTAATATTCCTTTATTTTTCCGTAATATCGTATTTGTCAATAATTTTTTTTTTGGTAGTAATTTTTTTTTACTGAAACTCTTCATTTTGATTATTGAAATCGCACTATTTTTTCTCTCTACGTGGTTCTTAGAATAACTATTCATTGAAAAATATTCGAAACAATATTTCCTGCAATATGGAATTCTCGCATTAATTAAAAAATATTCATATCTTCGTGATGTAAAACTGTATATCACCTTGCAAGAATGAAGTGGTGATGTGATATGCAAAGAAGAGGCGAGCATAAGAAAAAGTTATTGAGATTTGAAACATCTTGTAATTCCTTTCCATGTGCACTCAGACTTATTTTCTTGTGTTCCAAGGAATTGATCTCAATTGAATTTTGGGAAGACGAATTTGACATGTCGTAAAATGCTGCAGTTGATTGAAACAAACATTCATGAAAGATTGGTACAGAGGATGTTTTGAGACAAGAGAAGAAAAAATATAGGAAACGCTGGCTTATAATTGTCAAAATTGAAAAACGTTTATTTACTGAAATAAAAAATATCACCGGTCGTGTTTTCAACCAAAAATAGGTTTTTAAGGGAATTTTATGAGTCAAAAGATAGATGATCTCTGATGTTGTTGCCAGTTCATATTTGACAACAAATCTAAACCAAATGTATGATTGTAGCAATTTTGAGTATATCAATTACACAGTGCGGATTCTCACAGTGATCCCCTCCAGTTAGGTTAAGGCAATCAAGGATATGTTTAGGCGTAGCCTGACAAGTAGTATACATTTACAACATATAGGAAAAACCCTTATTCTATATATTTATATGTCATATACGACAAATGACCACTGCGAATACGAGAAATGACAATCAGCTCTTGTCTATTGCACTGCAGGGACAAGGAACCACCAGGGTGATTTCCTTGATGCTAGTGTTGGTGTCAAGGATCATATTTGGAGTGTAACCTGATACCAGGAGGGACAATGGGACCTCGCAGATTGATAAAGTAGGAATACAATTCAGGAAAAGTACTCGAATCATGAGCAGAACTGCCCCACTTTTAGCAATAATGTCTTCAGTCTCTTTCCTAGCAATGTTTACATGTGAAGGGACTATAGTAATGTATACGTACTTGACTACCATCCAAATACAGATGTCTTTCAAACTAGGAAGTGAAAGTACTCTATTAAGGCCAGCAGCTATGGCAAATAATTTAATGGGGGGGGGAACAGAGCATTCATCAGGATTTCTCATTTTGGTATGGGACGAGGCTTTTTTGTATCTTATATGGACTCTAAGAATATATATTGAACAAGAATTTATATGGAACAAGAATTCTCTTCCCTGCTGTCATCTCTAATAAATCAATAATATTCCAAAGGACTAGAATCATATTGGAATATTATTGATTAATTAGAGAGAAATTTGCTTCAGATATGCCGAGATAGATAGTGTCAGATAGATTGTTGACATAAGTATGAATATTTGAATAGAAAAACACCAAGGGAAGGCTTTCAGTTAGATAAATACGAGAATTTTAGTAATGTGGCTCTACAGCTTTGTATATAAAATCATCTCCGACATCCTGACTAAATGAGCTATTTTTTTTAGTTTCTGATTATTACACCAATCCCGAAGGTAGGCAGAAATTCGATTGCTGGAACCAAAGCTGAGTAGTTTGTTAGAATATTTCACCAGATTTAATTATCTTCGAGATTCGAGGGGTTGTATGTCGGCCTCTGAAAGGAAAAAAAAAACATTAGGATAACTGATATGTTTACCTGTGATAATACGAGTTGTACTAAGCTGGACCCATTCCAGCTTTTGGAGCTTAGAAACGCAACAATATCCTGGGTATCCATATTCTAGGACAACTCTTATAGACGCCAAATAAGTATTACGATGGATGTTAGCATCGGCACCTCAATCGCGACCAGAAATGTAATTAAAAAAGTTTAGGCTATTTCTGCTCTTCAACACCATATGATCTATGTGTTTACAACTAGTAATCTCCGGATCCAGGAAAAATCTCAAATATTTGGGGCTTTTTCTGCGGAGAATGGAAGTTCGTTAAAAAAAAATTGTAGATTTATACCCTTAAGTTTCCTAAAGCAGTAACAGATTTTAAAGGATCAAAGCTCGGTTTATGATGCTCTGTAAAATTCCACACGTTTGTAATTGTTTGATTAATGCTTCTCTTCAAGATCTAAACATTTTTACCAAAACTCCAGATGATGATATCATCAGCAAACAATACCCACTTCACACCTTCTGAAAGCTACTTTTTCAGCACTGTTAAGACATTTCTGATGTTTTAAGTATGATGCTTTATTTTTAAAATGATACCTAACAGAAGAGCACATTGTCTTTTGCGATGCATCAAGGAAAATATTAATAATGGAACCATATTTTATACAGATTGTTGGAATAAGCACAAAATTCAGCAAATTGAAAAACAGCTTACAATTCCCTTTGATCGTTAACCAGAAGTATAATTTCATACACAAACTCTCGATCGTCGATGGGGATTGCCTAAATGGAAAAAAAAATTCATCGCAGTACCACACAGAAAAATTTCAAGTACCATCTTTCACAATTAGTTTGAAGAAGCATGAACAAATGAAAGGACTTATTTGGTGATTTGATTACTGAAGCAAATAGAGCTTTCCACCTAAAATAAGCACTTATTGGCATAATCAACTCCCCTCTTACCATTTTTATGATAATATTCACCATGTTTTTATAATAAATCATGTGTCCTTTCAGTTGATCTTACTGACACATAAGTACCACAGGTGTTGTTATTTATTTAGATATAAGATTAGAGAAGATAAAGGAAAAGTACACATATTTATAAATTTAAAATTTATGAATTTGAAATTTTTTACATATTAAAAAATTTTTACATTAAAATTTTTTACATATAAAAGTTTTTACATATTTATAAATTTAAAATTTATGAATTTGAAATTCGAGTCGTAATGACAACCAATGCTGGTGGGAGAAATGCATATTATTATTTTAATAATGAAAATAAAATAAAAAAGGAAACGTTTATTATAAAATTATTTGCAAAAAATGATCGAAAAATACCTTTGATTTATGTAATAGTAGTAATTTAAAAATAACAAAGACTCTTTTATTAAAAGTGCTTTTTTAAAACTGTTCGATGTTAATAAAGGTACCTATTAAAATACACAAATATTTTAAATAAACATTAACAATTATCTTAATAAGTAGGGGAGTCCACTCGGAAAAATGGAGTATTTCTTTACTAAGAGTGAAATCAACTCAAAAGGTATAATTATAACTATATTTTGTTATTTGAATACGTCAAAAAATTTATGTAATAGCACTTTAAATATAACAAAGACTCTTTTATTAAAAGTGCTTTTTTAAGACTGGTCGATGTTAATAAAGGTACTTATTAAAATACACAAATATTTTAAATGAACATTAACAATTATCTTAATAAGTAGGGGAGTTCACTCATAAAATGGAGTATTTCTTTACTAAGAGTGAAATCAACTCAAAAGGTATAATTAATAACTATATTTTGTTATTTGAATACGTCAGAAAATTAATGTTATAAACATAATCATATTTCAATGACAAGAATATATTACTTTATTTACCTTAATGAAAGAAGTGTTCTAAAGATGTAAACATATTGAAACCACTTTCTCTATCCAAACATTTAGCTGATTGCTCTCTAGGCGTGAACTACTTATCTTTCTTATTTCATCATTAATTATACGTTGGGTACATGCAAGAAGATTAATTACCCAATCAAGGGAAAAGTGCGAAAGAAACAGATGAGAAAATTTATTTTAAATAACGGCGATAATTTTTTGAAAAGAAAAAGAGAAAGTGCTATTTTTAAGAAAATGTAATTTCCGTTATAGCAATAGTGTATTTAAGAGCTTAATATATGTTCACCAAATAATAATCAATGGATGTAAATGTGCTTTAATACAAAATCCTTTTAGCTATAAAAATGGCTAAAAATATTCCCTTTTACACCATACTAAAACTAAGTTAAATGGAAAAATTTTTTATTAAAAAATTTGAATAATACTATATATAAGCAATTATCTTTAATTTTAAGTGTCACAAATTTTAGAGTTGTTTCTTGTGTATTATATAACTATAAAGTATCATGAAAAACACTAATAAGTGGAGTTATAATAATTTAAAATTACTTATTGAGAAACCAACTAGTTGACAAGGCATAGAAAACAGTTTAACACTTGAAGCCTTTTGAATATCTCTCACGCAATGCCTACCTGGGGGATTTTTACATTCATAGCGAGCTAATCAAATGCGCAAGGGAGAAAACCTGGAAACCCAGAAGTCAGAAAAGTCCAATTGTTCATCATTGTCCATCAATCCCATTGTTACATATACATATAGTTCAAAATTAGATGTGGTCATCTCGGGATTTTCTTTTCTAAGTAACATAGTCTGCCATCCGTCACGATGTGAACCATGAGAAACGAATATATTAATAAATAAACTTCTTTTAAAGAAGTAAACATATTTTTTTGTAAATTTAAAGTTAATTAAAAATCTATACATAATATTTGTAAATGAACTTTAAAATTCTGTCTTATAAATTACATTTATCCCGTTGTAGAGTACCAATTGATTTTTAAATTTAAAACGTATTTTATACATTAATGTTTTAGGATTTAACTTAAAAATACTAATTATACTTTGCAAATATAATTTTAAACTTATTAAAAAATAATTCCAATATTAGATGGTTAAGAAATGGAACAGTAATATAAGTTACAATAAAAGCTTGTCCTTAACCCCTAAATATATTCTTAAAAGTTTGTGTAACGAATAAATACCAATCAGTTAAAATCGATATTCAAGCCCTCAAAATTTTATTAATTTAATTTAAGTAGATTGTAACTTATATATACATTACGAATCATAGCTATTTCTTTCTTTAACATAAACATAATCTAAGCAATTCCTTTATCTCATATATACCAAGTGGTTACAACCGATATTCCAATTCAATAATTTTCTTTATTTAATTTAATTTGCTATTGAAGAATACATAACATTTTTCTTATTAGCCAGACTTAATTCTGTTTAAACCATTATTTGAATAATATCGCCACGAATCTGAACATAACTATTAATGATTTAATTCTTTCCCAAATACCTTTTGAAGATCATACTGTTGGAACTTTAAAACTAATCAGTACCATCTTGTTTAGAGTGATTTATTTGTTTGCATTTCTGATGAGTAGTACTTAGACTTAGATCATTCTTTTAATGTTACTTCTGTACCTAAAATAGACTTACTTCTCAACAACTCTAAAAATATGATGCAAAGAATGGCACTTTTTATAATCACGAGAGAGAGAGAGACAGAGAGAGAGAGAGAGAGAGACAGAGAGAGAGAGACAGACAGAGAGAGAGAGAGACAGAGAGAGACAGACAGAGAGAGAGAGAGACAGACAGAGAGAGAGAGAGAGAGACAGACAGAGAGAGAGAGAGAGAGAGAGACAGACAGAGAGAGAGAGAGAGAGACAGACAGAGAGAGAGAGAGAGACAGACAGAGAGAGAGAGAGAGAGAAGCAGTTGATTGCAAGCAGTAACTCAGTCGGACTTTCGTAGGTGTTTCACATGCTATCTAACTACTGAACTTTTATCTCAGATTTTTCGGTGTTGAATCTCTATACTTGATCTTGTATGAAGGCCACAGATGATCTTTACTTTTAGATCATCTCCTAAAAACACTTGACATACCGTTATATCATTAAGGTATATAGCTCTTAAACAAAATTAACGTTATCAGATTTCGGTATCACGTTATATACTTACATCATTTCCCAATCTATAAATACCATAGCATCATAATTAATTGATATTCCATCATAATAGCCTGATACTGTTTAGAGGACAAATTAATAGTCGAAGTAAGAAACGTGGGATAAAAAAAATTTGAACATCAATAGGTTTCCTTATTCAAGTATCACTATTGAGGAAACCCTATAATTTCTGTGCATGTACGTTTGCCGAAACCAGGCAAACGAACATGCACAGAGAACTGAAACTCATTATCAGTTTTTGGTTATTCAACAGCTGGAATTGATTCTAGAACTTTCACTTCAAATAGCGCGTTTCTACCCATAGGTCCCTCCCAATACTTGAAACAAGTCATAGATTGAACATACTCTTTTTCTAATTCCATTAAAAAATTAAAGTTTACGGTTCAAGATCTCAAACAATAGTCTTGTTTAATTTTTTCCTTTGAAGTATTTTTGAGATTCATATCAAAGGAAACCAGTCACTTCTATTCATTTTATGCTGTTTCTCTCAAATATATCTGTGCATGCAATTTTCCTTTAACACCAGAAGAAATTTTTACTTCTTTAATACAATTTAACAAAAATTATTTCATTATTTAATAAATATAAATATTAGTATAGTAATTAATAAAATTTTCTTAAAATATTTTTTAAATAATTTATATTTTCCTTATCTTTTCAGTTTAATATGCAATTCAGATTAATGTGCATTCCGCAATGATAGTAATTTAATTATTTGATTTTTATTTAAATTGCTCTCATTAATTAATTATTTAGAATAACATAAAAAAATCAGAAAGTCATTCGAAGCAAATTAAAAAAATATGAACAGGAAACAAATTAATATTAGTTTACACAAAAATACATAGTCAAATACCTTTTAAAAATGACAACCTGTCACCTTCATGTCTTTCAGCGATGATTTTACCATTTGAGTAAAGGAAATGACTTATATTTGGAGTCGAAAAAATTAGAAATCATTGCCACTTTGTGACAAAGTAAAAAGCTCCAAAATATCACCCCACTATGCATTGTTCTATTCGAATACCACATCTTAAAATCATTTTGTAATTGACCATGGGGATGCAAATGAAAATTATGTTAAATTCATTAAGTTTATATAAAATTCAATTTGAAAATCTATTATCGTTATGATAGGAGATTATCTCATTGTTGCATCTGTGAATATTATTTTTTATCAACACTTTACAGCATAATACAGACGCAATCAGTCATCGAGTAGACGGAAGAAAGCTGCGCTGTTTTAGGAAACGTATTTTATGTATTAAGCGCGTTTAGTTTAAATTAGTTTATTAAGCGCGTTAATTATTTTACTAAGCGTTTAACTCTATCTCGTGCAACCAGCTTTACTATCTCGAAACTATAAATCCATTAAAGAAAGGCTGTTTCATATTCATTCTATAATAAAAATGCGTTACTGGATGTTCAAAAGTAGTAAAAAGTTCTAAGGAACATTTTGTTATTGAATTCTAACTTTGGGAATAACAAACCTCAGTAAATTCCTATGGAAATAAGGAATTTCATAACAAGAAATTATTATATTATTGCATTATTTTTTGATTTTTATCACTCTGTCTCTATATATTTAATGTTATTATACTTCGTTTAAATGTTATTTTATAACACTTTCAACAAAATATTATTTTGTTCAAATTATTTAATTATTATGAATGCTTTTGTTACATAAATTTCAAGACATTTTCATCAATTCTATGACATTTTCATTTTTTCACAGACGTGGCATTTCAATCAACTGTCAAGGAAACCTCAAAATATTTCCTTTTGACAATCCCAAATGCCCATTTGCTATTGAAAGTGGTATGTACTGATATACTTTGTATAATAAAGAATTTTCTTTACTTTAAATACATTAACGAAATCATTTGATGTCAATTAACTTATATGTTTTTAACTATTGTTTTATTTTTCTATATTACCTATAATAAATAGAAAATGTTTCCAAGTGTTTGCTTAATCATATAGCATGCTTGTATAGGTTTTACTATAATCTGTTCAAGATAATATGCATTTTCTTTTTTCCTGCAACATTTCTGTTTAATTTATAATTATTGTGCGTTTTGCATACAGAATTTAAAATATTCGCCTCATATCTATTCATTAAAATTCATTTACATAGAAACAAAGAAATGTACTTAGAAACGTAAAATATACATAGAGATGAGGAAAACCGTAGATCTTTCAGCTATATTCGTTAAAACATGTCATATTTCATTCCACTAAGTGAAGAAATAAAAATGATTTATTTTGTTCCAAAGTAGTTTAATTGTTATGGCTAATGTAAAGTATACAAAGTAAGAAAAAAAGGAGACAACTTATATATTCTAGCACACTGTATACAGTATGCATAATATAAACCATAAAATCACATTAAATCTTAACACAAGCTATGGTCTCGTCACGTAGAATGTTGGGAAGTATTTTATATGATATTCACGCATGCAAAAGGTTCGTGCGTTACCTAGGCGACCATGCGACGCTTTCACAAACTGGCGATTTGCCAAGCGAATTTAATTTCATTTCAGTTGATAATTAGAACAATTCTAAATAATTATAGATCAAGTGAATTGATTGCAATATGTGGCTGAAGAAAAATGATCCGAATTAAATTATCCTTAATGATAAGTTTCAAATGCAATGTTGTTTTGTTAGTCGTGTCAAATAGTCGGGTGTGAGGTTAAAAAGGAAAATTAAAAATTCAAACAAACTTTTGCAGAACTATGAAATTCTGTGCATTTGCTTAGGATGTTGTTGCAAATTTTGTGATAGTTAGTGGATTTACTATTTAACATCTAACGAAAGATTTTAATTTTCCCTTTCCGGAAAACAGAACTATTATGAATATTGATAAGACAATCAAAATGAAGAATGCAGAATTAATTTTTTTTTATAATTTACTTAGTAATATTGTCCTGGTATACTAAAATAATTATACAAATGTGTCTGTAAAACAATCAAAATACATCATGAGAAACCAAATTTGTACACAGCCAACACAAATAAAGAATTTTTGTTTGTAAAAAATTTTCATTTTGTTAATTTATATCACAAGCCAAATTTAGAAATTATCCTCTTTGAAAAAGTGATAGTTTAATTCAAGATTTATTATTTGTATTTTGCTACCTATTTGTATTCATACATAAGAAAAGAGTATTGTCCTAGTCTATTAAAATGATTATATAATTGTATTTTGTAAAATAATTTGGATAGATTGTGAGCATGACTGCATTTATATATTAAATATACCACATGTTAAAAGATGTTAAAATAATTTTTCT
Organism: Latrodectus elegans; assembly: GCA_030067965.1. Lineage (NCBI taxonomy): Eukaryota > Metazoa > Arthropoda > Arachnida > Araneae > Theridiidae > Latrodectus > Latrodectus elegans. Next base: position 54,472,148 of record CM057817.1, read on the forward strand.
GCAGCAGAAAATTTTCATTATATTGACAATGAACATACAATTAAAATTTAATAAAAAATTTTAAGGGCTATTTTAATTTAAGATTCATTATTTATAATTTGCTACTCACTATTTATATTCATTAAAAAGCAAATAAGAACGTCTTGTTTATAAAATAAAAATCGAAATAAAAACATCTTGTTTTGATTCTCAAGATTAAGTCCTTTGATACAATGGTCTTCTTGGAGAGACTTTTTTCCAAATGTTTTAGGAATGCGTTCACAATCTGGATGTATAATTAATTGCATTAAATGAAAATAAAAATAATGGAAGACACATTCTATTATATTAAGTTTTACATCTATTCTAAAAGAAAATGTACAGTTCCATTTCATAATTCTACGTAAAATATTTATTATTTTGTTCAAATTTTTTGTGATTAATTTCTTTTTTAAATTCAATGCATGTTTAATCTGTTGAATTTAATTAAAAACGTTTTGAGTTTGAAATGGTTTTCCGCTATTAATGGAGTACACCACTTTAATATTTTTAATATTTTCGTCGGTCATGCAGTGACCTTTGTTCTCTTCAGTCGGACATGGCGAGAGTTAGAAGAGGCCATCTAAATTGTTTGAAGTTCTTGAAAGGGCAGAGAATTCTCTCTCCTTGTTCCAGTTACCTCTGTGTCAGTCCTGCTCACATTCTTAATTGTCTTGGTGCCTCCTGGAGGCAGTTGTGGGATGAGTAGGACCTAATCTAGGGGGATCTGGCACGTCACGGGCTTTTGGGCCTAGTGTAAGTTCTTTTATACCAGGGAGATAAGTAACAAAAAAAAACACTTTACAATCCATTGATTGGATTGATGTTACGATAATGATTGCCTTGATTTGGATTACTATTACCAAAAATATGTTAAAGTTGATGTGAATACATTTCTCCCTTCACCATGAATAAAATCTTTTCCCTTATGATTCCATCCCAGGATTTTACTGACAGTTCAGTGCGAAACTCAAATTCATAGAAAACTACAGTTACTTTTTCTTTTATGTTTCAGTTTATTTCTTTTATTGGGGAAAAAAAAATAAATAGAACAGTGATTTTGAAACTAAAAATTTCATGGTTTTGTATGTATTTTAAATTTATATAAATGTATAGTATTTGCAATGAATGACTCGTGATTGTATTCTTTAGTGGCACTAGAAAATGATGAAATGGAATTGCAATGGAGTGAGAAGAATCCATTGGAAAAAGCTTCTTCTATACAGTCTTTTAATGCTTATCTCATCAAATCGAACATGGGAACTTGTGGAGAAATGTTTACATGGAGAGGTTTGTAAAATAAACTAAACAATCCCTTAGCAAAGACAAGAAATTTGATTAAGTATTCAATAATACTTGAAAAAATTATGTCATTTTTATTTTTATTTTATTTTTGTTTAAAAAATAATTTGGAAAAACTAATTTTAAACATGTTCAAAGCTTTTTTTTTCATTTTTAAGATCTGTAATTCAGTGCTTCAAATTACAATTCATTTCTGATGATGAATCTATATTTTTCAAAGCTACAAATGTGAGAAGGATTTGCACCGACGCAAAAGTTACGAATGCATCATTAGCATGCTCAATAAATCACCATTTATAACAGAAGAAATGAGTATTATCAAGAGGTATAACTTAGAAAGGGCAAAGGGAAGATACTGAGACAGGGTTTCGATGTCCATAGAGTTATTAGTCATTAACACTTCACTATATATAGTATGCTTAATAAATCACCATTTATAACGCAAGAATTGAGTATTATCAAGAGGTATAACTTAGAAAGGGCAAATGTTTTTGATACTGAGACAGGGTTTCGATGTTCATAGAGTTATTAGTCATTAACACTTTACTATATATATAGTATGCTTAATAAATCACCATTTATAACGCAAGAATTGAGTATTATCAAGAGGTATAACTTAGAAAGGGCAAATGTTTTTAATACTGAGACAGGGTTTCGATGTCCATAGAGTTATTAGTCATTAACACTTCACTATATATAGTATGCTTAATAAATCACCATTTATAACGCAAGAATTGAGTATTATCAAGAGGTATAACTTAGAAAGGGCAAATGTTTTTAATACTGAGACAGGGTTTCGATGTCCATAGAGTTATTAGTCATTAACACTTCACTATATATATAGTATGCTTAATAAATCACCATTTATAATGCAAGAATTGAGTATTATCAAGAGGTATAACTTAGAATAGGCTAATGTTTTTGATATTGAATACAGGTTTCGATGTCTGTAGTCATTAGTCATTGGCACACACTATATATAGAACCATTTCGAATGTAGTTGTTCTCGTTTAAGATGTATAGCGTTCTACAACCAAAATATCGTTTTTATAGATGAAATAGTTTTAATAAAATATTAATAGCTTGAAGAGTGTTTTGAGGATTGGTTTGCTCAGCACTGAATAGTTTTTTGCATATAAGAGCAAATTATACCGGAATCTATTGTTAAAAGGACATTCCGAATCACTACAAACAACCATGTCTGGAATGGGAATCGAACCCACGAATTGTTGATCCTTAACCATAGTGCTGATATACACGTATCTAGTCAACAAAGGATTTTAACTTTAGATGTAGAGTAAAATATCCCATTATAATCCCCAGTAAGAGTTTGGAAAACAAAAAGATTTGACAATCATTCATTTCTAGTCGTGCTTTAAGTTGTATGGATTGAATTATAGGTAGGGTGATATATATTTTGCTATCGGTAGTGTTACTTATGATATCATACTAAATAATAACAACATGTCATCCCTTCGCCACATTTTCACGAATACAATAATTTCCTGGAAGTGCTTATACTTTCGAATAGTCTACTAAACCTTCAGACTTTCACCAATCAAAAAATCAAAGCGATGATAGGTAAAAAGTATATCCTTCATGAAGTACTTCTGAAATCGCTGAACACTTTACATTTTTGGAGACATTTCTGCCAAAAAATATCGACGACTTGTATATTTTCTAGCATTGACTTTAAAATGTACTCAAAGAAGCATCTTTTGCATTGTTATTTGTTTTTAGAACGCTGTTTCATTTCAAATTTTCGTTCACTTATTCAGCAAATAGAAAATATCGTACACTTGGTGAGTTTTGTATCTGCAGTAAGCTCTACCTAGGCGAATATGTTTTTTTCAGCTTCCTTTGAAAATGTCTTAAGACTAAATTACTCTCTGAAAATTTTTAATATCGAAGCCGTTGGACACATTTTTTTAAAATTCAGTACTTTTAAATAAGATATTTTGTTTCCTATGAAATTAAAAGCATATGTACACGCTTATTTAAATTGAAAAGAAACTTTCTCATACAATTTTAGATTCTTACACACACACACTCAAAATTGAGAAGAAAGAGTAATCCTAAGTAAAATATATCATTACCTTTTTCAAATTTCTTTAGGGCAGAATGTTAGTTGTATCACATTTTTATCTTAGATTCTTGATTGCTTACAACTCATAGCAGTTTCCAAAAATATGATAAAATCACAAAAATAGCAATTATTTAACATTATGCAAATAACTTGATGAAACTCAATCGGTCACACATTAGTTATTAAAATATCAAATAACATGTTAAAGAAAAATATTGCTTCTAAAACAAATATATGAAATAAATTTATTTTATGGTACTCTAGTGCCGTTTACACGAAAAACTATAACAAATCGGATATATCAATTTAATACCAGAAAAGCATCTTCAGTGTGAAGCAGAATCATCTCCACAAATGTTACAGTACTCTCAGAAATATGTGATGTTTTTATTTATATAGTTTACCCATTTGGAAGTAAGTTAAAGCAAGTATTTTCTCAAAACATCTGTAAGTGACCAAAGATATGAAAAGAAACACTGATAACTACACGTTTTTCTTAAAACATTTAAACTAGGACTGAACTGATGTTAAAAAGTATTTTAGTTCACACAATGATCATGCTAGTTTTTTACTGTTCAGAACTATACCCTGCTTTAAGATAATCGTCCACGATAGCTATCGTCCCACAGACCCAACAAATTGACAGCAAATCGTCCACGATTTGCTGTCAATTTATTGGAATGAATTCTTGTATGGCTGTCATTTTATAATAAAACCATGAAATATCACACTAGCATAAGGAACACTATAAGATATAAACGCCAAAGACACATTCCTATTGTTGAAAATATTGAGGGTTCCACAAGGAAATACTTGAAGAAGTCTGCATATTTATCCAATGAGATATAAATCTCTTGTGCGTATAAATCTTTAAAGAAAATCTTTAATTCATTAACCATCAAGGGAATATGGAGCAGTACATCTATTTCAAACTTACTTTCACAAGAAAGTAAGTTTGACAAAGTTGTGATATGAATGGGTAACCAATGGTTGGTCTTCTCGCATACAAACCACATTCAGTACACTACTACGAAAAGTCGATATTGACGTCAACTTTTTAGCATAAAGCAGTTATCTTTTAATTGAGTTGCGGCTCTCTTCTAGCATTAATAATCCTTAAATACTAGTCTTTGACAATATTCGTCTTCCATTGAATCACTTGAAAGCTTAACCACAAATTCAAAATTGTAGCCCTTTTCTGTAGCCAACTGAATAATTTACATATAAACATCTGACCTCTTTTGCCTAACTTTGATCTGTTTCTAATCAAAAATTGCTTAACATTTTAGTTCTTAAAGAAAATGAGGCTTCATTGTTAAGCTTTAACAATCCTAAATTTCTTATATAGATGTATCATTCTTATATTGTCAAATGAAATGTTTGAATTAAATTGCCGATAAAAATTTGCAATTACCGTGTATGTGCTTCATAACCTTTTATGTAATAACTTATTTATAAATATAAACTATTTATAAATATTACATGAATCAACATATTCTTGAGCATGTTATCTGTATTTTTATGAATGCTTTTAATTTTTAAAAGTTAATTAATAGCGCACAAATATTTTGATTAGTATAATTTCCCCTAAGTGATTATTGGATAAGTAATGTATTAATTTATTACAATTATGGTTTGATAATGCTTGAGCACATTATATTGCAGGTAATTACAGCTGTCTTCACATTCTTCTTATATTCACCCGAGATAAAAACTACTACTTCAGCTCCGTGTTTGTTCCTGGAATTATTTTGGTCACCAGCGCTTTCATCAGCTTTTGGTTAGACAAAGGAGTTGTTCCTGCTAGAGTAATGATTGGAGTCACTACCATGTTGAGTTTCTGTACCACAACGAACAACTTTCGGTCATCGCTACCCGTGGTATCCAGCCTTACTGCAATGAACTTATGGGACGGTGTTTGTATGTTTTTCATATATAGCTCCCTCCTAGAGTTCGTTCTTGTAAATTATCTTTACCGAAAGCCCCCAAAGGAAACTCCCTCTGAATCTTCACTCCTCTATATATGCAATCAATGTAAAAAAGTAAGTAATTCTTATTGCTACTTACATTTTATGTTAATATTTTGAGATGTTTTATCATTACTTAATGTTTGTATTTTTTTTTATCTCTTCATAATGTTTGTATGTTGTTTTGTTATTTATGAGACTTGGACAAGCCAATATCACTAGCCGACAGCTATGTGAAATTAAATCAGAAGGGTGCGTCTTTCGTTTAACTAGAGCACTACGAAGGTAAAAGTACGTCTTTGCTTTTGACTCCTTCGATAGATGGCACCACCAGAGGAACTACTATCTTAATTTTGACTTTGATGTGAAGGGAAGGGGGATTTTCTCCTGACCATTATACTCCTGATAACTGCTCATCGAATAAACACAGAACTTTCGACTCCACAGATTTAACGGTCACGTATATCGCCTGTACTTGGTGGTTCTTTAATGGCATTGGGAATTAAACCCAGCCCTTCCGGTTGGAAGGCCGATGTCCTAACCACTAAGTTACCTCGGTCTATTAAACTTCTAAATTGTAAAACTAACGTGTTTATTCTAAATCTTCTAAAAGTTACAAATATTTATGTTTGAAATCCACTGAATTTCAAATGAAAATAAAATCTTATTTAATTTAATTTGTCCTAGGGACATGTTCTCCGGTTTCATTGCCCGAGTGGACAGCTGAATGATTAGCGCTCTAGTTCAACAGCTTGAAGATGTTGTTAGCACTTTGGAGTTCACTTTACACTTCAGACCCCGTGCAATTAGCCCTCATGTGAAGAAAGTGACCGTGTATCGTCAACCAATGTCTGGTTTAGTTTAGTTAGTTTATTACTCCACGGTCATTTTTTGTATAAGGGCTCATTAGACCCGGATTAACCGTATTAAGTGGGATCCAAACAATTATAAGCATCCATATTTAATGTAGGATCGAATCTACATTCTGCTGAATTGAAGATCAGTGCGATAGCCATTTATCTATTAGCTCAGTGAGGTTACCTCTGATGATAATATTAAAATAATATAAGATTCATTTAGTGTTAAAAGTTGTATAAAATGATACATATAAATTTATAATGTTAAGGGATAAAACAAAATTTCAAAATATAACTCTTTTTTTTTTTACACTAATGATAGCTATGATTTTTCATTTATGTTCAAGAAATTCTCATTATATTTTTGCGGTATTTTATTTTTATAATTAATATATTGATTAAAAACTATTTTTTCTCTACTTATAATTCTTTCTAACATGTCTTTCGTGATTTTTTTCAGAGTCGTCAAGAACAAGTAGAATCTGATCAAAAAGATGAAGAAAAGAAAGATAAATCAAGATTTGCTTGGATAAGATCCAGTGAATCAAAGTTCTCAAATCTTTCACCAAAGGAACTTTCTTTCAAAATAGAAAATATAGCTAAAATTGTGTTCCCAACTAGTTTTACAATATTTGTTCTTTTATTTTTCATTGTATTTGCTGGTATACTACCACATAACAGTGATAACTGGGAAATTCAACCTTCTGCTAAATGATTATATATATATCACATGATATAATTCATCTTTAAAAAACATTTAATTTTGAACTCCGTTATTTATTATTCGTAAGCGGTTTACTTACGCAATTTAAGGAATCCAAATTAAAATTAAGCATTTTTTTTTATCACAATTCTGACTTCTACTGCACAGCAGTGTTTCACAAAGATATTTATGAGATTTAAATTTATTTGAATTAAATTGCATTTTTATTGATGCATTTTCCTCACAAAAACGTATTTATATCGATAACAAAGAGCAATATTTTGTTTCGTGCACTTTCACATTGTTTTTCATATCTTTTATACTGTCAATGAAAATGAGAATTACCTTAATCACGCGCATTATTAACTTTATTACTTGAATGCACAAAAGTTTACATATAATTGCACAAATAAATTAAAAAATTTGATCATAAATTACTAGAATAATATATCTGTTTCTCAATAAATTTGAGCTTTACTATATTAATGTGATTTTATGCAGAAATCAAATGTATTAGAATAAAATATTACATTATATTCTCTTTAAAATGAGTTTCAAATTTTATATTCAAGAGAAAAATAGGGCCTTATAGAACTTTGAATGAGAAATGGGGTTCCGTATGTTAAGGACTGCTACTTCTTCATTAATTTTCTGCATTTCATACAAATATAAAAGTTGTTATTAATGGATTATCTAAGTTTTATTCAATTACAAGTGTCAGTTAAATTTTGAAATAAATTAAGGCATTAAAATTACCAGCATTCTTATTCAAAGAGTAAGCCTGTAAAAGAGACTTGCATAATTATTTTTATTTCATATAATCTTATAATATTAAAGAGCTTTAACTATTATATGTTCAACTGCATTTCAATTTGTAAATATACACAGTAAATTTATGTCAATTGTAAATTGATTTCTACTCTTTTTAATAAATTATATTTACTGAAAAATTATTGGCTTTTTATATTGTTTTAGTATTTAATGTCATTATCATATAAATAATCTTTATTAGGAAAACATAGATAAACATAGGTAAGATTTATTAGCAGAGAAACATAGGAAAGATTTATTAGCAAAACATAATAATTATTTGCTAATATCGCACTGTCATTTTAATGGCTTAAATTTCATTTCCTCGTTTGAGGTTGTTAGACGCTTTCATGAATTGATTTATACATTTTTAGTACTTTCTATAGTGAATTAAAGGAAAATTTTACTAATTATTCTATGAATTAATGTGTTCTTCCTTCAGCTTGCAGTCATTTAAAGATGCTTGAGAGGAATGACTTCATTCAGATATTTTACACAAATATGTGTCCTCATTCATTTACCCAATGAAGTAAAATCAATTGTTCATTATGTAGAAAGCTATATCATTTATTTAACAACTGTCGGTTCGTTTTTAATTTTCAAGTAAAATCATCAGTCTTTCTTTTAGATGCTCAATCTTTGACTAGGCACAACAAACTATGCCCAGGTACCAGAAGCAACAATTATCCCTGATAGAATGGTATGATATAAACTAATTCATTTAGAATCAAACTATATATAATTCGTAAGCCATTCGTTTTGAAACAGAGGTTGCTTTTTATGTTTAAATTGGATAATTTAGTGTGGGGTTTCTTACACCTACCTAATCCAAAATTTATAACATTCAGCAATTTCTATATCACGATTAAATTTTACAAGTAACATTTAATATAATTTAAAATAAATATTAACATTAAAAATTCCCAGTATGTTTGAACACCGTCAATTTATTAATAATTTTTAGTTTAATAATCGAATTAGTTAGCAAATATTTTAAGAAAAATGCGACATTACTTATTAAATTTATTACATAAAATATTTTATTTTTTGTAAGCACAGTACTCAGAAATATTTTAACCATTTTATTGGAGAACAATTATGAACTTAACAGTTAACAATTACAACACTTAACAATATCATAAGAATGCATTTATTTTTTAAAATTTCAGTATACAAAATACACAAACACAACACACAATGTTAATTATTTATTTTGATTGGCAAATGTTAATTTATTTAATCTAGTGAATTATTTATTCCTTTTAAGTTATGAAAAGCAATAAAATATAAAAATACAAATAACAAAGACTTTGTTCGTACATTCGACACAATGTGTGTGTGTCACTGTTTTTTTATAACTTAGAAATCTGTTCGATACAAGGAAGAGTTTAATAAGGAAATAAATAAAATTTTTAAATTTATATTCTTCGTTTTCGTAGTTAATGTTTCGTTCGAAGGCTAAACCATTTCCTTCTTTTAGGCTTCTTCGTGACTTTTTGGAAGAGATCTTCAGTTGGAATTGTTGGTAAAGTCAGACTTTGGTGTTTAGATAGCTAAATACACACAGAAAAAGAAGTGTTAGTAACAGCTAAATCATGTTTATTTTTAACAAACATTTTTACAACTTGAAGTGAAATGAAATCATTCCAGATTTAAATAAATCCAACTTCTAAACAAAATACTTATGTAAACGATTTTATTTAATTTTATTAATTATAACTACTATATATAAGAAAATAAATATTTTTTCGTAAAAAAATTTGGTATTTAAAGAATTTTAAAAGTGAATAATTTTTAGAAATTAAGCAATGCATAATAAAATAAAAAATTACCATATCATGACCAGATGGATCTGATGAAGTTGTGCCTAAAAATAGATATTAATAAAATAATTAATTTGATATAATTATTACATTTAAAATGTTATTTAAATGACAATCTCTGATAACATAAGTAAAAAACAAAGAGCATTCGGAAAAAATTATAACTCATAAATACTTGAATCTTTTGATAAATACTGAAAAAATCTAGTTTTACACCTTTTAAAATAATATATATATATGATATAGCTGGTCTGTCTCTTAACTGTCATTTTTTTGCATATGAGAGCTGATTACACCATAAACGGTGACAGGATTGATTTTTGTAACATACGCTCACAAGACGGTCTTATATATCAATGATAGTCTTTTTTCGATACTTGCATTGATTGAATTCCTTGACGATTTGTGGGTATTCTTTTGAGAAATAAGCAATTAATGTTTTTTAGAAAATGTTTACCAGTAATATTTTATAAGACTGTAAAATATCCTTGAAGAAATGGGATGATGATTAAAATTTCCTATAATGATCTGAATAATAAACTGTTAATTACAAGCTTTATGAGAAAGTTTAGAATTTAAAGAATCAAAAAAGAAAAAATTATAATAGGTGCAAACGTATTTCGCACCATTGCTTCCACAATAAAATTTTAAACTGGTATTTGGTGCAAAAGTAAAAACATCTGAGAAAAATAAATTGTATAATTATAGGCTAGCTAAATACGAATTATAATTATCTAATTATAATTCATATAAGTATTGTCAAATGTTTCCTTATGCAGACGTTTCGTTGATGTGGCGAAAACTTTAATTTTATGTTATTTTTCGATTAAATTATCTCGTAGTTTTTAGATTTTAGCTGTGAATAAATTATTTAGTGCTTAATTTTAGAAATTTTAAAACTATATTTCTGCTGGGGGCCTCAATAATAATTTCAATAAAATATAAAAATTAATTTTTCTTCTTTTAAAATATCTATAAAAATAATCTTGAGCTTGCTCATGTCCTGGCTGTATTTCAATATTTCTAAAAACGTTCTTATATTTACAATTCTATTTAATTGAAGTAGGTGCTTTTTTATGATGAAAAATATTTTTAATTGTTAATTAAATCATGCTATATAAATCAAAATGCAATAAATTAACAATTTATTTACTCTAGAATTGATAAAATATTTATTTGACTCACATATACAAGCAACTGATATATATAGATAAATAATAAACACAATATTTAACTGATTGAAATCTCTGTAAAATAAGAGAGCCAGTTTTTGTTCACTATACAATAGTTATGTCTAATGGAAAAAAAAAACTGTGAAAAATAACAATCGAACTAGATTATAAGCTATTTGAAAAATATCAGTAATTTAAAGTCACATTCATTTTGTTTTTTGTAGAGAAATGGAAAAGATAATTTTTACGTTTGCTGTGTCATTGTCCTTTTTCATCAATAAGATTAGTTAAACGTATATGATAAATAATTAATATACTTTTAAAAATAGTGTCGTGTGTTATGGTACGAAAAACACACATTTAAGAATTTCTTTTTGTTCGAAGTCTTTCTTGTGCAACAAGCTAAAAGAACATCGAATTGGGGGAGGGGGCATCAGTCCAAATTTTCTGTGAATTTTAGTGGAACGCTATCTACTGAATAATACCAGCTGCAAGTTATAAATAAAAGATGGTCATAAAATTTTAGTTTTTAGCACATGCTATAAATAACTTAATCAACATGGTTGATTGCTTTTGCTCTGATTAAATATGCAATTTATAATAACAGTTTTAATGCAGAGGATAATTTACTACTACCTCGGGGTGTTGGGTGAGGATTCAAATAATAGTGGTCATCGTCAGAGGAAGGAGCTTCTGCTACTTGATCATCTTGCAAAGTAGACAAGCTTGATTGAGAATCTGCAACAGCTGGAAAAGACGATTGTGTAGAGCAAATTTCAATAAGCAAGCAAATTTTCATAAAAATAATAATTGTATCCTTACAATCTAAATAATAAATAAATCATACATCATATCGTAATGAAAAAATATTACAGAACCTAAAATTTTTCTGTAATTATATTTTATGTCAAAAACTTAGAAAAAACATTGAATTATTGCCGTGAAATGTATAAAAGTAACAGTGATTTTTACTGCATAAAGTGACAAATGAGAAAATAGTGATAAAATATACTATTAATCAAAACTACAACATTATGGAACAACAATTTATGAACATTTTTGTTATTTATGAATTCTATTATAAGCATTTTTGTACCGTATCAAATGAATGTGTTTTTCCACAATATATAGAAAGTGTATTAGTTATTGCGGACACAATTTTATAAGCTCATATAAATAAAAATTTGTAACACATACACATTTATTCTTTTGTATTATTCGTAAAGGGGCACAATCATTTCTTATAAGCCCTTCTTTGTATCATTTTTAGGTAATCACTATATTATTATATAAAATATATATCTTTATTTTTTAATTTAATCATATAAAATTGTCGAACACCATCCAAGTCATCTAAATTAGAGGAAATAAATTTTTTTAATGAATATAAATCAACTTCTTATGTTATTATTATGAAAAACAGAAAATCGAAAGTAAGATGTAAATTTTTTTATACAAAATCTATGAAACTTAATTCAAAAGGCCTCGTATTGTTTAGCTGATTTATATATTTTCTTCAATTTCTTTTTATTTGGAAAAACAACTTGTAGTCCCTTTTCTTGTAAATCAGTAAGGATTTTAGGTGTTTCGATCTGATTAATTTCTTTTGAAATTTCGGTGATTTTAAAAAAAACATAAATTATTTTTAAAGTGTATTAAATATTTTTTCAAGTTATTAGGTTTTTTGAAATTTTATGTTACTTTTACAGAATATTTTAAATATTTTTTCTTTATCACAGAAAGGGGAAGCTTTTTTAATGTAACTAAAAAATTGCAGAGGATTTGAAAACTGAAAATCATTACACATAAGCAATTACCTAAATTCAAAACTAGTATTTTGTGTTCTTTTCGTACTTTAGCAATTTTTTTATTTTTCAGAATATCATTTTTTAAAAATTTTTAAATAGATTTACATATTATATGTTGAAGAATATTATTTTTTATATGGAAATATTTAATTTACTATAATTTATTTTTACTAAAATAAATTGCACAAACTTTTGACTAAACAGTTTTAAGATGTAACTTTTCTAAAATTTTCCTTATTGTATATGTAACTTTAATAAGTATTAAATGTGTATTAAATGCAACTTTTTTTTGAAATCAGGTATTATACTGTTGAGAAGTTTACAATTATAGATAAAAAATTTTTTTAATTAATCTTGTTAATTCATTAGGGTATAAGAAACTTTATTTATTTATGTTTATGTTAATTTCTTGGAAGATATTATGAAAAGACTTATACCTGATAAGTAGAAATTATCAGAAATTTTTCTATAAAAAAACTGGTAAATAGTTTTGGAAAATGAAGTTTCGTTATTAAAACGCATAATTTAAAAAAATAATTAGTTGTAAATTTTAGTTTTTCGATTCAAGAACACATTATTGAAATGAAATAAATTGCATGTGTGTGTGTGTGTGTGAGAGAGAGAGAGAGAGAGAGAGAGAGAGAGTAATTTAAAGTCATTGATACTATCATCATATTTCATAAACGTTATATGTAGCGGGGAATGAATTCGAATTTGCATATATACTAATGAATGAATTCACTGTTAATAACGCATAGGTTTGAGATTAATCAAGCATTTAGTAAAAAAATGCTTAGCCAATATTAAATTCACGTTTTATTGCAAATGATAGTTTCAAAAAATGATGCCTTCTTTAAAAAAATTATATTAAGTGAGGAAAATATTACATTACATGATAATTGCAAATAATATTTAATTGATAAAATTTTGAAACTACTTATAAAGGATTTTTATATTACATCTTGCAGTACTTCAAGACTTTTTATTTAATTTCTTGTGTAGACGACAAAGAAAAAGCCTTTAAGACTTAATAAAATTTCACATTTAATTCTGATTTTTAATATTATGATATAATTATTTTTATATATAAAATTAGGTTGACACAAAAAATTAAAAAACACGTGATACTAATCTTATGATATTATTAGTTAACTCATGTAATGTTAGAAATTGCAGAGGATTTTTAGCATAAAAATTTTTGATATCTATATAAAAACTGGTACTGATAGAAAAATTTTTTTACCTGTTACATAACTTGATGTATTAGAAAGTGTGGAAAGAGATGATCTCGCAGATGACGGATCATCATAAGAAGTTGCAGAAAATGAACGTCGAGCTTCTTCAAATGGATCTACATAGTAAGAATCAGTAATGCTTTTCACTTCAAACGCACTCGAATGTCGCTTAGAGGTATCAACGGGTACGCTTTTGTCTAAAGCTTCTTCAGATTGCGCTCTGAAATGTTCATCTTCATTTGGTTCTGTTTTTGGAGGACTTCCAACAGTTTCTTTGTACCAGCCTTCGTCATCCGATACTTTAAATGGACCTTCATCTGACATTTGTCCACCTTGACTTTCTTCAGACAAAGCTCTTAAACGGTACTCGCTCTCTGTATCAAAACTTCCATTCTTATTGACTTTTTGATACAGCGGTTCTTCGTAGACAATATCTTGAGGACTATTTAAAGAGGTAGCACGAAACTGTGGCTGATCAGAAGCTGTTGCAAGCTGCTTGTTAGGAGGTAAAGCAGCTGTGTAGTTTATTTTTTGCATCCATTCTTGTCTTTTAATGTCATTTGGAGCTTCAAATAGCAAAGCAGAACGATCAGGTACTTCAAGCCTGAAGACAAACTTCTTCTTTTGGTAATCATGAGGTACATAGCAATTGGCATTTAGAATGTTTATTGGGGGCTTTGCTGCTTTGCTTTCCAAGAAGCCTTTTTTGTCTTTAAAGAAACAGAGTAACTGACCACAAAGAACAGTATAATAATTTTTCCATTGCCTTGCCGTTGCACGTTTTCCTCCGCTTTCGAATTCTTGTTTACGTGCGAGATATCCTTCTGCAGTTGTAGGAGGTAATTTTGGTGGAAGACGATATGAGGGAAGGGGTTGTTTCACCGGAAGAAGCTTGTCTTTTTTTATAACAGGTGTTGACGGTCTTTCAGAAGTAGGTTGCTCTCGGTAAGATCTTCTACTTCCCATTCTTGTAAATCTTGATGGTTCTTCTGATGGCAATGAATCAAAGCGAAGGTAGTCATCATCATAATCTTGCTCTCTTAATTCAGTAGGTACTCGTTCTTTTCTTCTTTCCTAAAAAAAGTTTCATTTAATTAAGAATAAGTTTATTTTATGAATTGATATAATAACTAATGAATTATAAATCGTACTTCTAAAAGTCTCTCTTCCTCTTTACGTCTTAGTTCTTCTAACCGTTGTTGCTCCAATAATTTTTCCTGTTTAGCCTTGATTTTTTCTTCCTCTTCTTTTCTTTCTGATTCGTTTTTCTCAAGCTGAAATAGAAATTAAGACAAAATGAAAAATAGCCCAAAGCAAAACTTTGCATGGCAGGTTAAAGTATTACATTTTTCATACAAAAAATACACACTTTTCATTCAAATGTGCTTACTTTTGTTGTTTCCACAAGTTCTTGGAATTTAGTTTCATAAAGTTCCAGTCTTTTTTGAAATTGCTCATGCTTTTGAATAAGATAATCTACTTCTTCGACGGATCGTCCGTTTTCTTCATTTAGATTGTGTTCTTGCGCACTGAGCCAGGTTTCCAATTCTATGAGTTTCTTTTTAAATAACTAAAAAAAAGAAACATATCATTTTCTAACTCCCTTTTTACACATTTTAAGAATACAAAATTTACAACACATATTCGCCTTCTTCTTTTTTTAAAAAATGGTAATTTATGTAAAATTAATATACATATTTATTCTATAAAAATTACTGTCTTTAAAAAATCCTTCATACACACAAGCTGGTGAAAAAGCTCAAGTAGTTTGTATTTTTATTATTTATTCTAGTGAGAGGAAATAATTATTTTCTTGAAAACTTTATTAAGTTTCCTGTAAACAAAACTAAATAAATACATTTTATATACCTTTCTAACTAGAATAATTTCCTAAAATTTGCTCTTGTTTCAGAGTAAAACTATGATGTGCATAGAAAAGTGTATAAAAATACTAGAAGTAGTTACATTTTATGTAAACCTAACGTTAAAAATTTTTAAATGTTTCACATCTGGTCTGTTAAAATGCTTGTGACATTATTAGTGAAATCACTCTTTTTATTCAATAAAACTATCCTAAAATATAAAAAATTAAAATGCATTCGGGAAATACATTATAATAAAAATATATGTACGTAATAAATAATTAATTAACATGCTTAGTTTCTTATTCATTCTTAGTAAAACCAGTCAAAAATGAAAGATAACGTGAGAATATGTATGTCGATACAATTTGGACTGGTATTTATAAAGCAAATTTTTTACTTAAAATATTATTAACAGTTTTTGTTTGCTAGAATAAAATTTGTAACTTTGTTTTGAATTTAAATTAAAATATAAGGCAGAAAATATGTTATTTTATTATGTTTTTTAAACTATTGTCTTATATTTTCTTTGACTATTTTATTATACGACTAAAAATGTTTCTTATATTGACACTTTTCCTGAATTTGTATTCAGACAAATCAATGAAGAAATTAAAATACATAAAAATTTTCAATTTATTTTGATTTAAAACTGGAGTATATGCCAAAACATATTATTCCATTTTTTAATTAATTATTTTCTCATTCGTTGAATACCTTATTATGCAACTAAAAGGTATTTTCTTTATTGACACATTTAACGTATTTATTTGTTGTATTTGTATGCAAAATTCTGAATAAAAATTATTTTTTAAACAAGATAATATGATTATTCTTTAGTATTTTTTAGTTATGAAATATTTATTTATTTTCTTATCTATTGTTTCCTTTGATTATTTTATTATACAAATAAAAATGTTTCCTTAAACTGATACACTTCCTTTATTTGCATAAAAACATAAATAAAAGAAAGTTGTGAGAAATATTTTAAATAAATTTGTTTTATTTTAAATATATATATATATATAAATCCTAGAGAAAATTATATGCAATTATTACTTAATCGTTTTGTAATTATTTCTTTGAGTACCCTGTTTTATAAACAAAATATTATTTTTATTATAAAAAATAATTACGGAGAATAAAAAAATAAAAAAATGGAAAAATATACCAGAAAATTAGAGATTTATTTTAAATCATTCAGGATTTAAGCCCAGATTTCAGTGCAAAGTTAAAGAGGGACAAAAGTGTGTGATGCTGTTATCAACTATCAAAAGTCACCACACTTACTTGGAGATCAAGATTCTGCTCATAAATAACTCTTCTATTTTCCCATGTTTCGAGCAACTCTTTAAAAGACGCGCTCAAAGCGTCGACTTTAGTTTCCACATCTTGAGACAAAAAGTGTCCGCTCTCAATTATTTCTTTGCCACGTGCTTCAAACTGGTAAAAAGATCGCATCTGGGCATCGATTTCTGATTTATATCCTTCATGTTGGGCCAGAAGAGCCTCCGTAGCTGACACATCTTGAGGAAGTTCACTGCTTGTTAACAACGCTTTCATTTCATATATCCAAGCACTGAAAATCCAAAAATGATCACAAATTATAATAAAGAAATTTATGAGACATATATACTATTACGAATCAAATACGTAATTTTTCTTCATTTTCCCCTTGTTTTTCTTTTGACATATTGTTACAAAGATCACGGGAAATTCGAATTAAAATATGAAAAATTGTAATTAAAATATAAATATAAAAATGCGCCAATATTTTTTATTACATAAATAACTCACGAAATGCATAATTGAAAACTGTTTTCACCACATCAAAGATTTAAAAAATCTTAAATTTAAGTGGGGACAAATCACATACATATATATACTAAAAATAGCATAAATTAGCAGCTTTGAATAAATGTCTTGTTACTAGTAAATTACAAAGCTTCATTATAATAAAATTATTAAGTTTAAAATATAAATATAAATTATACATGGAATATACCTACATTTATAAAATCTGTATTATCAATTTGGAGACTTTAAGAACATAAAAATTACATTCTCAGTTCAATATAATTTTGTACATATCATTTAATATTATTTTCTATTCTTAATATCAATTCGGTTTTTTATGTTACATCAATATAAATATTATAATTCTCAAAAGAAAGTTTTCACTTAACAATAATATACAAATATACTTGATGTTAACTCTAAAATATTAAAAGTTTGCTAGTTTATTCTTTAATTGTTCAACACATGTACAGTACTAAAATTAAATAAACCATAAGTTTTAATTTAATTTTTTTTAGTTTTTTCTCATAAAAATGTCCTCTTTTATTGAAAACATTATCACTATTATTTACAGGATATTTTAAAAGCAATAATCTGCCAAATGTATTTTTTAAATAACTATAAAAATCTTTGAATCTCACTGAAAATCTCTTGCTTCATCAAAATAAGATTGTAGTTGCTCAGCTTGGGACAATTTGTCTTTTCTATTTGCTGCTTTCTCTTTGCACTTAATCCATGAAATCTGAACGCCTTCATTTTTATCTTCAATATCATTTGCACAATCAGGAAATTGTTCTTTTAAGGTATTTGCTTCATTTTGAAGAGCTTGCACTTGTTCTTCAATAGCTTTCAAATCACCCTATTGGAATAAAAATAGGCAAATGGGAAAATTATAATAAACTCGCAATTTTTAACTATGAAGGATATATGAAAATACATTAAATTTTTTGTAAAATGAAAGCTTTAAAATTACTTATGTATTTTCTTAAGTGGACTTTTGCCGTTGTCTATGATCAATATTTTAGATAATAATTTGATTTAATTATGGAAAATAAAGAAATGGAAATTCGGTTAATTTTTCATGAACTCGCAGTATATTGCACTCAGTATTGCTTGTACTATGGAATTGTAGCATTTAGCATTTGCTATCCGAATTGTTCGTTAATCAATCATCGATTTACCATGGATGTTTTTGTGAAATCGATTAATTCCTTTTGAGGACGCTAAAATTAAATTAAAAAAAGAGGGTATGATTTCTAAATAAGTTTATTAAAAATATAATACATACATATAGTCTTGTATATTAATTAGTCCTTTTAATTTTTTGTTTATGGGGCATTAATGAACATGTCCAATGTCGATTGTTTTTCTCTCTCTTTCAGAATTTTTGGAAGTGATTAATAGAATAGTCATTGAAAAGATCCCCAATATTATTGGCACCAGCTTTGTTTGGGCGCCATTTTAAGACCATTGCTCTGACATCCTTCTCTTTTTTCAAAAGATGTTTAATGGCAAATATCAGTATTGCTCCGAACTCGGTCTCAAATTAAATCAAAACCAACACTCATGGTCTACTTTGGTTATAAATATTCTATTGGAAAATATTTATTCCTAATATATGATTTTGAAGTTTAGTAAGCAAAACAGCCTAATTCAAAAGAGATGAAAAATGAGATTTTTGGTCAATTGGGTTTGGAAACCCTGAACATCATGATTCAAAAGTCGAGAAGTGTTCTTTAGAACTTAACTCGTAATCTGAATATGTGTTCGTAGTCTGAACACGAAACTCTTTCGTGAAGGTGTTCGTTGTCCGATTCGTTCACAGTCTGAACTGTTCCTGAATCGATCACCCACTGCATTATTAGAATTTTGAAATCTAATGTTTCAATTTTTTTAAATGGTACTACAATAAAAATCTATTTTTCTAACTTATTATTATTTAATAGATTATAATTGAAAGAATATTACTATCTTTTTAATTTGTGCAGTATATACCTGTCATTGTGCGAAGGAATCTCCAAACTCAGCATGGAAGGAATTCAGGTATGTTATTACAATGTTATTCTCTTCTGTATTAAAATTTTGATAGTTCAGCGTGTTTTTTTGATGAATAAAATAGGTGTATTAATGCATATTTCATAAATATTGCATGTGCTTCAAAAGAGGTATTCAGAAAGACAAGTAAAATATTTTGAAAATTCATAGTATTATCATACATTCATAGTAAATTCATAGTATTATCATATTCATTTAAGTAGTATCTAAATGAAATCCTGATTTAGAAAGCAATGTAATATAAAGATAAAAAATTCCTTTATCATAATAATTTTAACAAAATTTATACTATTTTACATTTCAAGAAATTTGGATTTATAAATTGTTTTAAGAATCAAATTTTCCTAATTAATTGATGTTGTTGTATCTGATCCCATCAGAAATAGCATTGCTACACTAGATCCACAAACCCCCAATCCTCACAAATTCAAGAAACAGCTGGGGATTCCCACCAGGAATTCTTCCTTAGTAAATCCAAGGCACAAGATGGTGTTTTACCACAATTGGGGTAGAGCTTACGTTTGCCATCAAAAATAAGGTCATTAGCAAACCTAGAGTATGTAGTCTTGTCAGCTCTAGAACCCTTGGAATCTCACCAGGGCCACGACCAGAGTATCAATCATGAGCAAGTGAAATACTTCACATAGCCCGGATACCTTTTTTTCGAATAGAATGCAACTCAGTGTAGGTGAAGGCAATAACAATTGAAGAAGAACTAGCATCGCTCTTTTCAGCCAGTGCTTCATCCCTCTCATTTTCACGGGTATCGACCTGTGTGAGAGGGGATCCACTGCAAATGTATGCAGTGGGTGCGCGTAAAAGTTGCACGAGCAGGCGAAGATTCCGATATGATGAAATCTTGACCATATGACCAACATGCAACTACACATCCAATTAACAAATGTAAATATATATATATATATACAAAAAAATTCTGCTAATAAATTCTACTAGTTCTACCAGTAAAGAAACACTTTATGTGTTTTATTTGAATCAGGATAAATTTCAGATTGTGAATAAAGAAGATTTGAAATTTAATTTTCTTAATTATTGAATTACTTAAGCCCAAAATTGCTTAACGAGAAGATTTCAGTTTAAATAGTTTAAATAAATTTAAATAAATAAAACATAAAATATGCTACTTACTTCTAAAGTTTCATGGTGTCTCAACAATGTCTTTATGCTTTCTAAGTCGTGACCATAATCTGGGGAAGAGAGAATCACATCCTTTTCTGTAATCCAGCTTTCAGTTTCATCAACACTCTTGTAAAATGTGTGAACTAGCTTTTCTCGCTCTAAAATCTAAGAAAAATAGCCAAATTAATAATTTAAGAAAATATAAGCCATGAAAAGTAAACTCTTTTACATATGGACTAGCTTCTTCTGTTTTAAAAGCTAAGAAAGATAACTCCAATGAATAATTAAAAAAATATGGTAAATTACGGATTTAACTTTCTTGTAAATTGTGTAAAATAGCTTTTCTTGCTCTAAAATATAGGGAAGATAGTTCTAAAAGATAAGACAAGAATATACAGATATAACATTCTTGTAAAATATATGGACTCGATTTTCTTGCTCTAAATTAAATAAGAAAAATAGCAAAGTTATAATAATTTAATAAAAATAAATAGAATTTGTCACTTCGAAATCTGGGGAAATAACTTTGATGAAAAGAATATATAATAAATTATGGATTAAAAATTTATACAATGAGTGGACTAGCTTTTCCAGCTTTAAAATCAAAGGAAATAGTTCTAATGAATAAGATTAAAATGCGTGTAAGTTTTGCATGCAACTCACTAGTAAAATGTGTCAACTAGCTTTTCTTGATTTTTTAAATATAAGGAAAAATAATTCAATGAATGAAAGAAAAATATATGTTCTGAATCGAATGCTCTCATAAAATGCGTGGACTAACACTGCTCTCTAAAATGCTCAGAAAATTGCACCCATGAATAAGATATGAACACGTGATAAGTTATATGCTAATTTGCTTTATTTTCAGAACATAGCAAACACTAGTGAGCGGAGATTGAATTCTGTTTGAAGTAATTCCAAAAGAATGGATACTGAAAAAACACTAGATTCAAATACATACTCACTATTCAATTTATCTCAATTCGAATCTTTTGAACACATTTAAAAAACTGCTAAATTCTCTTGGAAATTTCTCAGGAATAGTTTGAATGAAATACACAATATCGCTTAAAATACTTCATAATACATCGATACAGAATTCCTCTCTTGCATAGCTTTAAAAAATCTCGCTTGTAACCTTAAGCCTTATTATACACTCTGTTGCCGAAACATTCCAGCACATTCTTAGGAAATCGTAGAAAACGGAACATTTTTTTGACTAAGCATTTGACTCGATTAACTAAGTTATAATCTTTGGGGGCAATGACTAACAATTAAATTAGTAATCTTCAGATACTTCTAAAACACTTACAAATTATATAATCTCACATTTCATTCAAATTCAGTTGAAAAGCTTTTTTATGTTGTTCAATAATGATACACATTTTTAACCAACCTGTTATACGAATAGGTTAGTTAAAATATTAAAACGTTTACTATAAAACACAAAATAATAAATCCATCATAAATTTTATCAGTATAAGTATTTTATACATCTATTTATTTGTAAAATTTAACATTAAGCGCATAAATCTCTATTTATAAAATGTTAAATAAACGCTTCATAAATAAATATTTTTGTTGCATTTTATGGAGTGGTCAACCTTCTACAGACTTATCCATAATTCTATATTTAATTTTGAGTCATTACGAATCTTAACCAATTACAATTCCGAAAATTTTAATTTACAGATATGACTAACATAATCTAATGGAATTATCAATTCATTGCTATATATAGTATAATAATATCTAAATTTTATTATCAATAAAGGCCTATCATTTCTCATATTATTTTGAAACCAACTTTAAAGCCATATTAAATGCTAAAAATTATTTAAGAAATGGTTTGAAAATTTGGTATTTTTAAAATATTTTACTTCGAAATGCAATACATAAAATCGCCCAGATACATATACAATAATAATTTTATTTATTCTTGATGATGAACTATATTATATCGTTTTTATAAATTTATATACAAATTATTTTTGAAAACAGCATTCTCTTATATTCACTTTTCATTAGATGCGTGTTTAAAACTATCGAAAAACCAAGGTCGGGCGTAGGATAAAAAAAATAATTAAAACAAATATATTTGCAAATATATTTAGAGGCGTCTTATAAGTTTTAATTAGTTGAATGTGATCCATGTTTTTATTCATATTAATAGAAGAAGTTTAATTTTATATTGAGACCGTTAATAGTTCTATTCATATATATTTACAATAATAAGCAATTAATAATTCTTAAAATATATAAAAACTTAGAAATTACTAAATTATGTAAACTTCATAATTATATTATTGTAATCTTTAGCATGTTGAGAAAAGGACTGATTTTTTAAACTAAATTTACATTTTAATGCGCAAAGAAAATGTTATATCCTGTAATATAAAAATGCAAATAAATTAAAATAATCTATAGTAATAACATGCAAAAAAGCTTCAATGTGCGATTTATGAATTTGGTAGTAACAATTCTCTCTCTCTCTCTCTCTCTCTCTCTCTCTCTCACTCACTCACTCACTCACTCACTCACTCACTCACTCACTCACTCACTCACTCACTCACTCACTCACTCACTCACTCACTCACTCACTCACTCACTCACACACACACACACACACACACACACACACACACACTCACTCACTCACTCACTCACTCACTCACTCCTCACTCACTCACTCACTCACTCACTCCTCACTCACTCACTCACTCACTCCTCCTCACTCCTCCCACTCACACACACACACACACACACACACACACACACACACACACACACACACACACACACACACACACACACACATATATATATATATACATAAGTATTTAAAAAATCCAACCTACTCTTTGTCTATTATCTGCAGCTTCTTTGCATTTAGTCCATGCTGTTTCCAGTTCTTGCAGAAGTTCATGGGCACTTTCAAACTCTGAATGTCCTCCTTGTATCAACTCATTTCCTCTATCTTGCAGATTGAGAAAATTAGCTTCATAGCTTCGAAGTTTGTTGCCAAACAACTCGAATTTTTGAATTAATGACTAAAAATAAACAAAATTAATTAGGAGCACATCTTTGCGCATTTTTATAATTAGCTTGTGAACATTGTATTAAATTATTTAAATGACAAAAATATTATCAGTTACTAATTTCGAAATTATTAATTTCCTTCCAAGTTTTATTAGAAAGGAAGTGTTTCAGAATAATTTTTTAAATTTCCGATATTTTATTAAACTAAAACACAAACTTTGTTATGACATACAAAAGCAAGCAAAATTCTGTGGAGCTCAATCAGGACAAAGAAAACTTTCATAGCTAGTATACCCCAGTTTTTCTTCAAAGAATTATAAAAAGCATAGAGTATGATTCCTATTTTCTAAATTACATACAGAAGTAAATACATATTACACAGACTTGTTCTCCAAAGTCAAAGCTATGTAAAACAACAAATAAAAGTAAGTAAAGAAAGATACTATAAGTAGTAAATATCACTTCCCCTGGATTGAATCAAAAAAGCAAAAATTAACGAGTTAAATATTTTCTGTTGTTCATATAAATATAACCCAAAAAATATATTTGCTGAAATTATTTCTATACTAAACATTCATCTGCTACATATCTATAAAACTTTTGTAGATATTAGGAAATTAGTGGTTCGTGTGTTTAAAGGGACTTAAATTACAAATCAGAGAATTTTACGACATCATATTTTACATTTCATGGTTTGATGAGATTTAGCTGGATGTACTACAGTTTAATTTACCTTTAAGAGAATGGGAAACAAATTTTTAAGCGAATTTAAATTAATTTACCAGACCTAAAATTTGTTTGAAATTTATGCGATTTTCAAAAAAGGAAATATGAATGTTTAAACCAAAATATTGTCTATCACTGTTTTGTTGGAGGCTTATATAAATATATATTCAAAAAATACTTTGTTTAGATTTTATCAAATAACATGTCTGAACGCGCATTGCAGTTAAAAATGTTCAACAAAATGCTTATATTAAATTTAATATATTGTTAATATTTCCGCGTACAAATTTGTGAATATCCATTAATGAAAAATTACTTGCATTATTTCCCATTATAGAATATTTGATTAATAAATTGGCATGTGGTTTTTTAATTAAATATACAAATATAGTATAATATTTATACATACATTTTAAGCGTAATTTTCTATAAATAAATAATATACACTGAAACAATAAATGATACTTGTTTTTAAAGTACTTGATTAAGAGTTTAATTTCTAACAAGAAAAACCTGTAAATGTTAGAGTAAATATCCGTGCATGTGTACTACACAATTTTAAAACTGTTCTCAAATTCATTTTTATTATTGGATATTACTGATATATTTGTTTTTCTTATGATTAAAAATTATTTGCTACTGAAATATTGCACTAAGTACTATTAAGTATGTATAGCATTTTCATGTAAAATAAATATTCATATGGCTTATTATTTATTTCTTTAAAATATGAGAATATTAAACCAAGCACTTCCTTTGCACATATAGAAATAATTCTGATTAATATATAAAGTATTACTAAGACTGCATTCCTCGTATTTTTGATGGAATTTTCATACAAATTATATTTTTACACTTTTGGATTTCGTACATTTATAGTTTCTTAGAAATCATCAGCCATATTCCAAGATTTATTTCATTGGTTCCAATTTGAAAACTGAAAATTTTAAAATATTCAAAACAAAATGTAAAAATTTTAAAAAAATTTCATAAATAAAAAACTATAAACTTTAAAAAAATTTACCTTAATTGTTTATACAAATTTATTTCAAGAAATTTATTAGTCCTTATATTTGAGCAGTTTCTCTCTCTCTCTCTCTGAACATAAGTACTTTATGAACATTAAATGAAATTTACTATTTTTTTCCAAACACATCTATTTATAACAACGCCGACCGATAGCAGAGATGCTAGCGTCAGTAACTTCGAAGCAGTAAGTCATGCGTTCGAATCCTGGTTTGGACATGGATGTTACTTTCTCTCTGTTTCCTGTTTTTCAGAGTATTTATCGGGGAGTTTTATGGCAAAAGCACTTTTTGGTCAAGTTTTCCACACAAGCGTAACTTTATATGTGTGTGTGTGTATGTAAATATTTTAAATTTTCAGGAAAAAAAAATTTAAAATCCACCTTTTATATTTTATATTAATTAAACTTGAATGAAACAGACTGACGCAACTTTCAAGAATTTAGAGAAACCTATTAAATAAGAGATATATTTGTAATAAATACTTTTAGAAGATTAATAATCAAATAAAAATGATTTTTTTTTATTTACAGTTGCAAGTTAATTTTATATTTCAGGTAAATTTAACCTAACCTTTATAGCCATTAAATATTTTTTAATGATTGATATTCTAATTCGTTTATTATATATATATATATATATATATATATATATATATATATATATATATATATATATATATATATACGTATTGTTCAAATTGAAGAAGAATAGAACTAATGTATACAGTAGAAAGGTCTTTCAAATGAGGTTAAATAATGCATTGTTCTCTGTTGGCACTAAAAACGTTGAAGTTCGTTTTATTTTTAGTAAAAAAATGGGTGTGGTGAATACGCTTACTCTAATAGATTGACATCAAATGAGTGAAGTAGTCAGAAAAAAATCCAATAAACTCTATAAAAAAAACTATGAAGGTTGTTTCCTTCATAAGTTGAAACCATTACCTCTACATGTTCTACATCTCTTCCAAGCTCTCCTGAGTTAGCAGCATTGGACATAGATTTTAGTTGAGTTAAAAGATTTTTTACTTCTTTTTCATATACAAAGTAGTCCTCTTTTTCTTTTAGAGCGGCAGTTCTCTTTAAGATACACCTTCGAAGTTCTTCATACTGCTCATTCACTTCTTCCTATAAGCATCCACGAAAGAAATATAAATAAATAAAATTACTATTCTTTTACATAGCTTTGTTTGAAGTGAGAATCAACGTGTTTTTACCTGTTTCGTTCGTATATTTTCGCTATCAAAATGATTTCTTGCAATTAAGCTAGAACTTATTTCTTCCAAATTTTGTATACTGCTTCGAAAACCTTCAGTAGCGGCATCCACAGCAGTTAGTTTCTTTTGAATGGCCTGCAAATATTATTCAGTGATATTACAAGGACTACTATTAAAAAATATTAATAAAAATTTGAAATAATATTCTTTTTACTAACTTGGACAGAGTAAACATCTCTTTCAGCTGCATACCCCACCACTTGTAGTATTTTTTCTTTTATCCACATTTCAGCTTGATTTACTTCGAAGTAAAACTAAAAATGATGACAGATACACTAATTAACATTTCAAATTAAAACTTTTTTGAAATGAATTACAATGAGAAAAAATGACTTTGACTGTTTCACTAACAAAAATAATATGTTGTGAAATACAACAATAAATTCTAAACAGATGCTTTGTGCTTAGATGTTATTTTCACAAAATTTCTTGGAAACTTTCAGAATATACTAAAAAAAACGTTGTAATGTAGTAATGTCGTTGACAGGAGCTCATCATCGATAAAAATTTCCTAAAATTGATTCTTTGGTAATTGTCTCATTAATATGTTGAAATAAAAATTGATATTTAAAATACTGTTAAAAATGTTGGGCAAGAGAAAAGTATATAAAGCAGTTTTACAAGGGTTTTGTTTGTTAAAAGAAATAGAAGGATTAAATCGAGGATATTGTCTAATTAATTCATTAAAATAACTCAAAGTCAAAAGCGATTGATAATAATTAAATATAAGCTGGATTAAAAAAAATTAAATTATTTGAGCAGATAAAAATTTACGCAGTAAAGTATGAGGATTATCCAGAATGTAAAAACCGTTTAACTATAAAAAATGAAAAATGGAATACTTATTTTAAAAAAATTCTGTTACATACATGAAATGTCTCTTAGTTCTATACACAATATCCTTCTACACATTTAAACATGTGTATTATCTGTTCATAAGCTTCAGAATTTCCATGTTATAATCTTCTTTTGCCAGTTCATGATTCAGGTAGCCACTAGACTTCATACTAAAAAGCATTGCTATCGAGTAAAAATTTTGAAGCAAGATAAAATGTCGTGAAAGGCAATGAGAAAATTATAGCGACAAGAAAATTACTGGCTATAAGAAAATTATCAAAATAGAAATTTTGGGGGGAATCGGGATTCTTTACTTCTGCCAGATTAACATGGTTAATGCGATTCAAAAATTACTGGAACCATTCCGATGAAAAATGTTTGATAATACAAATTTTACTTCTAGCACACAACTTCTTACCTAATCAAACAATGTTTCAGAGTGATAAATATTTTGGCAATGAGGATGAATTGGAAAATATAGTAACAACTTCGATTAATGAACTGCTGCAAAACAGTATATATAACACAGACATTCTAAATCTCGTTACCCTATGCGAGAAATATTTAAATGTAAGAGATGATTATATAGAGATGGAAAGAAAGCTTCATGTATGCAACAGAATTGTTTGTTTCCAATAAATATTACATTTTTATTTTTATCACAAAATGGCCCTTACTTTTAGAATTTGCTCAAATCTTAAAATTAGCGCATCAGAAAAAATTTAAAATCTTATATAAAATTTAAAAATTTTTATTCTATAAGTAGAAATAAAATTACGAAACTAATAATGTTTCATCTCGTATAAAACTGCAGAAGACAACGAGACTACTTGGGTTTTGTGGTGCAAGATCCCAAAGAGGACAAGCTGCGCCTAAAACTAACTAGACTAGTTTTAACTGAGTTAATTTTTCTACTGACTGATAGGTGCGTTATTTTTCTTGAAAAATTACAACTTATTTGAAATTATATATTTGAAAACAGTAATAATCTATGCTGTGTCTGTGGAATCATTTCTTTATAATTAGCGCACACACAAAGTGTTCATTAAGTTTATAATCGAAATTCAAGTATATAATAAAAAATATTCATTATAAACGACTTAGAATGTAACAAAATTTTCTAATTTTCAACGCAGCACGCTTAATCCGAGACCTGCCTTGAATTAACTTACAAATACGTAGCAAATTAATAGAATAAATTCATAATGGATTAAATTAAGCTATTTTTTAAAAGAAAAGTTTATTTAAAATAACAAATTAACATGCTGTTTTGAGTTTCTATTTGATAAAAGTATTCAACCATAAGAAATACTTCCTCATTTAAGATCCAAAAAGTAGCAAAAATATGAAAGTTAAGAAATACTGATTTAATGAACACTTCCAAAACTTTACCTTTTGACTTTCCAAAGCATCAGCCAATCTAAGCCTTTTCAAGCTGACAGAGTCTCTTAAAACTTGAAAACTTTCATTCAGTTGATTGACTTTTGCTTCTATTACTTCACCTTTTGCTCTTCTACCTCGTTCTACAACTGAAGAAATTAGAGGTTCTCTGGACAAAATTTCTGTTTCCATAGCCTATAGAAATAGTTAATTTAGAATGTGAAAAAAAATATTACTTATTTTTACTGTAGACTAAAAGATATTGAGTTTACAAATGAGTCCTTTTATACCTGTAATTTCTTTTGCAGAGCTTGTACTGTCATAAAGTCATCATACTGATCTTCTATAACGCATAATTTAATATTTTCTTCAATCCATGACAGCTCGTCATTGATATCCTTGTCCAATTCGGCAAGCCAGATTGCTCCTTCCAGCTGAATATTTTTTTCATGTAAATCATTTTCCACTGAGTGGAATCTATAGGGCAATAGATATCAAACTCATTACATTCATATTTCGGATATATTTAAGTTAATAGATATTCTATATTTTATGTAAAAATAATGAATTTTGAATAAATTTTTTCAAAAATTTGAAAATATGTGTAAGGCGCGAATCTGTTGTAGTTGTTGTTTCATACCTCCCTTTGGCCAGCAGCGCTAGACCAGGTCCATAATTTTGACCACCTCCAAAAAATCAAGCACCATTAAGGGGTCGTTATATAAATCCTCGTTGGATAGCCCCAGGCACTCAAGGATGTGTTTTGGCGTAGCTTGTTCTGTGGAACAATCGGTACAAGTCTCGAAGATTTTGGTGCCCTCAGAAAAATTTTATGATCTGCGGTTTTAATGAGAAAATAGGCACGAATCTTAAAGATATAAGAAATTTTTTTCTGGGATAAAAAATAAACTTTTATTTATCGAATGCTTATATTACTCAGAAATATTTCAGTTTTTTTATTTGAAATGGTATTTTTTGTAGTTTAGTGGTATTTTGAAGGACATATTTTCTCAAATGAACCCAGATAATCGATACGCCTTATAGTCTAGTCTCTTAAAAGCACATAGGGCATATATATATTATTTCCTTATCTACTTATAATTCTCAAAGCAATTCCTTATAACCACTTTACATCTGGCTTAATGCATTCATGGTTGACACCTGAATTAAATCTGATAGATATACACAGTTTGGTACAGGTTTACATTACACACAGGTGAAAACTTATGTCTAGATTTTGGGGAATCCCACCTATTTATGAACTGAAAAAAGAAACATTAAACTAATGGAATAAAAATAGAAGGATAATTTACATTAGAGATGTATGGCTTACATATTGCTTAAATTAGTATACCTATATCTATAAATTGCTTAAATTAGTGCCTATATCTGTTTTCTAGATCCTTGGGTTGAGAAGCATATGTCTCGGTCAGGTGATCAACCTAGCTAGAAACACCCAATGCTTAGTTCCCAAGCATGCTTTGTATTCAATTTATCGATCCACTGAAGGTATGAATTGACCTTGCCAAAATCAAGGACCTTGGGATCCATTAAACTACTAGGGTACATATATAGACATATAAAAACATAGTGCGTTTTTATCATACGATAAGAACCAGTTCACTGTTATCAAACGTATACAGAATTTGAGAGGAAAGTAAATATGAAATAATGAAGACAAAATATGCCACATGAAAAGTCATTTATTCATTGCATTCATTAAAAATTTGAACAAGTGAAAACTGCATCAAATGTACTGCTATCAAAATACTGACAACAAAATATTTGTCATCAAAATTTGATAACAAACACTGTTAGTAAAATGAAACTTGGTTTTTATTATAAGTTAGACAGTATCCTGTGATTTAAGTTCCATTCCGATACTTGAAGTTGCTTTTAATTTAACCTTGGACAAGCAATAAGGATTAAACAAAGGTTAAACAAGTGAAAATGACAATAATCACACTAAAAATTGAAAAGACTAATTATAAATAGAAAATTATTTCTATACTATATATTAAATTATTATAAAGAAAAATATAATTATTTTTGTCTTTAATTTTTCTGAATTTAAGAAACATATAAAAAAATACATGCACAAAATCAAATTAAACTAAAAATTTTAAAATTATAAACTAAGTAAAATTACAATAAGTAGAATAAAATAATTCTCTAAGTTTTTAAATGTTTTTATGTAGTGATACATAGTCCCGTTTTAATTGTGTAAACAGCCTGAAGTTCGGGAAAGAGATAAATACTTTTTCCCGAATAATGTGCTTTTTAAAGTAGCGGATATACTTATAAATAAACTACCCCTATAAACGGCATCCTACAACACAAACGGGTGGACGGAATGCAACTAAATTTTCTATATGGGTTATACACAAAATGCACTCACAGAATTTCGAAAAACAATTCAGTTATAAATGTCCACCGAAGGGCGCTTTTTCGAGAAAAGCATGAAATTTAACACAATAAATGTCCAAAACAGAATACAGAAACTGTAGTAATATTCATTGACTAATTTCTGATCACGGTGTCATCGAACCACATTAAATAAAGTTAAGAGAGAAACAAAAACACAGTTGAGTTTCCAGAAATAAGAACAGATTAGGATGAAATTACACAAGAGGAACAGTTGTTAATCATGTCCAAGACAATGTAAAGAAAGTTGCTCTACATTACCACCTTCATTTATTACCAAAATGTCAAGTCGGCAACAGGAGATTGTAATAGATTAGTTCTGAGACTTCACACATGAAGCGTTATGGAGTTTTTTAAGTCATTCAACGTGATTACACATTCCATAACACA
Organism: Latrodectus elegans; assembly: GCA_030067965.1. Taxonomy (NCBI): domain Eukaryota; kingdom Metazoa; phylum Arthropoda; class Arachnida; order Araneae; family Theridiidae; genus Latrodectus; species Latrodectus elegans. The sequence goes on from CM057817.1 coordinate 54,503,877, forward strand.
CCAAATTTTTTAAGAAGCCCCATAACCAGAAATTACAAGGAATTAGGTTCAGTGAACGTGGTTGCCATGGATTTGGAAAGAAGCAACTACTAACACGTTCTTCTGTGAGGTGCTGGAGGAACAATGCCTTCACGGGCCAATGAATATGTAGGGGTACAACATTCTTCATGAAAATTATAGATGTATAAGGCCCGCCTTTGCTGTAGTTGCGGCACAACAAACGTCTGCAGCATCTCTTAGTACCAACAGCCGCCCTTAACGGACCATGTGACAGAGCGTTGTCCACTAATTTCCTCAAAGAAAACTGGTCCAACGATAAAGTTCACTGTGAGTCCATACCAGACACTGACTTTTAGAAACTGTAGGGGAATTTCAGAGTGTATCCACGGATTATCCTTAGCCAAATTGCGGCAATTTCTGTGTGTTGACTGTCCCATTGAGATAGAAGTGAGCCCCTTTGCTCCACAGAACATTACAAGGTCATCACAGATCATGAGTATTTCTGTTGAGAAAACTGACTGCGAAGAAAGATGTTGCGGCTTGTTACTATCAAGTACTTGCTTGGCGGATCTGGTATGGAAAGTAGTGCATAATGTTTCTGAGTATTTTTCATATGGCACTTTAAGAAAAGCCATCTGTCGGGAAGCTGGATGTTCACTATTGTCTGTCACTTTGATGTCTGTATATCAACAACACTCTTGACAGTATCAACAAGTACTGGTGTGACATGTTTATAAACTCTTCCAAGTTGAATTCCTAATTTTCCCGTCATTTCAAATCTCTTTATCATGGTCTGAATATTTTTAGTAGACATTGATCCGTAGGTTCCTTCTATGAAGAAATTCGCGAACTGAAGCAAATGCATTTTCTTTGTTTTCCTAAAACAGCTTCGCCAATAACGTACATTCAACTAAAGAAGCCATCATTAATACAGCCGGAAACATCAATTTAAGCATGACAACGCCTGGAAATGTTCCATACCTTAAACAGTTTTGCACAAGGCTTCCTATTCTTCCCAAACATGTAAATCTCGACATTTTTATCCTCAAACTGACAGCTTTTCCCGGTTTTGCATTTTATTACTTAATTGTTCTACTTTCCGTTTTAATCGTTTATTTAATTTCATGTTTTTCTACAAAAGGTGTCCTTTGATTGACAATTTGGGACTAAAATATTTTTTCAAGTTTCTTGCGGACATCTTGTGTATAATCCATGTACGAAATTTCGTTGTATTCTATTCACTCGTTTGTATTGTAGGACGCGATTTATAGGAAAAGTTTAATTACAGACACAAGGTATTATTTTATAAAATAGTTTATTTTGAAAAATTTGAAACAACTACATTTCAGAAATAAATGTTAAATTTTGATAGAAGAACCAGCTTAATTTCTTACATTGTTTTTTATTAAATTATGACTGTAAAAATCATTATTAATATTGGTATTTTAAGGATAACAATATTTACCTATTAACTGTGTTCTTAAACTCTGCAATTATCTTATCCTTTGAAAAGTGGTTTGCCTGTTGAAATTCATCGGCAACATCACTTAAAAGACGCAGTGTCTCTGCATTTTCCTCAGACTCTTTTTGTAATTCCTAAGTATATAAAATTTACTAAATAAGAATTAGGCTTCACATAATCCAGTAAAATTAAAATCTGTCAGTAATTAATCTGAAAAAGAAAGGCGCCAAATTTTTATTAAACAGAAATTATATTTTATGATAAAAGCTTATTGAGTGAAATAGTTGTATGGAACACACTTAAATATAAATGTTTTCTTCTAAACAGTGGCAACTTTATGAATGTTTCTTTTCAACCAGTCTGATTCATATTAAAATTATTCTAAGTATATCAAGGTTATTTGCATTTAGGTAAAAACTGTTGTTACTTATCTCCTGGGTTCATCAGAGCTAAATAATGTCTATGAATTTATTCATTTTCAAAAACTCCAAAACCATGATTAGGTTTGTATATAGATCTTGTCTGAAAAGTCCCAGACAATCCAAAATGTGATCAAGGGTCGGCTGTTCTCTGACACACGTCACGTAGATAGAAAAGATCTTATTCCCGTTACTGTAACACTGAGATCGTAAATGCCCACTTTTAAATATTGTAATGGTTGTCTGATTGCTTTTACAACACTAGAGGGACAAAACCGCTGCAGGTCTCATTCACTGATATCAGTGGTTCACTGGAGACTAGTTTCAGGAGGCACTGTCTTCGAGGGCTACGAGATCTTGTAGCCCTCGAAGAAAATTCAGAATAGGTTAAAAAATCAGGGGCTTTAAATATTCACAAGAATCCTCTTTAGTCAATAAGTCTGCTGTTTCTTTACCATGGATGTCTGTATGAGATGGTATCCACTAAAAGTGAGCTTGTCCAAAAGACAAGAGACGCTTGAGCTTGTGAATAATTGCGATACCAGTACTTTCTCGCACTTTTTGACAGTTGGAGAGGTATTGAATAGAACTCAAGCTGTAAGATAGGAGTTGAACAAGGGTAAGAAATAATGAATCCAAGACATTCATTCATGACAAGCAGTTCACTTCTAAAAACTGAGCAATGGTCTGGAATTCTTAGTTGAATTTTTTCTTCACTTCCCTGGGATAAAATATAAATTCCACTTCCTGAGCGGCCACTTTCATTCTTGCTTTCGTCTATATAGATCACAATATAATCCTTTGGAATTGCGTTTATTATTCCGAGGACCAATTATATACCTCAAATGAAACGTAATGTCTGTTTTCTTGTTCATCGGGGAGGAAAGGTTTTTGTGGAAGAAAACCTTTTTTAAACCCAGCTAGGGGTCAAGGCACTGTATCAAACTATATTTTATGACATTTTTGTGGAAAAAGGTTTTGCATAAAAGTAAATGACTAATGTTCATTATCATAATGTTTTTCTAGATTTTTATATACTAATATTTTTATAACAGATGTTTATTATAAAAAGGCTGATTAAAACATTTTTCCAATTAAAAATTATTTTAAGAACCTTAAAAGTTTCGTAAATTCTAAGAATTTAAGAACTAAAACTTACTTTAATTATCAACAACTTACTATTATTTTATTCAGTTCTTGTTGGAGGGAATCTGCATTTGGCTCGTAGTCTTCAAATTGTATTTGAGCTTCAGCTTCTTCCATCCAAGAATTTATATCTTCCAATTTGCGAGTGAATTGCAGTGCCTATAAATAAAATGTTTTTATTTTTAAAAGAAACACAAGTAAATGGAACCGCATCAACATAATTCAGTTCATAAGACTTACATTTGAAGCTTCTATTAAGCGTTCCTTCTTGGTATTAGTTGCGTTCATCAATTCTTCCCATTGAGTTTCTACATTTTCAACATACTGTCTTATTTCTGAGGAAGCGAAATGATTCTCTTGTAGCAAAGTTTCAGCTTGTTTTGTGAATTCCACGACGCGGCTGTGGTTCGCCATTATTTCAGCTTCAAAAGCCATGTGTTTTTGCGTTTTGCTCAGTAGATTTGTCAGATCTCGATAAGATTCATCAGAAGCTACTCTGATCTTTTCATTCATCCAATGAGAAATCTATGCAAAACATAAAAATATCCAATATTTTTATTTGTTTCATCGTATAGCTTAACAGCTTCTTGAATCAATGAAATTTATTCTTGGAAATAAATATGGTTTATATAATTGATATTATAAAGTTTTTAACAAATTAAAATATACTAGTCAATCAAACTCGATGCCAATGAAACAAAAAATTAGTAAATCATATATGGGAATACGTAAAGTTTATAAAACAATATGCTTGTAAAAATGCTAGCTGGCTTTCGTAAGAGAGAGGAAAACTTGTTCCTAGCTTTCGGAGATTTAGAAAATTAATGTTATTTACTTAACTTTGTTCAAAACATTTTTTATACTACGAAATAAGGTTTCAGGGACAGATTAGCTAAGTGTGAGATGTTGAAAACATGAAAATTTCCTTAATTTCCGAAATTATTAAATACTGAAATTAGGAATCCCTTCTTCCCTGTTCCCAAAGCATTTCCAACGCTGGTGCATTCATTCAGAAAAGCATAAACGCATACAGTGTGAGATCACTAAAACAATATATACATACACTGCGTAAAGAAGTTGAAGGACGCTTGCTAATATATATAATTTAATGAGTTGTTAAATAGTGATTTTGTAGTTTTTTTTTTATCCTTTTCTGTCAAAAAAATCTAATTTGTTTGAAAGTTACGCTATTTCTCCGTTTTCAAAAATGCCTAAAAGAATGCCTTTGAACAATTTTCAAAATGACCAAATTGAAGACTGGTAAGCCGAAAAAGTTAACACCACGTGATGAAAGAAAACTTGCTCGTGTACTTAAGAAGAACAAAGGAAGTGTTTCAAAGGCAAGAAATCAAGCGGGACTTATTCATGTTACGAAACAAACAGTTTGCAACTATATTAAAAGATCTCAAAAATTCATTTAAAAAAAAAACGGGAACATCATCCTGAGTGGACACAAGCTCACATTGATAACCGCTTAGCGTGGGCTTAAAGCACATGTCCTTGACTACAGAATCGACTTACAGATATTTTCCAATGAAAAGAAATTTAATTTAGACTTTCCAGACGGGTATCAGCACTACTGGCATTGTCTGGAGAATAAAGACGAATACTATTCAATACAACAAATGAAAGGTGGGAGTTTAATGGTTTGGTTGGCTGTTGGATACAGAATAAGGACAAGTCTGATTTTCTTAAATGGTAGGCAAAAACATACAGACTACATTCCACTGCTGAATTCCGATCTTCTTTCTTTTGGCTCTGATTTGAGGGGTGAAAAGTGGAAGTTTCAGCAAGACGGAGCTTCCATTCACACCGCGACTGGAGTCAAACATTGATTCCTAATAAATAATGGGGATATTTTATCAGGGCCAGACAAAAGTCCTGACCTTAATATAGTGGAAAATATCTGGGCACTGCTAGTTTGTCGAGTTTATGCTGATGAAAGGCAATTTGATTCGCTGACTTAGCTTCGAGAAACATGGAATGACTCGTGGAACAATTTTTCTCAAACGGAAGTTCAATCTCTATACAATTCACTTCCAAACAAAATATTTGAATTTATAAAGGCCAATAGGAAGAACATTCTTTATTAAAATCACTATTTTTACATTCATTATAATGGTGCCCTTCCATATTTTTACAAAGTTTCAAAAAGGAGAAACTATTTTTGTTCTCATTAATACTTTATGTTTGAATATCATAATTCTGATATTAAAATTGTATTTTTAAAATATTTGTAAAATGTTTCTAACAAAAAAGTTTTAGTAAAAATAAAATATTTTTCGGTTATTTTTACAAAATCAAATGTCCTTCCGCTTTTTTTACGCAGTGTATATATATATATATATATATATATATATATATATATATATATATATATATATATATATATATATATATATACATACATACATACATATATATATATATATATATATAGATATACATATATTATATATATATATATATATATATATATATATATATATATATACATATATATATATATATATATATATACATATATATATATATATATAGATATACATATATTATATATATATATATATATATATATATATATATATATATACATATATATATATATAGATAGATATACATATTATATATATATATATATATATATATATATATATATATATATATATATATATATATATATATATATATATATATATATATATATATATATATATATATATATTATATAATTATCTTTTTTAAATTAAAAGCGTGACTGCAGAGAGTCAATTGAATCCAATGTTCCGATGTCATACTTAATATTCCCTTCTTCCACTGGTAATCCATAGATGACAGTTCAAAAGGAGAAAAGAACACTACGTTTTCTTCTTGAAGCGAAAAGAGTTCCGTAGTGGAATATTACAAGGCTTAAATTAATGATATCGTAATATAAGGAAGTTTATAGAGTTCAAATCAGCACTGATTGTCTTAAAAATTAATTGCAAGCGCTGTAATCAAAATTTCAAAGTGGCGCATAACATTTATTTTATGTTTTCCAGAGACCAACATCCTCAAATAAGTTGCAATCCATTGACTGCAATTATTCTCCATTCAACTTCGGGCAAAATTATAAGGCTGGTAAACATAATGAGAGTTTTTTTTATATAGATATATATTTTTTCCTCTGGAGAAACCTAATTAGTATTCTAACACCTGGACAATAAATTGGTCTCTCTGAAAATTATATTTATTTCATATTATTTCTTAAGTTTGTAGTTTTCATGCAATTTTTCTGTTTCAAGAACGTTTTGATGAAGGATTCCGAAAAATGAATGTACTCAGGACTTCAAAAAGAGAGGGAGAAGCAAGATATTGTTGAACGCTAAATAAACCTGTTATCAACAGTCATTATTGATAAGGTCAATTCACCTTATGAACAATGTGTGCTGATAATGAGGATTTCATAAGCAAATTAAATAAAAATAAATCAGACCATCGGCTCTAATTGAATCCGAAACCTGCAAAGATAGATTATCCATTTATTCAATTTTTTTTAATCATTAAACTTTTCAAGTAATCATTTGAATCGAGCAATTTTAGATTGCTGTTTTAGAGCCTCATTTGAATTTGAAATATCTGAATTTTGACAAGATGGAATTCACCTTTAATTTTTATCTAATAAGGAAACTACTCTTGTCATGGAAGTTAAGTTATAAAGAATTTTAAAGTTTATTAAGAATTTTTTATAAGGAAATTAAATTTCTATTCTAAATCAAGACAAACTCAGAGTTTAGCACTTGATGGGAGAAATGTTTTGCATTACATTTTTTATGCTTTTAAACACGACTAAATGCTTTGAAAATAAGCTTTGTAAATGCACAGAAAAACGTTTCTGATTATGATTAAAAATAAGGCTTAATTAATGCGTTAAAAATCATTTTCGCTAAATAACGATATTTTTTGGCATTTTGAAATTAGAGTTTTTATGTAAATATACAAAATCATATTTATAATATTTTATCTTGAGTTTGTTTCTCCATTTTTCTTGTAAATGAAACAATTGAAAATTACAGCAAGTTTCAAAATCAGAACATTTAAAAATGAATAAGTATGTTGTTTTATTAAAAACTCTTACTAATTCCAATTATTTTTAAATAATCTCATTTTTAGTCATTTCTAATTCATGACATTTTTATTTTATAAATATTTTTTTATTATTATTTTATTATATTTTACATATTAGAATTACTTATTTCAATAGAAAAGCCATGGAATTTTGCGTGAAAGGAATTTAGATCATGAATATCATCGCAATGATCTCTTAAAAAACACCATGCATAAGGTGGTTTCTTATTTACGATGAAATATTGACAATATCATTTATAATAGTTGCTTTCCACTAAAATATTCGGTGAATTTCGACAAGAAAGAGTCTACTTCTTTCATTTAAACTTTCTGTACTAAATTCATAATTAACTTTTAAAAATACATTTGTAACATAATTATTTTTAACTTTTAAAATAAATCGAAGTAAGAGTAATTACTTTAATCAGTTAAAATAATTTCTGAATTTATTTATAATTTGATTTTTATACAACTAAGGAAAAATGATTGATTTATGGCAAAGGGTAGTACCAAATTTTATGTGAAAAGAAGAAAAATAACATGGAATTACATAAGTTCGTCATTTGGTCGGTTAATAAGGGAACATTTCGAAAGGGATTTTTAAAAAAGCAAACTATTTTCTATCGAAAATTTATTGCTATGAGATTAATTATCGTTTCGTTCTTTAGTTTTTCAGTTTTCATGCATCTTTAATTCATGGGAGTTAATCCTGTATAATCAAGTGCTTTTGTTTTATAAAGAAATAATTAATTTCAACTTCGGGACTTACCTCATACATTTCGGACAGAAATTGTTGTAGTTTCTTAGCATCTTTAAGAATATTCTTCCGTTGCAAGCAATTTTCTTGAAGTCTGTCTCGTCTTCTGCAAATTTCTTCACAATATGACTGGATGAGTTCAAAGTCATCGTGGTCTTTTAAGTCTTTAGTCATCATTTCGATTTCTCGTATCTTTTCAAAATTCGCTAAGCATGTCTCTTCAAAATTTTCGTGTTTTCTAATAAGTGCTTCTACGCTGGACATAGAATCCTGTTTGGAGGAAAGAAATGTACAATTTTGCGTTTTCTCTTTAAATCATTTGTATAAATTCAATCTACTATGAGTTTATTATGGAAAACTTTATTTCTGAGAAAATAGTTATGAGTCATACTATATCTAAAAAAGAAGAAGGAAAAAATTCAAATGAAAGAAGTTTCTAAAGCAAAACTATCAGCAGACTCTTAAGTTAGCTTGAAAAATTCCTCTCTTCTGATAATTTACTAAACTATTAATTGTAGAAACTATTGAATAAATGGAGGAATTGTGCACATTAAACGAAATTTGTTAGATTCTATGTAGGTTACGAAATATGAATCATTGTCACATTTTTAATTGACTTATTTTTAATTACATACAATTGTCACATTTTTAACATTGAACAAGCATGGTTGATGATAAGAGAATCATTCTTCTAAATGCGTATTTTTATTTTGAAATCACCCTTTTTATTATGTTTATTACCACAGCAATGATGCGTATAAGATAAACCCAAAACAAAGGTTGATATATTCATAATCCCAGATCACAGTATTTCTTTGAAACGCTTTCAGAGAACCGTATTTTAATGAGACAACTTGCGATTCAGGAATATATAAGACTTCTTTAGTGAATGAGAACCTTTGCTTTTCAAAAGGTACGTGTTTCCAGGATATACATAAGTCGACATGTACAGAGTGATTATGTTGCACAGAGCTGAGACTATATTAGGATCGAGTTATGACTATATTGGATCGAGCTAAGACTATATTGGGATCGAGCTAAGTCTACATTGGGATCATATCGATTGATAGGCGCATTTTAATGCTTAACTTTAAATGATTCTCGACAGCACCTGGAATGACGTTTCTCACCCTCGATCTTATGCCAAAACACTTACAACCTCTAACTGAGCCCCATTGCAGCTTCTAACTTTAAAAATCTCTTTTATATATTTTTGTGAATTTGATTGTTTACTTAAGATGCGATGACTAATACCTAGAATGCATTACACTTATTTCTGGTAATTTTTGCAGATTTGGGACTTTTACAAGCATTCATATAAATATTTTCTATTAAAGATAATCAGTTGTTCTTTTTTTAATTTAAAATGCTTTGGCCAATTTTCGTGACACATTACACTATTTTCGTGAGCGTTACTGATCAAAAATTAATTTCATATAATTAAAAAAAAATAGAGATTGCTTTAAAAATAGTGTTCGAATTATATTCGTTACTTTTGCATTTAAACATCTCTAAAAGTTTAGATACTAATATACGCATTAAAAGTACCCAGGTTTTAAATGTTCAATAATTAAAGAGATTATTTAAATATTTCTATATCTCAGGCCAACAGCCTACTCGAGTAGATAGAAGACTTTTGTATCTTGTAGCTACTCGCGTTCGGAATATTAAAGTAATTAATAACCTATATATTAAATAATTGAAGAGATATTATTAGACACTTCTTCTTACCCCAATGTCTTGATTTGCAAGGAATGCTTCCTTTGCTGAAAGCCAATTTTCAATTTGTTTTGTTTTTTCCAAGAAAAGCTGTGCATCAGTTGGACGAAAAAAAAAGTATGTATGTCAAATACATAAATCAAAAAGCAATAAAATTACTTAAGCAATAAACTATTTGTCACAATGACAAAATTATAATTTTTTTATCACATAACGTATAACACATCCGCGTTTCTAAAAAGCTTAGTAATTACCTGAAGATCTCTGCAGTGCAAAAGAGCTTTTTGTCTGTTACGCCAAGAAGAATCCAAGCTGCTACTGATTTGTTGCAAGGATTGAATACAATTTTCAATATCTCTGTGGAAAAGTTCTGGTAAGCGAAGTAATCTTTCACCTTTTTCCTGAAGGCCTTTGATTTCTTCTTGGCGCATAGATATTTGTGGCTGAAAAAAGACCAATTCATCATAGTACATAATTATTTTTATTAATTTACAGGAAATGCGTATATAAAATTAATGAATTGGAACCAAAATATTTACTAAAGTAAGCAATAGAGATATTGAATAGAAGAGCAGTGCACTGTGGTATTGCTTTCATTAAATTAGTTAAGGGCTCATTCTTACAGTTATACTTTGTAGTTATATACTTTTCTTCATGTGTACATAAGAGTCTGTAAGAAATATCTTAAAACTATAATTTTTACGAAAAAAATTTGCAAAACGATTCTTGTATTAAAAACAAGAAAAAAATCGATGTGGAATTAATTCATTTCACCCATAAATAAAATAAGCAAAATTTAAATACTGGCATTTTTATTCTGAATATTTTTATTATAAATTTCCTTATTTATTTATTTTCAATTAGAAAGGTAAAGGAATTTCCAAAATACTATTTTGCTATTAAGCAGTAAAGGTAGATTTATGAATCATATTAGAATGAACTTCGAATAAAATAAAGATATTATAGTTAAATCCACATATTTAGTATTCTAATAATTTATTAGTACCAATTTAAATATTATAGCTTATTCAAACAGTAAAATTATAATCCAAATATTTCAGCGTAATTTAATAGTTAATTAGAGCATATTGAAAGTAAATATATTCAAAATGATTAAGTAATTTTGTTATAGAAAAATAAAACATTGTTAAATAAAAATACTAGATGATAATTAGAAAGATAATTTGAATTTGTTTACTTGTATAATCAAAATGTTTACTTGCATAATCAAGTATGAAACAGTTAGTTCTTGAATTTTGGATAGTTATATATAAAATATATCTCAACCTGTAATTTACGGTTTTATGCCTACTATAATTTCAAAAGTTTAATCATATAATCTCTTGATTTCCTTTATCTTTTATCTTCTCTTATCTATTTGTTTTTTCTATTGTTTTCCGCAATGAGTTGCAATTCACCCGCAATTTTGATTCGCTTTGAATCCCTTTTTTTTATGTTTACAAATATGTAATTTAACTTTCCGGTTTCTTATCATATCCATTGCGAGGGCGCGATGCGTCATATTTTTTATAACCATGTGATTCAAATGTTTGAGTTTCTAGTTTTTTTGACAAATATCTGGTTATTAAATTCATATTCATTGTCATTTCATTATTTATTATATTTGCTTTAATTTCCTTATTTGATAATATTATAATCTTGTCATATTACTATTATTTCTATTAGTTTCATTTATAAATTTATATTAAAATACCATCAAATTCATTATTCTTATCAGAATTCAATGTTATTATATTCATTTACTTGTAAATCAAATTATTGATTAAGTATATTCATTAATTAAGTTTTAATTCTATTAATGTTTTTGTAGTGCGCAATTTAGTTTAATTTCTTTATGTGTAAAATTCAATAGTGCAGTGATCTTTTTCATTTATTATATAAAATCTAACGAGCATTTATATGTATTAATATACTCTACCTGCAATTTTTCTTATAAAAGAAAAAGAATTGATCAATTTTTAGATTCAAAAAAACAAGTTGCAAATTTCAGTGTGTTTATAATTTAGAATAATTGTTACATTTTGCACTTAAAAATAATATCTTAGATATAATATTGAATATAATTTACTGAATTATATTATTAAACATAATTTACTTATCACATGCAAGCTTTATTAAAAGCAATATTTAATTTTTCATAACACAATAACAAATCAAATTAAGTAAACAATCTCCAATTTTACTAGTACATCTTGTGATACACAAGAACATAGAGTAAATAATTTCTTTAAAAAATTTTAATTTAACACTAATTCTCTTTAATTAGTGGGTAATGACTCAAAGACAATTCCTTATCAATCTTTCGAAATAATTGATAGTATTGATAATTAATACTTTAATTAATTTAAATTTAATTGCATTTTCTCATTATCTGTTGAAATTCTTTGATTAAAGTTGGTTGATCCAATTAGTATATTATTACAGCTTTATTTCGTCATAAGTAATCATTTAGTAGCAGTCAAGTTATTTAACATCTTATTTAAATCCTGTTCTGAATAATAATAACTATATTTAACTAATAAGTTTTCGTAAATAGTTTGAAAGTTTCAATAACTGTTTAAGCATTCCTACTTCCTCGTATTTATGCAATCATGCATTAACTGTTTCTGTTTTAGAATGGCCATAATTATTAATCATTAATTTAGAGTCCCTTTAAAGAGTTAGGATTGTTTCATTAATGTTTAATTATTCAGAAAAAAATCAAAATTTTAGAGCTTGAATATAAATTATGTGCAGATATAAAGTATTTTAGTCGATTACATTTTTTATAGGTTAATCATTTATAAAACTTTAATTTACATCATTTTACTACATTTATAGGGAAAGTATGCTCTGCTTACTTGAATATCAGAGTGTGCTCTTAATAGTCTTTGAGCATCATTACTGTTTGAAGAAAGCTCACCAAATTCCATCTCTTCAATTATTTCATTAATCAGCCTTATCTGTAACATAAATTAGGTTATAATATTTTTAATTTATTTGCAATTTAGTTAATTGCACTTAGTGCTAATAATAGATGCATTAAAAAATAATGAAAATAAAATATAGTAAAATCAAAATTCATTATAGCCAGTTCTTATTTATGGCTCAAAAACCTGGACCATCACAAAATCGCAGGAAAATTAACTGGCTATCTTTGGAAAAAAGGTTTTGAGGAAAATTTTGGGTGCAGTGAACATCAATGGTACTTGAAGGCGCAAATTCCAAAGCGAATAATATAAGATGTATAGAGAGGCAGATATCATAAATTACATAAAAGTCAACCGAATAAAATTTGCCATGCACCTGTGCAAAATGAATCCTGACTCTTTAACATCAAGAGTTTTTCCCTCTACACCAGTCGACACCAGGGAGACCCAAACTTAGATGGATGGATTGTATTGAAGAGGATTTTAGAATTATAAATGTCAAAAATTGGAGGTTTATTTCAAAAGCAAGATCAGAATGGACGAAGATTTTGAAGAAAGCCTTGGCTCACAAGGAGCTGTCTTATCAATAAAGAAGAAATTCAGAATTTGTGATTTTAGTGTTGATGATAGATTCACTAAAAAAAACCATTATGAAAATAAGATTTAATAAAACCAGAATCTGCAGATTAATCTGGAAAAGCGTCAAATTCAATACTTTGCTTTAAATACTTATAAAACTATCACTCTTTTTTAAATTAGATAATTAATAAAAAGTTATACAAGTTTTTAAAACACGCAAATTCACACACACAGTGGCCAAAAATTTTGAAACACCTTGTCATGAAGAGCTCTTTCACTTCTAGCTCTGATCATAAATGTAGATGGATTTCTATCTCTGATTTTCTAACGAGGCCTGAAAAAATTATTGATACTGTTTCATAGGCATGTTGGATTTTGCTGATATAATAATATCTGTAAATTGAGTTAAGTTAGATGGAGACGTTTCCAAGCTATGAAGATGTCCTTTCGAAATGGCCCCACAAATTGTGGCACATTTGTGGCAAATGATTGAACACACATAGAAATAAGTTAATTAAGTTTGTTAGAAATGAATCTCTGATTAGCTATGGCATTTAGTGTTCTATATCTGTTGCATTCAGGGTTTCAACACTGAATGTTATTACCTTGATAGAAAGCTATTGTTTGATGCTTTATGTTATAAAGGAGAAATGCTTATCAGAACATTTCTGACTTTGACTGAGGTCAAGATAAAAAACTGAATATCAGAATTGTTGTTTATTATGCATTCCCAATGATATTAGGCTACATTTTGACCTCTGAATGTCTTTGTATCAGCATGGCTGTTCAAGTTGATCGAGATTTCATGGCTATCTGGTATTGGCTATCTTTTGGTAGAAAAAAACGTCGCCCTCAACTAGAAAAATCACTAAATTCTCAAGATCTGTTGTCAAATCTTTAAAAAGTATAAGCCTATAAAGCACAAATACTGATAATTTAAATGTGCTAATCATCTTAATAAAAAGGAAAAGAATTTGAAGCAGTGTTTTATCACGCGTAAACTATTCTTTCTAAAAAAAGTTTCTTTAGCTTAAAAATTTTTTAGTTTTTGATGAGATTCAGATTCTTTACAACAGTCAAACATTCATTCATAGGAGCTGTTTATTACATTCTAAGGATGAATTTGCATCGGTATTTCTTCCATGAATAAATTTATCTTAATTGCTACAGACAAGTTTCATCGCCAATAATTAATTTATTTCTGAAAATGAAAATACAACTTAAAATATTAATTATTATCTGGCTTTGAATAAAAAAATATCTCGTAAAATACACTGTATAGTTGGCAATTTCAGTGACAAACAAACAAACAAACAAAAAATCAATATAATTATATTTATTTTTCACCATATATTAATTTAATTTCTCTTTCAGATTAATAGAAGATTTGGAGAAATAAATATCTGGACTGCTCCTTATAAATTAGTAACATTTGTCAACAATCACAATTAATACTCTAAGCTAACTGAAAATAAGATACGTGAGTATCCTGGTCATCGCTTTACCGTTTCGTAGCTTTAAATTTTATTTGTAGTGGGAATATTTTCAGTGGTTCAAAAAATTAGTGCTTCGGCATAAACAAGCTGAACCATATAACTAATATATTTCATTCTTTTTACTAATTTCAATGAATTTTTTACAGTTTTGTACATTTATGATGTGAGGAATTTTAAATAAATATTTTAGCTGATTCAGTGAAAACGAAAAAAAATTTACCCAGAATAATTTTCATTCCTACCAAATGATAATGCAGCGAAGCTCCTGGCCTGTCATCTGTCGATACTTAAATGCTTAAATATTTTACTCTGCTAAAATGAAACAAAATTCCGAAAACTAATCTTAAATACAGTATGTCGCTATATAAATTTTTAATAAACGGAATTTCAGCGGAAAAAGTACTTATATGACAGTAAAGTTTCTTGCATAATTAAAAAAAAATCTATGTCTATCTGAACTCTCTTTCATAAACTGCATCATCTTATTGTCATATTGAGTTCTTGCTTCCATGTGTCCCCTCTAGTCCTGCAGGAAATCTCGCCGCTGCTGCGAGAGAATGTCCCTGGGAGAAGTGAACCAAGCACGTCGGAAGTGTATATTCCTGGTAAAGTTACCCATTGTGTGAAGTTCACTAGATTTTGCCCAGCTAATGGCTGGGGGCGTTAGAGATAAGTTAGTTTTCTTCTTTTTTTACTCCAGTCCCCTTCCTTTTTGACAAAAGTAGCTGCCCCATTTCCTCTATCTATAATTATGTCACATTTTCAAAATGGATCTTTTTACAAGCCCATTCAATTTTAGTGTCAGATTTTTTTAGACTGACAAGTTAGATTTTCTTAGAAAGATCTAATTTAATGTTACTGAACTCGGAGATATGCAACAACCACAACAAATTCTATGAGATTGTTTCATAATCACTCTTAATATAAAGTAAGATGTAAATACACGCATGAAATTTATTTTAAGAGAAAATATTGAAACTTATTTTAGATCAAATTCAAAACAAAATCGCAAGGTTTCGTACTTGGTTTCGTATGTCACACTCGTACTTCGAAAATGTTTTTAATTGGGACGAAACGCATGATAATCATCTCTCTCTCTCACACACATGCATATATGGTTGAAAACTAAAAATGATCATATTCTCTGAACCTATTTTATTATTAAAAAATTACAGAAAGAGTATACTTACAAAATCGTTGACATCTTTCATATATTTTAAGCATGTGTATGCTGAATCAATGTATTGTTTCCTGAAAGCAAACAAACAAAAAAAATGTCATCAGTTTTTTCAAGTTCACTATGGATCAAATTGAGAGTATTGATAGTTAAAACGGTATTTTTTATTAGAATTATTAAATGTTAATTTATGAAACCAAATGTAGATAAGAATATAAAAAAGAAAGATAAAATTATTATTTACTTCTTACTAAACAAATAAAGTGATTCAATGACATTGAAGCAAATAATCATAAACTATGTAAAACAATGATGTGATTACAGCTTACTGTTCAAAAGGATATGAGTTCAATTCTAACTTAACGAATCTGGAATGATAGATTTAAAAAGTACCAACTTCGCAAGGAAATTACAGAGAGAGAGTTGTGTGTTTCATGTTTTTATAAATACTCAAAAGTATACATACTTTTCCTTAAGTTCCTGCTCCAGAGAATGCCACTCTCTGTTAACATGGTTCATTTTATCATTTATTTTTCCTGCTGATAACTCATGTTTGTCACATAAAATTCTTGCTTCTTGCTCTTGTTCCTTAAATTTATAAATTATAGGATTAAAAAATGCTGAAAGTTATTAAAATTACTACTCATGTAGGCTATAAGGCTGAAATCTGCAAGAATTATTAAACAATTACTGCAATAAGTATTTAGTTTAACTTGTTACATAATTATATTAAGGTATTATGTTAAAATAAAGTTCAATTAGTACCTAGTGATCTAAGTATCTCAAAAATAATTTGGTTATTAATTAAGACAGTTATGATGCTTATAGTTCCTTGAAACAGCTAACAATTAAAATAATTATATAATATAATACTAAATCTTAGCCAAGGTATATTTCTTTTAGTATTTAAATGGAACTTTCTTTCTTTAAAATTATATAGAAAATCATATAAAAATTATAAAATAATAACTTTTATGATACTTCTTATTCTAAGAAGTTAAAGTGTTTGTGTATATAATTTAGCAATTACTTAACTTATTACTCAAAAATTTTAAAGCATTCATAAAAATTTTTTTTATATAATAATGTATGAGGCTCAGGTTATTTCTTTTTTACATCATTTAAAGGAAACATTGTTGAGTTAAAAGACATCGATACTGAAGTCATAATTATAAAGATTTAATTTTCATATGATATCCAATATTCCAAGAAGTTAGGGTCTAAAAAATAAGCTAGCATTTAAT
Source organism: Latrodectus elegans (assembly GCA_030067965.1). Taxonomy (NCBI): domain Eukaryota; kingdom Metazoa; phylum Arthropoda; class Arachnida; order Araneae; family Theridiidae; genus Latrodectus; species Latrodectus elegans. Next base: position 54,520,913 of record CM057817.1, read on the forward strand.
GAACAAAAAAATGAACTTTTTTTCATTTTTTAATTATTTAAATATTTATAAATGTAATAAAAGTATATCCTCATATTATTTCTTTTACATCATTTAAAGGAACAATTTTCAAGTTCAACTTCAAAAATTATATATGAAGGTATAAATTATATATTAAAAAAATTTTGAGTTATTAATATTGATAGATAAAAGAAAAACCCTTTTTATTACCTTAATTTTGCTTTCAAGAACAGTTAAATCCAGTTCTGTCAGTTCTATTTTTCTCTGCATAAGATGCACACTATTAAGTTCAGAAACATCTTCTCTTGCTGAAAGCACTAAAGTCTGAAAAAATGTTACTCTATTAAAATTCAGTTAAAAATATTTTTGTTACGTTACAAAATTTAAAAAAAAAATCGGCTTTTCTGTTTATATCTTCAAAAAAGTATACAAAAATGTTAGGAATAAAAGCATATTTGAATAAAAGGTATTCGAAATTGCTTAACAGATTAAAAGCTTTTCTATTATTTTTGAAAAATTATTGCGATGGGTAAAGAAATCATTACGATGATAGGTTACCAATGCCAAAAAACACAGCCAAATATACAAATATTGCTGATACTTTTTTGTTATCAAAAATTCTCCAAAAGCAATTAACCACCCAATATAATTAGATGTTGAGGAGGAACTTAAATATTTTACATTATGGATACTTTTTGATAACAATAGTTATAATTCTAATTTGCGCCATTTATATTTCTTTATTTATAAATTTTCCATTTGATGTATCAAAGTTTATTTTGCGACATTGGATATCATTTTGGTATACTACGTATTTTATTCAGGATAAAATCTAAAAATAAAAATAAAATTTAGAATTCAATTCGTATAACTTTTGACACAAATTTAGAATTGTATTTAAGTGTATAGTTACATCTATTGTTCATTTTCGAGCATACCTTCTAAAATTTGTCTTTATTTATAATATTTTTAATCAATTCCTAATATGTTTGTTGTGTTTATATATGTCGTTTTTGTGATTTTAAAATACTGCCATTTTTTCTTAATTATAGTTGCTATATTATTTACAAAGGGCCAACTTACGACCATTAGGATTGCTAACCAAATTCATATATAACGGAATTCTAGGCTTGTAAGAAAAAATCAAATGTTACCATCATGAATTTGATGTTCACATCTACCAATACTAACATAATTTTAAATTGCTATTTAAGAATGAGCGCGGAAATCAACGCGAAAAATATTTGGATCATGGTGTTGTGAAGTACTTGAAAATAAGAAAAATTTACTTTCCATTTGGGGAAGATTACTACTATATAAATTCAAGAAAATGTGAAAGCAATAAAATTATTTGCTGATTGCTTTGAAGAAACAAATCCACTTCATTTGCTTTAAAATCTGTCATTTGTTTGTATAGAAATTACTGTAATGATGAATAATTTTTGAATAACCTTTTATTAACATGAAATACAGAAAGGCTCATACTTCGCTTAGTAAATTTTTAATAATTCTTTCGATATCACAAGAGAAATTTTTAATAATATTTGCATTAAATTATTTTTGCATTATATTTAGAACTTTGATTATATTTGTATATATATATATATATATATCCATATATATACAAATTTTGTGTATACTATATTTATACATAAAAATAAATTAAGGATTCTCGAAAAAATGAGTAAAAAAATAGTAATATGTCATTTCACCAAATGACGTGCATAATTATGGATGATATTGAATAATTATTTGTTCATTTGGTGATTGTAAGATTTTCATGGTGTCCAGGATTGCTTTTATAATACACAGTTTGGAATGATTAAATATCCCTTTTATTGTATGCCAAACGTTTTATGGGTTAAGGATAGGAAAACAATTTTCTCTCTGTGAGAAGTAAATAAAAATTTTAAATTAAGTATGTAAATTACAGTTACTTAGAATTTTCAATCTCTGTGTGTACACGTGTGTAAATTAAAAAAAATAAAAGCAATAAAAAATCATCAGAAATTTTTAATAAAATAAGTGAAAAATAAAATAACTAAAAATTCTTGAATCGAAATTTTACAAAGATATTTATTTATTATAAAAACCTAGGAAACTGGCAGCCACGCCATTATATATCTCTAAACTTCCAATATATTTCTGAACTTTACAGTTTAAAAGTACAAGCACAGAGCGCGAATGAAGATCAGCAGCGCCAAAAATGCAATGAATCCGCAAAAATGACTGAAAGGAGAATCACAAAGTCCAAGCCAGTTCAAGTACGCGGTCAAACAGTCATGGCTTTTAGTGAGGTGGAAAAGCTCCCCAGCTGCACATGTAGAAAAATCTGGGATCAACTGCGTATTCTAAAGCACTGAGGAACATGGCTTACAAGCAGAGTCACGCAGCGCCCTCTGCTTTTTATCCTGGAAGCAAATATTCCTTTTTTTTTTTTTTATCAGGAATTTGAATGAAATGAGAGACTTTTCAAAATTTTCTGGAGGGCCCTTGACCCTTTTTTGCACAAAAGTCGGTAGACTTGTTTTCAAGAATCCCGCGATTTTTTTTTAAATTAAAGAAAACGTTACTGAGATGAACCCTTTCGATCGGAAACAAATTAAAACAATTATAGTCATACATTTATGCATATTACTGTGCAGTATTAATATACTGGTTTCTAAAAATGTAAGCCCTGACTTACTTTTTCTCGAATTCTCTCAATGGTGTCATCAACATCTTTAATAAAAGAATGTATTTGAGCTGCATCGATCAACTTTCTTCTGTACAACATAATTTCTTCTTGCAATTTGTTCCACCTATACAAGAATAGTTTATAATAAAAAGAAAAATTAAAACAAATATTTCATGAAACAAATACATTTTGAATCTTTTAACTTATGATTATTTCGTTTTTATAGAAACAAGTAATTATACACTATCAGGTATGATATTGCCGCTGAAATATCATCTCATTTACACCATTATAGAAATTATTTTCTATTCCTACTTCTAAGCTCAATAAAAACTGATTTTATATAACAAGTGTTGCACCAATAAGAATTCATAACTTATTCTTCATTTTATGTTTATACTATTACATTTAAAATAAAATTTTTATATTGAATTCAAAATAACTATTAAATCCACACGTTTTATCAAAGTTTTCTGCATAATAGAAGAAGTCTTTCATTTAGTACCTTTCCACAATTCTCTCGTATCGAACAAAAACTCCTTTGTGATCTTCATTTCTTGACAATTTTGTCGCCAGTTTCTTCATGGTTTGAAGAGAATCCTTATCTAATTTTGTATCCTAAAAATTAAAAAAAAAAACTATACGTTAACGGAAATAAAAAAATAATAACTACCGAACTGTCTCTTGAAACCAAATACTTTCAATTACTACACATCTTTAAAATAATTTAATATTAAAATTAATGTACTGTATTAAACATACCTTTCTATAACTATCTTCGCATTTCGCACATAGAAATTATGCTGAAATTTCAGATATTTACAATATATTTATCACAATTTTGTGATGCGCAGGAATTTTAAAAATAATCATAAATTGTAAAGCAATACTCATCTGTTTTTTATAACTAATACATGCATACTCCTTGCAAAATATTTGTAAGCATTTTATATCAAACACATCAATATATTATAGCAAAACCTTTGATACGTTCCTCTAAAATGTTCGGTATTGGCTATTCCTCGGACCTCTCATAAAAAGCATAATTAAGTAAGAATGATTTAAATAGTATGATTGAAAACAATTTATATTCTGCTTCCATCAAATGATCTCATGGTACTTAAAAGGAGTTAATATCCATTATTCCTCATTTCCTTTATACGTCTATTCTATTGCCTAATATTTATCTCATACTTAATTAAAGGCATTTATTTTTAGATGGAAGCATTTCAAATGCTTCAGAAAATACAGGTGGTTTCCGACTTCACCGTACAGAATGTACTTTATGAAATAACTTATTCAAATACTCTTAATCGTTCTGGTGCCCCTAACTTCACAACTTCCAACAGTCAATATATCGTAAACCCGGTATCTAATGTTAGGAAGTACTTGCTTTTGTGAAATTTTGTATTTCAAAATTTTTTCTGTGATATCGATACAAGTGTTTTATATTAAATATGGCGTCAGCACAGGAGCCTGATATATTCCAACCAAACATGTTAAAGGGTACTTGTGTCAAGAGTTTTAGAGACTTATTTTTAACAGTAAGCATAATTAAGTAAGAATGATTTAAATAGTATGATTGAAAACAATTTATATTCTGAATCTGTTAAAAGTTGACACTTAAAATGTCAATGTGATTATTAAAGCTTTTTTTTTTTTTTTTTGTTAAAATTCCCCTTTTTTTCAACGCAATAAAAAATTAAAACAGAGCTTATTCAATTTGATTTGTGTATACTTTTTTCTTAAATTTCAATATTTTCTTATGATAATAGTAATATCAAAATATATTTTGGAAATGTGAATTATAAAATATTCTAAGTAATTTTTTGTTAATTTAATTATGAAGTAAATGATAATTTTTCTTCACAATGTTAGTTATGAATATTTTATGTAATTAAAAGAAATAACAATACTGACAATTCTTACCATTATTTCCTGTAATATTAAATTGAATAGTATTAACTAAAGAGAGAGAGGAAAGGAAAGAGAGAGAGAGAGAGAGAAAACTAAGCATTTTAAACAATTAATGATATAAATATATGCAGTGATTTCTCCTAAAACACAAACATACCTCAGGGTTCTTCAAACATCTCTCTTAGCTTGGGAAACACAGTAATACTTACTTATGTACGATATTTTTTTTCAAATCTAAACTAATGGTTTTGTGTTCCTGTGGATATAGAATAATTAACAGTTCGGAACTATTATAAATATTGATGTGAATGAGAAGTATGTAATTCTCTACACGCGTTTAACACTTTAATGGATTATACATTACTACTCATTAATTATTTGAATAGTTAATCTTTTGTGTAAAAATAAAATCTTATTTTGAGAGAACATTTCTTTGCTCTGATATTATGAACAATTTTTCAGATGTTTCCAGATTTCAACATTTTTACAATCGTTTGCATAAATTAAATATATTGAATGCCTCAATTTTAAAAAATTATGAAAATTTATGAGAATTTTCATAAAAATAACTCTTAAAAATAAGATTCACATAGTACTGAAAAACAATGTTACTTTGCAGGTTGGCTTATCACTAACTGTACACCGATTAGTCAGTTTAAAATATTAAAAATCAAATGCAGCTGAGAATCAAATGCTTTAGAATTTGCAATAACTTAAGTTTAATAAATTGATTCTTTTTCCTTGATGTTTAGTTTGTTTGTCGCTTACCAGTCACTCTCTGCACACGAAGGGTAGTTTAACGAAGACCTACAATCTAAAGTGTACTTCGGAGTACTACAAACATCCATGCACAGGTGCGGGTCGAAATAATGAACTATTGAAACGAGAGTGAAAGCCCTAACTATTAAGCTAACAGATCAATGACTTCCCAATGAATTTACAACGAAAGTTACAGTGTCGTAAATTATTTGAAGAAAATATTATCCGGAAGAGCTTATTAATGTAAAGGACTACTTTAAATCTTAACCTTTTAAATTAAGAAGTAAACATTTTTAAGTTCAGAATTAAATGCTCAAGATTGATTCAAAATGAAAAATAAATTCTTTGATAATAATAAATTATTAAGTGATATTCTTACCGAATTAACATCATCTAATTTCGATTGGAGAGCCATACAATGCTCATAGTCTTTACCAGTTTCATTTGCTTGAATCATCAGTTCCTAACATCAAAAATCAACATATTAATTAATTTATTAGTTTAAAAAAACATCAAATCATGAAACATGTTAGTTTTATGATTCCAATATTGTTTTATATATTCAATTAAAAACCTAATTTAGCAAGATTTAGAGATCAAATTCCGTAAAAGCTCCTATAGCAAAATTATATGTAATTGAAAATGAAAGTTAAAGCACATAATAATCGTTTTCTCTTCTTCATTTCTTCTAAATTACGTTAACTGTAATTACTGAAATTTCTTTTAGTTAATTAGCATTTAATATTCAAAGTAAATAAAGGAAAATATGATACATTTCAATGCCTACTTTTAATTTTCATAGAATTTTAAACATCTTAATGTAAATTAATTACACAGGGTAGAAGCTCAAATAATCAAACTGCGTTTGTAGTTAAATGATACGAAAAACATAATCATTTTCTGCATGTAGTGTCATATTTCTGATAATACTCTATTAAATTTTAAATATGAATCAACAAAATTAAATTTTTGGCTAACCTTTTCTTTTATCCATGCTTCCGCTTTCTCAAAAGATTCATGTATGGAAAGCATGTCCCGTGCTTCCAATAAATCTCGACTTAGTTGAGCTGAATTCTCTTTTACTTCCTCCCAATCTTCTAGAATCAAGTGTAGCCGTGTTTTAGCTTCCTCATCAGCATTAAACTCTTTACTTTGCTGAAAAAAGGAAATATTCTTTAGTTATTTTATTATAAATACTAATTAAAGACAAGTTGCATGTAAACTTTTATCAAAAACAATGCGGAAACAGAATATAAAATGTTTGCTATAAATTCGTGTGATTATTATATCTGTGAATACATTGTTAAGGCTTCTTTTGTATTGAAATGTCTTAACAATGCAAACACACATCTAAATTGAAAACTTCAGATTCATTTTGTTGTGATTATTAATACTAATTCAAATAAAGTTGTATGTAAACTATTATTTTAACAAAAGAGGAGCAGAATATAAATCTTTGTGACCATCTTATCTTGTATATTACATAAATGAATATCTTGTTAAAATTTCTTTCGTATCGAATGTCTTTTCTTTGGGTTCTTCCTTCTTTTTCAAGAGCGTACTTATATTATGAAACAGTCCGTAAATATTATCATTTAAAAATATGTATTTATAAAAATTTTGCTCTATTTTCAAAGTACTACGTTATCTTATACCTGTTCAAGCACAATTGAAACTTACCTGAATAATGCTGTTGATGAAAGGTTCGTGGGCCTCTAATTCAGCTTGAACCGCTTGCTGTTTTTGCAGACATTTGATTTTTTCTTCGTCACTGAGTTGATTATAATTTTTAAGAACATGGCGTAATTTGTTCTTTTTTTCTTGGATCCAAGCTTCTGCCTAAAATATTAATTGCAAAATAGTTATGCACTAATAAACATGAAAATTTTTTTAATTTTTAAGTAAAATAAACAAGATATTTTTACTCCTATTTTCAATACGATTTACTAATTTAAGAAAATTGTAATATATTTGAATAGCTCGTAACAATGATAATTTTGACTGAACACAACATTTTTTAAGACTATTGTTATCCATAGCACTAACATAAATACATAAGTTCCAGATTATAAATTATTACACACTGCAAAACCAAGGAGTAGATTTAAAAATTGAGAGAAAATTCTTATGCATGTTGTTTCATTAATATAAATAAGCGATTTCCATCTAAAAAGAAAATGATTTGTTGCTGAAAATTTCTCAAATAAAATAAGGCTTCCAGAGAACCGTTACGCCACTTCACAAAATCAGGATTCAAAGTATTCAATAAAGGCCGTAATAAAATCTATTCAAATTCTAAGGCATATACCACAGAAAATGCAAAGGAAATTTTAAATCTTCTGGTTTAAGCAACTTTTTGAAATTTTAACTAAGGAAATATTTAAAGAACATGCTAGTCATTTGAGACCATTAATTTATAACGAGAATTTCTGTGACATTCTTACAAAAGTGACAAATCATTGCTTTACTGGAAATATTGCTCTCGAGCGTCGTATGATAGGATGTGAATAAATGTTCTGACTGCATCTCTTTGCTACAGTTCTCCTTGAATCATTATTAGAGATGATTGAAAATCAACATCAATATACATAGATGAGGCAAAGTATGCCATGAAATCAAATAGACTAAAGTTTTGGATGTAAAGTTTCAAATGAGTGTCGTCAATATTTCAACTAAATCTGAAATCCTCGTTCCAGGAAATTGAACGGCTATTAAACTCTGCTGAGAGACAGTTGAGTTAGTGCTTAATCGTGTTTCTAAAGATACTTAATCTTTTTAGAGAGTATTTTTCAGTACGTTTCTTTGTACCTTTGAGGACATTGATCTAGAATAACATTTGCTTTGATTTTCGATAGCATATCACATTAATTTTGATAGATTCCAAGATTGTGTAAGCCTATGTTATTGTTACTTGTATTACTTCTCACGGGGCAATACTCTCAAAAATCGTTTTGGAGTGACGTAATTCTTAGCTTTATTTGTAAAAGGTATTATAAAATCCTTGAAAAAGTTTAGAACATTGCATGATTAACGTAGTCTTAAGATATAATCTTTAACCAATAATTGATCATAAATCTTTCGGCTGAATTAAATGTCTATTTTTTAAACTGTTTAACATCAGAAATGCCTTATCAGAGGATCAGAATGCTGACACTGCATTATACATTGCATACTATATTAGCACTGAAAGCTACGTAATAAAGTTCTAAAACAATTCACAAAATTTACATTCTCAAAAAAGAACTTGTGAAATTAATTTTTCCATTATTAAATTTTAAAGTTCTTTTATTTGTTCATTTGTTATGAAATTTTAATCAATTGATTAAAATCCATAATTAAAAAAGGCATAAGAATTTTCTGTTTTTGATACTTTTGTTACTGCAATTTTAATGTTGAGTAGTGCACATAGAGGGCAGAAATTCAGATAGGAGTCATCAGGTGGAAGGACTATAGATTAGTAGTCCTGAATGTGGAACCACTATAGATAGTGTAGCAAACAATATTTAGTCATTAAAAATCTGAAAAATATTTATGAAGAAAATGAGGTTCAATCGGCAAAGAGAATGATAAATAGAAGGAACATTTGCTTAATATATGATACATAAAGACCGCGCAAGATATCGCCCTGTTATATCTGTATGATGGGGAAAAGAAACTACGTTTACTCAAGTCACATACTTCTCTGAAGAAGATAAAAGAGATCAAGCATTGATCAGGAAACATTTTATTTTTCAGGTGTAACAATTTGATTTACAAACATCATGTTTAATCACAGGAATGAGGAAATGCATCTGATTTATAGAACAGAATGTGACAAAGGAAGTCTGCCATAACGGATAAACTAAGAGCAATACGCAAGAAGGCGTTATTCGCAATACACCAGCGAAGATCCTTCAAATATGGAAACCAGAATCGGTCCATGTGGCAAAGTTTGACGTTGAACAACATTGCGCTCTTCGCTCACATGAAATCAAAACGGCATTTAATACAATTGTTAGGCACTTTTCTATCGATTTTGTATGAACAGATGCAGCTGGATATAAGACACAACGAAGTTGTGTTCTCTAGCTGTGCATTCTAAAAAAGATGCACACTTTTCAACTGCAGAAGATACAACTCTCCTCTGACAATATTTTTTCTACTTTTTTGCTTTAAATCAGCCATTCAGATAAACATTTTCTGAGATACCATGTTCAATGGAATTTTTAAACTCCTTTTGCTATTAACTTTTAATTTGTCTTGGTATTTCAGATGAACACTCTGTAGTAATTGAATAAAAATTTAATTTAAGAAGGTACAAATATAAAAAGTTAATTGTAAAATATTTAAAACTAAAAAAGCACTTTAATAAACAGATACATAACAAAATAAAAACAACCAACATAATAAAATCTGTATACAACATCTTTAACCAAATCCAAAAATCAAATATATATATATATATATATATATATATATATATATATATATATATATATATATATATATATATATATATATATATTCTTTGCACAAACTTACTTTTGAAATCTTACAACTTTTAATATAAAAAATGTATTTAATATGAAACATATAATTTTACTATGCTAAAATCTTTTTAAAAGAAAAATAATGTACAAGCTCAATTCCAAAACTAGATAACAATAAATAAATTAAAAAAATGTTTGTCTTAATAACGTGTTAATTCAGGACATATAAATTACATATTTTATAATCCTTATATTTTACCTCAATTGTATCTCTCTTAAACCTAGCATGTTGCAGTGCTTCCGACAGAGATTTGCATCGTTCGGTGCTGAAATTTAATAGCCGCTGACGTCTAGAATAATTAAAAAAATCTTATCAACGTATAATCAAATATTATATGATACTCAAACACATTTCATGCATTTTATGTAGATATATCTCTCTCATAAAATGAGTAAATACGCAAGATTTATATATTCTTAGGAAGACGACAGGTTTTTAAGTATTTGTTTTATGATTAGACATTAAATGATATTAGTTAGACATTAAATATATAAAGTGGAATTGATGGAAATTTTTGTAGTGTGGCACTTAACGAGAGTGCCACACAAGTCCCGAAAACGCCCCAGTTACTCAATAGCTTCACGCCTCTTCCTGTTAAGTGAAGCATCATTTGCCTTTACTTAGTTGCTAGAGCTCCATGGGTTGTGTCCACGTCAATCTGTAATGTTCAAATTTGTTCCTCTGGTGTGGCGTGGATGTGGAGAGGAGGGAGACAGCTCAAGTGTGACCTTGTCACCTGACAGGAATTCAGATTTATGAGGTGCATCATGATGGGCTAGTATTCAAAACCCGTTAACACTAAGGTAGAGTCCAAGGTACGCTGCATTTCTACATATCTGTCTATGTAGCCCCGAAGAGAGTTAAAACTTCGCAATTTAGAAGCAGGAACCAAGCAGAAGAACTCCAAATTTGTAATAATTATAATTCTGAATCTGAAATAATTATAAACTAGGACCCTCATGATTTTTCTTTAAATATCACTTATTTTTCAACGTACACTGTAATAAAGGAAACATTTCTATACCTATGTATATTCGCATTTTTGCGAAATACTACATTTTGGTAAACAGTCCTAAATTTAATCAAAATAATTTTCATCATTTAAGACTAGAAATTTTATTGTCTTAATTTTTTGTATAAAAGTTGAATTTATTACAATATTTTCAAACAGAAATTTAATATTACCTTTCAGTTAATTCGTCCATTTTCTTTTCAATTTTTGAAGACTCTTCTCCTCCCTGCCTCAAAAGATCTTCTCCCTGCTGCTTCCAGTTCCGGAACTTTTAAAGTAAAAATTTCATAACTAAATCATTCAAAAATATTGTCCCATGTATTTAATCTCAAAGCATGAAATGATAACTCTGAAGGTATAATACAACATTTAATTCACTTTTGAAAGAAATGGTAAATGTTCATTTTTAGCAGAAAATAATTATATTCAATTAAATACTCGTATATGTGAATGACTGCTACTAAATTAACAGAAAGTACGTATAGAAATTTATATATAATTTAGATTAGATATCGATTTGATAATTTCTATACACCACTCTTAATTTTTCTGATATGTTAATATTTTGATATACAGATAAATATAGATAAATTGTTAAATTGATTTAATAAGGTATCAGTGGTAAATATATTTAAAAATACTATCTTTTTGATAAGAACAGTGTTTCTTTTTGATGTAGAAAACATGATTCAAATCATATGGCTGAAAATATTTGTCGTATTAATTTTACTTTTATAAAGTTAAACTTTCTCGTGTGTGTGTATATATATATATATATATATATATATATATATATATAGTGTGTGTGTGTGTGTGTGGATTTTACAATTCCATGTTTTTATATATTTTGCTAAATTTTAGGTTTTAAAGTTTCTTCTTTTAGATATTATTAATAATTTTTATTTTTTTCATTGATCACGCTATGTGAAATGTTAAAGATGATAAATTTTCTAATGTGTTCATGTTTACCTATCAAGGTCTACGCATTTTAAAAATATCACTTTTCAAAAATAAACGTTATGAAAATATATAAAAAAATTCATTCCAAAGTAATTCGCTTCAGTATAAGAAAAGAGACAAAGATATAAATTTTAGGCAATGTTTCCATAATTAATATAATAAATTTTATTTTTGCCAAAAGATAATTTTTAGGTCAATTCTTATTATAGTGACAATTTAAAAAATATATAAAAGACTTTACATTGTGTCACTAACAAAAAATATGTCGGTAAAAATTCATGTATAATTCATAGTTATTATATATATTTAATACTTAACGTTTTCAAATGATATATAGAATCATTCGAGAAATGTGTACTCAAGTTGTTTCAATTTTTTAATTGTTAAATTATACTTCATTTTATTTTTAAGTTAACTATTATTGTTTAATTTTATGTAATTTAATTATTTAGTATGAATGAATCATAAATTGAATAATATTTTCTATTATAAGCATAAAAACAATGAAAATATTACATGATCATAAATTTATTATTATAGTACAAAAATAATTTAATATTTTTTTACTGTAAATATAACTCTCTCTCTCTCTTATACACAATATATATGTATATATATTATACGTCTATTACATATAAATTTCTTTTATACAGTATTAAATATTTTATTTTTTATTTTAATTGCATGTATTTTTATTAAGTTTAACTTATTCTTTGTTCACAATGTTTGGATGAAGCTGAATTCATTGCATTTGTAACCATTATTGACCGACGTTTCTATAAACCATTTGTTTTTTTTAAATTTTTTTAATAATTATGTGTTTTGTGTGTAATAATTAATTCAAAGTAAAGATTTAAAAAGTCGTATCTTAATTCGATGTAAAAAAAAAACCTCAATTACCTTTTCTTCTTGAATTTCCATTGACTTTTGAAATTCTAAGTGTTTCTTTAAGGCATTTGAAATGTCTTCCACCGTTTCTTTTGTTTCACTGCCACATAACAGAACCTAAGGAAAGGGAATTATTAATAATTACGGTTATTTCTTTTATTTATGAAATTCAGATTACTACGTTTCGGAAGAGATTTGCGATTCGTCATTCTTACTTCTCTTTGAGTGCATGCAGCTTGAATTTGTTTGGCCTCATTGAAAAACAGAATAACATTTTTCTTCCGTTGCACAAACTCTGTTCTTCTGTTATAGGATTCTCTAACTCTCGAGCTGATTTCTGATAAAGATTTTAGCTTTTCTTCTATCTAATATAATTTATAAATTATAATTTATTAAAATAAGGAATACATTTTTCAGAAGGTGTAAGAAGAGTTTGCCAAAAATAGTTAAAAAATTATTAAATAAAAAATGCAATTTAATGAAATTTAATATGAATTTGGATAAGTTTAATGTTTAATAAACATTAAGAAATAAATTCCCCAAAATATGTAATAAAAATAATTAAACTAAGATTAAAGAAGCGTGAAATTTGTGCAAATGACCGCATAGTTGTTAACATATAGTTTAGGAAAATTTTGACTATCATTTTAAATTATTTTAAATGATAGTCAACATTTTCCTAAACTATATGTAACTTATGCTGTATTTTCTTTCTTCCAAAAAATACTTCTTGAATAACGAGAAATACGATATAATCAAACTGCAGGAAGTTAGGTTTCAATAAATTATTTTGCAATACAGTTTTTTTATGCCTTTTAAAAATTACTAATTTTCTATGACTTGTACAAAATCTTCAAAGTAGGGTTGGATGAAAAAGATAATTATTGCATTAAAATATAGGAATTCATTTTAAACAAATTCCTACTTATTTTTATAAAATATTATAAAATGAAGATGCAGACACTATAATAGGCATTTATATGAAATAAACTTCTCTTTGAAAAACTCAACAGCCAATAGTTTTGGATTCTAAATTTACCGTAATAAAAACTATCTTTGAATTAATTATACACTTAAATACGTTAGATACAAGGATGGTCTAAAATAATGGAAAGGTCATTCTGAAAACCGAGACTTCTAACAACATTATTGCTTCATAGCCTCAAAGATGTGTGAGTCAGTATGTATTGTTCATCATTGCTCGGCTCATTTCATTTCAAATGAAACTAAAATGTGAACGACCTGTTAGACGACAGATAATTAGGGCATCGGCGCAGCTGTTAAGATTATCAATCGGCACTATATCGAAAGCTAGGATAGCATATAAAGAGCATGAGAAAAAAAGATCTAAGAACCAGAACTGTTGAAGGAAAATCAGCGTCACTCTGAAAGGAAGATGAACATTTGTAAGCGCCAGAAAAAAGTCTACGCTTGCAGCAGAAACTACTGAATTGAATGAGTATCTGCAGAACCCAATATTGACCCATCCAATTCGAAGGGAATTCCATAAGCAAAATAATTTTAGCAGAGCTTCGATTTCAGAACCCTGAGACAGATGTAAATCAGAAACGGTAAATACACCGGTGCAAGGATTAAAAAACACGTTCCGTGGATAAATGGAAATAAGTCTTGTTTTTGGATGAATCCAATTTCACCTATTCCCCACTAAGAGACGGGCTTACGTGCGGTGAACTCCAACAACAATTTACAATCCAGACTGTCTCCTTCCCGTAAAGCAGAAGAATGGTTCCGTAATCTTCTGGAGTTGGTCACCTAATCATCTTACATCGACAGCTTACTGGCATTGATTATGTCAACGTTTTGTGTCAGACCAGGTGAATTCTACGACATAGACATTATTTCCGTCTGCAAATTGCACCTTTCAAAATGATAATTCCTCAGTTCACAGGAATCAAACTATTCCCTCATGATTTCAGCAAAATGAGAACTCAGTTGAACACCTTCCCTGACCTACCTAACCACCAAACTCAACATAATATAGCCTCTGTGGTTTGTTTTTGATGAAAGAGTGAGATCCCGCAATCCTCCTCTTACGTTTCCCCATGTTTCTGCATGAGAAATGGTACAATATCCCACGTACCATCATATTAAACTTGTACACGTTATTTCAAGGAGAATTTAAAAAGTTTCAACAGCTAAAGTTGTTTGCGCACTATATTGAGAGTAAAACACTTCTTTTGTATTGGTTTCTCATTATTTCAATACATTACGTAATAAAATATGTAGAAAAATAAACAATTCCAATTCTTAAATTTTATTGGAAAAGTTCTAAATACACACATTTGTATAGTGTTATTATTACATCAATTTATTTAACATATTATATAATATTCAATTCATAATAATTACATTTAATTAATAAAATATACATAAATTTTTCTATTGTAAAATGTATACAAAAAATGAACTAAAATTATATTCAATTAAACTACTCTAGTAATGTTCTCGACTTTTAAACCAAAGTTTGATGTAATGCACTAAAATTTCGAATTAAGCTGCAAAATTTTCCTTTAAATAATATACAATAGGAAAATTTAATTCAAAGTATTTTAATTGCAGGAAAGTATCTCGAAAAAATTTTCATCCACAAATTTCCAAAAATAAGAAAAAATTTTTAAAAAAAAGTCAAAACAAGAAAAAAATTATTTTAGAGATTTTTTACTTATTAAAATTAATGCGGAGATCAGTTTTTTATTTCAGTTATTCCTTAAGGAACTAAAACTAGCCTGGCGTAACAAAATAATTTAATTAGTTCTGGATATATTCATGTAAGCCACTTAACAAAGAATATAGAAAAGAATAAGTTATTAAAAGAAAAGAACTTGACAAGTGGCGGATAGAATTATTAGAGTAAATTATTTATGTTGTGGAGTACTGAATGAATACCTGTAGTATTTGTCAGTGAAAAAAAAATTTCATTCACAAGATTTTGTAAGGCCGCAGTAGTCTGGTTGGTTAAAGCGTTGTGCTTATTACCGGAAGGTAGTGAGTTCGAATCCTATCCGACCAAAGAACCGACATGTTCACTAAAGGTGGTTGGGGGTCCTTAAAACTGGGCGTGGTCGCACTGCCCTCCAAGTGAAATGATACCTCTGAGGGTGGCGGGCCAAGTATTGGCGGTCTTCTTATTGGTCCCTGCTTCAAAATCACGAATATCTATCTAACCAGTAGAGCCCAACTCACAAGGCTAGATACAGGGAAGCATGCTGGTGCAACAACAAGATTTTGTAGAACATAACCAATCAATAACGGAACGGAGAAAGAGAAACGGAGAAAGTTTAAAGTGGCGTGGTCAAATGAGTCACTTTTAGAGAAAGAATAGTTTTGATCTTTTTAAATTGTCGTGACAAAACCAAACAACTTACATATTATAGTTAAAGTTTTTCAATTATAATAATTTCCTTGGCTCGAAAAATTGGATATTTTAATTACATGGCACCATTTAAAAATATACCTTCAGATCAAATCATTCAAGTTTTACATCTTAAATGATTTAATATTCATCTAATTAAACCCTTCAAGAAGTAAAGCAATGATTAAGAATAATTCATAATCCTTCCTATGATTCGATACCATGTAGCTGATATCTAGATTGAAATATTTCACTTCAACCGTCATAATTTAAGTCTATCGTGAAACATTTAAATAATCTACGCATAAAGTCTTCAACATAAATTTTCTACGTATTAACAAGTCGCAAGGCAAGAAATTAAAAGCACACTCTCCGACAGATATACATGTAGAAAGCATATATCAAAGAATTCATCATCCGTTTTCGACAGTGAATGGAATCGAACCTGGAAACTTTCAATCCGTAGAACATTGTTTTACTAATACATTTCATTGATAAGTAAAATAAATTTTTTATCATTGACATCAATACGCCACAAAACTTATAATTACTTAAAATGTCTGAGTAGTGTTTGAAAATTGGTGTGATGTAGGAGAAAAAAAGCTTTTAAACTATTAGAAAACTGAAAAAAGTCACGATGATATAACGCAAATTTTTCGGAAAGAAAATTCGAAAATTAAATCGATTTTATGAGTTAAGGCCTAAGATTTTAGAGAAAATTAAATTGATACAGCAATAAAATCATCCCATTAAACTTCATAGAGCAACTAAATACAGCAGGAAAATGATTTCATAAAGTTATGGCAATTTTTAAAATCTTTTAGTCTGGGTGCCCATGGATTTTAAATAAATGATGTTTATAATCTCCATTGTTATTTTACATAACTAAGAATTATAAAAGTTTTGTTTTTATTTTTCATGTGTGTGTGGGTGCGTTTGTGATTTTAAAATAATATAAGATTACGCTAGATTTTAGTATATTAACATGCCCTTATTTACTTGTTAAACATACTTTTAAAGAACTTATGTGAGCGAATAAATAAAATAGAATTTATGAATAAACACGAATATTTTGATTTTATTCAAAATTTATCAATACCTTTAGTCTGCGTTATCTGAATACTATAGACAAATGCATTAAATTTGCATTTCGCACATTTTTTTGAACTTAATTTCAATTTTTAGATTTATAAATTCCTTTTATTTTTGAATATCTAATTCTGAAATATTTATTAATCCTACTAGTAAAAATATATTCCATTTTAAAATATTCCAATATACAATTGTAATATAGAGTAAAAAAATTAGTAGTTAATACTACAATAGTTTTTCGGTATATTCTGATTATGGTTAAAATATTTTATGTAATATCCTTGAAAATAGAAAATATTTTTTTAAAATTTAAGGTTTATTTTATGCAAATTTATAATGGATCTTCTGGCATTAAGAAAAGATTTAAACGAAACGGAATAGATAAAAGTATTCTAATAATTAGGTTTAAAACAATAGTTAAGCTTAAATATCAGTTTGACAGACTTCTATTCAATTTGAAAGTGTTTAATTAAATATGTTAGATAAAAAATATTCATAACAGTTTTAACAGTTTCGAATGTATACATATCTCAGAAACGTTTTACCTGTGGTTGAAAGATATCAGAAGCTTGTAGTGATTTCCCTTCCTCTATCAGTTCTTCATATCGTCCCAATCGGGCTTCGATCTCATCCCCCAAGAGCTTGTGCTCATTTTCCAAATGTTGCACATCTCTTGTAGCTGTTTCTGAATCTAAGTCCAGGCAAATTGTTTTCGACCAAACTTCTTCCTCTCGAACCTAAGACAAAGTAATCACACAAAAAGAGATAAAGATAATTCTAATGAAATTGCATCACAAAAACTAAATAATTACAGACGGGATCAGATATTAAGATGATCTAAATTCATTAGTTATATCATCCAAGTACGAAAATCGCGTATATTAAAAATAAATTAAATACATTTCAACTTTATACGCAATGCATATTATATGACACAACGTAATGGACAACCAAACAATCAAAAAATTTTGTTTTGCTGAATAACAGAGATCGTGTATATTGACATTCCTGTATTTCCCTTGAGTGTGGCCTATATTCCAATGTCATGAAGAAAAAAACACAGAAAACTCTCAAGCACCCACGTGATTGTTCTGCATCCAGAAAGCAGAAACACAAAACCCATCTTCCATGTTCAATAGTATTTGAAAGACCTTCCATTCCAAAAAGAGCAGGCTTGACTTTAGATCACGGTTAGCCCCAATAAACATTACTAAAAACTATTTAAGTAATATTAGTTATTTGTGTTTATTTTGAAGAATAATGAGTCAAAGTGACAATTAAATAATTAGTGTTTAAGCTATGAACTCAACAGTTCATGAATACAATTTTTGTGTCCGGCGTGGATATCTATAATGAATTGGAATGCACTTTAAACTGTAAGTCCTGATTTAATTATCTGGGAAGCTAAAAGTGAATCTGGTAGACGAATGATTAATGCTGAAACCTAACAACAACTTATGGGATCGAATCCTACTTGAAAGTTCGATACTTACAGTGGTTCGGAACCTACGTTATATAAACTGCAGATCCCTGTCTAATTAGCCCTTAAATGCAAAAAATGACCGTTGAATGATAAACCAACAAACGTGGATAACATAATTATAAAACTATAAACAAACGTAGGTTACGTGAGCAAGAGTACATGGTCGAAGGCAACTACATAATTATCGGGGTAGAAGAATACGGGTTATTATAACTCTAAATACTCCAAATGTTTTTGAGTGTGAAATTTCATCAGAAAATTTTGGCGAAAATTTGGCGGTTGTTAAAATAAATAAAAAGTTTTTGGAATATTTCGAACTCCTAATTGTTAGACTTTCTGTCCCTTGCTTCAAATGTGTCACTGAGTTTGGTGCCTGTTAGTTCTATAAATTATCCTAGTTAGGGTTTCACGTCTTTAAAAGTTTGCTGTAATGAATTTAAAATCCAAATAAAAATCAACAAAACTAAAATAATCTCCACATCTATTTTTAGAAATTTTGAACTATCTAAAATAAGAAAAAGAATGAAAGACTTTAATTTTATATAATGTGACAGTTTTTCTTTACTTAATATAAGGCTAATCTGTAAAAATTTGTAATTCCATTTAGATTATTACGATTTCATTTTTTATGCAAATTTAAAACAAGAAATTTTTTTCTTTATAATATTATTGTTAAATCTGAAATATGTTATACTATTTTTTGTGCTATTAAATCCCTATACAATATTTTTTAAAATGACAAGTACTTTTTGAATTATTATTACCAAAAACTAAACATATGTTCTCACTATATGCATTTTCCCCATCATTTTATAAGTTGTGAAACACTTTTAAAATCTTACATAATGTGTTATTATCCCAAATTTTTACTAAGGAATCAATTCTGTTGGTTTTTCCATGAAATTTAAGGAATTAAAAATAATGTTTCAGAATTTCAATCTCAATATTATGTCAATTTTACATTATTTTTATAATTAAAAGCTCTAATTACTCTTATTTATAAAATATTTCTCTACAAACAAGTATTTAACTGTTATTAATGTATGAGTTTAATTGACTAAGTTCAGTGATATTCAATGTAAACAAAGTTAATAATTTATTTATTCAAATTACGTAGGCATTCCTCTTACGATAATTACGTTGTTCGGCATTATAAGAGTGTTTATTACTTTTTTTATATTTTTAAATCTGTAAAGCAATTATATTTTTGTTAAGATTTGATCAGATGTAAAGCAAATATTTTACTGTTAAGATTTTTTTAGAATTTGGAAATACTTTGGGAAATGGAAAAATTATAAATCTTTTGGAAAGTAGCATTTTATATAAATAACTGAATAATTTCATAAATAACTCTACACCCTCATTAACAAAGAACTATTTTCATTTATTACTAAAGAGTGAGGTAAAATGCAAAATGAACCCAAATCACGAATACTCAACAATTTAAAATTTTCTCTTTTAATAGATATGACGCGATGATATATTTTGAAATTTACTTCGCCCTCTCTCTCTTTCTCTCTCTCTCCATATTTCTTAAAGTTATTGCTGTTTATAATATATTTTTGACTTTGCTTAATCATTAAGTCTTCCACATTCTTGGAACTAAATACCTCAATGGAAAAAGTGGGGCTTAAAAAATAAATTATTATTAATACTTACAGCATTATAATAGTTTTTCTTAAAGCAAATCCTGAATAATGTTTTGTCAGCATTTAAACTATCTACCACAGAAATTGAATAATAGTTATGATTCTGTTACAAATATACTTAGCTATATTTTGCTTTTTATATTACATGTTGATAAAATTTAAAAATTTACTGAAGTGGATAATTAATAATTATTTTATTACTTCCAACTATAGGAAAATTTATTTCCCTACCTACTATAGGAAAACTAACTAATAAAGTTATACATTAATGTTATAATTTTCGCCCCATATTTGAATGAATTGCATTATTTATACATCTTATTGAATTAAAAACTTAAATCACTTAGACACACATTTATTTACAAACGGAAATTTATTATGAAAAAATTTAATGCACACAACCTACTATATTATTATAATCAATTAATTTTAATATGGTTTAAACATCAATTGTGCAAAATTTCAGTTGTTTTCTCCTTACATGAATTTTAACACTTATGAATAGAAATATATTCAAACATAATCAAAAGGAAAAAACAAAGACATTGACAAATGCCCCAAAATTGTGAATGAAATCGGCCTAATTATGATCTTTTGTTTTCTGTTATCTCATATTTAAATTACTTGAAAGTATAACGTACAACAATGTAGTAAATAATCACGGTTCTTTCATTAAAAATAAAGATTTTTACGAAAACGTTTTGTACTCATAGTTTAATTAAAATTTTAATTTAATAATGAGAATTGTAATCAGTTTTATTTAGGTTTAATTCTCAGTTTTGGAACATTCAGGAGAATTTCCATTATTTAGATTTACAGAATAAATACTTTTTAAGGGAATATAGGTAATCCATAGAAACTCTCGAAATAAATATTCAATTTATTTTATCACATTTCATAGAAACAAGCATCTCAGTTATCATATTTGTATGTTTCCGCTTAGTTTACCTTTATATAAATGGGAGTAGAAAAGCACACATACTATTTAAATTTACAAATCATAATTATGCATTTATTAACCGTTCAGAATTACATTTTTTCTTATTCGCACCAACAATGACTTTGTTTAAGATATTTTGTTACAAAATTTGTATAAAATACATAGCATAA
Organism: Latrodectus elegans; assembly: GCA_030067965.1. Classification (NCBI taxonomy): domain Eukaryota; kingdom Metazoa; phylum Arthropoda; class Arachnida; order Araneae; family Theridiidae; genus Latrodectus; species Latrodectus elegans. The sequence goes on from CM057817.1 coordinate 54,542,363, forward strand.
TTTGTAAATTTTAATTTTAAAAATAAAGAATATATTAAAAATTCCTAAGTTTAAGTAACATTTGAAAAAAGGACTAGCAAAATAAAAATGATTTTTATGACTGTTGAAGCAAGTGTTAGATATACTTAGAATCATAACAATAGAAAATATTATATATATATATATATATATATATATATATATATATATATATATATATATATATATATATATATATATAAATATATATATATATATATATATATATATATATATATATATATATATATATATATATATATATATATATATATATATATATATATATATATATATATATATATATATATATATATATATATATATATATATATATATATATATATATATATATATATATATATATATATATATATATATATATATATATATATATATATATATATATATATCCTAACTATATTTTATAGAAGATGACTAACAGTAAGCACAAAATAATTTAGATAAATTAAAAATTTGACAAAAAATTAAATTCAAGAGTTCACAAAAGTTAACATATTTTTTGAATGAAAACAAAAATTAAACATAGTGGTATCACAATGAAATTTCATAATTTTTAATGGTCTGGAGAAAATTTCTTCCCTCTCCAGATCAAAGTCAAAATTGAGGGAGTGGATCCTTTGGTGGTGCCATCTATCGGAGGAGTTTAAAACAAGGTCGTACTTTTACCTTCTTGGTGCTCTGGTTAAGCGAAAGACGCCCCCTACCGACTTAAATTTGCATATCCAATTGCATTGGGAGCTTGGCTTGTCCAGTAATAACATCCATAATATTTTATATTATAACGAATTAATATTTTTGTAAGAATTTTAAACACCCATAATTTACATTTTGGAGCAGAAAAGTTTAAGAAAAGTTTATTTACTTATTGAATGGCGTATTACTTTTGCGAAACATTTAACTACTTTACAATTATTTCTATAGACAATATGTTAAGGTAGAAAATTTGAATAAGCTTTTACTGCTAACACTTCTTTGTAAAAACTATCTTGATATGTTTTAATTGCAAAAAAAAAGAATTTAAATAAATAAATTAGGAAGAAATTTTTTTAACAAAATTGTTAAATTATTAGAAAAATATTGGCTTAAAAATTCTCTAGCTTTTTAGGTTATCTCAAAGTTATTTGTGAGAATTTTTAATGGATATCTTTCATTAGAATCACTTTATTATCTTCTGTGGTTGCTACTAAATATAATTAATTAGTTTATAAATTTTAATGATGGTTGAATCATTCATTGCATACCTTTTACAGTTACTAAGTTATCACTGCTAAATATAATACCAGTTGACTTTTTTTCAACTGAATAACTTACAATGGTAGTTGATATAACCTAAATACTGTGATAATTAATAACACGGTATTTAAGTTATATAATTATTATTTTAGAATACACAATAAATACTTTTAGTTATAACTTACAAGTGTAAGTGTTTAAAAAGAATAAGAAGTAATTATACTTTAACAAGTTGTGTAAATTTCAGTTATTTTATAGATCAAAACAAATATAATAAATTCCTGATAATTCAAAAATTTTATCAGTAAAAATATAATATAATTTTTATTTACAAAATTTATTAGATTATCCTATTTATAAGTAGTTAACACTATAACTTTAAAAGTTCTTAACAATCACAATTAATTAATTCTAATGTAAGAAAAAAAATAAGAGAGAAAGAAGAAAAAATGGTGTGAAAATAGCATGCGTTAACTGAATAAAATTTAAATGAATATTGAAATTTTACATTGATAAAGTAACTTAATTTAATTATTTTTAAGTCTATATTATAACTTGAATATAAATTTTATGATGTAAAACCCCTTCATACTCTTAAAATAGCAAGTTAAAAAGATTATTAAGCATTTTCAAATTTTGAATTTTTTCTATAAAAATAATAAAATTCTCAATTCGAATTTTCTTTAAGTTTTTTACCCAACAGCTAAATTTAGAGTTTGGCGAGAGTCAGCCAAATCTAGCTCGGTGCTTACTGAAATCGTAGGAGAAAGGCAGTCAGCACTCTTTAACCAAGAAAATTAAAGTGTTCTCTTCGTCCACGACTCCCAAAAGCAATATAATGAAACTCCAAACGTAAAAATGTTATTTACACGTGATACTTTATACATTGCATATATATATATATATATATATACATTGCATATATATATATATATATATATATATATATATATATATATATATATATATATATATATATATATAACTATTTAGTAAACAGCAACTTACTAAGGCCAGGAATTTGTGGACTTGTTGAGCATCTATAAGTTGAGTCTTCCTCGCAGATACTTTCTGCTGAAGAAGATTCCAATTCTCAATGACAAGAGCTAGCTGCATTTGTATGTGCTCTTCATTTCCTCCAGGATACGTTTCTTGTAAACGTTGGCTGTCTGTAAGAAGGATATGAACCTGAAAAAAAACATATTTTATAATTTCTGATCATTTTTGATTAATATCAGTGGAGAAACAAAAAACTAATAAATATCACTAATTAAATCGAAAGAAAATCTTCTGAAAACAATTAAAAAATGTAGCTCAGTATTTCTTAGCAGTAGAATTACTAAAATATTTTAATATTATTATATATTTTTTTAAAAGTGTAATTCGTTCATAAACTGTGAATAAGAACAATGGTAATGGTAAATATTCCTAAGAACTGAAATCTTTTAATAAATGATATTAGATAAATTTTAAGATTTAATTATAAGAGTTATATTAATAAAATTTCTATCTGCAAAGTTACAAATATTTTATTTATATAAAAAAGAGTTTAAATAATGCTATGAAATGCTATTTAAAAAAAGATTATTAATGTTTCTACTGAAATATATATGTGTGTGTGTATATGTGTGTGTGAGTGCGCGTTCGTGCGTGCATGTGCAAAAAATATAGCTTACAATTGATCAATTTTATAACTTAAAAGTTTATAAAATTAACAATATTCCATTTTATGCTATATTACAATTAATTATTGCTGTATAACAATAAAATAATTTTTAACAACGATTTCTCTCGTTAAACATCAAATGTTAAACGAGAGATATATCCAACCTACCTGTGCTTCAATTCCTAAGAGCTCATTTTCAATTTTATCATGCTTTTTGATTAAATCTTGTACTTGATTAAGGTTATTCCCGAGATCTTGAGGTATTATTCTGTAGTGACTGTGAATACGAGATAAAATATCCGTAACGTCTCGATGATAACGATGGATTTCAGCAGCAGCTTCCATTTTGAACGATCTTGCTTCGATGCTTTCGACAAGTTCTGACCATTTTGCACTGAAATAAAGCAATTTATTTTAAAGAATACTCAAATATTGGTTGAGAGTATGTGTTTCAATATGATGAATATCTATTATCTGTATCAAAAATTTTATATCTATATTGAATTAAATATACTTTCTTCATCATATTTACCACCAAACAAACGTTACTTTTTCAGTCAAATAATAACAAACGTTACTTTTTCACTAAATAATTGTAAAGTAGTTTTATAATTTACTTAATAATAAGAATTTAGATGATTTATGAAGCAATTAATAATCAGTTGAAGAGCTATAAAAATGTATATTCGTTTTCTTTATTTTCAAATGTAAAAATTCATTCTATTAAGAATTAATATCAATGTGAACTATATTTTTTTTAAAAAAAAATCCATCGTTATTTTCTAAATGTATTACCAATAAAAATTTCCCTTATTCAAAGATGCTCCACTTCTAAAACTTTTTCATCTTATTTTATAAAATGTAAGGAAATCGAGAGAGGAGGAATTAATTATTTTATATATAATAATCGCGTATTTTACATTATTTTATATATAATAATCGCGCACACAATAGCATATGAAGCAATATAGAACAATAAATCTTTGGCAAAAGAGAGAACAGTTTATTTTTTTTAATTTTTTGCGTAGATCAAAAAGGAGTTTTTTATACAACTAATTGCTCTAAAAATAAATTCAAGATCCATTTACCCAACGTAATTTTTTTCAGATTTTCAGGATAAAAGATAACAGGATAAAAGATGACCTCTATTTTCTTGTAAAAATAAATAAGTAATGTCAACAATTACAAATTAACTTTATTAAATTGTGTGACTTTTCTTATTTTGTTTTCTCTTTTCTTATCTTAAATTTAGTATATTTTATATACCAGTTTTTTATATATTTTATATATCATATTTTATATACCATTTGGTCACTACTACTAGCAAATGTTAAGACTTCTACATATGGAAAACTATTATCAGTCCTTACGTACTTTTGAACAATCTAATTCATTATTCCTTATAACAGTGAAGTGGGGATAAATATAGAAATCATACAATAAACATCAAGAGGAATAAAACTTGCCACAATATAAAGTATTGCAAAACGCTTTTAGTTGATATATATTACAAAAACGTTTATAAAAGTGAGAAGTCAACTAGGACAAAAAGTTAAAAATGCACTGGAAAAAATTATTTGATAGCATGATTACAACGAAATTTGTTATATTCATATTAAAATACAACAAGAGAAATACAAGAAAGTAAAGTAGCTTAGAATAAAATTTACTTGCTTCACACCTGCTCAATGTAATTTATTGTCAGAAATTACAAGAAATATTCAGAAGTGCAACCACAAAAATGAGTAATTAACAGCAGTAGAAGCGAAAGGATTGTCAGACCATATCAAGGTTTGTTTGTATCTATACAATCACTTTTTGTATTCAAAAATTAACTTCACCGGAACATTCAGTTTAATGTGGATTTCGAACCTGAACTGACAATCATACCTAAGTTAGCAGTCGTAGTCTTTTCCCCTGTGCCTAGCCAAGAGTTGATCTTTACCTGTTAGGTGGAAACAGATCGAGAGGAATCTGGGTGAGTCAAATTATGTTCTAGGGTCATTCTCATTCTTTCTGCTGCCAAATACCAGCTATTAGAATTTTTCATCTCTTCAAGGTAATATATTGTATACACACAATATTTATTGTGTAAAAAGCTTAAGTAGAAAAGTCAGATTCTGCACGTGAAAAGTCTTTTTTTACTATATATATGAAAACATACCATTAAAAAAGCCTTTGCATTCTACAAATTAATTAATGGTTTTCTTTTATTCATGGTTTATCTTTTTCAATAGTTATGAGAATGTTTCAATTAATTGTTTATGAAATTATGTCATTTGATTTTGGCTTAAGACATTCACATAATTTGTTAAAATTATAAAATATTTCAATATCTTAAAATGGCATTTGTATGCATCTGATTTATTTGATATGAAATGGAAACTTGTTCTGATTGAATAAATTGGAATTTCATTCCATTAGAACTAAAATGGAATTGATACTTACCTTCCAGAACCAGAAATAAAATGGTATTTATATTCACCTTAAATGTTCTAAGCTTATCTTCACGTCTTCAACAAAATAACAGTTAGAATTTATTAATCTTTTAGCAAACTCTTCATACTGCAAGAAACGCTTCGATCCACTTTCTACCCTAGCTTTGAAAAATTCGAAGTTCTGGTGCAAAATCTACAACAAACAAAGAGCATGAGTATTTCAACTAAATACTTCTTTTATAGGATATCAAGAATATTTATTTTAATTTACCAGAACGTGCTCGTAATCTTCTCCGTAGTCTTCGGATGTGGCTTCTGTCATCTGTTCATCAATCCATTCTTTCAATTCTTCTGTTTCATTCTCAAACTCATATCGACTTTTAGATTCAAGTAATTTTTGTCGCTTTACTGTGCATAACTTTTGAAGATTTTTCATTTCTTGGTTAATAACTTCCTAAAATAAATAATTCAAAGGGTCTAACTGAGGAGGCACTAGTTACATTCAAAGAATTCTTTCAGAATATTTGGTGTACTAAGCATTTTATTCGCTGTAGTAAACTATTGCATATTTTCACTTAAAAGTTCAGTCACTTGAAATATTTTATTTCATTTGAAGCAAAAGTTTAGTGTACCATATTAAGTTTTCACAAAGTATTATTTCTACCCTTTCAGGGATAAATTTGTAGTATTTCTTACATGTAAATAAACACTTACAAAAAGAAACTTCAAGGAAAATCCAATAATATCATTGTTCTTAACTAAACTAGTTTGCTGATTTTTGTTTTTTAAAAGAAGTAATTTGAAAGCTTATGGTAAAGCATTTTTAATATTTAAAGAAAAACCGAATCAAAAAATCGTATGCAACATTTACATGTCCTCAAAACTTACGATATGTCAACATGCTTATGGTATAAACCATCTTAATACATAATTAAATTTTATTTTGCACATTGGGCAACATATTTGTATGCTTTTAGGTGAACAAATAATTAAATATTTATGTTTTTTTATAAACAGTCAAGCAATAACTTTAATATAAATGCATTTCCAAAATTCTAAAAGATATTCATCCAATGTATGATACGATTATGCTAAATGTTGAAAAAAAATTTTTTCCTAATAAATCTTGATTTTAAGAATTTGTTTTTAAAAATTCTATTAATATAACGGTTCAAATTTTTAATTAACTTCTTATTTATAATGCCGTGTAATTTATCGAATTTATAATACATACTTCTTTTTAATTATTTTATAAATCTAATATACGTTTCTATAAAAAGATTATATATATTATATATATATATCTTGATTATCTGGCATACATTTCATAAAAAAAACTTGGAAAAATAGTTCTTATAAAAATATTTTTATAGCAAGGTATACGTACAGTTTGATATAAGTATTGTGAAACACAGAAATTTTGTTCTGTTCATTTTTTTTTCTAATTTTCGTATCAGAGCTTTAATCTCAAAATGTTTTTAACAGTTTTTTTTATTAATTGATAGGTAGAATTTATTAATCAAATTTACGACAAACTGAAAATAATTTAGCTTAACACGTTGCTTAAAATTATATTAATATATTTCGAAAGTAGAAAACTACACAAAGTTACTCATTTTAAAACATTTATTGAGGATTTATATCCACGTTTTTCTTTCACAGAACTGCTTTAAGTAAATCTATTGAGCTTAAGTAAATCTCATTTTATAAAACTGATTTAAGTTTATAATTTTTTTAATTAGTTATACTCTAATTAGGTGTTTACTGTTGTCTTTTATTAATCATTCAATTAATACTCAAATTTACAAAACTTTTGGGATTCTGCTTATATTGAATACACAGACAAACATTGCAAAGATAAAAACATTTTAATGCATTATACATTCCTACCATTTTGTTTTTTATGATTTTAGAATCTGGATGATTTGCTTCGATTAATATTTCGGCTTGGCTACCAAGTTCTTCTACCAAGCCCTTATAGGAATCAATTTCCAATTCCAAAGCCTGTGATATAAAAAGAAAAAAAAGACAAAACATGAAGTTGAAATCTGTGCAACGGTTGATACAAAATGATTTTGTATCAACCGTTACAAAAATTTGTAAATTATTATAGTGATTAGAATTAAATACATTTTTTAAAAGTATTTTTATTAAAACTCAGCGAAAATTATAGCACGATTATTTTGATGTGGTTTTAAAGGAAATTTATAAATGTTTAATTTTTCATTATTTAAATACTACTCTTTTTTTTCATATTGTATAAGATAAATTTTAATTATAAAATCGCATATTAAAAAACTGACTAATACTAGAACTAAACTTATGAAACTAGAAAATTTAATTAAATAGTTTGTGTGCATACAAGTATATTATATGTAATTAAAGCCCATTATTGTATATTCATATTTATGAATTCCCATTGGTTGGTTTAGTTTATTGCAATACGTTTTCAGCTGCCTAATTACTGCCTATCGAAGACATTGGAAACGGACGACCGCTTTGTAATATTTGTTAAATGGCAATGTTTGCACTTAATCTGACGTTCTCCTTTTTAAGTCCAGTCGATGGGACATTAAATTCTAGAGAACTTTAAAAGTGCATTATCTTATTCAACATGATGTTTTCGCGAATGGATTAAATACCAAACTCACTACCTTTCAAGTATTAAGGTAGCACATTTCCCTATTTGGCTACTGTGACACTAATAAGTCCTTTGAAAGTTCAAATATTTGGACTCTTATGTTACTGTAGGTATTTGATTAAACTACTTCAATTATACATAAATATTCATTCATTATGCATAGTGATAGAATGAAAAAAATATACATATTTTTATTTTTTAAGATTTTTTAAATCTATTTTTCAAAAGCTCACAAATATTAAAAAAAATCTTAATTTTATTTGTAAATATATACTGAATTAAAAATGATGTAGTAGTAAACTCTAATAACGTAACAAGTTAGCTTTTTTCTCTACAGAATTCAACAATTTGACATGATATTGACTCAATTAACCATCAAAGTTCTCTTGAAGAAATTGTCAACTCCATAGTGTTAATAGGTTTCAATAGCAGCAAAAATATTAGGTTTGTAAGGTTTTTTAAGTGAATTAGATTTTCTATCATGTCCTACGTATATTTTGATCTGGTAACAGGACATATAGTCTCCTCCTTGAAAGCGCTATTGTAGTTTGAATATATAAAATCAATGATTGTTGCAATTAGTTTCCGAGTAACTGAACATAGAAAGTTCTAGTTAATGTTCAGTTTAATCAAATCACCCAGTCTATAATGAATAAAAATGGCACTTACGGTTATTATGGGTATCCCAACAGAACGCACGCATCTTTATTAACAACTTGAATCTCTGATTTCTCTAAAATCATACTCAACCATCAGCTTTTACAAGCTAGAATATAATTTCCTTCAAATATGTTCATGTGTTCAGCAGAAGAGCCTTAATCGATGATCATTTGCTAATAAATCCATATTTCTACAACCTTATACTACCAACGTCAAATTTCGCTGCATTATTCTCACAGACACACCTATGTCACAAATCTCAAGTTAGTTGTTGCTGTCATTTTAGACGCAATATTTCTTCTCTGTTAAACCTGACTTCTTAAAGAAGACCTAGAAGGATTCAGTTACAAAATAGTTATGGTTTTCTTTGTTATTTGCCGTGAGATTAAAGTTACATACGAAGAAGATTCTAGTAAATCACTTAAGCGAAGATGAAAAGAGTATTTAAGTGATAAATAACATTTTTCATAAGTGCAATTAATTACAATGAAAACTTAAGAACGATTTTTACCAAACCTATTACAACAAGGCATTAGCCATTATATATTTCTTGAGCAACCTGAGCCGAACTGGCTGTTGATATCTTAGGTTTATGGCCTTAAATTCAATGATTTGCTGGTTCGCGATTCTCACCACGAGTATAAATGGTTGTAATAGATTGGGAGTTATTTTAAACTGTGAATCCCGTTTGAATTAACTTTCATGTGTGAAAAGTGACCTTAAAACGACTCATAAACCATACAACCAAATAACTCAAAATGCAAGTATGATTTATGTATTTATATACTACTAAATCGCAATTGTGTTGGCACCTCAGCGAAATTATAAGTTACATATGTGTATGTGTGTAATGTATATAAAATGCAACATATATAAACATATATATATATATATATACATATATATATATATATATATATATATATATATATATATATATATATATATATATATATATATATATATACATATAACAGTACATCACCTTATGTTTGGTTAGAAGCTTTATGACAGCATCTTCGTCTTTACCATAGTCAGCATTATTAAGATTTTCCAGTTTCTCAGCGATCCAAGTATCAATTTCACTTGCTTCACAGTAAAACTAATTAAAATTTTAAGTATATATTAAAATAATGAATCATTGCAATTGATTAAGTTTTGAAATACATAAATAAAACAATTAGGTATATAGAAGTTTTATTTAACTTTACTTGTAATCTACATTTTTGTAAGAACCCACCGATTGAGCTTTCAATGTGGTAACAGCTTTCTCTTTTTCGGCATTAAATTCATTTAACAACTGAGTCCACTGGTTTTTCATTAGAATACACGGCTGAGTCACGTCTACTGGACATTCATCCTCTGTTACAAGTAATAAAACTTTTTCCTGAAGACCTTCAATTACACCTTTGTGGCTTTCAATTGCAACTTCCAGATTCTGAAACGAAAGAGTTATTCTAATAGTATTTTCAAAGCTGTCTTATTTCATTGAAAGTAAAATGTTCAGCTTACATCAATTTTCTTCATGAATTTTTGAGCGTCTAAAAGGTTTCGACAAATTGGAGATGAAGACACAGATAACATTTGTTCTGATATCCACACAAGTTCTCTGTCTACATCAGACTTAAACTGGTAGAATTTTAAGCAAGTTTCAAGTTTCTGTCTTCTGTCATTAAGTGGTTTGTCTAATTTATCTGATCTGAAAATTTAAAAATTTTAATATTTTTATTTCGATTAAAAATGTTGATCAGGTTTGAAACATTGAAATAAATTATATACTTTTCCTTCATTTCGTTCATGAGTTTCTTAATCGTTTCTTCCGAACAGTTGGCTTCAATCAGCTGTTCACCTATTTCCAAAATTGACGCCAATTTTGCAGTTGTCAAGTTTTTATCATTCTCTAATGTCTAAAAGAAGAATATTTAGGAAAATTCAATATGAATAATATATGTAAATAATTACAAAAGCATTTTTTGTGCTGACTATTGATAGTAAAAAAAGTAGTCACTCAAGTAAACATTTTTGTGCTGAATATTGATAGTAAAAAAAGTAGTCACTCAAGTAAACATTTTTGTGAAACTAAATTAAATGAATTAAATTGTGCTATGAGTACAAATTAAATTATTCTCTAAATTAAATTTGTAAGAATTAAGTTATAAAAAGTAAAAGCTAATTTCATAAATAATTGAATTGCAAAACAAGTTCATTTCAACTTACAAAAAGAAAATATAAATTCTCTATTTTCTCAAATAACATTTAATTTCAATTCAATTTCTGTAAGTCTAATGTGTTGATGGTTATCAGAAATTAGTTCTTTGTTTATTAAAAAAAACAGTTTAATAAACAAAGAACGCAATCAGTTTATTTAGAAATCTATTAACCATAAAAAATAGCTTCTAGTTAAATATTTAATGGTTTTTCTTTCTTTTTAATATTTCATGGGATCGAAAAGGTGTGTTTTTTGTAGGCAATCGGATTCTTCTTTAAATGTTTGTTTTTAATCTTTGTATTTATAAAACAGCAGTAGAATTGCTATCGCTTAATTTCGGCAACCAGTCATTTTGCAGATTCCATAGCTAATGAGAAATTAACTAGTGGAATCCATTAAAATAATTTCTGCAATTCATTTCATTTCTCAAATTATCTAGGACTATTAATTATATCTGCAAATTATATCTAGGTAATTTACAAAATACCTACTGTTCACCAGGTAAAATAATATTTTTGCTAGAAAAACTACGTTACTGTAAACTTAAATTAACATAATGTTATTTTATTTTCATAATCTAAAAAATCACGGGCATACAATAAAACAATCGACAAATAAGCTGATTAAATCAATGATTAATCAATTAAACATACTAATACACATAATCAAATAGTTTAATTACAATTATAATTAAGTATTATGATAATTAAGGAAACCAACATAATTTTTCATTTTCAAAATCTTAAGAATCAAAGTGATGCCATCAAACAACCAACATATTAGTTGACAAAATTTATTTTTCAACAATCAGCTTTTAAATTTCAAGAAGCCTACAAGTTGCACAAGTTACCTACGCAAATTACAGTAATCTCTTGATTCAACAATCTAACGGAGCAAATACGTTAACCCACGGATTAGCCTGATAATGTATGTATTTACGGTTTTGGAAATTTAGTGGTAACAAAGCGATAAACCAATCCAATTTCTGTTTTTTTCTATTTTTTTAAAGAAAAGTTATAAATTACCATTTAGAAACGCTACAACGCTACTTTGTTCTTCTTAAATTATTACTACATATATATATATATATATATATATATATATATATATATATATATATATATATATATATATATATATATATATATATATATATATATATATATATATATATATATATATATATGCAGATACACTTAAAAATATCAATTACAGTTCCTGTCAAATGGAGGGAATTTTAATTCTTTTAATACCAAAATAACTCAAGCAAACTTAAAAGGTTAAAATTCTCTTTTAAAATATCCTAGCGAAACCTGTCTGTTGGAATAAAATAATTCTTAATTAATTAAAGTTATTTAAGAAAGCGTAAGCAAATATTTTTTACTGAATTAAATACCAAAAGGTATTTATATCAAATGAATAAAGCAAATTGGATATTCATAAAGTACTGTAAATCGCACATTTTTTTAATTTTCTTAAGGTTGTTTCAATAGTTTCAAATTATGAAGAAACGTTATTTTTCATAAATTAAAATGAATATTTAAATAAAAATTCAGCTGTTATAATGCAAAAAATAAAGTTGCATATTTTTGATTTTAGATGAAGTATCAAACGATTCATAGGTTATAATTCATAATAGAAAACACTTTTAAAGGGGTATCAGACAATTATTTCACATTTATTTTCAATTAAATCTTACTTCCAAATCTTTAATTAAGCTCTTAACGCTTCGTAAATCCTTCCCAAGATTATCTGAAGAAGCAGCTCGAATTATTTCATCCATTTTTTTCATAATATGGTCTACAGAGTTATTAAAGTCTCTTAAAGCAAATGCTTGCTGAAGAGCTTGTTGATTGATTTCCACTTTGTCTATTAAGGTATTCCAAGCATCCCCAAGCTCTTTCAGTATGGAAGAAGCTTCGGTTTCGTTTATATTAGTATTGTTCCTTATAATATTTTCCCCTCTCTGTAAAAATATAAAAAACAATTAGTCTGGAAATTAAATCAGAAAGTAAAGTAAACAACCTATAAAACTAGTTCTGATGAATTTACATGGGTGAAATTACTCACTAAAAGTGTATTTTGTAACCTATCACGATTTGCTGTTATTTCTGCTTCGAATGTTTGTTGGCGCTTCATTTTATACAATAAATTTGTAGTAATATCTTGATTTGATAAATCCGTGGCAAGCTTGTTTTTCTCTGCTATCCAGCTGTTCATCTAAATTTCAAAAAAAGAAAATCACTTAAAGAACTTGTTGATTAAGTTGTGGTCAAAATTTTTGTTTCATGAAAAAGAGCATAAATACCTCTTGTGCATCAGCTTTGAATTCTTGAAATTCGAACACATCGAGAAGAAGGAGTTTCCTGGCTTCAGCAAGTTCTTTAATTTTATTCCGGTGTTGTACTATTTGCTCACTTCTTACTTGAATACTAAATAGTAAGCTTTAAATTGTAAATTAAAGAGTAAATTTTTAATTTAATATCACATTCTTTCTAGTATACACACACACACACACACACACACACACACATACACACACACACGCACACACACACACACTCGCACACACACACACACACACACACACACACACACACACACACACATACACACACATATATATAACTATTCTTTTGGTAACTACAAAATTTGCTTATTAGTTAGCAAAACACAATTGCGACAAATATTTAAATAAAAAATTAGCATCATGGAAATAAATGGTGGGATTAATAAATGACTCAAAAGTTCATATAGTATAATTTCAACTCAATAAATTTTCATTTTTTAAATTGATACGTATATGTTTAAATTACTTCCTAAAATTTTATATATATAAACGAAAGAATCCGAAATATTCGTTTCATTTTTAAAAAAATCATAAAAAATGGGATCTTTAATATAATACTTAAAATATTGGAAATTATATTAGTTCTTAAAAATTACACCGAAATTCCGTCATTTATTTATTTATTTGTATGTCATTTATATATCGCGAATGAAATATTTTTAAAAGTTTATAATTAACTATTTCCATGAAAATATACTATATATATTTTCAATCTTGCTATGAATAAAAAGATTAAAGCATTTCATAATATTTACATTAACATACTTTTTTAGCTTTAGAAAATATTTTCTTTTTTATCTTCAGAATAAGTATTATCTTAATCAAATTATAAATGAATTATTAATACATTTAAAATAGAAGATTTCACTAAGGTCTCAAGTTCACAAAAAAGAAACTCAATAAAAAAAATTTTAATTAAATAAATGGAAAATAAAAAACGAATATATTAAAAAGGAATAATTTGTTTCATAAAATAAGTCAAAACTGTTGTCTCGAGAGTACTGAATGTCATATTTTGAAAAGAAGAATTATGCTTGTTCTTTCTCTTTTCTCTCTTTATTAATAAATTTAAAATAGTGTATTTGAACAAAATATTAATTTAATATTTATAAAAAAAGAAACTCATTTTATTCAAGAGTTTAAATTGAATAACCAAAGTTAAAAATCTATTACTCATTTTACAAACTAGAACAAAATTATTGCAGAGAATTTTGAATGATAAGTTTTAAAAAGATGAATAACACTTGTGTTCTTTTTCTCTTTATTGTTAATAATAAATTTAAGAAAAAATGCTTAAAAAAAGATAGTAAATTAATAGAAAAGAAGTTCATTTCTAAAGAGTTTGATATAATATTAAAAATTTCAAATCTGATTTTTTTTTTCAAAAGTAGATTTTCCTGAAAATATTAAATGTTACACTTTGTAAAGAAAAATTATGATCCACATCCTCAAATAATCTTTTCTACTCCTTTTTTTCCTTGGTGTAATAAATACTTATATTTGTTCTTTATATTCATCAAAAACTAGGTAAGGAAATTTATAGTGTTTTTGAATTTTAGCTTGTAAACTTCGCGAAATATGTCATCACTTCTATTTACTTATTAAAAGCGCATAAATACATAAGTGTTTGCAAAAAATTGAATAATTTCTAGGGTTATATTTATTATAATACTCAAACATTTCTAATGATAAATATCTTATCTAAAAAATCATTTTGTATTATATTTCAACCTGTTATTTCAAATGTATAACATAAAATTGTAAATTGCTTGTTTTTTTATAATTTTCTCTTAAAAATAATAGTTTATTATTAACTTCAGCTGAATCGTAATAATAAAACAAAATTTTCTTTCTATTACAATATTATGTTTTAAATTTCAATAAATAATTAAAAAATAAATGTGAAACTTTAATAGCTAATATTTTATCTGCTACCAAACTGAAAATATGTGATAAATTAAAACTCAATTATATCGTAGCTTGTTATTTTATTTTTGTCGTTAACATTTGAGTTTTCTAAAGTAGATGAATTAATATCCTTTAAATTACTGGAAACATTTAACGAATCGCTAATATTTTTTAGTGAAATGTTTTACATAATATTATACACAATCGCTTAAAATATAATAAAATTCTATCAATTAGAAACAAGGGAAATGAAAAAATTTCTTTAATAAATTATCTGATATGAGGATGTAACTTCTTTCAATAATACTTACAATTCTTTTTCGGAATGATCGGACAACAATAATTGTTTCGCCATGTGTTCAAAAGCATAAAAGCGAGGATCTTGAGCTTTGATTGTTTCCATAAAAGTTTCATGATGGCGAAGAAGATTTTCAACATCACTCAATGTGTCCTAAATTAATTAAAAGAAACTTGAAAATTCTCTTTGAAAAATGATCATTAGACTAAAAGAAACGATATTTTTTTTACAAAAAAATTAGTTAATCATTTAAAAGGGAAATTATCTTCTGAAATGTGATGCAGTTTATTTTATATTTTATTGTATAAAATGGGAGATTTTCCATGCATCAAATATTTAAACTCGATCATGTTTAAATTGGATATGTAAATTTTCAACAAGCAATATAAATTTATAAGCTTTTGATAATCTTATAGTTATGCTAATCTGATTTACAAATATAAATTTTTATCAGTTTTCGAACTTTAAAATTGTATATATTTTACAAAAAAAAGAAGTGTTTTAAAAAATATTTTTCTGATTTAATAAATACATAAAATAAAATTATTGAAAAAATAAATGCACTATATTTACCGTAAAACTAAAATGAAACATAACAAAATTATTAAAATGAAAGCAAGAAATATTTGAATGATAGAAAAATTATAAATTCTAAATTTCCATCAGCATAAATTTTGTTTCAATTAGTTAAATAAAATAATTAGTTTATTAAAGAAAATAACAAATTCTCTTTTATTAACTACTTATAAAAATATATATATATAATATTAAATGATGCACAATAAAGAAAATTATTATATTTTATAAAATACTTGCTCTTATATCGTAAAAGAATAAATAATAAATTAACGTTTTAGTATTAGAAAATAAAAATTAAACTATTACTATAGATTTTTCTTCAAAATAAAGTATTTTGAGTTAATTAATGTATAGTTAATTCAAAAAATACGTTACATTGAAAAACTGCATTAATTAATACATAAATTGATGCATTAACTAAGCAATTTGAAAAATAAACTATGGATAGTGCCCTTACTCCTTTGTCTGCTGAATCTAAAAGGGTTGCTTGAGTGGTGCATAAACTTTGCAGGTGGTCTGCCTCTTTATTAAACAGCTGCAAATCACGCTTCTGATGCAGCCACAGTTCTTTCTCCTTCCAGTGTTCAGAAACAGATAATCTGGCTTCTTCTAGATCTGTCATCAATGGTCTCACACTTGTATCTTTGTTTAAGACTTGTTGACCAAACTGTTCAACTTCTTGAAACCTGAAATACAATTTTATATGTTACATATACGTCCCCCTAGAATTTCCTGATTTCTGAAACCTTCAATCGAGAGATCAAAATACTACCCCCTACCCAGTGTCAAAAATATAAATAAAATAAATGACAAGCATATAGATTTAAACATTTTATTTCCGAATTAGAAGAAACACTTTGGATGAGAAATAAAAACTTGATCAATATTTACATGCATTTCATATCCTTTTCTAGGTATTTTTTAGAAAGTCTTCTTTGGTTTTAATCCTGTTGTAAAACTCTTCATAAGCTAATCCCTCAACCGTGGATTTCTTCATCAAACCTTTATCATCAATCCATGCGTTGTTCATCAAAGAAAATACTCACTACTGGCCCTGATGCCTCAGGGAAGCAGAAAACATACTCAACAATCTTGATCAGATTGAGAGCTGCTGTGATTATCCTTGAAGTGACCATATAGTCTAAACCATTTTTCTTAACTTGAGATAATCATATCTTTTGTAGTTTCTTCTTGCTTCCACTGTTTCCAATTTGACTTCATATACACCTTAGCAAATGCATCTTAGGGCTGGGCTACGATATGATGTCGTAATTACTTGTCACCTGGCTATCGTTTTTCTATGGCTTTCACTTTTCATACAGTAATGAAATAAAGGACAAATTATTCTAAATAATCCTTCGCAGCTAACTATCTTTACACATTTTGGGTCACCAATAAAATCATTTTCATATTTATCAGGACGTGAAGTAAACCGGTCGGGACACCCTTATGGATTTTATCTGAAGACAGCAATGTCTGACAAGAATATATGTTACCATCAAATAGCAGATATCATTTATTCTCTAGCTTCCTGGGCAATGTATAGATGAAATAGAGACATGCATTAAGTGCGCAAAATGGTTTCATCTTCCAAAATACATAGATCATCTGCAACTGACCCAGATAAGCAACACATTTCTTACTAGGCACTCTTTAATATGTAAACATGACCTTTGCTGGAAAAGCAAAACTTGTTTGTATGCTTAAACTAACATTATGTTATTTTCCTATGCTTAAAAGAATCAAGTGAATACAATTAAAAAATTACTTGATAGCATCACTGATGAAATATATATATATATATATATATATATATATATATATATCCTAAAATTCTTAAAAAAAAATAAGGATTCTGCTTTACCAAAGATGAAGTTTGTAATTAAAATTTCCAGAAAAGAATGATTATTATATTTAAACCTTTATATTTTTAATCACTTTTATCACAGATTCTAAAATTCAAACAAATTTAAACCTTTTTTATTACAAAATAGAAAAAACATGATATTAGGAAACACTATTTTATTATTTTGTATAATATTTGTGTGTTCTCTGTTATAATATTATTAATATTAATTAATATTAATCTTTAATTATAATGTATTAAATTTCATAAGTTTAAATGATGCATATTAATATTTAAAATATATTTATTCCCATGTTAAGTAAACAATAAATTACTTAAATAATATGAAATAAACTCTTCATAATATTAGATCATTACATTTTTATAAGTACGCTTTAATTTTCCTCGAAATGTTTCTATCTTACGTAAATAAAACAAAAAATTTATAATTAAGTTTACCTTTCTGTTCTGAAGGTTCATAAAATCCATAATTACCTGAGAAAGGAGAACTGTTCATCTCAAAACTGATACCGATAAAAGAAAATTAAAAAACTAATATTTCACTAAGTAATACTAATGTTCAATTGTTAATATTCAATTTCAATGTATTTATAAGGTTATTAATAATGAAGTTGAGATTTCATTGTTATGAGGAACTGGGCTCTAAATTTTCATAGGTAAAGAAACAAGGTAACTAAACAAGACAACTTAATTTAAAGTTGCATTCAATTTTATCGGCGCCATTGTACATAATATTTAACAGCGCAATTAAAAATTACATATAACAGTACTGTAGGAAGTCTACATTAAATATACAGTATAAATTACATTTAAAAGTACTGTAGTTAATAACAATAGATAAAACTTAAATTTACTGCGATTCTTTTAACACAAAAATAAAGAGAGTCGGGAACGTAGATAATTTTTTAAAAATTATATACGATCCTTTTGAACTAACGTAAGTAAACGATTACAAATATGAACTTTGTATTTAGAGCTGAAACAATTTATATGCGCAGATAGTGCAGTTTTAGTTCAAAATGAACCACATGAAATACCCCAAGCGAATTTGTGTAGTGTATTACACAAAACTATAATGGCATACCCCTTCCAATTCAAAACATTAGCATAACTTGAAGTAAATATTAAACTTTCTTGTACCTATAATATTGACTGACACAAATGGCATTGGCAATAACGATAACATTGAGAGTTTTCAAATTTGTTAAGTAAATATTTTAACAAACCTCTGAAAGAGTTTTTTTTTATGGCATGTTAAATGCCTATAAATAGCCATATATAAAATTACTTATATAATGTAATAAATTTGAATTTTTCTTCTACATAGAAGAATGGAATAAATTAATTTCAGTGCATCACCAATTGATTCTGCTGCTTAATATGTTTATGAGAGAAATAGGGATGAAATGTTTATATTTTCTTATATTTTAGAACCCAATATATATATATATATATATATATATATATATATATATATATATATATATATATATATATATATATATATATATATATATATATATATATATATATATATATATATATATATATATATATATATATATATATGAAAGTTTCCTCAAGTGGTTGTCTCGCTAATCAAGTAATAATTCAAATCAGTAAAATTTGGTAACTTGCTTTCTCATTTTAAAGAAATTCATTTTTTCATGGTAGTTTTCCAAATGATGAAAAGTAATACAGCGGTAACCTAATTATTGGGAGTGTCGTTTTCATTATCGGAAGGTAGTGAGTTCGAATGCCGGTTTAACCAAAAATCTGTCAGGTTCGCTAATAGTGGCGGGGACATAATTAATAGATTATAGTTGCAATGCCATAAAGGTGAAATTATATCTCAGGGGGAGACAGGTGAAATATTAGGGGGTCTTCTGCTTGATCCCTGCTTCTAAATTACGAAGACTCCCACCTGCCGGCTTCCACTAATTGTTAGAGCCCAATTCGGGGCTAGGTACAGGGAAGTATATTAGTGCCACAACATGATGAAAGCGTCTACTTTACAGAAATCACAAAAATACTCTTCAGAAGTTAAATTTTGGTTTTTTTAGTTCTAGATAAATTCGCTCTTTTTTCATAAGAGTTATAGAACATCCTTCACACAGAAGTTAAACCAAAGTTAATTATTCAACATAAGAAATTAAATTTGATAGCTTAGCTCTTCTAGATAAACTCGTTGTTCTTCCGTGAGACGAAATGCATCAATAAACATATCATGAGTTAAGCAAATATTAAACATTCATCACTTCACCAGAAGTTAAAGCTTGGTATAATTTTAAATAAATTCGCTTTTTTCTCAATTTTAATCAATATTGATGTACTATAAGCAATTAATTAAAAAATATATCCAGTTAATTGCTTAGTACATCAATAACAGTAAAAGTTACATCAAAGTTAAACATTCATCAGAAGTTAAGACTTAGCAGCTTAGCTCTAGATAAACTTTCTTTTTTATTCTCAACCGTTATCTAGTTATTGCTTAGGGCATCAATAACAGAAGAACTTAAATTAAAGTTAAGTATTCATAAGAAGCTAAAAATTGGGTAATATAGCCTTAGATAAGCACGCTGTTCCTTCATAAGACTTAACACATCTAAAATAGAAAAGGTTAATGTTCAGTAATTTAATGAAATTATAGTCTTGTTTCTTAAATGAAGAAAATCAATTAACAAATCTATTCTGTACCATTGTTAATAATCTTTAACTTCACGTTGAACACAAATTTTAACAACTAAGCGTTTTTGGTGACATTTTGTCATTCCCAATATAAATGTATCCTTCAATAAACTTGATATACTTTCGTAAAAAGTTATATAACGTTTTTAAAGAATTAATTCCTTAAAGAAAGTTACATGCAACAATTGAAGAAATATTCCCTAAAAATGACTATTTTATTTTAGTAACGTTAGAAATTATTTTCAATCAATAAAACGCCTACATCTTTCTAATACAGATACAGAATCAATATTATTTGCATTTAAAATTTTAAAAATTCACACTTTTTACATGTATTTTTATTTAGATTAAGTGAAAAAAATTCACTTTAATGCAGACTTAATGTCATTAACATGATTACATTATAATATCAAATTCTGATTTGACATTATCTATTCGACAGCATATTAGAAATCTGACAGTAAATGTTCATTTAAATTACACATTTTCTCAGAAAGAAAATGCTTTTAAATGTTGAAAAAATACAGATTCGAAGAATTAATTTCAATATTCAAACAAGTCTTTAAAAAGTAATGCATTTTTTTTTATCTTTTTATGAGTTTTAACTAGATTATATCATTAAAAAACATCCTTTTTAATTTTTTTAAACTCAGTTACCATTAAATAAATATTAAACTGAAACCATTATTTTGAAGCATCATTGATATAAAAATATGTTAAATAAAAACTTTGTTATAATTCATTACTAATCTATACTTAAGTTATTTCCAAATATACTTCATTATTTCCATAAAATATTTTTTATTATTATTATGTATTCAAATGAAGTTTATTTAATTAAAGTTAAAGTTATTAAATTGATATAAGTAATAATATTTATTAATTACTTATGTCACTTTACACGGACTATACTAGTTAATAAAAGATTAAGTGTGCAAAATTAAAATTATTATAAATTAAAACGCTGATTGTATGTATTGTCATACCTTTCATTTTGAGCATTAATCTCATCTTTTAAATCATCGTGATCTTTTATGAGACTTTCCACAACTCCAATGTCTCCAATTTTTTCTCTCACGCTTAGCTTTGTCAGCATCATATGTGACCATTCAAGCTTTTAAAAAAATTGAAGAATTAATAAGAATATAAATAACAAAATGCTATCAAAAGTAGTACATAAAGTAAAGTATAGAACAAGAATAAACAATGATAAACTTGTATCAACTATATTGGATTCTAAATGAATATAAATAGTATAACATATCTCTCAAAATCAATAAAAATGTTTAAAAGTTTCATTGAACTTTATTCAGTTAACACGTCTTTGCTTCCTTTAATTATTGAGACCTAATTTCTTATTTTAAATAAAAAATATCTACGTATGCCAAAAACTAATAAAAACAACTTAAATATTCTTCAGAAATAAGTAAGTTCAATAAATAGTAGAAACCACTTCATTAAAAAAATAAAAGGTTATTTTTATTATTAAGTTTAAAGAGTTATGATATTTTTATATAGTGTTTAAACTCAGAATATTTGATACTTGATGTAATACATAATGTACTATGTGTGATACATAATACTTGATGTAATAAGTATTAATACTTGTACATGATACTTGAATAATTTATTACCTAGTGTACTTGAAGTAAGGTAAGGATTTGCTAACATTTCATATGAATTATAAAGTAAAAATCATAGTTTTCAAAATCAGCACGTATTATTTATATCAATGAAAATAATAAATATGCTACTCTATAAATATACTAGCTTAGTTGCCAGCCAAATAGATAGCACTCTGGATATAAGTTCAACAGCTCATGAATTCGAATCCCACCAAGTACATGGGGTCTTGAAGTGTGGCTTAGAATATACTTTAAATCTTAGGTTACGGTATAAGTGACTCCCCATGAACAAAAGATAATCAGTGAGAAACAAACTAACCAGTTATACTCAGAAGCAACTTCCGGTTTTTCGATTAAAATATCTAACATTGTAATGTTTTAAAGCATGCAGATGTACATACAATTCATAATATTAAAAATGCATTATTATATACAAAATAGAGTAATATATTTATTGTTAACTTGTAACACTTTATTAACATGAATATTTTAGAAAGTTAGTTTGATATAATATACTTTTTTGAATAGAAATATTTTACGCATTTTAAAAAATGCGCAGCAAAATCTGATTAAGATTTTCTTAAGTATTTACATTTATCTCAAAAAACTAATTTTAAACTTATTTATGTGTTAATTTTAATTTTGAAAATTTTCACGTCTCAAAATAAGTAAAATATCCATTGATAAGCCTATGAATAAGCAATTTTTTAACATTCTCAGGAACTGAAAAAGAAAGAATTATTTAATATTCATCCAGAAATTAAAAAATCCTTTTAATCACCTATGCTATAACTCAATAGTAAAAATTTTAAAAGAATGATTATATTATTTATGAGTTTACTAAATTCTAAATTTTGCTTACACTGATTACTGAAACCTTACACAATAAATACAACAAAACTATATTATTTTACTTTTCTAAAATATTATTGATTTCTTTAATTAATAAAGTAATATGGATTCTTTTAATCATTTCTTTGATTATTTCAAATTTCCACTCTGCTTTATATAGATAATAAATAATTATTACTACATTAAAGTATATATATATATATATATATATATATATATATATATATATATATATATATATATATATATATATATATATATATATATATATATATTACTCCGAATAATTAAAATAAATGAAAGAACGCATCATACAACTTAAAAATTTCAAATATATCAGTAATAGTTTGGAATTTTTAGTACTTATTTTCATGGTAATTGGTGAGATATTAATACGAGGGTTACTCTGAAATTTTTGAGGTACGCGCAGATGAGAATTTACAAAATAAAAATAACGATTTAATTTTAAAATTCAATGTATTTTAACACAGAAGACGATTTTTTACTGACTTACTTCAACTTGTTTAGCGTAGAATAAATTTTAAACAGAAGAGAAAGTGGAGTTGAAGCGAGAACATTTTCGCGCTATGATTTTCTGCGATTTTAAAGCAGGATTAATTCAAGAAAAATGCGTTCAATGGTTGCAATTAGCGTTTGGTGATGAATCTCCAGCTCATGCTACTGTATTCAGATGGTTTAGAGAATTTAGAAGAGGTCGAAATTTTCTTCCGGATGAAGAACACACAGGAAGGCCGCCGTCGGCAGTAATCCCGGATAATATGTCTGCCATACGAAAAATGTTAATGAATGATAATCGCTGTACCTATCAAATGATGCAGAAGGAACTTAATATTGGATCCGCAACCATACACAAAATCATTCATGAATAATTACATAGAAAAAAAGTAGTTTGCCGTGGGGTTCCCCATAGTCTAACTGAGCACCAAAAAGAGGGGCGTGTCAGAATCAGTAAAGAAACTCTTAAATTGCTAAATGATGGTGGCCACCGCATCATTTCTAAAACTGTAGCAGGTGATGAAACGTACATACCGTTTTTTGACGTTCCAACACGTCAAGAAAGCAAAGTATGGGTCTTTGAAGATGATCCCACGCCGAGAATGGTGAAAAAACAACGCGCACTGAAAAAAGTGATGTATGCCGTTTTCTTCAGAAGTACGGGATTGGTCAAAGCCATCAAGTGTGAAGGATAGAAGACAGTAACAGCAAACTGGTATACCACTAAATGTCTTCCAGAAATTCTACAAGAACTGAATGTTAGGGGACTAATACTTCACTATGACAGTGCATCTTTACATACAGCCGGATTAACAGTTGAGTTTCTTAAACAAAAACAAATTAAAGTGATCGAACATCCGCCGTATTCACCTGATCTTGCTATGTGCGACTTTTGGTTATTCTTTAATCTAAAAAAGAACTTACGTGGACGTCGTTTTCATTCAGAAGAAGAGATTAATGTGACTACGAAGCATTTTTTTCATCTATTCCAAGAAATGAATGGCTTGAGGTATTTAATCTGTGAAAAATTCGTCTACAAAAATGTATTGATGCTGGAGGAGACTACTTTGAACACCCCTAAAATTTTGTAAGTATAACGTTAAAATCCTAGTTGTATCCCAAAAATTTCAGAGTGACCCTCGTATTATCACAAACTTTCATGCAGAATGAAAAAAAAATGCTATGACCGTTTCTTTTAAAAGATTTTGTGAAGGAAACACTTACTAACCAATCACTATTTGTAACAATTAATTTCCATACTGTTGTAAGTTAATTACTTAATACAGTTATAATATTAATCTTTTTTAGTATTATTATACTAATTAATATTCCAATTTACTGTGTATTATTCTTCCATTTAATATTATGGTACCAATTAGAATACTAATAAATTATTATAAATACTAATGAATATTCCAATTATATATTATATACCAATTAGAGTACTAATTACTATATATGTATAATTTTCTAGAATTTAGTTAAATTAATGGGAATATACCAATTAATATACTCCAATCAATATTAATATTCCAATTACTACATAATTAAAATTAATTGAAATACTCCACCAGGTCAAATTTTTATATTATAACTATTGTTTATTTAGAAGACTATTCCAAGACAAAATTTTAAAAAAAATTTCAAATTAATATTATTACCAACTGAGAAGCACTTGTCTGAAATATTTGTAGTCCTGCTGATTCGGCCAATTTCTGTTTTCTCTCATTAGCTATAAGCTGCAAATAAAAGCAACACATATATACTAGTCATAAGTATTATCGAATGGATTACAACTAAGAAATTCAAAATATCTAACATATAAACACACGTTAGTATCGTTATTTCAAGAAATTGCTGACCAAGAAAAAAATGTTTGAATTAATACTAATAAAGTATATTATTCATTCCAAATAATAAGCTTAATAATATTATATATTTTTCTCACAATATATTTAATGTCAAAATTTAGTGAATAAATAATTTATTATAAAAAATTCCGAAAAGTATTCAAGTGAAATAATATCTGTCAATAACGAATTTCAAAATGCTGAAGGAAATATTTATTACATTTTTAAAAAATTCAATGAATTATGAAAGGTAGAAGCCAATAATATTTTACGAAATTACTATGATGAGAAAAATTAAAACATTTAAAAGCATAAGTATATATTCAGGGAAAATAATAATTAGGGTATTATATTTCAAGTATGTATCTGAGTTAAACTGCACCATACTATTTACAAAATTTAGTATTAAATATAATTATTGAGTTCTTAAGGGGGGTTTATATGAGAATGCCTGTGTGATGTAAGATACATTGCTATGTAACATATATAACATTGCTAAAATACAACGGAAATATATAACAACCAGTAAAAATTTCAAATATTCAATATTTCAATTTTCATTTTATTGATGCGGGTATTGTCTTCTTTTTTCTTTAAACAGATCAATATTTTTCAATTTAAATCATACAATTTGTTTTCAGTCTGTAAAATATGAATGAATACTCTCTTATTTAATTATTTTTGTACTGGTTATATTTTCCCCATGAACTTAGAGTTTAAAACAGAACAACAAATATATCTCCTATTCTTTGTATAAAAACATTAATCATTCGTTTTCCAATAGTTTAATACAGTAATTTAAAAACAGTAATTTCGTTTAATACAGTAATTTTTATTCAATATCACTGTTGTCATTCAACATAATTTTTTAAAAATATATCTTAATTTTTACAAAATATTATTTTTTAAATAATTCTAAAATTTTTAATGATCTTAAAAAAAAGTCTTTTTCCTTTAGATATTTTAAGGTACTTATTTTTTTCTGAAAATTTGTGTTTTTCAATTTGTATGATTAAAGATACAAGATACCGATCTTTACTTTTGGAATATATTATTTTCCTTCTCAAAAACAATGTAAATATATTTGATTTTATTAGTCACTGCTGCAGTTAATTTGTAATTACTTGAAATTTAAAATTGTAAATAACAAACTTATATAATTATAATTTAAACAAAAATTGCAGAAGTTAATTTAAAAAATTAAGTCCAAATTTCTACACATCGAGTCAAAACTTCAATATCATTACCAATTAAATCAAATCAAGTAAAAGATAATAAGCCCCTAAATATACCCTGAAATAATTTTGAAAAATTTGGCGCATACCACAAACATTAAAGACATATCATTTTTAAATAGTTTATTTAATTTATTTGCTAAAAAAAAATTTCTAAGAAAATATTTTTAAATTTATAAAAATATTCCAATGAATCTAAAATACTAAAAGTGTCTAAAATAATTGTTTATAGCTTATGATTAAAAGTAATTGTGATTTCTAAATGTATTTTCTTACTTGATAATTGGTCCATTTTTCATTTAGATCTTTAATTTTCCTTTGAATAGTTTCCTTTTGATCTGGATAGGAATTAGCAACGCTAAAAAATTTCACATCCTTTTATTAATTAAAAAATAAATATATTATGTGATAATTTTATAAAAAATACTACAAATTGATTATATATATATATACATACATATACATACATATATATACATATATATATACATAAATATACATATATATATATATATATATATATATACATATATATATATATATATACATATATATATATATATATATATATATATATATATACATATATATACATTTATATACATATATATATATATATATATATATATATATATATATATATATATATATATATATATATATATATATATATATATATATATATATATAAAGATTATCTAATTACTTTTCAGCAAGTGCAAGAGCTTGTTTCACTCTTTCCTCTGCAGGCTCTACCTCTCGTTCAACAGCCTGCAATTAGGCAAATTATTCATTAATTAATTAATAAAAATTAATAATTATGAAATAATAAAAAAGAATAATTTAAAAGTAATAAAAATAGAATTTGAAATATAAATTACAATGCCTATTGAAATATAATTCGCGCTTTCTCAGAATAATATTAATGATAATAAAATACGTACCTCTTGTTTACGTCTTAAAGTATCCAAATTTTTTATTTCTTCTACTATTTCATTTCCTTGCATATTACATTTTTCTTCCAGAAAAGAGCTTGTTTCGTCGCATATCCGGTGGGCAAGCATTAAGCTGAAACAAAATGAAGACAAAATTTTCTGTACTAGAAAGATGCCCCTGGGTAAATCACAGAACAGAACTCTACTACCAATAATAGGTTATCAGCCACTTTACTTTAATGAAAAAAACAGCTCATTTGTGCTTTGGCAACAAAAGAATTTGAAATATATCACTTTAAGAAAAGATTGACAGCTTACTTTCAGCAATGGAAAGTAAAAATATTTTTCGAACAAAGATAAAAATTACTACAAGTACTGAAAAGCCGTTATCATCAATGAAATCGAAGTAAGAAGTACCAAAAGTGAGGAGTGTCAGAACATGTGTCATAAATCCGTAAAAACAAAATTTATTTTAATCAACAATTGTGAGAACGATTGTTAAGAACTTCTTGGCCTTATCAGACTTCTTATTTGTTTTTAAAAGTGTTTTTATCACTTTGGTTTTCATACTTGTTATCGTTCTTCAATATTTTATGAGTTATTTTGTCAATACACAAGATGATTAATAGAATTCAGTGTTAAATTATACATTACTTCTGATGCGTGTCCAGTAGAACTCCAAATATCTGAATTAACTGGGACCGAACGCATTCAGATAATCAAAAATTTGGTTAATTGGATTTTTTTGAAGGAAAGGCTCTTTTATTTAATTATAGTGTTTTGAAAATGGGTGAAAAAAATTATACATTTTTATATCAAAAGAATTTGATGTTAAAAAGCAACACTTTTACATCCTAAGGTACAAGTGCTGTATATTAATACAGTATGTATATACAGTGCTGTAAATGAAAGTCATTACTTTTTAAACATCTTAATCAGAGTAAGCTGTTTCATTACCTTCATCCGTTTTCGGGCAATCAAGTCGCGCATCCACTTAGCAGTTAAAAGTTACAAGTGATCACTCTCGGGCTGACGCTCTGTCCGCATAAAAGCCATTTCAAAGCCAGCAGCTAATGATCCCGTATCTTCTTCAATTTGGACATTAAGATCATCTTCTTCCTCGACACTTTCAATAAGTTGATCATCATTTGCAATCTAAAATCCAGTATCTGATTCATAATCCTATATCTTCAACACTAACTTCAGAACTTTCAGGAATTTTCAAAAGAATGATTTCCTCAAGTGACTCGGCTCTCTCTCTTACCTTTCCTTTTCTTTTCTTGAGCTTTTTCTTTTTCTAATTTTCCGTCTCTTTTTCTCATTTTTCATCTCTTTCTCAGTTTAATTAAATTTTTTATAACTCTGAAAGTAATTCCGGTAAATGAAGTTCAAATAATTAGAGTTTTACTGTATATGATGCAAATTATAGGCTAAAATCATTTTAATTTCTTACATTAATTCTGTTTTCGTTCCTTCTAAAAACACTTTATTCCTAACATCTCCTGAAGGGAATCACTTGTTGAAATTTGTATCTTAAAATTTATCCTATTAGCAAGCATAACGTAGAATTTGTAATATGTCAAATACATTATTAGAAAATAAAATAACTAAGTTTTTTTAACGGATAAATTCTTCGCAGATTCTGACAAGAATGGAATTTTTTTAAATAAAATTTTATATTACGATTTTTATAAATTTCATATCACCAATTTCAATTTTATTTATTTATCACTTTCTGCATCATAAATTTTAATAATCGTCATAAAGTTTTATGCAAATAATACAAATTCAAATCCAAAATGCAATGTTTAAAGGTCTCCCTGTGAGTGAGCAAAATATTTTAAATTTCTATATCAACATAAAAACTAGATAAACTCAAATAAACATTGGATGAGAAGTTGAACGAGAATGAAATGGAAAATTATAATGGAAGAATCAAATCAGATTTTTTTGAAAAAGAAAAATGGCATTAATTTTAATTCTAATATTTAAATATTTTTTGTCAAGAATGGAACAGATATTTTGAATAAAATTCCCTGTTATATTTGTTACAAGTCGAACATTGTAGCTAAATTCAAAATTTATCTACATATCTATTTTTCACTTTATTTTATTTTCATTATATTTATTTTAATAAATTATAAATATAAGCAGTTTTGGAAATTATAGTAACTGAGATTTAAAATCCAGTATTAAATTATTTCTTTGTAAGATAGCACAATGTTAAGGATTTTTTACAGCAGCATATCAAACAACTTACGAAAAATATATTAGTTGATGTAAACACTTAATGAAAAATTTAACTTTTTGAGTCATCTCTCTCTTTAAGCGAAAAATTATGATACGAGTATAAGGATCGAGTCAAACATTTTAGAGAAATAAAATATGATTAAACTTAATATTAAAGTTCAAATATTTTCTTATAGAAATTATTATGTTTTTGGCCAAATAAATTTCCATTAAAATTATTTTAGGATTTATAAGCATTTATTTTAATTTCATTGATTTTATTTGCAGATTTTCGATAAAAGAAAATAACAGCTGATATCTTTTGCTAATGATAAAACGGGGTTTCTCTCAGCTATCTTATTTATCTATTCAAACTGCATTTATTTTTAAATTACTTCATATAATAAACAAAGGGAATAAATAAAGAAACATAATATCTAGAAAGCATATTTCATTAAAGTTAATATTTGTTTAGAATTATTCCCAAATGTATACATTTTGCAGTGAATTTCTATCTTTGTATATAATTTTTGAAAATTTGTAATATTTTACTTTAACTTGTTGTATCGTGCCTTAAATTAGGCTACACATGGAATAAATTGAGAAAAAAAGGAAACTTTTTATAAACGTTCAAAAACTGTTTCATAATTTAAATAAATTCAACCTACCTTGAAAAACCTTTCCAGTTCTTTTCTTTAAAAGTTGTTAAATCATGCAAATGTTTCCACCTGAAACAAAATTGCATGAATTTTAAATTGTAATTAAAAATAATTATAATAACCAAGCTTAATTTACGGTAATCATTAAATGCTTATCTTACCTGCGATAAAGATCATCATACAAGATTTTGACAGTTTGTTTTTGCTCAGCATCTTCTTCCTCCAAAATTTCTGCTAGATTCTTCAGTTCATCAAAAACTAGACCATGCGCAGCCAAGTCAGTAAGGAAAGCCTAAAAAATGCCTTCATTTGTATCATAAATATAATTTTATTTTATTGTAAATATGAACTAAAATTATATTTTAAAAGCATCTTACTACTAATTATTTTTGCATAAAAAATCAAGGTCTAGTTTGTTTGATAATTTATGTTTGTCATTATAATTTTATTATTTAGAATTAAAATTTTTGTGTTTTCTTTATTATTTTGTTCTTTATTTTTAGAAGCACATTTTTAATATAAGATTTGTCTTAAAAAGTTTAATCAAATAAACTTTAACTCAATGAACATTTCAGAGTGTTCCCCCAAATGATGGTGATTTACTAGAATCAATTCTATAATGATTTAAAAAAAACAAAATAAAAGTTCCAAGAAAATTATTCAGATATTCTAAATTCTTCATTTATATCTTACCTGCGATAGGACATCAGCCTTTCTTTCGGTAGGGTGGGATTCGATTCTCAATGCCGCTAAAGACCCACCGAGTACATGCGATATACGTCCTCATTAAATCTGTAGAATCAAAAGCCCTGTAGTTGGTCGCTGAGCAGTTACCAAGGGTATAATGGTCTGGAAAAAATTTCCACCCGCTCCAGAACAATGTCAAAATTGAAGGAGGGGATCCTCTGGTGGTGCCATTTATCGAAGGAATCTTTGAGCAAAGTCGTACTTTCATCTTTGTGATGCCCGGGTTAAATGAAAAACGCACACTACTGACTTAAATCAGCAAAGCCGTCGGCAGAGTGAGCTTGTCTTGTCTATGTGTCATAAATAACAACAATTTATCACCCTACCTAATTTTACTTAAAACGTAAATATTTTATTATAGGAATCCTCAAGTCACAAGGTAATTTCAGGAATCAAATTTCTTCTAAACACCCATAACCATAACAATTTAAAATGCAAAATTATCACCCTAAGCCATCTCATCCTAGAAGAATGAAAATTAGATTATCACTAAGGATTAGAATAATTATTGATAGAACAAATATGAGTAATAAAGAGAAAAATAGTTTGTGTTCAGGTTTAGGAATATAAGATATTCTGAATAAGATAATTATGGATGAAATAAATATTACTGTAGAGGCGAATAAAAGAGATATTCAGTCTAAAATAAAGCTAATATAAAATTGAGAGAATAATATGGAAAGAAAAGGGATTTCAATAGAAATAAATGTAGATTTGAAAAGTAAAATTAGTGAAGCAATAAATGTTGAAATTCTTAATAGTATAAGAGACTGAGTTTTTTTAGACATTAAAGTGTTTTTAATTCCACAAATTAATGTTTTTATTAAACTAAATATAAAGAATATAGTTTCTAGTTTTTGAGTTAGAAGAATTAAAGGAATTAAATGAATTAATAATCTAAGAAAATTTTTTTGTGATGAAAAGGAACTAGGAAGTATTTCAGTTATATTATGAGCAATATTAATAAATATAAAAATGGAAAATGATGCAGACGTTAGTCTAATCAAAATGATTATTAGAGAAAATGAAAAGTTTCATTGGATTAAGGAGGTTATTATAAAAATTTCTCTAATTATATTGATTGAAGGGGGAGCTGAAATATTAATAGCTATAAATAAAAATCATCAAAATATTAGATTTGGAAATAGGTTGATTATTCCTTTAAAGGAGATAATGTTCCGGGTGTGATATTTTGAGTAAATAATATTAACTAGAAAAAATAAGGCTGATGAGGAAAATCCATGCCCGATTATTATAATTAATGCTCCTAATATACCTAATTTTGAAAATGTTATTATTCTTGATAGAAGAAATCCTATATGAGACACAGATGAATAAGCAATAAGAGATTTTAAGTCTTTTTGTCGGATACAAATTAGTCTTGTGGCTGAAGCTCCTAGAGAACTAATTCTGATAATCCAAAAATTGAATTTATTTATAGATGAAATTAATATAGGAGAGATTCGTATAATACCATAACCTCCTAATTTTAATAGAATGGCTGCTAGAATTATAGAACCTTCTACTGGAGCTTCTACGTGGGCTTTTGGTAATCAAAGATGAGTAAAAAATATAGGTAGTTTAACTAGAAAAGCTAAAATAAATAAGATAGAAAATTTAAATTTTATACATAGAATTTGTATATAAGGGAAATTGACAATATTTAAATTTAAAATTCTTAGAAGAAGGGGAAGAGAAGCTATAATTGTATATATAAAAAGATAAAATGTTCTCATATACAATGGTATTCGTTTTATGGTATAAATAGGAATTTTCTATATGTACGAATAATAATAATTATACATTAAAAGAACATATTTACACCGCATTGCATAATGATAAAACCACCATGAATTTTCAGCCTAACATGCAATAATTGGAATAAATGACATTTTAAAGACGTATTCGAACATACTCTACAAGATTTCATGGAAAACCAAACATTAAAACGTACAGCAAACTAACAGGTATCGAGGACATGCAAACCTTATACTTTGTGAAATTGTTATCTCGGTGAGTATTTACTTGTCACGTGTGAGTATCACTCTACATGAAGTTTACACTCATTTCTGATTCACATTTCCCTGGTGAACAATGGAGTACCTCGAAACTCATGCCATGAGACAATTTGATGTTAATTAACAAAGCATTTGACATTTATTCAGTACGCATATTCCAGGAGAACTTTTTAAAGTTATTGAATCATCCTGGTTCTTCTTTATTCCTAACCTTGGAAGTCAGGAAGGAATTTAACAGTGCATAGCAGCCTAAGAACTAAAGCCTGTTGTTTGACTCTTCATTATTATTCAACAGTTATTGATGACTTTTGTTGAAGGAAGCTCAATCAGAGCTTATACCGCTTTTCTGATTCGCGAGAGAACTTTTCATAGATAGTGGGCCGTAAATGAAGAAATCTAGATACCTCCTAAGTATCCATTCCGAAAATAAAATACCTTGATAGAGGTTTTTTAGAAGGCAGAAACGTAATATCCGCCTGCTTTTGTTAAATGGTGGCTGAAACCAAACCTGGAACCATACCTAAGAGCTTTGTGTTACCACAAGGCAATGATTATTTAAATTTATGCAAATGTAATGTGACGCCTGAGATATAATTTAGTGAGACCTCTGTGACATCATCCAGATTGAAAACCAACAGAAATGAGCACTATTTTTTTAATGGTTAAGAGACTTGATATATCCATTATCATAATCTTCATTGTTCTCCTCAGCCTTTAAGCGATTCGCATCAAATCAACTTTTTATTAGTGATTGGCTGCTATCAAATTAGGCAAAAGAATAAATATGCTTTGTGTATGTTTTTAGTCTCTGCTTATAAAACAACTCTTTTGATGTCATATAAAACACATTTCATGGAGGAAGATGGATTGTATCCAGTGTTCATGTTCTCTTAATAGATAGGTTTCAATTACGGTTTGTAAGTTGCAATCGGTGTCAATTCATTTAGAAGCCATTTCTGCACCATACCATCAGAAATTTGAAGCGAATGAAATTACCTTAAAAGTGGTATTTCTCTTGACATGAGGTGGTATAACAATAGATTCATATTTCTGTCAGCATTCTATCTGAGAGGTACTTTAATTGCTGATATCATATGAACGAAATCTTGCCACCTTATGTCTTCATTTTCAGTATATGAATGGAAACTGTCATCTTCAAGAAACTGTCATTATCAATGGCTGCTTTTAAAATGAAGATGTTCATTAGACAGTTTTGTCAATCAGGTCTCTTGACTTGAAATCAAAAGGAAGTGTATGAGAATAACTTGAAAAGCACGTTGATGGTCTGAAATTACTACCCATAGCTCTGAAGTTTTAATATTCTATTAATGTTCTTTATGGCCTGATTTCTTTTGTGGTTAACACACTTATTTATTGATAAGCAGTTGTTCTGTTCCGTATTGATTCTATATATTGTTTACTGGTAATTTACTATGGTGAATAGTTTTAATTTTTAAAGATAGATGAAGTTTGTAAATGTTATGAAAGATTGATCTTTGTCAATTGTTCTGAATCCTTGTATGATGCACATTGCTTTTATAAAAGCTTACTCTTGGATGAATGTATTTTAAACTCCTCTATGATATTTTTGTTTGATGAAGTCATTGGAGGAAGGGAGTTTTGAACTCCAATTAAGTACTATTCCGTAATTAAAGTACGAATGATAGAAATTATTATTGATTATTAAAAAAGCATATTCTTTTTAGGAAATACTTTATGTCATAATTCCAGTAAAATGTATAATGGTATTGTTTTAATGGTATTTATGAGTTCTTATAATTGCTTTACCATGAATTTCAGTGTCATTTTAAAAGTGTTTTTGATTATAAAGAAAAGTTTATTTGTTGTACGTTATAAATATACGAATAAAATTGTGGTTAGCTAACAAAGAAATTTCCAATATTTTGTAAGAGTCAAATGAAAATTTCTTCTTAAAAAGCAGCGAATTAATTCTAGAGAAATAAATTAAATCAGATTTAGAGAAGATCAAATTTTTTTACTTAAAAAGCTCTAAATAAATATTTTTAATCAAGAGTTATAATATTAATAAATTTATTCATGAAATGGAACTAGCTTAAATACAATTATTTCTATCAACAATTATTGTAAAATTTATAACACTGTCTTATGGAAATATAGACTAATACATGTACAAAATAAATTTACATTGCTGAATTTTTATTAAGTTTTTGGTTCATTATAAATCTCACACAAATTTTGCGGGATTTTCTTTAAGAAGTCAAAAGAGTATAAAATATATTAGACTCAAAATCTCACCTCAAAACTCTTTTCCACTTTCTCAGCATCTTCCCCAAAGTCACTGGTATCTACAATCTTCTCCTAAATTTTGAATAAAGGGTTTAAAATGTTTTTCCTGTTTAAATATATTAGTAACATATTTAAGGAAACTTTCAAGTTTGTGTAATTTTACTATTTCAAACTAAATTTATTAAAATTTATACTTTTTGAAATTTTTATATAACATATATCAAGCACTGAATCATTGAGAAAAATTTCCAAAGACTATTATAAGTATTTAGCAACATTTCAAGAATAGAACGATTTCTTAATCTTACGCTAAAATGTTTTGTAATTAAATGTTAGGATTACCAGCTATACACACACACACACACACACACACACACACACACACACACACACACACACACACACACACACACACACACACACACACACACACACACACACACACACACATATATATATATATATATATATATATACTATTAAAAAATAATAATGGATAAATTATTTTAATTTGTACATATATTGTTAAATTTCGAATGTAAAATATTCATTAAATAAGAAATCCTTTTACAAAATATGCTAAAGATTTTTGAAAGAACAATCAGTACCGTTGAATTAAAAAAAAGTCTACAAATCTCTTCTCAAAATGAAGTTTAAACTATGATAAATAAAATTAGTTCATTGTTTTTGGTGTCTGTCTTTTTTTCTAATATGAATAAAATTACTTTTATCATATTTTTATTCTTTGTTTCAGTACTTTTGAATAAAAACGAGTATATTTAATAATATTTTTATATATTAGATAAATTCAATATATAATACTTATATTTTTATATTTGTAATTATTATTTATATTTAATGATATAAAACTGAGATTTATTTTATAATGTGATAATAATTGAAATTAAGCTTAATAAAGTTCATGATAACTTTGTTAATTACAAATAATTTTTACCATTTTTTCTTGAAAATTTAATGCGGAGAAAATGGTAAAAATTATTAATTATTTTGAATTAACTGTTTGAAACACATACGGAAAAATCTTAAGGGAATTAAATATTTTTTTCCTATCTTATTAAATAAACTATTGAAGACTAGACAATGACTACTGGAGTTAAGTAGTGTTCTTTCACGTGAATTCACTGGGAGTAATATAATTATCATGATATAAACATTAATGCGCACCTTTTGTCTCATCCATTTCTCCAATTCTTCGCATCCATCTTTAAATCGGAAATACATGCTGTTATGTCGTAACCGTTTTTGTCTTTTCTGAAAAACATGTTCATTATAATAAGGTTTTAAATATTCAGTTCAATATTAAATGTCAATATCTTTTGACTCATTAGGAAAATTTAGAGTGAAAATATAAATTACTTCTATTTCAAGTACAAAGTTTAAGAAATGTCTTTCATTTCATACTTGAAAATGAAAAGTGGAGGATATTTAAGAGCATTTAAACCTGGTCTAAGTTACTATAGAAATTACGGTATGTACAGTGTGTAGCCTTTTCAGACTTTTAGCCTGACTGAACGTTTTTTGCTTGCTTCGACTAAAACAAAAATTGCAGTTTTCACCAAGTCCAACTACTTATATTCTTTCAGAAAAGAGTGATGTTGCTTAGAAGCACTGAACTAAGAGTTAATTGTTGTTTGTGCTGAGTGAAGACATTAAAAAAATATAATAAAATAATTATATCAGAATATATTTTTGTACTTATTCCAAAAATTATATTTATCTCAATAGCTTTAAAATAAATCCCCAAACACAAATATCTTAAAACCTCGAGTTTATAGTTTTATACCTTATCTTTTCTCTTTTAAATCTTTTCGATATCTTTAATACAGTTCAGAACATATCTGATAACGTGTTTAGTTGCTGAAATATTTTTTCATATAATCAAATATTGTCTGAAGTTATGATATTTGATGGTTAAGAATGTGTGACAGGAAATCAGAAAGTGTATTTGAATAATTTATGTAATTAGTTAGTTTATATATGCATATGTTTTTTAGCTTATATATGTATTTGTTTGAAATAATAAAAACTTACTATTTGCTATTACAATATTCTAAGCAGCCATTTCTTTAATAACTTCTTAAGCAGTTGATGCATATTTTGAATAAACTTAAATATATTGTGTAGCCTTTAAATGCAGTTCAATTTGGCAGTTTTGTGAAATTTCTGAGTCTTTTCATTAATACTCTGTATTACTACAACAACTTTATATTTGCTGTTAATTTGAACTAATTTGCTGATTAAATTCTTGCGTTATATAATAAAAATATTTTTTTACGTTTCTCGAAAAATGTCTTATTTTCCAATAGGAAAGACCAATTATAGAGTATAATTTCCTACCAGTTGATTCTAAGACGCAATAATTTAAATTTATATAATATTAATTTCAAGTACATAAATACTTGTCTAATATATAAGATTAATTTTAAGATTACTTATTTAAATTCTATTAATTATTCATTTTCTTATTTATATCAAGAGATTAATTAATTATATAACTTAATATCATTTAAAACAAATTTATTTCGTTAGATATTTATATATTTAAATATATGACTCATTACATTTTAAATTTCGTGTTAAATTGAAACTTTAAAATATTGTCTTCTTTTAATGAATTTTTTAAAAGTTATAGTTTAGAAATATATAGATATCATACCATTATGGACTGAACAACAAGAATCAAGCGTATATTAATAATATATACTTTAATAGAAAAATGTGATCCTCCACTTGTTGTGTGCAGTTATACTAGCAATACGTTTAGGAATAAATTCAGCAAGATTTCGATATAGCCATATGGGTATTTGTTTCCATTATTTCTACAAAAATGCCACAAGTTCAGCTTTAGATTTCAAGCATGATTTCCTAACCTGGAAACATCGCTCTAAATCGTCCCACAAATGTTCTATAGGGCTTCTCTCAGAACTTTGAGCTAACCCGGGATCACTTTGTACATACAGACCATGGTACCACTACTTGACAGAACATACATCACGATGTGGCTCGTTATCGTCCTGGTTTAATATTTGTCAATTCTATAGAATTACAAAAACAAAGAAAGAACCGAATTATCTAAAATATGCATGTAGCCGCCTGCCTTCAGTTTAACAGGAGCAACATACAAAAGTCTCAAACCGTTGCATGGAAAACGTTCTTACACAAACATATAACCACTGAATTTGACAATATGAATAACGCACTGTGGTAGATGATGTTTGTCTGGAATTCGTCATATCCAAATCACTCATACGACTAAAGAAGCATGTATCATGACTCGTCGCTAACATAAACCATTTCTCAATTTGTCCTCAATCCAGTTGCGAAATTTCAAATATCAAGCGAAGTTGTTTTTTTGTTGAATGCAGTAATATTTGGTTTATGAGTGGTAAGACATCCGCAGATATTGAGTGTTTGCAGTTATTTTCGCAAAGCATAAATATCTATTTTAAGCTCATTTGCCAATTGTAACTAATTGTGGATAATTTGGTGAGGTTTTTCTGGTTCTTAACTCTTCAGACCAGGCTGATCTGTTCGGTAAGTTTTCCTCGTTATAAACATTCGCAGTTCATATCACAACAATCTAAGTTTTCTATTTTTCTAGGTATCAAAAACAATTAACATTGACAGTTATAATTCTGCAGCAATTGTGCGATTAAACTTGCCATAAAGTGGTCAAACAACTATAACACATATTTCAAAATCACCAAAGTTCCTTCGTTTAGACAATAGTGGCAATTTCACACTGAACTAACCACGCTCCGTATTTTATATTCTCAAGCCACGCGCAAGCAATGGATATGCAGTTTCGTGAATGCAGTTTATAGATAGGTAATCTAATTATAGTTGGATTTATCATTGGAGAAGAGTATATATATATATATATATATATATATATATATATATATATATATATATATATAATCTTTAAAACTAAAAAGAAGCTTATTCATTTTTCTGAATAACTTTGTTAACTTCAATTATTCAAAGTAACGAGCAAATATGAAAATGATTATAAATTATTTTTTTCTTCTGAATTAAAAATTCGACACTATTCACATTTAAATTTTTTATACACATATACATAGTAAAATTTTCATTAAAAATGTTTTTACGCAGTACACTTAAGAATTTTTAAATTATGTAAAAAGAAATTTGACTAAAAAGACTACAGATATTTCTAGAAATGAAATAATCTCTTCTAGGTAAAGTATTATCCAAATAAAATTTCTACATGCAATTTATTGTAATGTAATTCATTTGTAAAAGAATACATGCCCCCATGCACAAAATATTAAAACTAAATTTTGTTTAAAGTATTGTAGTATAGATTGATCATTCTTAATTTTAAATACTATTTTGCCATGACCAATAATTATATTGATTGCATAAGCGCTAATGTATAAATTTATGTAAGTTTATATTCATCAACAGTGTTATTTGACAATTATACAAGTGAAAACATAACATTAATTAAGATTTTAATAACGAAGCATAATATTTTGTAAACACAAATTTTGTAAGAACATTAATAAATAACAATTTGGCAAAATCTTTGAAAAATAATATGCCAGAATATAATACTTTCGAATTGCATTAATATTCTGACAAATATAAAATACTCTATAAAGTACTCTATGTATACTTTAAATGCTTTTTTGTTTTACTTACTTACGAATGATATTGCTATTTGTTTGTAACACGAATTCAAGCATAATCTGTTGTTATCATCATGAAATATGTAATATTGTTATCCATATATAACATAACCAAGTAAACATTAAGTTATGCAAAATGTTCTATTACGTACTTCGCATTTTCGCTGTAACTCTTGGAAAGAATCTTCTATTTGAGCTTGACGTTCATCTAAATGTTGAATCATCGTGTCAGGTGACTCAGAATATTCTGACAAATGTAAAAAAAATGTATTTACATTAGTGTTACACACACACATCTCATTTTATAATAAATTAGATGAACTCAAATAATGAATACAGAATAAATCCTTTACAAAATAATCTTTTCCTTCAAGCTTTATTATCTACAGGTAAAGGTTACATTTTTATTTAAGGTTATTTAATATAAGTCTCTTTAATTGAGTTTTCTAAAAATGACCTCAAAGTTTTGAATATTTAATAAAATCAAAATTTTAAAACCCTTGTCATCCTTTTAAGCATTATATTTGAAAAAAAAACACATAATTTGATATATTTAGTACTGCTGTGTTGGAAGAAGCAATATTCTACTTTTGAATTATAAAAGGTTGAGTTTTCTGTTTAGGGATATTTTCCTAGTTTCAATTACTTTGAAAGTCAAAAATTCCCAAAACTGTTATCGCAGGTAGAAAAAGCAAATTTCATTTACATTTCATTCAAATGTAAGTCTTTGGTTAGCATACGTACTAATTTTTACCTCAAGTGTTGCATGCGGGACCAGACGGTCATCACCAGGCTTATCAGCGAACATTTGAGATATATGCCATATTCTCATGGATAAAAAGGTTTTACCCACCTGTTTGAAGTGTGCTAACCATCAGGCCACTCCTGACCGTATTCTAGATATTATCTGGATATTTCCAGAATTGATCTTTTCACTTTGCCCAATTTTAGTGTCAGATTTTCATAGAATGACAAATTTCATAGCCCTAATTTAGCTTTTTTATACACCGGATATATGCAACAACAATAACTACTCTGCTTTAAACTCGGTGGTACGACAGCCCATATAGACCAAGGCCTACAGTGCTCATCTCTATTTTCCTGACCGAGAGAAACCATTGTTTCGATTAGGCGGTCAACCTAACTCGAAACCCCCAGTGTTTTAGATCCCAAGCATGCTTGGTACTCTGTTTATCAAACCACTATAGGGATGAAAGACTAAATCGACCAGGCTCCAGCTCGAGAATGGATCCTCAGATCTGTGCCTTGGGAGTGTGAAAAGCTACCACTAAGCCACCGGGCTTCTTAACACCAATTACAAAAACTTATTTCTATAAAAATCATAACACATAAATGCACTTATTTCAACCATTCAGTACAAAATTTTGTTCTATTTATAGGGTGATGGACAAAAGATGACAATAATTTTTTCCCAAATTTTAGTTTTCATGTGTTTTGTTTTTTCTAGTTCCTTTTTGATTAAGACTACCACAAAAATATCTTAATGTTCTTATAAAAATAAAATAGAGATCATTAAACATGCTTTGGAAAAATAAAGCAAATTATGTTTTTATTTTATGTATGTAAATGATATTGAAATTTGCTTTGTTAAGGAATCACATTTACTTATGTATAAATTTAATATAATTTATTTTTTATGCTATTGAAACAATTCTACTTTTTTTACTTAAATTTTTTTTAGTATTCAATGCAATCATTAAAGTAAGAGTTTTATACATACATGCATACATTTGTAAAAATCAGAAATTTAACTAACTTCATTTATTTTATATTTATTATACGTTCAATTTAAATTATAAAATGCAAAAAATATTTCTCAAAAGTTAACTGCATCCCACTCCATTACGTTCTGTAGTGAAAATAGAGCTATAATTTAGTTACTGTTAAATTTTAAACGGATCTTTATTACTTAAACAGCACTATCATAAATATTTACTGATAGGTTATATCAAATATTTTACATCAAATTATTAACGAAATTTTAAAAACTTTAGGACAGTTAATATGAAAATTTCTTGATAGTTCAGAATTAGTTATGATGTGAATTATTGTTTCAAGAATTTTTTATTACATGAATCTTTTTCTTCCATTTCCAAGCTTCAATGTTACAAAATTCTTCCTTTTTTTTAAACTGTTTTCAATTGCTTTACTTTCCAGTTATTGAATACCTTTTATATAATTTTAACTTTAGAAAATGTTTGATGCCGTTGCTAAATTTTTAAATTAAACTAAATATTCACTGATATATAATTATAGTAAAATTCAAAGCATTCATTTCAATTTTAAGAAAAACTCAAATCAATTACATTAATTTGATTATTTTTTAAAATCATTCTATAGCAGATTTTATTATATATATATATATATATATATATATATATTATATATATATATATATATATATATATATATATATATATTATGATAAAAATTAGCCAGAAAATTCTTACAAATTTATAAATTTAATATTTTCTCAAAGGAAATCGCAAAAACGCTATGAATCAAATCAACAATGAAACATTGTATATTTTTCAGAGAATAAAATCAAAGAGAAATTGATCAAAATAGAGAGAGACAGGATAAATCGGCATGTGTGATAAAATCTCAATATTCTAGTTGATTTATTAATAATTTCTATAAGGTAAAAATAGTTAGCTATATTTATTTTAGTAAAGATGTAATTGATAATTATGCAACTTTCAGAAGAAATGCTGCGGTGTGTCTAAAAATTACATATTTAGCATTGCTGTTTCTCTACCAACACAATATTCACACGCACTTAAAAAATAAAAATACACTACAGACATTTAGAAAATGAGGAAGAACCGCAATGAAATTGGTGAAAATATGTTAATAATATCGGGATATCCAAAGCTACTGAAGTTATGGTACAGATATGGAGATGAAAGATACTGAATATGTACAAGAATAAAAACATTGTACAGCGAGGAATTGTCAGTGCTGATCTGTCAAACTAATATTCAGGTTGAATGTTTTTAAATGAAATTTTGAAGAATAAGAGTTCGAATGCTTCACATAGACAGCTAATTGCTATTATTTTTGTCAGTATAAAATTAAATATTTCTTTTTATTATATAATTTACTAATTTGCTGTAGTGATATTACGACATAGAATCAAAATAATTGATGCCGTTTAAGGGAGGAAATAATATAGTCTTGAAAGTAAGTATATATTTTTGACAATTCTCAATATAAACTTATTTTTCAATTATGCTTTCATTTTATGGATTTTACTTTACTTACATGCCATTCATCATGAGCAATTAGGCAAGATTTTCTATGTGATGCTTAAAAAGATAAATTTAATTCAGGGATGCGTTAAGGATAAGGGTTTTTTTAATCTAATGTCCTTAAGCCCTTTTTCAGTATGGCCTTTAAACAGAAATTATAATAAATAAATTCTTCGTTGTACTCGACGTGGCCAAGTTCCAGGACATTGTTCTTTAGAACAAAAGGTCCCGGGTTCGAGTGCAGCCACTGTTGAACATTGGAGACGAATGTTTTGCTTCTATTTCCTGTATAAACGTGTGTGGTGCTTTGGAGTTTTCCCAGTTTCCTCCCTTGCAGGGCGTCACAACGGCTCACTCTCCATGAAAAATCCACCCGGGAAGCAATTAAAGCAGTGTCAGAATAAATTCTTCTTGGAAAATGTATCACTTCTATTTTTTCATAGAAGCTCTTTTCAATCAATTGAAATGGATACTGCATTGCATTACAGAAAGACGACTTGCATATCTCCATTTATTAACGTTAAGAAAAGCAATGAAATTTTTCGTAGAAAAGTTGACCTTGCATTAAAGAGATAATTTTGGACTAATGTTATTGGGAACATATATTTTCCGGCAGTAATATTCTCTTAACCTATCAAAAACGGATTTTAAAAATCTGATAAAATCATTACTGTTGAAAGTAGTATCATATTAAATTTGTTTTAATAATCAAGTTTTACTAAATATCAACGTTTTTTTTTCTATTTTACCAATACAAAAGCCATTGCTGCCCACCTTGTCTAGTAGTCAGAGTCTGCGGATAGGAAGGTCCTGAGTTTGAATCCCAGTTCGGTCATGGATGTACTTTCCCTCTCTGTCTACAATATTTTTGCCATTTCTTTGTATGAATGGATTGTGAAGGGATGCGTACCCTATAAATGGGTACTTTTGGTATATGTGTACTGAGGAAGTCGGACTCCACTGCAAAATATGGTTCAGTTGAGGAAAAGTTTAGCAGCGCACCCCGTAATACCAGCCTAGCTGTCACAAGACAACAACAACAAAAGTCATTCATCAAATTTGCATGGAGAAGTTTAAATTTATTCAGGATATTGGTTTGGACTATTATGGTTATATAGAATGTGTTAGAAAATAATATATCTCCAAG
Source organism: Latrodectus elegans (assembly GCA_030067965.1). NCBI lineage: Eukaryota > Metazoa > Arthropoda > Arachnida > Araneae > Theridiidae > Latrodectus > Latrodectus elegans. The sequence continues at coordinate 54,586,971 of CM057817.1, forward strand.
TTTAGTAGCTTTTTTTAAATTTATTTTATATTTTATTTTAAAATTAGTGATAAAATCTTAAATATTGAAAATAATCACAAATGAAATCTGTTTTAACGATCAAAAAATTATTAATATCTATTTTTCTATATGTTGCCAAAACGAAACTCAATCATTGTCCAAACGTAAATAATTTATACTATATCAAGGAAATAATTTGAAAATATGCTTAGAATGTTTGAAGTAAATGTAATGTCGTCTAATTTAGTAATATATCATTTTCGTAAAGATCATTTTGCTAAAATACATATATTTTGCAATATACTTACAAATATCGAAAAAACAATAGTGAAAATTTTAATTGCTAAGCAAATTTTGCGTTTTCTTTTCAAAATATTATAATGACTAAGAGTTTTTTTAACTTCATCTTGTGGTTATAAATTTACATAAACACATACATAAAAATACGAGTATTTATAACTAATTAAACTTTCATGCCTTATTGTCACGCAACCAAAAGTTTGGCCTGTAGTACTTTATATATTTGATATGTCATTTTTTTTCCTTTCTGTATTTATCGTTGTTTACTTGATAATTTCTTTCAAATATAGTTTTCGCAAAATTACTAGCTTTTTATGGATTATTTTTGTGACTGAAGATAATGCATTTTATAAAATATGTGTATGTGCGATTATCATATTCAAGAAGTAACTCAACATTTAAATGCCTTTTATTCCGTAGAAACAATGCGACAATTTTTATATGGACTCCAATTAATTTTAACTATTATATTTTGTTGTTCAAATACATTCTATTATTCATACACAATCTCCGATTATATTAAAGTTACACACGATTTCGCTAATGTTTACTAAATTAATTAAGTGCTGAGTAACAGTCACGCAGGTTTTATTATCTATTATTACTATGGTAACAAAAGTATTCGGATTAAAAAATTAAACGAATTCTTTTTTTAAGGACAGAAGAAAGGGTTAATGACATTTATTAGTTGGAAGCAGAACTTAATTTCCTGATTAGATAATTTTAAAAGGTTAGTGTGTTGATAAATATAATTTAAATGATTATATAAGGCAAAAAAAATGAAATTAAATCACTATAACAAAAATGAGTTTCTGTAGTTCTACAATACCCTTATTTCATTACTCATAAAGTTTTTTCTTTTTTCATACCTCTGTGGATAACACCGAATTATACTCTTGTGCAAAAACTAACAAAGTAACGAAATAAATCAAGCATTCTCTTTTGTGACACGCGAATATGACAGAGAAACCAAACGAACTGAGTTTTACCTTTTGTGACATGCGAATGTAAAAAAGAAATCAAAAGAATTGAATTTTCTCTTTTGTAATATGTTAGTATAACAATGAAACCAAACGAAATTGAGTTTTTCTTTTTGTGACACGGGAATATGGCAAAGAAACCAAACGAATTGAGTTTTCCTTTTTGTGACACTTGAATATGACCCACTATGAAAACTCTGAATCCGTGAAAAACCATCTCGAAAGAAAATACGTGACGAATGTTCAAATGTTGAAAAGCAGCCCTTTGCTGTTACCTAATTCATGAAGTAGTCTAATTTGGTTTATTTATATCAGAATGTGAATAAAAATTAGAGTTAATTAAACAGAGAGAGTTTATAGTTTTATATTCCGAACCACTACAAATCTTCCATTCAAGCTGGAAATCAAACTGTGAGACCATTCGACTAGCAATGTCTTCAGTTGACTGTTAAATTCATATTTGACTGATGGAAAAGAGAATTGCTAATAATTCTAGTTCATCTGTAATTTAATGTAATAAGCAATTCAACCTGATTTTCCTCCTTTGTGACACGAGAATGTGACCCACCATGAAATCAAATATTTTATATCAATTAATTAAACAAATATTTTAAAGCAGTTTTGGGTTGTTATGTGATTCTAAGCGTTTTGCTAGTCTTTCTACCACGAATTGTTGCACCGCAAGAGATAGTTCATCAGACTTACACAAAATTCAGAACGACTACAATCATTCATTACGAAGATGGAAATTGAATCCACAAGCAGTGGACATGAAGGGAAGAAGGATATCCCTTCGAGTCACTAGATAGCATCATTTCCTACATTTGAGTTTTAACCGAAATCCAAAAACAACATTTTGGTTAAATTTAAAATTGAGTTTTAACCAAATTCTGGTTAAATCTTCATTTGAGTTTTAACCGAAATCCAAAAACCACATTTTGGTTAAATTTAAAATTGAGTTTTAACCAAATTGTGGTTAAATCTTCGTTTGAGTTTTAACCAAAATCGAAAGAAAATATGCATGAGAAAGAAATACGCTAATCATTTTAACTCATCCGTCATTTAATGGGACTAACAAACATTTTTACTAACCTTTAGGTAAACTATATTTATTCAGCGGGGACTTTTCAGGTGTTGTCAAGAGATAAATCTTTGATGATGGCTGTAAAACATGAACAGTATTAGTTTAAATATTGGTTCGATAAATTCAAATAAAATAAATTAATATCATAAGATTTATAAAAAAATTATTTTAATAGTTAATATTCCACTATGATTTTTGTTTTCCTTACTTGATCTTTCTGCAAAATCTTAATTTTTTCGGCGTCTTCTCTCAACTTCTCAATTTCAGCTGCATATGTTAATATTTCTGTTTGCATATGATGATGTCGTCGTAATAAGGCCTAGAATATAAATTTTGAATGAGTCATTAAACATAAAAAAGTTTATTTACTTAATTTATTATTGCTACTACCATTCCATTAATCACTTACTACATTTACCATTATCTTTTAACTTAACTTTTTTTCTTAAATAATAATTTCTTTATAAAAAAAATTCTTACATCCTGAGTATTAAAACTAATATTTCAGTAAGTGAATATTTTTAAAATCTTCATCAGTAGAAATTTCATAGATATTTCATTTTTAAAATGTATTCTTAAATCAATTAGAGATTCATTTTTATACAAAATCTAAATTTGTGTGAGAGAAAAATAATGCATGTAATTTAAATTGTTGTAAAAACTCTCACAGATTCCTAAAACTGATCGCGGATTCTAATAAACACTATTAAACTCTTTAAATGAATTGTTTTTGTTATGATACATTGGATTCTACACATACAATTTTTTATGGATTAACATTTATACGTTATTGTTTTTCTTTCAGTGGATTTATTTTCAATTTATGATGCATACTTTGACATCAGCTGATGAACAACCAAGCAGATTTACTATTAGGTTGTTTGGCTTCTTTAAGCATTCAATGCCTACTTGCTTTCTTGGAGGACTTTTCATGAGGGTCATATTCATATGTAGCAAGGGAGGAAACCCGGAAAGAATCCAAGCCCCCACTCAAATAGGCATATGGAAAAATAAATAGAAGCATAATATTTATCACCCGTTGTTCATCACAGTGACTCGTTGTTCATCACAGTGTAGGTTACGGTGATTCCTTTTGAAGTATACTTATCACCACATTTTCCTATTCTCTTTCTCTCTTAAAAGAAGATAATCATTTGGTCCAATGTAGGTGATTAGTTTTGAATAATCACAAGTATACCATTTCTATGTATTTAAAATATTTTGTTTAACAGTTTTCTTACGATAAAATAATGAAATTGTCGTATTACGATTTAACTAGAATGTTTCAGCTGTAAAATTACATACTTAGGTGATACTTCGAATCGGCATTAATACAAACTTGATACTTATTTTAAATAAATTTCTCATATTTTTCAGATATGATAAATCTTTAAGCTATTTGGAACATAAATTTTAATTTCTAATTGAAGTGTTTAATTAACAATTTCTGAATGCTGTCGATTGTGAACAAATTCCATATTCTACGAATCTTATAATATTGAAGTTTGAGCATTCATTCCCCATGCCAATGTCAATCATTATTATCAATATATACATTACATGAACTAAAAATGCGTTATAATCCATTATTGAAAGCATTTACCAATTTTAAGTTGTCTACCACAAAAATGGATTTGGTTATTAACAAAAAAACCCTTAATGTATGCCAGTTACTGAAACCTACCAATTTATAAATATTTAAATATGAAAAATTTTAAGTTGGAACTGGTTGATAACTTTACGTGTTTGATTCTAATTTTAACCCCTCAAAGTATATTGGTCCTGAAGCAAGAAAAAAAAACTCGCATCCTCCGATCGCTAATCAAGGTCTTCATGATAGAAAACTATTTTTGAGGTCAAGATTAATGAAAAAGATACTAAGCATCTGGGGCATGTAAGGCAGTCATTAGCTCTGTGCTCATTTATTAATCTGAGACATGGGTTTCGAGTAAAGTCTGAGAAAAATTTAGGCTATTTTTAATTAAAGGCGATGGTTTGGCGAGACAATAATACGATCTTAAAATATATTGGTTGTTCATGAGGTTAGATATCATTCTAATTCATTAACATAAGCGGTTCAATCCCTTGCTTGTCGCGGGCGTATATATACGCCTTTCCGAAATATGCCTCTTCTGCAATGCGCAACTCTCAATAAAGTTAGATCCATGGCTTTGGAAGACAATAGGATGTCCTTGACATTGTTTACGGTAGATTCAAAGACTGGATTCGTAGATTTGGAAAGAGGAATATTTTTTGGGACTGGAAAAGCTGTTGCAGTTATTTCTTTTCGAGTAACTCGTAATTTTTTTGTTCTTTCGCTTAAATTGTTATTACAGTGCGTCATAAAAGTTTTTATATTTTGTCGAATATGTCTCATGTTGGCTTTTGTGTCCAACCATATTTCAAAATATATCACATTAAGTTGTAACATTAGTTATAAAAATTTTTTCATTATACTTTTACTTCATACTTTAAATTTTGTATTTTCGTTTTTTCTTCTTGTTTTTTGTTTTGTAACAGTAAGTAATTAAAATGGAAAGCGTGTCTCTTCTTTTTCTCCGACTCAGCCTGTCTGAAAACTGGAGGTAGTGGGCAGCGAATCTTGTAAGTTTTGAGTAAGGGGCAATAAGTAAGGGGTTAAGTTCAGCGGAACAGAACCCTACATTTTATATTTAAGATCTTCAAACATAAATTTATTGGAGCCAGATTTATAAATTCGCTCAAAATAAGATGAATTCATGCATAGAGGACGGTTTTAAAACATTTGGAGTTAAAGTTTTCTCCAACTGATAAATAGGGATTGAAATAGAAGGTTGTATTGAGGACTTTGTCCCACCATTTTATTCCACCAAATAGAATATATTCACGCATATATATCTATGCAACCGTTTTTTGTTTACTTTGGGATTTTTCCCTGTAAGTGATGCTTCGACAACGATTTTGATTCGGTATTAGATTAATTATAAAGCTCTCTATTGAATAAAACTGTATGTGTTTGTACACTTAATTACTTTTTATTTACCTTAAAATTTTTAATAATTCTATAATATTAGCACGTCTATTACTTTTATTTAGTTTTACTACTAACAATATTTCTGAAGAAATATAACAGGTGGTAATTTTGAAGGAATTTATTACAACTTTCTGTAAAAAGAAATAATTTTTTGTGTGTGTGTTAGTTTTGAAAATATCTTGTTTGAAGCAAGATTTAGAACATTGATTTTGAACAAAAATTAACTTAAACAGGATTAAAATGTAGATTTTGAACAAAAGAAAATATTTATTTTGAAACAAGATTATTCAAAACCCAGCTTTTCACTTAATGAATGATAATTGAAGTTAAATTTTACCTCACAGGTTAATTCATCTGATCCACAGTCAAGACTGGAAAGTAAGTGTAGCTTCTCCGATAACCAAGAATCACATTCATCGGCGTCAGCTGAATACTGAGATAAAAACATGAAAATATTTTATCATATTTTTAAAAATTGTAATCTTTATAAAACACCTTTAATAATAAACAACAAATAATATCATTTACAACATACATGATGGTTAAAATATTTAATATAAGTTATTGTGTATATATTATCAGTTATATTTATGAATCTTAGAAATAAGTTTTTGCCATTGAAGATCTTCTTTTTTAATATTATGCATTTATGAATGCGGATAATATTGTCATCCATTTGAATGTAACATTATTATGTTATATGAATAATTTTATTATATTGATTTCAGTATACTTTTATGGTATATAAATAAAATAAAGTTGTATATTTGAATATAATTCAATTATAGATTATGCATAATACTGCGATATGTTTAAATATATAACTATTATAGAATATAGATATTATTTTTATACATTATAATAATTATCACGAATTGTTCTATATGTAAATTTGTTACATAATTTATCAATGAAACATGTTAAATAAGTTAAGAACTTAAAACATCACATCCTCTTTCAAATAAATAGTAGAAACTACAGGAACTACGGTACAGTGAAAAACATTGAGAATACAAATTTATTTTTATGGCTTCACTTATAAAATGAAAGAATAATTTTCATGTTAAAAAACTTTTTAAAATAAATTTTATAAAAAGTTAAACTTAATAAAAACTTTAAAAAACGAAACAGGTTTTTTTAATTGTTTTTAACTCGTAAGTACTATTCAAAATAATTAAAGACAAAATATTTGTCAATAGGTATTAGAATTCTATTAGTATGTAATTTTTATTTCTCTTTTTTGTAACATTTTGTTGTAAGTGATATTTCGTAAATTAATTGTAAACTTACCAAAAGCAAAAAATTCTTTATGCAATCCAACAGCTAATTACAAGATTTAGATAATAATAATTGACTTTTTTTTCATTTTTTTGTGCAATTCGTACCTTTCTCATAAAATTCATTTGACATATTTTAAAATTTGATATAACACAGATGAATTTATACCAACCTTTCCTTTGCTTTAGTTTGCAGTTTTGTGATTCGTATGTTTCTCATATCATTTTATTTAGTATATTTTAGAAATTGATATAACAGATGTATTTATACGCGCCTGACCTTTGCTTAAATTTGCAGTTTTATGATTCGTATGTTTTTTATAACACTTACTTAATATATTTTAGAAATTGATATAAGAGATGAATTCATACCAGCCTGACCTTCGTTTTAATTTACAGTTTTGTGATTCGTATGTTTTTTAAATCATTTATTCGACATATTTTGGAAACTAATATAACAAATGAATTTATATTAGTGTGACCTTTATTTTAATTTGCCGTTTTGTGCGATTCCTATGTTTCTCATAAAATTTATTTAACATATTTTGAAAATTGATAAAACAGATGAGTTCATAATAGTCGGGTCTTTGTTTTAATTTTCCGTTTTGCGATTCCTATGTTTCTCATAAAATTTATTTAACATATTTTGAAAATTGATATAACAGATGAATTCATAACAGCCCGAACTGTTTTAATTTGCCATTTCACGATTCGTGTGTTCCCCATATTCTGGAAAATTGACAGAATGTATAAATTCATAATTGCATGAACTCTATTTTAACTTGCTCTTTTATGATTTGTATATTTCTCATAACGTTTATTTAACATATTCTGGAAACTGATAAAGAGAATAGAGATGAATTCATACAAATCCTATCTCTGTTTAATTTGCCACATTACAAGTAACTTACATATATTTTTGAAGCTCATTTAGCATGTTTTAAAAGTTAATAGCATAGACAGATTTATACTAACCTTGGTTATTTAACCCTTGGTTTACAAAGTGGTAATTTGCAGGAATCGTATTTTTTAAAATTTATTTAGAATTCTTTGTTGAATGAAAATAATATATTCTATCAAGTACTTTGAATCTTGTTAAATTTTAGAAACCTAAATATTAGTTGCTTAAAAAATATTTGGTAATTGGAACTTATGTAAAATGTGTGTAAAAGTTTAATAACCTCTATAACCCTGATAACAGGTTTTGCTAATTTTCCGTTTTGCTCACGGAATACAATTAAATTCAAAATCTTCATTCACTGTATATAACAAATTAGTATTGAATATAACAAATAAGTATAGGGACTACTTATACTTCATAAAATTTGATTGTTAGACCAATTCGATCTGATTTATCTTGATATGCGTATTCTAGTTCTGTAAATGCTCTGCTGAGTCTTTGATCTTGGAGTTCATTGGAAATATCTTTCTGGAGCTGTAGTTCCATGCCTAAAGACTGAAATGAAGAATTTTTACATAAAAGGCTCATACAATATCAAGTATATATAAAGCATGAAATTCTTAAAAAATGTATTTAAATATAACAAATAAATAATCAAAGTTGTACTTGAATTTTTAATACTGTCAGGGGAAGATTTTAATTAATATGTAATTTAAATACCTTTTTATATATAATTTTTAACTTCAATATGCTTGTTCATTGATATGATATTATATAAAATTCAATAAAATGTTTTATTTAAAAGTAACTTTTTCTTTAATTATAATCTTAAACTAATTAAGGAATTTAAACTAAACGCTCAACTATTTACAAACAAAAATATTTTCAACACTTTTATTTTTAAATAGTTTAACGTGTTTAATTACAAGTAGTTCTAAGTAATTTTAAGAAAAGTACCTTGAGTAATTAAGACCTAGTAGTAAAAGTAATTTTTTAACAAGATATTTGCCGAAATATTTTTTTAGTATTAATAACGTGAAAATTTCAAATTAATTCCATTGAAATAAATTTTAGATTTTTTACTTACTCACTGAAAGAGTATGTTCAATACGTTAAAGTAAATTTTATATTTAATTTTCGCTTCCTAAAATTTGTGGTATATTATTATAAAATAAGATTGCACACGCTTTTTTAATAAGGTTTGAATGGACTTCCTTGGTTATTTGCATATTTGAAAGTTATAAGTTCATTCATGTGTTTTGACTGTGGGTGACGACAGAACTGAAGGCTATTGTAAGGTCTCAGATAATCAGTTTTTATAAGCAGTGGGCTTTGTTTTACAGTCCAAGGGAGAAAACCCTGAAAATTCTTACGTACTCTTTCCGAAAGATTCACATGCAGAAATATAATCTCATCTCCAAAATAAATCTTATTCATTTATTTAAAAAAAAACTGAACAATATCAATAAAGGAGATAATTTATTTATTTATTTAAGCAATTTAAAATTTATTATATATTCTGTATCTTTCATCTACTGTTTTAAACATAAATTAATATTTATTAATTTAAGTTTTTCAAACATATACTTATTAAAATACAAAAAATTGAAGTTTCAAGTGAAGAAATAAAATTTCTAGAATCTTAAATGCTTTATTTCCGAATATTGAATTTATCACTATAAAAGTATTGATAAATTCTAGTACCTTGTGTTTTTTCTGTAGAAGTAATGCACTTGCCAGGTCCTTACAATTCACTTCCGCGTTACAATACCTATGTTTTTCTTGAATCCATAATAACATTTCTTCGATAAGAAGATTTTGTTCTTTCTGTTTCATTAAGTCTTCTAAATATTTCCTTTTCTCTTCAGAAAGCTGCTCTAAACTAAAAAAAAATATATTTTAACTATAAACTTCTACATTAATGTCACTATTGTCACTGAAACATATTTAAAAAAAATAAACATTATTCAAATTTTTTTTAAATATTTTTTTAAATTTTAAGGAATATGAAAAATATGAGGAGAAGATTTAAAAAAAAAAGTTTTTTGTCTACAAGCTGATTGCTGGTCATATTAGCATTTTTTTCTGATTTAGGAATGCAAATAATTATATTTGACATGAATTTACTTCTATTTCTCCGAAATAGATTAATAAAATTAAGTTTTGTACCTTTGATATATTTCCTGTAGCTTAGTCAGCTGGTTTTGAAGTATAGTAGTGTCTTTCTGATTGAGTACTTTGGCTTCTAAGCGTCTTACAGCTTCTCCCCAAGAAGCTACTTGAACTTCTCGGACAGCATGATTTTGTAGACTGGACTCCACATCGATTGGTTCGCTTTCTGATTCAATTTCTGACTAAAATATGTTGCCAATATTAGAAGACAATCCATAAGAAATCTCTTGTGCTAAATAATTTTGTGAAAAATCTAATGAAAAATACTAACCTGCATTTGAATCATTTCTTCCGAAACAGAATCCATTTCTTCCAAAATGCTCATAACTTGTCTTAAATGGGCAAATTTCTCATCGTATGCTTCGAGCAACTGAAGCACATAATTCCATTGCTCTTCTATTTCGTTCTTTCTAAGAAAGCATACAAGTTTTTTTTTTTTTAGCAAATGGAAAATCTACTATGAAATTTAAATTGATTTTTATCAAAAAGCTTGTGAATTAAATAATTTTTATGGTAATATATATTTACATGTTTTAAAAAATTCATTAAGATTGATCAGTTTCGTGGGCATATTACGAATGTAATCAATCTTTATGATTATCAATCTTGAACTGATGAAATCAGTCAGCGATATTTCATGAAACTATCTTTTGATGATTTACTAGTTGAAGACAAATACAATAATCGTTATATTTGAACATCTTAAAAGCTTAATCCTCTATTATGAGAATATAAGTCGCATCATATACAAAATAAATATATCTTCAATGAGCTACCATTTTTAAGTTAAATTTGATTGTTTTGGTTTATTGTTTTATCCTAATAACTATTTTTCTAATTTGCGCAGGCAATGTTGATTGCTTGGATATAATAAAATTGTTAATACACAGTATAATCCATAGGCTATAACTAGTAAACAATTAGCATCCATTAATAAAGATAATCTAGTATTTTAAACAGCATTTTTATAATCTTTAAACTTTTTTAAAGATTACAAAAATGCTGTTTAAAATATTATATTTTAAAAATCATTTTTGTAATCCTTAAAAATTAATCTTTAAACAACATTTTTGAAACTAAAATAACCTAATGAGTTATAAACTGTTTTTGAAATAGTAATTTAAAATTCAATATTTCGATGTAGAGAATTCGAGGGAAATCTGGCAGGAAATCAGTCTTTCTATTCAACATATCTCTACATTAATAAATAAAGTAATACAAATATGTTATAAGTACTGTTGTCTTAACACAAAGCACTGTTACTAATAAATTTCACAGGTGACAAATATTCTCTAACTTATTTGTGGGCATTTTCAAACTAAAGTGCATATTTCTAAAGCTTAAATTTTACTCATGAAGCCACTCACAATTAATTTAGAAAACTTGCCTCATACAGTTTAATATTACATAAGTCAAAGTTAGAATACCGCTTATATTGTAGAATGTTTTTTAACACTTAATTTCAATAATTTTACGATACAACATGTAAGAACTACGTACTTTTAGTGAATATCTCTATTTATAAGGGTTAGTAAAGTAAATTTACCAAAGCCTTCAATCTCAAACTCAGAATATAGCATCTACTGAAATACATAGCACAAGGGTGGCCAACCAGTGGCTCGCGAGCCACTGTTGGCCTCTTTGAAGAATTATTTGTGGCTCTCGATAAAAGCCCCACAGCTCTCTTTTCATTTTTGTCTTAATATATTTTAAAAAATTACTATCGTTCCGTATGTGTTTCAAAATGCCTTTTAAATTACTGACAACAAATATCAAAGACAGTGCAACATTATAACAAATTTAATATCCGTCCAAGTTAAGATTGATATGGCTCATCGAAAACTGTGCAAACGAACATACAAGAAGAGACAAAAACATCAAGATCTACAATTAAAATACAAGTCGACGCCGATTAATGAATTCTGAAAATTTGTACCAGAATCGTAGTATCCTGAATAAGGCTGCTTTTCGAATTATTTCTATATTCAGAACAACGAAATTGTGTAAATCATTTTATTCCATTTTAATATTCATGAAATCCAAAAACCGATCAGTATCCACTAACATGCATCTCGAAGAATTACTGAGCAGTGCTGTCAACAATTATTCACCAAATTTTAAAGAATTATGAAGAGAAGTAAAATAAAAGTGTTTAATTTTTAATATTTAAATTCAATACACAAATTTTGTACTTTTATTCACATGTTTTCAATAAATATAATTTCTGTAGAAAAATTTTAATATATTTTTGCGTACCTTTTTAATACTTGTTTAATTGCGGCTCGCCAAAAATTTCAAATTTTCAAAAATGGCTCTGACTATCAAGAAGCTTGGCCAACCCTGACATAGCATATATAGCTCATAAGTTAATTAGCTCTGTCTAAGAGCTAATGTTTGTAAATAAAATGATTAACAATAATTTTAAATTATCCCTTGACTCTTTTATTCTTCATATGCTATGTGAAAAAATAAGATATTAGCCCTTATAATAACTAAAATTGAACCTTCTAAATATAATCACTGAGTGTGTGAAAAATTAAACTATCCACAAATTATTATTATCCATTTATATTACCACAAATTTTAAGATTTAAAAATGCAACATACTCTTTAATTATATCTTCTTTTTTTCTGTAATTTCCTTCAATTAATGTGTCAGCAATTTTGATGAAATCTTTTATCATAATTTCCTGCAAAATTAAATTTTATGTTTTAATACAATTGATTTTCAGGAAAAATGTGTGCCGAGGGATATATTTTAAATTATTCTAGGTCTAAAAAAGTACCCTGGATATAATTCCTGTTCGTATTGCCTCATGTTTTTTAAATGTTGCATCAGCCTGCCTAATATTTGCACCATAATTTGGATCAGTGAGTATTTTTTGCATGTCCTTCAAATAAGCTTCTCGGACCGATCTCTGAAAAAAGATGAAATTTAAAAATAGTTCTTACACTAATTACATGCCTAATAATTAAACTAAATAAATGATAACTGTAATTTGAATTCAAAAAAAAAAATTTATAACTGAATATTTTATGTAAAATATTTTACACAAGTTGAAATTCAATGATAGTTTATTTATCATCAATGATAATAAATAAAGAAAAATATGTTTCTAATCCTTTATTTATTAATAAATTACCGCTTTTTTATTATTTAAATATTCAAAAAGATTCTAAGCTAACCACAATATTGCGTAAGATTTTGTAACTGAATAAATTAAGCAAATAAATTCAACATTTGAAAGTTATAATTTGGTTTCAAAAAATTATCCCAACAACCGCAAAATTTTTTGGTAAATTTTTAGAAAAGTTGGGATTTTAAGTATGATGAATTTAAAATTTTGGTTTGATAATTTTTTATAATAATAATAATAATATATAATATTCAGTTGAATGTATTTGAGCTGTAGTGTTAAAAATCCCTAAAACTTGTATAATTTGTCTTGAAACGATAAATCTTGAGTTAATTTAACTTTCCTTGGAATTTTCTTAATGAAAAATAGATACTGACCATAGAGTTTTTTAGGCTTGCAGATTTACTGCATCGTCTAACATTTTAAGATTTTAAAACTGAATGATTATTTTTGTAACTTCTTTAAGTCTTTTAGTTTTATTTATGTATTTACATTTTGTAGCAATTTTTAGTATACCTTTCTGAAAACAGAGTGTATTTAATTTTTAACCTAAATCATTTAAGTGATAATTTATTCGTAAACATATTTTGATTTATGTTATAAAAAATATAATGTTATATAATTCTCTAATATAATAAACAAATATTTAATAAAAATTTAACTTATTTTTTCTTAAATCAGTAAATTTCTTAAACCCTTTCCCATTGTGATCACCACAAGTATATTATTATTCAGCATTACATTTTATATTATTCTGATTGTTAAAAATCGTTTAAATTTATGTAATAACGTGGAGTAAACTAATAAAAAGATTTTACAATCTCATTTAATTTAAGCATATTTTTATCAGAATGATGTACGTAAAATTCAAATTCAATATCATATTATGTGAAAAAGAAAGAAATTTTACATATGTAATGGTAATATATAATTGAGATGAAATGGAAAAATATTTCAAGATTTAAATGTTTATTATTGAAAGGAACTGGTATTAAGTAATTTAATTTTCGAAATGGCTTATGTAAATTTGGCTCTCAATATTTTTCCTCCTGTGTCATTAAGGCATTTTCCTTCAAATTTTAAATATTCAAGTTATTTATACAATATAAATAACTTGATAATTTTCATTACAATTTTCATTTCATAATAATTTTCATTACAATTTTCATTTCATAATAATTTTCATTACAATTTTCATTTCATAAAATAAATAATTTTATTTTAATTTTATATTTAAATTATTATTTGCATAAATAAATTGAATATACAATTTATTACAAATTACACCATATTAATGTAGAAATGAATTAGGTAAATTACTGAATAAGATTCTATATTTGTTTACTAACTTTTTTTTGAAATAAGCTTACTTAAACTACCCACCTCTTCATGCAGATATAACAGAAAGATTTATAAACAAATTCTTGTGGATTATCATTATCTTAAAGCAAACGCAAACTGATGAGGTTCTTGAAGGGGGAGGGTGGATTTCCTCTCCTTTTTCCTATTCACTCTCTGCCAGTCCTACTCACTTCCTTAATTATCTTGGCGCCTCCTGGAGGCAGCTATGGGATGAGCAGGATTTGATCCATGGGTATCTGGGTCTTTTGGACCTGGTGTAGACTTTCCTACACCAGGAAGATAAGTAACTACAAAAGCACTTTAATATCTAGTCCATTGATTGGATTGATGTTAAGATAATGATTGCTTTGATTTGGATTACAATTGCCGAAAATACGCTAAAATTGATGATTAAACAATAACATGATAACCAACAACAATAAAGCAAACTCTTAATAGGAAAAAATGATGCCAAAATACAACAAGTACAATATCAACGCATTTATAAAAATATGAAATTCCTAAGCACAAGCCCTATCTACAAACATGATTTGCGTATATAAAAATATAATGGAATTGTATATAAAAATAGCATCCAGAGCAAATGTTATAATTTATTCTTTTGCTCCAGCTGCAAATTTTTCTCTATTTTCATGTATTAACACAAGTTTATTTAATGTAACACAAAACATATATCATTATTATAAAATTATGTAACGAAAATAGCACAAATATAATCATATATAAAAATTAATGGTAAGAGAAGTGCCAAAAAAATTGTGTTATAAAATATTCGTTTCTTCTGGAAGATAGTATGCTTTTAGTGTCAACACCCTGAAGACAGCAATTTTTAAATCACATACAATCATCTCAAATATTTTACAATTAGTAAGAAAAGTTACGTTTATTTCATGACCAATCATTTTGAAATTACCTTGGACTCGAACCTGTAAGCCAAAGTTTCCAGTCTTTCTTGTTCTTTGAGTTGTTCTCTGACATCAATTTCGTGCTGATGTTCGGCCCTTTCCAGGTCACACCATGCCTTTTCGATGGCTGCAGGGGACGTTTCTTCAGGAGGCACCCACACGCTCTGCCCCAGCCGTTTCATCTGAATGGCGAACAACAAAGCCTCGATCTCATTCTTGGCATCATTTCTGAAATTTTAATTAAAAGATTATTTGTCACTACACTATAGTGACCAATAAAAATAAATCATGGTTATAATTAGCCTCAACAAAGCAAATACTTTTCAATATTTATAACTTAGTAAAATATTTTAAAAAATCAGAAGATCTTACGTAAATAACACTGTATATTTACTTTTCAGGTTTTTCCTTTGTTCTATAAACTTTAAAGCGCATTATCTCTTGTTGTATAGATTCAAGCGAATCTAAAGGTGGCATGTATTTAAATTCATAAACTTTTGAATTGATCCACTCTAAAAGGTCGGCTGCTTGGTCATCGTATTCATCCTTCATTTTATCGATTTCGATCATTTTCTGTAAAACCTATTAAAACAAAAAATTACAAATTATTGTTCATCCAACTAACGACTGATTTTATGATTTCTTTATAATGCACTCCCAATCATTTTAAACAAATGATATTCATTTATCATATAAATGATATGGGTTATTATATAATAAAAATTTCATAATTTGTAAAAATGAGAAATCAATTTAATCCGTTTAGAAGTTATTAAAGGTAAAGACATAATATATGAATCTATTAAAAAAGTAAGGTATTTTAATTTAAATTTTTTTTAAAAATCAATATTATTTTAACCCCTTAACAAGTACGCTCGAGTTAATTCGATGCGTACGAAAAAAAAAATTGTGTATCAAAGTATTAATACTGATTTGAACAAATAAACCTGAACAAACTTTAAAACTGAACAAATGAACTTGAACAAAATATTGAAGCTGAACAAATGAACTTGAACGAAATGTTAAAACTGAGCACACTTGTAAAAGGAAGAATTCAGCTATAGTTCGGAAATTCGTTTTTAAAAAAGCTTTACTTAGTTTTAAATAGAAGCATTTGCTGTTCTTAAGAGTAAGTCATGTTTACTTTCAAGACATGATCTTAATAATATCTAATTTTCCATATAAATAAAAAAGAACTGAAGATTCTCATTTTTTAAACTCATACAATCCTTACAACTTACTTGATATTAGAAATTAAATTGTAAAGGTATTTTAGCGATATTTGCTGTTATTAAAAAAGGCTTTAGAGAAACATTACTATTTTGTAATAGAAAGATTCTTCTCAAAAAAACATCCATTAATTTTTACAATAAAAAATATACATCGAAATATTTAAAAAATTTGTTTTGTTTACCTATAAAAACGGTTTTGATGATATTATTGTCTGTTGCTGCGAAGAATTCAAATTATGATTGCTTACTCTTTATACATATTTGGCATTGAACAGGGCTTATTTATAATAAAAAAATAATAAAAAAACTAAGGCATAAAACTTCAATTAAACTCATATAAAATATGAATAACTACTAGATTTACAATCTTTCTGATATTTCTTAATTTGTGTCTAAGCTATTTGGAAACAGAAAGTAATAAAATTCTGGTTGCTATTGTATGATATATATAGTTTTTAGAGCATATATTTTCTTTCCTTCAGAGCTACAGATTATCCTGCTTATAGACATCAGAAATACAATCCATCTAATAACTGAGGGGTATATTAAGTACAATCCATTCTGTTGATTTATTTTTGCGGAACATTTTGATGGATTCGAACAAATACGATAATTGATATTGTGAGCGAAAATTTTTTTCAAATTAAAGTAAATATATATACATATATAGGAAAATAGATAAAAAAAATTTTATTGAAAATGTTTATTTCATAAATTTTCCACATATCAATGTAAGAGAATAGTTTTAATTTAATCAAGATGTAATTAAAAATACTTTATCCTAAATGTCATTGTGACTGTTCTAAAAGGAAATGAATATCCTCACTACTGTGTTGTCAGTTTTAAAATTATGGTTGTTACAATAAAAAAATAAATACTTAATAGTGAAATATTCTTTAATTAATAACTAAATTTAATAATAAAATTTTCAATTCCTTATACAGCTACAAATGATTCCGTAAAATAAACCCTTCTTCAAATATGGTATTAAAAATTATTAAACTTCAATATTCAAATTTTTTGCTTACATTTGCTATTCGTTTTCCTCCAGTCATTCCTTTCTTCAAGCTAGCAAGTCCTTTGGAAAATGTTGAGACATAGATAATGATGGACTTTTCGTCTGGGTTGTCTGTGTCCACATCTGGAGGTCAAATACTTAATTTTATTAAAGAACAAATATTTCCAAAGAAATTTTTGTGCAAATCAAATATGTGTATTTAAGCTTGTTAAAATTGTAAAAATGTATATATTGATTTGATATAAAATATTTCAAAATAATGAAATAGTTTAAATTTTAAATAAAACAAGTTCTGGAACAGTGTCTTAGAATAAAGTCATACTTGTTATTCAATCAATCAATCAATCAACAATGGCACTACAACCCTGTGTGGGCCTTCTCAATGAGCTTATTCCATCTTGGCCTGAACTGCACCACGAAGTGCCATTCAGCGTATGTAAAGGGTATGGGAGGGATTCAGAAAACATTGCACTCGTTGGTGTGATGCAGAAACAGAGCGGTTTATCCGATGTCCGAAAGGGCATGATCTTTAGCTCTGGTACTAAGGGTGGAATCATTTCCAAAACGACTAACTTTGCGAAATGTTCGAGTGCCGCCTTGGTAAAAAAAATCGTGTATGGCAAAATGGAATTATCCAAAATTAATGACGTGATAAATGCGGTACATAAACGACCACAGACGACAGAGGTGAATGGTAGTTGCGGAGATGTGTTTGGACAAATACACACCCTACCGTTGAGAAACTGGCTTAATAATATTTAATTAAATTTTTAATTATATTAATAATATTTATTTAATTAAATTTTCGATTTAATTTTTGTCTCATTTCACTAATTTTATCATTTTAGTTGTACGATTGATCCATCTCTGTAAGATGTGTTTGAGCTCAAAAAGATCAGATTTTATTAAAATTACACTGAAACCTAAGATAAATTACATAAACCGAATAAGATATGTGGAATTTACAATGTGAATATTGACTGTAAGCATACCATGAAAAAATATTTAATTTAATGTTGATCTTATTTCTGTTTCGCTACTATTATCATCTCAACGATCACACTAATTCAGTTATACATGAAGCTTGATCCCACTAAAAGATCTGATCTAATTAAAATTACATTTTAAAAATTAAAATTACACCTAAATGTGTAAGCTGAATTCCACTAACCAAATAATTATTGAATAAAATTAAAGCAAAATCTAAATCTTGCTTTAAATTTATTCGCTTTACTGTTCTCCATTTTCCCACAGTCTTATTTAATTATTCATCAACCTGTTTTTATATTTAGTTAATTTGTTTTATGGAACATTCGAAATGCTTCAGATATATTATTTAAGAATTGTTATAATTTTTAAATGCATGAATTCATTTTTAATAGCAACAATCATAAATTGACGATATTTTATTTATTTTTTCAGTAGAAACTTTATTTTAAAGAAGTGACACACATAATAAGCTATTACTCCTGATATTTAATACTATAAAATTTAGAATTCTATTAAATTTTAGAATTTGATGTGCTTTACCCTCTGGATCTAATAGACGAGGTACTCCAATGTGTTTTTGAGCTATAGCAAATGCATTTTCTAAATTTTTTATATGTTCGTATGGTTTAAGAGCTTTGAAGTCCACCAGAGCCGGAACATGAGAATGAATGAGAGCGTTGAAGGCGAGTCCATCGCGCCAACTTCGATGGAAATCTCTCACGCGTACATTAGGATACCTGTAAATAAGTAAATCCAAATCAAGTTTCCACTCTTAATAAAGGTTTCAGCATTACATTACAATAAAATAAGTAAATATTAAACGTAAAAATCAATAAAAACTAAAAAGAAAAATGCAATAATTTATTTTGAGTAGAGTATAAGTGTCTTTGTTTAAGAAATTAACGTCTCTACTTGAACAAATAATCATGAGTTTGTTAGTTTGTAATGTTATTGTATATATTCAACAAGGAAAACAGATCGCAAAGTTTCACAAGTTTTAATTTTTCTTCAATGTTCTAGAGTTAACTAGGGAAATAAATACAGCTTATATCATGAAAAGCGAATGTAAAAATTAATTGCAGATTAGATAAACGTCTCTTTTTCTGAAATTCTATGCATATGGTACTATGAATTCCGACAATACAAAACAGTAAAGATTGCTTGATAGCAGAAAACAGCCTTTAAGGTTCACTTTAGAACAGCTAAAGCGTAAACTCTTTCAAAAGATTTTCCAAAGATAGAGGACCTATTTACATGTAACAAAGGAAGAAACCTTTAAAACTCCTTAACACCATCCCCGGGATCACTATGGCCAAGAGACAGGACTGTCGAGTGAAGTTTCCTGGTTTCAACCACAGCCGGTTTTGCATAGTCGAAGATAGGTTGCACTTCTGGTTTCTGCGTGATTATCGGTTGGGGCGAGACTTGTCAATCTTCCAGGTTTCCTCGTTTACTATTTAAATACGGTTCGCTCTCAGTGATAAATCCTTCTTAATGCCCTCTGAGCTCTATAAAGAGTTCTTCTAATTTCTTGTGATGCTGCGTGGAAGTTTTCCAGTCGAATGCGGCAAACTGCTTGTGATACTAAAAAACATTGCAACAGCCTTCAAGAGTTTACTTATCTACTGTGTGGTCTCATACAAGCATTTTATCCGCTCAACAGTTGTCCAAATAGAAAAGAGAAACTTAAACCCCATTCCCAATTGTCAACATTCATTGGAATCGAACCCAGTACCTTGTTTACCGAACATGAATATAACACTGTGAGTCAAAAGAAGTATTAGAGAAATATTCTTCTTTTGCAAACTACTTCATGTGAATACGTTACTACTTCTTCAATTCACGATTTTTATACGCACTCCTTCATTGAAAAATAGATTTTGTGCAATACCATATTTTTTTAAAACTTTCCGTGAAATTTAGAAAAACAAAAAACTGAATATTGTATTACCCTAAATGTGTGTTTGCCCCAATACGTTGATATCAAAAAATAAATAAAAAATTGAGATCGTCTAAGGTTAGGAAGAAAAGCCAAGTGAAGATAAGAATAGTAAATGTAATAAACCTCTTATCACAAAGAGAATTTTTTTTTTTTGATTATTTTGAAAAATGTCTTAAATATTTCTATGCACATGAAATAACTTTTACGCTTATTATGTAATAAAACCAGCGAAATATTTATCAAATCTCTCAGAGGAGTATTTTTTAATATTTGAATGTAATTTTTTATTTGAGACTTGTAACGGAAAAGCTTAAGTTCTGGTACTGTTCATAATTGTATATATCTCTAAATATTTCAAAATCCCATTTTTTAAATTTAACTACGGACAAATATAAATTCAGTTAAATTAAAATAAAAAAATACCCATACCAAAATTGGAATGCGATTCAAATCCCCATTCTTAAAGGGATATTTTTCCTTCAACATATCCCTTAAGAAAAACATGTACGGTTTTATACAAAAAAACAGTTATTCATAAATTTTATGGCGTGAAAAGTGATAGAAGCATAATAAACTTTAGTTGAATGTTGTTTTTATTTTTGTTGAAAAGAAAAAAATAAGAAAATGAATTACTGTACACTGTGTGAAAATTCCTGAAGGAAAATTACTTTTGATACATTTTTAGTATATTAAGCACATTGCACAAAAACTTAAAATTGTGTGTTATTTATTTAATAATTCAAATTTTCTTTATTTAATGATAAATAGAAATTCTGGCTAATGTTAATTGCTCCGAAGATGATACAAAAATCTAAATCAATTACAAACAAAATTAAACATAATTTTCCTTTAAGAGAAAACCTTTAAAAAAAGCTATTGTCTAATTTGAAAATCTAAAATAGCAAATGCATACGTTCAAATTATAGTGAAACATGCGTTTAAATTAAATTGAAAGGAAACAAAATATGTGACAAATTTTAAAATGTATATAGCGCAAGTGAAAATGCTTACATCAAAAAGATAAAAGAAAATTTTGTTCTGCTAAATTATATATACTACTATAAGCGTTCGACATTATTAATTTCATTACAATTTTCATCATTTTAAAATACGATAATCAAAAATATATTTTTCTATTTACGCTGAATATATTATTTAAAATTTGAGAGAATATCTTTAGTTTAATGGCAAGTATTATTCCGATAAAAATGAAATATAGATAATAAATAGCACTTGAAATATTTTATTATCTATCACGTTATAATTTATCTGTAACAGAAATTTAAAAAAGTTAAATAAAACTGCTCTACATAAAGTGCAATGGAATGACTAAACCTTGATATATTTAAATAAAGAATAATTGTTTTCTATTTAGATATCCAATGTTAATACTATTCACTTCGGCTATTAAGCAGTGCTACATATAGATGGCGCCACCAATGAAATCCAGAAGCTTATTATTAAAAATAATTGTTTTCTTTTTTTTCCCGTAGACATATGGTTTGAAATCTGAAATTTTCTGAGGTTTCGAAAATATGAAAAGATTTCGAGTTTTTAAAAATCTTTGTACCCCAAATTTTTCAAATCATTTTATGTGGAAATAATGTTGAAAAGTGTGAGGCAATCCGTTCGCTTATCGTTTTAAATGTTTCTAATTTATAAGTAGAATTTTTAAATAAATTATTTCAAATAGAGAAAACAATTACATGAAACAAGTAATTTTCAAAAATAAATCAAGTATTTATTGAAAACCTATTAAAAAGAAACAATTTGAACTTTAAATTGAATATATTAATTAGTATCTTATTTCATTGAAAAAATTAATTCGCTTAATCTTGTAGGAAGTCGTTTCTAGAAATGCTAAATTTTATGTCCGAAATTATTTAGAAATCCCTCAAAGATTAAACAAAGAAATTTAATAGTTGGTTTTTAGAATTTTTGATTGTCACACACTCAGTAGTCATTTTTGGACTTTATAATTAGTCCGTTGTCTACAGTTTAGAGTGGATTTCGAACCACTACAAAGACTGAGCTCAAGGTGGGATTCGAAACTCATGAACTTTTGAACTGAATCTTTGACAGAGTATAATCATTCGGCTGCTCTCATTTTCAAAGATTTCTGTGTTTGTAAAAGGAGATCCTTATTTAGGATTTGCGAAATTGGTTAATTTAAGTAACAATAACTTTGTATTTGAATAAACAATAAATATTATATAAAATTAATTAATTTTTGCATTAATACTATTATGAAAATAAAATAATTTCAACATTTTGATTAAATTGCTCTCACTTTAATTAAAAACAACGAACCGTCTAACGTTCTTAATGGAAAATCTCCTTGTTGCCAAAATTTGTACATATAATTTATCTTGGAATGGAAAATTTGTAACGGTAATTACTCAGACCCATTGCATTTCAGTAAAGAGTTCGAAGATTCAAATCTTTGAGAGTTTATCCTTTCAATAGACTCAAAATATTATTTTAAATTAAATTATATAAGAACGAGACATTTGTAACGATAAATACTCGTAACTGGTAGAATGAAGGGAATAAATTTATCGTTTGATACTATGATAAAGCCAATGAAATTTATTGGTCAACATTTCCAATTCATTGCTGACATTTGTATGGGTAAATACTCCTAACTGGTTGAAGGAAGTGATTAAAATTATCGTTTGATACAATGAGATAAAGTCAATGAAATTCATTTATCAAGATTTTTTAAATAAATAGATATGATATTCGGGAGTTACGTGTAATTGTACATCATATACAAATGTGAAAACTGAAAATACGATGAAAATGTACCTTAATAGCGATTTTTAATTTCTATGCGCATGCAGGAAACAGCATCTAAAGCAAAACAGGTTAGCGGTTATTATTGCATAATATTATAAGCACGAAAAAAACGTTTAAAATGTATATAATGTATACAGCGATTCAGAAACGTTTCTCAACAATTCAGAAAAAGGTATCTAAGATTTTGAAATATAGCTTCTTTTTAATCGAATAAATTGCCTATTTTGTAAATGTATTTGTAAAAATTCGTATTCAAATTATCTTGACCACTTTATAGTGGGTATTCTAACATTCGAGAGTTTTTGTAAGGATTTAATATCCATCACATATTATTACCTTCTTCAAAAACAGTAGGCCTATTCAGCAGCTTCAAGAGTGAAAAAAACTCGAAAAAATTCCTAGCCCCACCCCTACAGATATGGACAAAGAAAGCAGAAGTGTAATATTCATCTTCCATAGTACAACAGCGGCTGAAATCAATCCTGGAACTTTCCACTCCGAAAACCGTAGGCCAGGGGGAGTCCGTTCAAAGTATGTGACATCGCACAGAGAACAACCTCACTTCTGAATGATAGTGTAAGATATTTGAGCATCCACTCACTATCTCTTTGCATTTGAGGATGACTTTTCATAGATAAAGAGCAGTATTCAAACTCGTAAGAAGGATATCAAGAAAGCTCTCAAACCCCCTCCCACACACACACCGATAGATGTGCATATTGAAAGCAAAACACATTTTCCGTTGTTTAGTCTTTGAGATCGAAACCAGGACTTTCCACTTCTATCACTAGGCTAGGTAAGTCCTTCAAAAATATTTGAAACTTGAATATCAAAGAACTGTGTCTTCAAAGTGTGTTTCAAGAAAAGAACTTCACATGCTATATATCTGGAAGGATACATGGCGTCGTAAGAGCTTCCTCTTTATAATATCTCTGATAATACTAAATAGAAATATTTCTATGAATCTTTTTTTAATCTTCTTACTTCAAAAAAGTAATGCACATAGATTTTTTAAATTTATTTTTAAAACATCGAAGCCAAAAGTTTTGAAGAATCTTTAAAATTAAGTATTGACACAGCAATTTTTTATAAGAATATTATAGAATTGCCAAAATACACAATTAAAAAATTAATATTACATTCTATTTATTAAATTGTCTTACCCATCGGTCTTCGTTTTACACCACAAAAGCAGAGACTCTTTTGCTATTTTGTGCACTGGGTAATAAGTCTGATCTGGAGGTGCTGGCGGTACAATTGGATAATCAGTTTCTGTCTCCTGAAAGTTTGAGATTTTCATTAAGATTTGTGAATTTAAAATACAGTGTTAAAAATGAATAATTTATTGTTAACAATTTATATGGAAATCAAATTTAAAAGATAAAGTAATATTATTACATAATTACTATCTACTTTCTTAATTAGTTAAATTATTCTCAAGTGAGTTACACTTGGGAATAATTTACCTAAGAATTTTAATTTACCTCACAAAATGCTATTATAATTATCCAAAATATTCCTTAAATTAGTTTCAGAAGCTAGTGTCCTTTTTGATGTAGATTTTTTTGACAACGCATGAGTAAGTCTAATAGCTCTTGTAAGCAAACTAAGAGTGGAAAATACAGCCATTACATAACAGCTTACCAATCAAAGGCTTTAGATTAAACTTTGTTTAAATACGTGGCACATTATTGCCTTCTGATAAATTATAAACCGTATTCATGTGTAACTAGGGAGAAATCCCAAAAATTCCATAATGAACAGACGTGTATCCATTCTCCATCTGTTCCACCTGGACACTTGTAGTGGAACCAGGATTCTGCAGAAACGCAATCACCTATCATTTAACAGTGCCTGAGATCGAATTCACTCTTTCCACTCCAAAGGTTGCCATTACACCACAAGAAATGGTGAGCTCTAATTAACATTAATTAACAAACGATTGTAACTAAATAGTTCAGTAACAATTAAAATAAGATTAGGTTTTAGTGTGTTTTTATATTACAATTTCAAATGATATTATACTCTATAAATATGTCAATGTATTATACAAATAATGTATCAATAAAACTTACATTTGCAACTTGCTGATTCTGCCAAATCTCACATCGGAGAATAATTGTCCATAGAAGACCCAGAATCAAATGAGGCTTTCCATCAACAATATCTTCAGAAGATATATTTTCTAACCTCATCTAGAAAAATAAATAAAGAATTGTCATTTAAAACATTAAACCCAATATTTTTATAAATGATTTTTTAATTTTACCTACAATACTCGACATTAAAGATTCAACACCAAGAAAGTGTAGCCAGAAATTGTGCAAATTTCAAAGTAGTTGCACTTTACGCAGATATGCAAATGATGCAAAATGTGCTTACATCGCTAACAGTGACATTATTATTTCCTAATGAAACGTTGTAATTTAGACTATATGTACTAACTTGGGTATTACATTCAATAAAAAATTTAAGGTTTGGTAGAATTATATTAATGTAGTCACTTATAAAAACTTTTTTGCTCTTATTTATGCACTCTTGAAACTATTTTCACAGAAAGGAAATCTGATAAATCACTGACGACTGAAATAACAGTAAAAACATATTATCAAGGGTGTAATGGTCTCCCAGTGTTATGTCATATTCGTGACATAATGTCGCCCAAGTAAACCCATAAATAAAATCTACAGTCAATAAACATATTTAAGATGTATCTTTAATCACTGGAATATCAGATATATCCTCCATAGCTGAGGAATTTCATGATGCCAATGAATTTTTCAAAATTTAAATTCTAAATAATTTTATCACAAAAGTTTTAGCATAAATAAGTTATTTTATTGAAAATAATTTACATTACACTTAGGAAAATTCTGTCAATGATTATGCCAACATGTCACGTAAAGAAAACACTTTTATTAAAAGACCAAAATAGCATAAGCCCAGGTAGATTTTAAGTGATATCCCTTGCCACGGTCTCTGCTTGCAAGATACGGGAGAGGTAAATGCTATTGATTAACATGGCACAGTGTACAGATGTTACCCAGCTTTGTTATTGTGACATTGTACGAATATCCATAAGCTCTTCCATGCACATAGCTGCTAAGCAATTAAAACTGTCTCTAAAACTTTTCTCCTATAAAATGGTCGATTTGTCAGAGTTATCGTGAGTTTTACGTTATGGAATTATCTTCCATGTTGACATGGGCACAATTTAGACATCGATTCAAAAAGCAGTTTAATGATATGGAATCTATTTTATCTCATTTTTGACACTATGTAGTGGACAGTTTAACGACTGAAAGCCGTTGTAAGGCATTTTAATATTCACTACTTAAATTGCCTTCCGAGAGAAATTTTCATAAAGAGTGAGTCGTATTCATGCGTCACAAGAAAACTTTCAAGCACAAATGCTTTTTGACAAGCATGAGGAAGCACAAACCCATCGCTAGAAATAAATTTTCAAACTCAATAGTTGCAACAGTGCTCAATTGTTCAACATTGATAAGGATTGAACATGAGGTCTTCCGCTGAGAAGAGCACTGTTCTACCACTTTTAGAGTAATAGTAAACTCAGCTAAAGGAGAAAAACTGTCATTCTACGTTACTAAATCGATAATATATTTCGGCAGAATAGTTGGTTGCTGATCAATATGAAAGGTATTTTTTGTTATATCATTCGAAATCACAAACCAACGAATTAAAATTTGGATAAGATTTATTTTAAAACTAATTAAATAAAAAAAAGTGTGACACTGTTATCATATAAGAATAATTAAAGTAATAATATCGTATGTATTCCTTGGCCTTTAATAATATAAGCAATAACAAACACATCAGAGTAAAATAAATCACATTTTCTACAGAGTTTCTGGATAATATTCTTAATAAACTTATTCTATATACATAAGCATTAGTAACATAAATAATTAGAAACATGGACAAGCCTATGAAAACTTCATTGCATTTGTTATGTTAATGAAATGTTCACTCCTTAATTAATGCCAATTATTAATTGTGAATTAATTTTTGTGCATCGTTTCAGTTTACCACATGCAACAAAACGATTGTCATTTGAACCAATTTCAAAGTTCTACCAAAAAAGGAATTGTTGCTGACAGACGATGTGGACTGACTTCGAAAAATCGGTCCTGGTGTTTCCTGTAACCTACAACAGTCATGCGAGTATAGAATTAATGCATGCAAGAAAAATGACTGACCAACAAAGGAGTATGTTACTGTGTTTTTACATCATTGCATGTAAAGGCAAGCATATCATGAGTATATCTCTGATACAACTCTGTCGTTTCGACTGTGGACTTGTAACATGACAGTCAGTTTCTGCATAAACACTTAACGATTGCCTGTAGTTTAGTAAAAAATAAATGTGGGTAAGATTTTCCACTTCCGTACATTTTGGTTAGCTTTGAGTTTAAGCGATTAACATTTTCGTTTGCAATGTGCAATGAATAGCAGAGATAGATATAATGATGGTGAAACATTAAGTGACACAAATCATATAACCAATAATGAGAATGCTTTCGATAAAGATTTTTGCAATCTATTATCTGGTACCTGGTTCAAAACTTAAATAATCTAGAAATACATTTTCTCATATTTATTATAAAACAAAACAGCACAACACATACAAACATAAAATTAGACTGAAAATTACAGGAGCAATCGATAGGGTAAATACAAAGATAAGTGAGAAAGACTATTTACAGATTCGAAAGGCGGCAGCAGTGGCTCCGCCTTCAAGAAAATAGTTCTTAACATTAAGTTTTCGGTTGTTTAAAACTTATACCTTAAGGACTGCAGTAGTCAGATTTTGGTCAAATTGTTGTCGTATACACGGCCTTACTCTTCTTTCCTTGGGTTGTATACTGATTTCATTTCTATACCGTTAAGTGTATTTCAGATACATTGAGTCAATGGTTCAGAGATTTCGTAGTTTGCTCTCCTTCCTTATATCTAGGTCTTGGCAGTGACTCTATTTTAACAAGCAAATGTACACCAACGCATTTTTCATGATGTCCAAGATTTCTATTTCGCACACCAAACGAAATTCCCATTTTTGTGTTTGTCTTTATCCCAGACATAACGCCAATAAAACGTTTCTTACTAATCACTGGAAAATAACTATCTCGGAATGTAGCAATCACTACACCAGAATAGCTTTGCTATGTGTAAAAGTAGGATAAAGAGACATTGGCCCAACAATGCATCCAAAATCTGTTAGCCAGAGATAGGTACAGCAAATATCTCCAGTTGTAAATGGTTGTGGTTCATTGTGTTTTTATCACTATGTCCAAGGGAGAAAAAAAAAAAAAAAAAAAAAAAAAAAAAAAAAACAAGCTGCCGATTTTCTCGTTATCTTCAACTCTTATGAAAGTTTTCAATAATTTCTCAAATTTTAACTTTGATAAATCTTGGCCTTTGTATACTTTTGCTTTTCAATAGCTAGGTATGTACTTAAGTAAAAATTTCTGTTAAGAATTTATGCAATAATGAAATTATTCCTTGACTATTACAATTATAATGTTCCTTCATATTAAACTAAAATTACAGTACAAAAAATGATTTGGTTATAGATATTTTTTTAGTTTCTTTTGTTGCGCCGTCGCATATAGCTAAGTTGAATTTCTGTGGATAACCGAATACGAAAAACCAAAATCACTGAGCTTATAAAACATAATACTGTAAATTATTATGTACCTCACAATAACTTTTTTAAATAAATAAAATCATCATATCTTTAAAAATTCTTTCGTATAAAGGCTCTGAAAAGAATCGGATTTAATATTAAAATAGAGCTGTGCTTTTTTAAGTCTGTTAGTGCACAAAGCAAAAAGTTCTATTTTATTTTTAAACATGATTTAAAAAATATTCAGTTTTAGTGTTCCCCATTATCAAATTTCTGTGCGAATTATTTAATGACATAATGGAAAGGCATTCTGCTGGAAAAACTACTTGGGCTCGTAATTCTACTTTTACACCAGTATAACAATAGAATTTTACTATTATGGCAAATATTACCAGCACTTCTACTTATATTTGTAAAATAGTAAAATTTTACTATTATACAAGTATATAATTTCACTATTATTCTAATATAACAATGGAATTATTAGCATAAATATTACTTCATTCAAGTAGTCTATTTAATCCAAGCAAATACACTTTACAGAAACTTAAGGTGACAAACTCAAACAAATGAATATTTGCAACCATTCTTTTCAAATAAAATAAGACTATTAGCTGAATACATTGATAGGTTCTTTTTAAATATGGAAATGATAATTGCTGTAGAGAAATATGCATGGATAGATGCATCGTGACCTTATTTGTACTGAATGTTTCATCACTTACTTTTTTGCTGTGCAAGAAAGCGATACATCTACTGACATTTTCAATTTTGTTAATCCTCGCCGAGCCCTTTGCTGGCTTCCCTAGTTTCTCCCCAGTGAGAGATTCTAATAGCTTCATCAACTTCAAGCCATCTCCAAGATCTTGAAACAAGTCGTTGATTTGTAAACTATACTAAAATAAAAACGAATATATGTATAAATATAAGAATTCAATTTATTGTTAAAATTAAAAAGTAGTTTATTTAATCAAATAGTAGATAGCTAACAACCAAATGCACATTTGAAATTTTATTGTATCTTGTCTTCCGGAAAGACTTTTCATAATAGTAAGTCATAGTAGTCACGTATTTCAAGGAAAAACCTGGAAGTTTCTCAAGCACACACTCTCACAAATTTGGTTGCAGAAAGCAGAAACGCAACAATCATATCCTGCCATTCATCGATAATTAGGCTTGGTTGTTGATCTAGGGTCACTTTTTTGAGTACATGAAGACTAATCGAACCAGGACTTACTATTTAAAGTGGATTCTGAACCACTATAATCATCCACCCCTGAGGTGGGAATTGAACCCATAAACACTGAACTGAAGGTCATTCAGTGACGAGAAGCAAATGTTCCATTTCGAAGAATATGATCCTACAGCTTGACTACTTGATCCTAGTGAGCATCGTTTGCTGAATCTTGCTGAGAGAGACTGAATATCATTCACATCATTTGTTGAAAATTTCTCGTTTATAATTCTTTTGATATTTATATATTAATTTATTACTTGATGAAAAGTAATCTTACATTTAAAAATCAAAAAAAAAAATAGTCACTCTGCAATATTATTCTTAATTTATTTTAAAAAAAATAAAAATAAAAAAATAAAACAATATAGTGCATAAATTGCAAAGGTAAAAAAAAATTAGCTTTGATTATTTAAAAAATGTATTTTAAAACAGAATATTTTAAAAATTAAAAATATCTGCAAAAATATGTTGAAAATATTTCTTGAAAAAAAAATGTGTGTGCTATCTCGCTCTCCCTCTCTCTCTCTCTTTCTCACTATTAGTCACTTATTGGTATAAACTAATATATTTTATTTATATATTATATTTTATAAATTTTATTCTTATAACCAAAATAAAGAATTTCAATCAGTATTTAAAAGACTGTCAGGGACTTTTAATATTCATTCTATAAATGAAAATTCTAAAATTCTTTTTTAAAAAAAATTCATTTTTTTATAAATTCCTATTGTATAAATCTAGCAGCTTTATTTCACTATTGAAAAATTACAACAAATTTTATGGCTCAAATGTGTGTGAGAATATAATATTCTTTTAAATATTCTTTTACTGAATTTCATAGAAATCAAACTGTACTTCTTATTCTTTAACTAAAGTCTTTTTTTTATTTATTGCATAGCATATGTAGATTTTAATTATTTCATAATTTTCTCGTATTTATTTTTGTATTAGACATTTTCAAAATCAATATTATTACGCTAATAATTATAAAATTCTTTTTTATCGATGAATTATAAAATTTTTATCAAAATTCATAATCTTATTATTTATTGTATGTAAATAAAAATAACTGAAACATTTGACTTCATTTTGAACCAGAAAATTGCATAATGTTTATTTAGGTATATTTGAGAATAAAAAGCTTGGATTCTTTTAGAAGGAAACAAATTTGCAAAAAGCATCAAATTTTATAAATAGTATATAGTACTTTCTCTATATTTTAAATAAAATTTTAGTCTAGAGCACTTTTAAACTATATTAAAACTGTCTGGAACTTAATGAATACGAACATTTATTCTCGATAAATTTAGGTTAAACATATGACATTTTAATTATTTGATAACAAATATGCTAACAGAAAAGTAGAAAAATCTTATGTTATTAAATCTCCAAAAGATAAAATAAAATTATCTAACAATTAATATGAAATTATTTTAGTAATTGTTTCTTTGTTAATAATACATGAACTTCGTGCTATAAACTGATTTTGCTTCAAAAATATACACTTCATTTTTAATTCCATTGCGAAATTTTAATTTTAAGTAAATCAAATATGTGTTTCAATATTTGCAATTAGTATTGATTTCTTCCGTAGCATACTCTTAAGTTTGAGTTAACTATCTTTTATCATGTTTATATACTAGATGATTACATTCTAATAAAATAGGTAATAAATTATTTTCATTCGTTTGATTTGCTAAGAATTTTACTATTTGTAACTTCTATAATATCAACTTCATATATCGTGATACTATACAGTCATTTACCGAAATCATTTCAGCTATACCAAAACTTCTTCCTCATTCATTTCTTAAGCTGTGTATATGATAACAACTATATTGTCAATTTCGTATAACGTGATACTATACAGTCATTTACCGAAATCATTTCAGCTATACCAAAACTTCTTCCTCATTCATTTCTTAAGCTGTGTATATGATAACTACTATATTGTCAATTTCGTATAACGTGATACTATACAGTCATTTACCGAAATCATTTCAGCTATACCAAAACTTCTTCCTCATTCATTTCTTAAGCTGTGTATATGATAACTACTATATTGTCAATTTCGTATAACGTGATACTATACAGTCATTTACCGAAATCATTTCAGCTATACCAAAACTTCTTCCTCATTCATTTCTTAAGCTGTGTATATGATAACTACTATATTGTCAATTTCGTATAACGTGATACTATACAGTTATTTACCGAAATCATTTCAGCTATACCAAAACTTCTTCCTCATTCATTTCTTAAGCTGTGTATATGATAACTACTATATTGTCAATTTTGTATAACGTGATACTATACAGTCATTTACCGAAATCATTTCAGCTATACCAAAACTTCTTCCTCATTCATTTCTTAAGCTGTGTATATGATAACTACTATATTGTCGATTTCGTATAACGTGATACTATACAGTCATTTACCGAAATCATTTCAGCTATACCAAAACTTCTTCCTCATTCATTTCTTAAGCTGTGTATATGATAACAACTATATTGTCAATTTCGTATAACGTGATACTATACAGTCATTTACCGAAATCATTTCAGCTATACCAAAACTTCTTCCTCATTCATTTCTTAAGCTGTGTATATGATAACTACTATATTGTCAATTTCGTATAACGTGATACTATACAGTCATTTACCGAAATCATTTCAGCTATACCAAAACTTCTTCCTCATTCATTTCTTAAGCTGTGTATATGATAACTACTATATTGTCAATTTCGTATAACGTGATACTATACAGTCATTTACCGAAATCATTTCAGCTATACCAAAACTTCTTCCTCATTCATTTCTTAAGCTGTGTATATGATAACTACTATATTGTCAATTTCGTATAACGTGATACTATACAGTCATTTACCGAAATCATTTCAGCTATAACCAAAACTTCTTTCTCATTCATTTCTTAAACTGTGTATATGCTAACTACTATGTTGTCAATTTCGTATAACGTGATACTATACATTCATTTATCGAGATCATTTCAGCTTTACTAAAACTTCTTCATTCATTTCTTACGCTGTGCATATGGTAACTACTATATTATCGATTTCATATAACGTGATACTATACAGTCATTTATCGAAATCATTTTAGCCTTACCAAAACTTCTTCATTCATTTCTTACGTTGTGTATATAATTCTACACAGCATAACAAATGAATAAAAGATATTCACAATTTTTTATTTCAAGATACTGTAAGCATCAGTTTTTCTAGTAGATGTTTAGTGACTAACAACATGTCATTACAAATTCAAATTTACGTAAGTTTCAAATACAAGTAAAAGGCAAATTTTAAAAGTTTTCCAGTAAAACACCATGTAACTTACTTCGTCCCTGATTATATAATGTGTTCAGTTAACTCATTCAACAATGTTGTAAAGATTTTAATGATTATCATTTAATTACATTCTTCGCTAACTCTTGTTGAAGTAGAATTTTCTCACTTCAAATTAATACATATATTACAATAGGATTGCGTTGTTACGTGTGGTAAACTGTCACAATAAGATTACTGTAGAATTCACGCCAAAGTAATATAACAATCATATTGTAATCTACTTTTTAAATCTCATATGTTCTCTTCAGAGAAAGTGAATTTCTTATTACTTTTGCAAATATTTGTGAACATTCAGCAGATTTCTTTTAGATTATAAGATATTTGTATATTTTGGTTTTGATATATTTTGGTTTCAGTCAGAAAATGATCTTTTAAGAAAATTATTTTTTCTCCCAAAATGAAAACCAATTGTAATACTTTTTCTTTCTTCCAATAGTAGAAAGAATTTTTTTTATAAATTAAATGTAAATGGTTTATGAATATAATGAAATAAAATTTGAATATTTTAATATATTAAGCTTATTAACGAATTTATATTTCTCACAAAATTCTAATAAAAAACTGCTTAAAAATAAAATTTTGATTTCTTTGTAATTTTTATTAACTCTACAGCACCTATGATAATGTTATAAATTTATATGAAGACAAATAATATATATAACAGCTATAATATCTACAAAATGTACACTTATTTCTAATAAGCTATTGAAATTTTGCAAAAGTTCATTCTACAAGATAATCAAACTAATGGTTTTAAGGTATCCTAACCTCATTTCGATATTTATTTGTATAGTTCAGATTTAGAGTTACAATATTTTGCAGTGCAGGTTCAGTAAAATAACTAACGCATTCGGATTCCTAATAATTTGGTGGTTTAATCTAGAGTTAAATTAATAACTTCAATGGTTTGATAAATTCTAAAATATTTATGGGCCTTTTGTCAATGACCTTCTACTTGTGCACCTTTCTCGCATGGAGACTATAAAGGCGATTTCACGCCAAGTATAATAAATATGTTGGCTGTTGCAATTGTAATTTCCATCTTTTGGTCACCAATGTGGGAAAACATCCTTCTGTAAGCAGTGTTCTTTAAATACTTAAAAGGAAAGCGTCCTATATTAGTATATTATGAGACTGAGTGTCCTATAAACAGAGCTTAGATTATTTTTCTCTAAAATGGTCAAGATAGACGATAAACAAAAAGATATTCAAAGTGGAAAAAGAAATTGTTAACACATAATAAAACACGAAGACGATATTTACAAAAGTTTACTTATTGAAACCGAAAAAGGAAATTATGCATAGACACTTCCACATTCTAATAAAATACATAAGTTATTCTATGAATAAATTCCATAGATTTTTTAATATTTTAATTGTTTTAAGAATTATTAAACATTAATGTGTGATAACTTTTTTATTGATACCTTTTATAACAGTACAACAAAATGAGACCAATGTATTTTATATTGTTTATAAGTCATACACATAAATTTACTCGATATTTTTGTTCGTCTATTTTTATTCTTATATTATATATTTTTATTTTTTCATGAATATTTAAGATTGATTATAAATATCAGATGTATTGCTGTATGTGATGTGCACTAAAACCATTAAAATACGGAGTTACGTAACAAATTTAAGAGCTCAAAATTAAAGTCAATCATGACAATTCACCAATAAACTCACTTGATAAATAACCATACAATTCTAGAAACAAATGTATTACCGAAATTTGTCATTTTATCGTTTTGTAGTCAAATATTAGATTTTTCAAAAATATTAGGAATATAAAAATATACGATATAAATGTATGAAAAGTCTCACTTTTAAATTTCTAAAAATATTTGAGAAATTTTTTTGCGCATATGAGCTAATCAGACTTGGATCTACAATTTAATGAGGATTCTGAATCTTTACATTTAATTATATCTGATGTCGGAATCGAACCCACGAACTTTTGATCTGAAAGTCAAAACAATAACAATTCAGTTGTTATCTCGGCCACGAAGTCAGGAATTAATTTCTTTGTGGGATAAGGTTATCTGATTGAGTAATATTGTGTGTGTAATTCACTTTATACACAAACTTCCTAAAAAATCCAATATATTTATATTAGTAACAAATTCATACTCATAAATTCTCAAACTCTATAATCAAGAATCTATTAGTTATAGTATAACACTGTTGATTATTGAGCACAATTCTGAATACGGTTTAGTTTTCCCTGTAAATTAGGGAAAGAAAGTAGTCATCTGGTTATATCCATGCAGGAATGCTACTGGAGATATTTTAGTTTTACAGGGAGATAATCTGAAAAATTGCTGGAATTCTAAATAAAACATAAAAAGCAGTACATCTCAGTTCCTAAATACCTACTTATTTTTCAAATGCACCCGACATTTATGGGACACCTAGTATTTTCAATCATTGTATTAGATTATAATCATCACTATTTGAATACTAGGTATAGGTTTGGGCTGCCTAAGCTACCTTCTTTCAACCACATTTTTTTTTAAAATCCGTGATCAAAGTGTGATTTCCCGATTTAGTAATTCACAAAAAAAAAATTAACTAATCCTCATATTTCCATGACTTTTTCTAGTCTTCTCGATAGACAGTTATTATTTTTTTTTCATAGTACAGTCAATAAAAAAATGTGTGCTATGATAATAGTTTACAGAATGTCTGATTCAAATGAATTAAGAAAATTATATTCTATAATTATCATAACAAATGTGCATGATAAAGAGTTTTCAGAAATTTATTAGTAAAATTCTCTTCTAAAATATTTTTACGAAAGCGAGTACTTATTTATATATACATATAGAGTATAAATTATAAATGTTTCAAAATTTTTAAGTATGAACAATTATTAACATAAGTGATATTAATTGTTTACTGATCAAATAGCTCGTATCATTCATGTTTTCATATTTAAAAAAATAAAAATAATAAGTGTATATATTACACAATGGAAATACATAAATATATATATATATATATAAAGTGCTTTACAGCTACCGTTTTAAAAATGAAGAATTGAGTTACTTGAAAATAACTATACGGTAAAAAAATGAAATGATTTGCAATGCTTCCATCTAGTAGTAAAATAAGGAAATTAGCGAATGAATCTAATCTCGAACGTGAAATGAAATACCACAGGAAAAGAAAAAAAGAGAGATAAACTCTCCATGCTTCCATAAAAAAATTTCTGATAAAAATCAAAATGAAATTCTAAAATCCCAGTGTCCGTTCTCATTTTAAAATAAAATAATCTAGCCTTCGATTTGAATTCAGAAAGAGGTTATCAAATAACTAATATAAATCAGTCAGAAACTTAAGTAGAAATCCTTCAAAATTTAAAAATCTTATTTTATGTAACTTATGCGTAGTTACATTTTCCAAAAATATTAATTCAACTTTACTATAAAAAAAATTCTA
The DNA here is from genome assembly GCA_030067965.1 of Latrodectus elegans. Taxonomy (NCBI): domain Eukaryota; kingdom Metazoa; phylum Arthropoda; class Arachnida; order Araneae; family Theridiidae; genus Latrodectus; species Latrodectus elegans. The sequence goes on from CM057817.1 coordinate 54,623,781, forward strand.
AAAAATTTAATTAGAAGAAAATCTCATCCCGGAAGAGATTGATTTTTATAACTAATGGAAGCTACAATGAAGAAAGATTTGTCAATTGCTTAAAATCAATTTTCAACATTGATTTTTCCAATATATATTTTTGAACAAACTTAACAATAACTTAAAAGTAGATCCATAAAAAAAGAACCATAAAAGCAAATAGTTAGTGTCAGACTTTCAGAGATACAAATTCAGGGGAATCCTGCAGATTGGTGATGCTGCACAGAAGGAGAAACTCTTCAGTTTCTAGTTCGAAGAAGGCTCAGTTTCATGTTCGCACAAGAATGTCTTGTGATACATATAGGGCTACAAATACAATTGGGGATTTTTCCAACTCATTCCAAAGCTGCTGAGTGCTATTGCATTACCACATCCCGAATGATGTTGAGTGTAATCAAAACCATGGCTATTCGGGTGAGGGCACTATCTATGCCAGATACAGGTCAACATTAGTTCGAAAATAATCTTTATTGTCCGAGAACTAACGTTAGGAGTTACCAACTCTCTAAATAAAGTTCAATATATTAGCAATTGAATAAAAAGAGTCATTTTTAACGAATTTTAAAGAAACAGTGTAAAAATTATTGTTTCTCAGCTAAGGAATTGTTAAAAGAGGTGTTTATTGAATTTTATTAAAAGATCTACAATTAGATTTCTTTTTGAAAGGAATAAGGAAATTAAATATAGAAAATGTGTCTCGACAAGACATCTGGTATTAATTACTTAAATTTATTTTAATGACGAAAGTTTCAATTATGATTTAAAAGATTCTTTAATAATTCATAGTTTAAATACCTCAGTAAGTGTTATAAGTCCCCACCCTAACAGGGAGCCTTACCGTGGTGAGGGGATGTCTCTCGGTGGAGTGGGTGAAGTATTTCGGGAGTGTATACTCCTGGTAGAGTCACCCAAGGGGTGAAGTCCACTCTGTTTTGCCCAGCTAAAGCCTGGGGGTTCGAGGCATGTCAGTTTTCTTCCTCTTGGCGCTTCAGACATTAATTGTTAACAATATAAGCTTTCTCATTTCCTCCATCATCTCATGTCACTCTTTATTAGCGTTGCTCAACACTGGTGATATGCAACAGCAACAGTGTTATGAATTAAATAATTTTTTTTTAAAAAATATGTCCAATAATTTTGCCACAATCACTTTAAAATAATAGAATTGCTCGTATTATTGGAAAGAAATAAAATATTGTTCTTCGGGATCAGCGGCAAAATTCTAAAAATTATATTTTTCTCCTTAAAATCATTGATACAGCAATAATTGCGTTAAGAAATTATATGATTTATCAAAAAATAACTATCCAGGCTGTGCAGAACAAAAGACTGGACAATGATTAGCTTTCGTCTGTTTGTATTTCGCTCAATGATCATTTTTTGCATACGAAGTCTTATAAGATTTGTGATCTACAATTTAAAGTTTGTTTCAAACTATTGATAGACTTCATATTCAAGCTGAAATTCAAACCCACAAACTGTCGGATCGCAACCGATCTCTTTTTCATATATATTTTATTTTTCATACCAAAGACTCAAACTTAAGAGAAATTCTTTGGAATTTTTGGAATAGATTTTTGAAAATAAGTTTATTTAGAAAGCAAGAAAAAGGTAGAAACAATTTCCTTTTACAAGTACAAAAAGTGCCTTAGAGCTTGTATTAAATTTAATAAAGGAGGAATCTTTGCTACTAATTCCCATAAAACTACGATATCATGGTATTTGTTTTACTATTTATACAGAAAATACTAAAAAAATTTCAAAATTTTAAAGTGAAAGAAAAAATTAAATGGACATTTATTGCTATATAAGAGTTTTTAAAAGACTGACTTCCCTGACAAAACGGTAAAATTTCATACAATTTTGGCTACGAATTAATTTCCATTCTTTTATGAATTCATCTTCATTCTTTTATATATATTATATAAAGAATATTTTATAAAAAAAATGATTTTGCATATTTTTTTTAAATAAGTATCCTCTTTAGTTCTAGATACTTAATGTGCATCGTTAACAAAGAATGAGATCTAAAAATTTTTATGTCCTTTATTGAATTGAAACTCTCTTCGGTGGATTGAAAAAATGAGTAAACAAACATGCTTGAGACCTAAACACTGGGTGTTTCGAGTTAGGATTATCACATAACTAGTACTATATGCTTCGCTCGGTCAAGAAAACATATCGGTATTGCAGGCCTGGATGTCTTAGAGGATATGGTGCCTCTGAATTTATTCTTTTATTAAATTGAGACTAGTTTTAGGGATAAATCATGATTATATATAAATTCTCCACTAGATCAAAAGCTATTAAAAAGCCATTCATTTCTGCATGTTCTCAATTAAAAGAAGAAAATACTATTTTTATATGAAAATTGTAATAAGCATTAAATCTTCCATGTTTTTTAAGAAAACATGATCAAAGTATAAATGAAAAGAAAATAACTAAGAAAATATGATTCTTGAAGAAAATGCATTTGGAACATTGTATGGATTAAATATCAATTTCATTGAAATTTAACTCAAATTTTTTTTTATGACTTTTAAATTTCCCGTTTATTTTTTCATTTTCTCACTAGCTCCAACGACTAAATATTGGATTTTTCGTTATCTGTTGATGAATATTCTCACAATCACTAGATTTTATTTAAGATTCTAATATTTATTCGGGAATTTTGTTTTCTCAAAACTTCATTTATCTCAAAAAGTAAAAGTAATCCAATCTTGCTTGCTTAGTTGCCCAGAATATCGCGCTGGTGATAAAAATCATAACGAGATAAATGAATTCCTTCACTATCAGGGATGTTTTCATTTGTTCTATGCTTTATGTAAGACGTGAATCTCTTTTAGATAACTTTTTACCGCGTTGAAATTGACTAATTCAAATTAATTGTTTGCAAAACACCTTTGAAATGGTAGATACATTTCAAAATGAGATTCATGAATTATTCATAAATCAAAATTTTCTGATATGACTCTTGGCGTTACAGTTCAAGTTTGTTTCATTTAAATGAACTTTGAAATCCTCTTTCAGAATCATTCATCTGTGATAACGTAAAAAGTAAAAATTCTCCGTAACGCACTGAATCATCAAATTACGAAAGTTAATCAGTTTTTAGCTGATTAAAATATAAAATTTTTACTTATATTTATCATTATATTATTATTATGTATAATTTCTACCTATATTTTCAATATGAATCTATACGATCATTTTTTCTAGTTCCTAATTACAGTTTTTATCAGCAAATACGATAATTTACATCTTTATACTTTTATGACTTGTAATTTTTCTTCTATAGTTGAAAGAGAGAGAGAGCTTCTTGTAATTCTATCATTTGACAGTAAGTTAATTAATTTTAAATGCTCTTCTACTGATTTATTTATTCTTCATAAAGAATTCATAAACCAGTTTTTAAAATTTTAAGAATAAACTTTTTCAGCAGCAGAAAACGCTATCTAAATTTTAACAATTTACTTATGTGTGTCAAATTATCTGAGTATGTTAAATAAGCTGATTTATAAACTCTTGTCATATCTTTGGAACGTCGATAGCTATGATTATAAAATTCACACTCGGTATTAGGAAAGTGGCTGTGTGCTACAAACTGGATGATTTGCAACGACTACTGCGGAAAAATTTGAAATTAGTGGAAATTATCTCAAAAACTAAATATAATACAGAAAAATAAGCATAAAACTATACAGTAGCTTTAATAACCAAAGACATCTCGTCCATAACCATATGAAGAGAAAAACGTGTTCAGTGCATTAATTCATGTAAAAATTGGTTTGATAAATTAAAGCAAAAATTGAATAGAATATTTGTAAATAATTCAAGTTAAAAATGGTTTGATCATGAGTCCCATCATCGAAACGTCATGGAAGGCTTTAAAAAGAAAATAGCTGATAGTAACACTTTAAATTAGCACCGGACACCAACGGTCATTGTGTCTGCTGTAAATAGGTGCTTTTTCGAGATGAATTCTGCTGGAACTTGCGCACTAATCAATGAGCATTGTATACACTCTTTTCTTCTCATTTCTGTGTCAAAGATGTCGCTTGATATTAAATGTGATGCTCTGCAACTTTGTGATTGACTTTTTCCTTGTATTCCTTTAATCTACATTTCTGTTCGGCCAATATCAACAGATGGCGACACTACTCAAATTGTAAATAAATTGCTTGTGTTGCTAAATAGTAATAACAAAATAATGTAAGTAAATAAAATTATAATATTTGAAATATGTTTTGTTAAAATTTTAAATAACTATTCTTTTACTTAATAACTTAAAATAAGTTTTCTATACCTCAAAATGTCCTTTTTTTATAATTTTTGTAAATTAATTTTTTTTAGTTATTTTTTATTTTTACCTGCGCTAAACAGTAAGAATTATTATTGCAAAATTTAAATGTACTTTACTTGATATCTGGAATAAAGTTAGGCTAGGAGCAAACTTGGAAGAAATTCGCCTGAAAACTGACGCCGACAAACTTCAGCGAACAGGTGACGGCGGGAAACGTCACAAAATAGGCGATCCGAGAGAACTTTTAAGTTTACCAGAAAGTTAGAAATATCTGTCAGGGCACCGGCGACAAAGCAAATTATTTACCTTTTTCTTCCGTTTTTTTCTTTATTTCTCCCTTCGAAATAATGTTTGCGATTAACTTTTGTCAATATTTTTTGGATGAAGATTAAATTCATGAAAATTCTTCGCCAAGATTATTAAATTAATTTTTGAATATTAAATATTACCTTTTTATTAAATTATTTATTAATAATGATAAAATAAATTTTTTATTATTAAAATAATAAAATTTATTTCAAATAAAAATATAAAGAAAATTTCTTTTATAAAAATTAACATTTTTATAAAATTTTATGAAATTTATTAATTTTATGAAATTATAAAGATCTAAGATATCTGTGGGATTCAAAAGATAGAACTTATTTTTAATTTAGATAAAATACACAGAAGAACATATAGTATACACACATTGAAATATATTGTATTTAATATTATTGAAAACGTTGATTCTTGTGTCTAATATATAACTTAAAAAGTAATTTTGCTACATACTTTATGTTGCTGTGTGGTTACTTAGGTATAATAGATTTTTATAAAATAAATTCAATACTGAATCAAAAAATGTTGGAATTAAAGTAATATTTATTAAAAATAATAATTCTTGTATAAATTGCTGAGCCAAATTAAGTTTAAAGATAAGGATAGAATAATGTAAACATTTTTGATTGAGAATTAAGGTCTTAGAAAGCATTTATTGAAATCAGTATTTGTAATTACCACTTATTTTTGATTATACAGCTAAAAGTATAGGATATTTATACACACACACACACCCATATATATATATATATATATATATATATATATATATATATATATATATATATATATATATATATATATATATATATATATATATATATATATATATATATATATATATAAACGAATTTTCAATAGATAAAATAATCCCTAGGAGGTTTCTGACTTGTTTATAAAAATGTTAGAGGATCAAATATACATCATTTACTTAAAAAAAATTCTCAAGCCTTTCGTAACATCAACTTTTTTTATAACAAGTGTTTTTCCTTCATAACACACACACACAATTAAATGCTATTTTTTATTATACACAATTTCTTAATGGGTCCTTCAGCTATATTAGGCCTATAGTTCTAAAATTTTTAAATCAATTATCTCTACATATAGATAAAATCAAATGTTATGAATTTACAAGATCACACATTCCTTGTGCTTGTTGCTATAGTCTATTTAGCATTAATGGTATGTCTCTGTCATCGGTTACATCATAAAAGTTTATTCTGAGAGCGTCAGATTAAATATTCATATGTAAAATTTCATCTCTAAACTTAACATGTTTATTTTACAGAAGAAATGGAATACATTGATTGCACATTTAAGGCCTACCGCTCATAAACATCGTCACAACCATTAAGTTATTTTTGATTATATATCAGTTTCTCTTTCTTCCCACTCGAAACAAGTAATGAAAGATAAAATTTTATCACACGGAATGAGTCTAAAGATAATAGTTGGAATGTGATTTTTGAATGAATGAAAAAAATGGTATGATAAATAGAAGTTTACAAAAGACTGTCACGAGAAGCTAGAATATCGAAGATAAATATATTGAGACGCCCACTTCATTCCCTTGTTATTTAGCTTTTGATTTAGAACAATGTATTCCTCCTACAAAATTTAGTTTGTACTCTAACCTTTTATTCCGGTAAATATTTCAGCAAATAATTCCTTTATTGTCGTTGTTTTTTTAAACGAAATCAATCTTATACATTCTTCTTAAATGATGTTCCTCAATTTATAAAAAATCTCTAACCATCTTCAATTCATTTGAATTTTTCAAACAGAGAATGCTTAATTAATCTTATAGAATCTATTCAATAAGACATTCTTACATTCACTCATTAATAAATTTTCTGTTATTTTATCGATTATTTTCCTTTAAATTATTAATGATGATGAATTTTATAGATTCAGAGAATAAATTAATGTGTGTGAGTGTGTATATATATACATACATAAATTATAGGAAAATTATGTGTTTAAAAAAATTAAGTAAGTTAAATGAGAAAATGCGATTTTTAATAAAAATAAATAAATAATTTATATTTCATTTAAAGAAATATTCTTTTTTAACGAGTAATACTTACACTCACATGTAAAGTTAATAGTTAATTACTCATCAATTTCTCATAATTATACAAATCCATAAGATGAGGCATTTGCTAAGCCACACACACCATAAATTTTAAATTTTACAACTTGATATCATGGATTAACAAAATTTTGCATCTAACAACAAGCCTTAGTGGCCAAGTAGGGAAAAGTGTTGGTCTCGCAATTTGAAAAGCACTGGATTCTATTGTGATACAACGAAGATTCGTCATTTTCTCTAACAGAGACTGCACCATGTAAAATAGGTCGTCTCACTATGTCCTCCAAATGAAAGTGATACCTCTGGATTTGACCGGCAAGGTCTAGAGATCATCTGCTTGGAGCCTGCTTCTCATTCATGAGGACCTACCCACATTTGGGGTTATGATAGTACACCTAGTAGGTGCTCCAATAAACAAAATACCAACATTTCTATCCCTTGCGTCAAGTGGCTGGACTTAATCGCGTTATAGGCAATTCCCTGGACATTCAAAATAAAAGAAAACCTCTAGTAAGGTTTCCATTCTCAATGTTTTGTGTTTATTTATTTGGTAAAAGGATAAATCATATCTATTTAGATCTCTAATAGTACGCTGCCATTATTAATTGTCTCTCACAGGAATGACATTGCGCATGAAAAACTATTTAGCAAAAGATATCATTCAAAAATTTCATTTTACGAAAATATTGTGGACTGAGGGCACGTGTATGGACAATATTAAAAAGAACGTAAAAGTGATTATAGTGTAGCATGTCTATAGTATTAACTCGCAACACTTTTAAGTATTTATCAATACTATGAATATACCAGACTGAAAAGTATGCATTTAACTCGATGAGTTTCGCAGAAAAACAATTTCAAAATCATATGTATTTTTGTCGTCAAGCAGAATGTTTCAAAGGAGTTAATCATTTAAAGTAATTTTACTATTTATATATTGGATCTTATAAACCAAATAAACAACTTAAAATGTAAAAAAAATGTTTAAAAAAATAAAAACTATTAAAAAAAATTAAAATGCAAACGATAAAACAAATAAATTTCATCATTTACTCTAAATTTTGTAAAGAAAACGTTCTAGTGAGATAAGAAAATTTCTTGTATTATTTGTGTGTGTTTATATTTGATTAATTTTAATTTACACGCTGTGATTATCATAACTTTATATATAATTAATTTGAAATTGAAATATCCACATTTTCATAACTTACTAAAATGAAATTCAAGTAATTATTAAATTAATATGGATGCTGAAGATTTCCCTTAAGCTGAGAGAGAAATATATTTTTATTCAGTATGAAATCACATACTCAAAGGGAAGATGATAAAGCGTGACAGATTTATAAAACAATATACAACTTTGTGTATTTCAGGAATTTTAAACAGGTCAAAATGGTTTTTGAATATGCTAAAAAGGGTTTTAGTTATTCTTTTTAAATGTTCTAAACAGTGAAAATACAAAACACAGAATCTAGAGTACTTTCTTCAACGATTGGTTTAAAAATTTCATAGGTTTTTCAGAAATATTCATAAATAAAATAAAATTGTACTTGAGCAATGATAATATAGCACATTTCTGATTATTATATTGAATACAAATAAATTAAACTCAATATACTATTTAACTATAAGGGATTTTAAATTTATTACTTTCAAATGTCAAAGAATGGAACTAAAACATTTAATTCTAGACTTACCTTAGCAAGGTGAACATTAGCCCATTTAGTGAAAGTTTTCTTTTGAACATTCAAACGTTCTAATCTGAGATTTTCAAAAACGGTCTCAGCGTGTTCCACAGACATGTTTTAAGCATAAATAGTGAAAGTTTTATAATTCACGTTTGTATCTTTTCCAATCTTTTAGTCTAACTAACACAATGCAAAAGTAACATTTTTAAATGTTCCACTATAACTATCGAAATTTCAATAAAAATGAAAGTTTCATGACAAGTAGATGTTTCTCAAAACAGGTGTGAAATCTATAATTAAACCTTACGCGAGCTCTGTCAGGTAGCTTAGAACTAAAGGCTCAGAAATGATTACAAAAAATTCATCTTATCTTAGACGTTATCCACTAAAGTCATTCGCAAAGGTCCATTTGAGATATCATTTGTGGCTCGGTTCGGAAAAGACAATTGGAAAGATAGCAATGCGTTTTGAATTTTCCTGCGATAAAAATCTTTTGAAACCTCTAATCTAATTTTTAGATGCAAGTTTTATTTTAAACAATCTAAGATAGAAACTAAGACACTGAATTACAGTTCTAAAGAGTACTTGATTTCCTTTAGCAACTTTGACTTTTTATAAACTTTTATTTGAATGGAAAAATTCTTTCTGTATATTTTAACTTTAATTCTATATTTTGAAGTAAGTTTCGTTAAAAAAAATTCTTTTAACATAATAAGAAACATAGTTTTATTAATTATTCAAAGCGAACATAATCCAGAACAAATTCTGCTTAAAATGATGTAAAATATTAAAAAATATTTATTGTAATATCGGTTTCAACTTCTCATAAGTTGAAAAGTGCACTTAATGGTTTTTAAAACAAGGAAACTATTTGTTTTCCATATTTACTTTATGAGCCAAAATGCATGTTAAAGATCTATAAAAATCTTACTTATTTCGGAAAACCTTTTATCCTCTATTTGCAAAATATCCTTTAATTCTTACAGTTTAATAGAAATCAATTCATTGTCAATTTATATTGAGATGAAGCATAAAATTAAGTTTTATAAGAACTAGTGAGATTTTCGCTTGTTGCACGTAGGTCGTTTTTTATTTACATGAGGAATAATACGAACAAGACTTAAAGTTTAAAATGGATTCTAAACTATCAACGAAACCTGAGGTAGTATTCGATTGCAAGAATGGTTGAACAGAAGGCCAGAACAGGAAAAACAGTGAGACAATCTATATAAATAAAATCTTCATTTTTATATATACGTTGAATTTTTGACCGGGGTTGAACTAAAAGAACGGCTGCATGAAATAGATTGAAACTTATATCAGAATGTTAGGCATCGGCTTAAAACTTAAAAGATAGACTATCATTCATTTTGATATTTTGATTGCAGAATTTATGGTAAGTTAACACTGATTTGAACTCATTGTGAAGTTTTTTATGCTGCAATGTAATATTAAATTCTGGCAACATAAATAAGATTATTTGACGTGTGTGCAAGTGAGACCTCATACTCATTTCAATTAAACATAAGACTTCAGATGCACATCAGTGGACCATACTCTAGTAGCAGAGGTTCAATGGTATTACAGTGGCCATTTACCGGCTTCATTGGTGACTCACTTTACACTGCATTTTTTGACCGGTCCGTGCCCAGTAACTTACACATGAAACGGCCACTGTTTTTCCTACCGCATATTCTGAACAACACTGTCGTCGGCCGCTGATAGAGTGGTCGTTGGACGGCGGCTACAGCATTTACCATTGAGATTGAAGGAAAGCAAAATCATGCGCAGACTTATTAGTAGGTCTACACATGCGTGGTGGCCATATTTAAAAATCATAGTATTATATATCTTTTTTGAATGTTTATTTAATATTTTGAATAATAACATTATTTTTAACAGAATAATTTAGTAAGTAATATCAATTCATTTGAATAAATATAAAGTATATATCTTTAAGATGTCTATTTATTTAATTCTATTACATTATTTTTACGAAGTTAATTTTTATTTTTTGTTCGTAAAATTAAGTCAAAATAAGCATTGCAAATAATAATCTATTTTAAATAATATGAATTATACATATAATTTTAATATTAAATTTCACTTTAGTTTGTTCATTATTTTTGTGTGTGATGTTGAATCCATAATATTAATAATCTAAGATTATTATGATAATTAAAAACAAGTAGCCACCCAAAAGGGCAATGTTGATAATTTCTTTTGTATATTTTTTATGTACGCTATTTTTTTGAAGGCACAGGTGTCATATAATCTATGATTCTAAATTTTTTTGGCGATGAAGAAATGTTGCCAAGATGACGTATCATGACGTGCGCGATGACGTAAATACTAGGGTTACCAAAAGAGAGTTTTCTACATAATTCTTATAGGTCTCCATATGTATGACGTAATAAAATCGAGGTTACCAGATACATAAGAAAATCCGCCAAAAATCGCCAATATTAGAATTTAAAACCATGGATTATACAGCACCTGTGCCTTTTTAAATTAGATTTCTTTTTTGTTATTAGCATTAATATGTGAAACTTAGTCATAGGTTAGTATTTTCAAATAAATTTAGTGATCCAAAGCTTTATTCCAAAAGTATGTATTATAATATGTTTATATGTTATGCATGTATTATAATATGTTTATATTTACAAATAAATTCTTCTGTTGAACAGAAAGTAAAAGAGGTGCTTTTCTACTACACCCCTGTTTATAAACCTGAAGAAATAGCTTCGGTTCAACAGTTAATGGGTTTGAACCCTAGCTTGGGATTGGATACTGGTTCGGAATCTACTTTAAACTGTATGTCCTGGTTTAATTAGTTTCACGTGCAAAATATGTAAATAAAATGTTTGTATTATTTTTAGTATTTTCTAAAAATGTGAATATTTTTAAACATTACACCCCATTATTGGTATTATTGATGGGGTAGAATGGAAAAATATACTGATTATATATATATGAGTGTGTGTATGTATGTATGTATATATTAATTAATTAAACCAAATTTTTATTTTTTATTTTATTTATTACTATTTTGTAAAATCTGTTTTTATAGTTCAATTTTAATAAAAATTATTTATTATCTTATTTTTGTATAATAAACAAAACTTTTTATAGAGCAATATATTGTATAATATAAAAGCAAATATTGCAAATATTATTACATGGAAAATACGCTACTGGCCATTAAAATTGCTACACCAGAAAGAAATGCAGATAACAAAATGATATTTATTGGACAAATATATTATACTAGAAATAACAAGTGATTAAATTTTCAAAAAATTTGGCTGGATATAGATCCTGAGAAATCAGTACCCTGAACAACCACCTTTCGCAGTAATAACAACAGTTATACGCCTGGGTATTGAGTCAAACAGAGACTGAATTGCATGTACAGGTACAGATGCCCATGCAGCTTAAACACGATGCCACAGTTCATCAACCATAGTGACTGGCGTTTGGTGACGAGCCAGTCGCTCGGCAACCATTGACCAGACGTTTTCTATTGGTGAAAGATCTAGAGAACGTGCTGGCCAGGGCAACAACCGAACATGTTTCGTATCAAGGAAGGTCCGTACAATACCAGCAACATGCGGTCGGGCATTATCCTGCTGAAACATAGGGTTTCGCATGGCTCGAATAAAGGGTAGAGCCACGGGTCGTAACACACCAGAAATGTAACGTGCACTGTTCAAAGAACCATCAATGCGAACAAGAGGTGACCGAGACGTGTATCCAATGGCACTCCATACCATCACGCCAGGTGATGGGCCAGTATGACGATGACGAATGCACGCTGCCAGTGTGCGTTCACCACGATGCCGCCAAACACGGATGCGACCATCATGATGCTGTAAACAGAACCTGGATTCATCTGAAAAGATGACGTCTCGCCATTCATGCCCTCAGATTCGTCGTTGATCACACCATGGAAGGCGCTCCTGTCTATGACGCAGCGTCAAGGGAAGCTGCAGACATGGTCTCCGAGCTGAGAGTCCATGCTGCTGCAAACGTCGTCGAACTGTTCGTGCAGACACTTGTTGTCTTCCAAACGACCCCGTTTCTTGACTCACGGCTCGTGACGTGGTTGCACGATCCATTACGGTCATGCGGATAATATGGCTGTCTTCTCGGCTGCTAGTGATAGGTGGCCGTTGTGATCCCGCATGTCGTTCCGTATTACCGTCCTGAACCCATTGATTCCATATTCTGCTAACAGTCATTGGATCTCGACTGACGCGAGCAGCAATACTGCGATAAGATAAACCGCAATCCCAGTACGCTACAATTCGACCTTTATCAAAGTCAGAAACGTGCTGGTACGCATTTCTCCTTCTTACACGAGGCATCACAACAACTTTTCACCAGGCAACAACGTTCAAATGCTATTTGTGTATGAGGAAACGGCTGAACAATTTCCTCATTTAAACGCAATATAGGTATCACTACTGGCGCCTGCTTTGTCTGAATGCGCTGAAAAGCTAATCATTTGCATATCATAGCACCTTCTTCCTTTCGTATAAATTTCACGTCTGTAGCATGTCGCCTTCTTGGTGTAGCAATTTTAATGGCCAGTAGTGTAGTTAAACCATACATTTGTGCCAATGCATAAAATGTATTTCATACTGGCAGATATTGAGGTGCATATTTATATATTGCTGCAAAAATTATATTTAATGTAAATTTTTTTTACTGTAATATATATTTTTAAAAGAAATAATTCCGGAAAATTGGTCTGGTTTCCACTCTTTAGAATGTTATAAATTTGATTACAGGTTTGCATTTTATTTTTAAACTTTCTAAGAGGTGGACTACTTGTACAAATAAATTTTAAAAGAAATATAGTGCAATATGAAAACATCATTAAATTCAAATGTAAAAGTTTAAATTATTCAATTTAATCAAAATATTTCAGAATAATAACTATTGTAACAAATCATAAGAAAACAATATTTCATATGTTTCTGTTACAATTTTTAATTACATGTTTTATTATCCCTTGTGTAGTGTATGTTACTTTATTTTTTATTGTTCATGTAACTTAAAATTAAGAAAAGTTATTTTATATTTTTCATTTATGTGGTGTGTGTGTGTGTGTACGTGCGTGCGTGCGCGCGCTTATATTTTTTAATTCAAAGTTTACCATTGGATCAAAATGTTGATTAGAGGATATAGTTTAAATTTATAACTTTTTTCTTTAAATTTAAACATTATATAATTGTAATATTTTAACAACTTTAATTTTTGTGACATTTCCATGTAATATTTAAAATTGTTTTATAACAGAAGCAATTTAATGTTAATAGTATCAATTATAAAAATGTTTGTAATGTTGATCTTACTTTGTTTCTCATGTTATTTTATTTAACATTATTTATAGGAGCAAAATTTATTTATTTGTAGCTTCACTTTGCCACCTTGACAGCTGTATGACAGATAGTGATGTAAAGCAATATATAAAGAAATAGTTGATGTATGCTCCTGACAAAGCATAAATTGTAGAAATAAATTTTAAAAGGTATATAATGATATATGAAAACATCATTAAATTCAAATGTAAAAATTTGTTTTTACTAATTCACACACACACACACACACACACACAATTTACTCTAAATATTTCAGAATCATAACCTCATTGTAAAAAAATCATAAGAACATAATGTCTTATGTTTCTGTTATCCTTATTTTAATGTATGTGATTTCTTTTTATATAATGTTTGTAACTTATAAAAAATTAAAGGATAGTTTTTATTTTTCATTTACATATTTATATGCTTATTAAATGTGAAGTTTGCCACTGGATCAAAATGTTAATTGGAGTATATAGATGTTAAATATGAAGATGTTACAGAAGTATGTGTTGATCTATTTTTTGCAGAGAAAACTATGCTTAAAATAAATTTTTATTAAAATATATATTTGCTAAAGAAATACTTCAAGCAACCTGATTTGGTTTAAATCTCTTTTGGAATTTTTTCCTAATGAATTTAAATTTCAAAATAACTTAAACCAGTTAAATAACGAAAAAAAGTTTAAAAACATTAAGTTTCTGTATAAAAAATATTTAGTTGACAAGTAAATAACCATTAACATTTTTAATAGGGTTGGGGAACTAAAGTTTCAATTGAATTTTATATTTCTAATATTTTGTTATTATTTTCAGATGACTATTTTGACTATTAAAGGTGGCACAAGTTCCAGTGATGTTATTAGAAGAATTCTGATGGAACTAATGACAAATGATTTGTCAAAACAGTACAACTGGAAGTACAGATGTAAACCATCTCTTTTCCACGCTTCAAAATGTTATAAATTTGATAACAGGTTAGGATTTTGTTTTTAAACTTTCTAAAGCTAACTGCTTGTACAAATAAATTTTAAAAGTAATATAGTGCAAAGTGAAAACATTGAATTCAAATGTAAAAGCTTAAGAATTGAATTTAATTAAAATATTTCTGAATCATAATAACTATAACAAATTAAGAACATAATATTTCATTCTTCTGACTTAATTTTAATTGCATATTTTTATTATCCTATGTTTAATGCATGTAATTTCAATTTATATTGTTTTTGTGACTTAAAATTAGGAAAAATTGCTATTTTCTTTTTTTTATTTATGGATTACTTCTGGATTTTTTAAATGCCAAGTTTGTCATTGGATCAAACTGTTGATTATAGTACATGAATTAAATTTAATAAATTTATTTTTTCTCTAAGTTTAAATCTTAATTTTAATATTTTAACAACTTAAAATTTAATTTTTAAGACATTTGCATGTAATGTTAATAATATCAATTATAAAAATGTTGACCTTACTTTGTTTCTGATGTTACTTTATTTAACATTATTTATATGAGCAAAATTTGTTTATTTGTAGCTTCTACTCGCCACCATGACAGCCCTATCACAGATATGGATGTACAACAGTACTTAAAGAAATGGTTGATACGTGCTCCTGACAGAGATGGGGGGGGCTTTTAAAACGTGTTGGTTGGTTGGTTGGTTGGGTTGGGTTTTATGGCGCAAAATCCAAAAATGGACATGCTGCGCCAAGAAAAGGGTTTAGAAAAGGATATTTTATTTTATTTATTTATCATTTTTCACCATTATTTTTAAAACCCAAGCAACATTAAAACTTTAAAACACAAAAATAAATGTATACGTTTACATTAAAATCCAATTAAAAACATAAAAGGAAAAATTTAAAGGTATATATCAATTAAATATGATGTAAACCTATTCCCCTCAAAAGGCAAATAGGTTACTGTGGGAATTAGTTCCCCAAGCAAATCACACAAACATAAAATATCACACATAAAAAAGAATACACGATATTTGTTAAAATATGGACATGCAATTAAAATATGATGTACAGTGATTGGTTCATCACACGTTTCACACCATGGTTTTAGTTCACTTAGAAACAAATGTCTGTGTGTGAAACGTGTGTGTCCGATACGAAGTCGAGTCAATCTAACATCTGCACTTCGTAACGGTAAAACAGATAATGAGGTGAGTGATGAGAAAATGGTACAGTTTGTTTCCGACCTGCAAGTTCCATGATTCTTCCCAAAGGGAACAAATAAACCTTTTTATACCCTTTCTCACATCTGAGAGCGGAACAAATGGTAAAACTGGATTTTCAGCAGCCTTTTTGCAGCTGCATCCGCTCTCTCGTTTCCATCAAGACCTACGTGACTTGGTATCCAGCAAAATATTATTTTGTATCCCTTGCCAGCAAGGAATCCAATGCTCTGAAAATTCTCGACACAACAGGATGACATATAAAACTATTGTTTCTCAAAGCTTCAATAATACTCATGCTGTCAGTGTAAATACAAAATTCATGACAATCATCTGTATTCACGTGCTGAAGTGCGTAGAAGATGGCGGATGCTTCAGCAGTGAAGATGGAGCAGGATGAATGTAGGCTGTAACTAAATGCTGTATTATTGATAAAAACGCCACAGCCCACATGTCCTGCTGTTTTAGATCCATCTGTGAATACAGGTTTGTATGATTGATACTGACAGCGATGACAAGAAAATAGCTGTTGAAAAACAATAGGTGTTGTGTCAGATTTCCTGTAGTGAGCAAAGGTATTAATAAACGTAATTGTTGGGTTATACCAAGGCGGATGAGCGAATTGGTCAACAGATTCAATCCGAATACCACATAGGTCTGTGAGCAAAAGTTGTGACTTTGCTCGTGTGAAATGGTGGGTTGCTCATTGGACGAGCATCATATAGTCTCTTAATGGAGGTGTTAAGAACCATGGAACGTATAGGATGATGGGGGTTTGATATTATCTTAGCATAATAACCGAGAGACTGCTGCATTCGTCTCAGGTCTAACGGTAATTGATGACATATCACGTATAGACTCTGGACGGGTGATGTGCGGAATGCCCCCAGAACAGATCCTCAAAGCAGAGTGATGAACTGTGTCCAGTCTTCGTAAAATAGAAGATCTAGCTGATCCATAAACAACACTTCCGTAGTCAATGCGGGATAGAATCAATGACTGATAAATTCGAAGAAGTGATGTGCGATCTGCACCCCAAGATGTATTTGACAACACTTTGAGGATATTAAGCGATCGTTCACACTTCTTCCGCAGATACAGAACATGCGGTAGAAAAGTTAATTTTTCGGTCAAAGATTATGCCCAGAAATTTTACTTCATTGACTACTTGTATTGGAATGTTGTTGATATTAATAACTGGATCATTATGAAGGCTAGTCTTTCTACAGAAGTGGACACATCTGCTTTTGCTTGGAGATAAAGTGTGGCCATTCTCAGCACACCATGTAGCTAGTTTATTTACAGCTGTTTGTAATTGTCTCTCAATTATTCGCATATTAGACCCCTCACATGATATTTGCAGGTCATCAACAAACAAAGTACCATGTACTGATGACGGAAGTTGATGAAGTATGTTACTGATGAATAAGCTAAAAAGTGTGACATAAATTGAACCCCTGAGGTACACCCTCAGATTGTGTAAAAGTATTGGATGTAGAATTTCCAATACGTACTTTAAAATTACGGGAGCTTAAGAAATTCTGAAGGAACATCGGGAGATTACCCCGAAATCCAAAATCATATAATATACGGAGAATTCCATATCGCCATGTACGGTCGTAAGCCTTCTCGATGTCAAAGAAAATGGAAACCAAATGATTTCTCCGCACAAAAGCGTTGCGGATTTGAGTTTCAAAGTATGTCATGTTATCAAGAGTGGATCTTCCTTTACGAAAGCCACTCTGATTCTTATGTATATACTTATTAGTTTCTAAGACATATACGAGATGGGCATTGACCATACGTTCGGGAGTCTTACATAAGCAACTCGTAAGAGCAATTGGTCGATAATGTAAAGGCTCTGAAGGATCTTACCAGCCTTTGGAATAGGAATCACTATTGCTTCACACCATAATGATGGGAATTTATTTTCAGTCCAGATCCTATTGAACAAATAAAGTAAATTTAACAGGGAGTCTGGACTTAAATGTTGAAGCATGAGATAACTGATTCCGTCAGGTCCTGGACTGGTATTATTGGCCTGTTGTAATGCTTTCTTCAATTCAAACATTCCAAATTCACAGTTGTACGGTAAGATTGGTCGATGGTTGAAGCGAATTGGTACTCGCTCAGCACGTATCTTAGTCCTCAAAAACGAAGGACTATAAGAATTCGAGCTTGAGACGTTAGCAAATGCTTCACCAAGGACATTGGCAATATCCGTAGGAGAAGAGTATACAGCAGCTCCGGATTTTAAAATGGGAATAGAAAATTTCCTGTATATTCCATTGGCTGCTTTCACTTTTCTCCACAACTGCTTACTGGATATTGGTGATGTTATTGAAGATACATAGCAGGACCAGGATTCCTTCTGGCTTCTACGACGAGTTCTACGAGCTATTGCTTTTGCTCTCTTAAATGCGATAAGATTCTCCGTTGTGGGGTACCTCCGAAATAACCCCCATAACTTCCTTTGTTTTTTATAAGTTCTTTGACATTCGTCATTCCACCAAGGTTTGCGACGCCTGTTTGGTTTAGAAGAACTCTTAGGTATTGCTAAATCAGCTGCATTTATAATTGTTTCAGTGACTTTACTAACGGCTTCATTGATACTCTCAATCAAAGCTATTTCATTATCAATAACTTTGCCAATTGTGTAAATAACGTCAATCTGCCCGACTGTACACGTAAGTAGGTGGTCGTTCTCTACACTACTACCTCCAGTCTGGGAGATGACAAGAGGAAAATGATCGCTGTTGTGCAAATCACTTCCTACTGTTAAATTTAACAATGGCAGCAACGATGGTGAACACATAGCAAGATCGAGAGAATGAAATGTTCTCGTGGAGTACATGGAAATATGTCTTCTCGTCGGTATTAAGCAGACAGAGACTATTGTCTGAAATAAACCGCTCTATCTGCCGACCGCGAGAATTAGTATCTTCACTTCCCACAAAGAACTATGGCCGTTAAAATCACTAAGCAACAAAAATGGTGTTTGCAGCTGATCAACTAAAGCATCGAGTTCCTCTTGGCGAATGACATCATGTGGTGGTAAGTACAGACTACAGACTGTCATTAAGCATGTTGTGTGAATTCTCACAGCTATAGCCTGTAGAAATTACTATTAATTGGATGGGCAGTACTGGGGAAATTATTTGATGTAAATATACAAACGCCACCAGACACTGCAACATCATCACCACAGTCTTTTCTAAAGCAATTGAACCCACGTATGGAAATGTTGTTTGAGGACTTCAGGAAAGATTTCTGAATTGCAATACATGCGGGGTTATAAGCTGATGCTAGAGACTTGATGTCATCATGATGTGAACGCAAACCATGGCAGTTCCATGAAATAAAGGAAGTTATTTTTTACTTTGAAAAGCTCCTTTCCCGGAGCTGGAAAGCGTGTCATCTGACATCTCCTCGAGCGATAAGTCTTCGTCCGAGGGATGCAAGGAAACAGCGTCAGCCTCCAGTGACAAGGCTTTACGGGTGGATATTGAGGATCTAAAAGAACCCTCCTTTGATGATTTTAGCTTGTATGCCTTTGCAGATTTTGATTTCGCAGAAGGAGCTTTTCTTTTAGTAATGTTTGCAGCGGAGGTTTTTAGTCTTGGAGTTGGGCTTCGGGGCAATGTTGAGGAGGTAATTATCACAGTATCTGTTTGAGTGCTACTGGATTTAAAAAATTTTCCTAGCGGCGGTTGCATAACTCATTCCTACTTGAGGTGTTCGTGAAGTGACTATTTTCCTAGCCTCAGGGTATGATATCTTTTGATTAATTTTAATTGTAACAATCTCTTTCTCTAGTATAAAATTTGGACAACTTCGAGAGTAGGAGGGGTGATCACCATTACAGTTGACACATCTCTCCTTCGCTATACAGGTCGAACTATCGTGGCCAGTCACTGCGCATCGAGCGCAGGTGAGTTTGCCCCTGCAAGCGCTCTTCGAGTGTCCAAAACGCTGGCAATTAAAACATCGCAGCGGGTTTGGAATATACGGCCTAACGGGTAAATTCATATAAGCCGCTTTGATGTACTGCGGCAAGTCTGGGGTCGCAAATGTCAGAATGAGATGTTTAGTTTCAATTAACTTGCCATCTCTTCTGACTAATATGCGTTTAACGCCACAGACCTTCTGATCTTGCAGATTTTCTAGAATTTCAGCCGTAGGCGTATTTAACAAATCTAGCTGATATGACGCCACTTGAGAAATTGAGATTGATATGAGGCATAACAGTCACTTCTAAATTTGCCAAATATTGCATATTTGCAATAATGGCTGCTTGAGTATTTGAGGCAACCTCCACTAGTAAATCACAGAGCGCATTTTTCTGGATATTTTTACATCTCCAACTACTCCCCGATATTCCTTTTGATATTAAAAACGGAGAAATAGATATAAAATTATTTTCCTTCCTTTTTATTACAAAAAATTTTGCATTAATTTTATTTAAAATTTGCTCCCGTGGGAGAGAAGATAAATTTTTGTTCTCCATTAATATTTTATAAAATTTCGGGACCTGACCGCACCACCCACCACCGAGTCCAACAAGGATGCAGACCAGCTGCACCAGTGCTAGCCAGGTCTATACGCTCACAGTACATCCCTGAGGTGGCCTCCACCCCTTAACGAGTCACCCAGTAGATGTGCCGATCGCTTCATCCATAAAGCCGATTGATGTGCTGAGGACCACAACACACCTCCCGTTTACCTGAAGCAGAGGCCAAAGCAATGTGTTGGTCTCAGGAGGCCTCAATTACCAGGATCCTCCTTTCCAGGGACACGGGTCTCCACGCACGGCAAACACGTGGGTGATTTAGTCCTCAAGAGTAGCTAATAGCAACAGAGCGGCAAAAGCTACTCAAGGGGAGCCCTCAACCTCTTACGAGGCAACCACACTGAGGGAGAAAAGGAAAAAAAGCAGAAGAGTAGTGGAGAGAGGAAAAGAAAGTAGAGGACAGATCACTAGGGTACCTCGGGATTGTGACACCCGTGTTTACCTAAAGAAGGTAAACCCCCTGAGGTTGCTTTTAAAACGTGATTTGGAAAAAGTACAGTCTAATGTTATTAATATGTAATAATAAAGATTTATCTTTTGTGCACATTTCATTTTTATGGATAAATTCATAAATATTGAAGTAGGTAGTTTAACAAATATTAAAATCGAAAATGATATGAAATAGGAACACTTTATCTGAAAATATAACTGAATTTTTAATCTTATTACAATAATATTGTTACAAATTTATAAATAATTATTGTATATGTCTTAAACTATCTCAGACAGATCGAAAATACTCACGTTTTTGGCAAAAATTGCAGTATTTAGACGTGTTATATGTTAAAAGAGGGTTTCTAACGATTTGGTGACTTGGCGATGGTTTGGCGAGAAAACTTGGCAACTTGGCGAGAAAAAGATACTTCTGGAAACATCCATCCCCTAAGCTCTAGGACCAATATTTAGCGACATAGCTTAATATTTAGCGAGATAGATAGCTTCTTATAACGAGAACCTAGAAGCTTCCAGAACCTTAGCGAAATTAGTAGATTTCTCCGCCAAGTCAGGTATAAATACCGCAACCCAACATAGTTAGGCAGGTTTTGTATAAACAGTCAGTGAGTGAAGACGATTAATCGTGACTGATAGTTTAGAGAGGCTGTTCTCTGCCTGAGGTATTTGAGACCTGCGATTGGAATCTGTTACTTATTGTATCCGACGAATTGTAGCTGTATAATTATGATTATTACAGCTGGTATTTCTAGTGGAATTTTTACGAATAAAAGTCTTATGTTCATTGAGTGGTTACTTTCTTCAACTCTCAATCCACACGAACCCCGAAGCTCAGTACAACTGGTGTTAGAAGCGGGGTTGAAGAGTTGATGCAGCGTGTCACAAGAAAAATGGATATGGATTTAATGAAAAGTCTTCTCGAAAAATTACCAGAGTAGATGGCTAAAATGAAAGCTGGACAGGAAGAGATGAAAGCTGGACAGGAAGAGATGAAAGCTGGACAAGAAGAGATGAAAGCTGGACAAGAAGAGATTAAAACCGAGATGACGAAAGAGATAAAGTCTGGGCAGGAGAAGCTTAGAAAGGAACTTAAGAAGGACATTATAAGTGTTAAAGAAGAATTCTCCAACATCATTCAAGAGAACATGAATGCAGTGGAAGTTAAGGTAACTTCAGTTAAAACTAAGGTTTTGGAGATCGAAGAAAACGTTGAAGAAGCATTAGACAATGTGAATAAGGAGATTGAAAGCTTTAAGAAACAAATGTCAAACAGACATAAGGAACCCAATGTGGCATTTACGCCTTCCCCAGCCATGATTAAACTCAACATTCGATGGAAAATCATCCTGGAAGGTATACAAGACCCAGTTTATGATGTTAGCGGAAGCTAATGGATGGAATCCCCGGGCCCAATCTTTTCACCTAGCGGCTTCTTTAAGAGGAGACGCGGCCGATATTCTCGAGACGCTTCCGGAAGAGTATAGGCACAATTTCCAAGCCCTATCGAGTGCGATTGAGCTGCGGTTTGGAGAAATGTGCAGTAAAGGATATAGCAGATTACAGTTAAAATCCCGCTATCAAAAAGCGGGTGAAAGTCTGCAAGAATTGGCTGCCGATATTCAGCGACTTTCCCATTTAGCATTTTCGGACTGCTCAGCTGAGACACGTCAAGATCTGGCTCTCCATCACTTTATCGATAGTGTGCGGGATCCGGAGATACAGAAAGCACTTAAACTCACCGATGTCAAAGATATCGGATCTGCTGTAGTCTATGCACTTAAGATGGAGGCTGCCCAGCAGGCCACGCGTAAAGATCGGCACTCAATCAGAGCCGTCTCTGCTACTGATACAGACTATGATCTAAGAAAACGAATTGAAGTTCTGCAGCGAAAAGTCTTAGAACTGAGTAAAGGTGGTAGAAACATGAAAATTCAGTGTTGGACTTGCGGTGCAGTCGGACACATCCGTAGAGACTGCCCGAAACCAAAAGATGGTGGAAATGATCTTCCACCACAGCAGGGAAACTAATATGTGGCCATCTTGCGGAGCGGAGATGTCCAGAGAGTCAGAAGCCCCATTTTAAATTGTTTCACATTTCTTCTGTAAGTGGCAAAGACAACGGACTTTTCGTTATGGGACATGTCAATGAAGTTCCCTGCAAAATGATAATCGATACTGGATCCAACGTAACCATCATTAGGACAGATCTGGCTCGCAAACGTGGTGAGAAACTCATCTGGACGCCGCCATGCATTACCCTCCAAACTGTGACTGGTGATAAGATTCAAGTGCATGGAAAAGTCAATCTAAACATTGCATTTGGTAATGCCGTGTACCATCATATGACATATGTCGCTGATATAAATGACGAATTTATTCTCGGATTGGATTTCCTCAAAGACTACCATTTCAAGTTAGATTTTAAAAATAATGAACTACACTCGTGTTCTGAAGACATAGCGATTTTAAAGACGAAATATTCAGATATTAAAACAGTCCATCATATAACTGCAAAGAGTGAAACAACATTACCACCAAGAACTGAGACGATAGTTTCCAGAGCTCTTTCAGAAAATAATAATTTTCACTATGGATTGATTAAATATCCAGATTCTGACAATAGCGTTATAGGAGTACTAGTGGCTTCGTCACTCGTCGACCTTTCACGAAATGTAATCCCGGTAAGAGTTGCTAATCTAAGCGATAAGGCAAAACTAATAAAAGAAGGAGAAGTACTGGAGACTTGTACTCCAGTGACCTATATTAACAGAAATTTTCAAGCCACACTATCTGAGCCTCCCGACACTCTAATCAATGAACTCCTTCAGAATGCAGAGTTAGATAATAAACAGAGGAATGCTTCAAGAAATCTATTATTAGAATTCAGAGATCTCTTTTCCAAGAAATCAGACGATGTTGGGCGAACCAAAACGACACAGCACCGAATAGATACAGGAAATCATCCACCCATTAAACAACATCCGAGAAGACTACCATTCGCTAAGCAGGAAGAGGTGGATAATCTTCTGATGGAAATGCAGCTGAAAGACATTATTGAGCCATCAAAGAGTCCTTTAGCTTCACCTATTGTTTTGGTTCGGAAGAAAGATGGTTCTACCCGATTCTGCGTTGACTATCGTCGATTAAACAACATCACTAAAAAAGATAGTTACCCTCTTCCTAGGATTGACGATACACTTGATGCTTTATCCGGAAATCAATGGTTATCGACTTTGGATCTCAAGAGTGGTTACTGGCAAGTAGAGATACATCCTGAGGATCGGGAAAAGACTGCGTTCACCACAGGACAAGGACTTTGGAAGTTCAAGGTTATGCCATTTGGGCTTTGCAATGCACCTGCAGCGTTTGAACGCCTGATGGAGACAGTATTACGATGACTTTCCTACGAAGCCTGTTTGGTATATTTGGATGATATCATCATTGTAGGGCGCACATTCGAAGACCATCTAAGAAACATCCGAAAGATTCTGGAAAAATTAAAAATGGCCAACCTGAAGCTGAATCCTTGCGAGTGTAATTTATTTCGACGTGAAGTAAGCTATCTGGGACACATTATCTCTGCTGAAGGTGTAAGAACAGATCCTGGAAAGATCTCTGCAGTTAAGGACTGGAGCCGTCCAGAAGATGTCCACCAATTAGGAAGTTTTCTTGGGCTATGCACGTATTACAGGAAAGTGATTAAGGGTTTTTCAAGTATTGCCAGACCCCTTCACAAGTTTACAAAAGTTAAACAGAGATTTCTATGGACAAGTGAATGTGAGAAAGCTTTTAAACAACTGAAGGAGGCGTTGACATCTTCGCCCATTCTTGCATATCCCCAGCCCGGAAAATTGTTCATTTTAGACACAGATGCCAGCAACGAAAATATCGGAAAAGTTTTGTCGCAGGAAATTGATGATAAAGAATATGTCATTGCCTATTGGAGTAAATGTTTGTCGAGTGAGTGAGTGATTGTCTTTTTTCTGGCGCAAAATCCAAAAAGGACATACTGCACCGAACGAAAGTTTAAAATTCTATCAGAGCAGAATAAAATATCCATTATAAAATTGGTGAAACAAGTTTCTTGCATTAAAAAATTATAAATTTGAATCTTACTTAAAATTTAATTTGGAGTAAAGAGAATGCGTTATAAGCAGTGCAAAATTCTGATAGTCCTTAAGAAAGCAAAGAGATTTGATTGAGGTATTTCCCCAATCAAGTGTAATATATTTAAGACAGTGTTGTGGAAAAACGTAAGACGAAGATGGTTAAAATTAGGACATTCAATTAAGATATGATATACAGTTAAAACTATTTTACAGCTCGAACATAGAGGTGCAGGTACCTTAAATAAAATATAACTATGTGTCAAACGAGTATGACCGATTCGAAGTCTGGATAAAATAACGTCAGCACGTCTATATGAGATATTACTCCAGTTCCGAATGAGAGGTTTAACACAGAAAAGTTTGTTTGTTACTTGCGTATTCCAAGAATTCTGCCAAATAGAATGCGTATATACAAAGATTGAATGCTTTATATCAGCGTAAGGGATTGCTTGGTCTATAGGGTCTTTACCTTCTTTAGCAGCTAAGTCTGCTAATTCATTGCCAGTAATACCGACAGGACTAGGTATCCAGCAAAACAATATTTCGAAACCATTATGAGACATTTCATTTAACAAAGCTAAGATTTTATAAATCAGGGGATGAAAGTGTTGAGGAAATTTGAGCTGTTTCATAATGCTCATACTGTCAGTATAAATGTAAAATTTGCGGTTGCGAGAGCACTTGATTATGTTAAGAGCTTTCAAAATGGCAACAATTTCAACAGTATAAATAGAACAGATTGACGGAAGACAATAACTATAGATATTAGTGCCATAAACTATGCCACAGCCGACGTGTCTTTCTGTTTTTGATCCATCAGTAAAGATTGGGAAGTAATCCTGAAATTGATCCCGATGAATAGCATAAATTTGTTTGAAAATTATGGGATCAGTATGTTCTTTGTTAAACAGAGCAAAGTTGCTTAAACAGCGTATTTGTGGAAAAGCCCATGGGGGAATACTATTGTAGTCAGCAATCTCAACTGGAGTTAAAAGATCAGCTTCCTCTATAAGAGGTTGAATCCTAGCATAAAAGGGAGGAGTGCAAGAAGGGCGAGCGTTAAAAAGTCTCTTTAACGTAGAGTCAACTCTAGCAGACCTTAGTGGATGGTTTAGAATAGAAAAACTCTTGAAATAATAATTAAGGGAAAACTTGATGCATCGAAGTTTTAAAGGAGTATGCAGTTAACATAGAGACTGTCGACAGGTGAGGTGCGAAACGCTCCATTACAGATACGAAGTGCAGCGAGATGAATCGGGTCTAACCATTTTAGGGCAGACTTTGAAGCTGAGCCATAAGCCACACTCCCATAATCGATACGGGATAATATAACAGACTGGTATATTCTGCACAATGAGGTTCGATCTGCATCCCAAGAAGTATTGGAAAGAACTTTTAGTATGTTAAGAGATCTTTCGCACTTCTTGCGCAAATGTAATATATGGGGCAAGAAGGTAAGTCTGTTATCAAAAATTACCCCAAGGTATCGTAACTCTTTAACAACAGGAATGGATACCTCCTGAAGTTGGATATTGGGATCAGGGTGAAGGCCACATTTCCTACAAAAATGGATGCATCTGCTCTTACTTGGTGAAATGGTATAGCCATTTTTGTCACACCAGTCAGTAATTTGATTTATAACCATCTGTAGCTGTCGTTCAATTGAATGTATATCTGAACCTTGACAGTAAATCTGCAAGTCATCCACGTAAAGTGTACTTTTAATATAAGAAGGTAATACAGATAAAATCTTGGTAATATAAACAATAAATAATGTTACACTAAGTACACTACCCTGAGGAACGCCCTCAGTTTGAACAAATGATCTAGATAAAACAGACCCAATGCGCACTTTAAAACTTCTTTTTTGTAAGAAGTTTTGAATAAAAAGTGGTAGGATACCACGGAGATTAAAGCTATGTAAGGTCCGAATAATTCCATAGCGCCAGGTTCCATCGTAGGCCTTCTCAATATCTAAGAATATTGATACAAGATGGTTCCTACGAACGAAAGTGGTTCTAACGTCATTTTCCAAATTAATAATATTGTCTAACGTAGATCTACCCTGACGGAAACCACTTTGCTGCTGATGTATGCACCTATTATTTTCTAAATTAAAAACAAGACGGTTATTTACCATGCGTTCCATTGTTTTACAAAAGCAGCTTGTTAAGGCTATAGGACGATAACTTAAAGGGTCTTTAGGATCTTTTCCTGGTTTTAGGATGGGGATAACTATTGCTTCTTGCCACATAGAAGGGAAAATATTATCCTGCCAGATTCTGTTGCAGAGGAACAGGATATTGGTAAGAGATACTGGGCTTAGATGGTGGAGCATTTGATAAGTAATTCCATCTGGACCTGGGCTGCAATTATGGGTCTTGAATAGAGCGTTTTGTAGCTCATACATGTTAAATTCGTCGTTGTAGGGCAACTGTTCAGAATTATTAAAATTTATGCTGATCTGCTGAGTACGACTCTTATACTCTTGGAAAAAAGGTGTGTAAGAGTCAGATTTGGACACACCAGAGAATGTTTCGCCAATTTTATTAACTACTTCTTCGGGAGAAGAATAAACTGCAGTGTTAGTATTCAATATCGGGAAAGAGAATTCTTTGTACAAGCCATTAGCTGCTTTCACTTTTTTCCAAACAAGCTTGCTAGGAGTGCTAGATGTAATATTTGATGTATATCGCATCCAAGAGTCCCTTTGACTTTCACGACGAATCTTACGGGTTACAGCCTTTGCTTTCTTAAAGATAATTAGATTATTGGTAGTAGGATGTCTTCGAAAAATGTTCCAAAAATTTTTTTGTTTACGGTATGCTTTTGCACAGGTTTCATTCCACCAGGGTTTCCGCAATTTTCGAGGATGAGAGGAATATTTTGGAATGGATATTTCAGCAGCTTTCATAATAGTATTTGTGGCTTTAATAACAGCATCATTTATATCAGTGTTTGTAATCATTTCTTCTGTAATAATTGCCAGTTCTGCAAAAGAATGCCAGTCTGCCTTATGATACTTAAAGGTGGCAGGTTGTAAGCCATTAGAAGGTGGATTAGCAAAAGTAAGGATTACAGGAAAATGGTCACTGTTATACAAATCATTCTCAGTGGTCAGGTCTAGATGAGGAAATAAAATAGGAGAGCAAATAGCCAAATCTATGGAATGAAATGTTTTCGTAGGAGCATGAAAGTGAGTTTTTTCATCGTTATTTAGCAGACAGAGGCAGTGATCAGTTATCAGTTGTTCGATCTGTCGTCCTCGAGAATTTGTATTAGTACTTCCCCATAGAGTACTATGTCCATTAAAATCACCAATTAATACATAAGGAACGGGAAGTTGTTGCAATAGTTTATTTAAGTTGCTTTGGGAAATGACATTACGTGGTGGTAGGTAAATGTTACAGACAGTGATTCGAAAATTAATGTGTATCTCAACTGCCACAGCTTGCAGCGAAGTACGTTATGGGAATATTGTGTGGGGGTAGTTATTCGAAGCAAGAATGCACACCCCACCTGATATAGAATCATCAGGTATGTCCATTCGATAAGGCGTGTAGCCTTTTATTTTCCAAGTAGTATGAGATATCAAGTTGGTTTCTTGGAGTGTTAGACAAGCAGGAGAGTATTTATTTATTATGTCTTTAATGTCAGATATATGCGTGCGGAGTCCATGGCAATTCTAAGAAATAAGAACCACCATTATGGAGGGTTCTTTTTACGGTGATGTGATCTGTTCTTCGTAATCAACTCAAAGTTATCGATATCAGTATCCATATCGCTATGGCGTCTGTAAGAAGGCTGGCTTTGAAAGCAGTTACATTTGATTGATCTTTAATCTTAAGTTTTTTTCTGTTATCAGAGTCGCTCGTTTTTTGTGGCTTTATAAATGTGGACTTATCTGTAATAGGTTTGCTTTGCGTTTCAGGTTTAAAAAAGATAATTGATGAAGTGTCTGTTGGTACAGCAGTTGATACTGTTTTTTTCAGTACATGGGCATATGGTTTCTTGAAATTAGTTGCTGTATTTTGCTGTTGTTTTTTAGCTTTTTGATATGAGATCTTTTGCGTCGTTTTAATCCGTTGAACTTCTTTTTCATGTTGCCAGTGTGAGCAGGTCTTAGAAGATGCGCTATGGTTTTCTTTACAGTTTATACAAAATGGTTCAGATTTACAGTCAGATTCTTGGTGTTCCAGACTTGAGCATCGAGTGCATGTAGCTTTTGATCTGCAAAACATTTTAGAGTGTCCAAATCTGTTACAATTAAAACATCGTATGGGGTTTGGGATATAAGGTCTTACGGGACAGTTCAGGTAACCTGCTTTTATTGATTTGGGAAGATTGGGACAGTCAAAAGTTAGTATCAAATTTTTTGTGGGGAAAATTTCTTCCCCTCGATGGATGATGATTCGACGGACATTGCAGACTTTTTTATCTTTTAATTCTTCCAGGATCTCAGTTTCAGATACTGATAAAAGGTCTATCTCTGAAATTACACCACGGCATTGATTGAGTGATTTATGACTCGAGGCTATGATTGGAATTTCTCCAAAAACTTTTAAAGATAAAAGAGACTTTGATTATAGAGCAGATGAACTCTCGATTAGTAAATCTCCTGATCTTAGCTTTTTTACATTATTAGGTTCTCCTGCAACTGCCTTAATCTGTTTGAGAATTTTGAAAGGTGACATTTGCTTAAGCATGCCCTCGTTGTTCTGTATTAATATGAATTTTGGGTAACAATTTCCAAGTCTGTCAAACTTATTATCAATTTGTGACGAGTTAAGTTCCTCGCCGTGGCCAGAATTTTTTGGACCCATGAGAAAGAGAAATGTTCATCCCAGTGGGCCCCCGCCCATCACAGAGCCCAACAAGGGAAGGCAGTTACCGGCTCTGGCAAAAGCCAGCCTCGGCACTTACCTTAGGGGTATCACCAGGATATAGTACTACATGTTGGGTTGAGGATCTAGCGAACATGTCCGCACAACCCAGAATGCAGGACTAGCCCTATAGCACCATGCAAGGAGTAAAATAAAATCCTAACATAGCACCAGCCGATTGACTGAGAGCGGGCTCACTCCAGCCACCCGTCTACAGAGAAGCCTGGGCCAAAGAGAACGCTAAGGGACCCCAGGACACCAATTTCCCCCTTACGGAACGCCATACATGGCTAACATATGGGGTGGAAGACCAAAGGGAAAAAATGGACGTAAAACCCATTGAAAAGCAAGATGCAACATAAGCAAGAAGTCTTGATCTCGACGACGACAAAAAATAGGAAAAGAAAGAAAAGTAGAGGACAGGAGGGAAAAAAAAGATAAAGATCGCTAGGGTACCTTAGGTTAGCGACACCCATATTTACCTGAAGAAGGTAAACCCCTGAGGAATGGAAAGGAAAAGAAAAGAAAGAAGAGGACAGATCGCTAGGGTACCTTGGAATTGCGACACCCATATTTACCTTAAGAAGGTAAACCCCTGAGGGGTAAATGTTTGTCGAAATCGGAGCGAAATTATTGTACAATCAGGAAGAAATTGCTGGCAATCGTTAAAGCAATAGAACATTTCCACCATTATCTCTATGGAAGAAAGTTCTTGCTTCGGACAGATCACGCATCCTTAACCTGACTTTTAAATTTTAAAAATCCGGAAGGACAGGTAGCCAGATGGATTCAACGAATCCAGGAGTTTGACTTTGAAATACGTCATCGGAAAGGCACTCTTCATGGAAATGCTGATGCTTTATCAAGGAGACCGTGTAATGGAAGCTGCCGATATTGTTTTAGAGTAGAGAAGAACTATCAATTAGTAAATCCTTCGGTACGCCAAGTTACTGTTTCACCACCATCGAAACCAGACCCATGGAGTGATGAAGGACTCAGACCCAAAAAGAAGACCCAGATATAAATCCAATTTTTGATTTAAAAGAATTTTCCAGTATGAGACCAAGTTGACAGGACATCTCCACCTACAGTCCTGCTACTAAACAATATTGGGCTCTTTGGAACTCACTCCATATTAGAAATGGCGTGTTATACAGGAAATGGGAGTCCGATGATGGACGTAATTTCAAATGGCAACTTGTTCTGCCAAAATCAAGAATTTCAGATGTTTTGAAAGAATTGCATAGTAGCTCAACTGGCGGCCACTTCGGAGTAATGAAGACTCTACAGAAAGTTCGAGAACGCTTCTATTGGAGCAAAACTAGACAAGATATAGAGAAATGGTTCCAATATTGTGATGGCTGCGCGGCACAAAAGGGACCAAAGAAACGTAGCCGAGGATAGTTGAAGCGGTATAATGTAGGAGCACCTTTTGAGCGGATAGCATTGGACATTTTGGGTCCTTTACCACGATCTTCAAATGGCAACAAATACATCCTAGTTGTTATGGACTACTTTACTAAGTGGCCTGAAGCATTTTCAATCCCTGATCAAGAAGCGACTACAGTAGCCGAGGTTCTAGTGTTGCAATGGGTTTCCAGATTCGGCGCACCCTTACAAATTCATTCAGATCAAGGGACAAATTTCACCTCTGCTGTGTTTAAAGGAATGTCTCAAATTCTTGGAATAGACAAGACGCAGACCACGCCCTTACACCCGCAATTGGACGGCATGGTAGAGAGGTTTAACCGAACCATCTTAAATAATCTCTCACTTATGGTTTCCAGAAATCAGCAACATTGGGATTTGAAGCTACCGCTGTTTCTGCTTGCATATCGCAGTGCTGTCCATGAGACTACCGGATATACTCCATCACAAATGCTCTTTGGTTGCGAACTTCGTCTCCCTTGTGATCTTCAATTTGGTCCTCCATCGGATACATCTTCATCGCCAGACGAATATCTTCGAAACCTTCAGGCACGTCTTGAAGATGTCCATAGCTTTGCTCGAAACCGAATCAACCTGACGACCGAAAGAATGAAGACAAGGTATGACACAAGAGCGACAGGACATGAATTTCAGGAAGGTGATAAAGCTTGGTTGTGGAACCCGATTAACATAAAGGACTTTCTCCTCAGTTGCAAGCCAACTGGGAAGGTCCCTACACAGTCCTAAAAAGACTGAATGACGTCGTGGTTCGTATAAGAAAATCATCTTCTTCAAAACCAAAGGTAGTACATTATGATAGATAAGCTCCTTATCGTAATGTAAAGTAAAAATTAATATACCATAGTATCTTTGTAAATAGTATAGATAATTTTAATATTTTCTATTTTTTTATTTGTGTTTTTAATTGTTTGTGTATGTAATGTGTTCTGTATCCTCTTGAAATGTAAATTCTTTTATATTAAATTTGGCCTCCTTTCAGGGGATTGTACTGCCAGGGACGTGCAGTCCTTGAGAGGTGGCAATATTACAAATTTATAAATAATTATTGTATAGGTCTTAAAATATCTCAGACAGATCGGAAATACTCACATTTTGGGCAAAAATTGTGGTACTTAGACGTGTTATATATTAAAAGCGGGTTTCTAATGATTTGGTGACTTGGCGATGGTTGGCGAGAAAACTTGGTGACTTGGCGAGAAATAGATACTTCTGGAAACATCCATCCCCTAAGCTCTAGGACCAATATTTAGCGAGATAGCCTAGAAGCTTCCAGAACCTTGGCGAAATTAGTAGATTTCTCCGACAAGTCAGGTATAAATACCTCAGCCCAACATAGTTAGGCAGGTTTTGTATAAACAGTGAGTGAAGACGATTAGTCGTGACTGCTAATTTAGAGAAGCTGTTCTCTGCCTGAGGTATGTGAGACCTGCGATTGGAAGCTGTTACTTATTGTATCCGACGAATTGTATCTGTATAATTGTGATTATTACAGCTGGTATTTCTAGTGGAATTTTTACGAATAAAAGTCTTGTGTTCATCGAGTGGTTGCTTTCTTCAACTCTCAATCAACACGAACCCCGAAGCTCTGTACAATATATTTAATACACTTGTCACGAAAAATTTGTAACTCATTTCTTTTATCACCTTTAGGTCTACAAATATTGCTTTTGAAAATTTTCTAGAATATTCATATTCAAGTCAATTTTTCAGTTGTTAATAGAAAATATCAAATATATATATATATCAAACATTAATTAAATTAAGACCATAAAATCAAAGTTGTCTGTGTTCTATATTAAAATAGAATCGATGTTTTATTTTAAATCTTTCAAATGTATCCAGTTTAGAAAGGTTCTATAATAATTTATACATATTGTTACAAATAAATTGGAACTAATTGAATTATATTCGATTTTAATTTCTAAAACTGAATCTATGCACACATGTTAAAATATATATCTTATAAAAACAATAAAATTATGATTTTTGCAATTCAATTTCCAGTGTAAAATTTGTTAAGAAAACATTTGGAAAATCATAACAATTAACAACCTGCTAATTTATTTTTTCTAAATTTGGAAATTATTTTTTAAAAAAATCTTAATAAATATTGCCTGAGAAATCATTTACTGGATTTTTCCTATTAGTAAAAAATAAATGGAAATCTATAAAACTGAAATTATTGAATGTGAATTTTGTGTCTTGCAATGAAAACTTGAAAATACTGAAATTTCCTATAGTGATAAAATATTAGGTAAAATATATTTCATATTAATTTCACTTATATAATTGTACTATATGGATTATTACATTTTGAATTTATAAGTATTAAAAAAAATACTTCAACACAAGTGCTTTTATCTATTAAAACACTGGTCTAATTAGCCCTCGTGTGCAAAAAATGACCGTTGAGCGACAAACCAAACCAAACTATTAAAACACTAATACATGAATATTTAAAATAAGTTTTCTTTAATATTGTCTGGCTTACCAAAAATACACTATCATTAAATTACTTTTAACGATAATGTATTTTTGATATTTAAGCCAGAAAACAGCATAGATACATGAGTAGAATACAAAATTGAATGGCAGCGTCATCGCTGCACTCACTCCCTTTTCATCGAATTTTAAGAAACTCACCGTGCCATATGCCATAAGCTTATCACACCTTCTACTTCAACTGAATTGCTCTTCAACAACAACACTTCAACCACATCCGCTTTCCGACCGAGGTGACAAAAAGTCCACTGTTCCATGCACTATTGCCGCACAGGGGCCAATGAGTTTCCATCGGTTCAAGTCGTTAACCCAATCACCACACCAGTGTTGAATTGCTACTAGGGATATTACTGTTAAAGAGAATGTTAACAAAGATCATCCCACTGTCAACAAAAATGACAGTCTATCACCACAAGGAAAGTTGCATTTTCACAAGGCTGTATCAGGCAGAAAATTTTCTAAGTTTCTAGATAAAACTTATTAATTTCTTGATGGTCATTATTCTATCATTGATAGGCAAATGCATTCGCCTATGTTTGAAAAGGGTCTTACCAAAATTAGACTCCAGCTCAATAAACTATAACTGTCACAACAATTCAAGAAATCTGTTCACACTAAATATGCAGCCATGTAGTTCTTTCCTCTTTCTAGAATTTTTTTTCTGTAACGTCTGGTGCAAGGAAAATACAACATCGCATTTTCCCTTTTTTTAGATTACCAAAGTGTAATTCTTGATTTAAAAAATAACAATATTTATCGATGCTTTCCCCCAATTTTTTCAGTACGCAGTCAACTGAAAATATAAAAGTTTGGTATTTACATAACATCGTAATTAAAGGCTTATATATATATATATATATATATATATATATATATATATATATATATATATATATTATATATATATATATATATATATTCTCATTGGAATTACTTTTAGCTAATCTATATAACAAGACCTCATTTCGTAATGCAAAACAGCGCCGCATTGAATAAAACAAAGCAAATATTCTTAAAAAGTAGTTAAACTTTTCTAAATTACTATTTTTCATCGAAAGTTGGGAATGCTTTTTTCTTCAAAACCACGGCAAGAAAGTAACTAGACTTAGCTCTCTAATGTTTAATAAAAACAGGTGCACAATTCTATTTATGTTTATATTTTCGAAACAATGTTTTTTGCATCCTTTCTACCTCTCTCTTGTTCAACTTTAAATTAATAATTATTTTAGTTTATTATAAGCATTTAGAGGAAGATGAACTTATTTCATTACAGAAAATGTTGCTTCTCACCTTCTGTATTTCATTATTTCATATAAAATTAAATTTTGCTTAAAAAACATAAGCAACTAAATTATAGTTCGCAATTTTGCAATGTTTTTATGTTTTTTTTTTTTCAAAAAAATATATTTAGTATAACGTATAATATTTTTTTTTCCAATGGCACAGATAAAAAGACAATTACAGCAAAAATACAAACAAGAAAAATGAAAAATAAAACAGCTGTAACAATAGTCAATGTATCTAAAAAGTCCCTGTTCTCTCAGTAGCGGTCCGCAATTGAGCATTTCGATAACGCCTTACAATGGAGTAAATGGTCACGATCCATGTCCCGTCCCAGATTACAGAGGTTGCAGATAAGACTTGAAACTATACGAAGATGGTACAAGTGTGGGTACTTCTCGTGGTGCATCCTGGAAATACGTTGTGGCTAAGAGATCTACGGTTTGGGGCATTTTTAGTTTGCCCTTACCTCCTGAGACATGTGTTCTTTAAGGATTCTTCAATGGAATGCTGGTGGCATGTCCCAGCCTAAGATGGAGCTTTTGCGATAACATCTAATATAATATAGAAAATAGTTTCCAACACATATATATCTTCTTTTAGAAATTAAAATTTGGTGTAATTATAATTAGAATTATTACATTTTTCAAATATTCTTAGCGAAGATACCAAGAGAATGCTTGTTAATTTATACAAGATATTTCGTGATTGAACACACAACTTTTCTTGCTTCTGATTTAAGCAGCATTTTGATGTATTATCCAATTCAGATGCTCATATGTATATTCAGTGATAGTGAAAGCTTAAGACTTATTGTGATAATCCTAAGTCATAAATGCCCCCATATAATAACCAGTCCGTTTTCAATGTGTCTTTCGGGCTATCATGATGCCAAAATTCCTTTTTTATGAGCCAAACGTTTTAAACATTTGGAGCACATTTTTAAAACTATTAAATAATCTATGTTGCTCATAGCAGACAAGATAAAGACTAAATTTCTAACACTTACTTCTGGCATACAAGCCTAGATCATGACTAAAACATTATACCACGTAATCGTTCGTATTACCTGTGTTTACTTTTTGACTGACTTCTTTCAGAGGTGCCCAGTACCGTGCAAGCACATTAAGACTGAGTTCTTTCATATCATATATCTCATATGACATATTTTTTATATCTCATTCATCTAAATTTGCTTTTATCTGTAAATAGATTGTTGCTTCAAAAACTTAAATCTTTGTTCCCTACTTTTCGATGAATTGAATAATGTAAATACTCTATCTGGTTTGCCTAAGAAAAATTTGTTTTATTACGAAGTACCTTTCCATGTAAACCCTCTGTTAATATTATACTCACTTCATATTTTCAGGGTATCTTTAAATTGCTCGAGTACTTGTCGATTGGGAAACAAAAGGCAAATATTACAATCTACGTTCTTTCACAATAACTACAATGCTTAGAACAAACACAAAGCTCTACTCTGAACAATATTATCAGCTATTAATCGTCGATCGATTTATACGTTGAGGGCACATTACATTAACTCTTTGAATATTGCCCTTGGTACAACCATTCTGCTAGATGTCTATTGGCCTATGCTTGCCTTTAAATCAGAATACCCACAAATTACTCATGAAATTAGTAATGAGATTCTGGTAATAACCCTGCAGTATATGTGCCAGTGAATTCGGATTTCGATATTAAATAGTTTATGAATACCTTTCAAGAAGAGGCATGATAAAAATGTTGACTAATTTCTAGTTTTTCGGTAACAAAGGCCTTTTTAGATCGGGAATTTTATATTTATTGATGTCTCGATATACAAGTAAAAAATTTCCTTTCATTTCTTGCAACTTTTTTTTCTTTTTAAGTATTAAGTATTGGATATGAAAACAATATTCACTATTATTTAAGGTTAAAATCTACTTAAAATTAGTTAAAAAAATATAATTTTTTTAAATAATAATTTTGATGCTTTTATTTAGAAAAGATATTTCTGTTTCTCTCTCTCTTTTTTTTTAATGTATTTATAGACTAAATTGAATACTCAAGTTGTAAAAAAATATTAATAGTAAAGTAGACGATAAAAGTGAAACAAATATTTTTGAATGTGGTGTTAATTTATGAGCTTCTTGCAATTATATAACATAAAAATAAAATCTTGAAATAGTTTAAAAGCTTAAAATGAAACCTAGAAATAATTTTAAAGTAAAAATATCACGAAAAAAGATAAAGCGATCCTGTTTTGTTATAAAATATATTAATACTGAAGAAATGTTTTAAATTTTCAAGTTCAATAAAATTGTATAGATGGTTTTGATATATTAAGTTCCAATAAGAATAGGTTATTCCGAATAAGATATTCCTGATCTTAAATTTTCTTCATAAATTTTTCTTCCAATGAAGTTTACGAAATTTGTGTTAATGCATAAAATGTATCCAGATGAGAAAAATTCCAATTTCATAGCACCAGGAATGAAAATAGAAACAAAAAAGTACAGTTGGCCACAAAACGATAAGAAAGGCATATGGAGATACTGAATAAGTATAAAAGTCAAAATATAAGATAATTTTCACACACAATAATGTTTCGTCTTCATAAAATTTTTATTACTTTGACACTGAAAAGTTTCATTTATTCCACAAATTTGCCATTTGAACTAGTCTGCACCTTAAACTTAATAAAAATCTGCAAAAATATTTTTTATGTTTTGCTCTATAACAAGCAATACAATAAAATATCAAATAATTTGATTTGATTGTACTGGCGAATAAGCTATGCTGAAAACAAAGTAATCTTTAATAAAATTAAGTCCTTTTGTATGATAAATGTTACAAAAAATTCCAATGTTTTCCAAGAACCATCACAGTTTCATGAAATTAATGTCATAGAGGACAAGTTTTATTGGGTTGTTATTTGTGCTGGTCTTTCCTACATTTTGAAATGGGTCTTCGATGTAGAGGAGTCCATTTCCATATATGTTTCAGAAGAGGGTATATCAATTGTTCCTTTAAGAAATTTTGCTCAAAATTTTAGTTTTTTAATTTTTGTATCATATTCCTTACATTTATTAGTAATTGAAGTAGATTTCTTTGTGCAATTATAAGTTGATGGTAAAGTAGATTTAGATGATAAAATTGAATGAGAAGAGGATATTGGTAAACTAATCTTTGCTGGATTGTTATTTATTTTTGCATCTGTTTGTAAAGTAGAATAGGAAAATCCACCTTTCGGTGTTCTGTTTTTACTATTTGTCTTACTTCCAGTAATATTTTGTTTAATCTTGGTTGCAATTACTTCTTTCTCCAAGATCCACAGAGGCCAAGATTTAGAAAATATAGCATGTGAAGTAGAACAGTTATATCACTTGAAAATTTCTAAAGTAAAAGCATTAATTTCATGACTATATTATATTCAGAACATTTTCCACATAGAGGATCACTATTCCTATATACCTGTTGAGAATCACCGTATATCTGATATTTGAAACATCTAAGAGGGTTAGGAAAGTACAGACGAATTTTGCAACTTATATAACCTACTTTTATGGATATTTGTAATACTGGTGTTTGAAAAGTTAAAACAGCATGTTGGGTGGAAATAAGTATAGTCATTATCAAATGTTTATAATATGTGCAGCACAAATCCCTTGATCACGAAATTCTTCTAAAAACTGCTTTTGTAGTACATATGAAATCAGGGTTAGAAAGAGGATCAAAAAAATTCAATTAATTTCCAATCAAAACATCATTTTATAAAACTCTAAGATTCATTTAAAGTTTAATAAAATGTTTTGATTGGAAATTAATTAAACTTTTTTATTAAAAAAGCTTGTTTTGAGTAAACTTGAACAAGAAGATCTCCCGGTCAAAAGTTTTTAACATTTTGTGTATTACCAATAGATGTGATAAGTTTTTGTACTAGAAAAAGCGATACTGCATGAAAATTGCTAGGAATGCGTATCAATATGTAACAAGTAGATGAATGATTTCAACAGCACATAAATTAGAACCCATAGGATATTTGTAAAGTTCAAGCTTGACGGCACTACCCATGGGGCTCTAAAAGAAATGGCAGGCACCTGATCTCGACATTTCCAGCCTTGGCGCTTACCATAGTGCTGGCTGACACCTACTGACCTAAAAATGAGCCCCATGAGGACCTTAATTGAAATAAATAAATTGCATAATATTTACAATTTTAACCCAAAATATAAATTAATAATATCCTGAAATTAAACTTAAAAAATAGTCAATGTGACTAATAAAAAGATTACAATATTATAAATTTTAAAAAGTTGGACACATTTATATCCAATATCTACTTAAAAAAGGAAAATATAAAAATTGCATCTCAATATTAAACGAAATAAATTCCTTTTGTTTCTTTTTTTTAAAGTCATTTAATGCAACAGAAAAGCATTTCTATAAAAGATTTGTTTAAGTTAGTACTTTTTATAGAAAAATTAGCTTCTCTAAGTTATTTTTTTATTGACAGCCTTTTTGAATATAGAAAATATTGCTTAGTAAAGCTATTCTATAAAGAATTCTATTTCAAAATGTCTTTTTAACATAATATATGTGCACGCTCTACAAATTTGAATATGGAAAAATTTTAGTACAACATCATATTGCTCAAAGAATTCAAATTGAATTGATAGCATAAAATAAATTGCTCAAATAAACAAAAATTCCTACGAGTTTTCTACCTCAAATAATCATAGAATATCAAGAGAAATTCACAGCAAAACAAAACTAATACAAATAGATGAAGTTAAAAAAAATTATACTTAGAAAAGTGGAAATCTGAATTTTATTTTACTATGCCCTACAGCAAAAAGAATATTCTGAAGTACAGAGGCAACTTTAAAATAATTATTTACAAATGTAAAAAGTTGGATTCATTCAGAAAATAGAAAAAAAAAACTGAAGAATGTATGGGAAAAATAAGAAAAGTTAGAAACTTTGAAAAACGAAAACCAGATGGCTCCCTTTAACTCATAAATATAACCCTTAATTCATAAATAACAAATACCCACAGCATGAATACCCCCTTTTAAGCACAGCCTAGGTCATGATATCTTAGTCATTCAAGGTTAAATATTAAGCTTCTAGTTCATTACTCAGGTATCATCATACATCTGAAATAATTACTTGGGCATATCAAAAGAAAAAACACCAACTTCCAAATAAAAGACTTTTGAGTCACCAAAGAGTTACTATAAAAAATGTCAGTGGTCTAATTCATAAGTAAGAGGGAAATAATGGAAATTTAAGTGATTTTTATTAGTATAGCAGATTTTTTACAGTTTACTAGACTATTACAATAAAAAATATCAATTACTGAGTTATATGAGTAGAAGGTTTGTATTTGTGCATCAAGATAAATTTTGCAATTATGAACAGAAAATATTATGATTCAAATACATAATGAAATAGATCTTGACTAGACACTAAATTGAAGGTTATACGACGTTAATGTTAGAATTCAGCTGATTTTTTACTTTGCTTATCCAACAAATCGTCATCATCATTAAAATCTTTATCTGCTGTATTAAGTTTAGGAAGACTTCTCACAGCTGCTGTCTTTTTAATTGGTCCTTTTCGAGGGTCAATAACTCTTTGATCAGGTAAGATATTACTGAAAGAAAAATAATGTGAAAAAGAATTTGATTAAAAAATAATTAATGAATCTATTGTTATTGCAAACAAAGTTTAAAAATATTAAGAATATTTGTTACCAAATATAACATAATTTAATGGAATAAATTCTATCAGTTTTCTTCACTACAAAATTATTTTAATTAAAAGGATACAATCCAGCAATAAAAAACAAAAAATGCAACTAATGAAATGATTATTCTGATTAAATTGCTATATTATTTTAAATATCAAACTAAATTCATACTTAAAAATAACTATAAGAATACTGATTTGAGAAAATTTGCTTTTAATAACATTTATGAAGAAATTATATCCAATTACCATAAAAAAATTATTAACAAACCCTATTTTATATTTTAAATTGTCAAATACAATAACCAAATTTTTCACAACAGCATAATTCTTAAGACTGCATGAAAGAAAGAATGAATGATATTAATGTTAGATTTAAGAGAAATGGGACAAGTACTGTTGAAGAACAAATGAAAAGTTTATATTTTTAGTAAAATAAAAAATTTTATATAAATTATATTCTAACCTTACTATAAATTTATCTACTAAATCAAGAAAAAGTCGAATAGTCATGTAGAAATGTAATATGTGAAACAAATATTTGTGCAACTGGTTTTTAAGTTTTTCATTTTATAGAAACTTCATCTTTAATTTAAAAATGGTTCGTAATTTAGTTCATTTTGATTTTTTTATCAGTAACGTAAGATCGATTAGTTTTTCTCTATGCAAGATTATAAAATTTTAATAGTATCTTATTACTCAATAACAAATTGAATTGAAATAAGAATTGCAAAAGGCATATTTAGAAAATGTACATTTGAAATTATACTTGAAAGTGCTTTAAGTGTTTAAAAATGAAACAGATGTATTTTTTTCCAAAATGAAAGAAAAATTTACGAAGGGAAATAAAAGGTTAAAATAGATGAAAAATGTGCATTCAAATGCTAGTTCTCCATTCGTGTATAATATTAGTAGAGATGTACAATGAAGACAATTTTAAAAAAGTATAAAATAAACATTAATGAATTAATTGTAAGTTTAGTCCGCAGTTAAAAATCTTTAAGAACTGAAAAGAAAGGATATAGGAAGTTAGGTTACATATTTTTACAAATCGATTCAATTTTTTACAATTAAATTAGAATTTCAACTCAAAAAACATTTGGGTAAAGGTACTACAAAAATGAAAAGCAGAAACTATATGGATGTTCTCCACATTTAATTGAAGGATATTAACTGAATAATGTTATTTAGAGAGGTAAAATGACTGGGGAAATCCATTAAGTTTCATACTCTAAAATATGATGCTTCAGACTATGAGATCCCATGGTCTTATGGGAGTCTAGAGAAAGTAGGAATATTAGGAGTATCATACAGGTATTTTAAATGACGTGGACACTTTGCAATGGAACCATTTTCACTTCCTTCAAACATTCGAAGACGACTTTTCATAGCTTCTAAATTCAACATGGCTTCAGTAATTTCTGTCATGTAAGCTTTTCTGGTGTCATTATACTTATGGAATGTCTGAAAAAATTTGAAAGTTAGCAACTATGAATAAATATGACACTTTGATTAAAAGAATTTGATATTTATACTAATTACCTTTGATTCTTGATCCAGCTTCCATTCTTTATCTCGTAATTCATTGTATAATGAATTTCTATCTTTTTCTAGCTGCTTTAGATAACGAAGGAGCTGACTCTAAAAATTAAATTTTATAATGAAATACCAAATTAATAAGAAAGGTGTGGTTATAGAATCTTAAAACAATACTGATGTCATCATAAAGTAATATTTATACACATGGTTTTTTCCTGTTTAAATAAACTGATAGATTAAAACTATGAGATTTAAAAATAAAAAAGTTTTTAATTTAATTAAACAAACTAAAATTTGCATGTTTCTGACATTTTAAACGTTTTATTATCAAGATAAACAGAAGCAAATTAGAGATAGCAATGACATTTTATTTAAATAAAAAAAATGGAGATATTTTAAGAATGGTATATTTTAAAATTGTACATATAACCATGTGATTATGAAAAAGAAAGCTCAATATATTTTATTTTAATACCATACAACAAAACCTACAATTTTTATTTACACTTTCTTAGAAATGAGTCTCAATTAAAAAGTAGAATCTTACAGGTGCATGACTGTTTTAGAAAAAATTGATGTCAACAGGTACAAAAGGAGTTTAGACTGAAATGTGCTGTAGCTTTTAAAAAGAAATAGTAATATTAAAATTTCTTTAAATGTAAGTACTATATTCAACAAGTATAAATAATGAGTTTTAATAATTCAGAAAAAATTATAAATACTATGTGCATTTATAATAATTCATTTAAAAGAAATAACTAAGCAAACCAAAATCATCAGGGTAATGAAATTCATAAAACTTACTTATATTAAAATATTGAGAAAAATTATTTGAATTCAACATAAACATAAGAAACATTAGAACATTTAAAATCTGACAAAAATATTTTGTTCATTTAAATTAATTTTAACATTTTCACAGTGATAAATTTTTAGTATTATATAAAGAAATGAAGCATTGTAATGGTTTTAGAAAAATACAGTTAATATTTTTATTTTATAGTTGAAAAGGAATAGCTATTTTTAAACAGAAAATAATTAATGACTGAATTTCAACAAGTATAATTCTATTCAATTGGAAATTAAAAACTAAATTTTTCATTTGCATCAATTTAAGGTTTGGTTTTCGTTTGCTCAATGGTCATTTTTTGCAAATGAGTGGTAAGTAGACTATGTACAATTTAAAGTGGATTCTAAACATCTACAAACATACAAGCCCACGGTGTGATTTGAACTCAAACTGTTGAACCGAAGTCAAACTCATTCAGCAACCAGCTCAGCTTGATTCAGTTTAAATAGCATTACAGCTTATTACATTTTAAAAATTTACAACATATTTTTCATCTAGCCATAGTTAATATTGCCAAGACTGAGAAATACAGTATGGAACAAAAGAACTCATCTATTATGCTGAATGAGCAGAAACAGAAAATATTTTTTTAATTCGTACATAGTACTTAATTGTTTTACTATATATATGAATGTAGAATATATTTCAAAATTAGCTTACATAACTGAGATTTAACACATAATTTAATACATATTCTAATTATAAAAAAATCAATTTAATTGGATAGATTTAAATTTTATATTATATAGCTTTAAAATAATATAACTGTATTTAAAAAACTTCAGTTTCTTCCATGAGAATGAAGCTGTACAGATAATATAGAATGCTTGACAGGTATATTTCCTTTTGATGAAATGCTTATTCATCTTATACTATTCAAGAAAAGGTGAATATAAATACACTCAAACCTATTTTTGTAACTGTAGATATGGAGTACATAAAAAATTCACACAAAAAATAATCATGCAAAACTTCAAGAATAACTATGAAAAATAGTTTTCTCAACACAACTAAAAATTATTTTTATGTGATGAATAGGGGCCACATATAAACCTTCATTTAAAAAATA
This sequence comes from Latrodectus elegans, assembly GCA_030067965.1. Taxonomy (NCBI): domain Eukaryota; kingdom Metazoa; phylum Arthropoda; class Arachnida; order Araneae; family Theridiidae; genus Latrodectus; species Latrodectus elegans. The sequence continues at coordinate 54,668,207 of CM057817.1, forward strand.
ACTCAAAACCTCACGAAATAATTAAGCATTGCTTTTTCAAAGGAAATCATGATACAAGGCTTAGCAGCTACATATTTTCCAATTTATCAAATCTTTTATAATCAGGTTTAGAAAATACACATGTGAACATTTTCATAAGTGAAGTATTTTTTTTTATTATATCACTTTAATTAGAGAACTTTTCAACTGTGCAGATCAGAGACAAATAAAAAAAACTTTCCTCCCTTCAAACAAGCTTCCATCTACTCATTAAAACAAACAAAACATGAAACTAGTTGTTAACTATCTCATTAGCTAAAACCAATTTAATAACCAAATGAGAAAACCTGTTTGTTTTAGGAAAACCCAAACTAACATGGTACAGACATCCTTCCATGTTCATTTGTGATTGATCAATGCATTTTTGCTTTACTCTGCTGTGGAATATGCTATTGCACATTTCATTTATTTATATAAAAATTCTTGTGCATTCAACAACTAAATTATGTGATTACAGAATTCCCACAATTCACATATGCAATGTAATTGACTGATGCAATACTTATATAATCTGACAAAATATATCAAAAATTAAAAAATAACCAAGCAAAACTAATAATTTTTTATTACTAATTTTATCAATCATATTCTAATTTGATTGAAATTTTCCTATACCGCACAAAAACAAGTTTAAATGTATAAATCATCATAGATTTTTCTGATGTGCATGGAATATGAATATATTATTAATTTATTAATGATTATTAATGACATCATATCCCAAACAACCATAAAATATATCTGATTATCATAACAGAAGAAACGTAAAATGAAATAAAAATAATTAATTTTCGATAGATATAACTGTTAAGCAAAAATTAAACTACTCATATAATGTTGCCTACTCTAAAGTATGTGTGTGTGGTCCTCAATTTCCAGAAACTAGTATTTTGAGTTTTAAGTTTCTAAAATATATGAGTATCTTATTTTTGACTAAAAGATTAGCATTGTTATTGTCAAAGGAAACATAATAGCTATCTTATTAAAATGTCAATTCTTTAATAAAATTCAAAAAAAGTTTCTTCTTTCAAGTTCCTCACTAAACACATAAAAATCCTCCCAAAACAATTTCCCTAAAAAAATTTTTTTCCTAATCAGTTAGTTTATAGGAATAGAATTTTATTCTTTAGTATGATTCAATAGACGAATAACATTCTAGTCAGTTTGAACTTTTATAAAATTAACAAAGAAATAAACACTATTTTAAATATTGAGTGGTTTTCAGCATTAAATTTTTATATATATAAAGAAAATAAAAATTTATATCTTTCAAAAGTTAATCATTTTTCATTTCTTTTATTATTTTATTTCACACTTTTTAAGGTTCAATGAAATATAAACCTTTGAACTGCAAACATAAAAATTTTTATCTAAATAATGACACGAAATCTTTTCTAAAATAAATAGCTCTCTCTACTACTTATTTAATAGAATTTGGATAACAAGAATCAAAATTGCATTTAAAAAAAACCAACATTAAAGCAATTTGCTGCTATGTTTAAAATCTTTAAAGTTGTGTAACATCTTTGATTAAAAGACTTTTACAGCTTAAATGTAAAAAACATTACACCATTAAAAAATATTCTGAAAAATCGATTTTTTTTTCTATCAAAATTTAAATACTTGTACAAAGAAAAAAACTCAAAATTTAAAAAAATGATAATCTAAATACCCACTTATTTTCATACTGAATATAGAAAGTTTTAATACCTCAGTTAAACTGTCAAGATCAAGTTCAGCTAGTAAAGCAGAAACACCTAAATTTAAAAAAAATAATCATTAAATAAACAAATTTACTATCATTAGAAAAATAAATTAAAATAAGGAATAAAGGAATTTACAGAATATTGTATTTTTCTATTAAACATTTTGCTATACAACACTGTTAGCTAAATCCTGCAAGCTGCCAAATGTACCAAACTGTAGATTACTGCACCAGAATGGACTCTTGCAATTTTATGATTTAACATGATATTTGCATACATGAAATTTGTTTGGAATTATAATAATCCTTAAAGCTATTGCTATGTATATCATTTTTTTTCATAAAAATGTATGCTATTTAAGGAAGAAATTTTGCTTTATTGCCTATTTCTTCTCTCGTGTTAGATTGCATTTACACAAATGCTTTTTAAGGTGAATTGTTATAATTGATATCGAATTTTCTCTAAAAATTTAAGTTATTTACAATATTGATTTTACATTACTGATTTAGATTTATACTGTAATTGTTCACAAGTGCTGGTTACTGTTTTATAAATGTTTTTTTTAATGTTTGATTTCTTTTGACAATTTAAAAAAAAATATTTTGGAAAATTTATTATTTTTTTATTTTATTGCCAAGTAATAATAGTAGTATTGATTTTTATTTTACACATTTATCTTTTAACATGTAATTGTTGTAAAACTTATATGATTGGTTGCTAGTTATTATATTATATATGTTTATAGTAAATATATATAGGTATATTTATTTAGCATTGAAATATTATATTACTTATAATATAAAACTTCTGTAGTAAGTTAATGTAAAATATTCAAAATTCGATATTTTAAAATGAAATTAGTGCAAGATTCTGATAGTCAAAGTTCAGGTTTGAGTGCTATTGGGATTTTAAAAACCAGATACTGTGCAAAGTGCTATAATTTAGGTGGGGCGAGATTAGTATGTAGTGCTTCATGCTCAAATTGGAAATAATGCCAAATCCATACCAGCTGACTGGATTTTACTGACCATTTTTATTAAATCAAAGCTATTTTAAATCACTTTTACCAAGTAAACTTAAGTTGACGTTAAAACATATTAAGATATGCACATAAATTTTTTCCATTTTTTTAAGTTTTCTAAAACAATATACTTTTATAATTTAAAAATTTATTAATACAAAACAAATTATGTAACAGGCTAGTTTCTTCATGCTCCTGAAGTATTAAATGCAATTCTTTATCAAAAACACACACACAATAAAAGATCATGCTGAATTAGAAAAACAAAATTTTACATTACATGAGATTTACAAATTAATATTACAACATACATCTCATGCTATAATTTGTATCAACATTAAGCAAAAATGTCAAACAGGGAATTATGTTTTCTTACTAATCATACATTTGAAGACAACTTGCAAGAAAAATGAAATATGAAAAACAAGTTCCTGTGAAAAAAAATCATATTTAAAGCAATTTGCAGGTTTTTACAATGTAATTCAAGTACATTCTCTTCATACATTAAAATGTAATATTTAAACAAAAAAGTTTTTCACAATAAAACTAAGAGGAAGCATTATTTGTAGTGCCTTTTTATATGTCAAATATATTTCTTTAAAAAGCTTTATATTTAAAAGTAAAGGGTAAAAGTTTACAGAGCTGTACAGGTTTGGCGCAATTTCAAATTTTCATGCCAAGCACTCTACACCTCTGTCACCAACCTAAATTACGTCACTACATGTGATATGCGTCTACCAATACTGATCACGTTCAAACTTCAGCTTTGAAATTTCACGTTTTTCCGAATTCCAAATATCAAAATTTTGAATATCTTGTTATAATTAAGTATTATAGAAGTTTTAAAATTCTAATAATTATAAACCAAAATTTTAAAACTCTAATTTTAATATACCAGGCAATTGCGCTCACCTAAAAAGAGAAAAAAAAAAAAAAAAAAAAAAATAATGTAATGCTACCTATTACAGTGACAACGGATAATAAAGCTAAATTTCTAACATTAACAAATTATATTTTTTTATTTAAATTCTATTTTTAATATACTGAGCAATGCTGTCCACCTTAAAAAAGACATCAGTGTCGCGCTACCTACTACAGTGCCAAGCGAGCAATAAAGCTAAATTTCTAACATTAACAAATTTCACTTTTTGTGAATAAATACTTTAGTTTCTAAATATGAATTAAATTGTTATGAAAAATGAAATAACTCACCTAATTTTCATCACTCTCCAAATCATTACTTTTTGGCAAATAAACCATTTTTATCGCATCTAAATTTTTTTTCTTTTAAATTTAGAGTTTGATGGTAATAAGAAAGTTGTTGAATGGTGCATGAATCAATCAAACCTACTTTCATGCCTATTCAACAACTTTCTTACTACCATCATACTCTAAATTAAAAAAAAAAAAAAAAAAAAAAAAACGTAAATTCTACATATCCTCATCATTACTTATTAATTTTCGCAAGCAACACACAAAAACTGAATATTGAAACTTAATGCTTCAAGATTATTCTTTAATAGCTTCAAGGGTCACATACAAAACACGCATGTCCAGAACGTTCTGACAGTAGCTATAGAGGGTGATGGCACGTCACACGATCAAGTTACCTCATAAAACAAAAAGCATGTCATACATACGTAATCTGAACTATTAAGCCAGTTTGGCACATTTTACCCTCTGTACAGCTCTCTACTCTTTAGCAATATTTATAACTAACAATACATAACTTTTTCATAACTAGGAATGCAACTCAACAATAAACTTCTTTCATTTTGAAATAAATTAAAATTTCTCTTTCATTTAATTTGTGAAAGCTGAAATAATTAAATGCTAAAAAAAAGAAATGTTAAATATTTCTTCTGATATGAAAGTTCTATTAATAACTTATCACATATCATTTTCTTTTTACTGAGGGTAGGTCTAATGAAAAAGATGGCTTCATGAAATCTATAGCCTGTGAGCATCCTTAGAGAGCAGCAATATATGGTTCAGCAATATTTCCTTAAAATACAAAAGGAAAGGAGGATCTCAGAAAATGAACCACATGTGTCATAAGAGATATTTTAAACATGATAAAGATAATCGGTCATTATAGACTACTGTGTCTCAGTTCATGACAGCAGATCTTCTGAATATATACCCACCACATATTTTTTAAATATCTCTGCAAGAGAAAAAAATGAGTTTTTGCATATACCATCTTTGCTTGACATAAAACCAATGTAGTTTTTGCAATTTCATTTTTTAAGAAAGATAGACACTATAATGTAGTATGAAAGAAATCTTACATAATAATTGATAAATACAAGTATTTTTAAATTATTTAGAGCTTTTCTACAAATTTCCAATTATAAATGATTACATAATAAGCAAATAGCACATCAAAACTAGACATTTCTCAATCTAATTTATTAAATATTAAGTAAATATTTCTCAGAACTTATTTAATACTATACTGTCTTGTTTTTTTATAACTATTATTGTAAACAGCATGGTACAGTAACATAAATGTAATCAATAAGCAGCATAATACATAAATTAAATATTCTACTTTTTCACAGACCAGTTACGAATATTATCTTGACACTCCTTTCTGTGAAACTGTTCACAATTTTTATCTAAGACACAATCCACTGTAAAAAGTCACAATTCACACGAGTTGAATTACAAAGCTAATGAATTGCTTTCTATAGGCATTATGCAAGAGAACTATCTTTCCTAAACTTAATGAACAACTGAACTTGTGCACTAAATTACTCACATCTTTCAAATTAAAAAGAAATTGCTGGTGAAGTTACAAACATTGGACTGAGCTTCTTGAAAGTGTCTTTTTATCTTAAATTACAGATATTAAATGTATGCATATGCATTTATAATACGTAAGGTGAACCTTTTTAAAACACATTCAAATATTTAACAGTTTTTGCTTTCCAATATTATAATTCCAACAGATTCCAAACCAAAATAAACATTTACTTCAGCGGTCAAACTACAAATTGTTGAAATTAAAATTGAAATACAAAACATTCAGCAGTGAGCTTGCTTAACAATTTTATTTTCCAAACAAACAATAAAATATATTAATCCACCTTAAATAAAAAAGAAAAATATTCATATACCTTCTTGACTTTGATTTCTAGCAGCTTCCACTCTTTCCATAAGCCAATCACGCTGTCTCTCCAACTGTTCATTAACTTCAACTTGAGTATAATATCTAACTTTCCATTCATCCTCTGTGCAAATTATATTTTTATTTTAATATATATTTAATAAAAATAAAGGCAAATAATTAAATTCAACACAACATTGTTAACATAATATGACATTGCAACAGAGGATGTTAAATTATTCCTTTAACAGTACATGATCAGGTATTTCTCAGTAGAATATCTTTGTCAAAGTTAATTCTTTCTTACAATGAATTTCTGCGATGCAGAAATTTTCATATTTATTAAGACTTCTAATAAAATTTTAGGCACTTTGTGGCAAAGTCAAATGTATATGTATTATAAATCACATTAACATAAAATATTTTATAACATTACTTTTTGATTAAATATACTTTATAGTATATTAAGATTTAAGAATAGGATTTTTTGGCAATACCTGCATTTATAAACTCTTACGTGATCAATGTGTATTTCTACTGTCATAAATCGAATGAGATGTCTCTGAGGAGAATGTTTTACTATTTAGGCTGACCATACATACTATTAAGAAAGATTTTTTTGTTAAAATGAAAAAAAAATTATGTGTTCTAGATCATATTATAAAATATATTCTATTTAACATTTTCTTGTGTTTTTAGTTACAAGTACCATTATTGCTAATTTTCAGCTAACTTACTAGCATATATTTTGAGATATTATCAGTTTTTAGTTAAAAGCATAACTTTTAAAAAGCAGTGTATTTTAATAGATTGGTTACAAATAAAAGTTTTATTGAGCCTCAAAATTAACAGAAAATCTCTCTTTCCCAAAGATAAATTTTTTCCAACACCAATAAAAAGTTTATAGTCCAATTTTCTCAGAATGAATTAAAGAAAATATTTTTTATAAGTATATTAAAAGAAAACTTTCTTTTTGTATAATTGTATATCTTAAAGAATCAAAATATAAAAAGAAAATTGTTCTTCATTTTGCTATAACATATTTTAACAATAATATGTAATTACTTAAAATCCATAATTGAAGATTAATTGCTTTAACTACACAAATTATATTAAAGTACTTTTATTGACAACTAGTACAATATTATAACTTGTCGGTGATAAAAAACTATTAAAACCTGTGCAATCATAAAATACAACTTAAAGGTTACAGTTAAATTAAAATTTCTAATTAAATAGAAATATTTTGTGGACTATTACTTCAGAATTTAAAAATATTCCACTTGTTGTATCACACACCCCTCCTTAATTCAAAAATATTTTAATTTGTGAGAGATTACTTGGATACATAAAATATTCATATAATTCTTAAATTTATGAAATACAAAACTATTTTTAAAATTGTGGAAATTTTACATTAAATGAAGTTTCCCATGAAGGACATAAAAATCAAAAATAATTGCAAAAGCTTATAAGTGCCAATTATAATGCACACTTGACTATGAAAGTGCAATTCAGTGCAATATTCAAGTTAAATACCATCAGCAATATCAGTATGATCCACCTGCTGTTCTAAAGCATCAACAGTTCTCTGCAACTCCTCAATTGACAAGTCCAACATTTCACTGAAGAAAATTTTACCAGAGTAATTACTAGACATACTTTTACTAACATTAAATTAATTTCTAAATACTACGTTTGGTAATGATACACTGTAAACAAAGATAAACATGAAAAGTATCATAAAATCATGATAAAAACATTAAATGAATGTATATATTTGGTAATGATACACTGTAAACAAAGATAAACATGAAAAGAATCATAAAATCATGGTAAAAAAATCATACAATATAAAGGGAAATATTCATACATTAATAAAATAACATTTAGCTAAATTGAAAAGGTCAGAAAAATATTAAAAGAATATTTTATAAATGTTAGAATTATTTATAAATGTTAGAAAAATATTAAATTGCCAATTAAATGAGTAGGAAAACAGAATCCTTTAAAAAATAGTATAAAGCATACAAAATGTACAAATTAAGAATTTCTTAAAATAGTATAAATAAAATTTCCTCTTGTTAGAGATTCTCAAAAAAATCAAGAATTGCATTAGTTTCATTAATGATTTCTTTAACTAAGGATGTTGAAGCAATCAATAGCAAAATTTCATTCCAATACTAAGCATGAATAACATAGTGTATAACAATATAATTACTAGGAAATACAAAGTCTTTAAAATCTTTCTTGAAATGAGTATGATATATAAATACATGAGTTTATAATATGTCAAAATGAGTAAAATAATTTTTCAATCATAAATTTACATTATCATGGTAAATTCACATTATTGATAAATAATGTCACTTAATGCAACTATTAATTTTTTATGGTGAATTTACATTATCCATCACAATGGTACTCTTATACACATAATATAAGAGATCAAATAAAAGTCTCGGATTTGATTTTGTCACACTCACGAAATTTAGAATTTATGAAAATTAGTCATTTTACATAATAACAAAATAACATTTCTTGCAATTAATACAGGTCAACAAATAAATGCTAATATATTAAATAAAAGTCGGCATAAATTTCAAAAATTAAATTCAAACAAAAACTTATATTTTCTGGTGTAAGAAAATTTGAAATTAAAACACGTACGTCATTCTCTGTTCATTTTCTATTTCAGCACGAAGAGTTTCTACATCTTTATTCACATCTAAAGCCGATTTACTACCAACTGATTTATTTTGCCGTCTCGAATACATTTTTAATTTATTATTTTATTATCTAAATGCAAAAAATTACTTGCGACTAAAAGTTTCCTGCTTCGACAAAACGAAAACTAACAAAGCTGACATTTCAAAAATCAATAAAACACTTATGTTGCCATTCCGAAACTGTAAAATTTTATTTATATATTTAGGTCAAAACCCAATTAAAAAAAAAAAAAAGTTAGGAAATAGGAAAAATATTTGATTGTCATGAGAATATAAAAAATTACTCGTAAATAATTGCTCGAAAATCTGAGATTTTTTTTTTACTAATAGCTAATGTTCAGGATAAATATTCAGATTTATAACTTCTCTAAATTTATTATTTCTTAAATATATTGTTGCTGTTTTATACCGCTGGATTGACGGGCATTGATTAAGTCCATGACTTATTGTGGGTCATGGTGAATGGTGTGAGAAGTTGCTTCAAAAGGTTTAAACCCGAGGAGCACCAAAGACTGAAGTAAGACTTTTGCCTCAACCCTGCAAAACATTCAGCTGAGTAAGCGAGTGGGTCTTCGTAATTTAAAAGCAGAGACCAAGTAGAAGGTCATGCCAGGTTGGTCTTTCATCCCCAGTGGTATCTTTTCACTTGTAGGTCATTGTTAGCATGGCATATTATAAGTGTCCAAGCCACCATTAGCGAACAAGATGGATCTTCGGTTTGGTGGGGATTCAAACTCAGTACCCTTCAAAAACGAAAGTGATTGCCCAAATGAACCTGGTCACTACGACATCATTTTAATAAGCGTTCTTAAAATTAGAATTTTAAAGGTAACCACATAAAAATAAAATTCCGCGTTTCAGTGTAGATGAATTATCTGACTTAATATTACTTTCAGAAATAAACTCATCTAACGGTTCGTTTGATTTGTATACTTACCTATAGCAAATTTATATAGGTGTACATGAATTAAATCATTTACATCTATTAGCAATTCTCGAATTCAGTAAGAAAACGTGAATAACATTAGCTCTAAGCTATGGTTTCTAGATCTTATTTTGACTCAATAAAAAAAGCCCTTTACTGGGGGTAAATTTGGTGATTTTTCATACACTATAAACATAAGATGTATGTTTAAAATGGATAAGTTTTAGAAGACTGATATATGGATGCTACTTCTATGTTCATAAATACATTTTGAAAATTTATAAAGAATGGCATTAATTAATGATGAATTGCGTTGTTGTTGTTTTTTTACATTTAATAGGGATCAAGAATGAGCGTGTTGCTATCCCAGAAGAGTACCTGTGTCGAGAGCACAAACCTCTATAAATAAAAAAATAATTAAGGATAACTAATATGCCATTATTTTTTAAAGTGACATTACAATTATTTAATTTAATTTTAAAAGTAGATAACTTATACAAAAGATCAAGAATGGTAATTTATATTTTTAGTATTACATATATATTATATTAATATTTTTTCATTATGCTGTCAATTAGGAGAGCACTACTCTTCTTAATAGTATATTTTATTGAGTTCCAGTATTCCTGTCCGTGATAGTCTGCAGTACTTCCTTATTATATCTTCCCTAATATCAATGAGTTTTATTTATTTATTATTTTTTTTTTGTAGGTGAAATAAATCAAAAACATTATTTTAACTTATTTACGTGAATATAACAAATGATTTCACTGATTTTATTTTTGTTTGAGATGTCGGTTGTACTATTAGAAATGTTAATATATATATTGAATTTTTAACATTAAATCCCTATTAAATCCCAAGTAGCAAAATAGTAAGCAAATAACACATCTTACTCGAGTAAGAATGAGTTAGTTTTCTAAATTGATTAAAATCTCTTTTAAGGATTAAGATTTTAAGACATGTAATTCATCTCTTAAAATCTTTTTTTAAAAATATAGGATATCATTTTGATAGAATTTCAATCAGACGTAAAAACATTTCTTAAATCAACTCTATAAAATGTAAAAATTATATTCAACAAAACAATTTAGAGCATGATTCTTTTATATATCGATGAAAAATTATCTTATATGCAAAAATGAATAGACCACTCTAATATTCCAAAAATAATTTTTATTAGTTACTCAAAACAATAGTAGTGTTACATATAATAATAAGAAGTGGTTGGGGGCTGGCAGTTTTCAGAGGTCCCTGGATCTGGCTATCCTCTACCCTCATTAGATAGCTGGTTCTTAGTTGGTGAGCTATAACTTGAATCTGATTGGCTTAAAATGAATTTGAAATTTTAACGAACGTATTTTAATATGGTTATTTCATAAAAATTTATTTCAGAATTTAAAAAGTTATTGTTGATTATTTTATTATTTATGAGAAATATATATTTAAATTAGATAAAATAATAGAATAATAAAGGAAATAGTAAAGGAATAAATTGAGAAAAATATAAGAATATTTACATATATAAGAACAGGTTAAGGTATTTACAATAATTTATACGCGCTATAATATTTACAAGTTATTACTCTTGGTCTGCAATACAATATCTCTATCTTTTTTATATTTTATTTATTTACATATATATGTATATATTTAAGAAAAAATTCATTTATTTTTATATACATTTAGTATACACACTTATATATACATTTTTCATCATCATTTTTATTTTTAATACTTTTCTTTTTCACACATGGACTGAGATGTAACAAAAAAAGATGTTCCTTTTATCTTTTTAATAGTCTTTTTTTCATACAAAGAAGTAGTTAATCAAAGAAAAATTTTCTATTTATAGTTTATTTCATGGTGGTTGGTGAGGAAACTTTGGGCAATATCTGAGCAATGAGCAAAGATGGAATCTAATATGGGTTCTTAGGTCATTATAGGACGGAAGGCTAATTATTGTTTCGTTATTAGTTTTATCAAAATACTTTTTATCATGTTATACATTATTTTCTCAAAGAATTCTCTCAGGATAGAAATTTTTAATTCTTGTCTGATTTTTTTAATTTGTAATGAACCAGGGGGCCTTAACAGCCCATTTGAGGGCTTTATTTTGGAGAGTTTCCAGTTTTTTATTTTTACTATCATGGGTGTAACCCCAGATAGGGCAGGCATAGGAAATAAGTGGTCGAAGATATGCTTTATAAACGAGCACTTTATTTTCCATGGAAAGTTTTGAATTCCACTTGATAAGTAGGTATAATGCAGCTGTTTGCAGTTTAAATTTGTTACTAATTTGGATCAGATGAGGGTGCCATGTTAATTTTCTGTTGAAAGTTACTCCTAAATATTTACAGATTTGTGACCATGGTATAATTTCGTTGTTGATCTTAATTACACTGGGTGGAAGTAGTCTTTTTTAAAAAAAAAAATTATGGATGCACTTTTATATTAATAAAAATTTTCCATTTAATGAACAAGAGCTCAAGCTCTTGTAAATGTTTGTTGAGTGATTTTGTGGTATATGATGTTTTCCTACCTTGTGCTAAGAATAAATGTGTCGTGTGTAAAAAGGTGCAGGGAAGTTAGTGTTGATGTTGGAATGTCGTTCACATGGATAGAGCCTTGGTCCCAATTTGAACCCTTGTGGCACTCTGGATAAGATTTGTCTATGTATTGAATATGTAGTACCAATGCGAACCTGGAACTTTCGTCCCAAAAGATATGAAATTAGTATTCTAATGAGTGGGTCGGGTAGACCAATATTAATGAGTTTGTGTAAAGGTACACCAATCCGAACTCGATTGAAAGCTTTAGCAATATCAAGAGAAACTGCTCCTGTACTTTTTTATGTTGTAATCCCTGGCTGATGATTTCCTCTACTCTCATAAGTTGATGCGTTGTTAAATGTGATTTTCTGAACCCGTGTTGTTCAGGGTTAAGAATACTATTGTTTTCTAAAAATTCATCTAATCTATTTAGAATAATTGCTTTGGTTATTTTGCTAAGAGACGAAAGTACACTAATAGGTCTATAGCTTGAGGGAAGGTAGTTGTCTTGTTTTGGTTTTAATATTGGTATCATTACTGCAATTTTCCATTTTTGCGGAAAATACGTTATTCTTAATATCTCGTTAATAAGCATCGTAATTTTGAGTAATGCTTTGTTTGTAATTTTCTTTAGCATTTTGTTTGTTATTCTGTCAGTTCCTGGGTATTTATTATCCTTTAATTTCTTGATTATTACCATTACTTCCGAAGGGGTGATGCTTTACATTACTTGTGTGTATGGTCTGGAGAGAAATATGTGTATGTTGCTTGAAACCAGATCTTCGGTTCTGGTGTCGTGTAGGTCTTTAGTGGTGAATTGTGTTTCAGAAACGTCAGAAATTGCTTCTGTTTCTTGCTTGTCTGTGTACAGTCGGTCGAAAAAATGTGTGGGCACTGGTACCCTTTCGAATTTTGTTCACATTGGAATTTTTTGAAATGAAATAAATATACTTATTTAAATGTATTACATAAAAACATCATGTCAAATATTAGCAAATCAATTGTAAGCGCAATGAGAAAAAGTTAATGATCTTTATAAAACCACTTGCTTTAAAAATTTTTTAATTTATCTATCGGTTCGAAGTCCACTTTAAGCCGTAGGTCCCTGTCTAATTAGCCCTCGTGTGCAAAAAATGACCGTTGAGCGACAAACAAGCAATAACCGTTTATGGGCATGTACTGGCAATTACATGGGCCACGTGCGGCCAATATGGCATTGCTGGCCACCCGGCATTGGGCCAACAGCGGACCGTACTGCCGGCCCGCAGCAATGACGACGACCACTTTATTGACGAACCCGACGAGGCCAAATAGCGGTGGGCAGCTGCTGGCCAAGACTGCTGACAGCAGCGGCCCGATGGATGCCCGGCATCTTTGTGTTTGCTTTCGCTTCAATATTTATTCTTAATTCATTTTTTAGTTTGGTCATGAATGAAACATAACTTTCACCATACCTTACAATTATGGGTGGAATTTTAGGGGCTATTTCAGTCACTGGCTGGTCATCCATTTTTTCGTGGTTTTCTTCCTCTTGAGTTAGCCCACTGAACGCGTTATCCAGAGCTATAAAGGTCTTGATGATACTCTCAATCACATCTTTGGCTGTTTTCTTGGGGAAAATGAAAGGTTCCTCACCATCATTAGTTTGTTTTTTATTAAATTTATCATTTTGAGTGGCAATATTAGTCACTTTTACTATTATAGGGGTAATAGGGGCGTTTGCCAATCAGAAACAAGATTATAGCTACCTATACTTGCATTCTTTAAAATTTCTCTGCAGGTTTTAATGTTGATATCCAGCATGTCCAAGATGTTTTGTTGTGGATGTACTTCAGTAGTGCAATCTCTGCTACCCAGTAGCACCGTCCGGATTTACAATAGTTGTTTCAGATACAGTTCCGAGGCATTTTTGTATTTAGGATTCATAAAGTCCGTCAGCTTGGCAGGTTGTATTATTCTTTTATTTGCAGCCATTGTCTCAATCAGAGGTCAAGAAAATCAATCAGCTTTAAAAAAAAGCAGCAGTTGATAGCACTGAAAAGTGATGCTTTTGTTCGAACTGAATTAAAAAAATTATCATCAGTGAAGGCAAAATAGAAACAGCTCTAGCTAGCTCAGCACGAGGGGCGAAAAAGGCTTTTAGCTCGCCTTTCCGCGTCCGTTGTAGTGGTGAGCGGGGAGAAACTTCGGGAACCGATTTGAAGAGCGAGTGAAAAACACGTCTTATCAGTTCGGCTGCTGGAGCGGGAATGATATAATAATATAGTACTTTTCATTGGAAATCTTGCGCAAAGTTATATAAACATCAAAGAAATGTTTCACATATTATTAAAATATTTTTGAAATATTGTTAAAACTTTGAGAATTTTTAAATAATAAATATTTATTTAAAGAGGGTTCTAAACATTGCTGGATATAGCAGTTGAAAACAATACTAGTCTCAAATTTGCAATTCTTAATTGAAATGACACATAAGATTTAGGATTCATAAAAGTAAGTTATTCTTTAATTTGAAACAGGTTTAAAAGGAAAAAAAAAAGTATTTGAAAGATATTCGTGTAGTCTCTTTGCACTGGTATAAACACATCAGAAAAGGGGTCTCCACGCTACTTTTCTCGGTCCAAATCTGGCCCGACGGCCGTGGTGAACAGCTTTTTGTTTCTGTAATAAGTTAGATAAAAAAACTGATAATATCTCGGTTTTATTTACTTGCTACGTAAAGCTTAATGACAAACACAATAATCAGAAAATTTAACTTAATCATAATAGCTGACAAATAATTAAAATGAATCCCACTAACATTACAAACTAATGAGCATCCCACGGTTACCCTCGGTTATTGAATTGAGGTAAAGAGTATCGCATATGTATGTATATCTATGTTTGAAATGTATATATTCTGATTCAAATGTATGACTTTTGTGTTGATAATCTCTCAGGAAATAAAATACTAACTTGAAGAGAATGAAATCGCAAGGTAACCATTTATGAAAAATACTAATAAGATTTGTTTAATTGTGATTTTTCACTGATAAAAGTTTGTTGTTGTGGATCCATTTTACATACACCATTTATTAAAAGAGATTTAAAATGCTTATCATTTAACTTAGATCAGTAAGTATTCTTTATGTACTTCCTTTTGGAGAATAGTCCCAAAAACAGGAAAACAGACTCCGAGAAAATTTATGTATTTTATCAATGGAAGACTCTTATAAAACTCCAACCAAAATGAGTTTTTGTATTTATTCTTAATGATATCCCTCTGCACTGTAAATCAAAAATTTCCATTTGATGTTTTTATAGCACCAGCATGCTAGCCTGAGTTGAACTTTACCAGTTAGAAAGAAGCAGCCAGCCACGGGAAGTTTTCGTGATTTTTCGTGAAACCTAGCAAAAGACCAAGCAGAAGATCCCCAATACTTGGCCTGCCATCTCCAGAGGTATCATTTTACTCTCAAGGACAAGGCAGACACAGCCAGTTTTAACGGGCCCAGCAGTCCTTAGTAAAACTACGGATCTTCGGTTAAGCCGGGATTTGAACTCATGACCTTCCGATAGTGAGAACGACAATGTAACCAATAAGGCTACTACAACCATTAGATTTTCAATGTCAGTATCAAAAGGATTTTGAAGAAAAAAACCTTAATTTCTTTTGCAATGACATCAAAGTGAGAAATGAGTATCAAAATTTTTCTTCCAAGCACTTACAACTTCGACAACAAAATCGATGGGAAACTCATTCTCAGAAGTGCGATTCAATACTTCGTGTTTTAAAATGTGTTAAACATTATTTTATTTCATCGTGACTCAAACAATATTATTTCCAGTCGGTTCTATTTGCTATTAATGTATAGATAAGAGAGAAGTTAGTATTTTCCTTTCAATCTCAAATTTCGTTTATTCATATGTTTTGTAAAATTAACATAGAATTCTAAATTCACAGCTATTCCCTATTTTATAATCCAGTAAGAAGTCGATGCTTTTTTATTTAAAAAATTTCTATCGGTGCTCGAAGTTTAAAAAAGCACTACAGGACTTTTACACAATTAAGCCAACGTACGGCACTATGATATGGTAAATCATTTTTTCCGTATCTTTAAGAAACTCCCAGAATTGCAGACGATTAAGTCCAGTGGATCTGATGAAATAAAAAACGGATATGATTTGTTTTAGAACTTGACATTTTCAAGAACTTTCAGCACAAGGATTGTTAGTGAATAATACAGTGTAAGACTTATGGTTTTAACCCACCATCATATTCTAGTACCTTTGACAAAAGTGCAACCACTCCTTTATTTTTACCACACATGTTTTTGCCCCTATCTGTTATAATAGATTTCAAGCTTTTTCTTCCTAAGTTCTGTTCAAAATGACATGTCTACTGAATCAGAGTGCATCCACCTGAAGATGTCATATCGACGTTTACTGAATGAAATAGTGACGTATACCATAGTCAATTTAATTTTGCATTGTTTAAATAGTTATTTTTTTATAAATGCGTTTTTAAATGTAGGAATAGCTTTATTTTTCTAAAACTTATGTGAATTTTATGCTGTATAAATAATTTTTTTAATTTTATTATTATGACTATATAATGTATGTATGTTGCTTAAATTAATAGAGTAATTTCATTTTAAATTGTAAAATGGTTTTAATAAAATATTTATATTTTTATTTGTTTTGACTCAGTGCCACTTTTTAAACTTGTCTGGGGGAACTTCTTCCGGGAATTGCACCATAAGCATGATGAAAAAATTGATGACCAAATGAACTTGCATCTGAGTTCAGTTATTTTGGTGTTAGGGATAAGAAATCGTTTAATGTACTAAATATGATTCTGTTAGTTTTTGGTAAGTGCAATGTCTGAATAAGCATATGCTTATAAATGTCATTGAAAGTTTTATTTTACAGAAATGATGGAAAAATACATTTCTCATAAAAAAATTTTTTTAATGAAATATATTTATGTAAGTACTAATATTTGAATTCTCTGTTTGATTACTTAAGCGCTATTCCCATTATAAAAGTAATGTTGTAGCGGGTATAATTACACAGCTACCTTCCCTGTTTAAGAAGGTAGATGGCGCTAGGCGCAACTAGTGAATTTCCCAGAAAGACAACTGAGATCACTTAAGATATTGAAGTGGTTTTGTCCGTTGCTTCTCTTTCTTTGTGTGTAGCTGTTTTGTGAAATTATATGTAATCTGCCGTTACTATTATATATTGTGATATAGAACTTTAATAATATTAATAAACATATGTTCCTGAAAGCTTTGTTATTCCTATTTATAGTTATATTTGGAATCATGTGTTTATAATGTTCATTTCTATCTGATAATTTGAACGTTTTTAGAACATATTTTAAACATTTTGTAATTTTAATTATTTAATCAAAGACAAAGGTAACTGTTCCGTACCCAGGAAACGTTGTTGCGTTGTAGCAGCGCCATCCTTGTATGTGAAAACAAAAAAACTGTGAGAGAGGGAAGAGAGAGAGAGAGAGTCGAGTTACAGCCTTTGATGAGAGCGGTTGTAAAATGAGTGAGGTGAATCAGCTACGAAAAATACTTTTTTTATATTTAAAATTATACAGTCCATTATTTAGATATCAGAGCTTATGACCATACACAAACAGTTACCATAGTTATAAAGCTGATATTCCTTAGAAATTGAATTGGTGATTAGATATTTAAAACATTTACTGAATTAAAAATATAAATATTTCTAACAATGCTATTATAAAGTTACTTAATATCTTAAATTAGTGAAGGAAGTTTTTTATATTTTTCTGATTAATATATGCTGCTTTTTACTAATGAGATTTACGTCTAATCAGTTTTATGTATTAATCAGATTGATAAGAATTAAATTAAATATTCATGAAAATTGTTTTCTGGATTTTTACTATTATTTTGTCTGAGGTTATTGATCTGAAAATGTTAATCGTTATTATTAGTTATTATAAATGTACTTTATTTTATTTCCAGTTGCTGTGAGGCGAACTCCACAGTATTCAAAGATAACCGATGGTGAAATGAAAACTGCCATAATGAATTGGTTACATCATGCAAAAGCAAGATTTATCAATGAAAGAATCAATCATTGCAGTTCATTAATATTTCTGTGTAATGTAAATAATTAGAATAAATTGTGAACATTAAAAATAAATTCTATTAGTTTGTTATATTTTTTTGAATTAAATAATATTTACACTCTGTTGCTGGAATGTTTTCTGAAACAAACTTTAACTTTTACAAAGAAAAATAATTCAGCTTTTAAACAATGAAATGAGTAATTTTCAGATATTTTCGTCATAATAATTTGGAAGATTGAATTAAATGGAAAACTTTAGTTAAAAAATAAAAGTTTATCACTTTTATCTTGTACAAAAAACGATATTATTGAAATTATATCTAATTAGTTAAAATATTAGGCTGAGAAATAAATAATTCTTATAAATTTCTCTTATTACAAAATTAATTAAAAAAAAATAAACTATGAACAATAATTTGCCTGATATTAAAATAAAAAAATGTGCACTCTAGAAATAAAAATATCCTTTACTATTTTATTGTTACCCCCTAGTTATAATAGTAATTCATATATTTATGCATTCACTGGAAATTTCTTAGAAGTAATTTCTTTTTTCCAAAGAAAAAATATCGTTTTATTTTAAACAATAGAAAACTAAATTTTCAAAACGTTAACTATAAAATAATGAGCATAAAAATAATGCTAATTTATCAATTGTGAGAATTTTATTACATTAACTAAACTTAAGCAGTAGATCTGTCAAAAATCTAGCATATTTGACTGAAAATTAAGAAAAATGTGATGCAAAAGCAATTTTATAAGTAACAAGATAATTAAAAACAATTTTCTCACTGTCTAGTGGACAAAAATATCTCAGCCACTAAGATAGATGAGGGATTATTCAATATCTTCGCACATCTATGATACATTCATAAAACTGCCAAGTATAGAGTAGTGCGTCTGAATACATCCAAATTTCGTCCATGAACCATCCAATGACAACGTCTCGTAGACGTATAGTGGACTTAAAATGGGTGGATATTTGACGTGCCATGGATCTAAACTGGACCAAAGAGAGACGTCTACTTGATTAGAGTACATTCCGGTTATGATATCATATCGACGTCTACTGGACAAAATTGTATCGTATGGGATAGTACTGTCAGCTCATTTAAAAATATCTTTCCCAGTAATCGTGGCGTGAATACTATCAATATCAAGAATTTCTTCATATACTTCATAGTTCCAAAAAATATACAATAAAAATCAATACCTGAGTCTTATCTGACAAATCCGTTAAGTCATTCAAAAAAAAAAAAAAAAAAATCTTCCATAATTTCATATTTTACGTAGTTTTCGAGATTTTTCTTTATATTTTTTTATATTTTTAAATTTTCATTTTTATAAGTTTACATAACTTCATTTTAAACTTACGTTTAAACTTACTTTTTAAGCTACGTTTAAGAACTAAGTTTCTTAAGTTTACATAACTTCATTTTAAACTTAAGAAACTTAGTTCTTAAACGTAGCTAAACTTAGTTAAACATAACTTAATTCGTTTTAAAAATTGTATTACTTTAATCGTGTTTACGATTGTCGTTTTTTTAAGTATCATATTTTGCACAAGATTTATGGTACTATATTATTTTTCAGTTTTAAGTTATTTACCAAATTATTGGTGTTCATGTCATATTTTTTGATTTATGGATCACAATCATAAGAGAAGATTCCAAATAGGAAGGATCATGATACATAACTGATTTAACTTAGTAAATGCAGCAAGATTCACATGTTCTTTATGAGTCATAATTTTCGAAATATGATACATACAACTGTGGGAATCCAGAAGTAATTATCTCCAAATTCTAGGAAAGTACAGTTGCTTTTTACATTTTACCATTTATAACTGGTTATAATATTATTGATTCCCAAATATCGCTAGTTTAACTTTTTGTTTTTAATAAATAGTATTATTTCATTAAAAGCAATGTACTTTGTTTAAAAAGGTTGATTTTTGTTTTCCGAGTTCATTTTATTGTTTTATTTTCTGTCTACTATGTATTCTTTGCATTTTGCTTATTTAACAGCGATTTTCAACCATTTTAATATGTTTGTATAGTTTTGAAATTTCAAATAATTGCTTATTTAAAATTGTTTATTAAAAAATTATTTAAAGTTTAAGCGTTTTCGAACTTAATTTTTATTTGACTTTTAATTTTGTTGCCTTTGTATTAACGCTTGTTGCTATGTTTACAAAATTCTTTTTTCGAACGTTAAAAGATAAAATGTATTTTATATGTTTATGCATAAAATTTTTCTTTATTATTTTTAACTAGCTATTTAAATTTATGTAATAAAAATACCTTTTAACTTTAAGTAAATCACTCTAATGGAATATATTGAAGTCAGGCATACTTATTATGCATTGCAAAACATAATTTCTTAATGTTATAAATTTATCGAATAAAAAAAAATACATTATTGCGTAAAATAATACATAAATTGCAGAAAAATAATTCAGAATAAAAACAAGTTCTTATTTTAATAATAAAATACATTTTAAAATCGTAAAAAATAGTCTTATTAAAGTACTAAAAATAAGACTGGTAAAATAACGTATTGTAAGAAAATTTCTCAAAGTAAAATCGTGAAATGTAAATGTTAAAATTTCCTTTTTTATTTTAATAACTAATTTTTGATTTGGTTTGTTGCTCAACAGCCAAATTTAGTAAATGAGGGCTAATTAGTTCTGCACCTACAGCTTAAACTCAGTAATTTCTGGTGATAAAATACAGCGTTTTAACTAATAATACATTACCGTAAATCCGATTATTTCACTGACACATTTTGAAATCCAATTCTAGTTTTGATTCTTTAAACAAGATTTTTTTTTCTCAAATTTATAAAAGCATAACCTGAGCTATTAAATTTATCAATATTTTTAGTTATTTTAAAATAGGGACTTTTCTATTGTCCCTTTTATTCTATTCTTCGTTATAAGTCACTCATCCCGACATCCATAAGTTTAGTCAGTATATTATTTTTTGGGAGTGGGGTGATTAAATAGGTGTCATACCTGTTTTATCACCCCATTCAGGCGTCACTTATGCTTGCCTCACCACTGTAAGTTCATTGTTTTGTTTGTTGCGCATGGTCTTTTTGTGCGCACAAAAGTTATAATTAGAAAAAAAAATGCGTCACTTTAGAGCAAAAACAAACGATAACCTTGCCAAATGAAAGCATATGCCCAAAGACTCAACGTATTCTTAAATTGATTTTTACAGTAAAACCTGTTGTAATTTTAGTGTAAGTAATTTTAGAGCACCAAAGTCATTGCCAGCAAAGATACTTCATCAACTTCAATTTTCAATAATTTATTTTCATCTTAACAAGTTAGTTTATGCTGTAAAATGGAAAAAACTGCATTTGTATTGCTTTCTGTGACGTGGCATACAATCGATGATTAAATTTTGCCCAGCAAAGTTTATTCAAATATTTAGTTTAGATCTTTTTTATAATAAAATTAATTATTGGTTGCTTATAATGCAATTATTTCAGACAAATAACTGTATTTTTCTTATTTATTTCTGCATAATGTATTGATGTTCTGTGGAAAAATTTAAATATCTGTTATAAGCAATTCATGAAATATTTATGTATTAATCTAAGCTTACCTCTATGTTTCCTGATTGCTTGTGTATTGATTCATTTTTTATTAAAAAAATGTATTTAATATCAATATCAAAGCTAAAATTAGGTAAATCACTTTTTCACAAGTTTAAATAAAATAGAAAAAAAAATTATAAATGGGTATTTAAAAAGCTAATTTAATCATGCATAATCATATAATTATAACACTTTACTGTTAATTTATTCTGCATATTATAATGTATTCTTCATTTCAAATTTTCGTCAAAAAGGGGAGATAGGCAATTCCTTGGGCTGAAAAGTAGTTGACTTCTTAAAAAATAAATGCTCCTTACATTTTAAAGTAGAAGACTTAGGTAATTATTATTTACAAAAGTTATCAGATGGAAATGTAGGTAATTTGTGTTGCATAAGTATTTTTTAAATGTATAAGACATTTTTTAAAATGTTCTTAATGTATAAATTTGGTGTGGAAATTGACAAAAGAAAAACCGAATTTGATAAAAAAAAAAATTCCATTCAAAGTGCCTTGAAGAATTTTGCCAAATAACTTTAACGAGGCATGTAAAAAAAAAGAAAATTTCTTGTTGTTTGAAATACAGAATTTTAATACTTTATGATTAGCTCTAAATTAAAATCCTTAAGTTCTATAACTATTTTATGAGTTTCAAAATGTATTGAAATTCATAAAATGAATCTCTAGTGATAAGTTTCAGTAATACATATTTAAAAAAATAACCTCATTCAAATTAACAATTGTTTGATGTTTGTAAATTTGTAAATTGCAGTTGTAAAAATTAATAATGTTAACATTATAAAAGATTTGGAACTTTTAAGCGAAAGTTTTCTTGATACATTTGTATTTGATATGAAGAACATGAGTTGCAATAATATATTCAATAAATTAGAATGATGAATATTGTAAAAATTTAGAAACATTTGAAATGCTTGCCGAATATTTTTAAAATTTATAATCTTAGATTCAAGCATTTTTTAAAATTTATTTCTAAATACTTTATTCAGATAATTAAAAATTTTTAAATTTCTATTGCAAAAAATATAATAAATCTTATTTATGCTGAAAACAATGCTTAGAATCAAAAAAAGTGAATCACATATCAGTTTTATCTTGATAAGGAAAATCCAGTATATATTAATGATAACATGTGTGTTAAATAATTTAAAGATCAGCGCGCTATTTTCCCCAACAAATGCAATCGCTAATGTAACGAATTTTAAATGCACATATATTGCTAGTAGGATACCATTGTTGTGTCAGTATTTGTAATAAAAATAATTTTTATACACACTGGGTAATAATTTATTTTTTAACTGATTTAAATTTTATATTGTAAATTATAACAAGTTTTTTTGTAAAAAGATGAAATTAAATTTTAATACTTAATTAAACTTAAATTCAAATATATATTATTTCCAAAGCTAAATGAAATCTAACATATCATTTACTTTGTCTTTCATCCATTGCAGGCAACCTTTTTGCCTGTTTTACTATTTAAAAGTGTGATTTGTTCCGTGGAAATGGCTACATGAGAACTCACTCCTATTTTTAAACTACTCAATGGGTGAAACAATCAATTAAACGAAAATGATTGGTTGAATTTATTTCATCAAAATTACGATTACTCCCCTATTTTACCTGAAATTTTACATATCTAGCTGTTAATTCCGATTTCAGTATTAGTGTTAATCATCAAGGGATATAAAGTAAGCTTAGCTTAAATTCTAAATGCGACTTAAAAGCTGGAGCTTAAATTTTAAATACGACTGGTGTGATATATTTTAAGCAAAAATATTTCTTGCTGATGTTTTATAGTTTCATGACATACTGTTTTCAGAAATCTATTTTGTGATTCTCAAAGGATTTTGGATGCATAAATTACAATGAATTTACTGATTAATTTAGCAAAACTAGTTAAACAAACATGATACATTTAGCTAAATCATATAGTAACTGTTTAAATAAAATTTTTATAACAATTTAAATTATTATAAAATTAAATTAATTGCATGATTTGAGCAAAATAAGTTGTTCTTAATTTTGCTGGTCCTTCTACGGTTGCCTAGACATTTCCTAATAGCCATCTCTGTATATACTTAGGGTTGCCAGTATAAGTTGAAAGTGTCAAATAGTGTACTACGCATGTGCAATTCGATTGATGTTAAATTGATAGCTTCTTTCGGCACTTTTACTTTTTTTTCAGTTCAGCTTTAAGGAAATAAATATATTGTTGTTTATGCTGAACTCTCGATCTTGGTAAACAGTAATCTAGATTTACAGCGATTATTTTTATTTGGCAATTCATAAATTTGATTTGTATTTCAAAATGACATGAACACTGTTTAGCATTTTAAGCACAAAATTGTACGTAATAAAAACATTTTTGCATTTCATGATTTTTAAATATTTGTATTATTTGATTTAAAAAAAAATCGTTTGAATTATGTAATTTTAAGAATCGTTTGCATTGTATACTTTTAAGAAATCGTTTGCTTTAACGTTTTGGGAACACGATCTGTGAACTTGATTTTAAGAAGTCGTTTGAATTAAGTGATTTTTAGAATCGTTTGCATTGTATGGTTCTTAAAAAGTCGTTTGCTTTAACGTTTTTGGAAAACGATCTGAGAACTTATTTCCATTTCATGATTTTTAAACATCGTTCATATTTGATGATTTTACAAAATCGTTTTCATTTTATGATTTTCAGTAGTTATTTCGGCTCACTATTCCTTCCATTATTCGTAAATGATTCTCATTTCTGTCTGAAGAAGAATTTGTCGCAAAGAAAGTGCAATGGAAGAAGAAGGTTTAGAAGAATTAAAAGCTTTTCATGAAAAAACAAGGGAATTTGTGGTAATGTTTTATAATTTATGTATTCAATTTATGTTTTGAACGTTTGAATTGTTAGTTCGAATTCCTTAATATTCTTCCTATCGAATGTATTCCATTTTTAGACGAAGCCATTTTTTTAAACATGCTTATAAGAATCAAATGATAAGTTTTCTTCATTATGTTTTAAATAATGTGTAATAATTTAGATTATTTATATATATTAAATGTTATCTCATTAAATGTTATATATAAATATTCATTTATTTTTATTCTGTTTGCTTAAAAAATATTATAATGATTCTAATAATAAAAATTCTAATAATGATTTTTGCCATGGAAGCTTGTAAATTATTTAATGAAATTCTGTCTATGGAAAAATGGTTTTAAGAAGTGAATAATTTAAAATTAAATAATATCTGAGAAGAAATTTTAAAATAATATTTGCATTTGATGGGAAAATCTTAGTATCAAGTTTGTTATGATATTTAATTTTATTCTCATCCATTGTACAACTTTTGTCAATTTCAATTTAAAATTTGTTGTTTATTATGATTTCAGAATTTTAATATTGGAAATAAAATTTAAAACTGATCTACCAAATATAATTTAAGAAACATATTTTGGAATATAATTATTGCATAAAATTTCAAGTAGAATTCTATAAGAATTATAATTTTTAAACCAAATTCTAAAGGAAATTTTAGTAAAGGTGTCTAAAAATCATTTTTTGAATGTAATTCTAAAAAGAATTTTCAAGTAGAAATTTTTTAGAATTTTAAATGAAATTCTTCAATTAAATTCTATAAGAAATATTCAAACTGAATTATAAAATAACTTATCAAACTTTAAAATGAACATTCCATAAAATACAAGGGTTATCAAATTTCTAATCAAATTCCCCTAATTGCAGATGTCATGTTGAAATTCATTATATGAAAAAATCTATTTTACAATTTTAATCTACAAATTTGGTTCATTTGACAGTTGCTCGAATAGCAGGATTTAGTAAAAATTATTTTAAAATTTATTATTAATATTTTATAATAATAAATTGTAAAATTACATTACAAGTAGCAATGAGCGAGACTTAGATTAATAGTTAATAGCTCTGGTGAAGCAGTTTTTTTTTTATTTATAATCCCACTTTAGGTATGGGTATTTGTAGGGATTTGGAATGCACTTGAACCCTTTGAGGACAGTATGCCATTATCTAAGATTCTCCCACATGGCAGTAAAAGTAAAAAGAACAATCCTTAGGATGTGGGTGTCACGTCATTGTTACCTACTGAAGAAAAAAATCATAAAAAGGTTTTCAGTCCTATTGCCCTATTTGAAATCATATTAAATGATCACATAATCTGTCATATGTGTTAAAAATATTCTTCAACTATATTTTTCTTTTGTTTTGATTCAGAATATATGTATAGGAATATTAATACTTTTTGAATAATAATTTTTTGAAATTGTTATTTAAGTTATTTCAGTTTTAAATGTGACCACATTAATTAAATTTCAAACTAATAAAAATTATAAATATTGGAATAAATAATACAATGAAGTTCAATATGAAAAATTTTTTAACACAAAAAAATGCAAGCATACATTGTGCTTTGTTTTTGTGTAAGATTTACTAAAAATGCCACTTTTTAGTTCCTTTAAAAATGATTCTTCACGTTCATCTATATGAATGATTGGTTCATTAACCAAGTGAGTACATTCATTTTTTGATAAATAATGTATTTTTCCATAATAATTTGGAGTCAAGGCTCTTATAAACAAAAAAGCAAGCAAGCTGTATGTATCTAAAATGAGCTGAAATTACATCTAAACTGACAAAAATTTCCTAGCAGCCAAAATAATGGTTAGATGTAGTATAGTAAAGGAAATGAGAAGCAGCTAAATTTTAGAAATCAACATGTGTACAAAATGTTCCAAACGTGTAGATTATTTCTCTATTTGGTGCACATATGAATTTGTTTGTTGATATTATTATATATCCAAATGTGCATGACTTATTTTGAGTTTTTGTAACTCTCTAAGCTTATACAACTTTTATTTTATTTAAATTTGTTTGAAAAGTTGCATGTGGAATTTTAAGTTTATTATTTTCGTACAATTTAAGTTATTTAGATATTATAATTATATGTAAAATTGTATAATTTGTACTTTATAATTTTGAAAGTTATCTGCAAAATTGAACTTATAATTTCAAAAGTTATTTTCAAAATTAGTTTTTTTTAAAATTTGGAATATGAGGGAGTTTATGATTAGGTGAGTACATTTACTTTAAGTGTTAACTGATTAAATATGCTATTTTGCATACTAAATTATGTAATTTGTTAAGTTGTAGGGTAAGAATATTTAAGATAAGTATAAGTTTTTTGTTGAATTGTACTGCTCGATTCATTAAAACTAGAATTATGTTTGTGGTGATGCTTGGTTAATTAGAAAGAGAGTTATTATAAAAATGAAAGTTATATATTTACATAATTGATTTAGCTTTATTAATTATATATATTATGTTATCATTATTGATTTAGCTTAATACTAGTGTATATAACATGAGGGATTTGGTGATATTAGTGATTATTGGCCACATTTGAGAGGGAATTGAAGTTAGGATCTATAGTTGTAGATTTGGTGAGATTATATAGGTATGTTTATGTATTGTCATTTTTAGAGTCACAATTTTTGTTTTTGCTTATGTCAAATTTTGGAAATCATTACAACAGTGTTGGAATTGAACTTTATTGAGTGTTAACAATATCATTCAACTTAAATTATGATAGGAGTTTATAACATTTCACCTGCTGAGTTGACAGTAAAATTTATGACATGCTTTGTGTAAACCAGATGTTTTTGTTATTCATTCACACATATTCTTCAAAAGTTTTATTTTAAAATGGAACAACTAACTTCATATTGTTTTCCTGTTGAGCTTGAGGTTTGGAATTTGGTGTTTTTAAATGTGATGTTAGGTATGCTAAAAAAGTTTATTTTGCTGAGCAGCATTGTAGTATCTCACTGTTGGAAAACCCGTGATTGTCTTGATGATGAATTATTTTCACATTAATGATTAATCAAAGCTGTGATCCCTGAGTGAATGTTGTCAGTCTTAAAGTGTTGAATGAAAGATACAAAAAATGAAGGAAATATTTGAGTTATTCTTAATTGAGTACATGTGGTGAAGAGGTGAAATATTTTATTGCTGAAATGATATGTGTTTATCTTGGTACAGTAATTGGTGAAAAAAATGACAAAGGTGTAGAATTTTGAAATTTTATTTGGTTGTAATTTCTTTTGTTAAATTTGTATTTGGAATAATAATTTCTATGACTTTACATTTATTAAAATTTATACACTGCATAAAAAAAGTAGACAGACATTTTTTTGCCAGTTAATATCTCTTATTTTCACCTAACTACCAGATATTTATGCAGATTTAGTTTAATGACCCTTTTTTCATTTTAGTCAAAAATTAAACATTAGCACTAATATTAATAATAAAATTAGTATAAATAATTTCTGATGCGTCAGAAAAGTAGAAGGACACTTGCTAATCTATTTAATTTAGTGAGTTGTTCTTTAGTTAAATAGTGATTTTGTAATTTGTTTTATCCTTTTCTGTCAAAAAAATCTGATTTGTTTAAAAGTTACGTTATTTCTCCGTTCTCAGAAATGCCTAAAGGAATACCTTTGAATGATTTTCAAAAAGTCCAAATTTCCGCTTATTAGAATTATGGTAAAGTTGTTAGAGAGATTGCTTGATTGTTGCAAGTGAGTCCCAATACTGTTTCAAACTTTATCAGAAATTCTTATAAAAATGAAAAGAAAAAGAAGACTGGTAGGCCGAAAAAGTTAAGGCCACATGAAGAAAGAAAACTTGCTCGTGTGCTTAAGAAGAACAAAAAAAGTGTTTCAAAGACAAGAAATCAAGCATGACTTAATTATGTGACAAAACAGTTTACAAGTACATTAAAATATTTCAAAAATTCATTTAAAAAAAAAAACGAGAACATCATCCTGAGTGGACACAAGCTCACATTGATAACCGTTTATCGTGGACTATAAAACACATGTCCTGGACTACAGAATGGACTTACAGATATTTTCCAATGAAAAGAAATTTAATTTAGACTTTCCAGATGAGTATCAGCACTACTGGCATTGTCTGGGGAATGAAGACGAGCGCTATTCAACATGACAAATGAGAGGAGGGTTTTAATGGTTTGGTTGGCTGTTGGGAATGGAAGGACAAGTCTGATTTTCTTAAATGGTTGGCAAAAATATACAGACTACATTCAAGTGCTGAATTCTGAGCTTCTTCCTTATGGCTCTGACTTGGGGGGGGGTGAAAAGTGGAAGTTTCAGCAAGACGGAGCTTCCATTCACACTGCAATTGGAGTCAAACATTGATTCCTAACAAATAATGTGTATGTTTTACCATGGCCAGCTAAAAGTCCTGATGGTAATATAGTAGAAAACATCTGTGCAATGCTAGTTATGCTTATGCTGATTTAAGTTGTTGTTAAGTTTATGCTGATTTGAATGCTATTTGATTTGCTGACTCAACTTCAAAAAGCATTGAATGACTTGTGGGACAATTTTTGTCAAACAGAAGTTGAAATCTATACAATTCAAGTGTAAGTATGATATCCCCTTCTAAGTGATTTCTCACCAAATATAGTGCCCTTTGTTTTTACTGTAGTGTTGCCAATTTGAATTATTGTTTTTATTATGATGTTGCCAAATTCAGTTTTTGCTACTTTCTAGATTTTTTGGCTGCAGAATTTGTTTTACATCATATATATGCTTCTTTTCAGTGGTAACAGCATTTTTAGTTTCACCTCACATTTTTAGTTTTCAATTTGTTTGCTGCTATATAAGTTCATTTTTTAGCAGATGTGAAGCGCCAGAATTGAAATAAAATTTTTCATATCTATTTTTTATTTCACTTCGGATGTAGTGCAGAATGTAAATATTGTCTTCTGTATTCACATAGTGTTAGGCCTAGTAATTCAAAATTGGGGAAAACCCCGATCAAAATTGCGGTTTCTTACGATTGGTACACATTTTTAATTGCTACTTTTTTCGCCGCAATGATCGCCAATAGAGGGGGATACCCTACTAGTTCCCAATTCACTTCAAAACAGAATATTTGAAGTTATAAAGGCCAATAGGAAGAACATTCCTTATTAAAATCACTACTTTTTTCTTCATTATAATGCTGTCCTACTTTTTTTACATATTTTCAAAAAAGAGAAACTATTTTTGTTACCATTAATATTTTATGTTTGGATATCATCATTCTGATGTTAAAATTGTATTTTTAAAATATTTGTGTGTTTCTAATAAAAAATTGTTATAAAAATAAAAATATTTTATCGGTTTTTGTTACAAAATCAAGTGTTCTACTTTTTTTACGTTGTGTAAACAATTCCTGTAATGCTACGTTTATTCATTTATGTTTTTTCATAGTATTTTTATGTACTTACTAGTACCATTATTATTTTGATATTATCATTTTCTTTATTTTTTTCTTATATTAATTCTCAAGGACAATCATAAAAATGTAATTTCGCCGTACGCTTTTGGCAACATTTTTAAAAATCTTGCCACTTATAGTATGTATACTAGGATTTTACTGCTGGGCTCTTTTCACATTCTTTATTCCATTGATTTGAATGTTTTTTTAAGGTGGGCATTACTGCTTGGCTAATTGGAAACCCCTGTTTTCATGAAAATGGATTTTATTTGTTATTGGTTTTGCTTTATTGTCTGATTTTCCTCATGTTCTGTATTGCATTGCATCTGATACTTTTTAAGGTGTGTACAACTGTCTTGTTAATTTGAAACCCTGAGCTTTCATAATATTGGATATTATCTACCTTAATGTTTTAGATTTATAGCGTGGTTGTTCATACCTAGTTGGTGTTGGTATGTGCAATGTATTTTAAAAATACCTAGCATGTTTGTCATTTCCAATTTATTGATAGGAAATAATTAAAAAATAATTTCCCTTCAAGTAAAAAATTATTTTTATTCTATTGATCAAGTATAAATATTAGAATTGAATTTTAATCTTATTTTATATTTGTTTTGTAATACGTAATTTTTGTAGAATATGTGACATTAAGTTTCTGGTCTTTAGTTTTGTAGTATTTCTGTAATAAGTAAATAAAATAAAGCATTTGACGTTGAGCATGATTTTAAAACAGATATTTTGTGAAACAACAAAATTTAGGTTGGCGAGATAACTGTGCCGTGCTTGATGCTAACAATGGTATCATATTATCTTAGAGGATTTTACCAAAACATATTTAGAAAGTTATCCCAGACAAGAATACATATATCAAGTGGAACATGAACCAAACTCAGTTTATATACATTATAATTTCCAACAATTGCTCATATGATGAATAAAATCCCACAAATGTAACATGTGAAGAAACTAGATATCAGGATACCAAAACTAAATTTGGTTCAAATATAATATGCATAGATTGAATATTAAAAAGATACTCCATTTGAAAGTTCAAAAGTACAATGCCCTACCTATATATTCATTTTTCTGTGATGCACATGTGAGCCTTCTCTTGGAAACATTTTAAGCAAATGCATATTTGCACCACCTGTTTTGAAGGGATAAAATTGTAGATCTCTGTCTGATTAATAAAAAGTGGTTTCTGTGTAGCAATCAGTCTAAACTAAATCTTCTTAACTACTAACCAAACTTTCAGTTCAAAGGATTGGTACATTTTTGGTTTCGTTAATTTTAAATAATTTGATCCCTTTAGATGTTAGCAATAAAATACTATACATTTCCTTGGTTCATATTTACTCATGATTTAATAAAAGCTATTTTATAAATTTCTTTTTCTTTTAATTTCTATATATTTTATTTCACTATTTTCAACAGTAAGAAATAAGGTCATACATGCACACAGTATATAATGTTACAACTATCGTCAATATTTTCTTAACATGAAAAGTTGTAGGTTTGATTTTGGCTTTCCTTCACAATAAGAATTGAGCGTTTCACATGTTTTACATTGACACATTGGCTAAAATGTGAAGTTCTGTGATTTTTTCTTTCATGACACGTGAATGTAGATATTTATAAATTATTCCTGGGAATCTTGTATGGGAATCTTTAAAAAGTTTTACATAATTGATCTAGACTTATAAATCTATTCATTACACTGCATTAAATTTATTGATAATTAGTTTGCATCATAAACTACTATATTTTATTTGATTAGGACTGGTTACAAAAGTAAATATAGTCGTTTTATTAGAGAGTAAGTGATATGGTTTTATTTAAAGGACTCCATAAAATGAGTCTGTGCTGTAAGTTGATGTTTAACTTTTTTCAGAAGGCAATTTTTAAAATAAATATTTATTAAAGACAACACAAGTTACATAGAAACAAAGAAATTTAGGAGGACTGAAACAGGACTTCCTCTTAGCATTAGATTTAGAGAGCAAGTGTTCTGCGTTCGGTTCAGATATTGCTGAGAGAATGTATATACTGCGCCTACAAAGTGTGCTGATTGGTTAGGTACATTTTATGTAGTTAATACCATTGGCACAGAAATTTAGTTGACAAGTTTTTAGTTTCACTTCGCAATTTTTAGTTTTGCTTTTTTCAAATTCAAGTGTTTTGTAAAAGGTCAAGAGTTTCTCAGAAAAGATGTGATGGGTCACCACAATTTCATAGAGAAGTCATGATGAGTCACCACAGAGTATCCCCCCCCAGTGAGAGAACCGAATGGCACAGAATATGTATTAAGAAGAGTAAATTGAGAAAATATAATTTGAAAAATGCAAAATGTGTATATATATTTATATAAATTTGTTAAAAAATGTAGACATCACCATAAGTAAAATTTTCACAATTCCATAACTATAATTAATTTGTAGACTACATATGATGAGAATAATGTAGTGAAAATTATTAAATACAGAATACATTATTTGATACCATGTACCATTTGTCACTATGACATAAAATATATTTATATCAAAATTGTGCACATGATGAATATGCTGTGAAAATTATTAAATATGTAATAAAATGCATAATATATCATTGATCATCATTCACAATAAAATATAATATTTCATAATTCATCATGATAAATAGTGTTTTCAAATTTAAATGTATAATACAGTATTTAATATGTTATATTATAATTCACACTATGTGTGTGTGTGCAATTACATAATATATGATTATATTAATTAATTAATACATTTAAGAATATGTAAGTCTATATATATATATCAGGAAAATAAACTCTTCTACCACTTTTGGTCATGATAGGTTGCTTGATATTCTTGCTTGCTGTATCATTCACATTTGAATCACTGAAATTTTCTCAGATTCCTTTAAAATATACACTGTTTTTGATGATTGTTGAAGTACTTTGAAGGGTCCGGTGTATCGCTGGCTTAAAGGAGGTTATTGATGATCAGTGTGCAGGAAAATATGAGTACAATGTTGCAAATCTAGGTGCACAAAAATAGAATTTTATCTGTGCCAACAAACACTGATGGGATTGAGCTTGCTCATCTGTTCCCTAAAGTTTAATGTCTTGTCTAAGTATTGTTTGCTGCCAAATTCATTGAACATATCCACTAGCAAAACAAGAGGTTTTCTGTAGACAAGTTCAGCATTAGTTGACTGTAAATCATTCTTAAAGGCAATTCTAATTCCTCACAAAATGATGGGTAATATGTCTGTCCATCTAAGATTTTCATGGGCCTTTAAAGAACTTTTCAAATGGCAGTGAAATCTTTTGATGATGCCATTTGATATCGGATGATATGCTCTAGTGCGTATCCAATTTGTACCAGTTAGGATTAGTAATTCATGGATAAGTGCAGATTCTAGTTGTCTTCCTTGGTCAGTATTAATTTGGGAAGGACATCTAACTCTCAAGATCAACACATTGAAAAGAGCTTTACATGTGGTTGAAGCTTTGGCATCAGGAATAAGAACAGTCTCTGGCCATCTGGTGAAATGATCGATATATGTGAGACAATATATATTACCATTACTTGGAGATAGGGGTCCTATTAGGTCAAGATGTATTTGCGAAATTGAGAATCTGGTAAGGCAAATGTACCTAATGAAGTTTTTGTATATTTGAATATTTTAGAATATTGACAGGGTTCACAATATCTTACTTGCTCTGATATGTATTTATACAGGTTGGGCCAAACATATCATGAATTAATCAACTTTTTACTTGCAGATATTTCCGGATCAGAATGTCCATGTAGTTGATTAAAAGTGATGAAGCCAAATTTAAAATTGTACCAACAAAAATTATGATTTTTAGATTAACTGCAATGACAATTTTGGGACGTTCTATTCCTCAATTGACTTCGCCAAGCTGGTAGCCGAATGGTTAGTGCTCTTGCCTTCAGTTCAACAGTTCATGTGTTCGAATCCCACTTAGGGCATGGATGTTTGTAGTGGTTTGGAATCCACTTTAAGCCGTAGGTCCCGGTCTAATTAGCCCTCATGTGCAAAAAACTGACCGTTGGGCAACAAACAAACCAAACCAAACACCTCAATTGACTTCTACTTTGACAAACATTGTAAATTCGAGAATTTAATTTTTCATTTTCTGAGAACAATTTTTTTCTTTGAATTAAAAGAAGAAGCACTTACTGATATTGATGTATATTCGATGATATAGTCCATAATTTCCGCTGCTTTTTCCAGAGTAGTATTATTGCTGCGAGAACAGTTTGCATAGAAGTTGGCAAATGCTGCAGGAGAAGTTACAGCATCAGCTGCTCAGGAATTTGTTGTGTTTCTGCTCGACAATTCAGCACACGGAGAAGTTCTGTTGGTCTTCTATCTCTGATTTGTTCGCCTTGTAGAAGTTACCATATCTCCTAGTGGTAAGTGCTCCACTGGGCTTTATCAACTCAACTCCTTTTCCAACTGCATATATGGATCCTCTTTGTTTGGGTTCTTGAGAACTTCTCACGAGCGATGCTGTCTCAGGTGAGAATTGGGAAACGCAGTAATTGTTATTTTGTCTTGCTCTCGGTGATGGGTTTTGTAATTCCCAATTCAAATGTTGATTCTCATATTGTGAACCATAGAGCTAGAGCTGCATAGTTGTAGACTGGGATTTTTATCGTGTCACTCCTGGAACAGTTTCTGCCATTTTTTTTAATCAGCAAAAGATGAAATGGAAGTATTATGCGCAAACAAAATTCAGGCCACCCCCTGTCCCGTCCGATGCGTCGATCCATGTGTTCTGATGTCACTTTAGATGTACCAACACCCCACATACGTTGGAGTAGCAGTTGAAAGTGGGT
This sequence comes from Latrodectus elegans, assembly GCA_030067965.1. Taxonomy (NCBI): domain Eukaryota; kingdom Metazoa; phylum Arthropoda; class Arachnida; order Araneae; family Theridiidae; genus Latrodectus; species Latrodectus elegans. The sequence continues at coordinate 54,703,167 of CM057817.1, forward strand.
CCTCTTACTCTGATAGTAGATCAACGAGCGAAGGCAGCAGATCTGTAAGGAATATCAGCCCTTTTTGCCTGTTCTTATTAAGTAAATACTCCTCTGGAATAGATATGAGTCAGCGCTTGCTGAAATTTGCCTCTTTAAACAGCATTCCCTGAATTTCATTTATTGTTTCATTGACTCCAGGTCACCATTATAGTGTAAATTAGTTGATATTTACCTTTTTACAGAAAGCAATTTTTAAAATAAATAACATTTATTACAGACAACACAAGTTACATAGAAACAAAGAAATTTAGGAGGACTGAAATAGAGCGCATCCTCTTAGCAGGAGATTTAGAGAGCAAGTGTTCTATGTTTATTTCAGATCTCATTGAGAGAATATATGTACTGGGCCTACATAGTGTGCTGAGTGGTGGGTACATTTTATGAAATTGATACCGTTAGCACCGAATTTTCATAGACAAATTTTTAGTTTCTGTTTGCAATTTTCAGTTTTACTTCGCAAATTCGAGTGTTTTGTAAAAGGTCAAGAGTTTCTCAAAAAAGATGTGATGAGTCACCACAAGTCTATTTAATTTTTGATATTTAATCTTTTGCCATGTGAGAGAGCTTTAGCTCCAGAATGCCAAAAGTCTAAGAAATAAGAAATGTTTTAACCGCAAATTTTTTCGGACACATTTTATTAAAATATTAATTAATATTAAAATGTGATTATTATGATATTAAATGAATCTATTTATGACTATCTGATATTCTCAATAATTAATATTTCTGAAGGTTTTTGGTTTAAGTGCTAATGCTCTTGAAGTTATAGTTTTCCTTTAGTTATTGTGAATAAATAACCTGAAATATAAATTTTCAGAATTGATTAAATATCAGGCATTAAAGTATCTTATGGCATAGAGACAGAAATTAGGAAATCAGTAACTATGAAAAGTGCTTGTGATTGGCAATTTCATCACAACCAACCCTTTTCACTTTTCTGAATTTGTCCTGATTTTTTCATTGTGCTTTCTTTGCAAGTTTGATTTTTATACAAATTATCTTATTTTCAATATTTATTTAATTTATTTAATTTGTCATTGGATTTTGTATCTATGCATGCAATCATGTGATAATCATCTGGTAAGTATTGAAGTAAGGAATATTTAGTTATAAGGAATGAAAAACCATATTTATTCTGTAAGGGAGAACAGTTCTCTTATATGTTTAAAGTTTCCTTTATTTCTCTGCATAATCACCTATATTTAAATATGTGTTTTACTTAGTTACAAGCTTCAGAATTCTTATATCAAGTTTTTTTTGCTAGGTTGTTTGTTAAGTCAGGACTTCATTTTATTTTAAATTGAACTTAGATCAGAGAAAATTATTATTGTCAGACTAAGGAAAACAGAAGAGAGAATTCTTCCAAAACAAAAGATGGAAAATAATTTTCTGGAGGAATAAGGCTTCTTCACAAACTGTGCCTGTCTTCACATTTATGCTTTTCAAGAATGGCTGGTATTAGTTTAGAGTAAAAATCATTGATAGCACAGGCTTTGCATTTAGCATTTTCCACCGTAACCTAGTTGAAATAATTTCTAGGAAGTAACCAATTTAAAAAATGAGGTAAACCATGCATCGATGAGAGATGCAATGAGCATTTGGCTTAGTGAGTTAGTATCAAAAGAATACTGTAGAAGGGAACCCCTCAAACTCTACAGTTTGCTGCATTCAAAAACTCGGGTCAAATAAATGCGTGTTAGAAGCTCTTGGATATTTGTAGCAATTCAGAATACATTTTAAACTGTAGGTCACAATTTAATTAGCCTTCATGTTCAAAAAATGGCCATTGAGTGACAAAAATCCAAAACGAACTCTTGTCAGAAGTGTGGTTCCCACATCTTTTGTATTGTATACATAGTGTGCTTATATTGAATAAGAACTATATTCTGATTAATTGTATGGTTTTTCTTCTACTGTTTATCCTCTTTTAATAAATATCTCTTTCTTTGTTTATGTAATTTGTTTAATCTTTATAATCTTGCAACAATATTATCTATTTTTTGTGAAAGTGAGCATTTTGTGGGTCAAAGTAGAAATGCTTGAAATTTTATACAATTACTACTAAACATTTCTCAAATAGATTTTCTTGATTAAAATTCTGTTAATTGTATAAATATAAAATATATTGTAATTATAAAATAACAAACTTACAAATAAATATTCTTAATTAGAATTTTATGTAAGGACATGTATTTAGGAATGAATATTTTTAGTGGAATTTATAAATTACTAAAATGCAAATATATATAATGAAATATTTTATAATAGAAAATAGAAATAAAATTTAAAGATTTTTGGGAGTTTTAGTTAATAAAATTAAAATAAGAATTCTACAATGAAAACTGAAGATAAAAGACCAAGTAACTGTGTGGGTTTGGTACGATTTTCAACAGGTTTCAACATCGATTCTCAAAGATTTTCAGGGTGTGAACTAACAATCATACTCTATTTTAAATTTCAAATATTCAAAGTTTCTTAAATATTTCATTGTAATTACTTACTGCAGTAGTATTAAATCTAATAACTAGAAACTAATTTAACTAAGATTACAGTATAAAGAAATTTTAATCTAAATATCACATAATCTACAGTATGTGACAACCAGGAATTAAAGTTAAATTTATAAGGTAAATAAAAAGCATTTTTATGAAAACTCAAATTTTAATTAACCAGGCGGTGGAATCCACTTAAAAAAAAAAAAAAAAAAAAAAAAAAAAAACTTCAGTGTAGCACAATCTAGGACTGCATTGAACCAAGCAATAATGTAAAATAAGTATTTTTATGAATGCATTTCATGAAAATTAATTCATTTTTATTTGAATATTTTAAACTAATGCATGCTAATGCTTTTTTTTTTAAGTTCAAATTCAAATTTTAAATTAACCAGGCAGTGCTGTCTACCTTAAAAAATTCACTGTAGTGCAATCTATCCCTGATTTAAAATGGTTGATAAAAATAAATCTGTAATGTAAACATTTTTACAAAAATTAGACTTTCTAATTAATCAACCTTACCATACTGAATAAATGTAATTACAAATATATGAAATATTTTTAAACAATATTCAATATGTAACATGAAATATTACATATAATAGCATTATTAATTAAGCATATAAAATAAAATAACTCTCCTAATCATTGCTTGCAGAATCGTCGTCATAAGTTGGACAATAGATAAATTTTATGGCTTTCAAAAAATTCTGTCTCAATGTTCTGAGAATGATTATGTGGCCATGCATACTTAATGAGGAAAATAATAATTCATAATGAAAACAATTTTATGAATATAAATTTATTTTATAAACTTTCAAAATAAATTTTATTTAGAAACTTAAAAAATTCACTGCAAACTAATATTCAAAAACTTTCAAAAAAAATTTCAAAATATAAACATTAAATGCTTCACTTCAAAAGCTTAAACTGTAATCAAATGAAAACAAATTACTAATCAAATGCTTCAAGGCAAAACCCACTAAGGCAGGGGCATATGGGGCAATTGCTCTGTGTCCTTACATCAGAGGGTGCCCCCTAATTAAATAGAAAGTTTATTTACTGTTCCTTATTTAGCAAACTTTTCTTAAACAAAATGTCAGTAAAATGTAAAATCTGTTAGTTTTATCTTAGCTTCTTCATTAATCTATTGTATGAACACAAAAAATCTATCTTTTGTAAATCCATGAATTCCTATAAATTTTTGCAACAACAATCACAATGGACAAATTTGACCAGTCAAAAACCTGTAATTTTCATATTGCAAAATGTGATAGGTTTATAAAAATACATGCTTCTGAATGTCTTAATCGAGCCATCCTGATTGAAAAAATTTAGCTGAATTCCTCCCTAATGTCAACAAGGATATGAATCTTTTTTCACAATTAAAGTTATATTACTGTACTATTTATAATCTCTCTCAGTTGGATTGAATTTCTAATTATGTTTTTTATTCTTCATTTATTGTTGGGAAGTAGAGGGGCCCCAAAGAAGTTTTTGCCCATCTCCCAATTAGAGCCCTGCTTCAAAGCACACAAAACAAATTTCACACATATACATAATTTTGTTAAGTCATAAATTGAAAGTTATGTCATACCTATGCATTCTGATGTGGTAAGCCAATTTGATGCATTTTATCGCCCACACTGGCACCCAGTCTTTATCCAAATCAAGAATTCTCAATAAAAAATAAATCAAATTCATTAGAAACATTTAATAATTGAATTCTAAGAAAATATAACAGAGGAAAGATAATTATTCAAATTTAACTTTAGAAAATTGAATTTGGTTTATGGAAATATGGCAATAATTATAACAATGGGAATAGTTGAACATTTAAATACTATTTTAACCTTGGTGAAACTTAATATAATTCTCCTACCTTTAGGTTTATATTCATCTTGATTGAAATGCATAATAAACCCCAATAATATTGAATATCACAAAGAAATTTTCATACTTTTAACACTAATTACATCCTATGTTGCCATTCAAGACTATAGTGTCTGCTACTTGTCTTATTGTTATTCATTCACTTGGCATGGGTATTTACAAAGACAGCATATAAACGGTCAAATAACCAATACAGTTTGGAGATAGTCATTTTGAGTTTCTATCCATCACAACCTACCTTCTGTCAAAGTTGCTTGATCATCAGCCTTTTTCATGAAACATACATGATCACAAAAATAACACTTTTTTAAATAAATTGCATATTACTTCCACTGGGTCATCTCTCCCACAAAATTTATGATTTATTGTCATAGCTTAATATCAAACTTAGGAGATGGTCATGTTTTACCTCATCAGTGTGTTTTGTTTCCAAAATAATTATTACCAATTATTAATGCACAAAGTAATTTGACCTTTGGTTTTACTTTTAAATTTTAAGGTCATAGTACTTTATTTTTGCTATATAACTATATTTTATCATATTCAATTGTTAATTTATTTCTAGGTTTTTCTTCTCTTATTCCTCACTTTGTATACTAGTTCTTATTGTTTCATCCTGTTGTTGAGGAAAAGGAAAAGCGATTTACTATCTGGTAAGACTAAATTTATTATATAATCACAATGGATTTATTTTATTCAATTTCGTTGCTGGATTTGGTATTCAGACGAATATTCATATATCTGTCTAGTAAGGAGTTTTATATGATGATGAATTTGATGTATTTTTCATCTTCATCATATAAAATTTGTTACTGGGGTTATCTCTTGAATGTTATCATACTTTATTGTGCAAAAGTAGATTAGAAAAGTAACTATCTATTACATCAATGAAATTTTTAAACTGATGGCAGAGTGCTTTTCCAAGATACTGTTAATAATCTTAATTACCAAGTTCATGACCTCAATTATTTTCTTTGGAAATATTTGGGCACAAAGCATTTCTTTAGGAATTATGTTGTAAAATATTAGAATGTATTAGTTTATTTATTTTTTAAAGAATTTATATTATTCCTCTATGTATTCCTGTCATACTTCTGGCTCCATCAGTTGTTACAGAAACGATTTTTTTTATATTAATTCTACTGTCTTTCAGGCATTTTTGCACAGCATTTGCTGTACCTTGTTTATCAGTTGGCCTTGAGAATGGTAATAATCCTGGAAGTTTGTCTTCTGGACCTTTGGACAACATATACCTGATGATAAGGGTAACTTGTGCAGTGTTTTATGTTACAAGAATCATCTGTAGCAAGTACTAAGGCAAATGCCATTTCAATGTCTTCCATTTGCATGTGTGCTACATTTGAAGACATTTTAGCAGTTCTATCCATTACCTAGCAGATAATGGCGAAGCTTTGATTTTTTCTTCATGATTATTTCTTTCTTTCTAAAATCATGAAACAGTTCTTCAAATGCATTTATAAAACGATCTTTGATGTACTCACCATTTGTGATTGGTTTTCCACTTTTTGCAGTTTCTAATGATTTTGTAAAACTTGTCAGATTTACATTATTGGAAGATTGCACCCTGTAACTTAGCATGGAACTTGACTTGTTTTTTTTTTTTTTTTTTTTTTTTTTTTTAAATCTCTCTCTTCAACAACTGATGTTTTAGGATTAATTTTGGTAGATTTAATGTTGGTAAATATGGTGGTAAATAGCTTTTATTAATTATAAAACTCTAATACACTAAATTAAAAGAAATGGCTTGAAATTACTGAAAAAATTATATTCTAAATTTCATTTTTATCTGTTAATAAATTGGTGTTATTCTTGTGAACTTGTTTTCCATTAAATAGCTCATAGCTTTAAATTTTAATAACATGTTTATATTTAGTTTTGATGCATAATGATTATGAGTAAGCTCAATATTTCTTCATAATCTCTATAGTTATATCGACAGCATTCATACATGGTAATTTATATACAAAGCATAGGAAATGTTAGTCTCTCTTAAATAGTGTACTGGTACATTCATTCATTTACCTTTAGGAAATAAACTTTCAGACACTTTTGTGTTCTTTCTGTTAAACTAATTAAGAAGACAATGATATTAATCTTTTGATTAGATATTTCATTAACTGATATATTATATATTATAGTAAAATTAAATTCATAACATACCATACTTTAATTTTAGATTGATTCTGTTAATTTTTTAACTTCTTGTCATTATTCCAACAGTTATGTAAAATACATTTGTATAAAATTATTGTGTTTTAGGTTTATATATAGTCAAATTATCTAAATTGTTTATTAACTTACACATTGAAGTGAATTTATTTTAAGTTAGGAAAATTTTAATACCCTGTGTTACTAAATACTATTCACATTAGTTCAATTATATATAATCATTTATTTTTAAGAATTCTGCATAATCATGTATTATCAAATTTCTCCTTAATATCACATTTCTTTTAAAACTAAATTTAAAAATTAATTGTAATCATTATAGTATTGGTTAATAAATTTTATTACAAAATGAAATCATAAGAATATTATTATTTAGGTTTATGTCTTTTTACTTTTTCAGGTACTTATGAAGATGCGATTGCCTATAGGACATCGTAAGTTTTTATGTGATTTGCATGGTAGATTATAGATAAACAGTTATATTATCAATGCTAAATTGTTACTTTTATTATATTTTTCTCAAGTTAGTTTATAGCTTAGAATTTTATGTCTTAAATAAAAAATATTTATAGTGCCATAGTTAGGCTGGAAATAACCAAAAATATGGATGTAACAAAAATAACAACACTGTAAATTAGCATTAGTATTTATTTAAAAATTACATATTAGAAATTATATTTTGTGCATTATTTGATTAGAATTTAATTTTTTAATGTTCTGAATTAGAAAATACTTCATAATGAAGTTAAAATTTTTAATTTTTACTTGTTTCAGTATAATTTTTTTTACATTTTATAGATTGTGGGTATCTACATTCTCATTAAGTGTATCTATTGGTGCAGCGTTACTTCACCCAATATCAATAATCTCTAACGAAATTCTTCATGCCTATCCAAATAGTTATTATATGCAGTGGCTCAATAGTTCATTAATTCAAGGTTTGTTACTCTTCTATATTTATTGTTATTATGTGTTGTTTTTCCATTGAAAGGATGATAATGTTTCATTAGTTATTAAATTTGAAAATTCCTATAGCATAAACGTTAAGTATATTTAAATTTAGAAAGAGAATATGCTATACATTTAATTATTTAATATAAAAAAAAAATTCATATCAAGTTAATGATTTAAAATACAGCAAAATTATTTTTTGATTATTCACATAAAATTTAAATATTTAATGATATTTATTTTTCAATTTATTTTAAATTACTTATAAATTTTGCAAGTTAAATTTTCATTTTTGTGTATAATTAAATTTTTTTGTACCATAGAAATAAATTTCTTAAAAATTAAAAAGATAACATTACATTTAAAATTAATGTATTGCTAAAATTCTATTTTCCGGATATCATTTGATATTGCAAAATAACGAATTTAACACGGTTCACACAACTCCTGGAAACTCCTTAAATTCCAAAAAAATATTTAAAAGCCCTTGAAACTCCCGGAATTTTGACTTGACTCCTTGAAAATCGTGAATTGCTCCTGAAATTTTTTCTTACCTTGATGCATTCATTTTTTTTTCTAGAAACTATCAAAATATTATGATAATATTTTGAATTTATTTGTTTTAATATTTAAAAATTTTCAGTAAACTTGTCTGAAAAGTTCAGTATTAGTTTTTAATTTTGCCACTAGGTGGTGGCATGATTGATATTAAATTTTTGTATTCTTAACTGTTGACTTGTATTAACGTTAGCTACAATAATAGCTGGTTCAGCTACAATAATTTCATGATAATACAGTTTAGTAGTATTTAGATTTATGTAATGTGAAATGAAGTGATCATCAAACAAAATCAATGTTGCACAATTAGAACAGACAATTTTAAATGATTTTTTTTTCTATTTGCTGTTGTTTTCCTTTTCTTGGATAAAACTCTTTGAATATTAATATTTAAATATAAAATTTTCGAGATATGATGAAATATAAAATTTAAATATAAAATTTTTTCAATGTGTGCCTTGAGGAAAATTGTTTATAATTTAATTGAATCGGAATAAATTTTTTAATTAAGGAAATGAAAAATTCAAAACTATCATTATGAAAATAACATTATCGAAGTATTATTTTTGTTTAAACTTGAAACATTAGTTAGATCTTCAGCTGGTTAAATTTTGCATTAAAATGTTATTTCATTACTTCTGTTTAAATATTTTTGACCATTTTAAAATATTGGGTTGCAATGAAATAATTGGTATTATTTCATGGGATTTATTCAGTTTATTTATTATTATTTTTTTTGTTGAGAGTGGATCATAAAAGTATTAAAATGTTTTAAATAATTGTTGCTGCTTAACGAAAGTTCATAAAAATATACAGTGTACAATCAATAATTTGGAATTTTTAAATTTGGCAACATTCAAAAAAAGATCAGCCTTTTGTTTTACAATATATGAAAGAAATGCAAAGTTGTTTTAATTCCAACTGCAGGTTTTTCCTATTTTTCATACAGTGAGATGTGATAATGGTTGTTTCTGTTTTTTTAAAAAAAATTATGGATAATGAATCCGCCACCTCAAGTTTGACTTTCAAAAATAAAAAAGTACACTTAAGTAATACAGGGGATATTATATATTTTTCAGTTAATTGTGGAGTACGACATATATATATATATATATATATATATATATATATATATATATATATATATATATATATATATATATATATATATATATATATATATATATATATATATATATATATATATATATATATATATATATATATATATATATACATATAGTCAAATTTAGATAAGAAATTTTAGAATGTTACTGTTTCTAAATTTAATTAGGAAACTCAGTTAGTTAGGAAAGTATTTTATGTTAAGGTTAGTTGGAGATTATTTACCTTTGTTTTTAATTTGATTAAAAATCAAAAACACCTTATTCAGTGAAATTCTTTGTTTTTCTTGAAGTCAATCCAAACTAACCAATTGCTTTGACTCAACTTGTAGCAGACTTAAATTGTTTCAGAAAAATTATAATTTTTAAAATTCTATGCTTATCAAATTTAAACTAATACCTTTACATTCCAATACTTTTGAATTTACAAAAATGTTTTTGATGTATTTGAAACACACAACTATTTTAATAGAACAATAGTTTTTACCTTTAATGGTTTTATTTGTATGTAAGTATAATACTAAAATTCCATGGTGTTTTAATAATTAAAGGTTATTTTACTTGTGATTATTATAAAAATATTCAGAACTGAATTAGTTTTTGACATTTTTATTTACTTTTTAGGCTTATGGAGTCTAGTATTCCTATTTTCAAATGTGGCTCTTTTCCTTTTCTTACCATTTGCTCATCTATTTCTTGAATCAGAAGGTTTCCCTGGGTCTTCAAGAGTAAGTTAAGTTTGCAGATATTAATTTATTGTTTAATAGTTAAATATAAATTTTGAAATCAATAGCTTAAAATTCAAAGCATTTAAATTTTCCTTAAAAGATGTCTCAAACCTCATCATTTTATTAATCTAATTTTTACTCATTAAAGGAGAGAATATGATTAAAATATTCTGTGAAAGATGAAATCAAGAGTGTAGGGAAGAAAAATTAATATCAAAATATCAAGATGCACAAGTCACAAATTTTTCAAAAGGAAGAAAAAAAATCAAAATAATTATATTTTTTATTTGTATTTTTAAAAATAAAATTAAGCTTTTGCTTACAAAATACTAATACTTATATAAAATTGTAGTTCCTAAGACACCCTGTTTTCGTTGGCAGTTTGCAAATGAAATCTTTTAGAATGTGATAAAAAATTCAAAGGTAATTTCAATGATAAATTTTGTGTTGGCTGATTGGTATTTTTCCTAATCTATATAAAAACAATAAAACTGCTGAATTACTCTTTATTAATTTCACTGTAAGAATTTCGAAAAGACTATCAGGCAGCAACACATATTATGAACTTGTAACAATATCACCATCAGTGATTGGAAAACAGATTGTACCTTTTTTTCATTAAAAATAAAAATCATTCGAATTATTACCTTTTTTCAATGTATGGAACTTTTTTTTTGGATAATGCAAATAATTAAAATAAGTAAAAAAGAATTGTAATGAAACATTTTTAATAATTTTTATTTTAAGTTCTAATTTATGTTAAAAATATTTTCTCTATGTAATTTCAATTTTTCTCTTATTAGAATAATGTAAAATGTTAAACCATGTGTTTGTATCAAATATTGTTTTGAATAATATTTGGGTTTATTAAATCTAAATTGAAAAAAATTGTTTTTTGGTTTTGAAATCATGATTTTTGTTAACTTTGATTCAATTTCTTTGTCATATTTTTTGCATTCATACATAAAACAGGAATTATAAATCATGGTTATCAAAAAGTTAAACATTATGATATGTATTTGATTCCGTGTAAAGTATATTTAACCAACATACTTGTTTTGGTTAAATTTAAAGCAGAGCTTCCTTTTATTTGAATGCTTAAAGTAGGTTTGAGATCAAATGGGGATAATAATCATTTATTCAGAGTGAATGTTTGCATATTGGCTTAAATTATTGCTTGTACACTTGTATTTCTTTCTCAGCTAATACCCCACAAAATTTGAAAAACTGGTGGCAGGAAATTTGAAACTTTCTATATATCATATTTATTTCTGATTTTATTGTGTGTAAATTTTTTGTTGCTTCCTCTTAAAATCATAAAAATTATTGCAATTATAAGGTTAATTTATTGATATTTCCCAGCCACATAATTCTAGTACTCGAAATTTTTTAATTTGTTTGTCCTGCATAATTATCAATGTGGAATTTAAAGCAGTTTAGTCTTTACTTTAAAGCTGTTTTAATAGATTTTTGTATTGTCCTTCATAGCACTTAAATTTTGGGTGTAAGCTTTGTTAGTGTTCTGAGACTTTTTCTGATTCATGCTTTGAAATATTTTACAATGTTCTTTGATATTATCTAGATATTTTTATGGATGTTTCTAGTACTTCCTTGTATCATTTAGTTAAATCACTAAGAGCATTCATCGAAATTTAAAATAATTTTTTTTCAAACTAAAATGATTTATTTATTGTAAAAAGATTTTTGTTTATTTTTTATTTTATTTGTTATAGATTACATATAATATATTTGTATAAATAAGATACGAGAATAAAATAATATGCTATTTATTTGTTTATAATGCATAGATTGAAGTAGTAAATGTTTCATAAACTGAGTGTTAAAATTTATGAGCATAATTTACTTTTCTAAATTGAATCATAATTAATTTGACCAATTTTGTTTACATTTAATGGAACATGCTTTATGGCTCTGCCTTTTTTTATTTTTAGGGTGTTACATCTAGAATACATGAAGTACTACTTGTCTTGGGATTAATGGGTCTTCTTATAATGGGTATCACCTACATTATTTCAGCTGCAATTACTGGTGATGAGTATAGCATCACTTCAATTTTCTGTTAGTATCTTTTTAACTTTTATCATTCTAATTTACATTTTGTAACTAAAATGATGAATTGCAATAATGCACCATGCTGCCCAAATTAATCGAGCTCTACTGGGCTATGTACCAAGAAGTACCAGTGTACATACCAAAAAAATTAACACTATATGAAAAACCACTACAGACTTCAAATCAATTGAGTGTAGAGTTGATAAGGTTTGCAGAGTTCCTGGAAAGTGTCCTGAAAAGTGATTCTTTAATTTGAAACAAGTGCTTTTTATTTGAACTTATTCTCAAGCAAAACTATTGACAGTTATTTTAATTAAAGTAGTAAATTTGTTTTTACTATTCTCTAATAGACAAACACGTGTTGAGTGTGGGATTCCTGTGAACAAAAATTTATATAATGGTAAAAAATTTAAATCAGTCAATTGGGCTAGGTACATTATTAATGATTACATTGAAAACATAGGAAGTGTCAACAAAATAATAATTAACAAAGACCTTCTTAGTTTTACTGCTGGTTCCTGGCAAAAGTATAAATTATGCTTAGATGAATTAAAGCAGAAAAAAGGCATCTGATAACAGAAGGAAATCAAAAAACACTTCTTGAAAACATTTATGAATTAAAAACCAAAATGAAGGGCTTGGAAGATGACATATGGAAATTCAAAATCTACAATAGGTTGAGGAAGCTGAACTAACTGGTAAATTAACAATAATATAGCAGTCAAACATATGTCAAAGTGGTACTTCAGAGAAGCAACAGTTATTACCAAATTCATCATTAATACTTTAGAGCAGGGGTCAGCAACCTGTTTGTCCTTAAGGGCGCAATACTAAATTTGAAAATCACAAAGGGCGCAATACTAAATTTGAATATCACAGAGGGTGCAAATTTTACAGATAATCAACAAGTATAAATATTTATTTAAAAAAAAAACAGATTTTTTATAACTTTATTTTGTTGGTATCATACATAATGATTCATATTATTCAGTATGAAACTCGGGTGTCCATATTTTCAGCTAATTTCTTATAATTGGGGATATATTTAGAGTTTCTAGTCCTTAAACAATTGTCTAAATGTGAATCATTAAGCTTTGTTCAGTATTTTGATTTCAAATATTTCATATTTGAGAACAAAGACTCGCAATTGTATGGTGTTGCACAATTTGAATAAATTTTTAGCGCACATTTCCTTAAAATAGGATTCTTATTTTCATCAACTAAGTTCCAAAACATTTTATAATTACTATGCACTTTTAAAATAATATCACTTTGCAAGTTTATTATTTCCAATTCTAGGTCTTCGATATTATGAAGCTCGAAATACACTGAAACTATTTCAAGGACATCACCTTCAGTAACATTGACAAGATTTATGAAAAATCTTAGAACGTGTTCTAATGCTGCTAAATCTTCAAATCTAGAAGAAAACTCTTCTATTAGCTTATGTATAATTTCTAAATATGATGTAGCAGTAAAATTTTCATTATTCAAATTTAAACTCTCAACAGTATATTTTATATTTGGGAAATGTAATAATGATTTTTTAAATAGATGGGATTTCAACAACACTGACTTGCATTTGAATGGATTTACTGCATTAATCATGTCATCAATATGCTGATTTTTCCTTTGAATTTTTAAATTTAATTCATTCAACTTTGCCATTACATCTGTCAGAAATCTGAGGTCGATTAGCCAATCCTTATTTTCTAATTGCTCGTAAAATTCGCCTCTTGATGCAATAAATTTCTTTATTTGTGGCAAAAGCATGATAAACCGCTTAAGTATTTTACCTCTGCTCACCCACCTCACTTCAGTGAGTAAAAGAAGATCTGTGAACTGAATGTCCTCATCTTCTAAAAGTAATTTAAACAATTAACGTAAATACATGTTGCAAACCAATTGTTTTTGCGCATAACATTTCCTGATGTATGAGGGAATGATAAGAAATAAATTTCGGGAATAAGGAATCCTGTCTACATTAGGCAATAAATCCTTTTTTCTTACCAGTCCTCGCTGGTGCCCTGTCTGCTGTAATTGACAATAGCTTTTGTATCTGTAATTTTACATCTGTTATATACTTTTTAAAAGTAGAAAAAATATCTTCTCCTCTGGTGCTTCACTTTAATGGCATGACTTTAAGGAATTCTTCTTTTGTTATAAAATCAGAAAATACCATCTTCGCGGAAATTGCTAATTGTGATATATTTGTCACGTTTGTTGATTCATCCATCTGTAGCGAAAAGAAAATACAATTTTCTTTATCATTTGCTAATTCTGCCTCCAAACTCTCCGCAGTTACTCCAATTCTTCTAATAACAGTTCGTGTTGATAATTGCAACATGTTTATATAGCTGAAGTTATTTCTTTTTTATTTTCAAATTCTTCAAAAAGTGAATCAGCAGCTTCTAACATGGTTTCTTTCACTAATTCTCCATCTGTAAATGGTTTTTATTCTTAGCTAGCAAATGCGATATTTTATATGACTTGCTCATTGCTGTTTTATGTTGTTGCAGTGGTTTAGTAAAAAAACTTTGTTGGTTAGTTATTGAAGATTTTAAAGAAATAATTTTTTTTCTTCTAATTTCGGAGTTTATTGGATAGTCACTATCAAAATTGGTATGAACGGTTTTAAAATGTCATTCAATATTACTTTTCTTGGGAATCGCAACACTATTATTACACAACAAACATACACTTCCCTTTGTACAACGAAACAATATAGATGTTCCCATTCTTTGTTAAAATAGCATGTTCTTTTTCGTTTACATTTATCCATGAAGGGTTTTGAAAAAAAAAATTATTTCGGATTACTTGGTAGTTTTATATGCACATTCTATGTGTGGTCTATTCGAAATACGATCACACACTAACAAAAAGTACGTGCGTGTTATTAGATACGCTCAAGGTTAGCAAACTGCTAATCTATGCACAGTCCTAAACTCAACTGACTGCTGTATATCGCCGTTTGACAAGAGTAAGTAAATCGCTCTGGCTATCATACATTTATGTAGTGGTCCTGCTGAAAAACGTAAACAAACGCCAAAAAAGATACAAGAGATACAAGACACGTGGCGTAGGAATAAATTTCTTACCGGACCTGTGTGATTAGGCAGAGATGCTATTCAGGCAGTCTGATATCAGCTGTGGAACTGAGCACTAGCAGCGGAACGCTCGCTGCTGCATTTGTGAACATTCATCAAAACTCATTAATTTTATAATTTCCTTTTTATGCAATAATATGTCTCACTTAAACTAATTGTACTTAATAATTATTAATAATTAAATAGTTATGTTTGGATTCAACTTTAATTTTTTTTATTCATTGACATATCTATAATTTACATTAGTCCAGCGAGGGCGCAATAAAAATCGATCGAGGACGCCATGCCGCCCGCGGGCGCCCGCGTTGCCTATCCCTGCTTTAGAGTGTTAATGATGAATTAAAAGTGAAAACTTTAGAGTTGAAAACATAATTTCTAGCATCAATATTTTATATATATAAATAACCAAAAACTGGAAAACTGTGTTGAATGATTAAAGACATAGAAAAGTTTACATTAGAGATCATTAATTGTATAGTTTTAAAAGAGCTTGAAAGTAAGCGGAAGAAAAATTTAGTTTTGCTTTTACGAAATAATAATTGAGAAAAAAGTCATCCTTGAAACTTTATCTTATAGTTGTATTTATTTTGTAATAAATTAGAATATCTATATGGAAAGAGATTGTTATACGTATGTTAAGATACTCAATAAATTAATAGATAGAAATCTAATGAAGATACTTAAAGATTCTAAAATTACTCTTTATTTTATATAATGTATAATTCAGTAATGTAAAGAATATTGATTATTTAAATAAAATATTTTTCTGTTATTGCGTGAATTCATTGAAGACTTTTGAAGTAATCATTAAATAGAATTCTAACTTCAATTTTTAAAATAAAATATCTAACAAGAATGTTGATACCTTCTGAAAATGTTTTATTTGACTCCTGGAAAACTCCTTAAAACTCCTAGAATTTGAATCTAGGAAATCTATATGAACCCTGTAATTTTGCCTGCATATTGTGTTGGTTACACTTAAAGCTTATCATTTACAGTTTTAATCTACTAGTTATGAAGGATATTTGATGACTTTCCTTATTCATTATCATGTAGACTAAACAAAATATTGTTGCACAAAGAAAGTTGAGTAATTTATAATAGTTTCAATATGCAGCTCTTATTCTCACTGGAAAATGGAATTTATATCAAATTAATTTCTATATAATCAAATATTTTGTTGCTATTTCATTAATAAAAGCAACTTTAAAAAAATTCATTTGTCAATTTACTATTGCTTATTATATTTTTAAAAATATATCTTTATCTTTTAATAAAGGAAAGTAATGTATTTCTTTTTAATTTCATTGTCTCTATAATGATTTTCCGAAGGATTTTATTTGCAGAAAATGCTGTAATAAAAGCATTTAATGTTTCATAACCTGGTCAGTTTTGGTTTTACAGCAATTAATTTTCATTTGGTTTTTATGTTTTCTTTTATTTGAAGAAATTTTACGAAAGTAATGTAAAAGTCTAAGAAAAAATGTGATTTTATAATTTTACAGTGTTATGTATTCCTTTATTTCAAGGAATTGTTTAAAATAGTTTATTATCTCTAAACCTTTTTTTACTTTTATGTGATTCATTAAAGAATTATATCAATATTATAAGACAACTCTAGACACATAAATTTTAATGTTGGCAAAAAATATTTCATAGCTATTAAAGTGCGTCCCAAAAGTTTATGGACTGCTGTGTTTTTTTAATTTTATAGTAGGAAACGTTTTGCAAGAATTTTTTTTAATTTTTAATTATCAAAAAAACCAATACAATACTAATACTGTATACAAATAAAATAAAAACATCACACATTTCGTGAAAAATTAAAAAAGTTCGATTTTGGTGTCCCAAAAGTTTATAGACAAGTCGATTTTTTTCATTTAATTTTGCACTGTTGTTCAAATTTTTAAACCGTTCTTCTTTATCACTTGAAAACTCGATCAGGCATGCTTAAAACAAGAGTTTGGAGAATTTCGGCTTCAAATTAAACCAACTTTGTTCGATTTGCATCTTCAGATCTTGAACTGTTGCAAATTGGCGCCCATTGCGTAAACGCCTTGAAAGTATTCCCCAGAGGTTCTCCATGGGGTTCAGGTCAGGACTTAAAGCTGGCCACTCCATAACTTTAACATTGTGGCGTCTAAACCACTGCATAGTGGAGTTAGACACATGAATCGAACAGTTGTCTTGTTGGTATTCCCATTTTTACCCCTAACAACTCCCCAAATGGAAGTAAGTGGGCTTCAAGAGTTTCTTGATAATCATCAGAATATTGTCGACCGTTCAAAAAAGCAATATCAGTTGTTCCGTTGAAGGAGAAGGCTCCCCACACCATTACTGAACCCTCCTTGTTGCCTGTTGAAAAAGGACCTTGGTTCCTTCCGAAGATCGTGCCAATAGTACTTCCACCCATCGGGCCATCTAAATTAAACTTTTTTCGTCGCTAAAAACAACACTTAGCCATTTGTCCTTATAATGCATGTAGTTTCTTGCCCACTTAACTCGAGCATCCTTATGGCGTTTAGTAAGCATTGGCGTGTGTCGCATTTTATGATATTTTAAAAACTTACTTACTTTTAGCCTTCGTGGACTGTAGATTTCGATACTGAAGCTGTAATTTTTTTGGCTGTAGATCGTACAGACAAATTTTCGGTCGAAACAAGTCTCACAATTTCTCTGTCTTGCCTCTTTGTTGTTTTTTTCGGTCTTCCAGAACGAGATTTTGGTTCAGTTGTTACCTTTCGCTAGGATTTGATAAATTCCAGCTTTGCTGCGCTTAATTTTTCTAGCAATATCTACAGCTCTCAACCCACGAGCTTTTAAACGATAAATTTGTAAAATTTCAGCTTTAAGTAAATTGCGCGTTGGCAGGCATCTTTGCAATCAATTGAAAAGGAACCACCCACTAGTTTTTATCTCAGGAAGCTATTACGTCACGTGTACAAATAGTGGAATATGCAAATTTGTATTTTTATTTCCAAAAAAAGCTCTAAAGAACTTTTGTCCATAAACTTTTGGGACATCATTTTTTCGTTTTTAATTTTTAAAAATAAATTTATGAACTTTCACAGTTGTTTGAGAATTTTATTACTTGAATTAACCTTTTATGTATTTGCATAAATTATTTAGTCATTCGCACTCGCTTATTGGTCGCTTACACTTGAAAAAAACACCTGTCTATAAACTTTTGGGACGCGCTTTATATATTATAAGTAAATGAAATCACTTATTCTATTTACATCTATTATACAAAATGATGATTCAGTAGAATAACGTCTTTCTCTGAAAGTATTTTAATTAAACAAAAACAGTTATCCAATACCAGAAAATAATAAAGGTTCAACATTAAAATGTTTTTGAATTTTATCTATTTGTAGCAAATGTCATTGACTTGGCTTGTAGCTCATTGTTCCTCTGTGGTGCATGAGGTTATGAATGTTTTAAATTTTCTCCAGTCTAAAGCTGTTTCTTTTCCAAAATTTAAAAATTGTTTTTTTCATTTTAATTACATTTTGAAAATTGTTTTCATTTAGGATCAGCTGCCTAAAATTTATTTTAGATTGGAATCTCTTCCTTTCTCCATCAGGTGACCCTGTAAGTGATATTCTTGTAGGATCAGTCTGTTTCATTATCAGAATGTGTCCAATCTATTGCCAGTGTATCTGTGTTTGGTCATTTGTAATACAGCAATATTTTAATTTTTAATATAAATTGTTATTGATAATATTTTATGGCCAATAAATTTACAGAAATCAAACTTTTTGTTTATAGAATATCGATTTTGTTTTGAGTAAACATCATTAAGGAAAATAAGAAGTATTAACTCTGTATACTTAAAAAATAAAGCATAAAATGTTTTTAATTTTACAAACCAGAATCCTTGAAGAATTTTTACTTTATATTTTGAATTTTTTGAAATATTTGCAGTTTAAATTTCTTTGTAAACCACAACCATCTACGCGTAGAAAATAAATTTATGTGGGTGAGCTTTTCTATAGTCAAATTTATTGTTGGTATCAAACAAGTATCAGTTCTATTTTTTTTATTTAATCAGCTGAAAGCAAACTGAATATTTTTTAAATTTGATATTTGTTCTTTTGTCTATGTAAACTGTTGATTCTCTGCATTTTGTCAACTATATCAAACATAATCAACAATTTTAAATATTTTAATTGTAATATTTAACTAAATTATAATACACAATAATCTAGCACTTTCTCTCCTCATTCTTTTCAAATTCTAATCTTACCATCATGGTGTTGCATGATTACTTTGGAAACATAATTTGTTATCATTCAGATATCCATACTAATTCAGATGCACATAATTTATTTTAAAATGTAATTAAAGTAATGAATGTTTTGCATGTATTTCATTGTACTACAACTGAGCTTGAAGGATTTTTGCAGTCACTGCTTCTCATGATGTTTTTAATTATGAAAATGACTCAAAATTAAAATTTTATTCCATGAATGACTATCTAAAAGTAGCAGTTGTGATGACTGTATATTCTCTTAATTTAGCAATATTGGTGGTTGAATTTATAGAGCTTGTTATTTTGGAGTGAAATAGAATATATTGCATTTATCCTGATAGAGAAGTAATTGCTTTAAAAAATATTGAGTTTTTTATTTTAAGAAGTACAATTACAGTACATTATGTTTTACTGAATATTCATTTTGAATTTATATAATTAATTATTTTAAATAATTTTCTCTGTGTTTGTATTTTCTTTAGATTTAATTTTTGTTATCAGTTAAGGTATTCATTTTGTTTTACAGATTTTTCAAATTATTATTTGCCATTCTTGTACTCTTGCATATCATTTCTTGGTGTTCTAATGCTTTTGTGTAAGTATAAGTTTTTTTATGATATTTTTTTGCTTTTGTTGATCTCCAGTTATAAAAAGCAGGGTTGGAGTTGTCCTGATATTCCTCATTTTCTAAAAATGTTCTTAATTTTCCTGAAATGCCCTTAATTTTCAAAACAAATCCTAAAATTCTGGAATTTTTTTAATAAATTCTTTTGAAAGTTTAATTTTATTTAATAATTAAGTTTATATTTTTCAGTTGTAAATTTTTCTCCCAGTGTAATACATTTTCCCTTTTGAATACTTTCTGTACTATAAGAAATGGAAAACACTTTTTCTCCTTTATTAGCTTTTCTTTAAATTGGAAATAGGTTTGTCAAATTTTCTCCTCAAACTCATTTTTGGCCATTATCCAACATCTGACATCTGGTCAAACATCTGACATCTGGTGTTTAACCAGATGCCATCCAACATCTGACATTATAAAAATTTAGGTTTGGCGTTCACAGAGAAATTTTTGATGATTCTGTTGTAGCAAAATCTCAAATTATCTGACAAGAAGTCAAATATATGATTATTTTTGGATGTATTTCAAAACTCTTGTTTTGAGATATCAGCATTTAATATTTTGTTTTACTTTTCAACAAAATTACTGCAAACAAGTAAGGAAACAGATATTTGAATCTCATTAGTCTGACAAACAAGGAAGAATTGTTAAATTGAAATTATTACTGTGAATCCCATTACTTAGGGCATGCTAAAGCCAACAACATTGTAAACTTTTATTGAATATAATGGTTTAAATTTAGAACAATTAATGCAGTTATCAATAGATGGACGAAAAGTTAATTTAGTTGCTTTAAAGCAAGTAAATAGTGAGCTGAGTCTACCATTACTAATTGGTTGAGGTACTTGTTGCATACACATAGTCCATGGAGCACTATGTAAGATATTTACAAAATTGATTGTAATGTTACTGGATTTGCTGTAAATATTCATCTGTCTTTCTAACTATCACATACAAGAAGAAAAGATTATTATTTCTTACAGTTGGAGTTTGTTATATTGAGAGCTATTGGCTAAATTTGTGAGACAATCATTCAACAGTATGATATTTTAAAGAAATATTGGTAAGCAAAACAAAAATAAATAAATTAACTAAAAATGAATCAATGATTGCTAAAGAAGTGCAGTATTAAATTATCAGAATAAGATTTTAATGCATCCAGATCAAAACTAACATTATTCAATTATACATAAATTTACTGTTGTTTAAAGCATTTTTTGAAAATTAATAAGTTTTATAATAAAAAAATATTAATTTTCAAAAGCGTTCATTATATTGAGTTAATCATTTTTCATATTATTCTGCTTTTAAAAAAATTTTGTAGTTTTTTAATAATTTTTTAAATAGTATATTTTCTAAAAATGTTATATTTATATTTTGAAATTAATTTGTAATTATATAAAATTGATATTGGTTTCTATTTAAATATTGAAATACATCTTGATGTTTTTTGGAAATAATGCCCTGAAAAAAATTTCAATAATCCTACCCTTGAAAAAGTTATCTTTATAATATTAAATTTTTTCTTTTAAATTTCCATATTTTATTTATTATAATGCAAAGATATAAAAGTATTTTGCATTAATTTCAATCTTGCTATGATTTTAATCCCATTTCTTTTTAATTTTACTTTCATATATTATAAATATAATATTAAAATATTTGGATTTAAAATTCATTTCTGAAATATTATGTTGAAAGATATTGTAAATTGAAACTACAATTTTAGTCTCTAGTTGCATCCTTTAAATGCTAACTTTAGTTTGTATAGTTGACAACGGCTGTATAGAAGCTTGTGCAATAAAAAGAAAAAGATAGGAAAGGTTTTTTAGAAAGTACTATTCTATGGATAGAGAACCTTGGTTCTTATGTTATTATATTTAAATGATTTAAATCATTTCTAATTATTTGAATATTGCTTATTTTTAGGATATCTTAAAACTAAAATTTTTAGATCTTTCCATATTTTATGAAAAATCACTAATAATTATTATGCCTAGAATTACCAGAATTTTGTGTGCATTTATTTATTGGTTGATTTTTATAGGAACTTCTTTAATGCATAGTTAAATTTAACCTGTGTCTTGAATTATATTTTGATTTTTGGCAGTTAATATAAATCAATAATACTATTTCCTTTCAGTATGCACCCCTGTTGGTTTTGCTAGATTATTTACTGTATTGGGTGACGTTATTGTGAAACCAAAGGTAATTTATAATATTTATTTAGTATTTAATATTATATATATATATATTTATATATTTTATTGAAGAATTTACACACACACACACGGAGAGAGAGAGAGAGAGAGAGAGATAGATGAATAAAAGATATGAATAAAGAACTCTTGAATAAAAGATAATTTAACATTTATAAAATATCTGCTGTTTAAGTTATGTGATTTAAAGTTGAACCTTAAAAGGTATTTAGTTTTATAATATTTTTGCTTATTCTTTACATTAATATTTTTAGCATCATTTAGTGAAAATTGAGCAAAATACTCTTTTTAAAAATTAATTAGTTAAATTATGTAACTTAAAGTAAATTATTTATGGTAATCTAGTGTTATAATTTTGTTTCTTTAAATTTTTAAACTCTTCAATCTTTTGATTTTTTGTAAATGTAAAAATACTGAGGATATTTAAATGGTCCTGTATTTTGTAATGATATAAATAATCGTTTTGTTTGTTTCTGGTTCCATTTATTTGCAGTACTTTTTCACGTGATTAAATTTTTTATGTATAATTTTATTTCATTGTATTTTTTAGATAATTAATTTTTCACAATATTCAGTCACAATGGTTTTCTCACCTGTTTCGTATCATCCATGTTTTTCACAATATTATTCACAATAATTTCCTTATCCTTTTCTTATCATCTGTGCTTAAAGTTAAGCAATTTTAATGGCATATACTTTTTGGAGAATCATGAAGCAATTTGCCCTCTTTGATGATTTTTCTACTTTATAAAGAAATGAAAATACAGATAGACTAACAAAAAGAAAACTCTGTCTTGCATTTTTTTATGTTCTTCAAATATTAGAAATGTCAAATTTCTAGTCAGGGAAAAATTCGAAATCATTGCAATACTTCCATCATGGATAAAAACACCTACTAATTTGAAAAACTTTACACTTTTAGCCAGGTGAAAAATCCAAAGTCATTGAACAACTTCTACAGATGATTTCCTAATTTTTTATCTTCCTCCAACTCTATAGTGTTGTTAGTATTTCATCTTTCTGATTACTGACTGGACAGTACTTTCTATTAGTACACATGCATCATTTTGGACTAGCTGATTCTCCTGATTGTAGTTTGCATGATAAGTATACGGACATAAATGGCATACAATTAAGGAATTGATTTTCCCTTCATGTTAACCATCCTTTCCATTTGAAAAATTCTGTACCCGGAATTATTTACTATTTATATTGAATTTTAAGGTTTCTTATGCTCAAAAAAACAAATAATAAAAGAATTTTGTAATTAAAAAAAGTCCTTGTAATCTGAACATGGGTTTTTACAATGATGTAGTTGGATGTTAGAATGAAATAACGGTATGTTTTTGCACTACTTATACTTTTGCAATTAACTGTACAGTGATTGGTTAGTAATTTAACCTTTGTGCTTAGAAACTGCTTAACAGCTCATTTATATTTCATATTTATCCCGCACATGATATCATGGTATTGTGTTGTGATTTTGGACTACACTTTCTTTCTCATTTTTTGCATGAGTTCTGTGCAATCTATTGGTGATGAGGTAGATGTGGAGAGGAGGGTACTACTCAAGTGTGATTTTATCATCTAACCATGGTTTAAAATTATGAGGCACTTGGTGATGAGCAAGTATTCCAAACCTATTAATCTAAAGGTACACTCCAGGGCTCCCTGCTATGTATGTATGTTGTGTTAGATTCCATTCCTTTAGCCTCCCGAGTAGGCACAACTTGTACAATTGTTTGCAAATTTTGTATCAAAAATTTTGTTGCATATTCCATTTAGCTCTTACATGTCATCATATTTAAGAAGACTGAGCATTCTCATTTCTGACTGAAATGATGGAAACCTTTGCAGCCTAAAGAAATGCAATCATATTTGTTCTTTCCACTATTCAGTTGTATCCAATAAATGTGGTTATTGAAGAATGATTGGTTATGAGTATTGCACTCACTGATACACCAGATTGACTGTCTATGGGACATTGTTGTCATTCTGAAACTACTATTCATTAACTTGAGTATACTCTACCATTTACTGACAATCATGGAGCCGACTTTTTGAAATCGACCTTAATACTTCTTATTCTGTGTTTCATTTTTTAACCCAAGCAATGTTTTATCAGTTTTCTTGTATTTTTTACATAATTCTAAATTGTAAATTTTTGTATTATAATTCTTTATTATTTTACATTTTCAATGTGATACATTCTAAGATTTTGTTGCATTATAAGATATCATTGTAAATCTGATCTATTGCTATTGTACATAAAATTTTTCAATTAAATTTCTGTGTTCAATAGTTTTGAATTAATTACCTTGTTGAATGTGTGTATTTTAGTAGTTCAAAATCTACTTTAAATTGTGGATTCCATTTTTGAATTAGCTTTTTGTGAGCAAATTTACTGGAAAGCAACTTACACACAAATTAATTTAATTACCTGCAAAAAGAATTTCATTATTGTGTCTATTCAAGCAATTGTGAGAAAATTGTTTCTGCATTCTTTTTGTTTGAATAATCAAAAGAATATTGGTGTCTTGTTCTTCAATAAATGCCTACTAATAAATATAAATGTGTTTATTTTAATTTTACTATACTTTTTATAGAAAAAAATTTTGTAATTGATTTTTGTAAAATATTACTTAAAGTATAAGATTTTTAAAATTATTCATATTAATAATACCTAATTTCCATGTAATGTATATTAAATTATGTTATTCAAAAATTAGCACATTTGACATGAGGGAGGTTTTTATTTTAAAAAATGAGAATATCTCTGTTTAGTTTCATTATTTATATCTGAATTCCTTTTTTAACAGCTCATATTATTTGTGATTAAGAATTTTTCATTTTTAATGTTGAATTTTCAATTTAATGCACTTTGAAAACATAAAAAAAAGAAAGATAACTTGAAATTGACTGTTATATTCTGTTAAGTAAACAATTTAGAATTTATAGATCAAGGATTCAATAAGTCTTAATTTTAGATACATAATCTCAAGGTCTCATATTTATTTTTAACGAAGTCTGAACAATGAAAAATGCCAATAGTGTTTCTATTTTTTGAACATACACCTGTCAAGATAGGTGCTTGGAAATTTTAAGTGTTTCCTCTTTCATTACATGGAAATTTAACTTGTCCATCTATCATTGTAATATGTTCCAGTTATTCAAAAATTCTTAAGCACTAAAGCTATTATGTATGTAATAATAAAGCTATGAATAAAACTTAAATTACTGATTTTGATTATAATTGTAAATAGCATAATAATAAATTATAAATAGCTAGATGTAGATCTTTGTTATTCCTTGTGAAGTTACTGCATGGATATCTTAATAAATGTCATGATTAAGTGTCAGTAAGTTTTAAGTAAAATATAGTTCAGTGGCAATTAATGATAACTAAGTGCAAATAAAATGGATAAAGTTATATCATTTCACTAGCCTGGTAGATATTTTTGCCATTTTAAATTTATTTTTAGTGAATTAATATTCAAAGGTTTTTATAAACATTGTTTTTTTTTGTAGACGCCATCTCCATTGCGTGCACTTCTCAGCAGCCCGGAGAGCCTTCAAGCAGTTAAAACTTCTAATGAAGGAATGTCCAATGTTGAACCTTGCACCAGTAAACCTAGCAAACCAATAAAACAATTAATTTGTAATGAAAATGAAGGTGTTACTATAACTAATATATTCAAATCTGGAAAGCTAACTGAAAATGCTTATAAGCGTGTGGCATCATTACCTACTGCCATGTCTACAACAATAGTTTGTATTTTATCTATATAAAGGTTTCTGAATCAGTTTTCAATTTCTGACATTGTTATTTAATTTCAATTTCTGAATATAATAAATTGTGTTGGGTTTCAAATATTAGAAATTAAGTATAAATGAATTATTCATTCATTTTAATAGAAACTTTCATGAAGACATTTTATAAATAATAACTGTTTGCCTTATGCAATTATTAATATCTTTCATTGAAATTTTAAAAATTCTTTAATTTATTAACATGAATGTAAAATTTAGGAAAATTGCTAATTTTTGTTAGGTTAAAGCAAAAGCTTAAGTGTAATTTTGTTGCATATTAGTAGCTTTATTGTTAATTTGGGATAACTTATATATTAGTGAGATATTGTTAATGAATTAATAATATCCTGTATGTATTTGGGAAATAAATTAAAATTGCTAAATAATCTAAGGTTTCTTATATAGTTAATAACTCGTATGCTTTTTTGTTAAATTGTAAATTCCTATATTTGTGTGGTAAAGTTTTTTAATTTACAGTATGATCAAATTAGTTTGATATTATCAAATGTTCTGCTGCTATACTTTAGAATGTCAGTGGTGAGCGATAGTGAGATTCATGCCTCATATATATAGAATTTTGAAAGGATAAGAATAAGCCAATTTATTAAAAAAAAAAAAAAAAAAAAAAAAAAAAAAAATTGCTAGCGTTTTCTGTATGGGACTGATTAGATTGTTTTTAGAATACATTACAATGCTTTCTTTTTTTAAATTCAGTTCGATTTTATTCAGGGTAACTTTTGAATAATTAATTTCTATTAATAAAGGATTATTTCCAGTATTTGATTAGAAGGATATCAATCAATCAATTAAATATCTACTTTTAAAATGTGCATTTGTTCAAGAGTTTCAAAAAAGAAATCCATATTCATCTGTACCCAGTACTTAAAATTAAATTTTGTTGAATAAATAATACATTATAAAAAGTTTAAACTAAAAAGAGTTAACCTTTTTATTTCAAATTGAATATTCATAAAATGTGTTGAAATTTTATAGAAGGTTTGTAATTTGATACTTTAATTTATAAGTAAATTCTTTTGCAATAGTGATATAAAATAAATTAAATATTTCACGAAATTATACTATTTTGTTAGAATTATCACATTTTACAAATAAAAGCATTATATATGTTGCAAGTATTTATAAAATTCTAGAATTTTTAAAAGCTTTATAGAAAAGAATTAATTTTTAAACAGTTCTTCATTTTTACTGCTGCTATAAATTGATTATTAATTTAGAAATAGAATGAAAAAGTTAACCAATTTTGTGACTATATATTAGTTAGTTAACTAATATATATATATATATATATATATATATATATATATATATATATATATATATATTTATATATATATATATATATATAAATTACAAAATTTCATATAATCAATATCTAGCATAAATCCAGTTTCTACCAACTAAACTAAATTCTCTCCACTCCCTAATATAAATTTAAAAAATATTTTATTAATTAAAATCACTGAAAAAATTTTAACTGAGAACCACAGAGTTCATAAATAAATTTTAATGTCCAAATCAGCTATTGATCAGCATTTAAATTCTTATTCTCTAGCTTTTCTAACCATGCATGTCTGAACTCTTTATGCCAATAATTTGATTTCTTATGATACTCAAATGACATACATTACTTTCTTAAACATATTAAGCAGTCTTCTATTTATTTTTTATTATTTGTATCTCTAAACATAATGTTAATTTAAAAAGTTTTAAAATTAGAGTATATATTTTATGCATTAATGTAGTGATTGAAATGATTATATATGTATAATATTATATATCTCATATTTATTTATTTCAAATTTTAGTGTAGTTTAATTTCTGAACAAGAATTTTACTCTAAATGTGTGTTTTATGCATTGGTATAAGAGATATAATTATATTGTTTCAAAAATTTAAATGATAGCAATTATGCCTTTTATCTTACAAAAATATAAATCAGTGTATTATGTTGCACAACATGGTATATTTATACGTTTTAAAATTACTGCTATGAAACTATATGAAAATTTATTTAGGTATGTTAAATGAAAGCCTATATATTTAAATTTCTGTTTATTGAAAATTCACATTGCACATGCTATAAATCTACAGTCACTGAGAAGTTTGTTCTCCTTTTTACCTAAAGAAGGTTATTAGAGTTTTCTTTTAAGATATACTATTATTGTTAGAAACATTTTATTAATTTTCAATCAGCTCAGTATAAGGCTGAAAGTAGTGGACAACAAATGACTATGACTGCTGAGTGGAGTATATATGTATGAAATATATTTCTATTATATGGATTTAAAAAAATGGATAATTTTCAATTTTATGTAGTGTATTTTATGACTAGAAATGAGCTAAAAAATTAATTAGAAGAATAGCAATGCTTGCATCTTAAGAATTGTTTTATTTACATTCCAGCTTGCAATTTATAATTTTATTTTAATTGACATTTTTATTGAAATTAGTGTCTGATTTACCAGTAAATGCTACAGAGATTCTTGGTGGTATTATCAAATGATATTGTTGTCATTGTTATCAAGGCTTGTGGATTCTAGAAAAAATATTAAAATAATTGTTTAGCATTACCAATTTTTGTCATTGTTAAAATATTAAAATCTAAGTAATCTAAAATTTACACACCTTAAAACATTTTTCATTAGAAAGTGATTTGTAAGTGAGCATTTCCTTAACTCTTAAATATAGATTTAGCCTAAGACTTTTTCTTGTTAGAATGGTCTACATTAATTTAATCCTTTTTTGGTTAATTTTATTGTAATTTAATAAACTGCATATAATTTTAGTCATTATATGCAAAACAAGAAAAATAACTAAAATAAACTATGGTTAAGAGAAAAACAAGAAATGAATATAGTGCAACAGTTTTCACTGATATAGCAAATATGTCTATGATTTTATTAAATATTTTTTGATGTTTTCCACAAATTTGATGTTTATTGACAATGTTGACAAATAATGTATCTTGAGTGCTTGAATGTTTATCAATGATTCTTTACGAAGTTGTATTAGAGGGATCATACTTATACAAAACCACTGAAAAACAGATAAAAAGTCTTAATCAATAATAAGTGTATTGATAATGTTTCTGTAAAAACTCATTCAATTATAAATAACAAAAGGATTTGGCCTATAAGTATTTTAATGTTCACGTTCCAATTTTCACTCTTAATCATCATTGCATTTAGTTAACCTTTTAATTTCGGGTGTTATAATGTTAAGTTAGCTTTTGACATCTCATCTGAAAATAAAGTTAATAAAGTATATAATTTTAAATTTTTTTTTTTTTTTTACCACAGATATAAATAAATTATGTTCGAATTGAATTTGTTGAAATAAGTATGATGTTTGCTACTTAATAAACAATCTTAATTTCTAATTTAAATTGTGTGTAATAAATGCTTTTAACATGTCTTTCCTAATTTTTTGTAATGTATTCAAACTAAACGCATTTTCTTCTTTTCTGAATAAAAATCTGAACCTTCTTTAAAGTTCTTTCTTTAAGTTCTTTTTAAAATCTGAACCTTCTTTAACCATGGGTGCCACTTCTGTTCTAAAAGTGGTTTTCCATCTTTTAAAAATTTCATAAATGAAATGCATGATTTAAGAATGTTTTAAATTTAAAATTCGGGAAATTCAAAAACTAGCAACAACAAAAATAATTCAAGTGACTAGCTTCATCAGTAATGATATATTTGATCAACTTATAGTGTTATATTTGCTAATCATTCCCTGCAAGAAATTGAAGCATGGTATTGTGATTGAATTGACTGTAAAAATAGGCTTTGATATTTCCAAGCTTAATTTTCCTTTTGAGTTTGAAACTTCAGAAATGAAATTAGAATTGAATAAAATGTTATAGGTTATATTCTTATTTATCTAAATTTTTGAGTCAGTTTACTGTTAAATTACAAGATATCATATTTAAAATTAACTTAGGAAAACAATTTGCTTTCCATATTTGGAAAACAAAGAACATTTGGAGAGACAGCAAGAAAAGTAGGTGTTTGGATTTCCCGAAAGTGAAGCATCTTGAATATGATATAAACTGTATAAGGTTTTAAAATGAAGTTTAATTTATATTTTGAAGAAATATAAAAAAATACAAACATTATGTGATCTGTTAAGTTTAAAATAAATTTAAAAATGACAGTGAAGTTTGTTGGAATGAGAAATTTTTGACTATTTGAAAATTTAATCCTAACTTATAGTAGACAGAAAGGATCTGATAAACAAACTACATTTTGTTCTTTTTCCTTTCTGTGTTTCAATAATTTAATTTTTTTATATGTAAGGGGTTTTATAAATGTGTATTAAAGGGTTTTACTTTGTAATTATAAAAAGTTTTTGCTTAAATTTTTTTTATAAAAAATGCCATAAAATCAATCATTTCACTAGAATACTTAATTTGATGAAACATGAAGAAGCATTATTTTATGTGATTCTCCCTTATTTAGTATCATAGTGCCTTATAATTTTTCATGTATTTAGTCAAATAAATACAAATTGAAAAGTATATTGATAAAAATATTTGTTACAACCCATTTAACAACCATGAATATAATTGCGTGTTTTACATGTTAATTGTGAGTGTATAGTAATATGTGAATATTTAAAAATTTTAATAATTTTATTGTGTCCATTTTACTTTTTCCCTTTTCCCCCTTATTCAGAAGTTTTGGCAGGTATTTTATATATGTGTGTGCCTTTATTTGTGCTATGTTGTGTGTTTTCTATGATTCTTTAAAAACCACTATTACCAAATAGATTACTACTAAACATTTGTTCCATTCAGTTGAAAAAAAATGACTTTTCATAGTATAATAATTTTCTTTCTTATATTTCTGCTGTTGAAGTTACTGAATTTATTTAAAAAAGACATTACTTAAAAATTGTATACTATGTTATTTTAGTCATAGTTTTATGATATCTTAATTACATTTATTTACTCCCTTTCAACTTAGATACTTTTTTAGATTTATAATCTGTGTATATCAAAGGATTGACATTTTTTTATTTTGCTCAAAAGTGCTTTCCAGTTAAAAAAATTTGTAACTGATTTATTATTTGTGCTATGTACAGTTATAATAAATAGCTGAATTCATTTAAAACAAGATGATTAATCCTTCAGCTAACTAATGTTCAGTTAAACAATGTGTTCCTTTAACTCCTACTTTGAGTAATTGATAAGGAATTCTCTTTAAACTGCAGGTCTTGGATAAATTACAACTCATGTGCAAAAAATTATTATTAAATGATAAATTCATCGATTCATTAATTTATAACTTCTAATCCTTATTGAATATATATATAACACTCTAATTTAATTTGATGCTTCACTTTCAATATCTACTGTTCTTGATTAAGTATTTGGTAAATCACATTCCTTGTTATTTTAATTACAATTATTCAAAATATCTAGGAATTGCAATTTATTTTCAAGTTAGTGCTTTTACAATTGAGATCATTTATAAAAGATGTACATTTTTATTGTTTTGGAGATGCTGTAATTCTTTCATCATTAAAATCTCAGCTTACTTCCCTGTAATTAGCCCAGAGTTGAGCTATATCAGTTAGGTGTAAATTGTCGGGTGGGTGTCTTTGTAATTTATGAGCAGAGACTAAGCAGAAGATCTCCTAATACTTGACCTTCCACCCTCAGAGGTATTATTTCACTTGGAAGATATTGTGACCATAACCTATTTAATGTGCCCCAGACGCCTTTAGTGTACTTAACAGTTCTTTGGGTTAGCCAGGATTTGAACTATCGTTTACTTAAGATGCTCTAACCAACTAAGATCATTTGCTCTTGTGTG
Organism: Latrodectus elegans; assembly: GCA_030067965.1. Taxonomy (NCBI): domain Eukaryota; kingdom Metazoa; phylum Arthropoda; class Arachnida; order Araneae; family Theridiidae; genus Latrodectus; species Latrodectus elegans. The sequence continues at coordinate 54,735,068 of CM057817.1, forward strand.
TACCATTTGTAAAATATAGGAAACTGTTTATGTACAATTCTGAGAGGACTGCCCATTAACTCAAAAATACATATTTCGAGAATGATTCTCCAATGGATTGCAGTATATTTTTAATTACATTTTATTGCATTTAAATACTTATTTCATTATTTATACGTAAAATATTTTAAAACTATGAACTTTTAATTTAGATAAGAAAGTTTAATATAGTGTCTAAATATCACTTTTTGCCATTTGGATTTAGAGACTATTTTTTCAAAGTGGTTTTGAATTCTAACATGATGGGATATCTCAGATGCACTTTGCATCATTCTTGTGTAACTACTGCAGAATATTTCTCTGTTTGAAAAAATAAATTTAATATTATCAAATTCTAGGTCAAATTTATACTTAATATAAATGCTAACATATGTACCAGCTTGTATGATTTGTATTTTGGATGAATTGTAAGATGAAACAGTTATATTGTAAAATGTTTGGATTTATGACATTTTCAAGTAAATCTATTAGTAAGGATAAAATGTTTGATTTATGAGAGACTTTTTCAAGTAAGCAATTGGAGACTTCAGTTTCCTGAATTTTACTAGTGTATGAATCATATACCTTATAAGTAGTTTTAAAATAAGTAAGAGACAATTTAAAATGTCTTGTTATTAAATTATTTTCACCTTCCTAAAATTTTGAAAATTTGACTTTACTGCAATGATTTCTTTGATTTTAAAGTTTATTTCTGTCTGCTTTTAATCAAATTTAATGTTAACTCTGATGGCAATTGACAATTGATTTAAAAATAATGAACATCTATTAAGGATTACATAAAATAAATATAACCTTTTTTTATAAGTGTGCAGTTATGTATGAGTGTTTGAAACTATCCATCCATAATCATATTTATTTATGTCTAAAGTTTTGTTTTTTGAAAATTTAAAATGTTAAATAAAAAAAGTTTACACTTTTTAAATCGAATATCGTGTAGTATATTCTAGTTAATACATAACTGTAATTTATAAATTTAATATAAATAGATACATAAATAATAAATGTAAAATTTTATAAAAATAAACTGTTTATTAAAATCAGAACTATTTTTTTAATCACACAAAAAAAAATGAATCTACATTTTACAAAGTTTTATGAAATTTGAATCTAATGGATTTTAATTATTGAAAGAATGTTGATAATTTATAAGCAAATTTAAATTTGACCAGTCTTTTAATATTTAAACTTTCACCTTTAATTAATTGATGATAATCTGTGAGCTTAAATTTAAGGGGTAATTTAACTTACTGTCTTGTGCAAATTTACAATATTTTCTCTTTCTTTACATTTATAGCTTTATAGCTGCAAAATTTCTTTCATTCCTAATCAAAATTCTCACTTTAAATACATATGTTGTACATTGGTAAAAAATGAATAAAAATTTAGACTTCAATATTGGCAAGCATGCTAGCATGTTTATCTAAATTGAATATGACATACTTAAAAAAGTAAGTAAATTGTGTATACAATTTTCACATGAGGTTTTTATTATTTTTTTATATGCAGTTCTTATTCTTAAATGATTTTGTCCTGTTCATATTTTAAAAATTTAAGTCACTTTTCTGAAATATTAAACCAAATCATTATTTTATTTTATTTGCATTTATATTTCCTTTACATATTTTAGTAACTTTTCCATTATTTGTATTAAAATTTATCCTATCTTAAAATCTGACTTATTAATTTTTTTTTAAGAAATGTGAAATTGGAGAATTGGATGAAGAAACTGAAGAATTATTATCTGAATTACAGTTGGGATCAAGTTCGTTTTTAGTTTAAATTATTTTGAAGTTCTAATTTCATTTATGAAAACAAAATGTTGGTGAAAATTTATTAGTTTCTTTTCACAGATTTTTCTCGTAGAAAGACTTTTAAAAGGAATTTCCTGTACCCCTTTGTCATGCTTGTCTTAGTTCTTCTAACTGTAAGTGATGATATTTTATTTATGCTATTTTTAAAGATTATTCTTTAAAGAAACTTTGCATTACATGTTTTGACAGTATTATTATATCATTAAAAAAATTTCAAAAAGTTTTAAAAAGAAAGAAAACATGAGTAAATAAGGAAAAAAAATTGGCTTTATAATTTTGAAAATTTTATTTAAATTGAGTTCATTTTTCAATACTCCCATTTTTTAAACCCAAAATTATTAAAAATTTATTTATAGGGGATAATTCCAATGTAATTAAAAAAAACTTTTATTACTTTACTGTTCAATTTTGCCTTTTTCAATGGAAATTTGTAAAGATGTGGGTTTTATGTTTTCAATATTTTCTTGCAAATATGATCCATTAAATAGTTTTTATTTATGAGTATATTTAATGATTTTTATTATAATATTTCATGTAGTTTTCATGAATTGATATAAATCGAAATAATGGAATATCAAATGCAGATGACACATATACTTATCTAGAGAGTTAATTTTCTTGGTGGTATAAATAATGGAACCATTATAGCTTATTTTAAATCTTTTACTCCTGAATTAATATCTTTTGTGTTACATCTTCTGAAAATTTCTCAATCTCACATGAATGACGCAATATTTCTCTAATCACTTCCAGTTTGTAGAATTCAACCCCCAAGCGAATCTAAACTGTATTACTTTGCTAACTGGCAATCTACATACTGTGCTCTTATGCCATATTAGTGAAATGTTCCCTATAAATCTGAAGTACTCCTGCCATTTCAATAATTGCCTGTAACTGTTTTGTGAAATTGTATTGAAAATATATTTAACAGTCAAGTGATGCACTTTTATTAATTTTAGAAAAGCAGTTAATATCAAATTCACTAATAGTTCATGTTAAATGGTGAACTAAAATGTTATTTACTTTTAAACTAAATGTTACCCATTTTCAACTCTTTATTTAAGAAAACTGTAATAGTCATATTTATCACTAGATTTTTAAATTCTTTTTTCTTATATATTTGATCTGAGATATCAGTGTAGTTCCGTGTTATCAGAATTACATTAATAAGACATCTTAAAATTTTTCTGCATGATTCAATTCTGTGCTATGTTAATCATATAGACTTTCAATGATATTTTTAGAATATTTCCCTGTCCCTTCATTTTAAAATTAATATCCAAAAGACATTTGAAACAATTATTTTATATGATTATCTTAGATTTACAATTCTCTGCAGTGACAAATTTCTGTTTGTCATTATTATTCACAAAACAAACAATTGACTTCCATAACAAATTTATTGGACTTGTTTGGTACGAAATTTTTTTCTAAATTTAAGAGATGACATTCTTTATTGTGAACATATTTTAATACATACCATATATTGCATGATATGGACAGAAAATTTTTTAAGATTATGAAAAATTACTGTCTATGGAAAGAAGATGGAAACAAAGTGTTTTAAGTAAATTTGAATTTTTATGAAAAGTTGATAAGTAGACTGTTTTTCAATATCTTTCCTTGATTTGCAATTAATATGAAAATAATGAACTTTTAGATAAGCAACACATTTTTGTATTTATTTTTGAATTTGAATAAGTCTCCTTTCAGTGCGAACAAAAATCAAACTTTTTACAATTTTCATAGAACGCACATGTTAAGAGTTTATTGTGCATGTGTTTTTGCTACAATTTTTCCAATATCGTCATAATGTGTTGTTTATAAGCCCAATGGCTTAGCACTTCTCACTCTCAAAGCACAATTTCCAGGTTTGATACTCACTCTGGTCAGCTAACTCAGCTTTTTATCCCTTTAGTTTATCAATAAACTGAGTACCTAGCGTGCTTCGGAACTAAACACTGGGGGTTTTGCGTTAGGCTGATTACCTTACCGGAATGTATGTTTGCACATATTCTGATGAGGGAAGGACATAAAAACAGATATCCTCAGACCGGAAAACAGATATGGCTACTGTAAACCTTGATCTGCATATGGGCTGTTGTGCTGTAGGTTTGGTTTTGTTTTCTCACATTTTATATTTACAATGCCTATATTAATTTTTTGTGGAGATTGTTAAAGAGTGCAATGATTTATGATATTAAATTTGTTAAGAACAAAATCTTTTTTGAATTTTCTATATAAACTTGGTTTTTCCCTTACTTTGTAGACTTTATCTGTTTTGATGGTTATGCAAAATAGCCTAGCACTGTGTTTTGGAATAAAATCTCTGCCTGTTTATTCTCAGGTATTGCAGATATTTTTTTTCTTTAAGTAAATTTACACTTTGTTTTATGATTTAAAAGTAAATTATATAAACATAATGGCTATTTCAGTAATTATGAATTTGATGTAACTTTTTATGCATTTATTAAAATGTTCTGTTCTTTCTTTATTAAATTGTTATTTAATTTAAATTTAACCTATCATTGCATTTATGTAACTGAAAATAATGATGTGAATCAACCTGTATCTTTGTTTTTATTAATATGTTTGCTACAGTCACTAGTTGGAAATAAAAGGATGGCTGTTTTAAAATATATATTGATGAATTATTATTTTTTATGCATGTGTGGCATTTTAATTCTATGTTGTTTCTGACAGTCTCTTCAAAGACATGTAGTTGAACCTCATTAAATTCCTTGCATTTCTTCCTTTAAAATTAATGAAAAATTCTTTTATTTTTATTACTTATAAATTAATTTTTATTTCGTTCATGAAATACATTTTTTAAGTTGGCATGTTTACATTCTCTTTTATATATTTCAGTTTTAATTTTTTTACCAAAATGACATGAACAACTTCTTACACACATACTTGTTATACCACAGTCCATACTTTTTTCATATTTGCTAACTTTGCAATAATAGTCTTAATTTTTATGAATTTTACCAACTTCATTGAAAACTATTTACTTTGGTAGACAAGCTGGATTTTGAAAAAATTTTCTTTTATGTCAATCTGGATTTCGTTTCTTACACTATTCTGTGCACTTATTTTTGTCAATTGTGAGTTTTTTCTCAGGGAACACTTGGATCAACATTTAATTGAATCTCATAAATTACAGGATATATTTGTCAAATGCTGCATCTTTTACTGGATTAATTAATATCTTTTTGGGAATAGTTCATTCATTTGATAATTTAGCACTCCAAATTATAAACATGTAAGAAAACTGATGAGAGCTAGAAGCATGGCATAAAAGTAAGATGAATCATGTAAATCATTGAAATTTCATGAGTAATAACTAAAGTAAATTTGCAAAATGAGCATTTGAATTAAATAATATTTATGAGAAACAGATATGGAAGACGAGCTGAGCAATTGCTTTTGTTTAAATTTGAAGATATTTGCTTTTAACATGTACGAGATACACCAAAAAACAACTGCTGAATTTCAAGATCATATCCTTCAAATAGATTGGTCAAATGGATACATTGTCTAACAACTTTGTTTAAAACATTAAAATAACTGTGCTACCTTTGTTGCAGGAAATTTAAAAATGTTAATTACTTCAGTGTTCAGCATGATCCAATGCTACAAATGTCATACTGAAACTAATAATTAAGAAAATGGCTATAATCTTCACCAGAGCTTCCCAACCATTTTAGCTGGCAGACCCCTTTTTCAGACCTCTGTCAGTCAAGCGCATAGTATCTAGTAAAATTCAGTTCGAAGTCCATTGGAATTGAAAACTTCATAATGTAAGTGCTATTTTTTCAATAACCCCACAAAGAATCAAGAGTCTTTGATTTAATGATGAATGGAAAAAACTTTAAACTAACTACGTTTCCATCTGAATTTCAGTACTGTATACAGTTACTTGCTGTTGGATTACTCACATCATTCAACACAATAGGCAGGCCATATTTCTATTGAATGGAAAGGAATATATTGCGAACAAAGGCAACATTCAGTGGATAACATTTTAACTTTCAAAACAAAAATATCAAACAGAATTCATTTAATTATTGATTTATAAAAAGTACAAGGAAATACCTACAGACATTACAGTCCAGGAACAGTCAATTCTTGTTGACGAAATGCAATGCGTTTCTCTTTATTAAAGATGATTCTATAGGAATAATAATGGAATCTTAATGTGAAGGTTCAGGTTTATTCTGATGACACAGTTTTGAAAAGTCGGTCTCAATACTTGGCAACTGGAGACTAATGTCAAGATCAGCATCTAGATAGTTTCAGTACTTAGTTTTGGATTCCACACAGATCAAGTATCCGGATTCGCACATGCATGTTGTGGCAAACAGAAGTATAACACGTTTTACTAAAAACAAGGGAGTAGAATTTTTTGTTTTCCAAACGTATCCAAAAGTGTGAGTAACCATCACAATCAAAAGTAGATTTCACGATTTTGTGTTTGTGTGTATGTGTGAGTCTGTGAAAATTTCTATCAGCAAATCTTATTCATACGATGATAGAATGTGCGACTTTTTAAATACAGCGAATGGGGGGGTTGACCACCCATTCGTATTCCTGCAGCTTTCATCTTGAGCTTTTAGGAAATAATGCTCCAACGATGATGTCAAACTTCAGAGGTGTTCGAGGATTTCATGAAACAAATTGTTCCGAAGCTACAATGATTTGTCTTTCAAAAATTTGTTGAGAAAGGGATACACTCGACCTCACCCTCCTCCACACTCTTGGCTCAAAAATTGATTTTCCTCTTGAACACTTGAGCTTTGTCATTTGCAGTGATCATTGTATTAATTTTCCCTTGCAGTGAAGTATTCTTTTCGTTCAATTTAGAGAAAAGTCTTCCAAATAAGTTAGTATACATTGCCAGTTTTCGTCATTAATAATCTGCTAATTTATTATTATGGTAGTTTAAGAGTAAAGCTAGGATTTCTAAACGTAATTTGTATAATCAAGAGAGTGTATTCCCTCATTTAGAGCCACTTTACTTCTTTATGGAGAGGAAGAAAATTTTGAAGTTATCTTCACACATTGTTTTGAATCTTCCCCTTCACACAGTATTTTAAAAAGTCTTGACTTCAAACGCAGTGATTTTATGTTATTAATAATTCGGACAAATTTATCTAAAATTTTCTTGAAGAATGCAGACATTTTTTCGTAGCTAAAGTTTGTGTGGGGAGAACATAATGACTACTACTGCAATCCTTTAAGACTGTTATTTTTGTTACTACTCCGATCATTGAACCCGTCGTAGCTTTTTCATCACCTGTGTACACTTCAATGCAATTAGACCATGGAATTTCGTTGGTTCTTAAAAAATCGTCCAACAAACGGAATATTTCAGCCCCAGTTTTATGGGTTGGTAGTGGTTTGCATAATAAGAGGTCCTCTTCGAATCATCCTAAGTATGCATAAAGAACAAAAGCCAATAAAATCGCTAATCCCTCAATGTCAGTTGATTCATTTATTTGGATAGAAAATGTATTGTATTTGATGCGAGAAATCAGAGATTCTTTCACATCATTTTATATGTCAATTATCCATCTCCTCAATATCGCTAACACATGGTTTTATGAGTGTTTTCGCAATGGTAGGAGCTTTACTACTCTATAACTTACTAAGAAAATTTTTTTATTGAGTTTTCATCAATTGTTTTCGCATGAATTTTCATGCAGCGTTGAGAAGCAACTAATTCAGTGCTCTTCCTCTTGAAAAAATCAATTGCTTTAGTATGGAGATCCGGGTGAGTACCCTCAACATGATGACACAATTTAACTGGAACCATCGAACTATTCGGATGGACTCACACCCAAATTACACACTGAGCTTTACCCACTTCTGTCTTCAAAAAGCCCGTTTTTAAATAACTTTCGATGTGCTTACACTTTTTAATTATTCCCCTTTCGCAAGGTAATGCAACTAATCGAGAACTTGATGAAATTTTGCATAATAAATCCTGCTGTGATGCTTCATGTGACTGTTCTTCATTTGACTGACCTCCTTCATCATTAATTTCCAACGGAAGTTTTCCTTGCTGTGAAGGAGATGGAGAATCTGCTAACTTCTTCAATGATCCTGACTTAAGTCACCGTTCAGTAAGTAATAAACTGTTCAAAAAGCAAATGCTGCTCTCACGAAGGAGGTTCAACATTGAATGATGTCTCGAGAAAAAGCGGTGTAAAAGATTTCTGTGCATCGAGCGCCGTTAGCATGCACACACACAACCCCCTGTTTACAGTAGGTCGAGCAGGAAGGCTACATCCACCGACAATAAACTATCCGCAGGTTAACACTTGGTAACCGCAGCTGCTACTCAAAAGTGACCACTGAGCCCCTAGAAAGATTCGGCGGACCCCTAAAAGCTCCACAGACCACACGTTTGGAAGCCCTGATCTACACCAACTTTACGACATCTCAGTATCATTAGTATAGATCCAGTTATATCAAGGTATGTCATTTACAGCTTAGCATCACTGTTCTTAATGGTATTTACTGAGAAATGTGTTGTGACAATACATGATCTGACAATCTGGGAATAATTGGCTTGTATAGGTGTTGAGCTTTAATCATGATACAAATTAACGTGACAGCTTTGACATTGTTGTGGATAGCCTTATGCCCAAGAGCCTTTTAAGGGAATTTCAGTATCCATTAAATAAATTACTTCCAGGAGAACTTTTCTTAGGGGTTCATGTTAATGTGTCCCAAGGTAGGAAATTTGAAAAGCTCCCAACCACATACCCCAAGCATACAGAATTTCAACATCTATACCTTGTTGTTCAACAGTGAATGGAACTGAATACACGACTTGATGTTCCAAAAAGCATTGTCCTACTACTAGGCGTCTGTGAGCCCTTAATATGAATATTATTTTATAGCTTGAGGCTTATTAAATTGTTCATGTGTCATTTATCAATAAGATAATGATTAATCATGTACTTCAATCAAAACAAGGAAGAAAATTAAATCACATTTTTTAAGGCATGCTGAAGTCAGTAAAATTGTAAATATTTTCTTAAAGTTTAATGAAAATAATGGTTTAAATTTCGAAAAATTAAGGCAGTTGACAATGGAGGAACCAAGAGTTAATTTAGCTATTTTAAAGCAAATTAAATTGTGAACTGAGTAAGCAAAATGTACCATCACTAATTCTCATTTGGGTACATGTTGCTTACACATAATCCATGGTGCACTATGTAAGGGTATTGAGAAAATTTATTGTAATATTGATGTATTTATTGTAGATATTCATTAATTTTTCAAACTATCTTCTGCAAGAAGGGAAGATTATCATTTCTGCACAGTTGCCAATACTGTAAGAAACCTTAGCTAAACATAGTTTCCTTTGTCACATTGAAAACTGTTGGTTAACTTTAGGGTCAATTTGTGTGCAAATCATTGAGCAATATAATGTTCTACAGGGATGTTTAGGAATTTGAAGATGTCTATCTAGGAAGTCGAAATCTCTTCTTTCTTATAATCATCTTCAAATTATAAAACATTTGAAAGACTAAAACTGTGGCATATCTATGTTTTGTTTTATTTTTTTTTCTAAAACTCTTAAACCAGACTTATTTTAAATGTAAAAAGCCAAGTGATTAGTACATGTGATGTGCAGTAAGTTAAATGAATTTTTTCGCAGTCTTATGTTTACATTTTTATATCCAGAAAAAAGATAAGAAAAAATGGCGTATAGTTGCAACTGCAATATGAGAGGAGTTTGTGAATAAAACATTTCTACTAAGTGTCAGAAGTTGCTGCATGGCAACTTCTAAGCATTTTCTTCAAAAACTACTTATAAGAAGTCATTTCACTGAAAGATCTCTAATATTTGTTTCCTTATAATAAGAAAAAGAAAGGGCCTAGGAGTTAATTTACAGATCAGTTCAACATATTTCTCATGTGAATAAAACGTCTTCAGACTTTGATATGATGAATGAAGAGTGGATTATTTACCTGTGTGATGATGTGATTTTTCTAGTGAATGTTTATGACAATGACAAAAATATCTGCAAATATCGAAATGCTGTTTTCAGTATAAAAGACAGGTGGTTATATAAAATATCCTACTCTTTTTAGAGTTGTTAAAGCATGTCTGTCTTTATTGAATGTGAATTCTCAACCAGAAGAAGATTTTTTGACTAAGAATTCTGTTGTGGCATAGGAAAGAGCTTTTTTTTATCATGAAATAGCAGCTCAATGTGTACATATGCATGATGATATTATTCGAAAGCATGGCAATCAATTCTGTTTCCTCCATTCCATGTACCAAAGCGCATCCATTTTATTCAGAAATCTCATGCAGAATATTCATCATATGTGGAAAAATCAAAAGATGCAACACAATTAGAGAAGAAAAGAAAGGTTGAAGAAGACATAGCAGCTACTTTTGTAAAACGTTTAAACTACCGCACCTGTTAGAAAAAATTAGTGAACTTGAGAAAGAAAAGGAAACTTTGTTTCATAATCAGTATGCAGCTGAAAAACTTTTGGATAATGTTACAAAAAATTGTATGTGTTATAAGTGATAATAAAATGAGTGATGTGAAAGCTAGACAAATGATGCTGTCTGCTGCTAATGCAGAGATTGTCTCTGTGAATGACAATTTCAAAAAATGCAGTATTAAATTATTGGAATTAAATGCTAATGCCTCCTGTTCAAAATGAAAATTACTTAACTATACATAAATTTACTGTTATTTAAAGCTGATATGTAACTTATTTATTTAAAAAAAATGTTCAATTTAATAAGTTTAATTTCTGTATCGTTTTTTATATTGTATTATTATAAAATAAAAAAAATCAGAATTTCCCTAACAATTTTTTATTTAGTATATTCCTTTCTAAAATGTGTTGTATTTATAATACAAAAATCAATATGTAAAAGTATCAATGGTTTTGTTTAATTATTGAAATATGTCCTGATATTTCTTGAAAATATTGTCCTGAAAAAATTTTCCATACTCCTATTCTTGAATTTATGATATTTCTATTATAATAATGTCATTTTATTGCAGTTATTATGAAAAACTTTCGTAAGATTTAGAGCTAATTTTTAATTATTGACTGATTAATTAGTGAACTGTTTGTATCATGTTTTCATAAAATTTAATTAAATAAAATTTTGGTCTTAAAAATTTGTTAAATAAGCATTTAATGTAGTTAATGCAAACAACTTTAGATTTTGCAATTATTTATAAAATAATTTCAACCTCTGTCTTATGTATAATTTTTAATCTGTTTTAGAATATCACATTAGGTCTTTCATCACTATCTACCATTGGACCAGTTGGTGCATTATTTGAAGTAGTTTTGATTTTGTATCCTTTACATAGAAATAATTGTAAAATTATTATATAATTTTAAAATATTCTTGATTACTAAATATATCTAATCATTCTAGTTAAATTGCTAAATAGTAACACAAAATTTAAAATAATCACTCTGTAATATATATTAAAATAACAATTATTTTTAACTGGTTGCATTAGCAATTCTGTTTATTTAATGTTGTGTTTAGCAATTCCTCCACTTTTGGAGTTTGCATTATTATTTACAGAAAATATATTAGGGATGATATAAAATAATATTACTTACCTGATTTTTCAAATTATTCAGTGGGAGGTATTTTATTGAAATCAGGGAGCGACATATTTTGCTGTTTGAGAGATCCGAATGTTAATTATTTTGTAAACACCAAATATTTTGCCGATTGTCTAGGACCTAACTCGTATTGATGATTTTTGAAACTTTGAGATTCATATACAATTCCCATTAAAATTTTTTAGTTATTAAGATTTGGAAAACACAAGCATTTTGAACATATTTATATTTGTTTCATAGATGTGTTAATGATGGGGAATAACTAATGATTATGACATTTGAATATACTCTTATTATTTTAATGTTTGTGAAGTCCTAAAGTTCTTGACTGTACATCAGATTAAGCCATTATGTTCATATATTACTGGAAATTTATATGTGCAATGAATAGGCTTAAAATTATTAATAATTTCTTAAAAAAATTGTATATATTTAATGATGCATTTAATCGATAGAATTATATATCTCTGCAATCAATATTTTTATCCATTTTTTTAATTGATGATAATAATGTTTCATATAAAGATAAAAAAATCCCACTTTTGTAGATGTGGTACTTATGAAAGAATTAAATACAGGGTGGAGCACTGTAATTTGCTGGTTTCGGAATGAAATAAAAAAATAATGAAATCTTAAAAACATGCATTCTTATTTTTCTTAGATTGGAAAATAAGGGAAGTTACAAATTACATGGTTTTAAACAATGTTTCTGTCAAATGTCTACCCTCACAATCCACACTCTGCTGCAGTCTTTTTCAAAAATTCTTGTGAGCCCTTTTAAGTTGGTATTCTTGGAATTTCAGATTCCATATTGTTCTGTAAGTCTCCTAGGGTGTTGGGACAGTTGCAATACAGTTTTGACTTCAGGTGACCCCAAAGAAAAAAATCGTATGTGTCTACGTCTGGTGAGCTTGCTGGCCAGTTGAGATCCTCCATCCAAAAGTCTTCCAGGAAACGTAGCCTCAAAAAATTCAAAATAATTCCTTTTGTGTGTGCAGTAACAACATCTTGTTGAAATCAAGTATAATGTAATTGCATTACCACAAAAGCCGACTGGAAAAATCTCAATTCATATTTTAATGACGATGCGAATTCACAGTTATATCTGTACGATTTTTCTGGAAAAAATAAGAGCCGATGTTGCTTACTTGTGATAAGGTGCAGCATAAAGTGATGCTATCTGAGTGCAGGGGTCTCTGGTAAATTTTCCTGGGGTACATTTTGCACCAGTACTGTATATTCTACTTGTTTACACTCCTACTGAGGTGAAAATATGCCTCATCAGAAATGAACACATTTGCGTAATAGGGTATTGTTGCAAGCATGTTTTCACAAAATTTTCTTGTTACATAGTCCTGTATTGACAATTCCTGGACGATGAGCATTTTACATGGTTACAAATTTATTTTATTATGAAAAATCTCATGGAGAGAATGTCTTGAATATTGAGCGTTTTGGAGATTGCAATACTGTGGCTCTAACTTCTTTGACATTTTGTTGTCTAATGCTTCTCTCAGGTTCCCATTCCCTTCTAATAGTTGACACATTCTCTTTTTTCGGAAGGCATTTACGGAATTAACAGCCGATTTCTGTTCAGGAACACATATGTTGGAGGGGACTGCAAATCACAGGCAAAAAGCATACTCTACTCCAATGATCAAATGGGAATTCGAGAAATATACTTCAACATAAAATGAGTTCTCCGTACATGTCCACTATATTATGGCAACTGAACAGCAGATGAATACAAACCTTCCGTCAGCCACTATAAATCTTGCCCACTCTCGTCTCTTTTTGACCAATTTTTGCCGCTACAGCGTGAATTCTAAAAATAGCAATTTACAGTGTTCCACAGTGTACTAAAAATTTTAAATACCGAAAATGTTAACTATATTAAACGATTTAATTAAAAAATCTTTTTCTTAACATTCAATGAAACTTAATACTAATAACTAAAAATTTAATAAAAAGTTTACCCATTACAATGATTTGTAAAATCTTTCATATCATACTCTCAAAATTAATTACAGTAATACAGTAACTTTCTCTTTACAGTAACAGTTATACATTAACTTTCTTAATGTCTTTTTAATTAAAAACTTACACTACAATTAAATTTTTTAAATTGTTCTTTAACTCATTAATGTGTATTCCAGGAAATATATTTTTCTTTTCTAAGTAAAAATACAGAATTAAAATAACATACTTAAAACTATGCTATGTTGAATATAGTTTTGTTATTTTTGAGTATAAGATGAAAGGAATTATCACATATTTAGTTTTAAATTAAGAAAATTACTGAATTCAATTTCTGAGATTCATTTTTATAAATTAATAAAGGAAATACATGTACCATTTTTGTTAATTATATTAATTATTAAATACTCTTAACTCCATATGCTTAAATTGAGAGTTTTTAGTTTTGATAATTTAAAAGTTGAATATTTACATTTTGAGCGCCTTTTTTTGCAGAACTTAAAAGAAAGTCATGTCAAGATAACTGAGAATTTTTAATAGGTCATTAACAGCAATGATTTTTAAGTTCTCAAATCTTGTTTATGAGTTAATGGGGATAAACAAAAATTATCACTCTTTCCTGCAGATTGTATAAGTATATTTAATCTTTTAACAGACTGTTTTAATCTTGTTAAATATCTTGTGAGGTACTATGAACAATATAAAATTTTTCTTCCAGACTTTTCTGGAAATAAATCTATTTTTACATTATGATATATATGATAATATCTAATCTTTAGAATTGTAATATTCTATCTTTCTTTTTAATACGTGTTTTCTTGACATTTTGAATTTTGTTTATCAGTGCTTAACTATTAGATATCTGTGGTGTGCCTCAATTGTTGGCTTGTACTCTTTACCTTTGTTTCGCTATTTAAGACCAAAATTAAGAGAGACTTCTATGACTCAAATAATGGGAAATTGTGCCTTGTTATTGGTTTTGAGCTCTGCACTGCCAGTATTGTCACGTAGTATAGGTGAGTTAATTTCTTCAATTTGTATGGACATCAATTTTTGTTTAATATCGTCTTTATTTCTTTTTATATTTAATATCGATATATTCATGTTAATTTCAAAACATTAATATAATAATATTCATGTTCATTTAAAAAACAGAATATATTATCCTATTTTTTTAGGTCTTACAAATTTAGATTTGTTGGGTGCTTTTGGTCGAATAAATTGGTTAGGAAATTTCTACATTGTGCTCTTTCATAACATAGTTTTTACTGTGTCTTCTATAATATGTTTAGGAACCAAGATCACTGCTGCAGTTCGTAAGGAGCTTTATAACAAAATATGTAAAATTTCTTGTATTTTTCCTTATTCGCACAGAAAAAAACCGAGTTCATGAACTTGTTAAGGAGACCAACCATTTTTATTTAATTGAAATAGCTTCTGATAGGTTAACTGCAAAATCTCTGAAGTTTTAATTTTTTTCATATGATTTCATAATTATGAAAGTAGTTTAGGAATAATTTATTCACTCTGAATTTATTTTCAGTATAATGTTTTATCAGACTATATTTAAAGTGATATAAATTTCAAATATAAGGTGAAACAAAGTTTGAAAATGATGAAATTTGTTTTATGACTGTTTATTAACAAATTTATAGTTGGTTAGTATTGCTCTTCATTAACATTTACATCATTGTCATGAGTGTTATATTGCACTTGTGTTTATTATTTCATTCATTTAGTTTGAAATTATGTGAGAATTTCTTTATAATTTTAGATATGGCTATAATGTTAACAAGAAGTAAACTACCTATCTTCTCAAACCATCAGAAAGTAGATGTTTTGAGACATAAACTTTTATTTTAAATTTTAACTTTTAAGCACATATTTAAATACAGCTAAATGTATTCAAATAATTTGATGCATGATCTTGAATGTTATACTTTTTTCTTTAAAAGAAAACTTTATAATTTGTTACTTAATAATGTCATTTCCATTGTAAAACTTATTCTGTAAAATTGTGTTGATGACAATTTTTTATCAATTTTTGTCACTTAAAATGTATAATTATTTTCAGCTTAAGACTAGTGGTTGTAAGATTAATGCATTCAACTTCGCTCATTAATTTATCAAAATGATTTTTAAAATAATTTTTTTTTATTTTAGTTCAATACAAACATTCATATATACATTTATTTCAATCTTATCATGCTCTGTATTTGATTTTTCATTTTACGTTTCATAAACATTTCAAGACTGTTTGATAAAGAATTAGGAGGGTTTTGTTTCTAATTAAAATGTCTTATACCTGATAAAACAATTATTTAAATTAGTTACTCCAGTGATTAAATTTGTAGCATTCTGTAATGGTTTATGATTTCAATAAGAATGGTTGGTCACTGTTAAAATTTTCATCTGTGCAAATCCTACTTTTCATTGGAATTTTTATCATCTTTTTATTGTAAGTCTAGTTATTCATTTCATATTACCATCTGTGATAAATATCATTAGTAAAACTTACAATTCATTTTGAAACATATAATTTAATTCACAAGATCAAATACTATTCTCAAGCATCTTTGGTCAAAATGGTTTTAAAATTTGAACATGCTGAAAAACAGGTAACATTTAAATAGTTTTTTTGTCATTTTTCTCATGTGAATAACAAGTATTTTGCATTGTGTGTTATTCTACTTTATTTTGATTTTATATTTTTAATTTTTTTCAATGTAATTTAATAGGAAGTTCAAAATTTTAACATAAAATATATGATATTAAAAGAAAAGATATGTAAAACCTCATAAGGGAAATTTATGTTTTATCTGGAATTTGATGCTTATGTAAAGAAATCTTTGATATTTCAAAATATGTTAAGCGATTTTTAATTTTTTCACATATGTCTAGTCATTAAATTGTTTTGCTCCTGTCAATGTATGAGTTTGATGTTGTATTAAATTACAAATTTTAATTACTATTATTTTAAATTATGCCCAGCTTTATTAATTAGACTGGAAGAGACCTCAATAACTAATTTTTCTAGCTCAAATGTTTTATCTTTCATGATTTAATTTATACAAAGCATTTTCAATTCATAATTTTATTTGATCTATTTATTTTCCATAGCATGAATATTGCATAGAAATAAATATATTACTATTTGAAAAAATTTATATCTTTATCAACATATTAAATTTATGTATTATAAACACTATTTTCTTGCGAACAATATTTATAAAATTTTAATTAGGTTATTAAATACAGTAAGTAAACTTATTGATTATGTAAAATAAAAATATTTTTAATATAAATAATATGCTTGAAAAGCAAGTACCTTTATTCTTAAATCTATTTGTTCAAGCCTTAACTTTTTGTGGTTTAATTTTTTGTTTCATAAATTTATATCACAATTTTCATATTAAATATATTGAATAAATTCTTTAAAATAAATATTTTCATTGTTTGTTGTATATCAAAAGAAATAATCTTAATTTATTTAAAAAAATTATTCTCTATACATTTTCTATGTCATTCAAGATAGAAATATAGGTACACTATTAATTATAAAAGAATACTTATATATTTAAATAATAGATATTTAGTTCTTTAAATCTTTGATAAGAAAGGATGTTTTATAAAGGTATAAAAATATTATTTATTTTAAATTTCGTATTTAACACTTTTTATGTAATTTATTGAAATACAAAATCAACGCTAGTGAATTTTTTGGTTTGAAAGCATACACTCTATTAGCACACTCATCAACAATGATGCAAAAGCTGTTCTTTTCTATGATTACATATATGTTTATATATGTGTTGGTGTATATCTATATATACACATGTTATTCTGCTGATCAACAACATATCCAAATAATATGTTTCCAAATAACTGAAGATATTATAAAGTGCTGAGATAAGATTGCTGGATTGATTGGTAAAAACTATTTCTGAAACTAGTGTTGCCGTTTACTGAATAGTTAGCACTCTTGCCTTTGATTCAACAGTTAGTGGGTCCGAATCCCGCCTTGGTCATGAATGTTTGTAATGGTATGGAATCCACTTTAAACCCTAAGCTCTAGTATAATTAGCCCTTATGTGAAAAAATGACTGTTGAGCGACAAACAAACAAAACAGAAACCAATATTGAACTATTTTGTGGTGCCCATTGTAATTTAAAACCTTTTACCGTTTTCAGGAAAAATTTTTTGCAAATAGTTACTAAAATATTTGGACTGCCATTTACTATTTAGCAAAAAATGTGTACTGAAAAGTTTTATTGGTAATTTGGAGGACATAATATTCACTTGCTTACCATATTGTGCTATTTCTTTTATATTTACATTTTAATGTAATATGTGATCTTGATTTGTTATTGCTGGTTACATTTTATTTGATTAATTAATAAAAATGTTGAGCGTTTTATGTGCTTTATGAATTCAATTTTGAGATCATTCATATGTTATTATCATGCAGTATCTTCGCACTTTTGAACATATTTCAATTTGTGTCTGTATGAGTTGTTGAAACAGGTTAAGTTATGTGTATTGCTTTGATTTCTGTCTAAATTCATATTTGAATTAGTGGATGTTTTAATGACTTGACAGTCTTGTCAACAGTGTGAGTTCCTATTTATTTAATGTAACTTTAATTTAAAATTAAGAATATTTTTGGAAAATATTTTAAAAAGAAAGCTGTGAGAAACAATTTAGACTTATATTTTTATGTCATAATGAATTTACTGATTGACTTAAATTAATGCTTCAACTAGTTGATGTTAAGTGAGCTAAGTAATTTGTTGATCTTATTAGTAACTTCTATTGAAGATTTCAATAGCTATTGTTTTAATCTTTAGTCACAGATTTATTCCATTTCATAAGTTTAAAATGAGGTAACATTATCTTTATAGTTATTATAAACATCTGAAAAAGTTTGAAATGTAGCAATTAATATAATCAATATGATCTTATAAGTTGAATTTAATATAAGGCTCTCTCTCTCTCTCTTCATTGTGATTCTTAATAATTTTTTTTCAATTTAAGCTAAATTTTAATAAGTTAGAAAATTTAATGTTATACAACTTATGCCCAATTTCTTCTTAAGGCATATCAAGTATAAATAAATAAAAGTTGATTATTAACAGAGTAGAAAGCTTATCATTAAATTAGCAATAGTTAAATTCACTATTATTATTTTCACAGTTGTTTACTTCTATTTTTGGGCAAAGCTTTATTTTTAATGATTTTTAAATTACAGTCGGTTATAAAATTTTAGTTTTTTTTTTAAAGACTAGATATTTTTTAATGTTTTATGTATAAATTTATGAAGATGTGCAGAGAAACATTTGTTGGGTAAGTTTTTTTGTATACAACCCATATTTCTCAATTTAATGAGAAGTTTGTTTATTTCAGACTTTTAACAATGAATTTTAATTTCACATTGAACAGAGAAATTTTAACTAAATGCAAATTATAAGATTAGTCTGATCGTATAAAGTGTTAGGCTCCTGAATTTTTAAAAAGCTTTACCGTTTTATTTATTGTAGTTTTTTTTTAAATGTTATTGTTTGTTTTGTTGAAATATGTATTTATTTATTTAACAGTCCATTAAATTATCTAATTTTAAATGTTTTTGCATTTGAAATTATATATCAAGAATAATGGTTAAGGAAATAATCTGTCGGAAACTAATATCAGGAAATCTTTAAATGCAGTAAATAGTTGCAATTTCATAAACTAGATATATTTGTTGTAAACTTTAGTTTTATTAAAACATGTACATTGAAAACGATACATACTTTAAAAAATGTAGACTAAAGTATAGGAGTTAGCAATTAATTCAGTGTCACTTACATGTCTTTTTAATGCTTACATTTTTCATATTAAGTACTGTGGGACAACTCGATAAATGTGTTTAAATAGCGTTTGAGAGAGAGAGAGAGAGAGGTGAATCAAAATTATTTTTAAATTGTCATTTTAATGTAAATTTCGAATTTTTTTTTAATATTTAAATGGATTTAAATATACATTTTCAGACTTTAATATTTTCATGTTTTTTGATATTTTTACTATGGTTAGAAATGATTCCCTTTTTTAGTAATAAAATGCTATTTGTAATATACTTGCAAAATTAGCACCTGAATGTAAATTTCATAATTGGTAGTGTAAAGCAGTCATTTAGTGCTTTATCAATTACAGTTCTTATCAACAGTAATGATTTTTTTTGTTCACTTAAAAAACTGCATAAAATGTATCTACTTCAATATGTTATATACTTCAATATCAATCATATAAATTATAATGTCATAAATAAAATAATATAATAAATTAAAATTCTTTAATGCTTTTCTCACAAACGTTTTGCTAAAAAGTTACATTTTTTGACAACTGTGAATTACCATGTTGCAGCCTCAAATAGAGGTATTAAACACATTCATTTTTTTTATAAGATGCTAACTTGATAATAGTACTCAAAGTGCTTAATCTACTTATAAGATTCACTGTTTTATGCACTTACTTCAGTTATTTTCCTTGAAAATCTTTATTTTGTTAATGTTTTAATTTTATTTATGTATTATTTATTAGTATATCATTGGAATGAAATGATTTTAATGCTGTTCCTACCAAATATACTTTTTTATATTTTAACTCTATGCAGTATTAATATTTTCTTATACCAGTGCAATTTTTTACTCAGCAGGATAATTAAGTCTTTGGTTTCATAATTATATTTTTCGCCTTTTTTCTGCAATTATTTTTTACAGTATTTTTGACATTAGCATTGCGTTTAAGTTCTTGACGTATTTTTAAAGTCAAAACACAAAATACATCAATGTAAATTTAGTTTGCTTGCTAAAAAAACAATCTACTTTGTTTATCTTATAATTCATTTTGTCATCTGGAAGTAGCTGTATCACCCAATAAATTATATTTACTTTATACACATATCTTTTAAAACAAATTAAAGGATTTGTGTCATATTGGTCAAAAATAAAAAGATTTCATTTTCACACACGTTTTGAACATTTTATTTTCAATTTTTGCGATATATTTTTTATGCAATTGCAGACCAGTTATTGATAGTCACCTGTATTGTTGAGTAACATTTTGGGGCTTTTTATATAAGATACTTACTTTAATTAGGATATTTCATTAGGAAGAAGTAGCATTATTTATTATGTTTAGTGGTTTTATCTTAGTTTTTCTTATAGATATAAAAAATTAAGTATAATTAGGACATTACTAATAATTTTACTATTTTACTAAACTTTAATACTTTTCCCTTTTTCCCATAGACTTACTATATATAAAATGTTCTGTATTAACATATAATGTACCTTAGATCACAATCATTACAATATATTCTACATTAAGCACATGTTTTGTTTGAAACAATTTTATATCACAAATATATTATCAAGAAATCCTTTGTTAACATATTTTGTAATTCCCATGCTATTCTTATTAAAATATCATTTTTATAAGAAAAATATCTCTTCATTTAATATCATCTATGTGATAATATCTTTTAGAAAATTTCTGTTAGATATTTCATTTTAATATTTTATTTTTAAGGTAATGCATTGCAAAAAACTTTCACATGCATTAAAAGTACCGTAGACACATTTTATGCATTTTATTCTTGTCATATAACAGAAAATAAATATTTTGCATTATTCTACACTCACCACTTGTAGTTTTCTCTGTACAGTATTATTAAAATGATCCAATATCCTCCGTAACCCTGCAAAAGTGTCCCAAAACTGTATTTTGTTCTTTTATTCCTTATTGCTAAAAATTAGTTTCAATCAAATTTCTCTCTCTAACTTATTCTAACTCTTGAAGAGTTTTTGAAATGCAATTAACATCGGTTGAGTAAAATGAATTGCTTTTATTTTTAAATAAATTGCTATAGAATTAAAATATCCTGATGTATAATAAAGATTTTAACCATTTATTGGAAACTGTATTCTGGGAAATGAGAATTTAAAATTCAGGTAAAGATTGAAAAATGTGAATAATTTTGGTATTATGACTCATCCAATGTTAATTGATACCGCTTCCAAAAAGAAAATGCTGGAAAGATTTAATTTAAACATGGGAAAAATAGAAGTGGTTCTCTAGAAAATTTTAATTTGAAGAACAAAATAAGTGGGTATTTGAAAAATAAATAATGATAAATAATGTGTTTCTCCTTGTAATAAAATTTGCTTGAGTGTAACATTTGAATTGAAGAATATTTTCAGTAATATATATTTTTTAATACTTTAAGCAGTACTAATTGCATGGAAATAAAAATGACTTATAAAGCTATATGGTAATATTATACATCACTGTTTTTTTAATCCTTTAATATCATAATATTTCTTGAATTTGCTTATATACATAATTAATGTCTAATCAATTTGAAATTTCAGTTAAGATATTTTTTCTTTACATTGAGTTGAGCTCTGTAATAATTGTTTGTTTTTTTTATTTTTAAGCATATATTATTTAGTAAGTTGTGTTTACCTGTTCTTTAAATAAAATGTATTCAGCATGTTCAATATTTTAAACATAGTTTTCAGTTGTTACTGTTATTTACCTAGTTCATTTATAAAGTTACTATTACATTCCTACTTTCCAATATTTGTATTTGTAAGAATATTTATGAGCTTTTCTGATGTCAAAGTACAATTTCAGGTCTTTCAAAGCTGTGATTGTTTTGATATATGCTTTATAGTCACATATTTCACATATCCTTGTTATTACATAAAAGTTTTATGTTTTTGTAAATGTATTTATGTGGACAGTACTATGTTCATTTCTATTTATAAACTCATCTGAAGCTAATGTGTCAGAAAATATTTTTTGTAATAATTATATACTTTATTTTACATGTATTTATAGTTATTGTTTTCATTATTCTCAAATGTGTAATTTAAAGAATTCTCTTTAAATGTTAAACACTTAATTTACTTCTGGTTGAAAATGCCTGTTGCACACTCTTTGGTTATTCAGTTCAATTTTAAAATTTTTATTAAATGTTTTTATGCAGTGAAATGTGATTTATTATAAACATAATTTTTCTTGTAATGTGTTGTATTTAACATAAGGTGAAACTTGTTACCTCAGTGTAAGTGAATCACTTATTTTTCAAATAATTAAGTGTTAAAATATACTTTTCAAACTTCTATACATTTCAAACGAGATTTTATTGTAGAATTGATAATGAAATTTTTCACTTAACTTGAGAACTTTTATTTATGTGATACACTTACAGATATGTATATTTATACTGCATGAGCAAAATAATTTTATTTCTAATAAGTTTCATTATTAATCCATAATTTTGCTGTATTTTTAAATGGATGCTGATCTTTATTATTTTTTTTTGCAAAATAAGAATATTAATTTATTTAATATAATAGAATTTGTTGATTAAAAGAGAATCTCATAGTATTGTGAACTAAGACAAAAAAATAAGTTGTAAATCAGCATCCTTATTATCAGTTTTTACTTCAGAATTCTAAGTAAACCAACTTGTCGTATTTTTAACTATCGTTTTTTATTATTATTTTGTTTTTATTTTATTATTTGTGACAATAGTATGGCTGTAAATTGGATTTGACAATTGTTCATGTTTTCCTGATTCTTTTAGGCTATAAAAACGAGTTTTTTTAAACTAAAATTTTCATAAATGTAAAAAATTGTTTTTACTATGAAAAAATATTGCTTTTTAAAGAAAAACTGACAGATTTCGAATAGAAGTTAAAAATATTTATTCTAAATAATTGAAAAAAATTACATACATATTTTACCAGTATAACCTACACAATAAACTTCTGGCAGTTCATTAGAGTAAATTGAAAGTGCTGTTCCTGTAAACTGTCTGTGCAATTTTATTTATGTTTTTTATCAATTGTTACTTCTACTGTTAATTTATCCATATCATTTTATTTTAACAATTTATGTGCATCAAATGTAAATTCTTAAAGTTGTATTTCTGAATTTAAATTTTTCATTTGTAATATTTTACTTATTTGCATTGTATTGTAAAATACTGAATTTGCTTATTAATTTTTATTTTATAAATGTTCAAATTAAAAGTTTTTCTCTCATTAAATTGTAAAAATGTTTAATATAATTTGATTTATAGAAACATGTGTAAAATGAACAATAGATAGGACTGCAATGTTTTTTAATTACTGGTATATAGATATCTTAACTTTATATGACCATGCATTTTAGGTTTTAGGATAATTCTATTATTTTTTATTACTAAGTTTAAGGATTACATTCTGAAATTATAGGCCCATTAGTAAATACCAAAAATATAAAATTGATTGCAGGATTTATTAAACATATTGTATTAGTAAATAATCCAGAAGAATGTAAAAGGAAAGATGCAAAAGTCTTGTGCATAAAAAAGTACAAAATTTGAATTTTATGTGCTGGTTTAAAAACAGGTTCTAATTTCATTTTGGCATGTTACATCATTTTTTTCTTGAAAAAAGTGAAATTGTTAATAAAACCTGCATTGTGTTGAGAGAATTATCCAAATTCTTACATATGATTTGCAACTGTTCATGTGCATGAAAACATTTTGTGCAGCTCAAATAAAATAAAATTTACATTAAATGTTTTCATTTCTATAATTATATTTACTGATGCTTTAATTTTTTTATGTACAATAAAACTATTCTTATAGAAAATATTTGTATTTTTAATTTGTTGGTTTTATGTCTCATTATTATCGCAAGGTATAGCTTTATAGATTATTATATTTGTGAGGTGTATTGTAGTTCCATTTTACATTTTGAAAACAATAGAACGATATCTAAGAATATCAGTGATTTATTTTAGCTTTAAGTTTGGGAAAGAATATTTTTATTGCAATGATTTTTTCATATCTTAATTTGGGTAAATTGATATATTAATTTGTAATTGATTTCATTTTAATTATTAAGTTATACTTATTATTAAAACTTTCATCTTTTATAAAGTAATTAGAAAGTTATACTTTCTAATTATTTTATAAAAGATGAAAGTTTTAATAATAAGTTTAATGCTTTTTTTTATTTTATAATAGCAATCCATTTCATTGATATTTATTTTGTTGAAATATCTAAATTTAGCATTACATTTAATAAAAAACTGCATTTTTCATTGTTTTTCAATTGAATTTTTCATTTTCTTTCTTGCTCTATATGTGCGAATAAGCAACTAAACTCATTTGGTTTAACTAAACTCATTTCTTAAAA
Source organism: Latrodectus elegans (assembly GCA_030067965.1). Classification (NCBI taxonomy): domain Eukaryota; kingdom Metazoa; phylum Arthropoda; class Arachnida; order Araneae; family Theridiidae; genus Latrodectus; species Latrodectus elegans. The sequence continues at coordinate 54,759,766 of CM057817.1, forward strand.
TAGCAAATTGTTATGTTATTTTTTAAGAATTGAAAAACAATGTGCTGTAAATCTGACTTACTTCCAAAAATCTTATGAAATTCTATTAGAAGTTTGCTGAAGTCCAGTTAGAAATTTGTATTTTTCTTGCATTTCTAGAAGAGCTCAGTTTTAGACTTGCCAAAATTTGATAAATTTAATATTTTGCACTATGAAATGAGGTCTCACGTGTAAATCATTCGAATGACGTATAGACAAATCGAATGAAGTGCGTAGTGCTTGAAAATTCTCTTCAGAGTTATGAAAACTTAAATATTGAATCATAGAGCACTCTTCATCTGCGTTCCTAGGAATTTTCAATCGGCGGCATATTAGGAAATCGGTAAACCATTAGCTGCTGTGGACGGAAACTTTGCTTTTTCTAAAATTAAAAATAAATAAATAGCAAATAACGCTTTTTCTTAAAAATTTGTACAGTGGGAATTTAGAAAGAGAATTCGATACCATACCTATTGAGTCTTTATTACCAGTGGTTATGCGTAGTGGGTAATTTTGAAAACTGGGAACGAAACTCATCCTATTCTCGGACCCTGGGCAACCGCCTCGTATGCTCCTGCCTTAGTCATGCGCTGGTGCTACCTTTTATGCAACCTGATGCTATTCGCACAGAAAACAATGTCTTTACTAACCAAGCTACTACGGATCTTATATTATAGAGCATTTCATTGATTAAGCTACATTGTCAGTATAATCACGACAAAAATTATTTTCCCCATTGCTAATTTTGGTAGAAAAAAACTTCGCAAAATATATACAGCTATTTATTTATTGATTTCGATTTTTATAACATTCCCTCCAATTTTGAATTTAAACACAGACTTAAAGAAAAATATTTTCATTTTTCCTTTAATTTTCATTCATAAGAATTCATATTGTTGTTTTAAATTTGGCACATCAGTGTGTAACTAAATTATAATCTCTATACCCTATAAATATAAAATGTAAGAGAAGTGAACTCTCTATTCAATATTGATCAATTTCTTAATCTAATAGTGAAAAATCTGAAGTAACTAATTCGAAACTAAAATAAAACAAATTTAAACTGTTAAATTTGCAGTTGATTTTTTTATGTTAATTCTGTATACATAAATTAATTAAATGATAATTTTGAAAAAGTATTTTATTTTTCGAAATTATTTTTTTCAGTATTTTTATATAATATTAAAAGCGGTTTCTCTCTCAGGTTTCCTTTTAGTTGAAAAAGTTTGGAAACGTCACAATTTTTCGTGAAACATATCAAATATGAATTTTTATCATGCACGAAACGCTCAGGATATTTTAGAGATTTTTATTAATGGATGTGATATTCATATATTTGGTAGTAGCCAAAATTGTGGACATTTTTTAAATCTTTTATATTTTTTAATTTTTTATGTGTTTATAGAATAATATATTATGTGTTTATATAAGGAGATCTGTGATGGAATGTAAGAATTTTAATTCCACGATAGTATAGATATATTTTTTTGTATTGAGAATTCCGTCAATCACTTGAATGTGTCCCACAATATCTGAAGATATACATGCTCAAACCATGACATTTGTTAAGCTTTTTGCGATTGCTTTAATGCTAATCAGGATGTAACTTTTTCTTTACTGTATTTCTTTTACATATTTATGCCCGTCACTACCAAAGAGTGGTATTTTACTTGCATCGCTTTAGATTATTTGCTTACTCTGATTTTTATTTTTTGCAACTAAATTTGATTTTTGCGTTGCTTAAGATTTAACTATGGTATTTTTCATATAATTATATCTGTTAATCTGAAACCTGTAAAAAATCTTCTGTTTGTTATTCTTTAAGTAACTGAAATCTCCATCGCATTTATTTCATATGTAACATCATCTGAAGGAATTCCATCTTTGGGGAAGGCCTTCTTTTACCATTCTATCGTCAGTAGCACTTGCGCATTTTTTCGGCTTGATCTTGCCTTATTTATTTATTTTTTTTAACTGATTTAGTTTTCCCATAAAGTCAATCCAACTTTCGTTTGCCGGATAAGTCACTCACTTACTAATTTGTTTTGCAATTTTAGCATAATCAGGCCATTTTCTCTTACTATGACAATTCTGCTTCGTTTTACCAGCGTGCTGTCGATTCTTAGTGACATTTTTTTAAATTATTTGTGTTAAGAAGAATTAAGATTATTCAATTTAGTTATGCTAGTATGCGTGATTCTATTTAGTTATACTAGTATACATCTTTCTGAAAAATTCATTCCAGAAAAATAGTGTTGTTACAATTGTAAACATTGCGCTGTAATTACTGGCACTTGATTGGCTCTCAAAACAGTAATTGTGATTGGTTAGTACGCTTTTATTACATTACTCTTTAGTATTCATGAGAAATTGTGGGTACTTTTTCGCAAAGACGAGTAACTTTTTGTAATATAATTAAATTCAATTAATGTGGTATAATTAAATACTGGATTAAATTTCTTTTAATTTGATTCATAAACATTTGTATTTAAGATAAATTAATATATTATATAAACAGACAAAAAATTAAAGAACAAAAAAATTTCTACAATTTTCGCCATTACAGTATATATTTGAATTATTTCTACTTTAATTTGGCTTGTTTTACAGCACATTTATTGTTTATTAAACAATAAAGCAAAAAAATATTTAATGTATACATTAAATAATGATTGAAAATTTGTGGTTTGTAGGAATAATTAAAAAGCTGTTGAAAAAATAAATGATTCAAAACATTACTGATAGAGGGCGTTCACACACCATAATGAACTAGTTAGCAAAGTAGGAAATCAGTATAGAAGGCTGAAAATGGATAAATCATTCCATGCAATCATTACTTATAGTAAAAATTAGTGATTAATTTTTATTGTTTTCATGGTGAATTTATAACTGCTACACGGCGAAAGTTTCCCTCGGAGAAAGAAATCAAACTGAATAAAAGTTCTATTTGAAATTGATTATGAATTCGGAACGGTGTTTTGATGGAACGCACAGAAAGTTTGCAGGATCATCAACGAAGTGACTGACCATAAAGACCGCATCTCTTTTGTTTAAAGTTACATGAGATATTTGGCAGGTGTGATATCAATAGGAAGGGGAGATTCCACAAACATTGATCCGGTTTCTGCACAGAATCTTGAATTAGGCTCGTATAAAATAGGGTATGTTAGTAATTATTACTAGCAGATTACGAGAAACGACAAACTTTTTTACGTGAGTATTAGCACTAATGGAATTTAATTCACAATGGTTCTCGAATAACAAACACATGGATGTATGGAATCCATCATTTACTTCATCATTTACTTCATAATCATACGTAAAATAATTACATCCAGGCTACATCAAACCCTCATGAATATAGATTGTATTATTTCCGTCATGAGGCTGATATTTTATTTTACCGTATTCTTCGTTCTGAGCCCTTTTTTTAGAAAGTGTTGTCTCGTGTCCGGATGGAAAACCTATTTTATAACTTGAGTACAGTACTTTACCCTTTTGCGAAACCTGTTTGCATTACAACAAACTTTTGTTATTTGTCATCATCTTAATTTAGGATAATGTTCTGCTCACATTATACATCCCATCAAGACGTTTCTCCTTACTTTCGCTGTAGACTGAGTGATGAATTGAGAATGTAAGTTTATATGGCTCTCATGATCGCCAAATCTGAATCTGGCAGATTTCATTCTGAGGATATTTATAGTCTCGCGTGTATCGGATCTCTGCAGCCTGTTTGCTGGAATGTAGATTTATATGGCTCTCAAGATCGCCAAATCAGAAGCTGGCAGATTTAATTCTGAGGTTATTTATAGTCTCGCGTGTATTGGATCTCTGCACCTGTTTGCTGGAATTGAAAAATATTCGAAGAGCATCGATGCTGATATGCTTTACTCAGCTGTAATAAGCATATTTATGAAGCTTAATAACTTAATGTTGTGACTTGTGGGAAATTTTTTGACGTTTTTCACTTTACTACGCACTATGCCAATTCATTGTCTCTTTATGTCGGTCCTATTAACTGTAAGTACATAAATTTACATCAACAGTCTCAATTTGATATGTGTGCGCCATCTGTCTGTCATCTTCGAATCTTTTTGTTTTTCAATGGGAAGAAAATCTGAAGCCTCTTTGATCACATCCCTGTGAACAGGAATATTTTTCAAGCATTACATATTTATAACGATTTTTTTGAAGTTTTCACTTTTCCTGTATATATATATATATGTTATCATTATCATCAACATTAGTTTGATAGATTTTTGTGAACTTTTCCAGAAGTTTCTTTCAGGTTCTTCTCCTTCTAGAAATTGGTTTACAATTTTTGTCTTGAGTACTCCAAAATTTTCGCTCACTCAGTCCTTTTACCTCTTTTTTGGTCTTCTCATTGATGTTCCATAATGATTTCATACAAAACTTTTTGATCAGTTCGTTCTTTGTTTAATCTCAGTAAATGTTCTGCCCATGACATTCTGTTTTATTTTACGGATTTAAAAATTCTCATCATATTTCGAAATTATATTTTTTACTCCATGTATTTTTCCCCAACACAGCCTCAAAATAGCCTCATAACTTTCCTTTCATGACTTTCTTCCCGATACTTTCATGCTCCTACATATTTTTTGAATATCAGATCACAACATAAGATAATTAGAATTTTTTTGTATTATAACCGTGTAATGATACTTTGAATAAGTCCATTCATGCTGGAGTTTCCTATGAGTTTGATGAACTATCTTTTCATGTTCGTTAAGAGCGGTTAAAAATCAAAACTATTTTTTAGCATGTTTTTTAAACAAAAGATTAATAACTCCGAATACAAAGACTTACTCTTTTATTGGTGAAAATTGGATGTTAAAATGCATTAATGAAATTTGTAATTCATCATGTTGACAATGAAGTTTGGTTTACATTAAAAATCAAATTGCTCCACAGCAATTAATTATGTACTGCCTATAGATTAAATAATAGTGCCTAAGCTAGAAATTTCATTGGGATTGTGTTACACGTTTCTCCATTAGTGTAAAATTAGTTTATTTATTGGCATATATTTTAGTGTATAGTAAATTTAAATTTATCAATAAGAAGAAAGATTTCTTGTAAATAAACTTTATAAAAATATTTAATAAAGCAATGAAAGATAAAAAAAAATAATAATAAATAAATTTAAAGTCATTTTTCGTTAAAAAAGCATGCATCATGTAGGCATATATGGATTTCTCACTTGTAGACAAATAGGGGCGAGGAAATCTCTCGTTACAGTTATCTTTCATTATTGTAAGCAAAATTCTCCTTCCCCTCATCTGATAATATTTTACTGTTATAAATATCACTTCATGTGTGCCACACATTCAATAATAAGGATATAAGGTGGGCAGATATCACAGTAAAAATACTTATTTGCAATGCAATGAAAATAGAAAAATGTTTTGAATATTCTCACCACTAGAGATTTCTCTGTAAAAGGTTTGTGCTTGTTTAGCTAATATAAAAAAAATTTTCAACTCTGCATATTATAGTTTTTCCTTTAAAATTCTTATATTATATTTTTTGACAATATTTTCGAGATTATACTTGATTTTACTTACTTGCATTCTCTCATACATTGCTATATCATTGATAATAGTTATTTAACTTTAATATCATAAAAAATTTAATCTACTGAGGTTTCTAGCTTGCACAGGGATATCTGGTATCTAAATGTTTAACATTTTGAGCTTTAATTTAACAGAAAGCGCCAAATTCAAAAAAGTTTTTATCAAATATGATTAAAATTTTGAGCATAATTTGTATATACTAATTTGCTTTTCTTCAAGAATAGTTGTATACATAAATTTTAAATAGTCAAGTTTGATGGCTGACTGTTTTTTCTCAGTGAGAACCATGAATCAATTGCAATATTCAATTTAATTAATACATATTGTTTGCATTCAATTCCAAACGGATATATAACTTTTTCGTAACATAGTTTTATTTCAGTATGGCAGATAATGCTAACTTTTCCAAGTCAATGTCAAAGTAAAATAATGATATCGTAAAAGAGAAATATGCTAATTATTATGAAATCTACATAGTTGAATGACCTAAAGGAGCATTTATTAGAAGAGTCAGAACTCAGCGTATGAAATGTAACATGCAATTAAATGATTTTGGATTGTAATATAATGATGAGGAAAACCAAATTGAAATAAAATTCTTATGATTTACTCACTTCAATTTTGTTTAAATATGATTGAGAGCTTACTTTACGAAAGTGTTTGTTAGCGGATTGAAAATAGTAATCTATTCTATGTATGTTTCCATGTTTCAGTTAAATAATCTGTTTTGTTCAATAATGATGTCATTACTTCTGCAGAATAATAATTTTTTAAAATTTATCATATATAAATCTAATTAGATTGTAATTAAGAGTAGTTACTAAACTATTCTCATTTCAGTGCCCTAATGAAAATGTGAAAGGTTCATTACGTACCAACAATGAAAGGAACTTCATATATGTAACTAAGAATTTTATGTTGTTTTCCATTATTAATCCTCAGTCGATCGCTTTGTTTAAAAGCTAACATTTTGTTCAAGTTCAGATTTTAAAAATATCCTTTTTCAATATCACGAAAATTCAATTACGTCAAATATACACTACTGGCCATTAAAAATGCTACACCAGGAAGAAATGCAGATAACAAAATGATATTTATTGGACAAATATATTATACTAGAAATAACCAGTGATTAAATTTTCAAAAAATTTGGCTGGATATAGATCCTGGGAAATCAGTACCCAGAGCAACCACTTCTGGTAGTAATAACAGCAGTTATACGCCTGTGCATTGAGTCAAACAGAGATTGGATTGCATGTACAGGTACAGATGCCATGCAGCTTCAACACGATGCCACAGTTCATCAACCGTAGTGACTGGCGTTTGGTGGCGAACCAGTCGCTCAGCAACCATTCACCAGGCGTTTTCTCATGGTGAAAGATCTGGAGAACGTGCTGGCCAGGGCAACAGCCGAACATGTTCCGTATCAAGGAAGGTCCGTACAATACCGTCAACATGCGGTCGTGCATTATCCTGCTGAAACGTAGGGTTTCGCAGGGATCGAATAAAGGGTAGAGCCATGGGTCGTAATACACCAGAAATGTAACGTGCACTGTTCAAAGCACCGTCAATGTGAACAAGAGGTGACCGAGACGTTTATCCAATGGCACCCCATACCATCACGCCAGGTGATGGGCCAGTATGACGATGACGAATGCATGCTGCCAGTGTGCGTTCACCACGATGCCGCCAAACACGGATGCGACCATCATGATGCTGTACACAGAACCTGGATTCATCTGAAAAGATGACGTCTCGCCATTCGTGCGCCCAGGTTCGTCCTTGATTACACCATTGAAGGCGCTCTTGTCTATGACGCAACGTCAAGGGAAGCCGTAGCCATGGTCTCCGAGCTGAGAGTCCATGCTGCTGCAAACGTCGTCGAATTGTTCGTGCAGACACTTGTTGTCTTCCAAACGACCCCGTTTCTTGACTCACGGCTCGTGATGTGGTTGCACGATCCATTACGGCCATGCGGATAATATGCCTGTCTTTTCGGCTGCTAATGATAGGTGGCCGTTGAGATCCCGCATGGCGTTCCGTACTACTGTCCTGAACCAATCGATTCCATATTCTGCTAACTGTCATTGGATCTCGACCGACGCGAGCAGCAATACTACGATAAGATAAACCGCAATCCCGGTACGCTACAATTCGACCTTTATCAAAGTGAGAAACGTGCTGGTACGCATTGCTCCTTCTTACACGAGGCATCACAACAACTTTTCACCAGGCAACAACGTTCAAATGCAATTTGTGTATGAGGAACCGACTGAACAATTTCGTCATTTAAACACAATGTAGGTGTCGCTACTGGTGCCTACTTTGTCTGAATGCGCTGAAAAGCTAATCATTTGCATATCACAGCACCTTCTTCCTTTCGTATAAATTTCACGTCTGTAGCATGTCGCCTTCTTGGTGTAGCAATTTGAATGGCCAGTAGAGTATATATATATAGCTTTATACGTATTAATGTTATTTTTCCATAATGAATTCTCGGTAGATTGTTATGGTTCAAATATAATATTCTATACGTATTCAGATCTTAAAAGTTTTTTCTTCTAATTAAAAAACACATTTTAATGCTTAACGTTAAAGTTAACGTGGTTTGTCTTTATAATTTAGAAAGAATGTATATTTTCATGAAACATGTTTCTATAGATTACACTGTAAAACTAAGTTCCTCACAAACTGAACAAATCAATAACGTGCTGGTCTAACACTGATCTTTATGGAAACAGTTATTTGACTTGGCATTCATCAATAGAGTTAGTGAACGTCCTCTTGCGGGATATCATGCCTTATTCTGTTTGATTCGTTCCTTAGATCGGCAAAATCTGGAGCTGTCTGGACGACCCTAATCATAATGCTTCAAACATTTTAATTGTGAGAGAAATCCGGTGACCTTGTTGATCAAGGAAGTGTTGAGCTAGAATGAAGACAAGCTATAGAAACTCTCACCATGTTTGGACGAGCATTATCTTGCTGAAATGTAAGCTCAGGATTGTCGTGATAAAAAGACCAATGAAACGAGGCATAGAATATCATCTATGTACTGGTAGACTGTAAGAGTTCGTCAGATGACAACCAAAGAAATACTGTTATCGAATGAAATGATCGAAATATCGAATGAAGTTTGGAGTGTATTGTACTTCATTTCCGCATCCCTTTGTAACGCATTGCTGATAAACTGAACAGTCAGCGTTACATCTTTGAAGTGTTGGAGACGGTGGTCTTCCCATGCTTTCAGCGCTTGCCGTCATCAATATTCCAACAGAATAATCAAGATCCCCGTGGCACGCAATGTTCATGATTTCTTCCTTACCCATGAAATTGAATTGCTTCTTTGACTTGCTTATTTTTCCCGATGTATCGCAAATCGAAAACGCGTGGTCCTGCTTGTACAGCAACTGGGCCAAGTTACACTATCCGATGATGCCCCAGATCAACTTTGATGATATATGGAAATTGCTTGGACTGCTATATCCCAAGGATATAACTAAAACTTCTTTCTTTGGTTCTGTGTCGAAGCTTGTAACAGCGGTTTTAACCCGTAATAGAAACTACACTCCTTATTTTGTCTTCATTCACATTTCACGAGATGGTAATTTCAATCCTTTCATCTTTGTATAAAGTATCATCTGCAAAATAAATTTTGCTGGAATCTGCCCTTTCTTGGTGTTACATTGTGGGTGTCCGTCCCGTGGTGTATACCACACTTGTTTTGTTTTTGACTTATGCGGTACTGATGAGTTACGCTAAATTATTCTTGGAGTATTTATAAAGCTATTTCGTGACAAAAATAAAAATGAATTTTCTAAAATTTGGCTCACAATTTTTTGTTTATTATTTTTTTTAATTCCTAGCCGATAGTTGTTTCCTACCTGTTAAAAACATTTTGGCCTTAACCATAATAATTTGGGTTTTTTTTTTATGATATTTAATGTTCTTACGCTTTTCAGAAACTTCCTTTGATATTTTTCTATAATTTTTAACATTAGAAACTCGTTATGTATACAGTTTCTTAGTTGGAAAAGTGGATTTCTTCCATTGGTTAACCTCGGTCATTTTGAAAAAAGCCCAGTATATTTTAACATATATATGATTATCAATTGAAAAATATTTCAATTTTATCCATTTTATACCATTTATATTCAGAATGTTTTCTTACAATCAGTCTGCCTTTTTCTATAAATTTGAATTTTTTTGCCAAATTTTATCAATAAAACATTAAGTTAAATTGGTGCAATTTTAGATTGTTTTTTATTTTTTACGTATTTAGCATGCGTTTACTTCTCTACTCTTGTCTCTATTATCTGATAGAACTAAAATTATTTAATTGCAGCATTAAAATCTGTCTTTAGAAATTCACCGAATGGCTGATTCTTACCTCTTTTTTTTTTGAAAATGTAATTAAAAAATGTACTTTTTAACTGTGATAAATCCAACTGATAATTTTGGAAAGGGATAAATATAGAAAAATACAGTTTGCATCAAACAGGATTTTTTTTTAGCGAAAGCAAAAAAAAAGTATCTGAAATTGTAGTAATGATGACCAAAAGATGGCGCTGTAGACCTTTGTTTCACTTGCAAAAGGGGAAATTATGTTGCAAAAGGGGAAATTACTAATTACCCCCATCACCAAATAAATGTTAATTTGCTGTTCGTCATTCAGCAGCCTAGCTGAGATCTTATTCACTATACCCATTCATATTAAACAACATCAGCATTAAACAACATCTCTTTCGCTACAACAAAGTTTAGCAGACAGGATTTTTAAATTATGTCATAACGGTGATTGTTTGCGGTGTTCGTTTCCATTAATTCTATTAATTATTAATGGTTTGTTTACTTTTAAGTTTTTCATTCTTAATCCGTATCTAATGGAAAAATAAAGATGTTTCTTTTTTGCTATTTGATCATTAATGTCCATGCGGGCTTTTATAAATATGTCTCTCTTTGAAGTTTTCCTCTTGCAATGGATATAAATATTTTGTTTGGATTCATTAAGCTCTTTTAAATGTCGATCAGTATAATATCAAGGTTATTGTTACAAAAGTTCTTTTTTTTCTTTTGCAATTTAACATACTTTTTTGTAACTTCTTTGAATTAATTGCTTTTATGTTTTACACTCCCTTTTATACTTTCAATTTCTAAACGTATTGATTTTACAATTTAAACTAATAGCCAGTTTTTTAAACATTTAATATTTAAAATTTTTCTTAAGTTGCTGAAGTTTACTCCATTTTATGTTCCCCTTGCTTTTGTGTTGTTAGTTTTCAGAAATTGTTATTTTTGAGTTCATAGCAATTGAATTTAAAACATTAAAATTTAATTAAAATTGAATTTAAAACATCATGAAAAAACGAACACAATCAAGAAACAATCACAGTAGAAAGTTAAATATGAAATACTAAATTTGCTGGCACATCTAGTCATTTGATGTCTAATTTTAAATAGTAAAATAAGCTCTTTGTCTTTTTTGGTCTGTGAAGTATTACAATTATTGATGAAGGGTAGATAGTGCTTCAGGAGAAACAGTCGGCAATTAAAAATTTGTAGCTGTGAAATTAAACATTTTGTAAAGCTAAGTTTCAGCTGATAAAATAAGCTTTTTGTATTTTTTGTCTGTGAAGGATTACAAATATTGGTTAAGGATAGATAATGCCTCAGGAGAAACAATTGTCAATTGAAAATCTGTAGCTATGAAAAGAAACGCATTGTAGTTCTTAGTTTTTCAATGTGCTCAATTACCTAGCGCGTTAGCTGTGATTTAGATACTGTTTAGCAATGCAGCTGGAACATTTGGGTTTCAGAGAATACGTTGGAAATATACTGGATCTCATTGGTGTGAATTTCAAATTTGCTAATTAAACAGTTTATCGAAAACAGCTCTCTACAGAGCTTGATATTCGAGATCATATCTCTTTGTCGGAGGATTTACTTGCCGAGCACCAAATGAATAGTAAGAAGTTACATGAGAACAAGCGTGCATTCATTAACCTGCATTCATTACAACGCTTGAAATAAACTTGCGCATTAAATCTGTATCGAACGTTGATAACAAATAAAAGCTGACAGCGAAGGTGTGTCTGGCTTAGCCTTGAAGTTATAACCGTCAAACTAATGTACATTTATTTTGTATTATCGTATCAGATGTTGATAATTACTATTTGTTGTGTCTTTCCTGTATGAATTTGCATTTGGTGTTCTTTGCAGATAAAATACGATTTTACGCATTGAGGATGACAGCCTTAGGTTAGTGGGGTGACTTCTTGGAAATGTCATTTACTAATTTATATGGACACTGTGTTCCTCATTGTAGGGACTTGTATAGAGCTGCCCAAATACGTTAGATAATGAAAAAGTAATCTTTTTTTTGTATATGTTTCCTTAATTAATTGTATATTTTTTTCTATTTCTCTGATGTGTATACGAGCATAATAAACTATTCAAATTTTTGACAATTATTAAAAATAATATAAAAAACTTTAATACTTAATTTTATTAAAATATTCCATATTTTATAGTAATTAATAATCACAATTAATCTAGACAAATTAATTCAAAAGTAATTACTATATGGGCTCCTTTATATTTTCTAAGACACCATTATTTCCCTTTTACTATAAGCGTTTATAAAATAATTATAAACATGAAGTTTGTCATAAAAATGAATTACTAATTTTCAGTGCTACTTATTTATTTATACACAACCATGCTTTTTATAACGCATGATTAAAAATCACTTTATTCACAAAAAAGATTCTTGGACGCAATTATTTTGTTTATTATTCTATATTGAATTATATTACTATTTCTGAGTATGCTTCAAACTGCATTTAAAATACAATCAAAGTAATTTTATATCTGTTTTCATGTAACACAAAAACGTTTTACAATTGGTTATGGATTCTTCATTTTATTGGCATAATGCATTGTGTTTTTGCTTCATAATCCATTGGAAAAGGATGACTTATAATGCTTGTACACGTATTAAAAAATACCTATAATTTGCATTTTTAAGTGATACAAAAATTATTTAAGCTTCGAATTTGAGTCTATACTCGATAGTGATTTCGATCTCAGAAATTTGATGAAGAATTTTTTTTATGTATGTATGTTTTTTATATATCCAACCACTTAGCAATCTGGAAACTGTTACCAACATCTAAAAAGTTTTCTTTTTTCACTTAGGTTGTATTTTCCTTTAAAATATCTTTTTCTCTTGAAACAGACTATGTAAGCTTATTTGTGAATAATGTAATAATAAGAATAAGTATTTTAATAATAAATGCAGTTTTAACATGCGTATAATTGTGTTTTCAATTTATATTATTATAATACTGACAAAATTTGGAATTTAACAAAATATAAATTAAACACAATTCTTAACTTAAATTATCGTTTGAAATTTCAAAAATATGTGTTAAATAATATGCAAGAAAGAAAGTAAATTGTGAAAATAAATTCTGAAATGCATTTCATTATTTTTTTTGGCTGCTTCACAATAAAACTCCATACCATTAAATAAAATTGGTGTTTATTTAAGTATATATTATATTTTGACTAGGTAATTACCATAAGAAAACTTAAACACACACACACACATATATATTATATTATATTTATATAATAAATTTTAAAAATAAATTGCAAAGTAAGGGCATTTTAACTAATCATACGTCTTTAATAAAATTAAAATTTGAAGGAAAAAAAAATGAAAAACAACAATACATTTTCAATTTAACTCCAGTCTCAGTATTCTACAAATTCCTTAGAATTTTTCCATAAAATTCCATAAATTTTTATATTCTTTATAAAAGGACTTTTATTGATCTTTCATAATTTGTCTTTGTTAATATACATCAGATTGTATCCTAATTGTGCTGATAAATATTTCGGTATTTTGGCAGATAAGTTGACTGCAAGACTGCAGTTAGCAGCTTTCAATCTCTTCTATGGATTTCTATTTTCATTTTCGTTTGACACAGTCTAGTGAAATAAGATTAGTAGAATAGTTTTTGAGATGAACTGTCTGATTTATAACTTATCTCGAAACCTAGTTAGAACTTTCTTTTCGCTCTAATAGAAAATTGTTATAATCATTCCTATTTTAACATATTCTTAAAGTGTTTTCCTTCCTTCAAATTATTAAAATTCAATTGCTGGAAGAATTAACGAAGGCAAATAATTGTAATTTTGAAATAAAGATGGAACTTTTCCAAAGAATTTTTTATTAAAAAAATAGGAACTTAATTATCATTGAGTTGTATAGATTAATATAAAATGTTAAACTTTAAATCTATAAACTTTTCAAACATATAAAGAAGCAGAATTTAACAATCTAATATATTGTAAAGCTATAAATATATGGATATATTGTAAACTTTTCATATCTTTTTAGAAACAAATGCTTGAAGAGGATCTCATTGAAGAAAAAATTATGTATGATTGATATTACTAGTTATATATACATCATTACTCTTTCTGAAGTAATTATGTATATATAAATAGTATCAATCATTTTAAGAGTTTTTATACCAAAATATCAGTTATAAGTAATATCAGCTACAAGTGTATTTTTATAGTAAATAACACTGTATAAATATAACTCTTGTGTATCTAGTTAATTTATTATATAAACTGTATAAATGAAATAAGCATATAATGTGAAGGAAAACTTATTGATCAGTAGTAGAACATCACCTGTGAGGTATTTATGAATAACAAATACTGCAATTTTGAAATTATAATTTCTTGCAAGGCAAAAAATAAGATTTTTGAAATGAAGCTGAATACCAAAAAATGAGTTACCAGAATTTGACAGGCCATCTCTAAGAATGTTCAACTACTTCTAGTCACAAAGAATGGAGGTGGTTGTAATTGATACGAAACTGTACTCATAATTATCAATGAAAAATCAATCACAGAATAGATAATCACATTGAATGGAAAACTTTAATCCGGTATCAAACTGCTAACCTGTGCCAAAGAACATGATGCTGATTCCTATTTTAATGACAAATGATGCTAAGCATCTGTTACGCTAGCAATGACAGATAGTGTAATTTGTTGGTCGTCAATATCGATTGCTGAACATTCGAACTAAAGTAAACCATACTTAACAATCAAATGGTTACCGTCTGGTAACCATTATAAGGTACTGTTGAACATTCGCATTTGTCAGCTTCATCGATTCTTGAACTTGTGATTGATTCTTGCCTTAAAAACTTTTAACTACAATAAAGGAACACTTAAGAAATTAAATTTCAGTTTTTTATAGAAATATTCAGTTCGAAATCATCCTCAAATTATTATCGATGCAGTTGACTATTATTTTCCATTCAAACAGTAGATTTTACATTGTTTTTGAAAAATTCTGAATAAATACATTAAATCAGAAACATTCCAAATTCATTCCTAGAATCAATTCAATTTGTTACATACTTGTTCCTTTAAAATCTTATTTCACTTTAAATTTGGTTTCAAGATTTTGAGTATTAAAATGAAAGAAAATATTGCAGAAAAATAATTATTTTCTCTTCGAAATACATCATTCTATGAATGGATAAGATTATTGTTTGGCCTAACAAATTTATGAGAAAAAGTTTTTCATGTGAATTTTTAATAAATATTTGCAGTAAATAAAATTTTAACGATGAGAATGTTTCCTAGTAGAATATTTAGAATATTTAAAAAATAATATTTTGATTTGCAGTAAAAGGTAACTTTGTAATAAAAATGACAATTTTATTATTAAAATAAAAATTTAAACGAATAAAATTTATTATGAAATTAAATTAATATTAATCAATTAGTACGTTTGGACACGCTTCCTTCCTTAATTAAATTTCCTCCTGCTCACTTAATAATTGGTAAGTTGCTCTACAGTAGCATAATTAAAAATCAAAATTTGTATCTACCAATTGAGGGAAGCTAAAATTTAGAACCGAAAAGAGCTATAAAATTTCCCCAAAAAATAGTAAAGTCAGTTATGCTTGAAATGTAAAGCTTTGTAAGATTGAAATCTGAAGCTTTAGAGCTATATCAATAGTTTCAGATTCTTGTATAATTCTAAAAGACAAGTATGACGTGAATTCTGAGATTGTCAATCTTTAAAACTTAAAATATTCTGAGTTGTATGCAAATAGATTATGATTTTTTCAGCAACCATGCTACAACTTTGTTATTTATTTATGCTACAGATTTTTTTTGTCAAGTTAGTGAACTGATATTTTACTAGGCTTCAACTTGCAAATGAAATAAATCTGTCATTTCGATTTTGCATTTTATTAGGCTATGTAATTACAGACCCTAATGTAAGTATATTACTTCGATCTTATACTAGGCTATATTTACACTATCTTGGTTTCAATTCAGAAATAAAGTAAAAATGAGTAACTTAAAGAGACTGAACTATATAAATAACTTATAAGAATTAAAACTCTCCAAATAATATTTATTCTCATAACTATCCATGGCACCTTTCTCAAATATGTTTTCTGATTTTCACTTCTATTCTCAGTTGCTTTTTTCACTTTTTAGATTAAAGTGTTTTGTATTAGAATGCTGACAAAATGTCACATTTTCCATTTTATTATAGACTTCATTTTATTTTCAGTTAATGATCTTTTTAGAATAGTGTAAATTACATTATTAATATGTTTCATCTCATCAATATATAAGTTAAATTAAGTAATCCTAGTTTCAGGAAATCGTATTCTTATTTTGAACAAAGTATTTTCTAGAAGAAATTCAGTGTTTGTTCTTTGATTGATTCTATTGAATAAACCCTCCATAATGATTTATGTTAATAAAAAAGTCATGTTGAGGTTGTGGTTTTAAGAATTTTTATTCTTATTTTTGATAAACTATTTTTGACGTAGATACTCAATGGGATTGATTCGACTTCTTCGATCATGTATAAAAATCTATATTAATAAGGAAGTCATGGTGAATTTTTGGTGTTAAGAATTCTTAATTTGAGTAAACTATTTTGTATGGGGATACTTAGAGTTTGCTATCTGGGATGGATTTTGTTTATTAAACTATCCACTATAATATATTATTGTGTATAAAGCAATTTTACAAATGTTAAAAAATACCTATTGTGTTATGTTGAGTAACATATATGAATGGTTCACTTGCCTAATTGATGAACTCATCTTTGGCGCAATTATATTAAATTATAATATCAAAGCTATATGTAGTATAAAACTGTAAATATACAGAACAAATTTTTTCTCTCAGTAAGTTATAATAACACCAAACCCATATGTAAATACTATAAATAAGTGATTAAAATTTTAATATAGATATATATTACCCTATCATTTTTCGCAACATCTAGTTTTGTGAAACTCATAGATTTGGCAAGTGAAGAATTAATATATATGTATAAATACATAGAATTTTTACGTATAATTATATTTCTATTTTGTATATGTAAATATGAAATGGATGGAGGTATTATGAAATATTATTTGAAAATCCCACTGGTTACATCTATTTAATTTTTTATGAAAAATATAGCTTAGTGAAACCAAAAAATGTAATCACATATAGAATTCTAAGAATTAATGTACTTGTTTAATTGAGATGATTAAAATTCAGGTTGTGAAAACAAAGATATCATTAGACACAAGAAAAATATACTATAAAAGACACAAACATTTTATTTTCTTTATTTACAAATAGGATTGTCACCCCTCCCAATTTTTTTTCCTTACACAAAAACAGGTATAACAACATTAGTAACACATCACAGTGTACAAATGAGGCACATGACGACCAAATGAATTGGCCACAACAAATTGCTTGCTAAAAAAGCGTTTACAATGTAAAACAAATGTCTTTCATTAGTTGAAAACCATGGAGCCTTTAACCTGTCACAACAAACCATTTCATTGGCCATTTATTACTTTGATAGGCTCCTCTCTCTTGATAAAATAACTAAAACACTATATCTAAACACTGCTTCTAAAAGCATTTTACAGTAACACTGTATTAAACATTTACCTGAAGCAGCTAATAAGTTTTACATGCCACAACAACTAGTAAGTATATGCTATTTATTAACATTTTAAGACCTTACAATATGCTATCAGGCTACAATTAAAGTCCATTTGTTCAATGTGCTTATTCAGAATAATTTTATAGATAAAGCAAAGCAATAAAATGTAATTAATATGATTTAAAATAATCATTCCGTGTGATTTTATTCGATTTTTATTGTTACGTGATCATTTTCAAAAATAAATCGAGTATATAAAATGAAAAATAATGCCTCTAAAAGAAACATTTTAATTGTTAATTATTAAAACATTTTATAGAAATGAAACAGTACTTTGAAAGGAGTATATTACTAAATATATCTAATCAAGAAAGATATAATAAATTTGAATTTTTAACTATTTAAAAATTATTTTCTTTTTCTTTGAATGGTTTTGGTAATAAAACTTCAATCTATCATAGAACATGTTATATATAGTGATAAGCCAAACCAAATATCTCATTTTGATCTTGATAGTTTGAAGATCTTTAAAATGAGATCTTGCTGAATAAAAGATCTTTATTACGTAGTTAAAAATTATGTTATTAACAAGTCAATGATGCACAAGGATTCTGCTGAGACATTGTACTGAATGGCATAAAAGTATTTAAGTAACAGAAAATATTTACTTATCAGCACCATCTAAGGTCCCAGAGCGCATGCGCTCCAATAAGTAGAGCAAGTAAGTCGTGTAATCACACGTAACAGTATTTTTTATCGTCTCATACTAACAATTGCAAAATGTTCCTAGGCAGAAAGAAGAAGCAAAGAGGAAATGTTTGCCTAACAATATGAAATTCTCCTTTAGCAAATTCCTAGTTCAGTGATTACTTACAAAAATATAGATGATACGGTATTTCTTGTAACTTGTTTTCTTGTGATGCCATCTGAGGTGGATAATTTGATGACAATTTCGAAGAAAGGAGATATTCTCAATGAAAGTGAAAAGGAAAAAATCCAATTTGTTGAGTAATCTATACACTGAAGTTAGCTAAGCTAATACATTGAACTACTTAAAATCGCTATTGTTTAAAAAATTGTTTTTGATGTATTATATTTGATTTTCTAAAAGAAAGCTTTTAAGGAACGAATTGAATGTGCTTTTATGAAATAAAAAGTGTATTAAAAATTTTATGCAGCAAAAATTGGTAGTTAGTGTTTTAAAAATACTTCTTGCAAAAAATACTTCAGGCGAGTTGTGTATTTATATAGCAGAATTTTTCGATATTATATTTATATGAAGCGCAATCTTCAGAGGCAGTTATTACCATATGGCCTTATTTTTGAATATACAATGTCACTATGTATCTAAAATAATACTTGTCATGAAAAGGAATTTCTTCAGTTTTATTTTTTCTTGCTTTCTATAAAACACTAAAAATAAAATTAAAACGGTTCTTAAATATTGCTTATCGGGTTTAAAAATTTGCATAAGTAAATCGTGCAGAATGCCTAAAATTTTTGAATACATTAAATATGATTACTAAATAGCTTCAGATATTAATTATTTTTTGACATAGATAAAACAATTCTAAATCAGATGTTTTTAATTGTATATGTATATAAATTTATATACTTATGTATATAAATGAATTTATTTAGTAATAAATAAAATTCTTTAAAATCTAAATATATCAGTTTAATGGTTAAAATGAAATTTATAATTTTTAACCTGAAACTTACTGAAATTATTATGGACGCAATAAATTTTACTGTGCTAAGTAGTATTTTGCTTAAGACGCACGTTGGATTTAGTGAAGACAATATATTTAAGAAATCATGCTCAAAATAAGTTGTGCGTTCAAATCAAGGAAACTGTGTTCAGAAAAGTTCAAATTAATGAGTGTTCATCACGGAATGACTATTCTAAATGAAAAGAACAAGCGTGTAGAAATGTTAATCAAATTTTTGCTTATAATCGTAGGGTGGTAGAAGTTGTATTAAAATGGAATTGAAGAGGAATTGAATGCTATTAAATGACTTTTTGCATGTGAACCTATGTGGCCTGTTTACTGAACCTTAAATATGGAAAAATACTTTGTGAATCTAGAAACAAACGTGCTTTGCTTATTGAATGCTTAAGCTCAAGCTCATATACTAGGCAATTAACATATAAGAAGCTCATTTTTTGTTGTTTTTTTTCTTTGATTTGGTAGCAAAAATATTATAGCTACATAAAAATTGACAGATAGTAATTAAAAGAGTTTCAGCTAGAGCATGTCCGCTCTAGATCTTGCTAAGTGAATATTAGTGTGAATGAATGAAAATTCTCTTAATAACACTTGGCCTTCCAAATAATTTGTGAACAAAAATACCTCTCGAGATGTTCATAACTGCCACTGTTTAGCAAATGCTATTGCATTAAGATTGCTTGATTATGTGTTATAGGAAATTGTAGAATCATATTGCATTGAAAATATTTCTCAATAAGAATTGAAAGACCACCTGTAGGAAATTTTTGATACTGAATGTAAAACGCTGCTCTATGTAGATGCGATAGATAAGATAGGGAAAGAAAGATTGACAATGTTCTGAAATTTTCTATTTTAATAATTCATTTTATTAAACTAAATAAAGTGTATTTTTCGGTTAAATTATGTCACTATATATAGTAAAAAATAACATTGTTTTTAGCTAAAATTGGCGAATTTAAATAGCAGTTTAAAGGGAATTTCAATGGTAAAATCTCTTCCAAAATTTCTACAACTTAATTGCCACAAGGGACAAATCCGAACAAACATTTATTTTTTTATTTCTTACCTCTTAGAGCTGTAAAAAGCCTGTATTTCATATGCTATCTTTATAAAAATATATATGAATGATATTTACTTTTGTCATCATTATCCATTTCAAAAACACTTTAAAGAAAGAAAATTTGAGAGATGCATATTTAAAGACTTTTAGAAAACTGAGAAGGAGAAATATTAAATTAAAATATCCATGAGTTATGAAATTTTTAATTTGGTGATAAGTCTTAAAAATATTTGCTTCGTAAATTGCTTTTTCTTTGAAATATCCTTTTGTTTTGAGTTATTTATAATAATCTTATTTAGGAGAATAAATCCTGTTTGTTTTCCAAAATCACTCACGTAGTAAGATTTTAAAGGTTACAAATATCAATTACATCAATCACAAATATAAAAAACGTAATCGAATAAAATATCCATCTGGTTTGTACTAGATAGTTACAATAATAAATTCAAGATTTTAAAATTTATAACACATTATGCATTTACATATATGCTAAAACCAACAGCAAAACATAGTAGCGGACAAAAAATGGAGCACCTTGATTGAAAAATTTTACAACTTTTGATAATACTCTAGCACTTATTCAATAGTTACTGCTTCAACTTAGTTTAAAAGGTCTAACGAATTTCCTAAACATAATTATTTTGTTAGTTAAAAATACTTCTGTATTTATATATAAAATAAAAGCAAATTGAGGCAAATTTTTTATGAAGGTAATTTGTTCATGAGAATCAAAAAAATGGAATTTTAAAATTTTATTTTATAAAATTTTAAAGTACGAAATTGTTTGAGTTTCACTTGGCAAATGTCAAGATAAGTTATTAATTTACAGTGAAATTTTAGAAATTATGGGAAAATGAAGAGAAATTTGAATTGTGTGTTCCCTAAAAATCATTATTTTTGATTTAACTTGAAATTCTTTAGCCATTGAATAGAATTTTTTTTATTATACTGCTAAGAGAAGAAATAGGTAAATTCTCTGAAATAGCAAATTAAAATTTTCATTTTTTATCCACTACAGTATACATGTGTAACAAAATGATATAGTAAATAATTTATGCAGATAACATACATTGGTCAATACATATTTAAAATTTCTCAATAAATGTTTTTATAACTTATCAATTTATTTTTGTAAGTTTAAATAAATCTTATATTTAATACACAATTTATTCACAATAACCAAATTATTTTGAATCATCATCAAATAAATCAATCATCAAAAATCATCACTAAGCAATCAGTCATCAAAATACCATCATGTTATATATTTAAAAAATCACATAGTGAAAAAATTTATTTTTATAATTTTTATATTAAAAATATTAAGAGAGATATTTAATATTTCTAATAATATTAATTGAAAAAATACTTCAAATATTAAAATACATCAATATTAAGCATAAGTCAAATTTTTAAAGGAAAAGAAATACAATAATTTTCATGTTGATAAAAAGCTTTTAAACTATATTTCAATTTTAATAATCTTCTTTAACATTTATTTAATACAAAGAATCCACTGAAGAAGTATTCTCTAAAAAGAAATCATTTAAAGAAGTTCCGTATTTTTTTGTAGTAATTTATATTAAAATCCCATCACTCATTAAGGAACAAGTGATGACCTCACCTAACTCTTCTCAACAGTAATGATTTGTTAAATGTTCTTTAACAAATTGTTAGGATAACACTTTTGCATTAACAATTGATTCCTTATAATAATCAGAGTTTAGTGAGACCATTAAGATATGTTAAGAAATATTACTAAGCACAGACTTTTCCAGCGAATAGATAATATTTTTTCTCACAATATATATATATATATATTTTTAAAATTAAAACAGCCCAAACATGTTTCCTAAAATGTAAGCATTTTCTTCTAATGTATTTTTTATGACTTCATTAAAGCTTATTTCACAGTGTAAAGAGTAACATTGGTGTTGCATCAAGGTAATGTAACATATTGAGAATTATTTGCAGATATGAAACTAATATGATATGCCTAATTAGGAAATTTTGTTTGCAATCCTAAATCGTATAAAGATTATTTTTCAAAGTATTGAAAAATATGCACTTTCATTAAATTTCCCACTGGGCAAGAAATTATAAAAGAGAACATTTTGTTCTTTACAAAATGTACAGAAATATATTAAAAATCTAAAATACTTCCGAAAATTTTAGAGATTTAGAGAGACAATAATTCAGCCCATATTAGTATAAAAATTTTTAGCGCGAATGTCTCTTGTGTATGTTGGGCTTATTTAAGAGATACTTTGATAAAAATTGTTCAGACATGAATGTTTATAATTTCTCAAAAATTTAGTACTTCATATTGCCTTTGATATTTTGTTTTTATAAAGGATAATATCATATAAAAATTATTAATTATTTTATGCGCTCTCTTACTTTTAGTTATACTGTCTACAACATTAAAATAAGATAAATTTGTAATTTTTGGAGATACAATTTTACGACGCACTATCATTAAAAACGGACGAATTATATGAATTAGCAATTAAATCAGAGATAATCAAGCATAAATATAAAAGCGTTCATTAATAACAATAATATTACAATGATAGTATACAAACATATAAAAAATATACAAAAAATAAACTTAAAATATAAAAACATATCATGAGCAATCTTGTAAATAACATACGGTATTTTTAAAAGTTTGAAGTGCAGTGCTCTAAATTTAGAAACTATTTTCAGCGTTTCATGGTCCTGTTTTATATTTAGTGGAAACTGTACAGCTTTTCATGATAAAATTAATTATTTTGTATTGAAAACATAACATTTACAGCCTTGTCAAATGCTTGAAATGTTATTCATGAATAAATAAGCGAATCCACATATAGCTTATTAGTTTATACAATCTTCTATGTGCACTAATAAAAGTTATGAGAAGCCTTTTATTTATGCAAAGGAAGGAATCATTAGCACGTGGTACGGCTGCATATAGAACATACTGCCACCTGCAAGTTTATTTTTTGATTTTAAGCATATTTACCACAAAACACGCACTTGCCTTTCACTAAGAAACATTTATTACAAGACTGTATTTGAGAACACGATTGAAGACGGCGACATGTTAAAAGGAGAAAAAATTTACAAAGGGTGGACAACTGTGTCTTTAGAAATGATTTTCAAATGGATTGTAAAAGCGTGTACAATCTGAAATTATTGTTAAAGCGTTTCGAAAAAGTGAATATCTTACAGTCCCGATCAAACAGATGACGACTAATTTTGGTTAGATGAAAGTGGTTTAGAAAGAGGATTCCCAAAAGATCTTCATTCTCTGTGTATCCGAATTTTTTTACATTAGATTCATAGTCATTATACGTCGATGGATCCAAAATAAAAAAGTTATTAGGCATGACAAAAATTTATTTGTGAAAGATGAACAAAAAAGGAGGCTGAATACTTAATAATCACATTATTTTATATGATTATCTAACTTAATTGAAAACTTATCTGAAAACAGGATTAACTTGTTTAACTGGATTGGAAGTAATCGTGCTCCTATCCATTGATCTAATTTTTGGTAGCTGTTTTCTCACTGTCTGAAGCGAAAATTTCGCCAGATAAGTCAATATAAGAAAGAATACAAATCATATCTTGCCTGGAATCTAAGTTTTCAAACTTTCCACCGGAATTATACCTGCAGAAATTCTTAAGTTAAGTGAGTAGTGTAGAAATTAGAGTTGTCATACAGGGAGATGACACCATCTCTTAACATGAAAGTATATTTATTGGATTGATGGTAAATTTTAAACGTGAACAAATTTTTTTCTCGAAAGAAACGAATCACGGAGTAAATAAATCTAAGCGAAACCATTTTTAAAGCGTTTTCTCATTTCATTCATTCTGATACGTCAAAGCACTTATTTTCTTGCATTACCTATCCGCACAATTACAGCAAGACCACTTCCATCTGGGGAAGAAATATTTCTTCCACAAAAATTATTTTTTAAAATGATATTGCGTGTAACATTTTTCTTGGATCCATCCTCATATAATTAATTTGTATTTTGGTTATTAAAAAAACTATTTTTTATGAACTTAGCACTTTAATTGGGATATTTTTATTTTTCTCTTTAACTTTATCAACTGTTTTCTTGTTCTGCGTATTATGCGCACACTTCAGTCTTCTAAAGTTAAAAAATGCGTGTAACACGCAAGAAAATACTGTATACCTTCAGTTCACTTTCCAATTCTAAGTTGGCTCTTGTACTGAAGTTTAAATAGCGCGTCCTTAAAATATGATATATATAATAGTAATATGTCTACAAAATCAATAACATATTTCTATGTTTTGCACCATAGATGTCATTACCATTGAAGCTACTACTGTCTATGATCTGAACAACTACATTCTAAAGTCTAGTAAAATAATAACATCTGATTATAACATCTATAACAGAAGAGTGTCAGATATCTTTTAAATGTAGGAACATCACCCTATATAAATTGAATACATCATCAAATAAAATTAATTTACAGAAAGATTCATTGAAATACACTTAATGTAGTACAATTTGCTTAAGATTTGAATATGGGAAGCATTTCCTAGATTGAAATTTCTCTAAATAATTAAATTTCTATAAAATCTATAAAATATCTGATTATTTTTACATTTTTGTTTTATACTATGTAATAGATTTATTACTCGAAGGCATTTGTTCTTAAAACTAAAAATTCATCTGAACTTATTAAAAATTCGAAAAATATTGAATAATTGGTTTTTTTTATGAAGCATTTGGAAACAAACAAGTTAAAATGTTATTTTTTCATGTTATTTTATAATAACAATAATAGTATAAATATTTTATAATCATAAAATAACATGAAACGTCATTTTTATCAATATTTGACAAATATCTTTATTAAACGTTCTTAAATTTATGGGCATTGAAAACTCTTTTATTGAATGGTCCCTAAAAGGTAGTCATTGAAAAATATGGTAATATTGTTATCAGAATCTAATATATATATATATAATTATATATATATAATATATATATATTATATATATATATAGATATAAATATAAATATATACATATATATTATATATATATATATATTGCAAATATATATATATATAATACTAAGAAGATGATATTTAATTTATAGCCCAGTCTAAATTTAACGCTTTGTAATTCCTTGCTAAAATTTCTTAAAATTTCTATTGATTAAAAATTGTTAGTCAAAATTGATAAGATCTATGACAAGGAAGACAGCAATGATTCTAAATGAGGTATTGTAAACACTTACATCTTATGTATATGTATATATATATATATATATATATATATATACATATATATAAGATGTAAGTATATACATATACACATATATAAGATGTTAGTATATATGTATGTATGTACTTTTCAATAGTTATTTCTTAGAAAACTAGCGATAGATTGTACGATTGTTTATCTTATAAATTTTTTATCAATTTGAAAGTTGTAAAATTAATAGTTATGCATTGATCTCAGCTGTTTACCTAATACGAAATTAAAAATACCTATATACATGCTTAGCTGAGCAGGGCAAATATATTTTAATAGTATCAAAGCTTACAAGTGGAAGATATATACATCCTAGGTATAGGGAAAAATCGTAAGCCAACATAAGATTTTACCACAACTAGCCGTTCTAGTGTAGTTGTGATTAAAGGTCATGTTCAAACAATTCATAGTACATTGAACTCGTATTAGTCATGATATTCTTCATGGAGCCATACATTAAAAAACCTCACATTCTCATTGAACTTTAAATCTTCTTCAATTTAAAATTATATGCAATAACATGGTACTATGCAGTTATATTTAAATTAGAATGGAAAACTATGGAATACCTTTTAGAAAAAGTATTATAGAGATATGACGGGAAATGAATTTGAATTTTCAACTAGACTCAATATAATCGAAATAAATAAGGAAAAACAACATGCTTATCAATTTTATTTATTTTAGTTAGTAATTCATATGTATTCTTGTTTTGTATGTTTTCTATATTTTATATATACATATATATATTTTCCAAGTTCATATATCTTTTTCCAAGAAGCGCTGTCTTTCCAGTGAATAAAAATTCTTTATTTTATAGTAGTTTGTCAACTAATTAAATTATCTCACAAAGGAGCAGAAAGACTACATACATTATTTCTTACATGTATATTTATTCAAATATAAATTAGAAATGACTCTCACTGAATAAATGAGACTATGTTATTTTCAAGTATTTATATTTTCTGAAATCAGTCGGTTTTTAAAAAATTGGTACATTCGTTATTTATCCATATCAAATAAGAACTTTAAAACATGAATCAGAATTGTTAATAAAATTCTAATAAGTCGTAAAATAATGAAAAGGTATGAAACAGAAACAGTAAAAGCTTGAAATTGTTTTATGCTTATAAAATATTATTTCATAAAAGCTGAAAAAATTTATTAATCGTGTCATAAGACATCCAACGAGAAGTTGTTGCTAGTTTATAATAGGGAATTAAGAAAAATATGTTGTGTGAAGAATACTCTGGGGTAAATGTAATTATTGGACTTGGGGTACGGTAAAAATATTACCTCATACAAGTTTTGTTTTGATATAAATGTAGTTTTAGAATTAAAATTAATCTTGGAAAACCATTTTCTCATATTTTACATTTTTTCCCGAGAAATATATGAAAGGAGTTAAATTTAAAATAAAGATGGTTCACGAGAAACTTTATACGTTCAAAATACACACTACAAATTTTCCTTAGCGGTATCATTAACGTGAAAATTATCTGTAATTTAGTTTCCTGCTTACTTTAAAGGCATTTTCTTCAAGAATTTTTTATGCACATGAAATGAGCTGAAATCAAAGGAATTTAAGTGATATTTTGTCTTGTATCTTAATTTTTATTTTTGAATATGTTGAACAACTTCAAATAAAAAGTGAATTCATGAGGTAAAATCCTCAAAGGTGTCTATCAGCCGAGCTGGTAGCCGAATGGTTAGCGCTCTTGACTTTGGGTCAACAGTTCGTGGGTTCGAATCCCACCTTGGGCATGGATGCTTGTAGTGGCTTGGAATCCACTTTAAGCCGTAGGTCCTGGTTTAATTAGCCCTCGTGTGCAAAAAATGACCGTTGAGCGACAAACAAAACCGAAACCAAATCAAAGGTGTCGATCAGGAAGTAAATCCGAAGCTAAACTCTCCTGGTATTTATTCAATCAAATTAATCCTCGCTTGCCAAAAAGTGACCGTAGAGGGACAAACTGAGCTAAACCCAAAACTGACTTCCTAAGCACGATTGGTACACATTTTTATTGACTCTGAAAGGAAGAAGGATTGAGTTGTCTTGCACTATTCGGAGTTTTTGGATTTATTGAGTGAAACGCAACCACAATACGACTTGGATTTAAAATAGCTTATATGTTTAAAGGGCAACATATATGTAAAAATTAAACTTACCTAGAGATTAAATGAATTTGTTTTTAAATTTCAAATTTAAATTATATAATTAATGCAAATCCGAATTATCTAGAAATTTAATGAAAACAATTTATTTTTCTGAGTAAATATTTTTATAAATAAGAAGAAATACTGATAAAAGTAATGTCTGAATTATTAAACATTCTAATTTTCTGACTGAATTATTAAATATTCAGGACAATTTAACACTTTTCTTGAAAACATTTTGGTGCTATGCAGACACCAATTACAATGTGACATGCTTAGTGATATTAAAGTTCAATCTGGTATGTTTCTTATGAGCCCTTTTTGCACACAAAAAAGTCTAATTTATATATTTAATTTAAAGGAAATTCTGTAACTTAATAAACATCGGCATCTAAGTCAGGAGTCAAACGAGCAGTTAAAGTGGAAAAAGATAATGTCATATCGTTATTAAATAAACATTTTTGTTGGCTTAGTTAAATTAGAATTTCAACAAACATTTGTCAAAAGCTTTGTTTCTAAATTTTTAACATAACAAAGATAAAACAGATTCATAGCAAACATTCTGATGTCAGTTAAAATTGAAAGGTGAATTTAAAAAAAAAATTGACGAGAATTTCGCGCTCTTAGGATATTTTGTGAATTATATATTAATTACTTTTTTATATATAATATTTAACAACCAAAAAAGTTATGTTAAAATTTTAAGATAAGACTTTGTTAAGTTTTGAATGAGAATTCAAAGAAAGTTCGATATAAGAAAATAGCATCTAAAATTCGAACTTTTGATTTGCGTTATTGGAGGATGAAGTTTAACTGTTGCCAATAAACGTTTCAATAATAATAAGTGAGTCAGTGTGAGGAAAATTTTTGACTTAATATTCCAAATTTTAAATTATTTGATAAATAGATCACCAGGGAGATAATTTTTCATTGAATATTTAAAAATTGTAATCAAAAGTTTATTTCTCAGAATTGATAAATATACATTTCAAGAGGCACTTGTCAAAAAATGTACAAATTTTTTAAATTTAATTTTGATTATTCTGCGTAGAAGACGTCAAATAATGATATATAATTTAGAGATGTTTTCTGCTGCGTATTATTAAGCATGAAATGTTACTTTACTGGATGAATAAGTTATGCATGATAATTGCATAATGATATGAATCATTCAGCTTTTTATAGTTTAAAGCTATCTATTCCATATTGTGCTCATAGAACAGAAATCATATTTTTCATATTAAATAATAAAATAATATGCATCAAATAATATAAACTAATAAAATATGCCTTTATGTAGGACAAAAATTATCTTCAAAATAGTCTGAAATAGTATTTTAAAATTTTCATTTTGTGAAAGTAAAAACGTAATGTCTGTGGAAAAATTTAGAAGCAATTAATATCGTATTGTACATTAAAATATATCTGACACACTCTGTTAGATATTATAAGTTCTATAAATATAAGCAGCATCTAAAATTTACCCCAAAACTTAACACTTGATTTTATTTAATACAACAATCTTAAATCTCTCACTTCTAACGTGGTCACACACAGTTCCTAATTAACAAGCATTTATACAATTGTCTTTGTATAAATAAGAAGCTTTGTGCAAGAAGCATCCGAATGAATTCTCTCTACATAAAATAAAATTTTGGAGTCTTGTACAAAATATTTATCTCACATTTAATAAAACTCCACCTGAGACATAATGATCTTTGTATAGCTATCCACTATTAAAAATATGCTTTAAATTATGTCTGAAGATAAACGATAGTTTTTGTGTAAGAAAATTAATGCAAAAAACTGATACTTTTCTGTCATCGGTAGTGGATTTAGAGACATTACCAAATCTGAATACCTTTAAATGAATCCAAATCGAATGGATATCCGAATTTTCTTGTCCATGACAAACATTTCCAATAAAATTAACTTCGCGAAACGCTACTTTTTATTAAAGAAAAATGGTAACTTCATACGAACTTTTTGGCGATCTTAAAAAATTATTTGGCGACGAGCCTGGACCCGATAACAGAAAAGTACTAAAATATTGAATGTAAGAAAATAATCCGTTTTTTTAAAATAGAAACTATTGATGTGGTAATTTTTAATTTATTACAAACCAATAGCAATAAAATATGTAAATAAGTATTTAAAATTGAAATAATTCAATTGATTCATACTATGTCTAGATGTTGAGAGAAATTATTAAATTTGAAATGCAGAATTGCAATATCAAAAATATTGGGTTTAAGTGAAATGCTTCTACCTATAACTTTCAATTTAAATTATCTCTGCAAACAAATCTTAATTGATATTTCTTATTAAATAAATATTATGAGACGTTTTAAAAAACTGTCCTTTTGTAGAGTAAATAGTAGAATGATGTGTGTTAAGAGATATGTATGAAGTGCCGCATATCAGATGCTTCTTTCACCCAGCATAAAATATTGAAGGATCTCTCTGATTCACTTTTCTCTTCAGGAACAATTTTCCTTTTGATTTATCATCCATTGAAGAGCAAAATTTTCTGAAACACATATTCTACACAGCATTTTGTTTATTAGAAAAATGTTTTAAAATTTTCATAAAATTTTTTTTAAATAAAATCATGAAAATAAATTTACCAGCCTTAGAACAGAAATGTAAATTTTGAATGTAAATGAAACTTTATGTCACACAATTATAAGACTAATTGAACAATAATATAAGTTTTCAATAAAAGCTGATAAATATGCTAATTTTAGAAAAAATACATATGTCACATATACATCGCATAACACCAAAAAGCACAGGTATAAACAGAATTCTCCAAGGATCATCTTAAGCTCTACTTCTTCAAGCTATGCAATGCAAAATAGGTCCCTTATTTTCTCGCTTACTCTAGTATTACAAATTATAACTCAGCTTAATTTATTTAAAGATTATTTTAAGAAAGCAAACTAAAACTTTAAGTCGAAGCATCTTTAATAGTTTAAAATAAATAAAAATTTATTAATAAAAAGTTTCAAATATCTATTTATCGGTAGCATTTTACTAAACGTTTTTTAGAATTAGTTACTTTTCTTCAGACTTAGGAAAGTTATTACATCATATCTCTTTCAATGTATAATTTATAATTTTATTATTAATGCAATTTTTTCATTTCAATATAACTTAATACTGCATATTTTTAATATCAATATTGTTTAATATTGCATTTATCAAATTTCTATATTGTTTAAAATTGTATGTTTTTAAATTTCAATTTTGTTTAGTATGGAAATTTTTTTATTTCATTGTTTAGTTTTAGACATATTTCTTTTAATTAAAGTAACAATAATTATAACTAAGCCATAGTTAAGTTACTTCGTAAAACTATGAAATGAAAACATAATTTAATCTGATATGTCTGGAAGAAAAATACTTCCTAATTACTTTCATACCTGGAGTTTGATTGACATTATCTCTTCAATAAGGACAGAATTTCTTAAATTTCATTTCAAGCTCCCTCTACAAGATCTTAGGAACTCTAAAATTTCTCCTTTATCATACCGCTTTCGAAGCGAACCTTAAAATGATCCTTGGAAAGGAGTTCCTCATAGGGTTCTTTCTCCCAAATTTTCTTTCAGAAGAGGGTGGAGTCCTTCCTTTCTTATTTGTTACCATAGATACCTGAAAGGGAGAATGCAGAGTACGGTTATGAGCGGTTACACACAAGGTATGAATTTTTTAGCATTTAGGTAATATAAAAATAAATAATAAAAATATATGGATGGGAAGTAATTAAAATAGATTAATTAAGGATATGAGAATTATTTTTAAGTTTTTATTTGCTTAAAATGATGGGGAATTTCTTAACAAATAAATTATTTATCTTTTAAAAAAACTACCCTTTTCTTCATAATTTATTTTGATTTCCTTAAATGATTTATTTATTCAAAAAATTAAGAGATCCTCCTATAACTAGATATAGAGTGTCTTTTGATAATGTAATATATATAATATTTAGAATATAATATTGAAAATTAAATATAATGTTATATTAAAAAATATAATAATTCATTATAAAATTTTATAAATTTTATTGTTATATATATAATATATATAGTATTTTGCATAATAATTATAACATATAAAGTTACTGATAAACTCTGTAAAAACTATGTTCAATTAACTAATTTATTTATAACTTACTGAAAGAAAAGTACTTATTTGTTCATACAGAAATGTGATACATGTTAAAAAATTTTTACTAAGCAAAATTATCTTAACAATATTAAGTAAAAGTTTTTATTGTGTATAAGAATCGCAAATTACACATTTCTAATGTAAATAACCACAATAAACGAATCTTGAATTGTTTTTTACTTATGAAGTTAGAAAAATACTAGTTTAAATACACTAAATTATACCTGTAAACAAATTTATCATAAAATGTAACATTATTATTATAAATGTGTTGAATTCATATTATTAGAATATTAATAATATAAACTGTTAATAATATATTGTACATAATTACATAATTCATAATATATTGTACATATAGTGCAAAGCGTAAGGATCCTCGCACTGCAATAGAAAAAAGCATTTTTAAAAAATTGAAAAAGTACTAATCATCATTATTTCTTCAATAAATCTACACTGTAGAAATGTATAAATAAAGGAGAATCTGTTGTCTTAAATACATCTTCTGTGCACACCTAGCAATTACACTTTATGAAAATTTTAAAAAAGGGAAAAATATAATTTTCCGTTCTTGAAGTGTGAAAAGCTCCTGAGCGGAATATCCTTTAGATCGATTATACTGCAGTACAAGCAACTTTACTGGAAGTTCAAATCAGCCTTCATTATGGTTTACATTTATTGCAAACCCTATCATCAGTATTCTAAAATGAAGTACAACTTTAAGTGAAATGCTTTTATTTTTGTATCAATTCTAGATAGAACTGAAGAAATGCACTGGACCTTAACAAAACACGGGTCTTCCCGATGCAATCGATCAGAAACAATTTCGTTTTCCTCTTGGCAAGATTTTTTTTTTTCGAATTTCTTTGAAGCCAAATTATTTCCGGTTGCTTGGCACGATTGGGAAAATTCTTTTCAATGCTCATTTAGCTCTCTGTATAAGGACTTCTATTACAAGCAGCCTGTTGACTTGAAATATGGTGTGAGACGAAAATAGGACAAAAATAGTGAAACAGCCATCTTAATGTGTGAACCACTTTTAAATTTTTTTCAATTTTCTAAATCAAATAGCTTTTCCTATGCGTTTAATTAGAATTAAAATCAAATTGTATGTAATTTAAAATGGATAAAAAATCAGTAGAAATCTATAAAAAGGTATTAAAGGAAGTTGATATCAGAAATTTAGAATTCAGTGAATTTTTATTATTTGTTTTTAGTAAAAAACGCCAAAATATTTGTAAGGCGGAATTGATATCTTATTCGAAAATGTCAAATTACTTGCTTTTGCATTTGAAATACAATTGATGTAATAATTTATGCATATTCTTTCAAAGGTAGTCACTTTTAATGGCTAATTGTGGTCTAGTTCTAGGACAACGCTCTTCAGTGCATAAAATCTCGGGTTTGATTCTTGCCACTATTAAACAACGGAAAATAGCTGTTAAACTTCTGCAATCTGTTGGGTGGGTGCTTGAGAGTTTTCAGGGTTTCCTCACTAGTGACACGTAATTACGGTTAGTCATTTATCAGTGAAAAATCCTTCCGGAAAACAATTAAGAATGGATATAAAATGCCATAGAATTTACTTTCGAAGATAAGGTGTCATTAAGTGGTGTCAAAATTTTGTAACTTAGAACAACGGGAGAGGGATGCTCCGTTTTCCGGGTTTCTTCCTTTGCTACATGCGTGTGAGGCAGCTATATATAAAAAAGTCCACCCAGAAGATAATAATACCCAATGGCTGTTTAATAATTTTCCATTTTATTCGTCAGCAAATTTAGAAAACACATTACTTAATTTTTCGAGTACTTTATCTTCCATTTAATGGTTGTATTAAAAATCATTGTTCTCATTAATTTTCATAAGCATCTACTGAATAAATTAAACATTTATATCTGCATGAATGCCGTGTGACTTTTAACCTAAAATATCTATATACAAGGGAGTTTATAATATTATTTTCACTTCTGGAGAGGTACGCTGGTAAAAGAAAATATATAGGACTAAAAATATTTTATAATATTTTGCCATAAAAATTTAAATTAAGAATTGATTTTGCTTATTGATAATATGGAGAAAACATGTCAGAAAAAGTTAACGAAAACTAGAAAATTAAATAAGCACGCTTAGCATTAAATTGAAATAAATGACCAAATAATTAACTTAGATTCAGAAGACGCTCGACTTTGTTATTTTAGTTTTCAATGCAATATATGGTGATATTAAAGTGCATTAGTGGAATTGTTTTGGTCTATTTATTGGAATACCTTCTATAGAATACTTAATGTCTAGGGCGTCGTCAGTAGTGAGTTCCATCCTCATCAAATTAAAAACAAACAACCAAAGTACTTCTTTTGAAAAACATTTATTAAAGAGCTGATATTTAATATTTCCTCGAAAACAAAGCTCATTGCACCTCAGAAAAAAATGCTGGATATGTTTTCTGCAATTTATGGCTGCTAACGGATAACAACACTATTTCGTATATATGGCAATTGAACCAACAGAGGGACGACTGATTGGTTGGTTTAACCAGCCCCAGTGGATCTTTCCTGGTTATGGGAAAGCATTCGTTGGAACAGTTGCATCCTGTGATATTGATGCTGTGAATATCGTAATCCTGACCATATTTTGATAGCTTCCTGAAGGGATAATCTCTATTTACCTGGAGTGATGTGCCTTCAGAATCTTCATTGGACAGTGATATAACAGCTGACTTTCAGTTTATCATAATTACACTGTACAGATTAATCATTCCTCCTCTAATATTATGGTAAAAAGTTTTTTGAAGTTATTTTAAAAATCGTATACACTTCTCCATTTTAATTCAACACTTTTGTGTTCTAGTATTGAACTATTATTAATAATTTTTTAACTTTTTTTGTCCATATATTTATATACTTTAAAACCTTTACCTAGTTTAATTACATAAGTTAATTAATTTATAAAAATACTTAAAATTATATATATATATATATATATACACATATGAGTTAAGAAAATAAACAATACGATTTATGTCTTTTTAAATTTCTATAACTATAAATTAGTGAAATGTTTTAATGTTTTTAAAATAAGTCGAACTGATTAGTCACTTAGAGCCATATGAAAGGGACCTGTAATAAAATTAATTTCCATGTTTAAATGTAGAGAAATTTTGTCTCAATTTTTTATAACGCGTTGTTTATTTTATTGAAGTAAGAAATATTATTTTTAAGAAAAATATGCAAGTTTTCACCACAATAAAACCATTGATTTCTTCATAAATTTATTTGGAAATTATTGTTATAAGTGATATGGATTACAAAAAATATTAGCCAAGAATAATCTTGGTGCTGTCTTAAAACTTTATGTTGTTATTCTATTATTTATATATACAACGGTCGAAAAGACAACGCATGATTTGATGCTACATTAGCATAAATATTTAATTTAAGAATACACGCTTAAGAATTCATAGATAAAAAATTAACTAAATATCCACTATTGTTTTGTTTACCACAATATCCAACACTTTTGTGTAGGAATGTGACCACTATTGTATCGTCAGATAGCTGGGTAATTTATTTGTCATGATTGACACACATCAACCTTCCCAATGTTTTAAAGCTCATATTTTTCGCAATTTGCATACAGTCTATAATCTATGACTTCACCATAAAAAGACTGAGTTTCACAGCGTTGACTTGTTTTTTTTTTTTTGTTATAGAACACGTCTTTTTTACATT
The DNA here is from genome assembly GCA_030067965.1 of Latrodectus elegans. Lineage (NCBI taxonomy): Eukaryota > Metazoa > Arthropoda > Arachnida > Araneae > Theridiidae > Latrodectus > Latrodectus elegans. Next base: position 54,795,535 of record CM057817.1, read on the forward strand.
ATTGTGAATTCTAGTGTACCTTGTAGAAAAGTAGGGAATGGATAGAAATTTGCATTTAGATGAATTTATTCAGAAGCCATGATTTTCTTTTGAACATTACTACGAAAATACAAAAAAAAAAAAAAAAAAAAAAACACCTGTTAACATGTTCATACCTAGAAAATTTGCTTAGTAGAGTGAAGTCAGAAAATAAAGGGTTTAGTGGACTGACCAATCTGTGCAACATTTGGTACATTATGTTACTCAATATTACTGTTTCAGCTTGTTGTACACAACTTAAAGCACACGCGCAACTTTATGCGCGATTGACACTTTCCCGTGTCAATCGCGCAACTGTGATTTCTAGTTTCTAAATGCTGCCAAAATACCAATTTACTTGTATCCAGCAAATATTTTAAAGATACATCGTATTATAATTATAATTTTTTATGTGAGAGACAAGGAAAGGGAGGGCAAATTTATGTATTTGCGAAAATAAACTGAAATTGAATAAGCTTCAAATATTATGCTTCATCCAACAATATTCACCTTTAAATTATATCGAGGTTTTAATCCTTTAAATGATCATACATTTAAAGCATACGTTTATAATGATTGAGTGTTTTGAACTTGTTTTGAAACTCAGTCAAATATCAGAATTCAGATTGTTTTTAAACGAGAATCTCTGAAGAAGCTTTTTATTTAAAAACCACAGAGAATTATAAAATGCTCCTGCATTTTTGAAGTTAAGCTGGTAGTTGAATAGTCACGTTTTCGCCTTCAGTTCAACCATACATGTGTTCGATTCCTAATGTAGGCCTGCGTAATAGTGCTAATTCGGAGCATGTTTACTGTGGCTCCTGGTCAAGATATCTATTGTGTGCAACAAGTGACCTTAGCGGAGATTCAAGCCAAATCAGCTATCTATTGAATTATATTAAGAGATGCATTAATATATGCATATTTCAGCCAATTCAGTCATCTGCTTCATAATTTTCAGTCATGGTCAAATTATATAGTCAGCAGTCGATCTTTTATTCCAATTTAAACCGTATCAAGGGAGAGAGAATGGACATTACTAATCATTTAACTGGCATAGTAACTTTCAGCTCTAAAATCTTCTGGATTGGATAACGAAACCGTATTAACACTAAAGCAATATCACCAAGCTATCGTGGTTTCTAAATTAGAGTTATCGAGCTGCGACAAAGTGGTTAGCGCTCTGCACTTCGGTTTAAGTTTGTAGGTTGGATACCAACCTCGGGTGTGGATATTGATTTGGAGTCTATTTTTAACTGCATATTCTAGTCCCTTCAGCCCTAGGGTACAAAAAGTGGACGTAGAGCGATTATCAAAATTAAGACTTAAGCTGTTAAGAGAAATTTCAAATTATATCAGTTACATATTATGATAGAAAATTGACAAACATACTGCAAAAATAGATTGGATTTTAAGGAACTTTATGAAATATTTTTATCTAATACACTGTATATAATTTATCTTAATTATCATAAAAACGAAATTCGAATTCTACTTAATCTCCAATTTCGGTTAACGTTCTTTATCCAGTCGGGAAATATATTAAATATATGTATATATAATATAATCAGTTTTAAAATATACACACTTGATTTTATAAATTATTTAATTAATAAGAGTTACATATCTTTAAATTTATATCGAATGACTTCGTTTGTTCTACTTCCCATTTTTTTACTACAAAAGTAATTTATAAAAACTTAGAAAGTATGTAGAAAACGTAAATGTTTTTCCAAACTAGTTTTTTTTTAATATGACTCTCATGCATATTTGTTACAAAAACGTTTTTTCGCTGAAAAATATTTAAATTGAATTTTACAAACAATACAGAAATGCATTTACAACGGTAAAATGATGGAGCAGACTCTAATTTTAGAAAACACTAAAATTAATTATTTATATTTTCTTTGCGTTTACGGTAGTTTTTTTATGAGTTAAAAATTTAATCAAATCTGGAGACGAGTCTGTCATCAAACTTCATATTTTAAACATATTCTAAGAGCTTGGTCCTTGAAGACCAGTAAAAAATGTTTATTTTTTGCTATTTATTGAGATTTTATTCTCGTTACTGAAGAAATTACTTGAATTATATAAGTGTGTCAATATAAATTTTTGGAAACAACTCTAATAGGAAAACATTTTATAAACAATACACGACAAAAATCAATGCATAATAATAAATAAAATGCAATAAGATTTTCATGGTATCATAAGGCATCAAATGTTTCTGCAATAATATTAAGAATCCCCTTCACTCAATAGGAAATGTTCAAAAGTTAGGAGAAGATGTGTTGTACAGGTATTGAACGATGATAACAAAAAGGAATAATCCTCGATTTTCTGTGTCACTATACATACATACATACATATATATATATATATATATATATATATATATATATATATATATATATATATATATATATATATATATATCAAAGATGTTGAATATCTCAAATGCATGATAGACAGGATTTAAATCTGGATTGATAGTTTGTAAGGACGAATAATAAACAAATCAGAATTGATAGCTGGGACGAAATCCGAGAGCCTAACTGAAAACATTATGATTGCCCATAAGTTTCATATTTCTAGAACAAGACTCTTTTAAATAGTTCCTGATGCGAATCCTTATGATTTGTTTTGTTCATCTCTCAATCAGAATTTTTCGCACTTGTGAGTCTAAATGACAAGGATGAAGCTAGGTGGCATAGTAGTAGCGCTTTGCAATCCCAAGTCACATGTCCGAGATTCGATCCTCGGGCTTGTTGACTGACTCATCCTTTCGTCTCTTTAGTGGGTCGATAAAACTGAACACCAAACATACATGGAAATTGAACACTAAGTATTTAGAGTCTGACTCACTGCCTAAAATTGGGAGATATGTTTTGTACCACAGTGCCCTCGGTCAAGAAAACAGATATGGGCACTGTAGGCCTTGTCTCCATGAAGGGTGTCATTCCGCTGAGTATTAATTAGATCTACAGCTACGTGTTAAAATGGATTCCGAACCATTACAAACATAAACCTCTGAAGTGAGATTTGAACCCATGAACTGTTGATATGAAGGCCTTAACACTAATCATACGTTTCCAGCTCTATCAAATCCTTCTCAAATTATTTGGAAATAAAAATTGGTTTGGGTTAGAGTTTTAATGCGCTATATTTGTGCCCATTTTAGTCTAGTGAGAAAACGTGTGTGATGAGAAAATGTGTAGTCTACTGGAAAAATTATTGTGTCTAAGATTTTGGATCACATATCTGACTCCTGTAAAGAAAGTCTGACGGTTAATGTATCTCATTAAATATAGAGATATAGAGCTTAGAAAGGAAGTTGCTATCTCGGTATCGTCAATTGATCATTGATCGAAATGACAAATGTGTCCAGCGACCAGAACATTGCAATAACTCAATCTAACCAATCAACACTCAACTTTAGTGTTAATTCTTGCTAGGTCTTCTTATTCTTTAAACATTTTTTTAAAATAATACTTAAGCCAAAAATAAAATTAAAAGTAGAAAAGTATTTCTAAAAATATCAAAGTGAGTAATAGCTAATTGAGCTGAAATAATGATTTGAAACCACATTTTTTAAAATAATTTTTGCAATGTCTTTTTTTTTTTTTTTTTTTTTTGCACAATTCGGAATTCTTTTACTTTGCAGATTTTCTGGAATTTTTTTTAGTACAGTTGAACTCCAACTATCTGAACTCCATCTATCAGAATCGCTGATTATCCAAATCACTTTCGAATTTCGGAAAAGTAAATTGGAGTGAAGAAGAGAAGGAAAACGAGAAAAAGGAAAAAGCAAAGGTAAGGTAAGAGAAGGGGGAAGATGAAAATGAGAGAGAGAGAGAGAGACGTGTCACTTCAGGAATACAGAAACATTCTTTTGAAAATCCCTGTTAGTGCTGAAGATATAGGAGAATGGATTATGAGTCAGACATTGGATTTCAAATTGCAAATGATGATCTAATTATTGAAAGCATATGCTAAAGAGATGGCCTTAACGTCCAAGTTGAAACCAACATAGGACAATCAGCTAGTGAATCATTTGCCGGATTTGAGACTGCTTTGAAGTGGATGGAACATCTGCTTGAGTGTAATAACATGCAAATTCTCACTGCCTAGCAGAAGCGCAACTTGGCTGCTTGAAAGCGGATGAAAGCAATCAAACAGATTACTCAGACCGAGATGTTCAGCAAACAATGGCTTTCATTTACACATACTTACGGTATTAATATACATCACTTGTAAGCACCTAAACAAGTAAATGTTGTTTTTTTATTTAGTTGATTAAAAGTTATTTTTGTTAAAAAATATAGTTTTCCCCAATTTCTCAACATACTATGGTTAATTAAAATGGACATTTTTTTTACAAGAAAATTTAATTAATCGAATTTTTGATTATCTGAATGGGGTTTGGCCTCAGTTGATTCGGATAATTGGAGTTCTACTGTAATAACTGAGGTGAATAAATAATCATAAAATTACAGTATATTCAATAAAAAGCAATAACATACACACAGTTCACATAAAGCAAATAATTAAAAAATTGGAAAACTGTGTATAAATTTTGTTGCGTGAGAAAATTTATTAAATTGATTTCATACTGTTAAATAATAAGAGAGAAAAAGAGAGAAATACTTATAAAAATATATTAAAACATTGTATCTAACTTAATATTTTGTAAATAAATTTGTGATCAGAAGGTAAGAAATCAATATTTTAGAAACAAAGAAAAACAAAATAAAAAAAAAGGAAAGAACGATTAAAAAAACATGTTTCAGCATAATGATGTCAATACAAAGTAAGTGTTCCGAAAAAAGGAAAAAAAAAAAAAGATGAAAGAAAAAGACGGTTTTAGTCAGCATATTTCTTTTATTCCCAGTAAAATCTTAGTTATGGCTTAATTGGTTACAAAAAAGAAATAAAATGCTGATTCTACTTAGAGAAGGTAAAAAGAGATTTATTTGATTAATGTATCGGAAGCAATTTATCTAAAAACGAAAAAAATCCGTCGGCGAGAGAAAAAAAAAAAAAGAAAAAAAACAGCTGAATTCATGAAATATTATTTTAAATTTAATAAACCAACTACTTAATCAATTTTTGAAAAAAATGAAGTGTAATATTTCTGATTTTATATATTTTTAAATGATAGATAGTTATAGACTAACTTCCTGAAAAATTTCACTATGGAAAAAAACTACTGTTTAATTCCTTCAGAAAACCTTTGCCCTTTTAGCAAACTCAAATCAATACAGCTTGCCTTTTCCAAGAGAAATAAAAATCTTGGTATTGAAGTACATATTGCATTAGAGGATGTTCGAGACCGCTTTCGATTTTTGCTATAAAACCACGTCTAAAGAAAAACTAGTCAGAAAGTAATTTGAACAAATGGAAAATCGCTATAAATGCAGTTAAGAGTCGGAGGAATCGAATTCATATATTCCTAAATTCAGGAAAATATTCGAGATTTAAAAAAAATTGAGGTATAGTTTGTGTTTTTTCCTTTTATGCGAAGATTTCAAATCATTACTTAAAAACATTTCAAATGTTGTAGCTCAAACTTTTAATACAAATGTCATTAGCATGTTTTTTGCAGTGCAATTTAATGTAATTAACGTAGGGATATTAATTAATGCATCTGTAATGAGATTTTAAAATTTAAAATGGGACCACAGTCTGGGAATGTTAATTTAATCTTATGACGTCACAACATGAAAGATTCTTATGATTTTATAATATTTCTATTTTAATCTGCAAAAATAATTTTTATATATAATTATTTATAGTAATATAATATTTATTTATTACTATAAATAATAATTATTTATAGTATATAGTAATAAGTTTATATAATTATTTATAGTAAAATTTTGTAAAAACATTTTTGATTTATGTCAATTTTATTAGTTAAATATATGGAAAAAGGTATAAAAATAAATCTTTTATGTATTTATTGTGTGTTCATGTTTACTGGGTTATTTATTTGATGTATATTTAAGAATAATGGTGGCGTCAGGCTGATTTATATTGTTCTCAGGTTTAGAAGGTAATGAATTCAATACCTTAGCCTGTTGGAGCTAATTGAGATCGAATGATGGGATCGATTTCTTTGGAGTGAAGGTGCCAGGTTCGAAGCCAAAAACTATTGAACTACAGAACATGCATGCAGCATTTCGGAATACACGTTCATAGGGGATGCTTGGGAGAATTCAGGCTTACTTCCTTACGACATGTGAATATAGCTGACTAAGAAATTTTGTTTGGAAAATAAAGACAAGGAAGAAATGCAAATATTTTACAGCAGCCTTCGGCTATTAAGAGGCTTATTATACTGTGTGAAGTATATAATTCAGCCAAGTATAATATTGTGAGAGGGGGTAATTTATAAAGAGAAGGTTGCCTGCTCCGGTATCGAATTCGTTACTGCACACAATGTTCAATGTTTAGAAATAATTAAAAATGCTTATCTGCTATGGGTGGTAAAAATAAGCAGCCCTAAACGTAATGCAACAAATAAAACATTTTTAAGAAATTTGTATGTGATTTTTCAATGTAATATCAATTTCTATTTTTCGGAAGAATTTTTCACAAGTAGCGGGTAGCATTAATTTCAATGCAACATCCATTTCCCATTGTTTAAAGGTACCCGAGGCTGATATCTAGACTTTCTTACTCTTAAGAGCAGAAAGTCTAGATATCTTTAGGCCATTGTGAGACAACAGTTTGACACCTTGTCGAGGATAGTCTAGCAACCGAAGTTTGTTGTAAAGCATTTGAACATCAAAGCGAATTGCCTTTAAGATAGATAGTAAGCTATATTTACGCGTCACAAGGGAGAAAACTAGGAAAACTTCTTAAGTTATTCAGATGTGTAAGCTGAAACCAGATACAGGATATATATTTCCAATACTCAGTTGTATTCTCTCCTCTGAAGAGCATGGTTTTACCACTGCATCAAAGGGAGTTTAGAAGACAAAATTTGCTAAAATTCGATTTAAAAAAAATTTTTTTATTGTAATTTCTGTAGTATAATATGTTATTATCCTCCACAATGTGGGAAATAATAGCTAGCTTTAACATAGACCAGCTTCTTCTTGGCCTTTTTAAGAGCAGGTCTTTATCATGTTTAAGGAATTTTAATAAATAAAGTTATAAAAAATAAGGTAATTTATACGTAGTTGGAAAAAAAAAAAAAAAAAAAAACAATATATAGTTCTCTAAAAAACTTGAAACCTAGATTTTCTCTGCATTCGAAAATGTTCAAAACATTCATTTTATCTAATAAAAAGAATCTATTTTATATCTGGAAAAAGCAATGAAAAGAAATTTTAAAATGTATTGGAAAACCTTTTATGATCTTTCACAAATATTCTTTCATGAATTCATTCATTACTTATAAATATATGATATAAACTAAAATAAATGAATATTTCATCTGTGTATGTAAGCAAAATACACGATGAGTCTTATGTTAGAGGAAATTGAACTAATATAGTTACATTAAAAATATTCTTTCAAAAGATACGTTAAATTTAGGTTTGGTTACAACGATGTTTTTGGGGTACTTATTTCTTTCGACAGAAGTCACTAAACGCTAATTGCCAAACCATTTGCAATTTTGAATCATGATCAAGTAATGAGGCTGCAACATAAATTAGTAGCCTTTTTCCAACACCAAATCAGAGGAAGAAAATTGGACCCTATGGAACAATTAACGTGCATTGACTATCAGGATATTTCGTTGGCTCAAGAAACGAGTGTTTTCCATTTGAATACGAGAGTGACTTATCCTCCATCTATTGGCCGCAGTATCAAGTATTTAATAATTAATTCTCAAAATAAGATTTGTTCTAACTTGTTAATACACAAATATATTTCGTATGCTTTTACCGTGGTCTAGTTGTTAAACAATGCTCTTCGGTGTATACAGTCTTTGGCTCGATCTCAGCCATATTTGAACAATAGGAATGTTGGAATTCTGTCCTCTGCATGCACGTCTATCGAAGTGAGTGCTTGTAAAATTTCCGAGTTTTCTCTTTGGATCACGTGAATACGGCCCACTATTTATGAAAATTCCTCCCAGAAAGCAATTATTTGGTTTATGTTAAAAAAAACCTTACATAGGACTTAGGCCGTTAGGCAGTCCCCAATGCATATCAAAATAGACTTGGTAAGGGCTCACCGTGGTCTAATGATGGTATTGTGTATTTAAAACGGTAATAATTAATCTCAAACACTGTAGAACAATGAAAGATGGATATTCACATTTTGCATACACGTGTTTCAAGATTAATGCTGGGCATTTTCCACGTTTTATTCCTTGAAATATGTAAACATGACCCATTATCTATGAAAAGTTCCCCTAGACAAAGCATTTACTTAATCTATGTTTAATGAAACCTTTCAACAGTTTCATGTGTTAGGTTGTATATTACGTGGTTTCAAAGCATGTTTAAAAAGTGATTTAGTCGATACAATGACATTTGTTTTGTCTGTGAAACAAAAAAAATTAATTTTTGATGAAATGAAATGATGTGTTTATTTTTTAAGTCTTTATACGTATTGACTGAAATGTCACTACAAACAGATAAGCTTGAAAACAATGGATTATATAATAATTTACGTATCTATGTAAAATATTATATAATCCATTGTTTAAGTAACTCTTTAAGCTGTGGTAGATACATTTTTATTGGCAACTTTATAATATATTATTGGGTTGTTCGGAAAGTAATTCGTTTTTTTTGTGGAAATGAAAGAGAGTTTTCGTATAATAAACAAATACTTTATTAAATTATAGATTGGCCGTTCTGGTCTAACACCTTTTGCATTTTTCTGATAGTAGCATAATTCCAAGCTCATAAAGTTTTTGGTCTTTGCTGGCAAAAAACTGATCGAGGTGGTTTTTGACCTCCTCATTTGAGGTGAAGGTTTTACTGTCTAAGAAATTTTGGAGTGACCGGAACAAATAATAATCCGATGGTGCCAGATCTGGAAAATATGTTGGGTGTGGAATTGTATCCCATTTAAGCTGTAAAAGCTTTTGGTGAGTGACCAAAATTGTGTGAGGTCTCGCTTTGTCTTGGTGAAACGCTATACTTTTCCTGTTGATTACTTTTGACCTTTTCTGTTGAAGTGCATCATTCATTTTGTCCAGCTGATGACAGTAGACTTCCGTATTAATAGTTGCGTTATCTGGTAAAAGCTAAAAAATAAAAAATAAAAAAAAAATTAAAAAAAACTATTCTTTTAAAATCTCACCAGACAGCATCACCTTTTTTTGCTGAATATCGGCTTTGAAAAGGGTTTCAGTCGGTTCATCTTTTTTGCTCTATGACCTCTTGCGTTTGACGTTGTTGTATACAACCCAATTTTCGTTCCCAGTGATGATGCGCTTCAAAAACGGATCATTTTCGTGACGTTTGAGAAGCGAATCGCAGACGTCAATGTGGCGACACAGATTTCTCTCATGGGTAACCCATACATCGAGTTTCGAGGATAATCCCAGGCCTTTCAAGTGGTCATAAGCTGTTGTTATTCGCCGGTTCTCATCAAATAATGCCTTTATCACGTCTTTATCAGCTTCAACCGGCCTTACTGAACGTAGTGCATCTTCGACATCAAAACTGCCGGATCGAAATTTAGCGAACCAATTCTGGCACTGGCGTACTGTCAACACACCTTCTCCATGCACATCGATCAATTTCTTTCTGGCTTGAACAGCATTTTTACCCTTTCTGTAGTAAAACAGTAAAATATATCGAAAATGCTGCTTATCGCTCTCCATATTTAAAAGAGCACTAATCAAAAACTACTGCTTAAGATTAATTAGAATTTTTCACACACAAACCTTGCTATATGAGCTCTCAAAGCATTTAGTAATTATACGGCTTAAGTGTGAAGTTGGGTGCAATAAAATACAGTTAAATCCTCTGTCGGGAAAAAACGAAATTACTTTCCGAACAACCCAATATAACTCATATTACATTATTTTTGAGAGGATAACTCCTCACTTAACTTTTTGACTAAATATTTAGTTTAAATGATAAATATAATTTACGAATTTTAATTTTACTTAAGACGTATATATATATATATATATATATATATATATATATATATATATATATATATATATATATATATATATATATATATATATATATATATATATATATATATATATAGCATTATTTTTTTAAAAAAAATTGGCCACCACACTTAGCACATATACTTAACATTTTTGAAATCTTGAGCAAACTGAATCTTAGTTTAAATGCCTTTATTGTATATAGTTAAATAGGTAAATCTCTGGTTTAAAAGCAAAGCAGGAAAAGTGATTTTCTTTAACTAATAACATGATTTTAATAGTAATAATAACATGATTTACTAATAAGTACAAGTTAATAGTAATAAGAAAAGTTTCTATTGTAAGATAAACTGTTATTGATTGGGTGATAAAAGGTGTAGAGAGAAATATTATATAGGATCCATAGTACAGTCTTTTTTCAATGTCCTAACATTGATGACTTGGTTAAAAAAATGTTGTTATATTATAGGAAAATGATCCGAGAAGACATACAGTGACCTCAGTGTACCACTCAAAAGTTAGCGGTTCTATACTGAAAGCTATGCGAGATTCTGGGAGAAAGTTATTTACAAAGTTCGCAAAGCTGCAGCCATTTGTGTGAAATAACACCTTACTCACAGAAATGAGAAGAAATAATGTGTTCCACGCGCATTAGTTGCTGCGTGCGTTTTAATATTATTACATCACGCACTCCGACGTAAAAGGTATATTTAAACCTTCGCCCTAACAAAGAATGGTAACACATTTAAATCAGCAAAGGTGTTAAATGTGCTTATTGGCAACTAATTGTCCTTCTTCAAAACTAACAATGGTTATACAGTAATTCAGCATAGGTGCACTTGTTCGTTAATCGTTGTTCCTTTCTCTACGCTTCGTGATATAACTTTGTTGGAACTTGCGAACAAAGTTATCGTATAGACGCTATTCGCGCCCACATCTTCTCATTTCTTCGTGAAATATGTCGAATTATATCAAATCTGTGTTGCTATAAAACTATGAAAATGAATTCTTTCCGTATCTTGTTAGTCTTTTGAGATATATATATCACTCATTTCAGCACTTTATTTCTAGGGATGCATTAAGTCATCTCATTTTGTATTGTACAGCTTTATATCTTGACAACTTTTTCGTGATCTTAACTGTTGGCTTTTCAGTTAGAGATTTGAGAGGCAGTACTTTACTCACCAATCAAATTTCTTTGATAAGACCATGACAAACTTAATTGCCAAATTTTATACCTAGAGGCGTTATATGTAAGGTCCCTGTACCTAACCCTGAAAGAGTTTTACCAGATTTGATGGACCCGCTGGAGAGAAAAGAAAACGGAACACAGTACATACAAGACTATACAGTTATGCTTGCAATCATATGGAGACACTGAAAATTATTACATTTACACAGTAAAGAGGGTAGTAAATTATACTATTTTACACAAATTGGATTGCAATTGAGAGTTAATATGGGGACACGTAAGAAGCATTCAAAATAGGAATATGACAAAATACATGGCAGGATGTGGTAAGATAGGCATATAAAATACAAATACAAATTGCATGCATGTAAGAAATAAAGAAAATAAAGGGAAAAACAAAAGGAAATTAAGAATGATAAAACAGAATTGAATACATATACCAGCATTTACTGCAAATTGATGAGGTAATAATGATTAATGAATAATTAATGCATTTAGTATATGGATTTGGTTGTTGCGTGTATCGGCTCAAAGTAAGTTAGGTCATATGAAATTCTAAGCTATATATACACAAAGTTTAGATAGGTTATACATAATGCATTAAAATAAGTCAATACAACATGATGATAATAATTGTGATTAAGCAATTAAGAGCGCAGGAATGATGGTGATAAAACAGCAAACAATTAATAATGAACTATATACAAGGAGATGAAAAACAGGCGAAATGTTACAGGTAGAGAGAAAAATGTCTAAATTTAGAATATGAGAGAGATGGAGTATGCGGATTTTACGGCTCATTATCTTCCAGGTGAAGTCTATCACCGTCACGAGCATCATTATCCTCCTATTCCTGTGGAATTATTAAGTCCCTATATTCAAGGAGAAAGTTTATAAGGTTAATAATTTTTAGTTTTGTTGCCTTGTTGATGGTGATGTTTTGGAGCCAGACACTTTTCAGATTGTCACTGGGGGTAGTAAAGTGCCAGGAACTCGTGATGGGGCATGTTGTAGCGTAATGTATTAGAGTACCTTCTTCTCCGCATGCACAGCTATCAGTGGGTTGTACTCCTATTCTATGCAGGTAACTTGGAAATGGGCCATATCCCGTTACAAAAATCATTATTTGTCTTGGCCAGCACTGTTGGTTCAAATTCACTTTTGGCAAGATGGAGTATACTGGGCGTCCGGTGGTATTCTGAAATGTGTCATCTAATTTTCTATTGTACAACTATTTACTTATACATTGACGCCTTTTTTATGATCATAACTATCAGCTTTTCCAAGGTAAAGCAGTGAGGCCTTTTACTTGACATTTTCCACAGCATTTGACTGTAAATTTCAGAATATGAAACCGAATTCATCTTTTGAATCTCGCACTTCAGAAAATGTTGAAAAAAGAATATGGGGTACAGTTACTTTTCAAAAACTGTGATGTAAATCTGCCACTGTTAGGAAGGTTAAATTTGATGCACATTTCGTGCAACTGATTGGGATTTAGATTTCAAAATGCAATATTATTTCAGTGTATTCTAAAGAAAAAATAATTTATATACATGACTAAATAAACAACGATTCAATTTTGTATATTTGAAACACAACATATTTCAGAAGAAACAGAATATCAGTTATAATTCTGATCGAGAAGATACGTAACCCACTTGAACCTGGTTTAGACCTGAAATCAATGAAGACAACTCGAAGCATGTCAACAGAGGTTACAATGAGACAGATTCATTCTTAGCATTAATCACATTAGTCATAATGTTTCTTGTTATGTGTAGCATTATCCTTTGTATCTATAATTATCGATATATAATTCCAATAATCGAACAAGATATCAATATATTTTATTATAATCTCTAATGTGTTTACATTTGCAGTTATAAGGGAATAAAAAAATTTAATATTTATAATGAAATATATACTCTCTTCGATTTTAAGCATTTTCTAAAAGACGTATTGCTAATTGAAGAATATTTTTGTGTATACACATATATTTTCGATGAATATTTGCATAATACAAACTTTAAGATTTTTTAAACATTTTTTAAAAACATAAGTTCTACTTCAAAACTGAGAGTTGAAAGCAAGTGCTAAAGTGGTATAAATTATGAAAGTTCATACTTAGAGAGTCGAAACTTGATACTTTTCAGGTACGATTTTCATTGTTTTAATAACATTGTAAATCTGTTTAGGGGATGCTTGGTATTTTTCAGGTTTCATCCTTTGTAAAACATAAGTATAGCCCACTGTTTATAAAAAGTGCCTCCGAAGAGAATTACAAAGTGGTTCAAAAAAGTCTTTCAACATATTTCAGTTGCTAAGCTGTCTTTTACTTGGTGTCATATATATGCTGGACTTTTATTTATTTATATTTTATTAGTCCAGACTGTAGAGGCTGGAAAGTCCCGGGTTCAATCTCAGATAATGTTGACAATAGCAGATGGGTATAGTATAGTTGATTTTTGTATGGATTGGTACTGTGGTGAAGACTTTTGAATTTTTTCTAAGTTTTCTGATTTAAAACATGCGAATTTAATAAAAACTTTTATGAAAGGTCCTCCAGAATACCTTATACGAGAAATGCTTTTTGGTTGGTGTTATTAGTTGGACTCTCTCAACTGTCGTGCATCTAAACTTTATGTATTAATATCTAGACAAATTTTCTATATTCTACTAAGTACAAGTTATCAAAAAGGAATTTTTTTGTTTTATTTGGGGAAACTAAAAATAAAAGAAATTTTATTTTTAAAAATGAACTAATTTTAATGTTTTTATATAGCAGGGTTTAAAAATATTTAGAAGATTTCAACAGTAAAGTTTTTTATTATAGAGTTCAGCTTCTCGTAAATAATGCGTATTATATTAACGAAAAACTTGATATGATTTACAGTAAATATAAATAATCAGTAATAAAAAATACATTTGCTTTATTTTAGAATCTACAATGTATACTCTTGAACTCTCACATAAATTATATAATATCATATATTATTTTATATTTCTAATTTAGAGCTTATTTCATATTTTCATATTCGTAAAAAAATTAGTTATACGTACATTTACGAATTAGTTACATAAAATATAATTTAAGCTATTTTAACATCTCTTTATCCAATTTAATTTTATTATGTCGTAAAACTATGCAGTATCTTGGTAACTATTACATAATTAAACAAGACCAGGTAGTTATAAAAATAATTCCATGCTAGTTGATGATGGGTCAGCGCTCTGGTCTTCCAGTTAACAATTCGTGTGTTCGAATCCCACATAAAGCATGAGTATTTGCAGTTGTTTGGAATCCATTTTAATGTTACCATCGATAGTGAGTCAGCTCCAGTATGCAAAAAGTGAGTGTTGTATGCTAAAGAAACTAAATTGAACTGAAAATTTATTTCCTGATTTTCATATACACGAAAGCAGATTTTAAGAAACAAAAGGGAATAAATCCGGATCATTAAAATTTTAAAAACTTGGATAAATCATAAGCTTAAGAATAGAAATAAAATGGCTAAAATAACAATAAAACAATGTTTTTCTCTTCCGAAAATTCTTTAACAAATAGCTTGTTTACAAATAAATCTTAACGTTTAAAAAATAACAAGAGATTTTAAGAAATTGTGTTTAATAATTATTCTTCATATTTTGTGTGTGAAAAAAACTTAAGACTAAAAAACTCTTCTTTCCCTGATTCCTCTTTTAATATACCTAAGTAATATCCATATCTTTTTCAGTGTAAAAATATATTTACTTAATAATGTATGTTCACGGTATGTTAACACAGTAGGGAAACGAATTCAGAGTTGCGAGCAATATCTATACAAAATGGGATTAAAAATCTTCATTAAATAAGAGATTTTCATATCAATTTAGTAAAGTGAGGCTCATAAAAGCGAGGATGAACCGAAGAAAATCATTACATCCTCACGATAAATGGCCTTGTGATTCGCAGAGTATGTAGCTTTGTTATCACAAGTGTTCAATGCAATCACCAGGGCACGTTGCAACAAGCACCGTTGTAATTTGATTTTTAGGTTTTTATCGGTCGGTTAGTATTTGGGTCACGAAAACACCATCTTTTATGAAGTCTCACTGAAAGAAATCACGGGAGAGAAGAACTAAGAAAAGGAGAAGAGACCATAGCATTTCCCTGGCTTTCAACTTTTCATCCATTAAAAATGGGTGGAAAGTTTGATAAAAAAGGAGGCGCGCTGAGACTTGTAAGATGGTAAATTAAGTATTGAAGATGTGTGATTGCAAATGTGTAATTTTTAATTTTAAAATATAGTTTTATAGGATTTGTTCTTTAGAAGGGAGCATTAAATACCCTGAACTCTAATCATTAGTAAAATCAAGAAATTTTTTTACCGTATTTTACATAGAAGACTATATTTCGACTTGAAAGAAGGATGAAAGCTTGATTAGTTCGTTACAATAACCTCTAATATTCTATTCATTAGAAGTTGGTGAGCATTTTTCATTTAAATTAAGATTTAATAAAGTTATCACAATGATTGTCTGTGTTAATCGATACTAGATATTTCTTGCTGAGCTCAAGATGTATTATGTTTAAGGGAATTCTCTTTAAAATTCTTTTACCCCAAACTAAACGAGCATCTCTTGTTTAATGTAAGATTTGATACAGTGAACACAATGGTCCCTAAATATTCTTTTAATGTGAGATAGGTGAGCTTTTCTTGCTTTGTGTAAGATTTAATGTAGTTTACAGAATGATTGTCTGTGTTCTGTGTTAATCGAAGCTAAATATTTCTTTCTTAACATAAGATTTAACATGGTTAAGCAATTCTCTTTAAAATTCTTTCACTCCAAATCATGCGAGTATCTCTTATTTAACGCAAGATTTGATACAGTTCACTGTATCAAATCTTGAGTTAAATATGATAAACAAGCTTGCGTTAAATAAGCACAATGGTTTCTAATATTCTTTTAATATGAAACAGGTGATCTTTTCTTGCTTAGCGTAAGATTTAATAAAGTTGATAATATGACCAGATATTTTTTAAATCCGAACTAGGTGAGTTTCTCTCTTCTGTCCAGCAAAGCTTAATAAAATTAGCAAAATTATTTCTGATATTCTTTTAATTCAAACCAGGTAATTTTCTCTTGTTTAACAGAAAAAGTAATAAAATGAGTTCAATGATTTATAGTATTCCTTTAATCCAAAACTAGGGGAATATCTCTTATTTAGTACAAGATTTAAGAAAGTTAGCAACTGCAAAATAATTGGTATGATATTAGATTACTCTCAAATCATTTGGATAACCTACTTATCGAAATATATTTTACTTAGTAAATAGCTATACATATTTCGCGATATTTAAATTATATATAAAATTTAATTACATTTAAATTTAAGAGGCGTAATATGTGTACGTAAGATTAATGCTTTAACATAAAATATGGATTGTGGGATATTGTATTCAGTATAATTATTAGAAAACTTATTTTTTATTAATGCAGTCTTCTTATACATTAAATTTAGTTAATAACTATTAAATAGTTAACAGAGGGGTTTGATAAATGTATAATTTTTTTAAAAAAATTAGGCATTATCTAAAAGAGTGTGAATGCAGCAATTCAAAAATTCTGAGCTGATTCACAGCAATCAGAATATGAACACTCAATCAATTTGATGATGCAATTTTAAGAGCTTTTTTTTAAACAATTTTCTAATATTTATTGGTTTGAATGGTGCAATTTTACAGGTTTTTAATTTACCTAAAAGTCGAATGATTTGTATACCTTAACTGTACATAAGTATATGTAGACGTAATGATGTGCTTTCGTGTCTTAAATTTAGTATAATCTTATTGTTCTTACATACATAAAAGGTATGCTCATACGTCTTATATCTACTGTATTCATAGATTAAAAACCTGTTATATATGTACATATACATACTCGTACACACATATTATGTGTGTGTGATATTTTATATCTACAAATACAGAACAGGATTCGTATGTCTACTCTGTATACAGATATTTGTAGACATAATGAATATCTCTATATACCTTAAATTTGTTATGCTTTTATTTATGCGAATATTTATAGATGTAAAGAATATATTATATCCCTTGTTTTTCACGTGTCTCCTTTGTTTCCTTATAAAAACTATCCCATAATTTTTTTCGCAAAAATCAACAATCAATTAGATTGACATATTTATTTGAAGCATTTTCATAAAGATTTAATTTTTAAGCAAAATTCCATATCATATGTAGTAAATAATACCTTTTCATTTGCTGTATTATTGTCGCTTATAAATTGAATTAAGTTAAACTCAATTTTTTGTGGGAAGCCAACATAAGGACACTTGAACAATTGTTTTTTTAATGTATCGATATATTTAGTTATTTATACAGCCTGTTTCAAAACTACAAAAGTATAAAATTATTTTAATAACCATCACTGTAACTAATAATTTTATTTGTTGTATTACTGATTTAATTTACATTTGTTAAGAAAGATCTGGAAAACTTTCGAAATACTATAGTTAGTAAATGAAAAAGAAAAATATCAACTGTCTCCAAAGTACAGAGAATATTAATCAATGCAAATGCATTTTGTCTCTTAACTATTGTTTTCTAATTTAATATTATATATTTCCACTGTATAAACTATCTGTCTCAATATGTTTACTGTGTTATTTAAATCTTCTTTTAAATTTATGCGAATACGGTGTAGCTCTTTTGATTACATTAAGATTTAATTAAATTTAATTACAATAAGAGATAATTCACTCTAGGAATTTTGAAAGAAAACCTTCTTGATCAATATTTAAACCCCGTTTTTTATTCTATTCAAACAAATTTTTAAATTTTTAGCTAAAAATTTTTCTTTTACTCCATTTTTGTTTTGAGTTTTTGTTTTATTTCTAATGTTAGCTTTATGTAACAAATTTTTAAAAATAAAAACTTGTGTCATGTGCTGTTTGGAAGCAGCGTTTTTGTAATTTAGTGGGGGTTTGATGTAATGTTAAGAAATAAAGCAAATACGCATCGAAAATTATAGACTTCTGAAGGTTGTGATATGATGGAAATGTCTATATTAAATAGTTTGTATTTGTATCAAATTATGTCAAACACCAATATTTAATAATAGATCAATATTTACTAGTGCTAGTGAACGCTACATTTTGAAGTTGTTCACGCTACAATATATTTATGGTAGAAAAAATGGTTAACCCTCCCCCCCCAAGGTCAATAAAACTGAGAAAAAATGAAATTTATTAAAACGGTGTTGTTAAATACAATTATTGCTTTCAAGATTTGAAGAAAGAAAGACATGTTCTTGTGCAATGTGAAGACGTAGTGACGGTCCATGTGTGGAATGGATTTTAATTGCTACTTATAATTGATGAATGAAATGACTCCAGAATTTTTGGAAGATAGAATATTTTCTATGTAAAACGGGAATGCAAAAATTCTAAAGTTATATGGTACATAAACTAAATGTAATTTTAAATATTTTTTTTATTCTCTTTTTGTATTTATAACAACGCCAATTATATAAATATATTATTTTTATATTTAAAACATTTTATTTCTCGTAAACAAATTGCAAGTATTAATAAGTTCTTTCAAACTTAAATTTACATATTTTTTATTACATTTTTTTTTTACACTTTTGTTTAAATTTTTGGAATTGACTGAATGTTTCTTAAAAAAATATGGGATAATTTCCAATTAGGTTAAAGCACTATTGAAAACTAATCTGATACTCAAATTGAAAACGAAGTAAAAATATTTTTTAATAGTAATTTAATATATTATACGTTTAAGTTTCTAACAAATTTCAATGCACATACAAAGCTAGCTCTAATTTATTTTCAACAAGTATAAAAGTAAATTTTATACAGAAATTATAAGAAAATAGAAATCTTCACGAATATATGTACAATAAAATTAAAAGTCAACACTGATAGTACCATTTAATAAGTAATTTCTACAATAAAACTATAGAATGAATATTTTTCTCTTTTGTATCTTCCCAAGCAATCTTCAAATTTTTGGTTAACTTCTTTCTTACTCAAAAAATACTGTTCATTAAGCTTTTTTGTAGTTTCAGATTTACTCTGAATCACACGCTGTTGCTAATTTACCAGGGGAATAAAATAGAGCAAAGCAGATAAGTATGTTACGACATTGTTGATTGATGAAACTGGGAAGACTCAAAACTTTAGCTCGTTTTTAAATTCCTTTCTCAAAAGAGAAACCTACTAATTATAATTCCGTTTCATCATTTGAGCACAATATACTTAAGAGATTTAGAACTTGACTAAATCTAATCTGAAAATAGTAAAGAATATTTTGAATCTCAGCATAGAACATGGAATTTACCTAATTAAAAATCTAATGTCTGCAGTTACCTAACTCATCAAGTTCTCAGTAATGTTTTTAGTGGAAAAATACCTGTATGTGAAACGGTAATTATATACCATAAGAGATGAAGAATGTAAGATATGTTGGGGCTAAATGCATTGCTGTTATTAAAACGTCCCGAAAATTTGTTTACTGTAGGATGTAAATTCTGAAAGATATGAACAAATTCCTCTCAGCTTTACTTTAATTTGTTTCTTTAATACGAAAACCATTTACTCCTTTTTAGTCAGCGAGAAAAGATTGCACTCCTTTTTAGTTAATCTACAGAGAGATTGAGAAAATACCTTAAATGTCATATAAAATTAGATTTGTCAAAAAATATCAAAAACTATAAATTCTAAAACTGCTTTTGAAAACAATTTTCAAAATGAAAGATACGAAAATTCATAGAGAAAGAATGTAATTAAAGAAAACTAACTCCAGTGCAAGATCTACTTCATATTTTCAAGACCAGTTTATAACATTAAAAATGGAAAACGTCACATTCTAGTATAATTTTTTGAAAGTACTAAAATATTGATATTAAAAATTATGAGAAAAATATTAATTGAAAACCTAAAAATATCTTAAAAATTTGATTTTATGATTGTAAGGAATGTATTTTTGTTATATGTGTAAGAGTATATTTAAGTTTATTTTCCCCATCTGATAAAGTATTTCCAATTAAATTGCAAATTTTCTATTCCATTGAATTATTATGACTCAGTTTCTACGTTTTGTGATTGAGTGAATTAAAATGGTTTGAACTTAAATGTTAAAGAAGATTAACTTTATGTATGATCGAAATTAATCGCATAAAAATTCATAAATTTGTAATATTATTTCGACGAAATACACACAGCATGCACCAATTTTTAAACACTAATCTATTTAGATTCATATTGAAACATTTAGTTTTGGAATAAGGATTAACAATATCAATTAGAAAAATTAATTGATCAAAAATGAATTTCCTTTAATATTATTTATATTTATTCGTCACAAATTATCTAATGGTATTATTATTAAAATTGTAGTATATATATATATATATAATAAAAATATATTTGATAAAAAGATGTAATCAAAGAAATTCGTTATTACAATTTGAGAGTAAAAATGAACAATTATCAATCAAAAGAATTTCATTAATGATTAACATATATTAAACAACCTTTATATAAAAACATAGTTTTATATTATTTATTTAAAATTTTGGAATTACTCTTAGATTAATTCCTTATAATAAAATATTTAATAATTTTCTGCAACAATTGTTTCTACTTGAATAGCAACTCTTTTTTCAGGACTTTGGTATTTTCAGAGGGAATTATGAGTTGCAATTATCGTTGATATTAGAGCACTTCAGACATATTAAATAGGGTTGTATATAGTCCGAAGATGCGGATTTCCAATCTCGATCCGGTACATATCTTTATGTACCAGCTAATCTGTTACCGGATGAGCTTGATGTGACCACGCGTTATCATCCCTTAAAAACTAAATCAAAAGCAACTCTACCTCAAGTGTGGTGAATATAAGCCTCCAAGAGTTCATCCCTATACTATATGTCAAGCTTTCTTTTTCAAAGACAAAAATTTTATAGCCATCAAAATATAATGTCTTTCCAGACCATCAAATCTCCGCTGATATAATGGTCAATTTTGGATTTTGGTAGAGGGTCTCTTGTTCGTAAATTTAAGTTCAGGAAATATATAACTTAAAGGAACATTTAATTTGCAGTTTTAAATAAGTGATTGAAGAGGTAATTATAATAATATTGTTTTAAAGAACTATTTGTAAAGAACTTTATTTTTAGGTAATTTATCTCCAAGCTGCAAAATGAGTAAATTAATTTTTTTTAAACATTTACTTTTTTATACAGCTATATGGATTACATTTGTGAATATACTTAAATAATTACGTCTTTATAGTGGTGGAGTAAGAAAAGACTTATATATATATATATATATATATATATATATATATAGATATATATATATATATATATATATATATATATATATATATATATATATATATATATATACACTTTCTTTAAAAAATTTTTCAGTAAATGTTTCTTATAACTCTTCAAACTTTTGATCTTAACCTAGCGTTCTCATTAGGGATAATTTCCAAGTTTCTCTTACTTATTTTCTCTGACACACACTGTAATTGATGAGAAACAAAAAGGATTAATCATATCTTTCTCAGTGGGTTCAATTTTATGATCATGACTTCGAAGACGACATAACTTTTCAATTTGTCATTTGATATCGTTTATTTTGTTACAGAGAAATTGAATTTTTGTAAAATACCAGTTTGTATTTGAGTTTTGTACCTTCTTCTAGCATTAGACATTGAGTCATACGCTTTTTTTTAAATAACATTTTAACGAGTGAATTTGTCCTCCTATCAATCTTTCTCTCTCTCCACTTAAGATTTTCATCTCGCGTCTCACTCAAGATTTTCGCTTTATCATCGAGGATGAAGCAGAAGAGATAACAGTCTTGACGCTTCTTTGAAGGCTCAGTGCACAATTTTTTTCATGTGCCTTGGCGGATTGATGAATTACGTAAAATTTGACACTTTGCCTTCTGTAGTTACTGGAAGGGAATCTTTAACGGAACCATTATTTAAGAATTCGTTGAATGTATAAGCTCAAATATACGTTTACTTTTCTTACAAATTCTTGCAGAGAACTTTCGTTATTATATCACATAGAGAAGTTCAAGATTATAACTTCGTGATAATAAATGTATTGAAGTTCCTAACTGAATTTTTTTTTCTTTTTTTATCGAGAAAAATGTTTCAGGTCTCGTGGATAAAGTCAAAAGTAAAGAATGTGTATGCATATTTGTAGCAAATATTTTTAATGTTTGCAAATTTCATATTTTCCCTTTTAATTTTGTGATTAAAAATTTGCGATAATATTCTTTTTATTTATTTCCTTGCTTTCCATTCCGTCACTATTATCCTTTTTCACTTAATTCTACTTGCTTAAGATTGCATAATTTTTTGGTTTGTATATGACTCAACTGTTACTTTCGCCGCCTAGCAGATAATTTGACAAGGATATTCAGTTTGAAGATTTCGAATCACAACAAACTCGTCTGAGGTTGGTATGGAACCCACAAATTCCACAAATTATTAAACTGAAGGTTTAAGCTCTTAATGTCCACTTTAAGTTTTTCACCTCACGTCTCACACAAAATTTTTATTTTATCTCCGAGGATGAACAAATTCTTATGCAGGAGGTTGAAATCGAACCCACGAGCTGTAAAAACTAAGGCTTGTACCATTCAACTGACCCATCGGTGATATTCTTTTGAAGACGAGTTACTATTATTAAAAATATGTATAGTCACCGAAATGGAATTATCACTTTCATTTATAAAGTATATATATATATATATATATATATATATATATATATATATATATATATATATATATATATATATATATATATATATATATATATATTAGCTATTTCCGAAACTTCAGTATTACGAATGTATGCTTTCCCTTGTAAGATTGAACTTTGGACATGATTTCTACAATACGGATGAATTAAAAATATATATGTGGTAATGTCATAACTGATAAAATTCGGAGTGGGGAAAATTGTTCTATTATAAATGACAGTTTTAGTTTGCCATAAATTCCTGTTAATTATACCTTTTTAAAATATTTGAGTTGTTAGATGAATGTTTGTGTTCCAGCTTTCAGTTCTACAATTCGTGGATTCAATTCTCTCCTCGAACGTGTTTACTTTCAGTCTTTTGGCATCAATATTAAACCTTGACTAAAATCAGGCCTCGAGTGCAGAAAGGTAGTGCATACTCATAAGCAAACAAACCATTTTATAGAAACAACACCAGTAAACACAATCATCGAATGGCTGGACAAATTATCTAAAGGCCCATTATCTAATGGTTTCTCAGAGGAAAAACTCCAGTGATCGGATCTAGCCACTATTGAACAACGGGAAATAGATTCTGCATGCACTTTTGATGATATGCTTACTTGTTAGTTTTCCAAGTTTCCTCTTTGCAACACGTGAATATGGCTCACTGTCTAAGAAAAGTCCCTTGGAAGGTAATATGAATAGTGGATATTAAAATGCCTTGCAGTAATTTTAATCTTTTACTGCATACACTGGCTGTCCACTTCATTGAGGTAAATATCATTTACTTGTAGTTAGTTTGTTTTGCTAAAGCTGAAATATCTTTCTCCTGAAAGTTTGTTTAACCTTTCAGCATTAGAACTCTTGCACATGCCAATGGGATTTAAAGGAGGTGTGTGGGTTTCTTTGCCTGTCTGGTCCATAAGATGTCGTTTGCTATTAAATCGTTTCTGCTTCAGACCTTTTACAAATATATCGTTTTGAGATTGAACCTCTGACTTCAGAATTTTACTGCCAGGGGCGCTACTAGTGTATAACCATTTTTTTGCCTCGACATATTTTTTATAACTTAACTATCAGCTGTCGAAAGTTAAAGATTAAGATGCAACTACTTAAGGCAGACTGTGTACGTAAATTAAACTGAAAAAGAATTCGAAAGAATTTCAAAATTATTTTTATATTTTCTCTTACAATATTTATATAAAGATTTCTTTAGAGCAGAATTTTGCAATGCGTATGTGAAGAAACAATATAGACAGTGTCAGATATTTTAGATTCAATTGTTCCTGGAGCATTTGGAATATTTGGGAGAAAAGAATATATCCCAAATAGGATAAATTTTATCTGAGGCAAATTTTAGCATCGTATTTGTTTTAAAAATATATTTTTAAAGTGAATACAAAATATTTTTATGCCACAATCTATTTCTAAAATTTCATTTCGTTTTCTTCCAATGAAAAAGAAAATATTCATCAATCACTAAAACAACCGAGATACTTCAAAGTTGAAAGTTTCCATTAATATTTTAGGGACTATATACAAATGGAATCGCGAAATTTTTGAATTAATAAAAAGTAAATTCAATATAGTTTTAAATATCATTGAAAATTGATGGAAGACGGATGTTAATTAATAATTTCGTTAGAGGATAATTAGTCATCATGTGAGGTGATATTTTTTAATCTAGAATTGTGAGAATTCTTTTTCATTTGCATTTTTTTAATTTGAGTAAAGAAATGATGAAAATTCGCGGGTGATCTTGCTTTTTCTGATAAATAACTGGATTTTGTGTTCGACCTACGCAAATCAATCTTCTTATACTAATAGTTCTCTTTACAAAGCATGATCTTCTTTAACTGCAATTCTTACTTGGTAAGATCTCTCCAAACTGAAAATAAGATTAGCCAGCAGTTTTTGAGGTCATTTCATCGAAAATCTTATCAGTTGTTGAGTGGGTAGATAAAATCCTGATTAAAAAAAATGATGAAAGATTTTAAACTATATTCATGGATTTTAATCTGAAGATCACGTTGACCAAATCAGCTTGGTGACATCTGTTATGAGTAGGCAGAAATGATAATTCTTAAGCTGTTTTCTCAAAACATCCCACTCACATTTATGGGATTTAGATCTGGGGATCATATTGGCCAATGGATTGCAGTAACATATTTTATCAGTGGGCAGCTATAATCATGCTTAGAAAATCTTCTTAAAGAATATTAGAATCATTCATTTAGTTTTGCTTGTCATTTTGACGATTTAATATAGCTATTTTATATTCTAGATAAGACGCATAGAAAATCTTACGCAATTATTTTTACAAAAATATAAAAATGAGTTCTTAGTTTTATAAGCTTTTCGCCACAGCTGTTTTATTTTTTTTTTATCGAAATTATTTTTTAGCCTTTTATCAGGCTTTTATTCCAATCATTTAAAGGAAATTAGGAGCATTTTCAGTAATTTTATAATAATTAAAAATGTAATAACATGAATCATTATAAATCAAAATATCATTGATATCATAATTTAGGTTTATTAATCAGGGCTCGATTCCCAATGTCACCTAGGACCCACCGAGTACAAGTGATATACGTACTTGTTAAATATGTGGAATCGAAAGACCTGTGGTCGGTCGTTGAGCAGTTACTTTGGGTATAATGGTCTGTAGAATACTCCTTCAACCTCATCAATGTCAAAATTAAGGGAGTGGATTCTCTATTAGTGCCATCTATCAGACGAATTTAGAACAAAGTCGTACTTTTACCTTCGCGGTGCACTGGTCAAAGTAAGAAGCACCCTATTGACTTAAAATTCTCATAGACAACAATATAACGAGCTTGGCCTGTCCAAATGTCATAAGTAACAATAATAATAAGTTTATTAGTGATACGTACAAATTTACTTTCGATAATATTGATCAAATTAAGTAGTTACATAAAACACACAAGGATTATTGGGTTTAGTTCTACAGTCATTTTTTACTTCAGTCCTAAGTGAGAAATGAACCCACAACCACTTGAATAGAAAGTCAGAACCTTTCACTTATCATCTCTAATGATACCATCTTGAGATAAGTTGAATCTCAAGCATTAACACTGAGAGCCGAATTATCTGATAAGAAATCACGTATCTGAAAAACAAAATTCATTTTATTGGAATTTAAGAATATATAAATTCAAGAAATCGGCATTAAATGTTTTAAGAAAACAATCTATAGAAGAGTACCCTGAGAAGAGCAATAGGGATTGGCTTAAAATGAAATGAGGACTTAGATTCATCACTTAATATTTCGCTTCCATATATATTTTTAATTAAATGGAAAAAAGATTTCCTCATCTATAATTTATACGATCTACTCAAAGTTATTTATATTTTTTCCTGTATTCTATTTATGTTTCCTTTTTGAAGAAATTCTGCAAATTTATGCACAATATTGCTCTTTTTATGCAAAATTCGGGAACAAAAACGACATTGTTACTTTTAGCGTAATTAGAAATTTTTATTAATGGGATTTATGGTGCAAGCTAATAAGATAAAAATTATGAAGCAAATATATTTTAAAAGAGAAATTTTTTTAAGTATGGATTTCCCATTCATCAATAATCATTGAGTTTTTTTTTATTAAATTTTTTCCTAAAATAGTGTAATCCACTTAATTTAGAAACAAAACAAAGAAAAATATATCTTGAAAAAAAATTAATAATCGATTTTTTTTAGTTCCCAAGTTAATATTGCATGCATAAAAAGAAAATGATTTAAATGTTTCCCTAATTTTAATGTACTATTAAAAAATCGTTTTCGTAATAATTTTTCTTATTTTTTTCATGTCGTGACTTTAAGAACGTTTATCATGGGAGAAACTTAAGTCATTTTTGATAATTAGCTTAGTCACGCACTGCCTTCATATGATTATATATACGGCAAGGAGAGAAAAGTTTTTACTGATACCAACATTTCACGATACGTCTTCTAAAGTTTACTTGTTCAAAAAGCCAAGTAAATAAGAGGAAATTGTTTTCTTACTAGATACGCCAACTTAACTTTGTGAAAATACGTAGAAAATTAAAAACAGATTCATACATAAACTATATAAAATAAAAAAGGTAAACAAATAAGTATATAAAAAAAGAAGTATTGAGCACATATATAATTTGCGAGTAACAAATTCTAAAAGAACGATAATAGAAATAATTTCTAATTTGCACATTGATTTCATTTAGTATTTATATGCCACAAATGATACTTTATCATAATTTTAATGTTTGTCAACGTATACTATTGGAATAATTGAAATTTTCGGTTTTCTTTAACAGAATCTTCTGGTATTTTGAAATTTGATAGCTTAGTAAAATATAATCTTTTGAATTTCGAATTTCTATGAGTTTATTTAAGGATATTCTATGACATTTTGAAATATTTTAGCTTGGATAATGATAAATATTTGGACATTTCCCTTGTTAGTTTTAGTATTTAATACATCGCATTAAACCTCTAAATAAAGCATAAAAATTCTTGTATTATTATTTTAAGTTATATCAACGTTTAGTTTATTTTTTTTAAGTTATAATAAATTTTTTGTTTGATTATTTCGATAGTTAATAGCCTTTACTTTCAGATTGTTCTTTTACAAAAACATTAATATCCGTCAACAACATAGTTGTATGAAAAAATATTACAATATTATATTTTATATTATATTTAAAATACATTAGAGTAAGAGAAGAAAAATACTTTTAACTCTCATTGAAGAGTGCACATCTACTACATATGTGTTAATCTCATGCGTTAAGTGGGATTAAAAAAATAGAATTCGACTTTAATTATTAAAATTTCTTGATCACTGCCATAACAGCTACCAGGGGATATATTGTGCTATATATGAGAAATGTACAATGTCATCAGAGTAAAAGTCTCAATAACTCAGGTAAAAAAATAATTTAACCATTTTTTTAATTTTAATTATATTTTATGTAATTAAATTCATAATTAAATTATCTGATTAAGTATATGAGGAGAAAATTTATTTCATTTATATTTATATTTTTGTGTGTTCGTCTGTAATTTAAATGAAGCAAGTTTTTATTATAATGTGATAACCATGTAATAATGTTTTAATCTTTTATATGCTTTAAATGTTCTAAATTACTTTTTAAAATAGGTTGAAAATAAGTTTTAGACACAGAAGAATATTTAATATTAACAATAATTACATTTAATGAATGAATTAATATTTTACAGACTAAAATTAGAAAATTTGTTAAATGCAGAATACTTTATATGTTTATCAATGAGAAAACAAACATGTAAAATACTTTGAGGTATATTTCATACCTTAATTTAAAGACTTATTTATAATATCCAGAGTTAACGAATAACTTTTTGACAGCATTCTGTTTTCCTTCTATTTATTGAATGGTAATTTAACAATGCTGTTTCAGTCAAGCCTATTAAATCTTAATTTAACCCAGTTTGAAAACTTCAAAAGCGATTATCGTCAGTCGCATTATATCAAGTGAAATAATAGTTACTTGATAGATTTTATATTCATTTTAATCAATCTATCAAGTGAAAAATTATTAAATTATTTGATTGTGTGAATAATGAATAATGTTTAATCGTTAAAAATTATCATGAATTTAGAAGTGAATAAAGAAAAGACAAATGTATGCATTGTTATAACTACAGTAAATGAAATAATATATGTATAAGATACCGCATTAAAAGAAAGAATATTTTATGCATTGCATCGTAACAACAATTGCTCTAAACAAGCAATTACGTCACAGCTACGGCTATGCAGTCAACCAAATCGCGTTTTTCTATATTAACAGTTGTTACTAGGAATAGTACTATTAGCGAAGAGTATGTGATATTTGTTTCCATTACCCTACACTCCCTGACTTCTAAAAATGTTAGCATGCAATCGGATTTGAATACCCTTGAAATCGCAAAGCACCCAAGAGAAATGCGGAAAACATTAAGAACCTGCAGTTTGAAGGACATTCTAGGAATAAAAAATGGACAGGATTCTATTTTAAGGAGAGTTCGTTCTAGATAAGAAAATATATCCTGATGTCCAACAGAAGCATTTTAAGAGAAACTAAATATTGATTTGGCAGTTAAGTCATATATTTCAATGAAATAGTCCCAAAAGATTACGTAATGTAGACAATAGAAAAATGGTAGCAAATTATTCTGCCTTTATAAAATGAAAGTTTTGTAAGTAGTCCTCATCTATTTGCAGTATACATTTTTATATTACTTGATTATTCTAAGAAGTCCATTAAGTAAATATTTATAGTAATCTCATTAAATACATTAGCTTTGTGAAAATGGTTTAAGACATTAAAATTTTTACTGTTGATTCTTTTTGTTTTAAGACTTTATTTGGGGTCTTAATATCTGCAGTAAGTTTAAAACAACTCAAAATCTATTATAATATGAAATTGGATTTTCTTATGAAAGCCATAGAAAGTTTACACATGAAAAGAGTTTCTATTATACCAAGAAAAGTGGAAAAAAGTAAGTACAATTATTTAATATTTTTATAAATATCAATTTAAATCTTGATTAGAGGAAAGGAAAGGTATTTGCTCGTATTAAAATTATAATTATTAAAAGCAATGCTCTTATTACCATAAAAGTCTTTATTTTTTTTTAACACAAATGAAAAATTCTCAGTTTCGTGTGAAAATTTTCTAGACAAAAGTTTTCTTATACGTTTCTAATCTAATTTGTAAGTATTCATGAGAAATGTTGAATAATCATTGCATTTTTAATCAATTATATTTCAATATATAATTCTATAACTTTAGTTTCTTATTCTAGTAAGTATAATTTTATGCAATACTTTGTTAAAATTGTTCACTGCATATCAATTTCTCAGCTTATGCATGAACTAATGTTTATGTATTAACGAATAAGTTTGTATATATTAATGCAAATGCACTGAGCAGAGAATGCGTTAAACCTTTTACGTTTCAGTGTATGATTGTGCTTTTGATTTATATTTTCAGAAAACACGATTAATCATAATCATAAAAATTAAATATTTCATTTTGTTGGCCGCTATAGATTACGAGCTGTCATTTTTGTTGGAGAGATTTTTTAAGACAAAAACACACTTCAGATTTTGCAGTTATATAGAAATGAATGACTATACTTTTTCTCATTAAAATGTTATTACTTGAGAGCTGACAAAGCAAAATTGTTCCCTTACTGATTAGGGAAATTTTCAATCTATTGCGCATCTCTTATTTTCAGAGTGCAATAAACCATTATATTGCACTCTGAAAATAATATATTATATAATTTGTATATATTATATATATAATATATAATAATATATTATATAATAATATATTATATAATTTGTATATATTATATATATAATTTGTAACAAGATACTAAATTAACCTTTAAAGATAGGAATTAATATTTTAACGTTACTTATTTTAAAATCATTTGGATATTTCCCGGATCAAACTCTGGCATCTGAATGGTTAACTTTCTGGTGCACAATTCAGTGTATTCAGTGTAGCAGTATATGAATTAGATGTGATGAATTATATGATTATTTTCAGTGTGGACATTTTTGGTGATTCAGACTTCATTTTAAACTTTAGATTCCAGTTGAATAAGCTCTTGAGTGTAAGAGTCAGCTAAGAGTGACAACCAAATGAAACCAATTGATGCAGATGTATTAGTGTGGAGTGTTAGTTTCAGAAATTCTCTTATTACATTACTCAATAATTCAAATTATTTTGATGGTTTGAAAATAAGAGCATATTTTTATTTTATGAACTATATTATACTTCAGCAAAAATGCAAATGCCAAATCAAATTTTTTAATGGAAAATAAAATATCCTTCTATTGAAAATTCAAATAAACTTCTTAATATTGCTTTGCCTTAATTCGCAATAAAACCAAGTAAAATATCACTCAATGAGAGAATTTTATAGAGATATGTACATAAAGTGCTTCTTTTTATTTACTGATTTTATTCTTTTCATATTTGTCGTACATAATTTTTTTATCTTCTAGCACTTTTCCTTTTTCTGCTTAAAAACAATATAGAATTAAATGAACTTTTTTTCCATATTAACTTTAATATTTATATAAAAAATAAAGACAAATATAAGGAAACTATTGAAAATTAAGATTTGGTGTTTAGTGAATCCTTTTATAAATTACTGTCAAAAATATGGCATTTATATATACATATATATATATATAATCTGTTAAATATAAAGTTTATAACTTTCATCTCTGTTTTTTTGCTTCAAGATAATAAAATGCATTCAAATATTCCAATCTCATTACTAGATTGTGATTTAAAATTATGAAGCGGATGTACGTGTTAAAAGCTCTTCAATTTCACAGAAACATAGATGGTCAAAATTAACATACAAATAAATCAAAGTATAGGTTTATCATACTTAAAGTTGCTTCATTATCAAAAGAGTAAGTACCATAAAATACTGATGAGTACTTAGAAAAGATGCCTTTGAATTTTAAATGCTTTTAAAGAATGGCCAAAGTGGTTGCTGAATAATCACGGTTTTGGTCAAAATCATCAGATTGTGGGATCAAGTCCTACCTTTAGTGTTGACATTTTTCACTATTCATAATCGATTTTAAACTGTAGAAACCCCAGTTGAATTAAGTCTCATCAACGAAAATGGAACATATTACAGCTAACTAAGCTGTTAAAGACATGATTAATGATAAGTTGTAAAAATTTTATGCTGATTTTAACATGCTTTGTGCTAATGCACTATGATGATCAGACGAAACAGTTCAATCATATAGTTGGTGTTAGGTAATTCTAATACATTTCATGCTGCTGTGTCTACCGATCGAAGTTGCTAAATACAGTTCAATTTTGGGTAATAGTCTGGTGCCACGAAAGTTAAAGGAAGTTATAGCCTATCATTAGCTTTTAATACGCATAGAACCTCTCAACATGATGGTCTTGAACAAGGTCAAATACAGAATCCTTTACCTTCTGATTACAAAAATGAACGATCCATAGGAAGAGATCTCCATTGGTCTGGAATAATTATATCATTCGGTTTCCTGAAGTTGCTATTTTGTTTTTCAATCTAATGCCTTATCATTAGAAAACCTAAAAATGGGCATACATTTATTATCTGTTCTCCTGAATCAGCAAGAAAATTCGTAGATTAAATTTATTTTAAAATTACACTCCAGATTGCCTTACGAAATGCATAAAGCAAGCGAAATAAGACACAAGTTTAATCGTTTCAAAAAGATTCTTAAAAATAACACGTTCAATGTTTTTTGTAAAACCTTTTCACAGAGTATGTAAATAATTAATTGTTTATGCTCTTTAGAAAATAATTTCTATTGATTGATGAAATTTTATAAAATGATGAACTTTAAGGAAATTTGAAGGGAAAGTGGAATTTTTTTTTCAGCGAACATTGATAGTACTTTGTTAAAAACACGGTTCGGGAACTTCCAAAGCTTATGAGAGAGAAAGCGTGCAAAATTGAAAATCTATATCTATAGTTTATTTTTATAGAAATTTATACAATTTATGTATAAAGTATTAATTTCTCTTTCTTATGTCTTATGCTTCTCTCTAATGAAAATAATAATTTAATGTTTTCTGAATTAAATTATATTACATAAATTCATCGTGTAAATCAGTGTTTCTTGTCATTAACTGAATGATTCAACAAGTGGACGTACGTTTAAAAAGGGTGGAACAGATACTTTTCAATAATTTTAAGACGCTTGCCTAGAAATGAAGTTACATATATTTTTTAATTACATTTATTTATTGAAATATACGCATAGAGAGCTAAGTTCACACCAAGGCCTAATAACAGAATAGCGTTATCCAAAGAAGTTCCTATGTTCGATTCTAAGTCTCTGCTTAGCAACGGGAGATGCATGCGCATACGTGACTTTCGGGGTGCATGCTAGGAAATTTTCAAGGTTTCCTTCTTTGCGCTGCATATAAATAATTACCTCTATTTACAGCTATTACTCCCAAGATTCAATACATGCTGAATGTGTGTTGGCAAGTCTAACAGTGACCTTTAGTTGTTGGGCTGTCCACTAGGCGGTATCAAAGTACAGAGTTAAATATCTATTTCCTAAGAAGTAGATATTTAACTCCTTACTTCATTGGGTATGGAGGGATTTTTTCGATGCTATAATATATTTTGATTTATGGGAAATTAAAGGGAACATTACACTGAATTCGAAGAAAGGAGTTTTTAGTAATATTTCTGAATTTCTGATATTTTTTCTTGGACTCTTAGTAATACTTCTGAATCTTTATAATAATTCTGAATTTTTCATTGTATTCCTGGATTATTAAAAACATTTCTTAATTCCTGATACCTGAGAATATTCCAAAGCTATAACCAACTTGTTGCTCATTCATAATATCTCCCTCTAGAGAATGACGTCATTGCAAGAAAAAGAATCGTTTTCAATTGAGTTTTTAGGATTTAGAACACACTTCGGTATAAATATTTTAGATTAAGCAATCATAAAGGTAACATATTTCAAGAATGTATTTTTATTTTAAAATTCACAATATATACAAGAAGTGAGTTTTAAATTTTTTGGAATCAAAATTAGTTCAATTTACGAAATTAAAAGCAAAAGATTACTTATAATTTCTAGGATTTAGTGCACTTATATATAAATATTTTAGATTCAGCAATCATAAAGGTAATATATTTCAGGAATGCATACAATTAAAATTAATAACAAATACAAGAAGTGTCAGATAAATTTTTTAGAGTCAAAAATTAATTCTGTTTACGAAATTAAAAGCGAAAGACTGCAGAATTCTGCCAAGTGATAAAGAGAGCAAACTTCCCTCTCAGTTTGTCAAAAAAAAAAAAAAAAAATGTCTGTTTCCCACAAATATTAAAAACGAGATCAACTTCAAATCAAATTAGAAGAATTAATTTCGCTTCGGTAAGCGATAAATCGCAATTTTCTGCGTTAAACAAACCTGCACGTACGAGGAAAATATTACTTTTTAGAAAAGCCATCCCGTAAATAAAGTCCCCTGGTTGCTAGGCAACCGCTTCTGAAATCATGACGTATTGATTGGTACGAGTTTTCCTCAGTCTCGATCTCTCAATGTGCTAGACTCCTATTGAGCACATTTTTCCTCACGAAATTCGTTTGGGCGAGAGGGTCTTTAAAAAGGCCGAGCTCTTTTCAGCATGTTTTGGGAGCTTAATTTTTCCTCTGTGTATTCTCCAAGGATAAAATTACTGATCATAAATTGAAAGCAACAAATATTTTGAATATTTGGAATATAATTTTGAAAATCTATTTCCTGAAATATATGTTTTAAAAAATGAAATGCAATAACATTTATGATGGGAATCATACTGGAGTTTGCATAAAAGTGTTCATTAGAAATACGTTTCTCAACATTCCCAATTTTCAAAATAATAATAAGAATTACAGTAATTCACCAGTACAGATGTACAAGTATTTTAATTAATTATATTTTCATATTACTTGAAAAATAAAATAAATTAAGAAAAAAGTCGTGTTTTTAAAACTTCCATGCTTAAAATGTTTTTATTTTCTAAGCAATAAATATGAGAAAGTAGTTGTGGTTCAGATGTAAAGAATTAGTTTAACCTGATAAACTGATTATATAACATACAGCACAATGTATTTCTTCATATCAACCTCACCAGTAAAATGAAGAATTTTACTGTAAATTATTTATTCAATTTATTTGAATCCAATTTTATTTATGCCAAGAAACAAATTCGAAAACAAAAGGAATACTACATAAAAATATGCTGTTGTTCAATCTCAAAAGTAAATTATGTAAAATTTTGCAAAAAAGTAAATGTTAAGTTAGGCTAAAGGAATATTTACTCGGTTTGCCATCTGAATGGTTTTCACTCCATCCTTCAGTTTAACAGTCAATGGGTTTGATTCCCTTCTCAGTAGTGGATGTTTATATTGGTTCGGGATGATTGTGAAATTGTAAGTCCTGATCTAATTAGTCCTCACGAGTAAAAGTTATCCATGAAAAGATTTTAAAAAAAAAAAAAAAAAAAAAAAAAAAAAAAAAAAAAGCTAAACCTGCAGACCAAGGTTAAACAGTCTTTCTTGAAGTAATTTTGATCCATCGTCAACTTATGAATTTAACACTTGAGTTAGTATTTTCCTCTATGTTATACACCCTTGTTGCAGATGCTTATTAGATTGAATGGGTCATTTTACAAGAAAAAGCCTCTACAACACGAAGATCTGGTTCAGGTATCGAATCTATTAGTTTCTGAACTCAAGAGTATCCCTTTTTTTTTTACAAATCTACGTCTGATTCTTGCAGTCGTAAAACACCGACTCCTTACATTTCTAAAAATAAATAATTTTTACAGTTTCTATCAATAATTTAGATAATTTTTTTTAAGTTTCAGTTTTCCAAATAGTGAGCAATAAATATAGTTTAATTAATTTTCAAAAGACCATTTAGCTTTCAAACTGTTAAAAATATGACGTTTCTTAACATTTTATTTGTTATTGAATAAATACGAAAGTGTAAATTTTTTTTTAACTGCAATTATATACTTCGATCTGCCTTTTGAAAGCCGGATATTATGTTATTAAGTATTTCACATATCATTCTTCAATAATTTGCATTTTTTTTACTCCTATCAAATCCTAATACCAAAAATTATACATTTTAACAACTTACTTGTAAATCTACAATTAGGTTCACAGAATAATACTGTCTGGAGGTAAAAGCCATTCTGATCAGATCTGAACTGAAAACTAATTAGACTATATTAGTCACTGGTTGATAATTGAGCTTAACTTTTAAAGAAAATATTGTATTATAAATTAATTTTTTAACATTAGTCATTTTTCTCCATTCATCTGATAGTTTGCTACCTAAATATTAATACTAATTCGTATATATTCAATGTGATATTTATGTACAAATTGTACACTGAAATATTAATAACATAACAACAATCAAATAACATAAAACCTTTTACGAATGCTGTCGAATCGAAAATTATTTTTTTTATATTATATTGATATCAAAAATCCTTTTAGGGTAATAAATTGTAATCTAGGTGATATTAAAATTAATTATTTTTATTTCAGTATAGAAAATGAAATAACTTCAGAAAAAATAAATTTATTTTATGAATAGAGTAACTAAAAATATATTTAGAATCTTAAACATAGGAGGAAAAATATTCATTTTCATATTGATATAAATTATTGTACTTTCTGCCACATGTAAACTTATTCCTCAGTTTTCCAGTTTGTGTTCTTTCCAGAACTGACTTCTTTCTTGAATTGCCGGCTCTGTCAGGAAGTTGCAAGAGTATCTCGCATGCCAGGGACTCATTTTTCAGATAAATTCTCATTAATTATTCGGATACCTTGTCCCCAAAAGTAATTTTTTATACGATAATGTAGCATGTATCAGAAAGAGTTCTTGATTTTTTTTAAAAAAGTATTTAACATAATACTTTCTATTATTTAAAAAAGTATTTTATGACTTGAATTAATATTTGATGTATTTTATGTATGACATTTATACCATCAGAAGCACAACTTTTCGCATCGATTTTCCTAAGTTTCTGATTTTTTTTTGTCTCCTTGTTTATGGTAGATGGCATTGCTTTCAGTGTAGAATGTTTGGTACAATTTTAGTTTGATAGTAATAATGATAAAATAAATAAAAATTAATTTTATCATTATTACTATTGTATATTTTTAAAATATCTACATAGAAAGGAGACTGACTCAACCAAAAGCAATAATTTAAAGTGCTGAAACACTACAAACACCCGTACTCGAAGTAGGAATCGAGCCTGAGAACTGTTAAAAGGAACGCCAGGGGTCTGAACACTCACAATCCCTCACAATGATACAATCCCTCACAATGATACAATATTATATTTTGTGATAGTTCGACTCCCATGTATTTACATTGGGAGTTGAATTATCTGAAAAGGAATCACATATCTATGAGAAGATATTCATTTTATGGAAGTTTATAATTTTACTAATTTTAAAATTAAGAATGAAAAAAGGAGATCGGCTTTAATTAAAAAGGATTTGGACTCGATACATACATAACATATGATTTCATTTCTGTGCTGACTAATAGAAAATACACTTTCACACACAATTTATATGATTTCTGGAGTTATTTTTTCTGAATTTCATTTTATTGTAGATTATTTATTTTAATTAGATTAAAAAATAGTTTTCGGAAGAAATTTGCATAAACGACACTATTACAACAAATTATAATGCCTCTAATTAAAATATATATCTGTGTAAAATACACAACAGAAAAAGTTATTATCAAACCATATTTTATAACGTGCATATCATAGAAAATATTTACATTTTTATGTTTGATTATTTTTAGGTTAAACCTACATATATTTTCATGAAGATTTCCAAGCACTCAAATTGGAGTTTTTAAA
Organism: Latrodectus elegans; assembly: GCA_030067965.1. NCBI lineage: Eukaryota > Metazoa > Arthropoda > Arachnida > Araneae > Theridiidae > Latrodectus > Latrodectus elegans. Next base: position 54,833,124 of record CM057817.1, read on the forward strand.
CATTAAACACATGAATACACTTTATGCTAATATAAATACATACATTTTATTATAATATAATTTTAGGAGATAAAAGTTTATACATTATTATAACAAATAATAACGTATATTCTTTTGAATTTGCTATTCAAGTTTGGAAAAACTCTAACAACAAATTTAAAAATGCATATCAAATAAAATTATATATTTTAATAGTTATTTATAAATATTTCATTTTAATGTGTCAAATTTACAAAGAATAAAATTTTTGATGAGATGCATTGACTGTTTACTCTTTTGTAAGTAAACAATTAGTGGATTCTCATCAAAAATTTTATTCTTAGCGAATGTAAGTGACACATTGGAATTAATTTCAATGAAATAAATGATGAGATATCTATTGTTGCCTTTTATTCATTTAAACCATAATAAATTGTGAGTATTGTTAGATTTTGTAAGATTTTAATAATCGAAATAGTAACAGCATATCTCTTATAAATGTGTTAGTTAATACAGAAAAATATCCAAATATAGTTTCAAATCAACAAGCAAATTACCTACGTCAGTGTTTTCATGGATCATGACGTTTTCCACATATTCATAGATAATTCTCGGTCACTTAACTTATTCTTCTGTAGCTTCGGTTCAACAGTTTGTGGATTCGATTCCCGTCTCGGAAGTGGATGCGTTAGTGGTTTAGATCCATTTTAAACTCTAACATCGTTACTAATTGTTGAGCTCCATTTTAAAGTTATCCCTCATGTGTATAAAGCAAACGTAAGCCAATAAATATAAACCAAACCAACCTATTTTCAAACTATTATGCTCATGCATTTATATCCATTGCAGCAAAACAGTGAAGATTAATACACATGTTGGGGGTGTATAGAAAATATTTTTTTCATATATACCGTGTATATTTATTACTGTTCTGTTATTTTTACACCACCATACAAAAAAATGATTTAATATTTATAATTTGAATAAAGAGATTTATCAGTTGTGATAAAAAACAATAACACCTTTAGATTATAAAAATTTTTATTGAAATTTAAAATCCAAAAAAAAATTTTTTTTGGACTCTACCTGTTAGAAACAGGGCCGTAGTAGTTTAGTAGTTAAGACATTGGCTTTCCATTCGGAAAGGAGGGTTTGATACCCAATGCCACAAAATACCCACCGAGTACATGTGATATACGTGCCCGTTAAATCTGTGGAATCGAAAGTCCTGTGATCGGTCGTTGAGCAGTTATCATGGGTGTAATGGTCTGGAGAAAATTTCCTCCCCTCCAGATCACTATCAAAATTGAGGGAGTGGATCCTCTGGTGGCGACATCTATCTGGTAGTGATCTATAGGAGGAGTTTAGAGCAAAGTTGTACTTTCACCTTCGTGGTACACTGGTTAAACAAAAGACATACCCTACTGACTTAAATTCGCATAGCCAATGGCATAGAGAGCTTGGCTTGTTCAAGTGTCATAAGTAACAACAATAGATAGAAGCAGCCGAGTAATCTACAACCAGGGACCAAACAGAAGATCCTAATATTAGACCTACCAGCCTCAGTGCAATTATATCATTTGGACAATATTGCGGTCACGACCTATTTAACGCACCAACTGTCTCTAGTTAATACAACGGATATTCAGTTAAACCAGGATTCGAACTCACTATCGATAATAAGAACGATGCCCTAGCAAACCAGACCACTGAGGCATTGAAGAATTGCTTTCAAGAATATGAAATTTGGTATAGTAATTAAATGTAAGATAATAAATTTACATTTGTTACATTACAAATAAATATATAGAACTGTAGCAGAAATGTGAAACTAGCGATGGTATAGATATACGGAAGGCTATAAATTTACATTTATTGATTTTCAAATAAATATGATATGTGAATATAACTTTTAAGAAAGTCTTGCATAATTAGTTTTATTTTTTCTATGCTGTCTGTAATTTTAAAGTTCTTCATATTTAAATTACAATATAAAAATATGTTTGTCATTTTATATTTGTTATTTTATTAGATTTCATATTTTTAAAAACAAAAATACAAACACGTTAAATATTTCTGCTTAAAATTAAGCTTCTAAGAAACTTTAAGCTTTTACTTTTAACATAAATTTGCTGGATTTTAAATTATTTAATTGACAAGTTCTTCACGTCTGAAATTTTTTTCTTCTTTCATAAAAATCCTAGCCCTCTGTCTTCAAAGTGACAACTCTTTCTCAACTTTGTCTCAAAATTTTAGCATAATTATTGTTAAGTGCATCATCTTTTGTCTTTACTTTCTATTTTTCTTCTCTTTATTTAAGAAATGTGCGCTTTTTATATTTCGCAATAGATTATCGGACAGTACCTTATCGCTATGCTGAAGTTTGCAAATTTTCTTGACGATGTGATACAAACTTTGACATCTCTTAAGCGTTCCATGGTATTTTCAGATAAAGAACTTTTTTAAAGGGCAATTTTTCTTTGAAAAAAACTTGTTCCGATACGATCAAAGATGGTAACATCTTAGCATTTTCTCTTTTTAAGTCATGCAAGAGCTTAAATTCTTGATTTTATATATATCTTTTTTTCTTATTGTTTGGGTTACCAGATAAATAATGCATTCTTTTTCAATCTGTGCCTGCCATTTTTATTTAATAAATAACGTTTTCATGTGCACTATAGATTTTATTGCTAATTCATTAAATATATTATATTTATTTGTAACCTTGTAGATACTATATATGTTCTAAAAGTTAATTACTAAACTAAAAAATTCTATCACAACTCTTCAATAACTTCTAATAATGATTTATTTAATTAAGGAATTCCAAAACTCAATGGTAAATAATTTTTTGTGTACTTCGTTTTTTTAGATTAATTAAGGGTTTCTCATATTTATTCGAATGTTTTATTCAATTAAAGTTTTTTCTAGTATATTTTATATAGCCTTTTCAATATAAAATTTCAATATATATATATATATATATAGGCGTCATTTTTTTTTTGAGAATTCTGTTCAACCAGTTTCTTACTTCATTATATTTTCAATATGTTTCTTCAGAAAAAATCTTGATGATAATTTAGTAACTTTTATGAAAAAGTTAGTGAACAAGAAAAATGATGAAGCATAAATTGCACCAAAGAACTCTGAAAAAGTGTTCATAACAGTAGAAACTAAGTAAATGATCGGTAGTAATAAAATTTTTTTCATAAGAAAAAAAATTGAATTATCGTGAAGAAGGCTGTGGGCCAGTTCATTCAGTCCATGTATCTTGAAAAGCAGTATCCAAATTATTATTTGATCTGTTATTGATAAAAGTGATGGTATTATCTTGTTTTGGGTGAAAATATTTTCGTAAAAGTAGAAAGCATTCATACATTTACAAAGAAGCAAAATATTGTTGTATAATCGTAAAAGGGTTTGTGTCCCTCGAGGTAACATAAAAAATTTAATGAATTATTTTCATCCATTTCAGTAAAGAATTTTTCATTTTGCTTTCATAAATGCTGAAGAAAAACATGATTACACAACATTTTTATGTTAACTGACAGAAGTTAATTATTATGAAGTTACAAACATAAAATTACATTTATATATATAGTTCTCAAATCAATTTTCCATTATATTTTAAAAAAATATATCTTCTATATATTCATAATAAAGAAGTAAAATTACACTGAGGATGAAACCATTCTTACAAAGTATTAATATCAAGTAACATGTGGTTCCTAGAACTCAATTTTGAATTTTTTTTATTTCTTAACTTTATTTTCCAGCTCCAACCAGATTTTAAAATCTATACGTTTAAAATAATTCTTTACAGATTTTTTTAAAAATTAAATAATATTTTTAATTAATCAAGCTTTAAATGTGACAAAGAAATCTTCGCGCGTTGATCAGAATATTTGATCTGTTTCATCAAGTAAAGCCTGTACTAAGAGATGAGGAAAGAAATATGCTATGAATGAAAAAAGAAAAGAAACGTATTATGACTAAAATGAGAAAGAAATATGTTATGAATGAAAAGAGAAATGAAGCAGTATACTATGGATGACATGAGAGGAGAAACATGTTATGAATGAAATGAGAAAGGAGATATATGATCTGAATGAAAAGGTAAAAAAAGATATTGCAAATGCGAGGGGAAAAAAGCAATGAATGAAACGAGCATAAATTTCTTTATTCTAATAAAAGGTAGCAAAAAATGGTCAAGATTATTTTTTGGAGATTTGATTATGTGGTAATTAAGAGGGAGGTTAGGGAAGATTATCATCCCTTGATTGTGGTTCGAAATCATAACTGGTTATATGTCAAACAAATTAAACAATTTAAAGAATTTTTTAGGCCCTGTGATATAGCACTCCCAAGGCACAGGTTCAAGGTTCGATCGTGGGGCTGGACAAAGTCGATTCAGGCTTTCATTCTTTAAGGGGATCGAGTACCAAGCATGCTTGGGAACTAAATGCTGGGCTGTTTTGTGTTACACTGACCACCTAACCGCGACATACACTTTCTAGAACCATCGGTCAAGAAACAACAGAAATGGGCACTGTAGACCTTGGTTACATATTGGCTGTAGTGCTACAGGATTAGTTTTTAAGACATTTTATTCATGATTTCTGCTGTTTTTTGTAACTTTTTCTTCAAGTAGAGTGTGTTGACGTCAACGGAATATACACCGAATTCTATGTTTAGTGCGAATATGTTGATGAATCTTATTTTGGATTGTTTGACTTGATAGTCCTGTTATCAAAAGAAACTCTCTTCAACTGTTCGCTTATTCTGTCTGGATGTTGACAAAATATAATGCTTCATGGGATCGAATCCATAAGCCTTAAATGTTATTCATTGTCACTCCAACAAAATCCCTCCCTCTTTGATCTCGGAAATTAATCTCCTGATAATGTGACTATCGAATCATTAGTAAAATGACTTTTTCGGTTCAACAGTTCGTAGGTTCATTTCCTATATCGAGCATGGATGTTTGTAATACTTCGTCATTTCCTTTAAACTATAAGTTTAGATCAATTAGCATTCGTGTGCAAAAAGGGATCTTGAGTGACAAACAAATAAAACGCGATAATATGGCAAGCCATACATATTGATAAATTACATTTTCGTTTATATTTCTAAGTTACATTTCTCAAAATACAAAAGCCGATTTGAATTCACAAGCTGAAGTCAGCAAACAATTTCTGATCTCTGACGTCGCGAAAGTTTCGATTTGCATAAGCAATTTTCTATTGTTGTTTGCTAGATTTTAAATTATGTTTTATTAGATGTTATATAGTTGTTGGTAAAATTATTTGAATAAATTCTTTCAAACTATGTGCTTTTTTAACGCTTTTAAGAAAAGAAATGAATAAATTTATACCATAACCAGTTTTTGTTAAAATATTTTATTTTTCTATTCTCAATCACTTTGTTTAGAAAAAGACTAATTATTGAAATAAATATTTAAGTCATGATAGGTTTCCTAATACCACCTGGTTTTCTTGAAACTTCCTTAAATATTTTAAATTGTTAATGATTTAAAAATTTTCCTAAGTACACAAAACACACAATATTTTAAATATTGCAACATATGGTGTAAATAAAACTTTAAAAGAAGTTATTTTTTGACACTTGAAATATCATACATTGAAATATATAATTTAAAAAAGCAAATTTATGGTTAACATAAAAATATGAAAATTTTATTATAATGTAGAGTTTAATGAAGTCAGATGTTAAAATATCCATTTTATCATTCCGTGACAATTTGTTTTTCAAACTTACATGCATTATTTTTTGGAAATGAATGAAATTCTATTGTCTTAACATAAGCGTTATAATGTATTCCATTAGTATTTAATTTTAGTTGAAAAATTTATCTGAATGTGAAATCTCTCCTTAAATAAATCTTAATACAAACTCATAAAAGGACATCATAATTCTGTGTGTATGACAAATTTTTGTGCAAAATGAAAACAGCTGCTTGAAAGGGAATGAAACGTATATCATGTTTGTGTCTAACTAATCGAAAACATAAGCTATGTTTCAGTTTGAAAGCCCTTTGAATTCACTGAAAACTTGATTCGAATTCATTGCCACTAATTGAAGGATGTAGCACTTTTACAGAATTCTGCTCTAACATGTTGCACAATTGATTAGCCTTTTATATGATGTAGAAAAAATTAATTTACTCTAAAATTGAAATATTGGAAAATTCCGCTTACAGAGGGGATAAAAACCTTTTAAAAAATCGTATTTTATTTTTTTTAAAAGTTTTTAACAACAAAATTATTGTAAATTAATTTATTCAAATTGTGGACGATTTTATGAATAAATACTTGATTGGCAATTTTTACAAATGATTTATTAAATTATTTATGGATTTCCATTTACAAATATTGATATGAATTTTAGATTTTTTGTGGTAATGAGTTCTAAATCTAAAAACAATGGCGGATACTTTGCATATATGGGATTTCATTGCAGGTAATTATTTTATGATGGAAATCTATATATTTATTTGTTAGAGAGGTAGGGAATTTCACAGTAAACAATAATTAATTTTGCAGTTAACAACTTTTCAGTCTCCTTTAATGGTGTTACAGCATTAAACTTCACCATATATTAAATTTTACATATATTGATTTGTAATTCATCTGAAGAATAAATTTTTGGAGAAAGAGTTCTTTTAAAAAATGTATACAGATGTTACTCCGAATGTGAGAATCAATTTATATACTGGCACTCTTGGATAAAAAAAAATGGCTGTTAAAATATAAAAGTTTTCATGAATTCCTAAAATTCAATGCATCCATGACAATAAAATAGTGTTTTTGCATAATCTCTTAAAATGTTTAAATTTTTAAATGAAATCTTTTATTAAAAAGTTTTTATATTTCATCACAAGATTTCATTATTACGACTGACTTCCCCATTTTAATTACAATAATGCAACTTCTTTACTATAAGCACTTAGTTTAAATTTCATTAGTTTTAAAAGGAACCAGAAACAGTTATAGTTAGAGTTTTTTTTTTTTTCTGTAAAATCTAGGTTCTCAACATTGAAAATATTTTTTTCCTTGCTAAAATTGTAGTATTTTTTTTTGTTAAGTATTGTGTGGTTGAAGTTGTGGTTTTTTATGTGTATAAAATAGGATATTTTTTTTTATAGAGTAGAGTTTAAAGAGGATTACGAATAATAAAAAGTAGCTTATGGAATGGGATTCGAAAATACGAAATTTTAATCACAAAATGAGAGTCCTAACTGGTTTTCTCACCTCAGTTAATGAAACATTTGTTATGTAACATGCAGATATGTTAACTTTATTTAAAATGTTCGTCTAAGTTTATTCATCGATTTCGTAAAGTTTAATTTTTAGAAAATATTTTGTTATATCAGAAAATTGTTACTGATCAGAATCCAAGTTTTTGGCAAAAGTTCAATATTTTAAGCAGTATAAACATAGAGTAAGGTAGTTAAAGTAATAAGCAGTGTCTACTACCAAATATGAACTGTTGTTTGGAATAAAGAAATTTCTGTGTAACAAGTTTGATTAAATCTTAATAGAACATCTCATTGCTCTTAAAAATAGCATTATAATACTTTTCAGTTGTAAATTTGTTTTTAATTAGTTTCTTAGAAAGCTCTGAATTTTTAGTTATTTTTTAATTCTGCTGAAATTAATTTTTTCTTACGATTCTTACCTAAAAACTCTTGACTATTATTTAAATATTGAGGAGATTTATTGAATGAATGTTCTAAAACACAATGCTTAGTATTCAAACTAACATTTAGAGACTATTACGTCTTGTTCAATTGTATTTTTTTGCTAAAGGAGATTTATTGAATGAATGTTCTAAAACAATGCTTAGTATTCAAACTAACATTTAGAAACTATTACGTCTTGTTCAATTGTATTTTTTTTTGTTAGAATGATAATAATAACGTTTAGTTTTAATTGAACATCTCCCAAAATTGAATTTTAAAAAGATTGAAACATCCCAGTACACACCGAATAGGAATATAAGTATAATTGTAATACTAACAATACCATTTAATCTTAATTAAATATTTCAAAACTTGAATTTTAAAAAGACCAATACATCCCAGTACACACTGAAATTTTAGGACTACTTATCTTATGAATATCATGGAATTTTAATTAAATATTTCCAAAAATTAAATTTTAAAAAGACTAAAACATCCCAGTATATTGAAATATTGGAACTACTTTTCTTATAAAAATCTACTCATTCTTACAATGGATAAGTAGTACCAGTCTTTCAATATATTAGAAACGATTTCTCTGTACATGAACGTGAAGAAAGAAAAGCGCAAGAAGCCTTTAAATAAAATATAATAAACTGAGGTCAAATGATTTCAATCTACAAAGTGAAAGGTTAGAGGTTCTCCATTATTGAAGAACAAGGGATGGGTGTTCCATTTCTGGAACTACATCTGTTAGGTTGAGTGCTTAGGAGGTTTTTTTCTCTTCCAACACATAAAAGCATCAACGGAAAATATCTCCAGGAGGTAATAGGCGATGGGTGTAATAGAAACCCTGCTACGGATTTCAACCCTTCAGTTGTTCCTCATTCGAAGTCTAAGCCTAGAGTCTAAGCTTAGGAGTTCATTTTCAGATCTTATGTGAAGATTAACACATTCTGTATCAAAAACGCTTTATATTGTGTCGAATAAAAATAGAACCGATTCAATTTCCTCCTACCGTTTCATTTATTTTGAAATGGAACTCATTTGAATCTGCTTTTAGTGTTATACAAAAAAAAAATTGATTTTTATAGCTATATCTTCAAAATAGATTAGATTGATATTTTAAGGAATTTTTTTTATAAGATAAAATGCTGTCATTTCAAATATTTACCTTCAGTTTTTACTTTCACTATCTGATTTAAATATTTATTGTTTAATTTATTGCTATTTCAAATAAATTGGAATATTTTTTTTAAATGACAGCATCTATCTTTTACAAAAATAGCTAACGAAAAAACAAATATTTTACATGATTTGAAATGCACTTAAGATTATTGATGATTCTGGAGTAGCTAAGCAAGATTTTTATGTATATCTATTTGAAAATAAGTTACACACATATTATGGCGAATATTTTGACAAGGTGAAAAAAAGGTAAATGTAATAATCAAATTGATAGAATTTGAAAATCATATTAAAAATGTTTCAATACAGAAATTTATAATACCAATGTTCCTTATCTATTTCACAACATTTACCTGTACATTAAGGTCAGACATTGCCCATCATTCAAGATACCCAAGAGGTATCTATGAGTTTTCCTGGACTTTGCTTTTCCGAATTTTACAACCGTTGAACATGTCTGGGACATGATTAGACATCGCTTGCATGGGCTGTGAACTCCGCGTTCAGAAGATGAACCATAGAAGATGGTTAACTATTAATTGATATATTTTTATCTAGGGATAACACTCACTCACTTTTTGGTCTTGTATCTGACATGTTGCTGCTTGTCTCGTTACTGGCAATGATTCTGCTACAAATTGAGCATTTTATGTAGTCCCACTTTTTATAACAGTATCAAGTTGTAATCAAACAATATAATTGTGATAAATATCAATTATTATTCGTGCCATGTTTCTCTTTTGGCCGAGTTTCTTCACTTACTGCACATGCACATTCATGGTGTTGCAGTTTCACTATCATATATTATGACACAAAATAATTGTTAAATAAATTATATTTGGTGGAATGCAATTTGTTCAGCAATATTTTTTTGTCTTCTTAAACATTTACTGTTAAATTCTACAGTAAAACAAAATAGATTGAGCAATTAAACCAGAATAGCTACTAGACGCCTTTATACAGAAATAAGTGTACGTCTGAAAATCTTCAAAAAAATGTAGCTGATTATTTACAATGTTCTCTAAAAGTCGATTTAAATTTCTGAAGTGGAACAATGAAAGTAATATTTTCTAGAATAAAAAAAACATCAGGGTATATCAGTACTTGAAAAAAAAAGTTAGTTTTATGAAAGATCAGTAAATCCCTCAATAGAGCATTTTTATGTTTATTTTCTACTTGTATTTTGGCTTTTCTCGTTTACCTTTACCGATCTAATTCTAAAGATTCGGGAACTCTATCTTAAAACTTATCTGTAAGTATCTTTGAAAAAGTTAAAGAAAAAAAAAATTTTAAAGACTTTTAGAAAAAATTTAGAGTCCCAAATTTTTTTATACCATCAAGTTAAGACTTTTAATTTTAAAATGAGTTGTAATTTTGCGTAAATAACACATTTACAGCCTAGCACACCTTTGAATTCAGTTCAAATTAGCCTATAGTTGGTTTTGTATACAGGCTTGAAAACTGAATGATATATTCAGGCAAATTCGTCAATTGAAATTACTTAAAGCAACATTTTTTGTCTTATTTTCTAAATAATTTGATTAATGTTGTTTATCATTTAAGAAATCAGAAAAACAATTTTCAATAATTTTTTATTAAAAAAAAATTGGAAACTTCTATAACTGAAAAACTACAAATTATAAAATATTCCCTAAAATTCCTATATTTGTGTTAAAAACGCTTTGCTTGTAATATAACCACGTTATAAAATGCGTTTGAACTATGTTCTTAAAAATGGGTTGTAATACGATTTATCATGGATTTTTTAAGAGAAGCATTTAAAAAGGTTGTATTATAATTTTTGAATCTGCATGCATTTCCAACTGATATACTTAGTTTAAACCATATAAGAAGCTAAATTAGACGTTTCTTTATTTTAAAATATGTTTTTGTAAGAAAGTTATTTGACTTTCATTTTTTTAAGTCATTGCAAGAAATTTGTTGTGTATATCTTTGTTCAATGAATGTCATGAAATTTCGAGTGTTTAGTTCTGAACTGCAACATTTATTTTTGATCAATTTTTTTTATTTGTAGCAGAAGAAAATGTTGGTACATCATTAATGCTGCCGCTAATTGAAATTATGGAAATAAAACATTATTCGGATTATTTTATTGATTTGAAGAAATGAAAGAGCAATCCTAAAGATTTGATTTTAACGAGTTTTTTTTTTTTTTTTTTTTTTTTGCAACTGGTTTACTCATGATTTGCTTTCATTTATTTAAGAGATTTTATTCATTTTAAAAGTAATTATCAAGGAACACCTATTGATTAATAATCAGAGATTATTTCAGGACTGTGCATAGAAAACAGGATTATTCATTTGTTTGTCACTCAACGGATAATTTCTGAGAGCTAATTTTAATAGTCCTTCAGCTTAAAATGGATTCCAAACCACTATAAAATGCAAGCTTGAAGGAGGAATTGAACCCATGAAAGCCGGATGAAATATTCGATAGTATGCTTAGACAAAATACATAATTTCTATTCCTTTAACCAAAACTGACAGAACTGCATTGCAAAATTTAAAAGAAACATATAAACTTTTAAAGTAAAACAAGAAGAGTAAGAAATATGTTTTTCTTGGATGCATTATTGTTCATTTCAAGTACTATTTTGATAACATTTTATGATAATTTTACATCATGTGAGCTTATTTGAACACGCAAATGGCTTTGGAATGGTGTTCAGAATCTGTGAAGTATTTTATAAATAGATATCATAAGCAATTTTTCATTTAAGTTGAGAATGTCATTAGTAGAAATTGTCTTTTTTGCAATAATCTTATTGAACCGCAAAATGCATATTGGTTTCCTAGAATACATATATGAAGAGTATTTAAGAGGATAAGAAAACCCAAACTGTTCATATAGTTATGTTTAAATCAAGAATTTTATTACTGAAAAAATCTAAAGTCAAATAATTCCACATTTAGGAGCAGATAATATTGTTAAAAGTTAAACACTTTAATGTGTGCAGTTTAACTATTTAATTTGGATATTTATAATGTAAACTATATCACTCTGATAAGTTTACAAAAGACAACTCTGTGCTTTTGTTCTAATCCATGTCATCTTTTACGATCTTTTAGTTTTCATCAGAGAATGCTTAAATTTTTTTTTATTCAAAGAGCAGTTTTGGCTTTAGGCCAAACAAGCTACTCTTTTTAATATATAATAGAGTTTTAATGAAATTGTTTGAAACAATACACGCGTGAAATTAATTTAAATTTGTGTTCAGTGTAATTTATAAAGAACAAGTTTAATTTAAATTAACGCCTGAAAAGTTTAATGTCTAGGCGCTTGGAATGCGGAAGTATTTTATTTAATATTAATAAGACAAGAGCTATGTTGTTTTTTAAAATGCTAAGATTATTTAAAGATTGTTATTTTGATTAAATTTAAAGGTTTTTTTTTATATTTTTAATTGAAACAAATTGTTAAACATAGAACAGCATAAAAGTTTGATTAAAAGCAAACTGAGGTAATTTTGTTAGTTGAAAATTTTTACCTCATTTTCTAATATGAGTGATTTTATTATTTTTATTTAAAGAATTCTTTTTTTTTGATGTCAAAAAATCTAGTAATCAAAGAAATGATTTTTGAAATAACATAATTCGAATAAATATTAGATCCGTTAAGTTCATTTAGTTCTTTAATGCAATTATTTTATAAGGAAAACAATTTCATTCTAAGAGAAAAATAAAATAATCTTTAAGACATATTTCAAGTCATTCGAATTAATGTATCAAAGTATTACATTTATTAATATTTAAAACTTCTTAAAAAATAAAGCATTAATTGGATTAAGATGACATCCTATAGTGACAAATTACTCTAAATCAGAGATTCTAGTTCTCATCATATAGTGTATTTCTAGCAGGTATGTCACCTAAACTAAGTTTTCACATTAAGAATAATTAGATCACAACCTAAAATTTAAAGTAGATTTCGAATCACTACAAACCTGAGCCGGGATTCAAGCTCATGAACTGTTTAACCAAATTTCTGATCACTAACTGTTCCACAAAAAACATGAGTAATAATCATTAGAATGTTTTTTGAACCACTTCATTATCATTTGGAACTTACGATATGCTATCTTTTCTTGCAAAAGCAGATTACCACATGTAGAAAATATTACAGCTATAAATGGATGAACTTGATGCATATAGAAGGTTACAAACTAGATACTAGCTAGAGATCAATTTCGGAGAACAAAAATCCATGGAAAGATCAATATATTGGTTGCAAAGAATATCATAACGTTATAGTTGATTTTTGTATCTTCGCAATAATGAGTAAAGTTGCGTAAAGCTTTTTAGGAAATGTGCGCAAACCCTTTAGAAAATATATCGTTAAATTGAGTGACAATCTTCTACTTTTCTCAGATGAAATTATTGTGTTTTCTAATATGCAGATAATTTGTTTTTTAGTATCCCTCGAACAGCACTTAAGCTTTCAAATTAGCAGATCATTAATAGATATAATGTAATAAAGGGACAGTTAAATTATTTTCCTCTTAAATGAGGCTTTGAAATTTTATTAAAGTTTAAAGGTTGTTTTCTTGAACTATAGTCAACATTTCAGTGACTATAATTCAATGTGCATTATTAATTTAATAAATTCATCAATTTCTAAAACAGGATTTCTCAATTATGCAAATTATAACCAGATTTTCCGAATAATTTGAATTCTATATCACTATTTGAATTACAGCATTTGATGATATCTTAGCAGACTTCTTTTGGATATTTTATATACTGCTATGCTTACAATAAAAGTCTAACACAAGAAATATATCTATATAAAGCATTTAAGAAAAAAGAGGACAATTAAAATATGTCTTTTTTTGCTTTGGTGAAAAAAAGCATTTTAAAATTGATAAAAAGTTAATTTTTAATATGCATGTCCTATTTTGGTATGTAAAGGAATTAAGAAAAGAAGTTTAGTTCATTTATTTATTTATTTTTGAAAATTGTTGGATGTCGTGTTCGCATCATTATTTTGCATTATACACGAAATAAATTTCTGTTAATTTTTATTTTTAGAGTAAATAAGACTATGAAAGATATTTTTAAACAATAATTTAAGATGTTATGAAACAGCCTTTTGAAAACTAAGTTTTTATATCATTTTACATACATTCAAATAAAGTTCATGGGAACCTTGAATGTCCCAAAGTTTCAAACCATTGCTTGATTAAGGATCACATTTTCAAATTTGAAGGTTCAGTACTAAATTTTTAAATACAATTTTACTATACAAAAATTATTTTATATTGTTAAAACTCAAGAACAATTATGAATAATTAAGTAAAGAAAAATTATTCTTTATCAATTAGACATAAAAGTTTCAAACATAACTGTCCAAACCCAACAAAATCGTATCATATTCAAAATCAAGATGAGGTTTCGAAGAATATCAACTTTAATATGAGTAACTTTAAATTTACATTAACTAAAAATATTTTAAAGAATGAAGCAAAAGTTTTCTCATCATCGAAATATACATTAGCATAACATAAGAGATATTGGTAATAATTACTTGTCTAAACATTTTTTAAATTTTCTCACGGTGTTTTTCGTTAAAAGTCCAAATTGATTTAGTTTTATTCAAAATAATTATCACCAATTTTCATGTACAGCTCAAACATATTTGAAGATTCATGTATTCAGTAAGTAATTTGTGTAACCCATGTAAGTAAATATTTTAATTGCCATAATGCTGTCAGCGATTTTGTCCATACTGAGACTATCTTCACGAAAACTTACTTGTTTAAAGGCTGATAAATTGGGAAATTTGCAACAAACGAGTTGAAAAGTTATGAGATACAATGACAATGGGCACAGGTGGAGCGGAGGATCCTATTCTTCCTGCAATCGATTTTTCGCTTCTCGTAATTTGAGCCAGAGGTTTCCGGGAACAGGGGATGGGCTTAAACTGAAAAACATTAGCTATTGATATACTTCCTGTTTTCCCAATTATGCAAAAATGAAAAACTAAATGAGAAGTCTATATATGTATGTATCATTGCAGTCCATCAGAGCTGATCAAATTATAAGTAATGTTGATATTGGATTGGAATACAATAAATAATACATAAAGACGAATAAAAAATATGAATCAGAATTTGCTATTTTAATTTTTTGTGCACGTTGGGGGACCATCCATTGGCTAATTTTTATTTGCTTACTATTAATCAATCTAAGCAAATCATTGCTTCCTTTTATTATTCTTCCATTTAAGATACTTATTTAGTTATTCCTGCAACACAGAAATGGATTTTTTCCTAAATATGATATCTTCAAGAGTATTAAACTTACTCCTACATAGGTATAGTTTAGTTTTTTGCCCACTTTATGGTAAAAATTTCCTTTTTTATGGTCAAAAATTGATAAATTCTAGAGGATTAAATTTACTCATGTATAGGTATAGTTAATTTTGTTTGTCACTTTATGGTCAAAATTTGCTCACGAGAATTATAATTGGACTGGGACCTAACATTTAAAACAGAAATAAAAACCACCCCAAGCAGGCATGCCCGATTTAGGGGCTGTCCCTATGACTTGTAAAACTGAAAAATAGATCGCTAAGCATTCAATTTTTCTCTCTTTCGTTCTACTTTTATATATAGCATTATATAGCATTATATAGCATAGCGTATATAGCATTTGTGTAAAAGCAATATATTTATTTTTGATGCCTATTTATTAGGTTGTTTGGGAAGTCATTTCGTTTTTCCCACCTGGATCAGTATTTTGAAAGTAAGAACCAACCATTTTGTGAATCTGTGATGATGTCACTACCAGAAATAGGACAAAAAAATATCGGGCTATAACTGACTGTATGTAATTCAATAGAATATTTTCTCGCTATACATTTTTCATTAAAAATAACGATATTCTTTCCGCAACACCCAATACAATAATCGGGTTGAAATTCTATAATTTATACAGTTGAGTGTTTACAAATTTATAATGAATGCTTATGATAATCGAAAATAAGAAATACTGTCACCCTGTGGTAATGGATTAGAAGTAAGCATCTCAACTTCTTAACTAGCAACATTAACAACTCTTCATGAAATTTTCATTTTAGAAGGAATGCAATTTATATTATTATTGTTGAACTAATTAATGAAAGTAACCCCTTAAGATATATAAAATATTCTATGGAATAAATAAGCGCGCAATCATTGTAAATTATATTGAGTTCCATAATAAATTGAATGCATGACAACATGTTGAAGGTTCGGTTTTAATATAACATTTTATTTCGATCAAGATGTTTTCATTAACAATGAAATAAATTCCAGGTAAAATGTTATCCATGTTATCCAGCATTTTTCTTGCAAAATTTCGTGACATACAAAGGACTTTTAAAAGATGGTAGTTCACGCCAATGTAAATAATTTTCATATAAGATTATATCTTCTGAAATGAAGCGCAAATGCGCTAGCATGTTTAGAAACGGCTTATTCTAAAACATTAAAACGACATTAGTTCTGAGATTTAGTGGTAGAAAATGAGGACCATGCATGCAAGTGCAACTTGTGGGAGACTAAGACGTGGGAAATCAGTCAGAATATAAAAATCTTGCCAAGAATAAAGAACGCAGAATAAAAGACATTTTGTACCGAGAATGGAAGGTACTCACCGTCTCTAGCCTCTAATCTAGGTAATGTAACATCTGTAACAACGATGCTTTATCACATAATGGAGATCAGAATAACTAAGAGAAATAGCAAAATAAGAAACGGAAATTTGTAAAGAAATCTTAATAAAAATGTCAAATCCCTAATTCGTATTAAGGAAGTTTGTATCATTTAGTTTTATCTTTATCAATTTGTTACATTCATTATTGAATTTTCATTAGTACTATTCTTTGTGTATGATTAGACAATTCAAATATTCTGAATTCAAATTCAATGTATATATAGTTTTATACAATAGTACTCTACGCCATAAATTACAAAAAAATTATTTTATCAATGTAGAATGGATTTGTAAACAACTTATTTGGGGATATTTAAATATGATTTTTATGGTATGTGATGATAATCATTTATTCATTACTTACTAATTAATAACATCGGTACAGTTCATAACGAAATTTTTATTAGAAATGTTAAACGTATAACTCACAATAATAAAATTTTTGTCATTTAGTTTTATCTTTATCAACTTTTGTTCCAAAATCATAACTGTTATTTAAATTCATCATCAAACTTTTAAACATTATTTCATACATAAGATTGAAAAATTAAACTATTTTGAATATAAATATATAGTTTTGTGCATTCATAAACTACTGTATGTCATAAATTATAGACAAATTTAGTCGATGTACAACGGATTCTTCAATACAACAATATATTTGTATTTTTCAAGCTTTAATTTCAACTATTTGCCAACCGATTAGTTTATCATAAATTTCCTATTGAATGATTTAAAAGAAAACTGCATCTTATCATAAAGTTATTTCTAAATTTTACTCAGTATATAAATCACGCGCAAAAGTTAAAATTCTGTATGGATCTGATCTCATTAATCTTTATTTCTTCACTCTTTTTATTCGGCAGACTACCCCCTGAGAATACATCCGAAGCAACAGCCGCTCCTTTTAATCGTCCCCTGGGACCACACGAGTTCGATTTTCCTCAGTGTAAAAATTTAACCAGCGCAGATTAAATTGCATTTCACGCAACCTAATACATTAATACTTTGTGGAAAGTTATTAACTTTCAGAATTGCGCCACACAGCTTCAGTATTGGGAGAAACTGGTTGGTTTATTCAGTTTCCATTCACTATTTCATGCATTAAACAACGCACTTATGATTTCTTACAATTGCTCTTTTCATAATTTGATTTAAACTTTTCCTACAAATTACCAACTAAATTGAAGCCTGAGTATTGACTTTGACATTTAATTTTCGGCTCAGTATCTTATCAATTATGTATTAAATATTGAAAGTTTTAAATTTATGAAAACACATTCGGAATATCCCTTTAACACGTTCTACATTTCATCAGATAAATGTAGAACGTGTTACGTTCTTAATATGCTACACAATAATGTGTAGTATGTTGTAAACGTTTCAAGATTTAAATTTTGCAATTCACTGTTTATGAATTAGGGTGCCATTGAATTTTTTAGTATTCAACTGTATCTAAATCTATTAAAAGAAACAACTATGTAAATATGCAATATTTTTATTTAAAGAATAAAGTATTTCTACATAATCATTTAATATTCATTGAAATTAATTTAAATATTTTATTATATTTATTTTTTAAACGTGCCTTTACTATTTCCCTTTTTCCATTTTAGTTTTACATAGGTATATTAATTTTTAATTCCTCTGACATTTAGTCTAATACTTATAAGATGACTTACACTTATTATTAAATTATTATTTTATTAATTACTATTAATTTATTGAATGGTGTAATTTCAGGAAAGCATTTAAATCACCACTTTCTGAATCTTTATAATTTTCGAATTCTCTTTTAATTTATTAATACCGTATCTGGATGGGGAATTGATGTGATGTTTCTGTTTTATGCTTGCATGCTCGTTTGAGTAGAAAAATAGAGTTTTTACAGGTTTCCTCCTTTGCGATAGATGAATACGGCCTACTGTCTGTGAAAACCTCTCTTCAGTGTGATATATATTCAAATGCTTCATAAAGGATTTGGGCTTGTAGGCTTACCGCTATGCAGATATAAAAGAATCACACTAAAAATTTCAAAGGTACATTAGATTATAAAAAAACACTTTCATTCGACATAATAAAAATCTTACAAATTTTAAATTAAAATTTAATTTAAAGTATGTAAAAATCTATTTTTTAGTTTCTCTGTAGATTAATTTTCTTTATTATCGAGAAACACGTAACTACTAATTTGATGAAGAAAATAATGATGCAGTACCTTACCACCTGTATAGGTACATTTAACTCTTTTTTTTTTTTTTTTTTTTTTTTTTTTTTTTTTTTTTGAAAGAGAGAATGAATGATAATGCTCTTATTCAATGAAAAATAAGAGAATTTTATAGATAAAAAGAATGTCGTTATTAATCAATAACAACGATTAACTATATCAGGATCTGATTTATAACTTTGGTTTTGGTCTTTCTAATATATATCAGAGTCAATTGAGATTTTTGTCAAACTATCGAGATATCATCTGGTTTAAACTTTCTCTTATAGTTGAGATGTCTTTCTTGAGGATTTTAAAGAAGACATTTTCCACCTTTATATAACTATTCATCTTAAAATTTTCATGGGTATAGTGCCCATGAAAATTTATTGTTTCAACTAATAATGTTAACTTTGTGATATTGACTATAATATCATGATATAATTTTAAGGTATTCATACTTTATCATAGTACAACTAAAATGAATTAAATGTTTTTTTTTCTCTAAAATCTTTCAAAATGATTATTTTTCGATTAAAAGCTATAGGATGTATAGGATGTAAGTCAAGAATAAAATGCCATTAGTTTATTAAATTATTCATTTTTAAGTGTTAGTAAACTTCATATATATGAAAAAGTTCTTTATAAATAACATTAAAATTACTTGTATAAATTAATTCTCTTTGCGTTTCTATTTTTACTTTTATAAGCATTTATCAGGATAAAAAAATTATAGAACTATATATCCAATAATAAATTCAAAGCATATATATTTGTAGTTATTAACAATGAGACCGGATATTTGATTTTTCTTCTTACTTGACGCAGCTTCTTGGCATTTCTTGAAACGTTGTAACTGAAAACACATTAGCTTCAATAGAACAAATAAATTTAATTCGGAATTAAATTTTTAAATTAATTTTAG
Source organism: Latrodectus elegans (assembly GCA_030067965.1). Classification (NCBI taxonomy): domain Eukaryota; kingdom Metazoa; phylum Arthropoda; class Arachnida; order Araneae; family Theridiidae; genus Latrodectus; species Latrodectus elegans. The sequence continues at coordinate 54,852,840 of CM057817.1, forward strand.
CAACAGCAAATATTTATGACAATATTAAAAATATTCTAGTAATCAGAAAAGGTAGTTTTCAATTTTAGGGTATCAACTGTCTAGAAAATAATGGGGAAAATATATCTCGTTTTCTTACTTAAATAATGCATGAAATTTTACTAGAAATATTAAATGAATAAAACATTATTATTTTGTATATGTTATAGATAAATATGTTAATAGTTAAAATAAATCAATAATAAATAAAATGTTATACGAATAAACAATTATTAAGAATAATAACACACACATTATTCAAAATGAAATGAATATTTTAAAATTTATCGAGCACATTGTATATTTTTAATTACAGAAATTATTGTAACTTCGAAACATTCATAATCAGTTGGATATTTTATGCAATCTGAACTGGAATTATAATGAATGGATGAAAGAAAACTGACATAAATATGGAATCTAAAGACTTAAAGAGGTTACTATTGGTGAATTTGTTTTTTTTAAATGCTATAAATAAAAATATGTTTTACTTTGCAGATATATTTCAAAAAAACATTTTTTTGTGGTTTACTTACAGTTTTCTTCGGCATATATAGGTAGCAATGCTCTCGGTTTTGGTACTATAGCAGAACACGTGATAAAATATGATGAATGGCTTAGTAAAACATAGTATTGTGAATTTATTATCATTTTTGGTTCTAGAGCAATCCTCTCGCCATCTTTAAAAGTGAGCAATGTAGTATTTGTTAATTTTTTCATGGAGATCTTTGCAGCTTTGACTATTTTATTCGAGTCAAATTCTACTTCAAGAAAATTTATCTGACGAAAAATGGTTTTTAAAATATGGTTACTGACAATGCTATACAGTTTTCTTCGTTTTTCTGCCCTGCTTTTTTAATGTGTTTAATATGATTCATTTTAATATTTCACTTGAATTGAATTGAAAAAATGATTTTTGGCATCAATCGTTTGAATAACTGTTGAATCACGCGAACGAACTCTTTGATTGATAAAAGGTATTTTCAGACTCAAAAGGATTGTACAATCAACATTTTAAGTAAAAACACTTACACTTGCACGTATGCATACAAACATTGGGCTTTTATATACACTGAATCAAAAAGCTAAAAATTGTGTATCTAAATGTTTTTCAGAAAAAAAAACAATATTCAATTGATACAAATGCAACACTTTCATTTATAAGTATCTGGGTTTGGAATTTCATCTATAGCCTTTAACTAACTTTACATCATAGCAGTTCATCTTAAAAATAAATCTGTTGAAAAATGTAATATTAATTTTCTTAATGTTTCAAATTTTAGAAGACTATATCTGAATCTGAAATTGTTTTTATACCAATCGTATTAAAATTGAGAAACCAGATGAAACCAGTTAGCCACATAATAGAATTACAAATTTTAAGTAACATTGAAAGTACATGGAAAGTAAAGTTAACGTCAACATAACTTTGAATTATTTAAGGATAAAGATATCATCAAATTCCTTAAGATAAGTCATAAAAGTAAGATAAATTTGCGGGCCACAGATACAGAATGGACCCTTTATCATTAACATTTAAAATTTGCAATCATAAGCCTTTGCGAATTAGAAAAAAAGTGCTAGGTATGGGTTGAGATAGCCGGATTGTGTAGAAGGGGATTTTAAGATCGTAAGAGTAACTAATTGGAAATCATTTGTAAAAATTGATCAGACTGGAAAAAGGTTCTTGGGAAATTTTGGTATATCAGGGGTTGTAAAGTCAATAGAAGAAAGTCTTAAGCATATCAGCTGGGCTGGATTAAATACAATTTAACTTTATATTTCCCGTTTAGTATTAACTTTGTTAATCAGGAAAACTTTCATAAAATTCTCATTTACGAAGAAAATGTTGAAAGTAGATATAATTATATTTCTCACAGATACTGAGTGATTGTAATATATATAACTAGAATAAGGTAAAGTAAACTCAAATTTTAGTACAGAGTACTTTTTGATATTTAGCCTCTATAGTAATTAGAAATTGTTATTAATGGTGTTTAATTTTAAAAACAACCAAAATAACCTAAACAAATACACTTAAGTGAATAGAATTCTGAAACTTTTGATTATCACATTATAAACTTCATTTCATTCTTAGTTTTTTCACATGGAATCCAAACATATTTGCTGTTCAAATTTTATATTTGTCCTATTTTTTCAACCAAAAATTTCAGATGTAAGTGCTTTTAAGTAATTAAAACACTGACCATTAGTTTATTTCATAGTAATTTTTTCAAAGTTTCAATGATTGATTTGTTGAACATTGAAATGTATTTTAGGATTTATAATATTTTTTTCTTTTTTTAATTTAATTTTCATCTAATAAATTTTTCTGCTTGTGATGAAGTTATTAATAAATAAGTGCATCTCCTTATAATATTAGCATTTAAATATTTTATACATTCTTAACTTTTTTTAAGCATCTTAATACTTAAATAATAAATTAATACAGTTTTTAAATATTTATTTCATTATAATGTAACGAGTGACTAATATATGTTTTACACAATGACAATAATCTAAATTCAAAATGAATATTTGGTTGTAGAATAAACAATTAATGATAGTTTGAAATGTTTCTGATATTCTAAACTTATATTTTAATAAATCATACATTACTTTTATTTTTAATATATTTCATCATTGTTTGACAAGTTTTCACAACAATGTTTTAATAGTGAGATAATTGCGTGTAGGAAATTACTTTTTTCAAACATTTATTCTAGTGGTTTTGAAGATAATTTTTCTGTTGTTCACACAGACACGCACACTAAGACATTAAATTTTATCAAAGAAATTCCTTTTAATTTAGCTTTTAAATAACTATTTTATTATTTCTAATTGTAAATGGTGTAAATTATAACGCTGTAATAATTTAATAAATAGGAGTAAAAAGTTTTCAATGTTCTTAACAGTTTGATGAGCTCACATCTCGGCAGTTTAAATGCGTAATTTCATTTACCTCACATTGTTTCTCTGGAAGTTAAAATTGATAATTTAATCACATTGAAAACTTCGATCAATTGATCAATCTTAATTGATCTCCTTACTAAACTGTTCAATTAAGTCATTTTTTTCTAAAGACTCTACAAAAATGTTCTGAGTTTGCTGTTATTTTTCATTAACACTCATTTCGATTTTGATATTAATCGATATCGCTACTGTTTCTTCGACATCTCTCGTCCTGAATTAATCAATATTTTTTTAATTTCATTTCTTCGTAAATGTGATCATCATTTTATCAATATTCAATTTACTTTTTGAGCGTAATTTTTTTTTATTACTGTTGATTTAATTTCCGCTGTCATTAAACTTCCTTCCATTTTAGTTAAAAAAAAAATTACAGTCATGGTTGAGCACATATGTATTTTATTTTTATATTACGTCTGATTCCATACAATAATCTCAAAGTAAGGCACTTATGTGTAACAATTAATTAGTTTTTTCTCCAAGAGAATATTTTTAATTATAATATTTCAAGTACCATTTCTCTAAATTATATTCAAATCCAAAGAATATCCTGTGATTTCATCAAGAAGTTTACTATTTAAAAATAAAGACATCTATTTGTCTTACTATGCATATTTATTCAGCTTATTCTTTACCTTATTTACAGGAACAAAACTAAGTTTTCTATATTTCTAAACTTCATACTTTTACATTACTAAGGACCAGTTTTCATTTTCCTTGAACCTTATCTTAAAATTAATTAAATTTTATCGTTATTCACGTAGATCTTATCATCGGACAGAGTTTTTCCAATGGAAAGTTCCGATATCGATGCCACTTGTTGCTAAACAGCAGAGGATACTCATTGCGCTTCTCCTTTATGCATGTGAGTGCTAGTTTTCTAGTTTTTTTCCCTTTTGACACACGTAGTGAAAGACGTGAAAAATCTCCCCCCCCCCTGAAATTATGAGTGGTGGATGTTAAAAAACTATACAACACGATTTCATTCCGACTGTTACATTGTCTACTTCAAAGTGTCGAAATCTAATGTATCAGAAAGCACTATATTAGCAAATGTGTGCATGGTTGAAATTAAAGATTCCCATAATCGAAGTCTTCATTATGGAATGGCCCTCGATAAATACTTAAAAGTATTTTTCATTTATTCACTGATCATCAGAATCAACATATGGTAATGTGAATCCTGTGACTTACATTTAGAAAGCACGTATTCAATTTGTTGTTGAAATTAATTATTCTTGCATCATGTATACAAAAAGCCGATTCGATTTATGTTTCAGTCATCGAAGAACTTAATGCTTGTTGATGTGATACGATGATTAATTTCATCAAATGTATTACATGCAATATTTGGGTTAAAATAACAACACTTGAGCCATATCCAAACTCTTTGACAATATAAGTACTCCTGCACTGTGTATATCACCACGATGGAATTAGATGCATGTGTTCAATTATCCAAGAACTTTAGACTTACATCGTATATTATACCATATACATTTTTGGTAGAAGTAAGTAATCAGCCCTCAAATTTATACTAACACACTTTGTGCATAAATCAAAAAGTAGCATTTTTTAACTTGCATTAAGAAACTGCATACTTAGTTATTTATTAAAATTAAATTATTAAATATTATTAGATTTAATACACACATAAAATACAATAATTATTTTAAATTTACTTGGAACAAAATATGCAGCATTCTGAAATTGTACAAAAAAAAGTTTAGTAATATTCCTTATTTTTCGCCATTCTTAATCTATTTGGTGGTATTTATTTATTTTAAAAATAGTACTACTTCAGGTTGATTATAACATATGAAAATTAAGAAAAATTGAATTTAAAAAAAATTATGAAAATTAAGTATAGTTTATAAATATTTTTCTGTGCACGGTGTACTTTTATACTTCATATGTAGTATATATATATATAGTTCACAACATCTCATTTGTTCGAATCCTACCACGATTATGTATACTTACAGTCTCGAACTTTTTAATCTCTTAAGCTCCATTTAATTGGCTCTCATGGGCAAAACATGACTTTGAAACAAATCAAAATGCCGCGTGTTTATTTGTAATCAGGTAAGAATGTCTATTGAGGAAAATATTTCCCAAATAAAAAATTTAAGGTTAAAGCGTTCATGAAATATTCAAAAAGACTTCCAATTTATAAAAAGGACTGTTATATTTAGAGAAGCTGAATTAATATGCATCCGGAATAATAATTTATTCATTATTCTATACGAATCGATGTGATTATCGCAACAAATCCGGACATTTGTATTAAATTTGTTTAAAAATGTGACTGCATATTTTTATGAGTAATAGAAATGGGGAAACGTTTTGCAAAGTAATTGTAAAAATACAAGTAAAATAATGGGTAGATTCCTTTATTTGAATTATTTATGCAGATCTGAATTCTTGATATGCATAGAACTATATGCAAAACAAAAGAAGTCACGAGAAAAATAACTTAAAAAATGAAATTACGATAATTTGGAATTAAATTTTATTCCACCTTGAATATTTGAAATTATTATATGAGTATTTTTTATTTCTGTAGCATTTAAAATTTAATAGCAACTGTTGCCTAAGTTTTGTTATGTTCATACTAAATAAATGTTCTCAAATCATGTATATTGATGAATAATCTTAAGGGACAGTATCAATATCTAATGGGGGGGGATCGGAGAAAACGTATCAATTTCTAAATAATATTGATATTCAAAATTATTGAACCTCATGGTTTAACCTTTATGAAAATGAATAAATAACGTTTCTAATTTCTTTATAGAAAAATTATGATTTTAAAAATATTTAAATATTAAATTAATACAAATGACACATTTATCTTTACTGTGCCCAGTTTAATTTAACAACTATAGGTACTCAAAAAGTAAAATATAATCCAATTTGTAACAATTTTTATATATATAACATCTACTTTCTTTATTAATTATTTTATTTTATTTATCATCAAATTATAGATTTATAATCATTAAAATAATGGAATTAAAATTAAATCTTAAAAATTATTACATTTTATTAGCCTTAAAATTTAGGGATAACTTCTCAAATGAAAAAGTTAAAATAAACAGTCATTTATTAAATGTGTTTAAATCGCTGATAGAACATTTTTTTCTTTAAGACTTCATAAAATACAGACAATCATACGGATATTCACCTTTTAATGCTCGTTATAATTTATAGCTTGAGAGTAATATTTTTTATAACTGTTTCCACAGAAAAATATTGCTTTCTACAATAATATTTGCTTGTTTCTCTGACCATTTCTTTTGTTAAAATTTTTGATAAATTATCTAAACTACCCGCCATAAATCTAAGATAGTCAGAAACCGCAGTTTTAAATGACCTACTTTTTGACTAAAAGAAATATATTTTTCTTTGGAACTAGGAAGGATATAAATGTTTCTTCTAGATTTTCTTAATGATTTTGTAAACAAACAGGAATCATTTCGAAGTAATATAAATAAAAAGTGGTAAAATATTAGAATTTATTTAATTCATATTACGATTGGCACGAGTATATACTTTATGTTTTATCAATGATCATGACTTTTAACTCACCAGATATTGTTTTTAAGATGTATTTTACCTCTATTTTTTCTATTGAATAATAATTTTATACCCGTACAAAATTTCTTTAGTGTTTATCACTACTTTTCTTAATGTAGTCAAAAACTTATAAAGTTCATTTCTCTGTACACATTATGCGGTTCATTAATTATCAGTATGTAAATAAAAGAGACGGATAACTATTTTTGAAATATAAGCCTTTTTGTATGATTTAAATTCAATTGTGTTAATTTTTTTCTAAGTTATACCTTATTAATAAAATAAGGTGTAAGTGATTACTTACAACAGAAATATGCTGATAACCTTGTGTTATTTTAAAAAATTACATTGTTTTTAACGAAAATGATTTATTTGAGAATAATGAAGGTAATAAATTTCATAACGGAAAAGAATATATGCTTCCAAAGTTGTTATTTAAGAATTTTTACCCACCACTATAATAATTAAATATGGATAAACTTCTCTCCACACGGCAAACCATATTAAGAGACCACGCCTGTTTCCATCGGAACCATGTTTTCCTTTAACCATGTAATAGTGTTCCTCTTCATTCTTAAAGACCTCATGAAATCACTTTACTTCTCTGGTACCCATCAAATCCTGCTATAAAAAGGAACCAATTTATATCATATTGATTCTATCTTAAGAAAATGTTCATTCAAATAACGTTGTTCTTAAAGGATTTTACAGGAAATGCCGTAACGTAGGAAACGAAATATGATAAATGCTCAGAAACCTGAAGATTGAAGTAAGAAAATGATTGTTTCAATGATTTTTCAAATCCATGGGGGACATTAATGGTTGCATTTTAAAGTAAGAAAACATACGCAGAGAAATTTCGCTAAAAATGTTTAATATAGAGCAAAATGTTTAATATATCTGTTTTACATGTTTTTTCAATTTTCTTTTTCCTTGATAAACAGAGAAACGTGACTTTTAGTGGAAAATGCTTTTTCGGTGGAAAATTTTTTTTTGAAAAAAAAAAAAAAAAAAAAAAAAAAAACGATATTTAATATTTTATAAGGCTGCTTTTTGTTAACATACCTTTGTTAGAAATGTTGTTTTGCTCCACAAAATCATGTCCCACGTATAGATCACCTAAAATAAATCGAATAAAGTATGGAAAGTTTGAAATTCCGTTAAGAACTTATTAAATATTGAAGTTCGGGCTCCTATTATTCTTGTTCAATTGTATTTTTGATCGGAAGCATAGTGGGAAAACTGAAAATATGTTCATTACAATGGACGTGAACAATAAATTTTCAAAAATGTAAAATTAAATCTTCTTTTTAAAAAAAAAAAAAAAAAAAACAGTTAGAAAATATTAAATTAATTGAGGATTCGGAGCCTACATAATTTTTCTCTAGTTCCAGTGGTTATTCATAGTTGACAATATTAAAAGAACGAAAAGCCTCCATTTTTTTTAAAAGATGGGAGTTCCACAATAGTGTGCATCACTATATTAGCAATTTCTCAGTAAAATCAAATCAGTGTTAGTGACGATTTAAATTAATTATAAACGTTGTAACCAAAATCCCAATGTAAAAAAACCATGTATTTTAAATTCGCTAAAGATCAAGATCGTGATACAAATTTCACTTCTTTAGATAATGCTGTTCTTACTTTTAGCTCGAACAAATTTTCGGCGACAATTTAATGGTAAGACAGAGTAAAGGTTTTTAAGTAAAGCAAATTTAAGCTCTATTCTTGTACTTTTCTTTTTATATTTTTTAAACGTAAACTTTTTATTCATTTCTGGGGATTATCATGGCTTAGTAGGAAGATATTATTCTTCTGAGCAAAAGGACTCACACACACACACACGCAGTCACTGCTGAAGAACTGAAAATGGATGTTGTGCTTCTGCATGCGCCTTTTTCTGGAAGTTCTGGGTTTCCTCCCTTGTAACACATTATTACTGACCACTATCTAGGAAAAGTTCAGTTACATAGTAGATTGTTGACTAGACCGTATCAAACATATTTACCGGGATATATGACAACATTATGTTTTCAGTGTGATAAATTTTAACGAGGAATTTTAAATGTGGTTTTAGTATATATTGAAAAAGTCATGATAAGAAAAAGATATCCATCTTTGTTTTAAACATAAGACAGATTTAATAAATGTTTTTTTTTATAAAAATGTAAGACAAGAATACGTTTAGATTTCTAATTATTGTTCCAAAATGTTTTAATAATTATCTCCTGAACTTTTAAAAAAGTAATATTTTCTTGTTCCAGACTAACGAGCGAGAACCAAGACAACTATATATAAATAGAATTCTTTGAATTCAGAGTTTGAAATTTCATGGCAGAAAGCCTTGCATATTATATGCTTTTGTAAAGCATTTATACTGTTTTTATAAGCTGCCTTCTTAGAGGATTTTTTTACTGGCAATTGGTCATATATTCAGTGTGTCTCAACGATGAAAACCTGGAAAAATGTCTTGCACGCATACTCGTGTATACAGAAAGAGAAGTCACGGCACTTATCCCCCTTTGTTCAACAGCGATTGAGTGAAACTCAGATTTTAAAAAGCGTGCTCGTATCACTAGGCCAAGGTGAACCCATAAATTTATTAGAACTGCTATTGATGATATTGTAACGATAAACTACCTGCGGATACATTTTATGAAAATTTTGAGTAAAAATTGATGACTATTCTAGTAGGGCATAAATATACAATATTGCAAAGAAAATTATACAAAATTAGAAAAGTTAAGTATATTTAAGAAATGTTATTGAGGATTAATATAACCACACGATATGTACGTACTGATGTAGTAAATACATGGTAATGATATTTTTTATGAAGTATCCTTTTTGGAAATTTTAGGAAAAAGCTCATTATTTCATTCTCTCGATTTTTCTAAACTTTGCGAACAACAGCCCCGTGTGGCTAGGTCGACAGTGCCCATATCTGTTATCACCCAAAGACCTTGGGTTGTGAAACATAAGTTCCGGTTAGGTGGTCAGCCTAAACCGAATAGAGTGACGTAAATATACAATTTTCGGTTAATATTTTTGAAAAAATTAGATAAAAAAAATTATGTGTGACTAATAAAATAATTTCTGATGGTTAATACCATCAGTGAATCCTAACAGGATTCATATAACGGCGTGTGTTTCGTAAATCGAACTGCAAATTATATCTGAGCACTAAAATCATTCTCCCGATGATGAACTACGATGAAATAATAATTTATGGTATAAAAAGAGTAAATTAAAATAATTACACCTATATAAAAATGATTTATCTTCAATACTGCTTAATAAATAAATATGAATACATTGAATAACATACAGACATAGAAGTAGAATAATTTGTAATTATTGGTGCAATACTAATAATGATTGATATGCCTTAGTTAAACTAATAAATTTTAAAATTTAATTCACACAATAAATATATCATATTTAACAGAAACCATTCTTAATAATGTGATATTGAAATAAATAATTTTATATGTAATTCAAATCGGTAATTATCTGCAAGATTTGGGCAGTTGGTGTGAAAAACTTATCAACGAAAAACCGCTTATCTTTTTATATTTTCCTTCGATTCATGTTTTTAATTTTTGTAAAAGTACCTAGTTAAATAAAACAAATTACAATAAATTGAACGCCATTTACTATAGAGAGAAGAATTAAAAAATAAAAAACCAGATTTATTAGTTTAAAAATTGCCTCAACCTTTATATTATCTTTATTATCATTCATTCGTGAAGACTGTAATTTGATCACATTATAAGAGGGAAAACATATTTGCATGATGTAATTAGTTGGCATGTGATATGTTACTTCTTGTCGGAAAATATTCAGTATTCAAAAAGTTTTCTACCTCTGTTATCTATTATTATCTTGGAAAATTTACTCTTGTATTATCATTTTGAGAAAATGGTGTTTTCTTCATCGCTGAAAATTGAGTCGGAATTGTTTTTCGGGTGGAGAAATCAGATGCTTTTTGGCAATGGATGGATGTGTTGATGCAGAAGTCTGGCGCGAATCAGTGTAAACAATTTAATTCTTTGGTTCATTCTTTACTTCCGATTTAGAATAATACTTTTTAGTCTAAGAACTCACTCCTAAAAGATTTGGAGATTGCAAAAGAGTGAAGGATATTTTTCAAGGCAAATTGAGATGGTAAAGGCTTTCATGCAAAGGGCATTCAAAATAAAAGCTCAAATTTTAGATGAACCATAAAAATAATGAGACTATTGGCTAAAAGAAAAATTTCCAATCCAGTCTCTTTCAGACTATATAAATTAGAATTCATCAAATTGTATGATTTTTAAGGAATCCCATGGAGGATTCATATAAGTTCTATTACAAAATCTAACATTCCTTAGAAAATCTTACATTTATTTGTCGGGAAATGTGTTTATTAAATCCAAAAACTCCAGTCCACATTCTTTTAGTCTATTTAGATTAAACTGTTTAATTTCTTCATTCACTGATCAAAAAAGTAGAATTTTTCTGACTGATAAAGTCCAAAAAAAAAAAAAAAAAAAAAAAAAAGGCATTAGACTCCCAAAATATAAAAAAATCTATAAATTAAAAAGTGGCCAATTAATTTTCTTCAATCGATGAATGAATAATTTGATTTTTCTCTTCATCAATAAAATAAATATAAAAATATGTACTTAATAGTACAGAAGTGTCACAATATGCTAAATTTCAAACCATTTCAGTGAATTTGTGTGGTAAGTTATTCTTTTAAATTTTATGGATATGGGATCCAATACAATTATAAAAAAATATATTAACACTTCGGGAGCACGCGCGCGCGGTATTTGAAAAAATATTTCTTTAAAGCACATATTTAAATTCTTTAGCATAAAAAACAGAGTAGACTTTATCCAAGAATTCATTTATTTCGCATTATTCAGGATTGTGCATTACTACTTGTCAAGGAAATAAAATAAGTAGTATTACATGAACTCTCAAAATTTTGATCAAGAAAATATATAACTTTCCGGTGAGTTAAATATACCCAAAGAATCTATTTTCAAAGTTCAAAAGTATTACAATTTTTAGAAATTAGAAAATAGGTACGATTTTAAATTTAAAAGCTCTAAATAAATACTTTCATGCTCTGTTATAAAAAAAAAGTATGTCAATGAAATATTGCAACATCCGAAAATCTTATAAATAACTTTTATTTCTAAAATGATGCCAACGCATTCTGAACTTAATTCTTTGATTTCTGGTTCAACAAACTATGGATTCGATTGCCACTTCTGGCTTTCAATAGTTCATGGATTCGATTTCGCACTTACTAACGCAATTCATTGTAGTAGTTCGGAATCCACTTAACACTACGGATACTGATTAAGTTTGGTCTTGTGTACAAAAATGAATATAGAGAACAACAACAAACCAAACTAATTAACTGCTTTTATTTAATTTACACAATCTACTTAATAATTTAATAGTGAATTCTTATTTTAATTTGAAGTTAAAAAACATCAAAGCTGCTTACTTTTCATTAAACGTGAATTAAAGACATATTTTTATAAGAACGTGTTTGGCTAATTTGATTTAAAAAAAATCCTAACTTGTTATCCCCAAAATCAAAACTTTAAAAAAACCATTATTTAATTATATCACTTTCTTTTAAATAATTGAAACATATGTGCTTTAAACTGTATCTGCAACATTTTACAATAAGAGAGGATTAACTGCTTTTTTTCCAGTGAAAAACTGTCAAGCTTCTCTTAGTCTAAAAGGAAATTAAAGGAAAACAAATTAAAAACTTTTAGCTGCAGGGTAAATGAAACTTCCTCACCGTTTCCTTTATCCGACAGTTTCCTGAAGTCGGTGAGCTTCTCTGCAAATCTACAGTTTGTGGGTGAAATGAAACCGCTCACAGTAAAATGTGTATTGATTTTCACAAATTAAAAAGTCGGATTCTAAATTTATTCCTAGCATAAAGTCTAGAACTTAGATACACTCACTTAAACCAAAACTTTTTGATATTACCCTGAAGCTAGAGCTTCAATTCTATTTTTGGAATAAATGCGCATTAACTTTAATGAAAGACATGACGTCAAAGTAAGTTCAGAGCTATTCTCAAATAAAACTGTGGAAATGCTTTCGAAATCATTGTTTTTAATTTCTTTAAAGTTCTCAAAAGCGGTACTGAAATTTTCATGACAATATTAGTATATGTGAAAATTGCAGTGCTTTTATTAATATATGTAATTTTTTCCTAAATAAAATAATTTTTCATTATGTCAGTGAAATAATGTTTACTTCTTTTGTTTTCGTTCTTCGTTTTTTAATTAAATTTACGCAGCATGTAGTCAAATTGTGATATTTTATTTGCTTCACATTTGTTATAGGTTTTAAGTTAAGAAGTTTTAGCATATATATAAATACTTTTCCATAATTTATAAATTATTCAGCAAATTTTTGTGAATTTTACGATACTTAGAAATCAGTTAGCTAATTCAAAATATTTTATATTTTTAATGTTACTATATCGTTTGGCAACATCTGAATAGGTATTCAAGAAGCAGAGCTTTTGATTCTTTCAACTGTGCAATTTTGAATCTACTTAAAATGATGTGTCAAAAGAATAAAATGTGTGAGCTTGTCATAAGACGTTTCATCATCCTCTGCGTACAGCCTTGAAGAATTTTTTCATAAATAGAGGATCATTTTATAATGTCAAAAGGAAGAAGACCTGGAAAATTCCCAAGCACGTGCTTTGAAAGACATGCTTTCAGAAAGCAGAGGCTTAATATCTGTTTCCTGTTCAACAGGTTCCATGATTGAATTTGGAAATTTTCTCTATAAATGGAAGTTTTCTTTCAATAAACAACGTTGAACTTTGGTTCTTTGTTGAATTCAAATTTAATAATTTCTTTGCGACATTGTTTCCTAGCATACAGTTCATAAAATCCAAAACAAACCAAAATGTGTTAATGTAAAGATCAATTACGTTAAACCATTGATAGAAATATTGATTCTGTAGAGATTACTGGTATATTTCATACAACATTATGTTATAATTGGATTGATAATAAAATTTTCTCTATGTAATTACATCAGAAAATATTTTTTTCCTGAAGTATTTTTAGATATGTATATTTCTGCTCGAAATAGTTTGTGTGATTATTATACATTAATTAGAAAATTTCTTTTTCTCTCGCCCCCTCAAAATAACATTCAGAATTAATTTGGTTATCTTAACATGGGGCCATATCAAATATTACTGTTTTTGAACTGCAGGAATATAATTTATAACTATTATCGTAACTATATGTTACTAAAATTAATATGAATGTTTATTATCAAATATGGCTTTTTATGCTATATTATATGCAAGTTGTATGTTAAGCAATGTATATTATCTTTATAATTTATGAATTATAAATAATTTATTAATTAATATTAATCTTTTTATTATCTGTAGAAATATGGCTTTTTATGTTATATTATGCAAATTGTATGTTATGTAATGTATATTATCTTTATAATATATATATATGGTGTTAATTAACGTTAAGAACAATTATTAATAAAAACAAGCTGAAATCTGAAATCTCCAACAGAATGAAATCAGCTAAAAATATTTTCTTGGGCTGAATATCAACTAAGATCTAAACTTATCAGCATTAAAACAAAAATGAGAATTTACAATACACTCATACTACTTGTGATGCTATATGCAAGCGAAGCCTGGACATTAAATGTTGATATACAGCGAATTTTGAAAACCTTTGAAAGGAAGAAATTAAGAACTATCTATGGGCCTGTATAGGAACAGGGTTGCTGGTGAACCGGATCTAATTTTGAATTGTATAGGCTGTATAACCAGCCCCAGATTACCCAAGTTATCACATGGAACAGGCTAAGATGGCTTTGTCTTGCCTTGAGAAGCCGGGAAAACAACCCCACTTGAATATCAAAGTTTAAGAATCCCAAAGGATCCCGTGCCCGAGAAAGATCAACAAGACGGCTCGTTGACATTGAAAATGACCTCAAGATACTGAAATTTAGGAACTGGAAAAGTGTCACTCTGGACAGATTGGTCTGGAAAAAGCGTGCTATAGGGGCAGCTAAGACCTGTAATAGGTTGTTACGCTATTAAAGAAGAAGTTGATTAATGTATGAGCATTTAAGGTGTTAAATTCTAGAATGATGCAGAAAAACTTAAAAAATGTTGAACCTCGAAATAATTGAAAAATATTTCAAAGAATTTCTTTAAACAAAGTATATATTACAATAATTTAATGCGATATATTTGGAAATTTTTCATTTAATGTGTCTCTTACTTAACAAATACTTGTAAAACATTATTACTACTTAAAATAAGTATCTTAAATTAATTGATCTATTAAGGATCACAGGGAATAATATCATGGGAATTTAATTTTAATTTAAGCATATTATAATGTTTCCAAAAGAAAAATAAAAATACACTATTAATAACTTCTAGAACATAATTTTGTAAATGTAAAAGGGAATTACACCATTTTCATTCTACTAAAATGTAAATTAAATTCTTTAGCAACATGGAATGGGCGAAATGAATGTTCCAAGTAAGTGAAGAATGTAAATATGTGCTTTCCTTTTCAGAATTAATTCCACCTGAAACTTCTGACAAAGAATATCCTTCTAACTGTATAATTGTAACTCGTGGCTTATATGTTCCTTATAAAACTTAAGGAGGAATTAGAATATGTTGTATAAGTAAAATTAGAAAAGTGCTTTTGAAGTACAATCAACCAGATTAACATGTTTTCCCCTCCCGATGTAAGAAATAAGAGATAGTCCCATGAGATAGCATCCCACCCAGCAACTGACGGTCTTAAGATGTCTGAAATTCGTCACGTTTATCCGAAAACTTTGACTTAAGACTTCTGGCGACATGATGACGAAAGGGAAATGATTTCCAGATATTTAGAAATGTCTGGGAATAAATGACTTTTTGGATTATTCATTGCTTATGATCACTTTTGAAGAAGGAAATCTCTTATTCATGTTTTTGTTAATTGATATGTGATGAAATCAGGTCTTAATTTCAGCTATTGAAACAGTTTTATTTTTATATAATCATAGTAAAAGAAAACTGATACTATTCATGGAATAACTTTTGCGCATTTTAAAAATGATTATTGACTAATATGTTGATTTATAGATTATTGTTTGTCTAATAACTACTTGATGGTTTCGAATGGCTCTTAGGACACTTTCTAATGATATCTTTTAATTTTCCATGATAAAATTAAAAACGTTTTGGGATGAATAAGCATCTTGTAAAGGACATCGTTAAATCATTCTTAGGATTTTTTGTTTACTAAGATGGTTATTGAGACTGATCTGTTGATTTAGAGATAAGTATTTGCATAATAATTTCTTGCTGATTTTGAATGGCTCTTAAGACACTTTCTAATGATATTTTTAAAATTTTCCTTGATAAAATTAGAAATGTCTTGCGGACGAATAAGCATCCTATGAAAAGAAAATCTTTAAATAATCTTAGAAGAATTTTTCGTTTGATTGGATGATTATTGACTGATCTGTTGATAAGAGAATATTGTTTGCCTTGTTAATTTGGGATGGTTTTGAGGACATTTTCAAATGATATCTTTTAATTTCCTTGAAAAAAATATATAAATGCTTTGTGGATGAATAAACATCCTGAAAAGAACACCGTTAAGTCATTCCTTGAAGGAATTTTTGTTTGCTTGGGGAGTCAAAAATATATGGAATTTTTTTATTTAAAGTTAATTTAAATGATTCTACTCGTAAATGTCTTGAAAAACTAATAAGTAATTATAAAACTGGAAATCAAATACGTCATTCTCAAATGCACCTGTAAAATTTTAAAAAATCTAAATGTGTGTTCTGGTATGGGTTCTTCCCTATTCAATACGCCTATCTAGGACAAATGAGCATCATCATAAAATATTCGCTGATTTTGAAGATAATAGGATTTCAAGGATCAATTTACAAAATGCATCTTTTAATTTCAAAAATCCAAAACAAGTAATCTGGACTAGATTTTTTTGTATTCAAAGTATGTGCATTTACACAAAAATTTGTTACTATGAAATTTTTGATGAAATTGAATAAAATGATTTTGTAGCTGTATTGTTTGTTTACTTAATAAATGAGTATATATTTTGTTTTGTTTTATAATTTATATGTAACTAAAATATTTTATTTTACAATCATTTTTAATTTTTTGCTCCTTTTTAGCAGTTTGTTCCCATTTCGATAAATTTTAACATAATATGTATAACTTATACACGAAAAAAAAAATAACTGAATTGAAACAAGATACAATAAAAAATATTAAACTGAACAAAAAAATATAATTGAACTAAAATAGTAAAAAGTAAGATCGTATATTAAATTGTATACGGAACTAGAAAATAGATTGATTAAAAAATAATTAACTTCAGCTGCAACTGTGTCTTGACATAAAATGATAATAATTTTGCTCCGCTTAAGTATAATTATCATTACGTTTTTGACAAATTTACTAGAGAAAATTCTGATAAACGAAGATTTTAATGACACTCATTAATGTCATAAAGTAACTTTTTTTTACTCGAGGCTGTCTATAATTTCCAGCTGATTCATTCCGATGTTTAATATAGTCTTTCAATTATAATTAAATGTTTTAATTAGTTTGCTCTTTTTCCCCAATTTTTTTTTTATGTCATAACTTATGAAAGGGTAGTAATTTAAGTACAAGCTCTTATTATGTTGTTTATTGAAGCCTCTCAAATCAGTACTGAATTTAAGTATTCTGATATTAAATATCCAGAATAATTAAGAGGTTATAATTAGAGCTTTAAGTAGAGGAGTTTCTTAATCTCCTAATAAACACCTACGTCTTCGATATGGATTTGTGAAAAGTACAGATCAAGAAAAGTACAATTATTCTATTCCAATTGTGTTGATAATTTGTTTAACATTTTTATTTTCAAATAATTAAACAATTTTTTTATCATGCAACTCTAGTGCAACATAAACACAAACTCTAAAAAAAATAATTTTGATTTTTTCTTACGACAATAGATTTGGGCAAATACTATTTAGTTCCCGAAAAAGAAAATGATGTTTGGAGAATATTCGAAAATCATCAATTTGGGCGTAAATTCTTAGTTCCATAAAAGGCCATTAAAATAGATCAATAAATTATTTTTGTCAGTCTTCTTCGTTAAAAATGTGTGTCAAGTTTGCTAATACTCTCACTGTTTACATGACAGCAAATTATTTACTATCTGTGTATAGCAGAACACAATTAGTTATTGAATTTATAAAAAGAACACATACAAAATTAAAGAACAGCTTATAAATAGGAAGCTAAAATTATAGTATATTTCTTATGAAATTCATTATTTAAGCAAAATATTTTTAAAATAATAATAGTTTCAAACGTATGCAATTAATTGGCCTGTCATTACTAGCTCAATAATTTTGCAAAATTAATTAGCTTTTCTTATAATCTTAGGAACAATTAAAAAATTTCCTTAGATATTTTCCTTATTTTTACATTGTTAGATGTTGAATAAATAAAAAGAGCGATATATATATATATATATACCGTTTATTGGCAACCTTAATTTCTTCGAATTTATACAAATGTATTCTGGGGAAGCTTTACGCAATAAAAAAAAAACTTCAGGAGCCTTGGTAAACTGGCGAAGAAAAACAAAACTCCTTTGTCCCGATGGTTCCGATAGCTAACTTAGCCGTAAGCATTCTGGGAGGAGCTATTGAGGTTAAAAGTTTAGAAGAATACAATATTACCTCACTGTTTGAATGTACAGAAAAGGGAACCAGTTCCGGTGTCGACTAGTCACTTTATTAAGGTACAAAAAAGTACTATTAAACGAAAGACCATAGCTTTAATTATATATATATCTAATTGCATTCGTGCTGAATTGATATTGTTTTCTATTAGTAGTCATGAAAATTTATAAAAAATAAAATTATTTAAAATGATAAAATGCTTAGGATATTTGTGTTAATCAGATCATAATGCTTCTAATGCATGTTCACACACACATACACACATTTATATTT
Organism: Latrodectus elegans; assembly: GCA_030067965.1. Taxonomy (NCBI): domain Eukaryota; kingdom Metazoa; phylum Arthropoda; class Arachnida; order Araneae; family Theridiidae; genus Latrodectus; species Latrodectus elegans. The sequence goes on from CM057817.1 coordinate 54,871,482, forward strand.
TATAGTATAATTTCCTAAATATAAGTGTACAAAACCGTTCAAATATCTTCGTGTAAAATTGTAAAAAAATTAAATAGAAAGTGATTGTTCAAGAAAATATGAACATTGTATTTTAATATTTAGTAATAAAAATCAGACCTATGTTTTAATATATGTAAATATTTTAAAGTTTATTATCTTGCATAATAATTTTTGCTTTAGTTAATCATGCCAATATATTTTCAAATTAACTTTTTACCTTGAGAATCATTGCAGGTATGGATGAGGAGAAAAGTACACCTCTCCTGTTCGGAAGGATGTGATTTTTATTTGATGCAGCCAAAGATTATCGTGTTGAGGAGGCTAATGCACTTTAAAAATTCCAAAACAATATATTTCTTCTTGGGGGGCGTAGAGAGGATTGTGCCTGCTTTAGTGTCGATCTCGTAACTAGACTGGGGTTCAAAATTACCAGGCAGTTGACTGTGTTAAACAACTTTTGTCGTTAGAATCGGGCAATCACAAGGGTACAGTGTTAATCTAACTTCATTGAACTCATTATTTTACATTTTCTAATAAGTAGCATACAATGAAAAATGTAATAATAAATTTCTTATATAAACCAGTTAAAGTAAAATTACAGCCCTTGAAGTAAGTATTTTAAAAACCCTATTAATGCTTTGTGATGTCTCGTAATTTTATCTGGATTCCCCACCTAGTAATTAAGATAATTTTGCCTAAGGTAAAAATGAGCTTATGAAAGTACGGAGTTTTATCAAATTATAATCATGTAAATAAAATGGTATGACTGTTAAAAACTTCTTCATATTTCATCCTTTTGACTGCAGCCGTTCGATCATATTAATCATAATTGTAAAAAAATATTCAAATGAAATAATTGAATATTTAATTAATCAAAAGTCAGCTGTCATCTCAAACTCTAAGATCTCAATCTCTTATCAATAAATCCCACGAACAAGCATCATTGCAATTTATTGAATGGATTTTTATGCTTTTGAAGAAATTTTTTTGCAAAGTTAATCAGTTTGAAACAAAATACCAACTTTCCTTCAAAATATTCAGAAACGACGAATAAAAATGTTTTTTTAATAATCTCAAATTCTTTCTGTGGGAAGAAAATTTTCTAATCTTAATAGAAATTATCACTGCAAAAAATTCACCAAGGTTTATTTTGCCTGGGGCTCAGCATTTTATACATTAAAACTAAGTTGTCTAACTCCATAGGCTTACAACGGACATTGAACCTCTACAATCATTCACACTAAAGGCTGGTATTCAACCCACATGCTATTAAAATGCAAACCAGAGTGCTAACCAATCAGCTGTTAACTCAGCCGTCTAATTCTTAGAACATACATTTGAACTATATTATGCGAAATAATCTTTTATACCCAAGTACTTTCACAATTAACACACGTGTACTTACAGATTAAAAGAGAATATTGAATTTCCATTTCAATGTACAAAGTATTGTATAAAATGTATTTCCATACGTTACGACAAAGTATTGCACATTATTGAAAGGTAAGATCCTTAAAAGGGTCATTGGAGTAACTGAAAGGATTCCATTCTCCACAGACAATAATCAGCCCTTTATTGAAAGTGTTTCTCTATTAGAAGAGTGTCCAGACCAGTTTGCAGCAATTAACACGATAATAGTAGAGTCAGCTATGATAATGCGATTATATTTGGAGAAGGGGAAACTGTATATTTGTCGGTAGTTTCTTCAATAATGTGATTATTGAAAACTGTTTGGGGGAAAATTTTCGAAACAGTTAAATTGTTAGCTTGGAGAATACATTTTGAGAAGAAGGAACAAGTGTATTTTTGTTATTTAATTTAACTGTTCTTCCCTCATTTAGAGCAAACTAGGAATTTCAGTTTTGAATAGAATATTTATTTAAACTTATTGAATTCAAATAAATATGATACCATTACTGTTACATTCAATTGTAAAGCTGTTTTTTTATATAAAACTTTTCAGATTACTTTTAATGAAATGTCAAAAATTAATACATCAATCTTGTCTTGACTAATTCCTAAATGTAATATTGCTATTTTAATAGTTAAAATTATATCATTATTTCTTTGTCTAATCTTCTCGTTTTTCATATATTCTAGCATAAGGCATTTTGGCAAAGAATAATAAGTTTTTATAAATTTTTTCTAAAATAATTACCTATTTTTATATATACAGAATTTTATACTAAAAAAAAAAATCCTAAGGTGGGTTTGATTTGCTTATCAATTCTACGGACACATTTTGTACGAAAGCTAATTTAATTGTTTTATAAATTATATATCAAAAGTACAACCATTCAAACCGATAACTTTTGTGCTTAAGGCTAACTGTCAGGCTGGCATCCCAGATTGAAAACCGAACTTAGAAATTGCTAAACTGAAAGCTAGTGTCAATACTTCAACCGACAGCAGTTTAATATCAGTTATTAGGTAATATGCTTTACGTTTTTCTGTGTGACTAAAACTAATAAGCATGTATTAATTTCAAAATTATTTAAAATTAAAAGAAAGTTACATTAAACACTGATTATCATTCAACGTTTAGTGCATCTAGTATTACTTTGGTATTGTTATAGATACAGCGTTACTATTGGCAATTTTTTTTAATATATATTTGAAAGAAACTATATCACACAATCAGAAGCAGATTAATAGAAGATAGCAATATAGCATTTTCCTAAGTTAAAATTCAATTTACTTATTTGAAAAGAAAATTCTCTTGTATTTTTTATTCGGATGATTGATATAAAATGTTTGTCTGGTAAATCAAAAGGTATTTGCATTTACTCACGAAGTGTAGGTAAAAGTTGTTATCTAACATATATATGTTATCCAACATACATATGTTATCTAACATATATATGTATACAAACATTATGTATAAAAATGATGCATTAAAGTTTAAATAAATTGGGTGTAGACAAACAGTTTCAGATTTTAGGCTGTACACATAACTTGAAGAAATGAAAAAAACTTAAAAACACAAAATAAATTTTAATTACCAATCAGTGTCTGTGAATTTTTATGTAACTAAATTTTTATTAAAAGTAATTAATAATAGTAGGTTTAAAGTAATTTTTTGTATCCCTGTTTTTATTGGATGTAAAACAATTATTCTTTAATTATTATTCTTTGATAAATATAGAAAATGTTACTTTTTAAACTATAAATTCTCCATGTCTTATTCAAATAAAAGATATGTGTACGCAAATATCTTTCACTTGCTATATTTGTCATAACCAAATTACTGCGTTCATTGGAATGAACCATAACACTTTTCCTTGGTTTTTGAAGAAAAAACTAATCAGTACCTGTGAAAAAGAATCAGGTAGATAGTGCAAACATATGTGCTTAACTTCCATTGATTGGTTTCTGAAGCAAGAACCAATCAGTGTCTGTGAAAAACAACCAGGTAGATAGTTGAAATAGATGTGCTTAGCTTTCGTTGATTGGTTTCTGAAGAAAGAACCAATCAGTGCCTGTGAAAAACAACCAAGTAAATATTGGAAATATTCTTGCTTAACTTCCATTCATTGGTTTCTGAAGAAACAACCAATCAGTGCCCGTGAAAAGCAATTAGATAGATAGTGAAAATATACGTACTTAACCTCCATTTCTGAAGGGAAAAAAACCAATCAATGCCTGTGAAAATGAACCAGGTAGATAGTGCAAATATAATTGCTTAACTTCCAGAAGAATAAACCTTGCAATGTCTTATGGAGAAAGCTATTATATACATACACTAAATAATTGTTAAATGAAACATAAATTTTTAATTATAAGGCACATTTTTCTTTCAAACAATAAACTTCCTTAAGAATTTATGATCATACAGAATTTTTCCATTACTTAAAAATTTTTGTTAAAATTATAATTACCATTAGTGTGTGTAAAAAATATAATTTTCTATCTATACATTATAATTTTGTTTTGCAAAATATTTTAGCAATTTTATCAATGAGGTAATTATTAGATTTTGAAAATATCATAACTTATAAGGCTCTCTGATTAAAATAAACCCAAGAATACTTCGATAAATCATAGTAAAATTTGTTAGTTTTATTGGGATTTTACAGATCTTTTAGTTTTTATTGAATTTGCATTTATTGTTTATTTATTTAGAATCCTTCACACATATTCAATTAGCCCTCGTGTACAAAAAATGATCGTTGAGCGACAAGCAAACCAAACCAATCACACACAGTCTATATATTTTATCTTATAATAAATTAGTAAAATTGTTGTTTGCTTTAAAAAACTGTATTTATAAAAATGCCAAAAAAATTAAAAAGCATATATTAAAGCGGATATACTCAAATACAGGAAAAATAAGTAAATACAAAAAGAGAAATGATACAATTTGTTGTTTTGTGACAAAAATATTTTTTCCTATTTTGAATTTTATTATTAGAATTATGCAAATTATTTTGAAATAAACTGTTATAAAATAAAACTTCCAATTATATATATATATATATATATATATATATATATATATATATATCAAGTAAATAATTTTCATTATGTAACTAAATTTTTGAAGACAGAGCATCAAGCTCTAACTAGCTCTGAATCTAGAGAAAATTCGGATAATTTTATGTAACTAAAGTTCTGAAGACAAAGCATCTTCAAGTTCTAATCCGCTTCGCTTTAATTATAGAAAAACTCGGATAATGTTATGTAACTAAAACACCAAATTCTATTAGCTTTAAAATATAGAGAAAATTTGGATAATGCCTTGTAACAAAAAATTTCAAGACAAAGCATCAAATTCCAATTAGCTCTCTCTGAATGTAGAAAAAATTTGGATATGTTACACAACTTAAGTTTTAAAGGTAAATCATCTTCAAGTTGTAATCAGTTTTAAAACTAGGAAAAGTTCGAATAATATCATGTGATTAAAACTTTCAATGCAAATCATAAAGTACTAATTAGCTTTAAATTTAGACAAAATCCAGATAATATTATGTAACTAAAAAAATTTTAAAAGAAGCATCTTTAAGTTTTAAAAGAATATAAGAGAAATAAAGCATAAATTTTAGGAAAATAGTATTTATTTAACGAAAAATGTCCCTACATCTCAAAAACAATCAAAAGATTTAGAAATTTAAACTAACTTCACTAATACTTTTTTCCTATTTTAATTTCATCCGAATTCCAATTCTGTATATGTAAAAGATGATCAAAATGATAAACTGAATAGTTTTTAATCTCACAACTGCCATTTTCTTATCACAATTAATGTGCTTCACATTACCATGTTCAAGACTCCCTTAATGTGTAAAAATAAAGCTAACCTAAGTTTTTATATCGATAAAATGGATAAACACAAAGATACACTATATACTTCGATGAATTCTAACCAATTATTTTCTAAATAATGTCTATAGGAAAACGTTGAGTTACTTTTTCTCACGAAATATATATATAATCACTACAAAAGGTACTTTTATTGTAACATTTGACTGAAAATAAAATTGAATCAACTATTGAAACTATAATACTTGTATATTATTTTTAAATTTCGATTAATAAAAATGTTTTCCGAACTAAGAAAATTATATTACAGACAATTATTGTGACCCTTTTCAATGTAAGGCTTAATTTTAAAATTATTGCGAAAGATATTTCATAACTCTTGACTTAGCATTAACTTGACTCAACTTACATATAACCTCAATTTATATATATAAAAAAATCACAATTAGATGTAAAAATAACTGTGATTTGTTTGCTTTTTATGTTTTTGATTTATCAAAAATATAAAAATGACTTAGAGATAAAGTAAATTATATTGTAGTCAATAATTACGATTATTATCGCAGCTAAACATAAAATCGTTACAAAAGATAGGCATCTTGTAAAATTTTATAATATCTGTTTGCGATTCTTAAATTTTTATTGGTAAAAACTATGAGATGATTTCACAATAAAATAAATTATAATAAGACTAATAATGATTCATCTTTTTAAAACATATATGATGAAATTATATATATATATATATATATATATATATCATATATATATAAATATATATATATATAAATATATATATATAAATATATATATAAATATATATATATATGTATATATATATGTATATGTATATATATGTATATATATATATATATATATATATATATATATATATATATATATATATATAAATATATATATATATATATATATATATATGTATATATATATATATATATATATATATATAAATATATATATATATATATATATATATATATATATATATATATATATATATATATATATATATATATATATAAATATATATATATAAATATATATATATATATATAAATATATATATATAAATATATATATATATATATAAATATATATATATATATATATATATATATATATATATATATATATATATATATATATATATATATATATATATATATAAATATATATATATATGTATATATATATATATATATAAATATATATATATATATATATATATATATATATATATATATATATGTATATATATATATATAAATATATATATATATATATATATATATATATATATATATATATATATATATATATATATATATATATATATATATATATATATATATATATATATATATATATATATATATATATATATAAATGCCATAAAGACATGAATATCAAATTTAAGAAGTTGTGAGTGATCAATATTGTTTTTAAAAATATTTTAATTTTTTTTTTTAAGTAACTATAGTAAATATTTGCAATGTCTTATTTCTCGAATATAAAGGCGGAGTATATTGTAATGAGAGTTAATAGACAGGAGAATGAACATTGTACCTATATAACATATTCGCAATGGCTTATGTTTAGAATACAGACAGAGAAGAAACAGATTTTGATGAGAGTTAATAAGCAGGAGTATAAACATTGGAAAATTTGGTAATTCTCAAATTATAATAACTGTGAAAAAACATTGCAAAACATTTAATTTAAGAAAAAGATAAAAGTCCAAAACTAACAATTTACTCAATGAAACAATTTCTTTCAACAACTCTTTAATTTTGTTACTAAATTAATAGTAACACATCGGAAACATAGACAGCTAATATAATATTTAATGTTTCTGCATATCGTTTTAGCTTTTCTTATAAGCAGATTTTATAATTTTGTATTTACGTATCGTTTTTATTTCAGCTACATCACAACTAGATTATATCCAACCTATATAGGGGAAATAACTCTTTGAATCTAACCGAAATATCTTCCGATTGCAACAATAATGACGAACTCACTTTTCATTCCTTATTTAGATACCACAACTAAACATTAGTTACAATTAGTACCGTATAAGTGGTAAATGACCGATACTGCAGTTAAAGATTTGATGGTATCTCAATTCTATGTTTCATTCTCGAAATCTTTATCTACTTATTTATTGAACAACAGATAATATTTCAACTGAGCTTTATGTTCATACCATGTAAAAAACATGCTTTTCAATCATAAGTATTGAAAAAGAATTTATATTTTGAACTCCAACCGAAACCCTATTTAACGGGAATCAAAATTGCTTCCTTGTTTTAAGATCTAATTCTCGCACGAAATAAAAGTAGAATGTTTCAGAAACGAATTACTATCTAGAAGCACTTCATTCGTTAAGGTATTTGTTTTCATTTAATGTTTTTATTTGTTGAATTTATTGGAGGTTATTATAAATAAATATTATGTGCAAAGCTATAGGAAGTATAGCACAATTGTTTGAGAAGATTCATAAAATATTTACGATACTAACGTAATATATTTTAAGGCGATTTGTGCAATTTTTTTTTATTCCAGTAAATGTATATTTTTTCGTAATAGATTAAAATATTAAATCCTAACCAGAGTACTACAATCAGATCTCAATTATAGTATAGTATATATAAATTATAAACACAAAACAAAAAATCAAACACTTTATATGGTTAAATCTTATTCTTTGTACAGTAATGGTAGATAGGATATATGAATGTTTCACATAAAAGCACATTTCAAACTTATAAAGAATAAGTTTTAAAAGGCAATATTAATGTAATAAAATTTCTCATAACAATTTTCATAAACACAGATAATGAAATAAGTTTTACAAGATCATTAACCTTTTATACCAACTAAGTAGGCAAAAGGAAATTGTTTAATAGGGGTTAAGTAATAAAAATAATTTTTCGCAATTTTTTTTTATATTCAATAGATAAACTAATTTAAACACTGCTGCTGTTTTTGTAACAACATATATATCTATCTACCAGACATATGTTTTACTTGCTTATAAGTTTAATCTTTCATCACCAAATTTTGTAAAATTCTTATCGGAATGATTAGGGAATACTCACCCTATTGAGAATGGTCCACACTCGGATCAAATCATTGAGAATGAAGTTGCTTCACTCAAGAAGCAGGTAAAATGAAAAGTCATGCGAGGTTTTTCTGAAAATTGCTGTCCAGAGCACCTTGCCTTAGGAGAGGATATCTGCGGCTCGAGTCCCGCTTCAGAAGCGGAGTTTTTCCCCGCTGGGACTCCGGGGATGAGAAGGCCGGACTACATCGGCCAAGTAGGGGCATTTTTTGTTCCGGACACCTGGAGGAGCGGTCACCTGGGTCTGAGACGTCGCTGTCCGACAAACCGTCGCTCTCCATCGATGCCAGGTGTCGGGGCTCAATCTGCACACGCACCGTGATGGGACATTTCGAGACGTACACTTCCATGTCCATCGAGTCATTGTCCCGGCGAGGAGTGTCGCAGCCATCCGGATCTATGATCTCGATATCTTGAGGGGATGGTACAAACTCATCGAGGCACAATTGCATCATCATGAGTTCTCGGTTCCGCATACGCCCTTTCTTCTTGAGATTCAGGTTAGGTGGAGGTTTGGCCACTTTGTTGTAACATTCTGGATTGGAAACTTGAACGGTTTCTTTTTTTCTTGAGCCATTTGCATCATTAGTCTTGGGCTTTGGCTCTGTTTTAATCTCTTCCTTAGCTGGTTTTAATGGCTTTCCATTTGCTAAACTCAGCGACTGCTTCCTCAGTGGTTGAGGAGGCATATCGAATGTTTGTGGTACGCACAGAAAAGGGCCACTTGAAGAGGGCTCATTACTCTTGTCTTTCTTGTCGTCAATCAAGAGACTCGTCAATAGGGAATTCTCCGTGGAAGCGTGATCATCAGTGATTGGAACGACTTTTGACCCAGAGTCATGGGATTCGAATGTCAAAACAAATGCCGCAACAATGACAAATCCCCCGAGGCCCATGATGACCGGTCCGACATAGGTGAGGTTGTGGAGATGGTAGTGCCGGTCCCGATCGGTCACCTCTATCGTGCTGTTACCAGATTCCTGGATGACTGTTGACAGAGTGTCCGCGTAGAATCCCACTACAGACATGGTGGTACCGATGATGAGTAGAATCATTCCTCCGCTCAGAGCTTTGCAGGTGAGCCACACACACTGGACGGTTACTTTGTTGCGTATGCTCTGGAGGGTGCCAACCTTCTTTTTCTCTTCCTCCTTCTGTTTCTGCAGTTGCGCGAGTTGGGAGTTTGTGAGGGGCTGGTGTGAAAAAGCTCGTTGCCGGCTCTTACCAGGAGGGGGTGCACCTCTTCCTGTGTTTTGCTGACGCAGTTGCCTGCCTATGACAGCCGCGCTATTCATTTCGCTTCTATTACTGTGTCAAACAGCAATCGGCAACTTGGAAGTCGGCAAAAATAATTTTTTTTGATGTCGCAAACTTAGGAGGAGGGGCTTAACTAATTCCGCGCTAAATGTTCCACGTAAATGTGGATTTTTTTTTCTCAAGGAGGGATTGGCAGAATCCTCAACAAGACAAAGTGTTCCTCGCAGCAAGTACTGATCCTCAGTGGAAATCTCTTCTTGTCAAGAAGGGGAGCAACGTGCACTCAGGAGGTCATCAGCGGATCTGAGCTTTTCCTTCCTCTCGGAGCGGAGCAAGCGAGGGCGCATGCGCCGCATCCACTTCCATCTCGGGGAGCAGGAAAGACTCTGTGATGCAATGTGAGACTGGGGCTCCCCCAGCATTTACATCGCTTCACACCTTTCTTTTACTTTGTAAACTTCCCCCTGTTTTAATTGGATGAGGTGATATCCTCCAGGCGACATCAATACCCATTTCTCATTTACTTATATTTCGGATAATTTTCTTCGGGACGTAAACAGTTAAAATCCTTTCTTGGCATGATCCTTATCTATCAAGATTGAATAAAATACCAAAATTTTAATTCATATCATTCAGTTTCATTGATTTCGATGATTTTTGAAAACTCATTTATATTTTAATTAATAAATCGTCTCTTTAAAAATGTAAGCTGTACGAAATTTTATCGTCTCCTTTTTAAGTGTTTCAAAACAGTTTCAGTTACAGTTAGAATTTACATTAAAATGTTTCACTTATTTATGAGATATCGTTTTTATCTATAATAATTTTAATTAGGGAAGATTCTTTAAAGTAAATAACTTTTTACATGTTCGATTTTATATAAAAGAAAGTTATTATTATTGAAAAAAATCCTTTTCCTACTTATATGTACGAAATTTAAATAGAGAGAAACGTTTTAATTCGTTAGAATTTAAATATAAATACATTACTCCTGCGCCAAATTTTTCCACGAACTGTTTCGCCATTCTGTCTGATAGGTCTGCGTTGAAGCTCCCTCTGGAACGCATATGAATGATAACTGGAATTACACTTAGATAATTTCTAAAAATTTCTCCGGGTGTGTTCCAAGAATCGTTTCCAGACTAATCAATATATAAAAATAACAATTAAGGGATTTTTCTGACTATTATTTACTTAGAAAAGGTAAGGAAAATAAAAAGAAATGGAATATGAACTATATATAAATAAAAAAGCAAAAAAAAATTTTTTCAATAGTTCTTAAAATCGAAATTTTAAATACTTTTTTATATTTAATGAACTATTTGTATAAAGAATTTAGAAATATTTTATGATTAGTAGCTAATTTTAACAAAAAAATCAATTTTTTATAAAAATCTAATCAACTATCCTACATAGAAACGTTCGTGGAAATTATGTTTTATAATTTAATGACACTGATGTTTTAGTCAAAAATACATTATGTAAATAAAAAGGTGATTTGCATACTGAATATCCCAAGAAATAGAAAATAGCATCTAAATTAAATTCACTTGCAAAAAAAATGTAGTGAATTTTTAACACCATATTGTTTACAATCAAAAATTAAAAAATATGGATTGAAAAGGAACAAAATATTAATAATAATGTAAAATAAATTAACGATAAGTGTTCAAAATTTAGAGAGTATATAAAAACTGGTATATATAATAGTTACACATACACATACACACGTGCACAGAAAATGTAAATTAAGGCATGCACAAAAGATAATTTGGTCTCAATATGAAAACAGTATATACAATAAAAAACTTATAACTTTAAATTTCCCTAATATAAAATTTTTTTAAAAATTTAAGCAATATATATGAATTTTTTTCAACAAATACAAAAGTGAATGCTCCTCAAGTATATATTATCAAAATATATGTGGAATATATTTTGATGTTGATAAATATTTTTTTCACTGTAAAATTTACACTTTCAAAGAAATATAAAATCATGTTAGTTATCCTTAGAATCTCAAAAATTTTGATAACATTAAATATTAGTAAACAGAAGAAATTTTAAAAAAATTCATTTCCAAAATGTGATTTATGATGGGATAAACTTTTCGATTTCATTTGGCAGTTGTTCTTGTGCTTAAATTTCCATCAACATTCTTGTCTGATTCACAATATATTTTCATAGGTAGGTAAATAAGATAGATGGGGAAAATATCACAATCCATGAGAGGGATATAAAACTGATCTGCAATAAAAATTCAGAAAAAATATTTTAACTTGAAGGAAAATTTTCTGTAATATTTATATTAACTCACAAAATCATTTCTGGGGAAAACACTATTATTGCATAAAAATTTTCTGAAATTTTATGGAAATATTTTAGTTAGTATAATTTTATTAAAAATATATAAATTCTGATGTGTGTTGAAATGTAAAATAAAGGGGTGAGAAGATATATCAGGAGATATCAGTTGTTTCGAATAATGTATTTATATATTCACTCATTTTTCTCTTAATGAACGTAAATTATCACTTTGTCAGTAATCAAATAACAGATAAGTGTTTATAAATAGAAGTACATTTGAAATGTATCTGTTAAACTCATGTAAAATTTATTACATGAATGCCTTTCAAATAGAGATAAAGTTACAAAACTATCCTCGTTGATTGCATGTATGCTTATCAGCAAAATATAGCTTTTAATATAACGTAGATTTATTTCAAAACTGGAACTAAATAACGCACAATTTAGGTTTTTTATACACAATTTAGGTTTTTTATACACAATTTCGGTTTTTTATACACAATTTCGGTTTTTTATACACAATTTAGGTTTTTTATTTATAGAAACTCATGAAAAAATATTTATACCTTTCAATCCTTAAATTTATAAATACTGCTGTGATGGAAATGTAAAAATTTATCATAAAAAGTATTCATCATTTTTGGTATATATATATTAGATAGGAAAAAGTTTATTTATCCCTAATAAAATAATAGACAAAATGGATATTGCTTTAAAAGCAAGTTGCATAATTTTAAGTTTTACATTGACATCTAACTAGTTAACAAAAACTATTTTTACTATACATCGTTTTACCAGTCACGTAACACACACACTTTATATATATATATATATATATACATATATATATATATATATATATATATAAATATATATATATATATATATATATATATATTAAACTAGAAATGAAAATAAATCTGTACTATAAACATTTCCGTTTAATAAATACTTATAAGAAAAGGCAACAAAGGATTCGCAATTTTTTAGGTTTCAGTTTTGTTCGTTACGCAACGGTCATTTTTTGGACACGAGGGCTAATTCGACTGGCAGCTAGGGCTTAAATTGGATTCCGAACCATTACAAATGTCCGTGCAAAAAGTTGGATTCGAACACACAAACTACAATCTTTAAGGATTCACCTTACCCTATGCTAGATACACCTTATCTTACCTTGGTTCAGACATGAATAAGAATCGTAAAGGTTGAAGATTCCATCATCCGTTTCCCCTAAATTTTAGAAACCAAACTTTTTTCGAATATTAAGAAACTTCTTTTTTTTTTCCACTGTTTCAAACCAGTACACTGAAACTAATGAGTGAACAAAAACATTGGAACTTGTATTTTTAATGTCCATACACTTCCAAAGATTAACACGAAGTGATAACATACTGAAAAATCTACGGGAAATGCTTCGATGCTAATAAAACAATAAAGAAACATTTGTTTTTTAACAATCGTTGGGCTTATCGGGATTTTTTTCCATAATCGTGAATTAACGGAACGAGGAATGTTGAAGAATTGAACACAAAGACTTAAATGTCTTAAACAGCAGGCCAGAACTCGGAATTTTCACTTTGGCTTTTGAAGCATTCGTCTTGAAATTAAATAGGGCCAAAATCAGAAACTTCTTCTTTAGACTGAAAATATTTCTGCACCACAAAATTAGCTTCTTATACAAACGATTTTTGAATGCGTCTCAACTCGAAATCATATTCTGTTACGCAGCATATTTTCAACATGATTTCACTGGTAGGTAGCAAATTCTTATGCTTCATTATACTATAAACGGACACTTGCAACCATTGCACTTCCACAATGCTGGCAAAGAATTACAGTTTTTCCTATTTTCAAACTGTCTTCAACTTATGGATGTGATTAAATGTTTTGATTTAAAAAAGGTCATAAGATTATTTTTTCCAAAAAAAATTGATCTTAATTAAATGCTTGCTTTTTAATTTAGTTTTCATCACACGTTTAAACTATCACAAGTCCAAACCGTTATACTTTAATTTTCCTTCCTCTTTTCTATATTTGGATCTACTATGCAATAATCACTTCTGCTTAGAAGTTGTGGTGTCATCAAGGTTGTATTTAAATCGATGATTTATACAAGACGCTTGAAAATTGCCTGCTTAGAGATTACACTATAAAATATAAGGCATATTTCGAGACTTAAAGGAGTGTGTGCAGTGCAATTCAAAGCAAAAGGCATTACATGTTCATTAGAGAGATTGCTTTGTTTCAAAATACTCCAATTTATAAATCCCAAAATAAGACATTATAATTAGTGCTAAAACGAAGAATATAGTTTATTAAAATGTCTTTATCGAAAAGTATCTAATAAACGAGGCATTGAATTGCTGTGGTAATGAAATGCTGAATCTGTTTGTTAGATACAATGCGTGCCTTTATATGAATAAATGTATTTTGAAAAATATTTTAAACTCCATTTATTATGTAAAAATTACATTTTTAAAATAATTGTATTTTTTTCAATAATCAAGTTGGTTTGTACCCAAAAACATGTTTGCCAAACTGTTAAATATATATTTTTGATATCATTACTATATTCATAGGGATTGAAAATCTTAAAAACTATGCAGTATTATTTTCTTGACTCGTTGATTTTGCATTCGTTTTATTATTTCACTAGAGTGCTAATTGTTCAAAGGGACACTTTTCAGCAAACAGTGAAAGGAGTGAAGACATTTGAAATTTGTGTTCTGCGTATAGAATGCTTAGGTTTGAGAAATCAATAGAAATCTGGGGAGTCACCTGAATAAGAAATTTGTGGACCCAGTGGGTGTGGCTTGATCTAGATTCTTCTTTGCAAGAACAAAACAGGCTAATCCAAGTTTAAAAAAATCAAGTAAGTTTCTTAAGCTTCAAACTTGCAACTGCAATATGAGCTAAGAGTATTCTTCTTTAAAAATAATTCTTAATCAGTAAGGGTTTTCGCTATAAATTTCTAAGCATTTTTGTCGTAAGAAAAAAAAATTTTTTTCAATTGATTGTAATGTAAAGTTCAGATTAATGTTATTTTTTGTACTGTTATTTCCGTTGTTCTTAAAGCTCTCGCAAATTGATAATATATTGTTCCTTAGTTTGTTGCCTCTTTTGAAAAACTTTATTTTTAAAAACAATATTTCATTTTATATCGGAAAGGTTCTAAATGTTAAAGAATTATGATAGAGATATGAAAGTATTAAAGAAATACATAATTTTGTAACAATTTTCTTGAACGCTTTTCATTTGAAATTGAGCTTACCAATTTTATTTTTTATAATTTATTATATTGTTGCATATATTTATGTACTTGTATTATTAAAATGTTTTATCATAAATTTATTTAAAAAAAATTTGTCTTAAAATTCCTCAACAAATTTTGAAAAATTAAAAATTTTATTTTTTACTCTTCAATTATTTGTTAACTTTTTTATCTTAATTATTAACTGTCATTATTCATATGGTTTACAATTTGATTCTAAATAACTATTGTTACTGATAGTTTATCTATTATTTATTCATAACAACCAAATCTAGTTTAATCAAACTGATCAATAAGGCTAATGTCTTTAACTGAGGAAACTTCACATAAAATGAATAATTTGTCATTTCTGCATATATTTATAGAGAGCAAAACCAATAAATTAAATACATATTTCATAAAAATTCTTTCATCTGAAACCAATCAATTATATATCCATTTTTTGGAAATTATGGTTTTTAATTTTTTGTAGTGCTTGCATATATTGCACGACTATCAGATTTTTTTATTTCATTAATATTATTTTTCCTGCTTTAAAGCAGAAGCTTATTTCTCAAAAGAATGAAAATTTGGTGTGTTTATTAGAAATTAAATCAAAAGAATGAAAATTTGATATTTATTAATATTAATGAATTTCTCTCTTTTCCCCATTTTTACATTCAAAATACTTCCACAGTAAAAGATTAATAGGTTTTAAGCTGAAATTAATAAATTTATGAGGTATCTAGGAAATTAAGAAAATATTAAACTCATTTCACTGAAACGAAGTTTAAAATACTAAAATATTTTTTGTATAAAATTCTACCTCTTGGTTAAATTTAATAGAAATGCATTTTTAATTCAAAACCAACTAATTTATATAAAACAGAAGATAATTTCAATTGTTCTTGGCTTATCCTCTTTAAAGATCTGGCATTTGTCAGATCAACTCCGATAAATTGTTGACAGTTAGAAAGAGTCAATGACTTGCAGGAGATCTGAGAATAAATCTTCCCGGGAAAGTTCGACACAATCCAGAATATATTTCGTTGAGGCTGGATGGTCACAGCATTTTTTACAAGTGGGATGATTTTTTGTACCACGTTTAAACGATAAACATTTTAGATGTCCACTTGAGAATCTGATCAAGGTGGTTTGAGATTTTCGGTCACATTTTTATTTCCAGAAGAGTTCTAGGAAATGTTCCAGAGTACCATTGTTGTGTTGGTGAAATTTGCCAGATTGAATGTAGTCAAGATTTTTAATTTTTTTCATTAGAGGAAAGTTCCTGATATGTAAGTGATGATTGAATGGGCGTATCTTCCTCACTGCCTTCTTGGTCCAGTCTATCTGCTGTCTCATTACCACAAATATTTACATGCGATAGAATCTGTTATAGATGTACATCATAGTCTTGGGAGATCATTCTCAGTTTCAGCAGAATAGATGAACTTATTTCATCATTTGTAGATGACCGGTCACTGAGATGTTGCAGTGCACAGCGGCTGTCCGACAAAATCCATAGTTCTCCAAAATCATAGTTGCTGGAAATGATACCAGCAAGTCCTCCTACCTCAATTGCTATCAATTCACCCCTGAAGGCTGAACAAATGTCTGGGTTTCTTTGCTTTAGCGTAATTTCAGACCGATTTTTTCTAATATAGACTCCGCTCTCAGTACGGTGTTTTGTACAACTACCATCGGTATACATTTGCACTGCATCGCAAAAGATGCACTTAATAATTTCTAGTGCTTATTTCAATTAAATACTTTGCTCTGCTACTTCTAAAGTTGTTTTAAATGTACTTTAAAAGGGTTTTTTGAAACAACGTTTTTTTTTTTTTTTCTGTCTCTCTCTCTCTTTTTAATTTTGTAATTTGAAAATTATAGCTTTATTCTTTAAATTTTTCTAAAGTAAATTATTTTAAAATGTATTTAGATATTATTTTACCACTATATACATAATATTTTAAATTTTTTTTCTATTAGAGTAGTTGACCTTAATATGCTACAAAGTTGCTCTAGAGCGATTTTAACATCAGCGAATCATCATGTAAAGTTATTTGAAAGATATGACTTTTCTCTAAAAGATATGTAAGTATTTAAAATAAAAAATAATAATGTTAAATTACACCTTAAAAGTTGTGCAACTTGTCAAGACCGATTGGGTACTATACACATCTTTCGAAACATTCCCGACATTTTTTTCAACATTTCCCTATAATTATCAATAAAAATATCTTTTCAATTTCCATTAGAGGCATAGCAACTGGTTTTCCTCTTTTACTAATAAACATTACGCGTATCAATATGTTCAACTATAAAAATGGTCATAGTTGTTGTACCCTATGCTTATTGGCCCTCAACTTCTAGCTTACTTGCTACCAGCCTATGATCTTCATCAATTGAAGTGTAGCTGAACTCTAATTATCCGATTTAATTGGGACCGGAACCCAATCGGATAATCAAGAATTCAATTAATTGTTTTTTTTCCTCTGAAAAAAAACAGTTTATATGTTGAAAATGTCAGAAAAACTGCATATTTTTAAAGAAAAAGAGCTTTTAATCAATTAAATGGCAAGGCAACACTTTTGCATGTTAAGGTACTTGCAACTGCTGTACATTAATACAGTATATATGGACAGTGCTGTAAATGAAAGTCATTGCTTACTGAACATCTCGGTCGGAGTAAACTGTTTCAGTGCCTTCATCCGTTTTCTGGCATCCGCTTGACAGTGAAAAGTTCACATGATCACTCAATTGACGCTCCAGCCTCTTCAAAGCCGGCCAGTGCTTCACTAACTGATGATCCCGCGTCTGCTTCAACTTGGACATTAAGGTCATCTTCCTCTACACTGTCAGTTAGTATACCATCATTTGCAATTTGAAATCTAGGATCTGACTCATAATTCATTCGCCTATATCCTCAGCACTAATTTCTGAATATCCGGGAATTTTCGAAAGGATGTTTTTGAATTCATGAAGTAAAATGTCATTCTCATCTTTCTTCTCTTTACTTTTCCAGACCTTTTTTCCTTTTTTCTCATTTTCTTTCTCTTCTTCTGTCTAATTTAGCTCTTTAAATTTCTGAATTTTTCTGAAATTCAAATAGATGGAGTTCGGATAATTGAATTCTATTGTAAATTTAAAAATCACTGAATCGTCAGATATTTGATATACGTACGTGCATTTTAGGTACAAAGTAAGCAATATTTATAATATAGTAGAAAATTCAATAATCTGAAGGAATAATATCAGTTTGATATCAACTTTGAAATTTATTATAAAACACTTATTCCATTATGTATTTAGTTTGGGCGTCATTAAATTCTAAGTTTTAAGTTAATTATGTTGCATGAGAACATTTGGTTGAAAACTGATATACTGCATTATTTTATGCACATCCCCTTCGTATAATGTAAGGTTTCTATAAGGTATAAAATAAAAAGTTTGCTTTTTACTTTATTTCATAATGAAAATTTTTTAAAACATATTTATTAATTGGGCTCACATATCTTAACAGTTGTATTTTTTTTAAATTTATAATATTCCTTAAAAATACTTCTATTATTTATGCAGAAACAAAATAATGAAATCAGTATGCTCTTTTGCTGTATTTTATATATTAAGTTTACATAATAATAAGTTGTTGTTGAATATCTCCGGTGTTTAACAATGATAAATCATGTCTATGAAATTTGTCACTCGAAGAAAATCTAACACTAAAATTGGGGTTGGGAAATGTTAAATTCTGGAAAGCTCCAAACTATCCAGAATATGACCAGGAGTGGCCTGATGGTCAGCACACTTTAAACAGTCGGGGAAAACCTATTTTCCATAAAAGTAGGACATAGATCTCAAGTGTCCTCTGATAAGCTTGGTGATGGACATCTGTTCCCGCCTACAACATTTGTGTGATAACACGCCCCCCCCCAAAAAAACTTTTCTGGTACCACTGGGGAACAGATGGGATTGTCCAAGAAGCATTAACAGCATAATAAGAAGTATATTAACAAACATTGATGTTTTAATGACGAGTTATACCATGGTAATGCAATTTCATATGAAAATGCATTTACAATGAACATGCAAATGATTAAAATTTGGTGTACAATGATAAACAGCTGGAATTCCAGTACATAGCAGTTATCTTTCTGGGATTCTCGAAAGTAAGATTTCTGTTAAATTTGAACTTTTTACAATTTATAACAATGCTTCACCTAAGTATTCGAGTAATTATGTGAATAAGCTGTATTTTAAAAACGGTTCTTCCATCGGATTGAATAGGGCTAGTTCAACGACAATCTCTCGATCTATAAGAGAAGTGACGGAGACAAGATAAATAATTGTGACATAGTAGGTATATGATGTCAGTTGTGAGAGTTAGTACCAGAGGTTAAATTAAAGTTACAACAAAACGTGAAAATCTCCACCATAGGAGCAACTGTTGTAGCAATTGATAAGTTATTATCAAATATCCAACGAGTGTTCTGAAAACGTTCATCTTAACTCTATAATAACAACGGAAAGAAATGAATTCATACAAACTTTAATCTCTTATATCTCACAACATTAAGTTTGGTCATTGGGCACAATCGACTAGCAACTATGTTTTTTGAGGACATATGATATAGAATGATAAGTTTCATTTCCATCAATGCGATGATGACAAACGTAGACACATCTGGAAACGTGTCTGATCTTGCATGGGAACCTTCTCTCTCTACTGCACGAATAGTCAAGACATGATGTCACTTTTGTCAGACCTACCGCACATATTTACGTAGACAATATTCAGCGATTGGTTGTGTAGCCATTAGTAATATCACATACTTAACCTTCAACTAGATAATGACTAATTACATATGCAATGAGTTAATATGAATTGTACAACACAGCACTTTTTTGACCAGATATTCTGTTGTGTCTTCCATAAATTACATCCAGGAATAAGATTGTTACCTTGAAAACGAGTAGTTTTGGCGAGGAACCAGATCAGGAGAATACTTGGGATGAGAAGAGAAATTCAAAGTGCAATTCGTGCAATTTTGTCATTGTTAGAGCTTCTTACCGGTTACTGCCAACTCAGCTGGCAAGCAATTTCACTGGGTATTAAAATGAAAGATCCGTGCTTCATCAATGTCATATATCGCACGGAAAAATCATTTTTTCCCAAACACCTTCAAACAGTCCTATAAATCTCAATCCATTTTTGTATTTTCTTCACTGTGAGCAAAAAAAAAAAGTATCTACTTTAAAAAATTTTTCATGGATATGCAAATTGTTAAACGTCCTACTTATGATACCTTCAACATATCATTGTAACAGTGCCTTCAATAATTGCCAAATTAGGGTGGCTAGAGTGTTATGTGTCATTCATATTTGTAAAGTCGCTTTTAAAATACCCACATAAATTCTTTGCCGCTAGTTTCGGTGCATCATAACTCAATGAACACATATCAAGCCATTAACTTGCTTGATAATAATTTATTCCAATAAAAGATAGTTTTATAAGCATAAGATTAAATTTTTTCTATTGTTTTGAAAATTACAAAATTAGCATTACTAAAACTGAGAAATAAGTAGTAACTTTTTCTAAGACGTCTGATTTGGCAGTCAACTCTCCGTAAAAAATTATGAATTTATGAAAAGTTTTTTTTTCCAATAGCAGATTGTAGACAGTTACAACTGCAACATAGTCTATTAATCTATTGTTCCTTGATACCCAAGGAACAGGCCAGAAACAGCGACCTCTTAGCCGCCGAGGCGTTGCCCCGGGTGCACCACAGGCGGTGGGGTCACCATCGCATCCTCACACATGCCGTAGGGACTCATTAATAGGGTAGGCATCATTCATACTTCATTCACACACACAAGGAAAGGACAAAGACAGGATAGAGAGAGAGAAAGTGCATCCATGCCTGAACCGGGATTCGAACCCAGGACCTTCCTATCCGTAGACAGGCACGCTAACCACTAGACAAGTTGGATGGCATTTGTGAATCGTAGCATCTCTATGTGTATCATTTTACAAATATATTAAGTAACGTTTATGACAGACTAAATTTCATCTATTATGAAATTTAGTCTGTCATAAAAGTTATATTATCTTTTAAGTATTAAAATTATTATAATTATTTCTTTTCGTGAATGAAAAGTATCCTTTGAATCATAATAGTAATTACTCAGGAACACATATTCTAATATATCCTTTCATTGCCGTCTTCATATATTTGTTATATTCCTTCTTAATATCTGAGTCTATTCCGATACATTATCCACAGCAAAGATATCCATTTCATATGTCCCAAATCAAATGCGGCTTATCTTGTCTCTTGATTGATCGCCCGCATTAATGAGTTGTCATAACAAATATAGCGAGCATTCATCATAAGAAAACATTCGTATTACGATATTTACTCGATATTTTAAATACAATAAAATGTAATTATCAACCGTTTGTTTGTCTGTCTCTCGCTCTTTAGAATTATATATAAATTTTCATGTACATATATATGTGCATGTATGTGTATAAGATATCTCTTTATTCGGGATATTTTTAATATCTCATAACTACACAAAATACTTTCCATATAACCTTATAAATAAATAACAAAAATAGAACGTTTAATAATTAGGCCAGAATATTTTTTATATTTTTTATCTATCTTCCTTCCCCCTTGAGAAAAAGTAATATTTTAATAAATATTTTCCCTCATATATATATATATGCTTAATATTTGAAATATATTAAACCAAATGCATAATCTAGAGTACATCTTGCCCATATAATAGAATTTTATAAAATGTAAGCTATTTCTTAACTGCATTCTTCATTAATATACATTAATGTATTTTGATGCCACGTAATGGATATCCCAAGAACCATAAGCTGTAGGAACTTGAAATCTAATGCAAAATTTTCTTCCGGGAGAATTCTTCATTGATTGTGAGCCGTATACTCATGTCGCAAAGAAGGAAACCCGGAAAATACCTTAGCACTCATTGTCAAATTCAACTCTGAGCTGTCTCTATAGAGATACTTTAGGCTACATTTATCTTCATTTGTGGTGTCAAAGTTTTACTGAATGTGATTCAGGGCTTAACTAATATTTTAAGAAAATTCATTATAAGCTAAACAAGAAAGTTCTTGCCGTTTATGCGTTGTTATTGAATGAAGTGAGAAAAAGTACGTGGCTGAGACACTGGTCAGTTGAGAAGAGGAATATCAGTCGTTAGAAAATCGGGTCCACCGCGCCCATTCAGCAATCGTAACTCGTACAGTAGAAAAGGGAAACGGACGTGTCGAAGGACCTCGTTCGGTGTTGTTTGCTTTACGCTTCAAAGTGGGTTTATCAACTGCTGCATTGCCTCCGAATATGCCAAGCGTTTGGGGATAGTGCCGTGAATGAACGTACGACAAGGCATTGATTTCACAAATTCAGGTCTGGAGATTTGTCCCTCTGTGGTGAAGCTCACAATGGACGACCACGGGCCAAATGGATCACTGTGGACTTGTACTCCCAGCAATTGGAACGTGTACAACAGGTATTGCAGCAGAAGGAGCAAGCACTGATTAATCGCAAGGGTGTACTATTCTTGACCAATAACGCGCAGCTGCATGTCCCTCGGGTGACCAGGAATATCACACGGTGACTTGGTTGGGAGACTTTGTGTAATTTTCTTTACTCACATGACCTTACACCGTCTGATTACCGCCTCTTCCATTCTATGGATCATTCTTTGTGGAAAATCTGTCAGCAATGAAGCAGACTTATTTGCATCTAAAACCCTGTGTTTTACCCAAGGGAGATTGCACAACTGGCAACACATTAGCAGAAGGTCCTGGATGCCAATGATGATTACTTCGAGGACTAACAATAGGTTACACAATCTGTAAATCATGTTCCTTAAGACCATTAAAAATGACAAAAACTTTCTTGTTTACTTTGTAATTGCTCAAAATATGAGATTCGTATTTATATTTCTGCTTCTTTACGTAGTGAAACTGCAATTGTTTTAGTATTGTTGCAATTAACAAAAACCCTTATAACGCATAACTTTGAATTGAAAATGACTGAACGGAATGAAATTAAACTAACATCAATATATTGGCTTCTGTCTAATTCGAATAAGCTCTTTCATTTCAAAATATTGCGTAAAGTTAAATAAATTGTATTCAATGTTTTAAAATCTGGCTAACATAAAGCACTTACGCATGTTTCTTTTCAACATTTTGATAGCAGCGTTTTTAACTAATTTAAAATGTAATGAACGCTGATTTGAACTCCGTGTGTAATTGCTTATTCCGGGATGTACATCATTCCGGAACTCTGCCCGCTTCAAGAACGGAGGTTTGTTCATAAAAGTACGAAACAACTTCTGCCCTCCGATGATTGGAGCACTATAAAGTAGAAGTTGTTCTTAGCTAAATGTCTATTAGTGTTTGCTGGGAATGATGGTGTGATACTTTCGAATTGGGTGACCCTGCCAGTTGTGTATACTCCTGACATACTTACATATTTAGAGTTAGTCCTAAGGCAAAAAGCCCAAAATAAATTTAAATGGCTCATACCTCCTTCTCCAAACTCTGGTATTAAGGTAAAAGACCAGGATATTCCCTATATCTCTATCCCTTA
The DNA here is from genome assembly GCA_030067965.1 of Latrodectus elegans. Taxonomy (NCBI): domain Eukaryota; kingdom Metazoa; phylum Arthropoda; class Arachnida; order Araneae; family Theridiidae; genus Latrodectus; species Latrodectus elegans. Next base: position 54,895,360 of record CM057817.1, read on the forward strand.
TTACAGGAAGACCAACACATATCCGTCCCTACTTGCCAGTAGGCATTTGAAAGGTCTCGCGTATTCTGAGGTAGCAAGAGGTTTCCTCTTTGCCCTAAATGACGGCAAGAACAGACACCACCTTAGTACATCTTGGACAGCCTTGGATTGTTCTACAGGGAGGATATCCCTATTTGTGTCCATTTCTTTTATCAGATTTCATTATCGTCTACTGTTCCATTGAGATTGTCTGATTCCATCTGAGCAGATAGGAAATTAGAGACAAAAACAACGTAAAGTGTGTGGTTCTTACCCATTTAAAATTATTACTTATGCGTAACCACTAGGGGTAACGCCGAACGAAACATACAGCATCTGAAACTCCCTTTCTTCTTATTTACATATATTTTTTTTTAAAAAAACTAGCAATATTTATTTCTTTTGATTTTTTGTTTTTGCCCACTGCAGCGAACGCTTTTTCTGTTTTCTCAACATCCCACTCATCGGAAATGCATTGGAACGTGGTTGAAAGGAGTCCCGAATTCAATATTTTCTAAGTTTGTTATCAGAGAGTATTTTTAAGAATTCTACGTCTCTTTCGATTTGTTTTGAACTGACGCGAGGTATGCAACATCTAATTTCTGAGTCAAAACAGAGCTTTGAATAAAACTTAGTCAATATCGTTAAAAAAAATTAGAAATATTACTATTTTTTTAAATTTTCATTGTTTCCCCGAAATTTAGTTGCAAATTTCATGCGGGAAGGGATTATTTGCTGTTATGAAATATATTTAATAAATGCTCATATTTTTATTTATAATTTTATTAAGATAGGGAAATGTTTTCTTTTTCTTTTCAAAATATGAAACATTTTTATTTGAAGTTGACTTACAATATAATGGAACTTATAATTTAAATGAAATTCATATATTTGTTGAGGTATACATTATGAATTCTGAAAACACTCTTTAAAGAGAGGTTGATATTATTTATTATTTTATTCTAAAGCGCTATAAAAGTCCTGAAAGTATAAATATAAAAAATTTCATTTCTCTTTTTAATGCTAAACTAATCTTAGAAAAACTCACGTAAACACGTGCATTTAATTTACTTAAAAGTACATGTATACTGGCGAAACAATACAGTCCTAACCAATGAATTCTTATATCTTGAATTCGGATGTTAATCTATATAATGAGCTGAGTACTCTACTATATTGATAACTCTGTTTGATAAACACCACTCTGAAAGGTAAGCTCAATACAGAGAGCCAAATTGAAGACCGACATTTGTATTTAGTTAAGTTGCTTGTATGTTCTCGCCCATTAATTTAATACTTGTTAGCATTCAGAAATTAAAAAAAACTATTCAGTTCTTAACATTTTTTTCAACCATCACGGTTTAAAAAAATACTCATTTTTTTCAAAAATTTAATGACATGAAACGAGAAAATAGAACTAATACTAATTTAATTTTAGTTTCCTAATTTAATTATTATTTTATGTTATGAATTTGATAAATTTATAAACGAAAATCTGTAAAACTATTCAATTCATAGCGTGAAATTACATGAAATCGGAAGCACTAATGTATTAATGAATTTTTAAAAAAAATCAACATATGTGTTATTCTTTCAGGATGAAACATTTACCTTAATACGTTAAAAATAACCTTTTTTTATAAAAAAATGTAGAATAAAACTAAATTTTATGAAAATATTGAGATAAAGGTTATGAACTTCAAACGTATAAGAATTCATGTTAAAAAATAAAGCGGTTTATTTGTAAGAATCTATGAAAAATGAATATTTATTAATAAATTATACATATATAGAGAAAAGAAGAAAAGAATTACGAAAATTTAAATTGCATGTTAATTTTCTTTTGTAAAAGAAACTCTTATTTTATGAGATAAAATTTTAGTTCGATTGACTCATTCCTCTTAAGAGTTTTCACACAATATCATATCATTTAAAATTATTTAAAAATAAATTAGGAATTCAAAACAAGCTAACCAATAAAATCCTTACACTTTTTTGCCCTTAAACGAATAGATAGGCAAATGTGTGAACTAGTGGCTTGAAAGCCTGCCAGTTCACTATAGAAATAGCAGTAGTTTAGAGGGCAAGTCAACCGCTCTCTGTCATCAATCGCAACACTTAGAAATAGCCAGACAAATAGAAGTATTCCTAGAGCTCATTAGGCCTTGTCTGTTTTACGACTTCAAAGTTGGTTTATCAGCTGGTCCATCAAGTTGAAAAGTACTATAAAGCACTGGTTGCAAAAATTCGCTTTGGATGACTTAAACCAATGAAGCAGAATATTCGACCCAGCACTTACGAACATCTTTACCCCCCCCCCCCTCACCGAATTTTGCCTCTCTGAGGGTACTGGAAACTCATGAAGATTGCTTCGAGCGCTGACAGTAGGTTTTACTTTCTGGAAATTGCTTACTTTTTGGTCATTAAAAATGGCAAGAATTTATTGGTTGCCTTTTAAATTAGGTATTCAATTTTTTATATCTATCTTATTAATTCTCAATCAGACTTTATCAAACATTTAAATATTCTTATATTTAGTCATTGAACTCTAGTGGCTCAGTAGCTACCCGTTAAGATCAGCAAAGGGAAGCATTATTTGCCGAGGACAGTGATTGGGAGGGTGACCACGTACCCTTCCTCACTGGATTACTGGAGCTCCATGGGTTGGGGACGTGACCACGTTAATATGTGACTTTCTAAGTCCTTCCACTACTGAGACGCGGATGTATAGAGGAGGGCGCCAACTCAGGTATGACTTCGTCACCTGACTGTGATTCAAAATTACGAGGTACTTAGTGATGGGCGAGTATTTCAAACTCCTTAACCTAAAGGTACAGTCCGGAACTCACCTGCACCGCTATGTATATATTTGGTCATTAGTTTATATTTCAGGTCCTCAATTGTTTATAAACTGATATTTTCTAAGAATTGCTTTCCTGGTTCATCATCATAAAACTTATCGTCAATTTTTCTTTTGAAATTAAAATCATTATCTTTACACTTTAATACAGAAAGTCCATTATTTACTCTTGATATTTCTATCCCAATATTTTGGAGTTCTTCTTCAAAATGATCTGTTTATATTTTTCTAGACTTAAAATAGTAAATTGACGTTTCTGATCTTTCAGTTTCAAAGTATTGGGATAAGAAATGCCACTGCTCCATTCTTCCATCATCGTTTATTATCAAACATTTTCAGAAAATACTTTCTTCACGTTTTACAAATGGCATCTTTTTCTCCTCGTAGAAAATCTTTCTACGTTAGCCAGCAAGAGCTTGTGATTTGTATTTGAAATGATCTTAAAATTCTAACTGAACGATCTGGCATTGACAAAACACATTCTTCTCAAACATAAAATTCCTTTTCCTAAAAAGGCATCAACGAAAAAACGCGTTTGCTTTACTTTTTGCTTCTTCACTACTGATCAAGATGATGAATTTCAACATGATGTTTTAAAAATTGGTTTTATTTTTATTATTTGCAGGGATTGAATTAACAAGACTTAATAAAATTAATTAAAAATTTGAGAATGACATCTAATGAAAGTGAAGTAAAAAACGAATTAAAAATATTTAGTATCAAAAAACGTTAAAGTTCATTAAATATTTCGTATCGAAATACGACCATTTATTAATTTTTAATTAATATTTCATTCATCTGATTTATTTTTTAAATGATGATTTCTATAAAATTAATAATTAAGAGGGAATATTCATTAATATTGTAATGTTTTTAAATATTTACGGTAATAATCAAGTTTTTAAATAATAACTGTGGAATTTATTTTATATTTTGATTCTTTTTTTTTTTGTAAATAATGTATTTATTAAAAAAGCATTCGTTAAGAATGTAATACACCTATGAATATCTAAATTAATAACTCAGGATTTGATTGTTTTATTTTTTTGAAAGACAGTTAAACAATTAACATTTATTCTTTATAAATTCTACTTCAAAGGAGAGAGAGCGAGAGAAATGCTAATTTATTCTTTCATTAATTTTGTAAAATTTAAATATTTAAAGTTTTATTAATACAGTAATACGTTCTTAGATTTATGAATCATTAATTGAGCATTTGCATAAAATCAATATTAGATGGTTGTTTTCTAAAGGTGTCGACGTAATTTTTAATGAAAATATTAAAAATGAATTAAATAAGTCTTTTATACATTCTAAAATTAAAAATTATTTCATGGTAGATAAAAAAGCATTACTACAAAATATAGTTTTAGGTATTGTACTCAAAATAACAAGAACTGCATAAAAATTACAATTATTTTAAGCAGCTCGTTGTTCGGTTAAAATCTACATTAATATGCATAGCATAAGATTATAAAAGACGTTAATAAAATGAGGGTTTAAAAGTCTAACTAAATACGCTTAAAGATAAAAGTGTTTGACACTTTGGCATGAATACATATACATATTCAACACACTAATTATATACCCAATGCCTTAATTTATACGATAATCAAACAGTCTTTGTTGATTTAGCTAAAATAAAATTTATAATTCTTTTGTGTAAATATGTTGAAGAGTTTAGGTATTGTTCAATAGCAATTTAAATTTACAAAATCTTTGCATAATAATGATGAAAAGTGACATAACTACAATGGTTTGACTGTAATGTTCTTAATATAATGATATTGAATACCTTACAATGTGAGCAAATAATAAGCAAAACGGATAATTTTTATAATAATGAGTATCCCTTCATCATCCCTTCATTTGTGCTTTCAATAGGTAGATTCTTCACTGATAATAGGTTATTTTTACTTTTCTCAAAGACTAATGAACTGTTATGTATGTTCTTGGAAAACTCCCAATCACCCACCCGAGCACATGAAGATACAGCAAGCAGACAAGTGATGTTATTTAACAATGTCTAAAAGGAAGCATCAGAAGCTCCATGCTGAAGACAGCGTACTTATCGCTCATGAGGTTTCAATATAAATCATTATATTTTATAAGAACAGGGTATTTTCAGAATACATTCCTAAAATCATGCTCTTCTAATGATTTAACGATCTGTAATATATTTTTATATACTTTTTTATTATTTTGAAAAATTTTATTATTCGACCTTTTATATTAACAAAAATATTAGTTTTATAACAACCTTAGCGTAATACTTAAACTTTAAAATTCTCTCTATTATCTTATTTTGAATAGAAAAAAAAAAACAGAAATGAGAGGCAACTCTCCGATAAACTTTAATTTATCGGTCTCCTATTTTATTTTAAGAGCTAAAAATATGTGCAGGTTGATTAAAATTTCAAAAATAAGTTTTTAATTATAAATTAATATTGGGAAATTTATGCAATTAAAATTTGCGCAAGTTTAGAAATTTGTGCAAATTTGAACATGATATAAGACTAAAGAATACGTCTCTAAAAATTACAAAATTATAATTTTTACCTTTCACACATTGTACTAATTATTCACTTGTCTTTTGAGAGTTTATTTGTATAATAAAAAATATACGCAATTAAATTATCTACTTTACTTGAAATAAGTATTCAAATTTTCCGCTGAAGTAAATTTTTGGTATAAATTTATCGCTTTAAGTTTCATAATTTTTAATACAATAAATTATTTTCGGTAGAATTGAATATAACCAACAATAATGAAGTAATCCAATTATGAAATATAATTTCATTTCTTATAAAATAATTCACATATATATTCAAATTTTTGTATAACTGTAGCAAATTTCCATCGGACATTCTTATAGGAAAATTAGGAAGGGTTAATAGTATTTGTTTAAAAATCGAAATGAAATCAAAATGTTTAAAAATCAAAATAAATGAAATCAAAAAGAAATAAATAGAAAGTAAAAATTTAACTGTGAATTCAGTTGAAAAGAATATAAAGTAACCATAAGTTTGAAAAGAAATTATTGCACATAATTGCACAGTTCTAGTTTTAGCCTTTCTTCAAATCGTTGGTGGCCAAGCTAACACATGAATACTTAGCACATTCTGACCATTATTTCTATTGCTCGTGGATTCGATTCCAATCTCGGGTATGGATGCTTAGGGTGGTTCGGAATTCACATTAAGGAGTAAGTCCTGGTTGAGTTATACACATAGTGCAAGAAGTAACCAAAATGTGACAAGCAAATTGAATAGACAAAATTTAGCTAACCATATGACTTCTGATTCATTATGTTTATGTATATAAAGACCCCTCCCACTAAATTATTTTGTTGATTGACTGGAAAGTACATGTGCACCGGCAATCTTCCCTGTACTTAACTCAAAATTTGGCTCCACCAATTATGTAAAAGCTACTAGGTGGGAGCCCTTATAATTTAGAAACCAGGACCAAGCAGAAGACCTCTTCAGTACTTGATTTGTTCCACCCCCAGAGGTTTCATTTCACTTGGAGTACATTAACCTATTTAACGTGCTCTAGCCGCTTTTCGTGAACACGACGGATATTCGTTTAAGTCTGGATTCGTACTCACTGTCTTCTGACAATGAGAACAACACCCTAACTAACTATACTGTAGGGTAAAGAGTTAAAGTAAATCATGGTAAATGCATGATTGCTTCAAAATGTGAAGGTATGTTGAATTTCATTCTGCAGTAAATGAATAGCTAGAAGTTGAAGGTGATAACTATTAAAAAAATGAAAACTATCGTAATGTAGAGCAGTGAATAAAATGAAAGAGGTAAGGTAAACAAATCATTAGTGGTAGCTATTTATTTGATGTTATATAAATTTCAAGTTATACGTAAGAACCTTAAAAAATATTAGTACTCATTCACTATTTTCATTATTATTTTAAGTACGAGAGAAATCTTTTTCTCCAGAAAGGAAAACTTTTAGAAATAAACTCTTATCAGCCATCATTCCAGAAAAGCATCCAGCTTCATGACAGTTAAAAATATCTTGAGAATTGTCCTTTTTAAGCTCCCTATCACACACACAACTACTTAAGAATTTTCAACTACAAAACTTTTCCCTCTGATGGTCCCTATTAATAATTTTTTTTAACTTTTAGCACGCGCGTCTGCATGATATCAGTCACTCTAAATAATTTGGGATTTTTTACGAGTCTGTGTTAAAAAAAAAAAAAAAAGCACACACACGCACATTCTCTTGCTCTTTCAAAGCCTCGTAAAGCTTATTTTTTTGAGCATCTAAAATGAACAAACCACCAGTTTGTATTTTGAAATGGTTCCTAGAATACATTTTCTGTAAGCCTTCTTAATCTTCATTTTTCAAAATCTCTTTCCTCAAAAGTTTCTGAAAAAAATTAAAATTCTCAAAAAGAGTTTTGAAAAGAAAAGTTCTATCATTTCTTCTAACATTTTAATTATTTCCATAAAAAAGAAATCGATAGTTCTGATCTCTTACTCAATTTTTAAGAAATAAAATCCACCGGCCGTCAGCAAAGCTACTCAAACTAAAAATGAAAAGTCGTCATATTTTCTAGGTTATGAATATATTCTGTTCGAAGAAAATGTTGGGACGTGACTCTATTCACCTCACAGTAAAAATGACAACTCTAAGTATTTTTGCTTTCGATCATAAACTTTTACTGAAAAAGGAGGTAAGACTTCATTTCAGCTGTATCAGATGGATTCACGCTTAAAATGAATTTCTTGCTTACGATTCTTTCTTCATTAACCTTTTTACTTTCTGTTAAAAAAATTTTGGTGAATTAGGACAATTATTAGGTAATTATCTTCCGATTACATGTGATATGTAGAAATAAAATAATTAAAGGAATAAATTTTAGTGCTATATAATTAACAATTTAATTTTGTTTATTGATATTGTACTATGATTGAAAATTAGGCTCCACAAGAAAGTTTACTGTAAAACAATAAGAAAATACTCAGATATTTTTCAATAATATTAAAATTACATAGATACTCAACCATACATTACCTTCAAGATTCTCGTCCAGAAATCTATGATATGTAGAATATCTCAGCTAAAGACTAATAAACTTCTAGAGTAATCCAGAAACTGGAATTTTTTCGAGAATATCTTTCCATAATTACCTTCTTTACTATTAGTTCCAATGTACCTTTACATAAAAAAACTCTTTACATGTAAAAAAATATCCCTTAGGGCTCCAGATTTTTTCAAAAGTCAAAAAATACTTGGCAACTAAGCTTAATCAAAAACTCTTTTTTTGTATAGAGAAAATAGGACGGTGAAGTGTTTTTCCTTTCTTTGTTAATGTTTTACAGCCAAGCTGTGCGAAAGAACGAAGTGTTAAATAAAACTTGTATTTGCCCAGAGTAGATTATTATGGTATAACTGCCTCCTTAATCTGCTTGAAAGAAACTTCTCAAGGCATCTACCCAGTGAAAGCAGAAGACTTGTACATCTCAAATTGTCAGTGTGATGTGTATTTAATTTTCTGTCTTTAGTAATAAATACAACCCAGGCTTCTTTCTAGGAATTTGGGAAAATGACACATTTGATACGCAAATCAAATAACTTAGGAAAGATCTGAAAACACAAATACAATGAAATTTGTGAATCATGTCATTAGGGACATTATTTGATTCTCTTTTATTTGATGGTAAAATTTTAAAAAGTTATCCAACACAATTTGACTGAAAGTGGATCATCTTTACCACAACATTCTGTGTTTGCTTCCTCTTGAATAGACTGGAGAAGAGCATTATTTATGCAATCATTTGGCAGGGATTTTTGGCGTCAATGTCAGCTAAAATATTTTACAAGAATTTCATCTAGCTTCTTGAAGTATGGCTTCATTCTTTTAAGTAATTTGAGAATAAATGCCTTTAAAAATTACTTGTTATTTATGGTTTTCTGATAAAACTTAGTAGAGCTGCATTTTTGACTGCTTACCCATTTAAGCTATTTCCATTATCCATCAAGGTACAGTATCCTTGTTAATTTTTGTGCATGGAATGGACATTCATAATTTTGTGAAAATGTCTATATTTACATATACAAGATTGCCAGCGGAAGATGCATCTGTATATAATACGGCAGGTGAGTGTTAAATTGACAAGAAGAAATGTGATTTTAATATTTGGTTAAAAAAGGAAATTAGTCTGCTCATTTAATATTAAAACGTAGAGATACATAGCAATTACCTAAAAGATTTCCTGCTGTAGATAAGGAGTTTTGAAATTGAACATCTAATCGTCAAAGAGGAAATCCAAATTTTGAATATTCCAATTTTTAATAAAAGGTTAGTGTTATACTTGACAACAGTTACGTCTGGGGAGTTACTCCATCGTTGATTAGACCCCAAACTTTATTAATGTTAAAAAAATTGTCATGTTCTAAAAAAGTCACACAATTTAAATGCATTTCAGTCAGAAATTGGTCAGAACCACGTAACATATTTGCTATCAAAATTTGTGCTTCAAATTTAGGAAGAATAATTGATCAATGCCCCAGCATGTTTTTACAAATTGATGTCTATATTTTTATGTCATTTGAAGCAAAAGGAAAGTTAAGTAATGTTTGATGCGTCTAATTTAATCTCAAACAATCACACACGTCTGTTAGATGTCTTATTGGTCCAAGAAGTCCCTAAAAGGTGATGAATTTCTTTTGAGCGTCATAAAGACGTCCATGATGAAACATGCATTAGATGGTCTTCTGTCGACCACATATGAATGTCAGATAGACATCTATGGAGGACGAGTTTTGGAGAACTGATATTTAAATATGTAATGGACGTAATTTATACGTCCATGATAGATGTAAATTGAACCATCGTGAAAATATCCATTATGGATGTTATCTGGACACATATTAAAAGTACGTAAGCAACCGAAACCTTGTTCTTTCTTTTGTATATTAATTGCTTTTATAATTTTAAGTAACTGCTAGCATGATAAGTAAGAAATATTTATAATAAAGCAAATAAAAATAATTGCCTTTTTCTTTCATCAGTTCATATTTTAATGTCTTAAAATAACTAATTTTTATTCCAAATAAGTCAGTGGGAAAAAGGAAAGTATATAAAAACTAAATACACTGTTATTTATATATAAAGAATAATCTATATAACAAAGTTTAAATGTTTTTACTTTGAATTTATAATTTCTATAAATGTATTTAATGTTAAAAAAATATTTACTGCTTTTATTTAAAAGAATTACTTTCACAAAGCAAAATGATCTTAGGTTACAGTCTTCTTAGAAGATCATTACATTTTTCACTTATTTTAGGCTGAAAAAATGTAAACATCGGGGATCGAATAAAAATATCTAAAAGAAAATTTCTTATACTGCAAATTAATTTTCTTAAATGGAAACAAATTTCTGTGTCCTTCAAGTCAAAATATTTTTTCTCCTAAGCAAAATTTTATTTATGTAATATTTTATTTCAAGTAAGGATTTATGAGTTTCTCTTATTGATTTAAACAAGATAAAATCTAATTATCAAGATTTCATCCAAATTTAGAAATTAATTTTTTTAACTATTCATAATTTCAAGATTTAATATTTAATTAATATACTTTTTACTACTGAATTAAAAATCTGCGAATGTTTTTTTTTTAATATTAAATTGTAAATCAATAATTCAAGATTGTGCTTTTTAGCAAGAAAAAAGTTATATCACCTGTTTATTTCGATATATGCGGGATAAGTATTTCAATTTAACAACTATTAAAATGTTTCATTTAAAATTATAATATTTTTTATATTATAAAATTTAATGAAAGTTGTATTTGTTTATGGTATAACAGTTGAAAGTTGCATTGAATTTGAAAGATTTCTTTCTTGGTGTTGTTGAAGATTCTGATTTCTAATTAGTTTTCTACATACATTCCTAGAAATTGAAGTGTGCATTAGTTATAAGCATTATTTTAATTCAAAAAAGAGGTATAGCATTATGTAAAAATGATTAAATATGAATTCTGTACATCTTTGGTGATTAACATTTTCAATGCTCTCTGAATCTGATTTCTTATTAGATGTTGGGTTCAATTAATTTCTAAACAATAAATACTCGTTAATATGTTTTCTACGTACTGAATACTTTTAATGTACTTTATCTGAGAAAAGCATTATAGCCCTAAATATAAATTGTAATTTTGGGAAATTGTGTACATTGTAAATATATGTAGAAATGTAAATAGTGTATGTAATTAATGTAATGTAAATATATGTAGAAATGTAATGTAAATTATATTTCCTACATTCACAGTGGTACAAGTAATGCTAGATTCTTTTTTTTTTTAATTCTTATTTTGTTCTATTTTTTAACTCTCCTTCAACCACCCTCTGCTGATAATATCTTCAAAACAAATTATTTTATTTTTTATTAGAATTTAAGTATCTATGTTAATAAAATAATATAATTCTACGTTTGGATAAAATCATTAAATAACCAATGAAAATTTCACTATGTATTGATATGATTTCTACTTAAGTTATTATTATATCTGCATCGTTTATTTGAAATGAAAAAAATTAGTTTCTCATAAAAAATTATTTATTAATTAAATGAAATAATGTATTCATCCTAAGAATAGTGCATTTTAATAAATTATTGATCTGTATAGTGCACGTTTAAAAAACCTTAGATATATTTCTTAAATTCAGCAGTTTTTTTGTTTATTTTGTTAAGCATAAAAATAATAAAACATTTATGTTTGAAAAAGTAAGGCTTAAAAGTGTATTAAAAATATATTAGCCTTTGAAATCACTGGAAATAATTTTGTTTCTAATATTTAAATTATTTTTCAGATGTGTACACCTAAAAAGGAAATTGAGAAAATAGGCTATCATCAGAACTAACAACAAAATTCATTCATATGATTGAACAAAATTTATTGAATAAATATTGTAGGTTTATTTTGATTCAAATTTCGTAGATTAGTGTTACTTAATAATTGATAATTGGATTTATAATAATTAATATTAAATTATTTTAATTTATTTTTTATTGTGTTTCTTTACAGCTATCCCAAGTAGTTTACTTCTGTAAAGTTTTACACAATAACCAAATTTTTAATTGTATTAAATATCTCTCTTTAACTTTATTGTTAATCTCTTAGTTTGTTACATCTAATTGGAATGTTATTAAAAAATATGCACATTTCGTATTAGTGAAAGTTATTTATTTATATTTAAATATTGATTGAAAACCCATTTTTCTTTAGTATTTCATATGCTGTTTTGCTCTGCATCAAAAATTGTTCATAATAAACTTAAGTTAGTTTTCAAATTTATGGAAAATTATTTTTTTATAATTAAGTAGCTTATAATGCATAAAATTTGTTAATTAGTTAACAACTTTTCAGTTCATATGAGGACTAATATGTTAATTCAATTCTAAAATTTGATTATTTAAATTCTGTTCATATAATGATAATAATGTCAAATTTTGTTTATTAATTAAATTCGTATTTGATAATTTGAAGGCATTCGTTGAAAATGCAAAACATTTTGTAACTTCAGTTATTTAATCATATTCAAAGGATTAAATATTTAAAAGAGAAGGAGTTTCACAGAAATTGAATCCCTTAGGTGAAGCATTTATTGAAGGAAAATGATGAATATTTTTAAAATCAGTTTTATGAAATTGTTCAAAGTCATACATCTCAGAGAAAGAAATTGGAGATTTCCGGATGAGAGACTAGGCTGACACATTATTCTAATAATGAGAATTCCAGTGTATACAATTTTAGCTGTAAATTGAATTAATACAACAATGGTATAGTTCAAAACAGTTTTCTATATTTTAAAAACTATTTTTACTATTTTTTTTCAGGTTGCTGATTTTTAAGTGGAACATTTTATTGATTATTGCTTTAAATTTTACTTTTAGATATTTTGCAAGGAGCACTGCGAGTATCAGAAACAATTCCATGGCAGATAAATGCCTCAATAGAGAATTGACATCACCTTGCTGTCAATTCGAGTGAAAGAATAAAATGTTAAAATGTAAATTCTCTCTCTCTCTCTCTCTCTCATCAATGTATGAATAAAACAAACTGCATTTCTCAAAAATAAACAAACTTAATTATTCAGTTATGATTTTCTATAATTAACTTATTTTTATAAGTTTAAGTGCACTTATGAGTTTATTTTCATTAAATCTATTATTATAAACTTCTTCCTCAAAAAATAAATTCCTAGAATAAATTTTAATATTTTCCAAAGCAAAAATTTAGTTTTACTTTAAACAATATGAAACACTGTTTTCAAAATATTATCTGCAAAATAATATCCATAAAACTATACAAATTTAATTAGTCATGAGAAAATTCTATAGCATAAGATCTAAATGAAAGAATAAATTTTCTAGTGGATAAAAACTTCAATCACTTCATCGCAAATAAATAAAAATCGGATATACAACATAAATGAATAAAAAAGACCTAATTAACTAAAATCAAAGTTTCCACTTTGTCTAATGGGCAAGAAATGAGTTACTGTTGTTGTTGTCGTGTGCCAGCTAGGTCGGCATCACAGGATGCCCTGCTCCACTTTTCTAACTGAGCCATATTTTGGTGTGGAATCCGACTTCCTCAGTACAGACATGACATAGAGACCCGTTTATAAGGTAGGCAACCGTTCATACGACGAAAGGACAAAGTCAGGATAGATAGAGAAAGTGCATTCATGCCCGAATCTGGATTCGAACCCAGGACCTCCCTATCCACAGTGAGGCACGCTGTCCAGTAGACAAGTTGGGCGGCAAATAAGTTACTAGAAAGAGATAAAGAATTATTTCAATAGCCTCATCTATAAAACATCCTAGTATGGATCAGTGCGTATGGGTTTTGTATTCGCGAATGATCCAAATTTTGTCCATCAGACATCAAATGCAGACATCTTGTAAACATATAATGGATGTAAAAATGATGGATATTTAGATTTTGGATATATGGGTACCTAAAACAATGAGGCTCTTAAATAAAAACGCAATATTAATATTTTTCATATTAAGAACAAGCTGTTGTGTAGTGCGTTTTTATTTGTAATCGAAGTTGGACCATTCTTAAACAAATAAACAAGCATTTAGTTATGACTTATTTTGAAGTTGTAAGATACCTCATAAAATTTTCAGAAGAGCCACAATTTATCTTATTGTGATTCTTATGATTTACATTTTGTGTGCATGTGTGTGTTACCTGAAATTTTACATTTCTGCATTATATTTCAAAATTTAAAGGAAATGTACCAATGGCTCCCATTAAAATTAGCAGTTTTATTCTTACCAATATAAGTGAAACATGTTACTTTTTTGCATTCAAAAGATTGATGATTATATTAGAAAGAAGTGTTTCTATTATACAGAGATATGTATTACCAAGAAATTTTCAATCTAACACATATATCAACCAACTAATTCTCAATTTTTAGTATGTTAAACATTCCTTTTGAATATTCAGAGGGACAATAATTACATGTCTCGATTTCTGAAGCAAAGCGAACTTTCGTTTTTTTATGTCATCAGTGTTAGTAACAAAACTTTCATGGGTTTAACGAAAATAACACTTATCAAATCATCATTTGATACTGTGTCAGGTATTTGCTTTCCAATGATGGTAGGAAGGTTTCATTTGGTATAGAAAATATTTTCTTTAATTGCATCGTGCAATATTAACTTATTTTCAATAGAACAGCGTCTAACAAGAACTTTCCTGTCTGGAATTTCCATACATTATGAATTCCAATCTTTATTTTTATTGGATTTATTAAACCTTTTATTATATTATTGGAATTTAATTTTTCATCTTGTTCTTCCTAATAATTAAATTACATTCCTTATCAGCAATCTTTTATTTTCTAATGTTGTCAACAGATGACGCTACTACATCCGTGTGTGAATACAGCTTAAAAACTTAGATTAAAGCATAAATCGACAATTTTTGCTTTATTTTTTAAAATAAACACAAATTAAATGTTTCAACATACTTACTATACTATTTGAATCGTTCTCTAATTGATAGTTCACTTTTGATCTCGAGAAAAAAGTAATTTATATTGTCTTAAGATTGTTTTTAAAGAAGACATGTAAATCTTCGATATCAACAAACGTGGCTATGTTACCACTCGCAATTTCGAGAGTTTAGATTTAATTTTGAACATGATTAGAGTTTCTTTTTATTTTCTCTTTATATCGAACGACTTATTTTTTGAGATGAAAAAGAGCTTCAACTAACTCCTGTTAATAAAACTTCTGCTAATTAAATATTGTTTTGTAAACTATTTGCATCAAAAATTTCTTTATCATGAAATTTCAGACTCAATACATATAAATTATTCAGTTGTACAAACACAACTATTTGAAAACAATTTTTGCTAACTCAAAAAAAATTCTCAAAATTAAATATGGTAACTTTTTTAGCTTTTTCTATATTACTATTTATTCAAAATCTCATTACATACCAACTTTATTTCATTTCATCACTTATGGTTATAATTAAAATAATAAATAAATTTTGCTTTATTATATGAGCATTATTTCTGAATTATTATTAAATTTAATAGTACCCAGGTGTAATAAATATTAATAAACCTGTCATTGCATATAAATTTATGTCCTCAAATTTAATTGTAGGTGTTTGTGTGAGATATATTGTTTCAATATATTTATTAAGTTCATATCTCTATTAAATTTATGTTTATCATTCATTTTAAAGATGTATTTAAAAATACTCTTTTTGATAAATTATACATGTACAATATTTTACTATTAAGTCTGGAAATTATCAATTAAAGATCATATGATATTTTGATGTTTTTCATTTGCGTGAATATAGTTTTGTACTTAAAATTATTCTAGAACTTTCGAAAATTTTAACATAATTTCTAATTTATAACTACATTATAGTGAAAACCTTTCTGTTCAAGTTAATGGTATTTTGAAGCTTTCAAAATTGCCTAATCATCTTGCTAACTAATTTCTGCATCATTAAAAACATCTAATGCCTTACAAATACCACTACCATTCCTATACATTGATGAATTTATAATTTATAATTTTAAAAATGTCTAAAACTATTTATTTTCTGGAGATCTAACTCTAACTAAAACTAATAACAATAATTCAACATTTGAACTTCTTTATATTTTTTATCCCACACATATCTTTAATCACATATCAACCTTATTTTTTTTTTTTTACTAATACTTATGGCAAAGATACTGCATGCAATTTTAATGCCAATAAATCAATAATTGGAATTACTAATATTTCTATTGGAATGTTATTTTTAGTAAATTGACTACAATTAATGCATTTAGTAAATTAAATAGTGAAAGAAAACAAACCAAAAGATTGTCATTATGCAACGCCCTAGTGAACGCAATTATAGCTTAATAAATTTCATTACACTTTATAGTAGAATATATATATATATATATACTGATGAAAAAAGCAACACTGAGGAAGACCAGATATATCACACTGAACTATATTATTTATTTGACAGATAACAGCAAACATCAAACAATAGAAATTCAGAGATGTAGGTCTGGCTATTCAATGTACCGGCAATGCATACCAGAGAAATTCGGGTGTGAAATCCAATGCCTCCTCAAAATATAATCCATATACACTACCAGTGTGACGATGTCTATACAGCAGATCTTATCAGTAAAATCAACGTCGTTTTATTCCGTTTTCCATGTCCGTTATTCATCACACCATTGGCGTAGCAAAAACCTGAGATTTTACGATAAATGAACGATGCACACATCGCTGAGATTCCATTTATCTGTAAAGAACTTTGAATGCTATGAGGGGACACCGAAGTATTCATAACAGACTGAATCTGTTGAGTTATGGCTCTTGATGTAGCTGAGCGAACCATCATTGCCATGGACACAATATGACTGTCATCATGTGCATTTGTGAAGATTAGTGTAACAGTTGCTTGGTTATATCCCAAACTATCACCAATTTCTCTGTAGGAATATCCGCAACCCCTATATTTTATTCTTCTTCGGTAGAGTATATTTTTATCAGGATTTAATGAAAAGCTTTATATCATAAACCAGTGTTAAGCGTTTGAATACTCACCACGAGCTGCTTTCCTGGAGAACTTTTCTTTAATAGGTGGTTGTGTTATTGTATCGCAAGGGAGAAAACCCGGAAAACACCCAGGAAGGCTTTCTTATAAATATGCATGTGGAAAACAGAAAAGCAATATCCATATCCCATTATTTCATATAGGCTAGGATTCCTCTGTGACTTTCTATTCCAATTTCTCAAATTTCTCTTTATATTTCGTGGAAGGGCCGTGGTAGCCTAGTGGTTACGATATAGGCCTTCCATCCGAAAGGGTGGGGTTGGATTCCCAATGCCGCGGAAGTTCTACCGAGTACATGCGAGATACGTGCTCGTTAAATCTGAGGAATCGAAAGTCCTGAGGTCAATCGTTGAGCAGTTACCATAGGTGAAATGGTCTGGAAAAATTTACTTTCCCTTCAGATCAGTGCCAAAATTGAGGGAGTAGATCCTCTGATGCTGCCCTCTACTGAAGGATTTGAATATGCAAAAGTCGTACTTTCACCTTCATGGTGGTCTGATTAAACGAAAGACAACCCAATTGACTAAAATTTGCATAGCCAAAGCATAGCGAGGAATCCTTGTCTAAGTGTCATTAGTAAAATATTTCGTAGAATGATCATTTTCCAGTCCTCATGATTTATCAATTCAAATACTGTCCCTCTGCGTGACACTTAATCTTTAATCCAATCTGGTTGCTGATTGGTTAGAATTCTAGTCTTTGATTGAACACATTCACGTCTTTAAATAAGAATTTATTTAGCACTCTTTTAACGGTGCCTAAATTGTCAGAACACTGTGCGATTTAGTATTTTAAAAAAAAATGTGCAAGCATTTTCTATATGTTTTTATGATAAATTGTAATTATTTTTACTTTTATTATATTTAAAAATCAAACACAACGAATGTAAACAAATGTTTTATTCTAAATAAAAGCAAAATTGATGCTTATTGTGAGAAAATATAATAAAAATTTTAAATCGTTCATGAAATTTTTGCAAAAATTTAAATAGCAATCAACGTTATTTCTAATTTTTCACTTTGTTGTCAAAATTGAATGGTATATTTTTAATTGTGTTTGTGTGATAAATATTGTGAAAAATTCTTAGCTTTACCAGTTTATATATATATATATATATATATATATATATATATATATATATATATATATATATATATATATATATATATATATATATATATATATATATATAAATATATATATATATATTGGGAAATATTATAAGCATTTATATAGGATATATATTTAAACGTTTTCATATGGTTAAAAACAGCTTGTAATAAAATTAACAAACACACATGCTTTATTATATATTAACACAATATTTAAATGTATTACAAATAGTCAAAAATTAAATTTGCTCTATTTTATACAGATTCCAACTATTTATTAATAAAAAAACATCACCTAGAGTAATCTTTATATGCTATTTTTGATGGAATTAGGAAAGAAATATTAAACACTTTTTGCTTATCTTATATATATATTTGAAACCCTGGAGAATATTTTCGCTCGAGAATAAAAATATCTTGAAATTTATTTTCCTATTAAAATTTATTTTGCTTTCTCCGGGATAAATTTTCATCAATAAATTGAAAATAAAAGTTTTTGTATTGTTTTATCACAACTGCAATTATGATAACTTAGCAAATTTGAAACTAAGTTGAAGGCAATAATTTCAATTAGTTTAAAATATTGTAATTACTTTATTAAAATTAACAATTTATTTGTAGAAGGCAATTCATTTAAAAATTAAATAAAAATATTTAAAATTTTTCTTATTTATTACAACAATAATAGCTCAGAATCTTAAAACGAAATCGTCTTCATTTTTAAAACAGGTTAAGTTATTGCAAGACGTTTTAATTACTGCCAACCAAAGTCACTAAGCAAAGATTAGTACCTTGAAATTTTGGAGCAAGGGTAAGTGAAGAGGTTGACATCTAAGATGGAATTCTCTTCTCTATGCCACATTATAAAATGGGGAATATTAAATTTTACTGAATTTTTAACATGCGTAATGTCCTGATTGCAGTGTAAGTTATAGGGCACGAACATGCCCTATGTATCTTCCACTGATTCTCGAACTTACATGTGTGAGACGACTGCTAAAACTATTATAATATGCTGTAGAAAAATTAATTGATAATCTGATCCTGTGATCCTAAATTTGTTAAACATACTATTTCGACCGTAGTTCTGAATAACGCGGCTGTTAGCTACATTTAGTAATTTTGTTAATTTATTTGGTTGATAAAAAAAATCTGGACAAGTAACGCAATAACTTAATCAAAGTTTTAAACATATATTTCTTTTGAATTAAATGAAGTTTTTAGAGCTTAAAAATAATAATCCTTGAATTTATCTAAATAAATAAAAGCCTAGACACAGACACTGAGTTTTTTGTCCTCAGTTGCAAGGAAAGAATGAAAATTGTATCAAAATGACAGTCTATAGCTAATTTAAAACACGGGCTGTATTGAATTTCGATTACAACTTTTGTAATTGATTTAAGCCATCATGAATGCTAATTTGAACTCACTGTAAAGTTGCTTATTCTGCAATGCTGATTGTTTCGGAAAACTTCAAGAGCAGAGCCGTTTTGTTTTCTCCCTCTTTTAAGATTCTCTTCTTTTCCTATGTTCTACATTTTCTTTTTTTCTACATTTCCACAATAAAATTACTTTGAAAACATAAAGATATTAACTTTTTTTGATTTTTGAAATTGTAATTTTTTCAAGTACGACAGCTAACGTTTGCAGATTTCCCAGTACGTCCCCTATCGAAAATGAATTCGAATGAGGCTGAAAGAATTCCCAACCACAATACTTAATACAGTGCTGAAGGAAATTTTTATAACGGGAATTTTTTAACTAAAGGATATTTTTCAAGTTGTCTATCTCTTTATTAGAGAGAAATCAGGAGACTGAGCTATCTTTGGAAATAGAGAGCTTAATGGCAATTCATAACAGTACTATATGTGGTAGAACAATATCTTTTTGAAAGATAAGTGCGTGGTGTCGTAAAAAGAATGTTGATACAAACAGTCGTAGAACTTTGTCTGTATACATTGCCTTGTAAGAGAGCCAGAAATGGTTACCAAGAGTTTCGGTTGTTAAACAAAATTGAATTCCAGAGCTTAAACTTTACTGGTCGTGTGTGGTTTCCAATAGTTACGTGATCATTTCACTACATCTGACGTCTCGAGTAACTTCTATATTTGTCCATAGGGAAGAGTTTGAAACATCTCTCATCACTAAAGAACATATATCTACAATGAACATTTGATTGAACCCATCATCACAAAAATTAGATTTCATGGTGTAAGAACTTAAGAATTAATCTGCGCAACTTCTGCGTAATTATAAACTCACCCTTCCCCATCTTCAGTCAATAGTTCATCAATACAAATCATGCGCTGTGACAGATGTTCTGACATCGGTTTGTTTATGCATGCGGCTCTACCTCAACCACTGCCTTCTTAACATTGACATCTGCTGTTTTTGAAAAAATCTTGTCACTATCATTTATTTGCTGCATCTTTGAGGCATGTGTTAAATGATTGTTTGTACGACTAACCTCTTTCATTCCGGTACCATAGCCTCTTTGAAACTTTGTCATAATGATTAAAAATCTCCTTCCTACTTATTGTCACACTAAACGTGAGGTATCCGCAATCAAAATGCACCTTTAAGTTTAAAATGAATTATATAGATGTGTTGAAAGTATTGGAAATACCACTCTTTATTTATCAGGTACAAAGTTTTATTAGTAGTGTGCATTTGACAGAGCTGGCGCAGTGATGTTTAGGCCATAAAGCGCCCCCATAAAATTCCCACCCTCTTTTAAAAGCAATGGTGTAAAAAGCCCCATAAAATTCCCACCCTCTTTTAAGAACAATGCCCCAAAAACCCCCATAAAATTCCCACTCACTTTTAAGAACAATGGCTTAAAAACCCCCATAAAATTCCCACCCACTTTTAAGAACAATGGCCCAAAAACCCCCATAAAATTACCACCCTCTTTTAAAAGCAATGGTGTAAAAAGCCCCATAAAATTCCCACCCACTTTTAAAAGCAATGGTGTAAAAAGCCCCATAAAATTTCAACCCACTTTTAAAAGCAATGGTGTAAAAACCCCCATAAAATTTCCACCCTCTTTTAAAAACAATGGTGTAAAAACCACCCACAGAAATCAACCCCACCCACTTTTAAAAACAATCTACCCACTTTGAAAATATAATGGCTCCCATAAAACTTTTCACAAAAGCGCAATAATTTATTCACGAAAAAGTCGCTGAGACGGCAGGGTATACCCTTCAGTGAACACCCCTTTTTTCTCACGCCCCTTTTAAAAAAATTTCTTAACCCCATATAATTAATTTTCTCTACTTTTAAAAAAGTAATGGCAAACACTTGTCCATTAAAAAAAATAAGCTTCCAACCCCCCCGTTTTTAGAAGTCCCCTTCGGTGAGCACTCCCTTTTTCTGAGCCAAAAGGTAGAGAGATATTTCAAGTATTTAAAGACAACAAATATGTAAACAAAGAAATGGAAATGAATAAAAAGAAAACCCATTTGATTAAAGTGTGTACTCGCATCTCATTAATTTATAGCTTTCGAGCAGAACTTCAGAAGCTTCAATCAATGATACCCCCAAATGAAAAGGTCATTGAACACTTAGGAAATTTAGAAGAAAAGTTTCAAAAAATAATTGAGAGTCTTGATGAGAGTCTTGATTGAGAGTCTTGATGCATCATGAGAGCAAGAAAAATATTGTTTTATGAATACAAAATGGAAGAATTCCAAGTCTTTATCTTTTAATAGTTCGAAAACTATTAAAAAATATATTTCTATTTTTTTCCCCGAGCACTATTGATTGAAAAATTTCAACGCAACCTCTTTGGGGAATTATTATTCAACAGGGCATTTCTTAAAAAAAATAGCAAAACGGCCCGCCAGGTCAGTGATACCAGAAGTCCAGTTCCAACAGCTGTTTACGAATTCTAGAACCGGAGTTCCAGCATCACTGACCTAACAAGCAGGGCCTGCATATATTATATTAAGGACAACACAAACACAACATCTAAATGGACATAGAGACCACAAGTCTCAACCCACCACTGATGTTTCGCTCCGTGGTTTGATCCATAAGTGAGCTTAACGCAAATAGCATTACACTATTCACGAAAGCTGCTACCAAGCCGAGGCTGGGGATCGAAACCGCGATCTTACGGTTGCTAAGCTTAGACTTTGCCACGGAGCTACTGGGTACCCGACAGAGAGAGAACATCTAAGTAATATATACATGTCACCGAAGACGAAAAGACGCTGAAATATAGCTTTAAACAAGTCATTTCTCCCTCAGAGTTTGAAAAATCTTTAAAATATCGAAGACTGCAATTTATCCGATTGAAAATAATCGTCAAAAACACTTCAGAAATTAAAACGAAAAGAGGCGAAAAATTTTCTATACCAGATTCCGAGTCCAGTTCGTGCTGCCATCCAGTGGTAGTTAAAATTAAACGTCATTCAGACAGGGAAAAAAGAAAAACCCGTTTCTCTCACGACTCAAGGTCGCAGCCTTTCCGCTTCCTCTTTTAATTCATTTAAAGAAATGAGAATAATAATAAACAGAAATGGAAAATACTTACGACTTATTCGGCGACATGATAGCGCTCTACGGGAGTGTGAACTGTAGAATGACTAGTTTAGCGAGGGTGTGTCAGAAGTTATTCTTATGTATAGAAGAAGAAGAAACTGAGAAATATCAAGAAATTCATTCCCTGATTTTAAAATATGTTATTCAAATGCATCAAATATTGCATGACGAGAAGAACAAAAATGCTCGGAAAATGGGGTGTGATATTTTATCTAAACTAGACAAATTTCTTTAGATTTTAATGATTTTTAAAACCATTAAAATCAAATATCGAATTGAAACATTTGGGCTGGTTGAGACTTACCGACATCCTTACTCCCCAAATACACAAAGAAAAGAGGTTTCAAATCATTGAGCTTTAAATAATCTGACGCCATTTTATCACATCTTTGTGGTAGCGATACGAGACAATCAGGCAATTCTACAACTACTTTATTTCCATATCTTGTGGTTACCTGTTTAATTTCAGTGACAGGATATTTTTCGTGGATGTTGAGATCCCTCATTTTCCTGAATGTCTTTGCTCCATCTTCTAATGAACTGAGTGCGTTTAATTTATTTAACAATTCCATTTTGCGTTTATTATATGAGAAAAATTTTTATTTCTTTAAATGCGAAAAATTATATACTTACCCACACTCATAGCTTTGATTTGTCTATTTTTTAATGATTCTATCTCTTCTATATTTAGTATGCCAAGAGGTATGTGAATAAGTGACCCATTCTCTAAGCGAATCAAAATTTTATCAGTATTGACTACAGTATCAGAAATCAGGTATTCTTGGTCCAGTTCTTTATAAGTTCGAATACGTACAGAATTAAGTTTCTCCATTTATTTATGGAGCTAAAAAAATTCTAACTTTTCAATGTGTAAATAGGGTTTCAACTTACATTGTCCTCCAGTCAATACTGATAAAGTTAATACATCATTCTGTTTCCCATACACAAATAAAATGATTGATTCTTCATTGACACGTGTTTCCTTATCGAGAAGGACCTCTTTACCTTTTTCTAATCGTATCTTTGGTTTCTCATTCATGTTATCACATGCTATGAAAATTGTTACTTTCATATACATATCGAGTGGTAATTTTAAGTTTGAGTCTAAGAGTTTCGAAGTAAATCTATTAAAGGGGAAAGTTTTGAAACCACTTCCCGTAAATTGTATTCCTCTATCTGTAGAGGCACAGAATGTCTTAGTATCAACATAATATTTATTAGCACAATCTGTATCATATTGAGGTCTTTTCACACCCGAAATTCTTTGATTGTGAGCGTAATAGATTTTATTAATTTTATTCCATAGAATACAGTAATAATCAAGATGTTTTTTAGTAACTACATCGTTTACATTCACAGGCTCTTTCACATTTGACACCACTTTATTGTTAGCATCATAACAATCATCTTTTAAAATCAAAGCATTATTTTCAAAATATTGTTTGTTGACACCACTAAACTGACTTGTCCGTGACTAGCGCTCGGATCCGCAAGATGTGCGATTGCTCTATTTTTAGCATTATAAGCCTCCCCATGGAGCGTTAAAGCATTACTTTCAAAATATCGTCTATTCACCACATTTTTCTCAGATTCCGGATCTTTCACATTATTTATCGTTTTACCTTTCGCATCAAAATTTCCTTGAGGTGTGTGTAGTAAACTTATGTTTCGCAACTGGTCAACCACTGTATCTACATAATCTCTAGTTGTAGAATCAGACTTGTCAACTGGAGCTAAAAGATTGATAATTCTTTTTCCTTTTGCATCATATTGTTGATCATTTTCTGAAAGGACTAAACTTTTGTTTGACAAATCTCGAATGGATGACCTCAGATTCTTCCTACATCTGTCTACGTAAAATTTTGTAGTCACGTCATTATTTTCTAAAGGTTCTCCAGCATTCCTTAATATCTTCTCCTCCATATCATAATTACCATCATGTGTCAGTTTAAATCCTATTCCTGGAATGCCAGGTGGCCCTTCTTTGAGTTCTTCCTCAAAAAGTGGATAGTATGCTGTCATTTCTTTATTTTAATATGAATAATTTCAATAGTCTTTCGACTATTAAAATTAAAATTCAGTTCCATTTATAGCTTTAATGTTTTGATCATGGTAATATCTTGATTCTTTATGTTTAAGTAACACTTCTTGCGTTCTCGTAAGATGAAATAGAAGACATAATTCTTGGTGGTGTTGTTTCTCAATCGCCAGTTGAACTCTATAGTCAGGTTATTCGTGTCTGTATAATTTTCATGGTGAGCCAGGTTGAAGCAAATGATTGGATATAATTTACCAAAATTGGAATAATTGACCATGCACCCTGTTTCTGGTGTAAAGGTGTTGAGTTCAGACTCCAAAAGAGCTGTGTATAGGCGATTGTAATCACCTTTCTCAAAATCCATCATGTAACTAACAGTTGGAACCCTTACATTATTAACCATCAACCAACATTCCATCATATCCAAGTTGTCGAATAACATGTTGTTCTGTTTTGCATTCTCATATCTTTCAGTGTATTGTGGTATGACGTACAAGGACAATACTTCGTCTGAAGTAGCATTTATGGAATAAGACCCACTTGAATTCCTTAAGAAAATATTCGACTTTACAATGCTATGCTGGTTCCAGTTTATTTCAACAGGCTTATCTGATAATTTTAACTCATTAAATTTTGCAGCTGCTGAATTCTTAAATCTAACATAAGGAAGCCAAAGTGATAAATCTTCCACAACAACTTTGTAATCCTTATTTTGCTCATCTGTATACAGCATGTTCTGACTATGATTTCTCTGAAACTCAAACTTGACTTGGAACCCTGTTATGACCTTTTTGTATTCAATGAAGAAATCAAATACGTATTTTAATGGGATCCATATAGTGACAGTTTTGCTATTTTGAGTAAGTTTGCATCTCTCTTTGAATCATTGATTATACTCGTCGTTAGTTCTTAATTTTTCGAAAAATTCAGTTATCTTAGTTGTATCTACCAAAGTTCCATCATATTTCAAGGGTTTTCCGTCCGCTGTGTCAGACGTATCTACGTAGAAGAGCATATTCGTAGCTTCCGAAGTAGAATAGTCAGGAGTGAAATGAATTAGACCTAACACATGTTAGCAGAATAATTAATGATGAGAGCAGAATAATTAATGTTGGTTTCGATTTCAGTGTTGCCCAATGTAAATCTGTTGGCGTTTATTAAACCACCTCCATTCACGAGAGCTACATTATCATCCGTTATTGCTGTTCCATTACTGTTAACAATTTTTAGCTTTTGTTGTAAATATCCATTAGAATATAAGATATTGGAGTTAGTGTCATGTATAAAGAAATGGTAAGTGGCATTCTCAGTAGAACTATCGCTGTTTTCATGCCTCACTTCTCTATACTCGAGACTTTCGATGTCATCATCGTAATAGTAATCGGTGTTGTTTAAATCAAATATTTTATTCATTTATTATAAAAACAATTTTTTTGTCTTAATTTAATAGCTATATGGCTATTAAATCAAAATTCACAGAAATTTCAGTCCAGCCCCATGTTTTTTCTTCTTTGAAAATATTTCATTCAGCTTATCATAGACAAACTGTTTGGCTAATGCAGAGGGATTCTGTAAAAAAGCATCTGAAAAGATCCCTCTTCCTTGTATCTTCTTGCTCTTCCTTCGAAGTCTATGTTTATTCATTTCTTTATTTAGAGGGCAATAAAATTGTATTGTACTTCTTGCTTATTGAGGGGAATTAAATCACCTCTATGGTTCGTTATTCTCATTCTGATTCTGTGAACACTCTCCATCCGGACAGGAAAGAATAGAGGTTTTTCAAATGATTTTATGATTTGACTGCCGGGACGATTAACATTCGTCCCGGCAGTCAAATCATAAAATCGTAAAGGAATAGATTACGTTTGAAGAGTGAAAGCCGTTAATGTAGGCTCCCTCCGCGACATCACAGTGTATATAAATGTTATCATTCCCACCGGATAAGTCGGCAATGTACTTTCCTACTTGTTCAGACTCTTCATATATTTCAGGTTCGAACCCTAATAGTTTATGCAGGTTTTTGCATTTTGTTAAATCGATCTTATACCCATCTTTTAGCTTGATGGCTAATCTTTGTCGTTCCTCGACTATACCAAATAGAATTGGTGGATCGTTCCCAAAAAATTTCAGCATGTAACGGTTCAACCCTTTAACGGTATAATTTCCATCTGGGAGCGATATATCAAACCACTGATGTCCATCATAGTATGAAAAGGTCTCCTCTTTAATGTTATCCCAAGAAACGTACATTGAAAAGGACTGAAGAGCGATCTGCTTAAACCTAAATGGTCTAGAATATTCAATTGTAAAGTCTTCTGACTTTTCAGAGTTTTTCGAATCCAATATTAATAACACCATTTATTTATAGAGAACATTTTTTTCATTATAGTCACTAGGTTCTTGGGTAAAGGAATACAGAACATCTTCAACAGATTTACCTTTGTTTCTTTCATTAATATACTTCATGCAAAAGTAGCCACATTTGGCGGAGGCTGGGTGTTGTAAAAAGCTTGAGTTATACTCTATTTTTTCCCAGAACTTTGTAGATATTTCTTTATACTGGTGGGAATTTTGTAAATATGTTCTCCAAACGGATCAAAATATTCGACGAAATTGTTATTAGGATCGTTATAGTAACCTACCCAATGTGTACCAGGTCCTGTAGCTATGTCCAAATTAATAATGCCGTTCTCAAATCGTCTCATCTTTTTAGGTAACAGATCCGAAGTAAAGACACCCCTAAACCCTTTTTCTTTCTTCATATTGTCTTCAATCACTTCGTTGGATATTCCCAGTTTTGATAGACTCCTTTCCATGGGGCTTTTTGAGCACAACCTGATCCTGAAATTTTATCCAAAGCTTTCTTTGCTCCCCATCCAGCTGCCCCACTTGCAGCACCTAAAGCCAACGCCTTAGCTCCGGCAATTAAGGCCGGTAAAAAGGGAGCTAGAAAGGCTAAAAACCCACCCGTTTTCTTGAGCTGCGTCTTGCTGATAGTAATTCTCTTTCCCTTCCCGATTTGAGCTATTTGTGTTTGAGTTAAGTACATGTCATAGTTAGATGGTTTTGTCCTGTCTATTTGTAGGGAAACTTCTTCTCCTTTCTGGTATGCAGATTTTAATTTAGCAATCTGATGATCACTTAAGTGTATTTTAGTTTTTACGTAGTTACTCATTTATTTAATAAGAAATTTTTATAGTATTCTTTTACTTGCTCGTTGTTTAGAGTTCCTTCTCTTAATAATGCATCCAGTAGATCGACGATTTGAGTATGTAATTTTTACTCTTGGATCCATTGCAAACTTTATCGGTGAATCGAGCCAAAATTTCTAATTTGTCTTCCACTCCTTTACCGAGGTATATTTCCTTTCTCTGTAAGTCCCTCAGTCGCACTCGATAATCTTCTAATGTAATCATATGTTCCCTTAAATAATCAGCTTTAGATAATAGTCTATCTTCTCTTTCCTCATCTTTTTTGGTCATTCGAGCTATCTGACTCATAAGGTTTCCTTTTTGACGAGCAAACTTTAAGTGTGTACTCTTTACTCTATTGATAACTTCTTGTAAAGTATCCTTGGATTCGTTGTACAACTTTGAGGGTCTTGGAAAGTTATTTTTCTCTAAAAACTCTACATCCAAATCTTTATCAAAATAGAAGATATCCGGAGTCGCTGGAGATGGTTCAATCGCAAGAGGAATCTTATCAACAGCATCTTTTATAGCCTTAAAATGTTCTTTTCTAGTAACATCTTGTTGGTGAAGTTTCTCGGTTACAGGCTGGTGAAATTCAGACAAAGTTTTCTGGAAACCTAATTTTTGTTCCAGATTTTGTTCGTTGTTCTTTCTAATCTCCGCCTGAATCTTAAACACTTTCAGGTCATTCTTAACTTCTTCTCTTAGCTTCTTGTTTCGCTCTTTTTGTAAAGCATTTTTTTATTAATAAGCGAAATATTTTTTACTGCAAGCAAATTATTTTTTACTGAGAGCAAATTATGTTTTTACTGACAGCAAATTTTTTTCAACATTAAATAAAGATGATTGCAATTGAAGATTATACAGAACCAGAAGAATTAGCCAATGAAAATCAGCATTATTTATTACCGAAACACCCTTTCAGACTTCTTATCGCTGGAGTTTCGGGTACTGGTAAAACGAATTTATTGCTGAATTTTATTTATGATTATCTCGAGTTTGATAACTTGTTCATTTGCGCTAAAGATATGTTTGAACCCAAGTGCACTAAACTGAAAGAAAAGTACACTATGTTTGATGGTGTGGATATTAAAGACGTATTAGCAAAGTATCCCAAAAAGAAGAAGAAAATTTTGCTCGAGTTATATGAAAAATACGGCAAGAAAGAAACCGTATTCTCCTCTGATACAAAAGACTTTATTACAGTGGACGATCTGGACCCCTCTTGCAAAAATGTTGTTGTCTTTGATGATTGTGTGACAGAGAAAGACCAGAAGAGTATAGAAGATTTCTTCATCAGAGGTAGGAAGAAGAATGCTTCAATCAGTTACCTCTCTCAATCCTATTACAGAACGCCCATTGTCATCAGGAGAAACTGTAACTATTTAATATTTTTCAACCTCCAGCAGAGGGAGATTCAGCAGATTATAAGAGAGGTAGATGGCAGTTTGACGAAAGAAGAGTTCAATCGATTGTACAAAAAGTGCATGCAACAACCATATGATTTTTATGCTTGATTTAGTGAATCCGTCTTTGAGATATTGGAAAAATATTTCATCCCTATAAATAAAGATGGAAGAATACTTACGGAAGAAAATTTACGTGTATAGAAAGAGCTACCACCATTATCATAAGATAAAAATTTCGCTATCCATTACAAAGTTCCTCTGCAGTTCATTGGGTTTATCCGCTTTTGCGATGGTACCCTTAGCCGCTCTGAGCTTAAGTGCCGGTATAGTTGAAGTTATCGAAAAGTCCCTGAATATCGTGGAAAGGAACGAAGAGTATAAGCAATCATACAAGTTTTATAAACAACTGTTGAATTCTTTCAAATCAAATGAATTAACAGAAGAAGAGGTGTACAGTAGAGAGGATGATTTTATCAACAATTCAGCCTACTTACCCTGAGAAAAATACATGAAACAAACCCAGCTGAACGGTTATGAATATGTGTGTAAATAATTTTTTACATATAAATAAATGAAGAAAGGAAAAGGAGTCATTAACTCTGCAATTAACAATTTACCGTTTGAAATGCATCTGCCTGGTCACCAATTTACAGGACCAGGTACTCAATTGCTCAGAGGTAAAACGAGATTAAATCCAGATTTAACATACAAAGAATGGAGTAAGCCCATTAATAGAGTCGATGAGGCAGCCTATAAACATGATGTGTGTTACCTAAAAAACAAAGATACCGAAACAAGAAACAAGGTGTGCGACTCAGACATGATAAAAGAGCTTGATGATATTCCCAATCCAACTCTCCTTGAAAGGTTAGATAGAGCTGTTGTGAAGTCAATTATCAAAGCAAAGAAGACATTTGGAATGGGCTCAAAAATATACTGCCTAAAATGTAAAACCCACATTGAGACGAAAGACGTACAGCACGCTAACTCTAAGAACGGCAGACCTATGATAAAAGGGATCTGCACGGTTTGCGGTTCTAAAAAGAGTCGTTTTTTACCGCTAAAGGGGTAACTGAGGACCCCAAAAAAGTTTATTACGATCCAGAGACTGGATATTGTGGTATAAACGAACTCAGTAGAAAAACAGGTTTAAGTCGAAAAAAAGTCTCAGATTTCTTACATCAACAAGATGTTTACACAAAACATAAACCACTCATCAGTAAGTTTAAAAGAAGAAGAACTTATGTGTCACACATTGATGATCAATGGCAAGCAGATTTGTTATTTCTAAAGCCATTTTCAAAATCAAATGATGGCTACAACTATTTGTTAACAGTCATTGACATTTTCAGCAAATATGGGTGGGCTGTGCCTATTCGTAGAAAAACAGGGGAAGAAGTGACTAAGGCATTTAAGAAGATATTTAAAGTGAGAGTTCCTCTTAAAATCCAAACTGACAAGGGGACAGAGTTCATCAACAAAGAGACACAACTTCTGTTTAAAGAGAACAAAATCCACTGGTTCACAACTGAAAACGTTGAAATCAAATGCTCCGTGGTGGAACGATTCAACAGAACTCTAAACGGTAAAATTCGGAAATATTTAGCGGCTAACAATACCAATAGATACATAGATGTATTGGATCAGTTAGTGAAAAATTATAACAACTCTTACCACAGAAGTATAAAGATGATGCCGGTTGAGGCCAGTCTAGAAAAACAGTGGTGAAGTCTACCGCAATTTGTTCAAAGAAAAAGTCCTGCATGAACCCAAATACCAAGTAGGAGATATAGTTCGAATATCAATATATAAAACAACTTTCAGAAGAGGTTATGAGGCAACCTTTACAGAAGAAATATTCGTCATCTCTGAAGTATTAAAAACCGATCCAGTCACTTATAGAATAAAGGATTTAAACAATGAAGATGTAAAAGGAACCTTTTATGAAAATGAGCTGGTAAGGTATGATGTGTACAAAATCGAAAAAATTCTCAAAAAGGTGGGGAATAAATACCTGGTGAAGTGGTTAGGTTATCCAGAAAGTAGTTGGATAGATAAGAAAGATTTAGTTAATTTTTAATAGCTGACAAAAGCTATTAAAAATTCCAGTTTAAAGCTTCGAAGACGGTTCGACAGATTTCTTCATTCTGATCAAGCGTTTTCTTCATTTTGGGTAACTTAAGTGGTACCTGAAAATCTCTTTTCCGTAACAGATGAAATAAAACGTTTTCTTTGCTGATTACGTTTTTCCGCTCTGGAAACAATTCTTCATATTTATGGATAAATCTAAGAAACTCAACCAAAATCTCATCTTCTAAGGGGAAATTAAACCCTTTTAACCATTTAGTAAGATTTTTCACTCTGCTTTGGCTCCTCTGTTGCATCTTCATCATCAAATATAATTGCTTTCCATCTAGAGGACGTTTATTAGGATTGTATCTCAGCTCTTCATGACATGTCATACACACGTAAAATTCATAATCATCTTTTGTTATATATTCGTGCTCACACTTTTGAGTTGAAGGCACTTTGTTGTCTAGACCAAAGTGTCTTAATATTTCCATCATTTCATCTGACATTTATTATTAAAAGTATTCCTTTTAACTTCTTTAATATCTTACGCACTTTATCAATTGGGAGGATCTTTCATTGGAGAAAAATCTGAAAAAGTTCTATGAAAGTAAAAGCTGCCCCTCAGATGTGAAGGGCAGCTTTTACGAGATAAGAGAACAGAACAACGATCCTCTCAACAAGCAGGCACCGTGAAAATTGAATGATCAATATTTTAAGTATTTAAAGAAACGAGATATATATATAGAGAGAGATAATAAAGATGGAATATAAAACTGTTCGACAGTTGCGAGACTACTGTCGAGGATACTCGAAGCTTAAAAAGGCGGAACTGATCGACCTCATTCCTCCATTTCATTCATTCTCATCGAATCATAACGGCTTTCCCAGTTTTCACGATGACCTGTTCAGCAAGCAAAAGAAAAAGAGGGGGCGTAAAATCAGGTGTTGTGGTAAGTTATTTAAGGAATCAAGCATAAATAAGCACTGGCAAACTAAAGCCCATCAAAACTATAAACCCCCTCAGGAGTCTAGGCGAGATCAAAGAAATAGCATGACTATCAACCAACTACGTGAATTTTGTCGAATGCATGGCATTACGGGCTATTCCAAGTTAGGCAGGAAGGCAAACATTATAGCATACATAGAAAGAGTATTGTTTAACCGTCACTTCGCATTTGATTCCGATCTATTTTCAGATTCACGAAAGAGAAGGCTATATACCTCCCAGGAAGTTAAGACGGCCTTTAAGTCTCGTTTGAAGACATACAATATCCAAAATGAACATAATCTAATGCTCCCCAAAGACTTCTTGAATGATATTTCATCACTGGTCCGGGGCCTCATAACAAAACACCTAAAGAGGCTTCATGGCTTGAAGGTCAATTTCCAATTTCTCTGTGATTATCAAAAAGGGAAAGATGAAGAGATGGAGAAAAATTTTAAAACGGAAAATGAGGTCATCTTAGAATCAACTGATTTGGTAGACTATTACAGATCAGTTATTCAAAAGCTATTGACAGAGATGGAGGAGTTTGTTGCAAGAGGTTCAGGTTGGACGCTTGCTAGAATTAAAAGCATTGAGGTGAGAATCAATAAGTTTAACCCACTGAGAGGATCGTCCTACACCGATCTGCCTAAAAGAATTAAAGCTAAAAAAGCAGTCATTAACGTAAAAAACGAAGATAATAAGTGTTTCATGTGGGCAATACTTTCTGCACTACATCCAGTGGAAAAAGATGCTCAAAGAGTCACCAAATATAAACCTTATGAAAATGAACTGAAGTTCGAAGGTATTGAATTCCCAGTGAAGATGGAAGATCGAATAATTAACAGGTTTGAGAAGTTGAATAATATATCTGTGAACATATATTCATATGAGAATAAAAATAAAGACATATACCCCTTGATGATAACTCGAAATAAAGCAGATAAACATATCAATTTGCTCTACGTAAAAAATGAAGAAGGGAACAGTCATTACTGTTGGATAAAAGACTTGTCAAAATTAATAAGTGCTCAATTAAGTAACCACGATGGAAGAATATACCCATGTGAAAGGTGTTTATTATTTTATCGCTCTGAGGAAGATCTGCAAAAACATGAACCGGATTGTAGGAAAAATAAGGCCGTCAAAATAGCAATGCCAAAAGTGGGTGATTCATTAAAGTTCAAAAATTATCATAAATCATTACGAGTACCTTTTACTATCTATGCAGATTTTGAATGTTTAACAAATAAGATGGATACCTGTCAACCTGATGGAAGCGCATCATACATACAAAAATATCAAAAGCATGAACCTATGAGTTTTTGCCTTTATATCAAATATAAACATGAAGACTACAAAGCACCCATCATTTATAGAGGCCCTGATGTCACTAAAGTATTTTATGATACATTAAAGACTGAGGCCCTAACGATAAAGGAAATTTATGACAAGCATCAACCAATCAAGATGACTGCTAAAGATGAAGAGCACTTTCAGGGAACTGATGTATGTCATATCTGCGAGTTGAACATCGGAACAGAGCCATCACCTTATTCAAACGAGGACCATGAAAAAGTTAGAGATCACGACCATTTACTCGATCCGTCAAAATGTGAATCAAACTATAGGGGTCCGGCTCACAGTCTATGTAACCTACACTATCGAAACCCTTCCTTTATCCCGGTTTTTATCCATAATTTATCCGGATATGATGCACACCTTTTTATAAAAGAACTAGGGGGTGATAATGGAGACATTGACGTCATACCTAACACCGAAGAAAAATACATCTCATTCAGCAAAGAGGTGGGGGCAAAAATGATAGAAACTGGTGAAGGAAAGAAAGCCAAGCTCCCTGGAATAAAATTGAGGTTTATTGATTAATTTCAATTCTTGGCCAGTAGCCTCGACCGTTTAGCGAAGAATGTGAAAGAGTTCAGAGAGACGGCCAAATACTTCCCAAAGGACAAGCTAGATCTTGTCACCAGAAAAGGTGTATATCCATACGATTATATGGACTCCTGGAAAAAATGTGAAGAAACCAAGCTTCCCTCACAAGAAGAATTTTACAACAGAATGACTGAATCACACATATCACATGAGGAATATGAACATGCCAAGAAAGTCTGGAATGCCTTCAACATTAAAAATTTAGGCGAATATTCCGATTTATATGTAAAGACTGATGTACTGATCTTGACTGATATTATAGAACATTTTAGGGATGTCTGCATTAAGACCTACAAACTGGATCCTGCATGGTACTTCACTGCACCTGGACTCTCTTGGGATGCTATGCTAAAGTCCACTGGTGTAAAGTTAGAGCTATTAAACAATTATGATATGGTACTTATGCTTGAAAAAGGCACCAGAGGAGGTGTATCTCAGTGCTGTAACAGATATGGGAGAGCTAATAATAAATACATGAAGGACTATGATAAAACTATGGAATCTAGTTTTCTAATGTATCTCGACGCTAATAACCTATATGGTTGGGCAATGAGCCAACTCTTACCATATGGTGGTTTTAAGTGGGGAAATGCCGATATTGATGTGACCAAAATAGCGGATGATGCAGATAAAGGGTACATTCTAGAGTGTGATCTGCACTATCCTGAATACTTGCATAATCTCCACTCAGACTTACCATTAGCCCCTGAGAACCGAATACCCGATGGTTCGAAGCAGTCTAAACTGCTAACAACCCTGTATGACAAAGAGCGATACGTCATTCATTATAGGGTTCTAAAACAATATTTGCGGCTGGGGCTAAAGTTGAAAAAGGTGCACAGAGTGCTGGAATTCAACCAATCTAATTGGCTACGGAAGTACATTGACCTGAACACTCAGATGAGGACCAAGGCAACCAACGAATTTGAAAAGGACTTTTACAAACTCATGAACAACTCGGTGTTCGGAAAGACGATGGAAAATATCAGGAAACGCCTCGATATCAGACTTCTGTGCGATTCCAAGAAAGCGGAAAAACTTATAGCTAAACCGAATTTTAAAGGCAGAACTATATTTGATGAAAATTTGGTGGCTATACATATGAACAAAACTAAAGTTGTCTTTGATAAACCCATCTATGTTGGGATGAATATCTTAGACTTATCCAAGCATTTAATGTACGACTTTCACTATAATGTGATGAAACCAAAGTATAGGAGGATGTTAAACTGTTATATATGGACACGGACAGCTTCATATACGATGTAAAAACGGAGGACTTTTATGAAGATATGAAAGGAATGATTGACTACTTTGATACGTCGGATTACCCAGAAAATAATAAATATGAAATGCCAAGGGTAAATAAAAAGGTTCTGGGGAAAATGAAGGATGAGCATGCTGGAAAAATTATGGAAGAATTCGTCGGATTAAGATCAAAAATGTATGCCTGCAAGACTGAAACAGACTTGGTGAAAAAATCCAAAGGGGTCAAGAAGTGTGTTGTCAAAAATAGGATCTCCTTTGAGGATTACAAGAACTGTCTATTCAAGCAAGAAGTGCAGCACAGAACCATGAATCTCATTAGAAGCACAAAACATCAGCTTCACTCTATACAAGTAAATAAGATTGCCCTCTCCGGGGAAGATGACAAGCGACATATATTGGAAGACGGCATTAACACATTGGCTCTGGGGCACTATACAATTAAAAAGTAAATGTTTTAATAGTTTTCGAACTATTAAAATATATTTTAGAATTCGCGATTAAGTATCAAGCTGCTCTCGACCAGATATTTTTCAACTTGAATGTCGATATGAAAACAAGAGCAATTCGATATATTGCAAGCAGAATAGTGCTTGTATAACCTCCCATTTTCATGAATACAAATTTTTCTGTTCGAATATAACTTTAAGCATTCGCTTAGTTCAAGCAGAACTTTAGCCAGCGAAGGTTCAAAATTCTCTATATTTTCTTCTATTTTTTGTATCCTCTGTCTTATGACAATTGCATTAGTAACAGCTCCCCTTATCATTGTGTTTCCTTATTCTAGACTACTTTTTTTTAACTCCCTTTAATCCTATGCAGCAGAGAGGCATCTGAGAAAAAGGGGGTGCGTGCCGAAGGGGGGACCCTGCCGTCTTTGTGTAGAACCATTAATTTTTAAAAGTGAGTTTTAAACCATTGTTTTATAAAAGAGGGTGGAAATTTTATGGGGTTTTTGGGCCATTGTTCTTAAAAGAGGGTTGAAATTTTATGGGGCTTTTTACACCATTGTTCTTAAAAGTGGGTGGGAATTTTATGGGGGTTTTTGGGCCATTGTTCTTAAAAGTGGGTGGGAATTTTATGGGAGTTTTTGGACCATTGTTCTTAAAAGAGGGTTGAAATTTTATGGGGGTTTTTGGGCCATTGTTCTTAAAAGTGGGTGGGAATTTCATGGGGGTTTTT
Organism: Latrodectus elegans; assembly: GCA_030067965.1. Classification (NCBI taxonomy): domain Eukaryota; kingdom Metazoa; phylum Arthropoda; class Arachnida; order Araneae; family Theridiidae; genus Latrodectus; species Latrodectus elegans. The sequence continues at coordinate 54,932,141 of CM057817.1, forward strand.
GGGCCATTGTTCTTAAAAGTGGGTGGGAATTTTATGGGGGTTTTTGAGCCATTGTTCTTAAAAGTGGGTGGGAATTTTATGGGGGTTTTTGGGGCATTGTTCTTAAAAGAGGGTTGAAATTTTATGGGGCTTTTTACACCATTGCTTTTTAAAAGTGGGTGGGAATTTTATGGGGGCGCTTTATGGCCTAAACATCACTGCGCCAGCTCTGTCAAATGCACACTACTTTTATTATTTACATGTTTTGTGCGGATAAACTTCTTCATATAAAAATACATTATAATCAGACAACTCATTCTAAGCAAGTTGATTTCATGTTGTTGTGACTATATGTATATATGCATTGTGTGTGTTTAAAATTTACGTTTAAAACTTATGATTTTCAAAAAAAAAATCCTTTCTTTTATTTCATTTAATTTTTTGATCTTTTAATTCAAACAGGTGATAGATGTTTTTAATCAATATTGTGACAAGAATTTCGTTAACCACATTGAACAAAAACAAAATTATTAAAAATTTTATTAAAACTAACCATAAAAATAACTAAATAATTTTCGCTGTTTTTGTGTTATATATTGCTCTTTTGTTTTCTGTTTTTATTTTTCCGAAAGCAGATGGACTACAACCATCTCACTTTGTTCTCCTGAGATTGAAGGCAAACTGGAATTAACACTAAAAAGTTGCATTTTTTTTTTTGTCTAAATTTAAGTTAAAAAAAAATTTTAGGAAAAAAATTATCAATCATGCTCTACCAAAAATTATTTAGTTTATCTAATGATCAGCATAAATGAAAGAATCTTTGCCGAAACGTTTCTTTTTATTTCCTTCTTTTTTTTAATGCTTTTCGGATAAACTTATTCAACGTTATATAACGGGCAGATGTTATGGCATCTTGTACAATGGGGCACCCAGTGAGTGCGCCACCTTTGCTCCAAAAGTAAAGGGATATGGAAAGACTAATACAGAGAGAGAAAGAATTCGAACCAGGAAATACTACTTCGAAATTAGTGGCGCTAACCTCTCCACCATCTCACGGCTCTTTGTCGAAGCCTATTCCGCAGAATTAATGCAGTGATTTAGAGTAATTCTCTACCAAACTTAGAGCCATTTAGAAATCTATCCACTGAAAAGAATTTTGAAATATATGTATTGATCAGTTCAATTATTAATATAATTGGTTACTGTAAAAACGTTTTAATTCATTGTAATAAATATCATTTCAAAATTTAATACGCAGAATAAAGTAAATATCACAATGAAATCTAAAGGTTATTTAAGTTCTTTGATTTTTTTCAACGAATTTTCTGACATTAGGTTATACTGCAGTTATATTTCTCATTTGGCATGATTCGCTTTAAAAAAAATTTCGTTAATTTTTATTCCCATTATTTTTCTTAAAAAATTTTTAAGATTAGAATACTTATAAAATTCGGTGTTTTTTCTTTAAGGTTTCTGACTTCACTAGAAGAAAATATTGGATAAATTCTTTTCCTCTCTAAATCTTTCTTTCATTTTCTCTCCTTTTTACTCACTCTCTATTTGCAAATTAATAATTTCGTGATTTTGTTTAAAGAATGAGTTCATCAACTATAAAGAAATAAAAAAATATGATGGATTAAGATTATATAATGAGAGAGAGAGAGAGAACCCTTAAAATACTAAAGACGTACAGAAGCCAGTTTTAAGATTTAAATATTCAGATCTTCATTTCTTAATTTAAACAATTCAATCACTCAGAAAGAAATTCGTTAAATATTTTTGACCCGCATATTTACATTTAAACTAATCAAATTGGGACTATAAAACGAAACTATTTTTAAAAATATCTTCGAAATAATTTTCGTGATCTTGAAGCATTTTTAAATAAATCTTTCATTTCCATCAACACAAATTGTAGAATTTATTGTTAACTTGGTAATGGGTAATGTAATAAACACTATCATAAAATTGCTTTCTTTCTAAGAGAAGAAATAATTTAGACATAAGTATCAATTTATGAATATATTCGCTTTTGATTGTAACTTTATTCACATTCTTTCAATTAAATTTATATATTATTTTTAAATAGTCTACTTTCATATTAACTTTTGCATAAATGACAAAATAATTACATCATGAGAAAAAAAATTCATTTTTATTTCGCTTGCATAAATGATTCAAAACACTTAATTTTTAAAAATTCTGATTCCAAAAAAAAAAAACTTAAGATTCGTAAATATGGTAAAAATTCATTTCTTGTTACACAGAAAATCTTTTTATTTTGAATGAATTCATAGCCTATCATTAAACCCCCTTTCACACTCACTAAATTAGCCCTGATATGATCTCAAGAAGTTTACAAACTGAGTGAAGCTCACTTCCAACATTTTATTTCCAACCATAATTAAGCGAGGATTGTTGAAAAATAGAAATGCATAATTTAATTCACGCGAACCTCATTGAAATGAAAGTCCCTTCATTTTCTAATAAAAGGACACGGGTTCCTTATAATTGACAGAGGGCTATTCAATTAAAAGTGCGCATGAGGATGCCTGTGATAGGGCCAAACAGAAGAATGTCCTGAGGTGGCAGGCCAATAGAGGGAACCCCTATGCAGGGATGGCGGCTACCCCGATCGATAGGGAGTCCGCCGCATTTCAATCACTTTGTAAACAGGCAGATCGGTATCGAGGCTTCAGCACATTTATTGTCATTAAAGATGAACCTTTCAACGCAACTGTAATTGATCATGTCTTCAAATAGAAGGACATCTCGCCAAGTTTATTATTTAATGGAGAAAGGCCGATCAAAAACATTACAATATACAGAGAGATGAAAGTGATCGGTCACAGAAATTACTCGGCTTCGTTTTTCCCCATGGAAGTATGGTTAATAGTAGACTGAATAAATATTTTTTTCGTCATTGCGTTCACGCTAAAAAAAGAAATCCCACAAATAGAGTTTTGAATAAAAATCATACAATATATTCGTAACAGTTACTTAATTAAAAAATGTCAATTAAAGACATGAAAATATAAAAAATAAATCATAAGTTATATGAATGAAATGTGTGTGTACACATATATATAATTTTCCTTCAAAAATATTGTATTGTTAAACATATATTTTTCTTTATTACGTTGCAGTACAGGACTAGAATTTATGAGTAGAGCTTGGAATTAATATAATAAATATTCTTAAGATTGGCTTTTGATAGAGAAATGCCAATCAAAAACACGTTAATATATAATGAGTATTAAGAAAATGCTAAATACAGTCTGAATAAAATTAATATTTCATTTTACTTTGGAAGTAATATATCTAATATTATTTGGAATTAATGTGTTTTTTGACATCTAATTTCTGTGTACAAGAATTGAATTTAAAAAAAGAGTTAGAACTAAAATTGTATAATGTTCATAACTGCTTAAAATAAGTTTCTAATTTTTAAAAATTTTAGTAGATGTTAATGTCTTGAAATATTGGAATATATATAAATATATATAAATAATAATATAAAATTAATTAAATAAAAGTGAATCCTTTAGTCCTTCTTTAATTTAGGAAAATTTTAAAGCTATATATATTACAACAAAACCACCGGGCGTTTTTAATTATTTAAAAAAATTATTTACTTTCATTAAATATACAATCTTTGTCCTTTTTTTCTGATAAACTTTATTGTTGCTTTAAATTTTTTGAAACTAAAAAAATGAATATCTTTTAAGAGTAATAATGAAAATGTAGGCAAATTTTAATGTAATCTTTCTAAAAATACCAGCATTTCTTTAATTATAGCAAACAATCAGACCAATCAAACTCATTTTGATATTTTATACACACACCATTTTTTATTCCTTCATTAATGACTCTGGAACTTAATTTTATACTATAAACCGCATATTTTCCCATTAATATCTTACACAATCTTAAATAAGAAAAATTCAAAGTGCAAAAAAGTAAATTTATTTATGAATTACGTTAATTACGAATATCCTATTTTGAGACACTCATGAAGACAAATTAATATGAAACATCCCATAAATTAACAGAAATAGTTTTGTATTTATACTCAAAAAATGACCCCTTTGAATCAAAATACAAAATTATGGTATTTGATTTTATAGTCAAAAAAAAAGTGAATTTGTTAGACATAAGAACTCTAATAACAGTAAATAAGAGGCATTTTTGGAGACTTGGCGTAAATGTCTTTCATTACTATTAATATGAAATGAAACATATCATAATTTTAAAAAACAATAAGATTTTTAATGCATAAGAAGCAAAGATATGCAATTTTTTCCTCTTCTCTTCAAAATAAAAATAATTTATTTATTCTTTCTATCTTGTTTCCTTTTGGAGGCCTACTTTAAAATTCTGATGCCTTGAAACAGTATTATGGTAATGGTAGTTTATACATTCACACATATTACTAAAAATTGTTCACTTTTTGACTTCAAATTAACTATAGTCTTACTTTTGCACTACAACTGTTTGCCAGCCAAGGACGTCTCAGTTACTTTAAATCATCTTTATCTATTCTATTTCTCGATCTGCTGCTCCCTAGGTCTTCAACCATTTTGAAAGTCATCTATCTACCTAGTTCTTAATCTTTCCCTTTTTCTTTTTGGTTCTAGAATTTCGAAAGCTAATTTTTTAACACCATTTTCATTGCTACACCAAAATAAATGTCTTAGCCACCCTATTTGAGAAGTTTTTATCAATCTTACTTTGTCATATTCTTTGTATTTTAATTGTAATATATATATATATATATATATATATATATATAATTTGAAAGAAATTGCTTTTGGATTGCATTCATACATTTACCGAAACATATGAAAGCGGTATTAGAAAAATAATTTAAGAAAATGTGTAAATAGTGGTAAAAGATGTATTAACATAGCATTTTGATGCAAATATTAAGATTTAATGAAACAAATCTTTAAGCTTAAAGTATAAAGCTGTTTTGCGTTTGGAGACACTGTCCGATTCCACTATAATAATGCGACCTGAATAATTTTGCAAGCACTCCACAAATATCCAATTCATTTCTGATCAGGTGACTTTGATAGCTTATAAATAAGTTATTAGAGAAACATGAAAAAGCCACTTTTTACTTTCTATGAATTAAAAGTGTGATTTTATTTCACCTTAAGGCAGATAAAAAATTGTTTAACTTTGTATTACTTTTGTTAAATGGTGTGGATATTCATCTGTATCCAAAGAGATTTATACAGAACCATCATAATTGCTTTTTTTTTTAGTGAAGTTGCAGCATAAATGAGTTTCTCCACATTTTTAAACTTACAGTGAACTGCATTTTTTTATAAGACGTAGTCTATAATAGCACATATTATAATAATGTATTTCATGGCTTTTTGAATATGTGTCCAGTTTTTGTGAATTAGAACCCTCACTAAATCGATAACTGTTTACATTAATCCATCAAATGGACTCCACTAATTAGTAAAATGTCTACTTCACTTTAGCTTTAATGAATAATGCATGAGCTAATGAATTGTGTATGAATCCAAAGAGTTTCTTCTAATATTTGCTAAATACTTCACCAGAAATTCTTACCTTTGTATTTTTTCCAAGACTGGAATACAACCTGTCGGCTGGTTAAGAAATGTTAATTAGTTAACACTAGGTATAGTGTAAAATACAAAGTGATAATTTGATTGGATCTTTTCCAGGGACTAACTTTTAAATTCACTTCAATCAAAAAAGGAAAAGAATGAACTTCAAGGCTTTTGAACATTATCATATGGATGCTGTATCTTTCATTACAAGTAGTAATATTAAATTGAATCTCTTCTTAAGGGTTGCCAGCAGAGAGATTCTTAGATCATACGGCTTATCATTTAAAGCGATTCTCCTAGAACGTATAAAGATATCACAATAATCTACAACAATCAAATACAGTTTAACTTTCCCCATTACATTTAAATTACATTCTCAATACTATAAAATTCTTCCTATGTAGTAATAAAATCATGCACTACATGTTCAATTCTTGAGACAAGTATTTGTAATTTTTTTCAGTGATTGTAACTCTTAAATAATACTTTTTTTTCAAGAGAATATAAAGCTACAATTTTTGGTCTCTTTCGATAACTAGAAAACTTAGCAGATGGTTGAAGAGAATTAAATTTTATGAGCTAATTATATATAAAGCTCTGTATCAATTTGTGAATTATTTCCCATGAAGTAAAATTAAGTTCATTTCCTTTTTATGACTAAAATAAATTTTTTTGTGAAGAATTTTATTTTTATTTATTTTTCACTATGAGCAAGACTTGGCATTTGAATGTGAATAAGTTTCGTAGTAAATTAAGAAAACAATTTGTTTAAAAAATAAATAGAGAAATTTTTGTATTATAAAAGATGAAAATTATATTCAATTCATATAAAATAATTAATGAAATGAATTATAGCTACAAATGTAATATTAAGTGTCGTATAATAGATATATAATGCATACTAATATCACATGTAAATTTGCAATAGCTCTTTATACAAGTGAATTTAAGTCCCCTAGTATTAAAAACAAAATCTCTAACATTACAGGATCAGGTAACTTCTTCAAATATTTTGTGCCGCTACATTTACTTAAGAGATATGATTTTCTAAAATGTATGTAAAAATAATCTGGATACATTTAAAACTAGATAAACCTCCATAATAGTAGACAAACATATAAAATTCATATATTTTTCTTTTTATTTATAACTTAAATAAAATTTAATTGGAAAACTGTAAAATAATTTCCTTAAAGGATCACAACCTTAACCTCAACTATGAGAACATACGTTGGATAAATTAATATATGAAGATGTAAAAAAATAAATCAAAACATTCTGAGGATGTCAGAGGAGAATATATATCTGAGTAATTATGAATATTTATAATACTTCTATAATTATAAGACCAAATTTTGCTTTTATTATTTCATGGAAATGTAGCAAAAATAGAAAAATTCATAGTTTCGTTTATCTCTTAGAATTTTCTTCGATTTCTTCATTTTAGCTTTATCCATTTCTCATTTTTCAAAGTTAAGTGTTTCGTAATCGAGTGACATTTTTTGACTTCATCAATTTCAGTTAAGAATGTGTCTAGTTTCGTTTATATATTGAGATAGGGTACACATATGAAACGGCAACGGTCGGTTTCGTTTTTGTTGTATTACCAATCGAATGACATTCTCGCGTGATGTCATTTTTCTTTTAATTGCCATATCTTTTCTTCATTCGATTCAAGGTGAAGGCAAAAAGATAGCCATAAAATAAAAGAGATTTTCCCACTACGCTTTCTTTATCATCCATGAAGCAATCTCTGATTGAAAAATACTGTGTGTAAAGAAAAAAAAGTTAATGATTAAACACAAATAAAATAAGCTTTATTCCTTTTACATAAACTTTCCGCATTATTTATGAAGCAAGCATCTTCAAATTCTGAGCATTTATGGTCAAGAATCTAGAAAAAATGAAAAGTTGTGTTTGTTTTTCAATTACAAATACAGATATTTATTTAAAAATAATTAAACTCTCTTACAGTGAAATCAAAAAACTTGTCCTTTACTATTTCCTCCTTGCGTAAATCCCTAAACTTATGTAGTAAAAAAACCATTTTTGGGCATAATCTTCGTTGCAGAATCCCCAAATGATCCTTCAAGTCATTGAGGAATATAAATGAAAATATATAACTGCAATGTGTGTGTGTGTTCCTTTATGATAGTAAGGTGATTATGATTTTTGAATTTGGTATAGAAAATCTGTGTTCGAAGAAGTTGTCAATGGTGTCACAAAAGAGTGGACTTACAATAATAAATTAACAATATTTATATTCGACTGAAAAATGAAAAAATCCATCCCATTTTACTGAAGTTTTCATTTGCCAATGAGTTTTAATTTCCTTTCTTTTTCTAGTAGCAATTTCAAATTTACTACTTTTTCAACATAACAATGAATATGACATTCCTATTATTACTGATTTTTAAGTATTTTGTAGTATGCCTTATTTCTGTGTCAATTTTAAACTGCTGTTTATATCCAAGCAATTATTTTAAAGAATATAATTATTATTTGAAAACGTGATTAGTTTAATTGCAGTAAAATAACTCAAATTCAGTATGCTAAAGAGAATATATTAACTAAGAAAAAGCTCACGAAGTAATAATAAAAATATATATAAATTAAAAATAAAAATAAAAAAATATAAGAATAATAAAAAATAAATGTAAAACATAAAATAAGAAAAAAAATAAATAAAAAAATAGAATAAAATAAAATAAAAAATTATATAAATTTTAAATACCAGATAGAGTTAAAAAACATTAAAATGTAAATATGCAAATTTATGAGTTATTATTATTCACTTATGTCTGCTACGGAGCTGGTAGATCAAGGGCTATTAATCCAATGTTGAATTCAAACGCTCTAATGTATGATTCTTAGATTCACTCTTCAGATAAGAGTGTTTGCAATAAATGGAGTATAATTTACATTTAAAGATCCTGGTCTTTTTAGTCTGTGTCAGAAAACAACGAACCGTAAGTCATAAGTAATTCATTCTCGTATGAGTATTAAATATTACTATAATGTAAATGCTACAAATTATGTGCGAATAATAATTTAACATTGAGAAAAAGAACATTTTTCTTTATAAATATGTACACAATTTTTCTTTTTGGTAATCTTTTGATTTCAACAAAAATTTACATTGCTACCAAAGGAATCAAACACTCAAAACTTTTTTCAAATTTAATACTTACAAAATTATAAGTGTTCTAATTTTACAGATAAATTAACTTAAAGAACTAACATTTAACTCGTGTATTCTACAAAATGAGAAATAAAACTCTAAATGAATTTTTTTTTCATTTTTTTTAATTGAAATAAAATATTAAAGGGAAAAGAACTTTATTAAAACGCAGTAAAAATTTAAAATCTAGTTTGTAAGACATCTGAAGAAATGCACGTGAAATTAATAAATTTAATATTAAGGAATTTGAAATATAATTATAAAGTTCTCTTTTGATTATATAACGCTTTGAAGTATGTTTTTATAATTGATTTTCTCATTTTCGGAAAATTCATCTTTAGATATGCAGACGAAAACTGAATGAAACAACCTCTAACACTTTGTACCGTGAGCGTGTGCATAAATTATCTTGTGTGCACATATAAATTAAACATTAGGCAACGTGCATGCATTATGAAACATCCATATAAAAACAGCGTTCTTTACGTGTGTATATAAATTTTGAAAGCAATCACCTTATCATTTAAATATTATTTTCTTGAAGTAGTTAATTATATTAGTTGCAGTAAATACTTATATGTTACTGCAAAAGTAATTAATTCAGTGATGGTGTATAATAACTCTTGATTATTTATAATCATCACTAAATTTTGTAAATTTGATAAATCATTCAATATTTATCACATCTACTGGTTAGCTTATAAAATACCCAAATCATAATTGGGAATGAAATAGATTTCAAATATGTTGTAGGGTAAAGGTAATCTTAATTAGAAAAAATAAATATTTTTAAGTAACCTTAAAAATTTTCGCTCTCAAGAATTTAAAGAACATCATGACAGCGAAATAAAGCTTACAATATTATAAATTTTAATTTAAAAATTTAAATAAACAGGACAATTTATACTTTACATTCAATAAATATCTTAAAACAGATATATTAGACAATAGCATAAGTTATATTATGTGTCGTAGAAAATATTGAAAATACAATATTGTCAAAATGACAGACAGTAAAATAAAAATCTAGCATGCTATTCAAGTGAACAGTTTACTTTTATCTAAACAAAACAGAGTTTTGAATGAAATAATTAATTTTTCTAGTTATTTTTGTCTTATTAGCTAAAAGATTTGGATAAAGAAAACAATTTAGATCATTAGAACTTATAAAAAATAGCTCCATATCAAAAACAAACCCATATTTTTTTTAAAAAAAACACTCATTTATTTACTTGTAACTTTACTAATTTAAATTAGACAAGTAATTAGATTTATATAACATTCAGAACTACACAGCTTTTCAGACTTTTTACATTTGCACTCTCCCTTGCAAACGCATTAATTACCTGCAATTAATTTTGTGATTTAGAATGAGAATAAGGAAGTGATTCATTTGAACCAAATAGATTAAATAGCAAGAACAAATTTAAAAAAGTAAAGAATAAGTACCTAAATAAAGTTTAGAGCCACAGGCAAAAATAATAATGAATTTTTTTTTTTTAATTCTTTTAAATTTTTTAAATTTTATTTATTTATTTATTTATTTATTTATTTATTTATTTTTTTTTTTTTGCTATATTGGTGACACAGTGAAACTACGACTACCAGATGCAGTCAGATCATAAAGTGGTCCACGAAATTTACTAGTGAGGTTATTAAAGCTTGAAACGGAGGCATTTATTATTTTAAAACAAAATAAGGAAACTTTTTACAATGGTAAACCAGTAATCTGTTCACAATTTGTGAAGAAAAATTCAAGTAGCACATCAATATTTTCCAGACAAACAATATCACTTACAGATTGTATTAGAAAATATTCTCTTTCTAAAATTTATGGATATTAACCATGTGTTTTCAAAGGAGAGAAAAAATTTGAAAAGTGCGAATGTCAAAAATTTTAAAACTATTATTTTTTTTTTAATGTCATAATAATCTGATGTATTTAAGTAAGTAGGCTTACAAGTAAAATTGAATAAATAACTTTTCTAAATAGGGGGTTTAGAGTTAGTTTTTGGAACGAAAAACTGCTTTGTGTAGTTCTAATAATCCAAATTGTTTTCTATATTCAGGTCTTTCAGTTAACAGGCTATAAAAATACCTAAGAAAAGCTAACTATTATTTCATTTAAAATTCTGCTTTGCTTAGATAAAAGAAGAGTATTTACTAAAATAACACAAGCTAAGTTTTATTTTACATTCAGTAATTTTGATTTAATTTGTATTTTCAATATTTTTTACAACTTATAATAAATAACTTATGCTTTTTTATTTAATATAACGGTTTTAAAGTATCTACTGAATGTAAAGTATAAAAGAAAGGGCCATATTTATTTAATTTTTTAAATTAAAATATATATAATGTTGTAAGCTTTATTCTTAGTCATGATGCTTTTAGAATTCTTGAGAACGAAATGCTTAAGGCTACTTGAAAATATTTATTTTTCCAAATAAGGTATCATTACTCTATAAAATAATCGGAATTTATTACATCCTCGATTAAGAGCTGACTCTCTTATAAATTAGACGACTAATAACGTACAGGGGGGGATAAATTAAGTAGTAAATATTCAATAATTTATCTCATTTATCAAGCTTGGTGGTGACCACCGGTTTTTATACTTAATCACTCTGGATTAATGACTTTTACCGTAACATATAATTATGTAGATGTTTGTGTACCTGGATGGTAAAAAGCACTAATTTATAAAAATGAAACTTTTCAAGAATCCTCAAGCATGTAGAAACAGTTTTTCGTATCCAGGAGTCCTCAAACATGTAGAAACAGTTTTTCGTGTTCAGGAGTCCTCAAACATGTAGAAACAGTTTTTCGTGTCCAAGAGTCCTCAAACATATACAAACAGATTTTCGTGTCTAGGAGTCCTCAAATATGTACAAACAGTTTCTCGTATCCAGGGGTCCTCAAACATGGAGTAACAGTTTTTCGTATCCAGGAGTCCTAAAACATGTACAAACAGTTTTTCGTATCCAGGAGTCCTCAAACACGTACAAACAGTTTTTCGTATTCAGGAGTCCTCAAACATATACAAACATTTTTTCATATTCAGGAGTCCTCAAATATTTACAAACAGTTTTTTGTATCCAGGAGTCCTCAAGCATGTAGAAACAATTTTCCGAATCCAGAAATCCTCAAACCTTTTTGCCTTTTTTTCAAAATCAGCAGGTGACCACGTCTGTGTTTTCCATAGCTTAATCCATGCTATTGTGAATTGTATTTTATATCTCTGAATAGTGTGTAGAGAGTTAAGTAAAATAGTGGTTCTAGTAGTTTCTGCTAAATACATTGTGCCCCCAAATGATTCTGTGTTCGTTCTAGCTATTTATTTGCCGTCAATCAAAAAATATTTTTAAAAAAAATTAGCTGCAAATTTTTTATACTGGAAGGAAATTAATTTCGGTGTTTCAATTTTTATTCATTTTTAATGTTCTTTTAGATAATGTATTAGGTAAGTACAAGAAAACAAGAAATTCCGTAAGATCTACATTGCATACGTCATTTTCTAGGTGATAATAATAAAAAATTAATTATTTTTATAATTTGATTTCATATGATTTGATTAGTTAAAAAAACAGGATATCCTGTATAATCCATTGTAAATGCGTCATCTTCAGGATGATGTTAATAATGTTATCATTGACATTTTTTAAGCAAAACAATAAATTTTAGGTAAGAAAATATATGTTTCAAATGTTTTTGTGGTTTACTCAGAACGGCTTTTTTATTGATTTATTTTTTTGCTAATCCGTAAGCCTACCAAATCTCCATTAATTTTAATCATCAAGGACTGGTTTCCTTAGCATTTTTTATTTCACAAATACAATTTCTTATTTTTCTCATTATCTTGATATACTCTTTTGTAGAATAACTTGAAATGCTTTACTTCCTTGGGGAGTATCCATCTTTGTGTGGCAAAAAGAAATATTTCTCTTGACTGAAAGAAATGCGATAAAAAGTTGCTGTTGAGAGAAAAAATGGAGTAAAGCGGTATTCCTCTTTTTACTTGTTTTTAATTGTGGAAAACATTTTATAAAATGTCAAATGTCTCCTTCACTTACATTGCGCCGCATTGCAAGCTCATTTTGAAAGATTAATCTTGAAAAATATTTGATTAAACTTTATTTGATTATATAAAGATAGATTCAGAAGAAGATTTACAAGGAGCAACATCTTAAAAATAATTCTTCCCTGAAGGTAAGATAGATGGCGTTGCTTTTCTTGCTGTAGCTGTGTGGTCAAGAAGCTAAGTGAAATACCCGTAGATCGCCGAGATAGATAACTGATCTAGCTTATAATTGTGAGCTGTATTTCGTTTCTCATCACTAAAATATACCACGGCACTTGAAATTTACAGTTAAATCATGCATAAAGGAACGTTAATTGAGGATTCCATCCCCTTGCAGGGCAATTCAAGGTTTTGTGCTGCTCGATAGACTTGTGGCAAGAGCTTGATCAGGATGTATAGAAACAACTCTCGATACACTCCAGATTTTGCGATTGATTCATTTTTCACAAATAAAAGAAAATTTTTAGCACAGTGAAGTGAACAAAAGCTGTTGTAAGGCATTTGAACATTAATAACGTACGGTCATCCGGCATTACAGTTCATGCATCGTGGGCTATATTTATAAGCTGCAAGATGAAAATGCTAAAAGACTCCCAAACACACATCTCAACAGAAGTGCATATAAAGGGTATATATATATATATATATATATAAAGACCCTACCCTGCATGCATCCATTTCTATGTCCTGGAATTGTATCCGAGATTTTCCACTCCAAAGAGCACAGTCTTACCACTATGACATAATGAGCTTACGAAAATATCCCTGTGGCACCACGTAGTGTACTTCCTAACTGCATTCAATTACGACTATAGCTTATAAGTAATATATACCTATACATTACGTCGATTCAAAGGGCTTTATTACAAAAGAGGTGCAAATCATAGTATTAAATTACTCCATTATTTCTGCTACAATAGCGCTCTTCCAGCACACATATGTAATTTCCGCTGTTCTTCAAAGGTTTCAGCTAGGTGACAACCTTTGCCTTAAATATTACATCTGTTCCAATAATCTCTATTATGTTTTGAAATATTTAACTAGATTTCCGATTTCAGAAATAGTTTGTTAATATCCTATAAGTATCACCATATTCAACCAGTATTTTGTGTGTGGAATTATAAAATATTCTATATAAACTTATATCATATACATATATATGGAGAAATGTGTATTTTTTAAACTATTTTTTGTTTTCATTGTATTTGATTTAACGAAATATTAATTTTTTCTGAATTCCTAGTATAAATACAAGTATAAAAGTTTTTGAATCCTAAGAATCTGAAGACTCTCCTTAATAATAAATATTTTATTTTAAATAAAGTCGCCATACACAAGAAATGGAAATACATATGTAATGCAATTTTTGAGAAATGAAATTTAGATTCAAGCGTGCGTAAATAAGATAGAAAGCTATTACCTTTGCTGATTCCTTATTTCATTTATTATAAATGTATTAGAAAACAAAAAAAATTAATTATACATTTCTGGGTTATTTTAATTTATAAATCCTAACGCAGCTGAGAAAAAATTCAAGTGTTTTTTCTAAAATTTTGTAAAATTATATGCATAAAAGTCAATAATTTTCCAAGTGTTTGCAGATTTAAATAGATGTAAGCAACTGCAAATTTCATCATGTATATATGAAATTTAATTTATATACATACATACACACACACACACACACACACACACACACACACACATATCTATATATATATATATATATATATATATATATATATATATATATATATATATATTATTCAATATAATTGCCGGCCAACTTGTCTAGTGGTCAGCGTGTCTGACTACAGGCATGGATGTACTTTCTCTATATATATCCTGTCTTTGTCCTTTCCTTGTGTGTGAATGAGGTATGAATGGTTGCCTACCCTATAAACGGGTCCCAATGGCATGTGTGTGTACTGAAGAAGTCGGACTCCACACCAAATAAAGTTCAGTTGGAAAATTGGAGCAATGCACACCAATTGGCAAGCCTAGCAGGCACACGAGAACAACAACATTCAATATAATTGATATAATCAAAAGTGAAACTCTAAAATGACTTGTTGAAATTAAGTTTAATAAATTTTTTAGATGAATTAAAATATAATAATCATTGTTGATCTAAATGAAACTACACTACTGACCACCTAATCTGTAACACCAAGAAAGACAAGAGATATCTCAATAAAATTAGTTTTGTAGATAACATGTTTCCCAAGTATGAAGTGATTAAATATATAAACTTCTGCGAAGTGTGGTTAATCCCCTATTCAGTATCCAGAGTAGCTGCCATTGCTGGAGATCACCGCTGCCACACGCCTCGGCATTGATTCAAAGAAACTCCTGGGGTACAGCAGACCACGCAGCTTCCACACGTTGCCAAAGTTCATCTGTTGTGGCAGCAAGGGATGTAATCTGTGTCGATCATTGTGCAACCATCGACCACATGTTTTATATCGGGGAAAGATCCGGAGAGCAAGACGGCCAGGGAAACAATTCAGTCTGAAGATTGACGCAGAACCCTTGGACAATACGTGTCACGTGTGGTCGTGAATTATCCTGTTAAAATATGGCTGTGAGAATGCCCTGAAAGTAAGGAAGGGGAACTGGATCCAAATATAGCACTGGCTGTTTAATGTACTGGCAATGCGTATTAGAGGAGTGCGAGAGTGATATCTAATACCGCCCCATACCATAGCAACAGAACCAATGTGGAGGTGCAGAAAGCATCTGTTCAGCATCCTCTCACCACGGTGTCTCCAGACTCGAATGCGACCATCGTGGTGTTGCAGACAGAAGCGTGACTCGTCAGTAAAGACAGTTTCATTCCATTCTACCGTCCACATCCTTCTAATATTGCACCGCTGGTGGCGGCAAAGTCTGTGGTTCTGCATCAAGGATAGACGAAGCAATGGACGTCTTGTGCACAGACCACTCTGCTATAAGCGGCGCCGAATGGTACGCTCAGACACTGGATGATGTGTTACAGACTGAGTGTGCTGTACTACGGTTCGTGATGTGGATGAGCCTGTCACTGCTATGCACACAATTTTCCTGTCATCACGTGAAGTGGTGCACTGAGGTGGATGCGATCAAACACGTTGTTCCGTCTTACCCTCCTGCATCGAACGATCATATATCCGCATTACAGTTGTTTGGTTTCGTCCAACGCGACTACCAATTTCCTTGAAAGATAATCCACAATCTCGTTAGGGCTCTATCCATCCTCTGTCGAATTAGGATACTTGTTCAAAAAATGATCGATATTTTCTGCTAAACATAAATCAATATTTTTTTAATAAAAAAAACCAGGAGGTAAAAAGCAACTGCCGAATTTGAAATCGTCGAAATTTCCAAACCTTAAATAGCGCTTTGAAGTGGCGCCACAGGCGCGCGTGATGTGCATCTGCGCTAAAATTCTAATCATTTGTATACCTTTCCTCCGCTAATGCATGTTGTAAATATCATGTTATTTAATTGCTTCCATCAGGGTGTTTCATTTACGGTGGCCAGTAGTGTGCTTTTGCTATTTTTGAATCATAATACTAAAAAAAAGTACTTTTTAATTAAAAATCCGAATAAAGATCTGAGATTTAAATTTTTGATTCGTGAATCAATTTTAAGATTTTAAGAATATTTTTATAAATATTTGTAGATTCTAAATTATTCTCTATTTAGTTTGACAGCATGCCTGATGGCTTTGTGAATGTTTTCCTCATAATTATTTTTATCTGGTTGAAAATAAAAAAATATTCAGGATTTAAGAAAATCTTAATTATTTAAATTATATTTTCTATAATATCAGAATTGTTCAGAAGGAAAATTACCCTACTAAAAATAAACATCTGTTAGAGAAATATAAATAACTAATGATACAGAATTAAATATTTGTTATAGAGAGGAAATAAATTAATTATTGATAATCTTAATATACACCTGAAGATAATTTATGAAGATAAGTTTTATGATATTAAAGGAAATCGTTGTTTTTATGTAATTATTTAATTATTGGTTTAAAATTTCAAGTTTCAATACACAAAACCATGAAAAGACCAATTTAAATAGAATTTTATGGTATTATTTTTATTTTTAAGATTATATATCATGTTTAAGAGCGTTTTTCACACTGCAAAAATCTTCCTTTTTGATACGTAGATTTACCTGTCATTTAAAATATAGCACTATTGGGAAAATAATTTAAAAATGTGAAATTTAAAATAGGCATTTATTGCAATAAAATTATGATGATTACTATTTTAAATCAAATATATAGCATAAATATGCCACACGCGCGACCTATAACTGTATAAAGAGAAAACACACAAAAAACAGTTTTTATGTTTTGATATTATTATTTTCATATGTCTTTTACATTAGGAAACTTCAACGTATCTTGCGAAATATTATGGAAGTATTCAAGCCTGTTTCTGAATGGAATAATTTTGGCCTATATAGACTTTGCAGATTATCGTTCAATGAAATTTGTGCTACTGTTGGTTTTAATCTAATCAGTGATACACCTATGAATTTGGTGGGGTTCGTACTGACCAATCAAATTGAAGGAGATTGCAGCAGACTTATTACCTCATCACACGTAAAGATATCATTCACATTCCATTGATAGATTGCACATTGCACAAAAAAGCCTCTCACCACTTCCTGTTCAAATGCCATTTTTAGCTTAGAAGTTTTTCTCACGATGTTCTTATGTGATTACACATGAAAGGAATACCAAACACGGATCAACATCTAGTACGTTTTTATTCTAGATGAAGCATGATTTTTTTTCCATGACATCAGACTGTCTGTATTAATTGTTTTGTAACGACATATTGTAGGAAAAAGTTACGTAACATATATATTGGTCTTTTACGCAGAATTAAGACTTGATATAATATTATATTAGGAATTGGGTGTCATTTTTCTGATTCACATTCTTGAAATCAGTTCGCATAATTTTAAAGCTGATGTTCTTGTTGTTTTAACTTATTCTCAAGATTTGAAAAATTATTAGAAAAGTATTTTTTAGTTTTTTTCATTTATCAGTTGCAATTTTTATTCTTTTTATCTACACTTTTTTCTTTCAAGGAACACTACCATTTGCATTGTCAAATGCTTTTTTTATCAATCTGTCTCATGACATGAAGTAGCCATGTGTTTTGTCATTGCTACAACGAAAGTATTGCCTTATATCGATTGTTTTCACACAAACTGGTAAAGTTCCGCATTTATCAATGTACTTAAATTAAATTTTATTTCTACACTTCGCACTGATATTCATGTTATTTGTCTCTTCTCTTATAACCCTGTGGGTTATAGCTATCACAATAGCTGGATCTCTCAAAGCGATTTTTGATTAAAAAGCTATTTAAAAAGTCTGACTATCGAACTGCAATACAATAATTTTCTTATGCAAATATTTCACTGTTTCTGATACAATGTATTTTTGAATACGCTGCCCAATATCTTGAACTCTGGATGTGGAAGACGAATGCTAAACTAAGTAACTTTCCTTACTTCGATGAGATTTCATAACATAATATATTAGCAAACCCACTATTTATGTAATTTAGAATCTATTTCGGCAGAATGGTCTGCTTCTTACCTTATTCTGCACGAGAATGATCTCTTTATTTATTTATTCACTTTTTACCTTTATTTAATTTAGTTTGATCGCATGGCGATCAAAATTTACAGATAATAAAAGTTCCAACTATTTCATGATGTTATTTACCTATTTTTTGTGTCATGTATCGATTTTTACAAAAGGGGTATTCTTATAGGAATCTTTTTAAATATCTGAAATTTGTCTCATGTAAAATCGGTAAACCAAATTCCATCCTAACGCTCTAATATACTAAAACTGCAAACTTTTCTTATATAAAGTCTCTTATGAATTTTATCAGAAGTTTGAGTTATTTATTTCGATTATTTCAGCGAGAATTACTGCAGAATAAAAACAATATCCGGTCACATATTACATGAAACTACCAAAAATGGATGTAATATCCGTCTATAGCTTACAAAGTTACTAGATCTTGCTTCCATGGAATATGATGAGGAAAGTAACTCCCGCCGCCTGGAATAGCCCTGAGCTAGCTGATAAGCTGCTATATTTACGGCAGAATCTTTTCAGTGACTATTTGACTCAATGTCCCACCTAATATCTGCTTTTATATCTGAATGGATTGATTACCTATAACCCATTGATTGCAATTTTATAGAGAAGCTCATGTCAAATAGCACATAAAATGTATAAAAAAAACGGTATGAACATGCCATGAAATCCATTAAAAATAACTTAATGGCATTTTCAAAATATATTTCCTACTTTCAACAATAAAAGTCACTTAAAACACTGAAATGTATTGTTCAATTTACATTACTTCTGAAAATTTCATTTTGAATCTATTAGTGTTGAAAATGTTGAATATTACTAAAAACATTATTTAATTTTTACAGTTTTAACTATAATAGTCTCATCTTGTTTTCCTTTTATGATTTATCCACGCCATCTATTGTCAACGTTTGTTACTAAATTTGAAATTTCTAGAACTCAAAGTTTATTGGTTTATTTTATTTCGTGAACATACTATATTAATTAAATTTCCTATGTACTAAGTTACAGATTTTTCTTTTGAAATTAATTTCATTTTACTGTAAATTTAATTTCCTAATTAAAGAAATACGGGATGCATTTTTCATTAGTAATTCATTTATTTCATTTTCGAGATTTATGGCAGTTATGAATCTGGATTATTTATTTCCATTGCATTAATTGCTCACAATTACTCTATTAATTACTCACTAAATTAATAGTATTCCAATATTTTGCCTTTATATGTTTCAAACTGCTTTTAGAAAATTGTTTCAGGGAAAATAAAATTTTTCGTTATTAAAATTATTGGTAGAAACATGATCGTGAATTAAAAATCATTTTAAATCTTCTTAATTAATAAAAATGGCAAAAAAGTAAAAACGTTTGAATTTTAATAAACGAAGAAGATTTTTTGAACACATTAAAGACATCCCTGTAATAAATCCACAGGTATCTAAGCTATATTCTGAAACTTGTGGAGTTCGATAGTTTGTTTTTTGTTCTTTTCGTATAAACTGGTCATAAATTCTGAAATTTATAGGCTTACTTAAAACGCGTTTGTTTACAGATGAATGCTTATTCAATACAGAATGATGTACTCTTAAAAAAAAAGGTATGAAATGTGAATCGACACAGTGCTAATGAATCAAATATGTGTTGAATACTTCTTTCATATGATTTTATTTCAAAACGTTTTAAGCTCACTCATCTGTTGTCATCGACCAACCCAATTGGTTCTGCTGCGCAAGCTCAGAAATCGATCCAGATGCTGTTTAAGTATAGAAGGAAGCAAAATTTCAGTCGTCAGCCATGTTTTCCAAATCATCGCATGAGAAACACAGAAATTACTCCAATGTGTCCAAATAGAACGCAAAGAACAATTTCAAACAGATTTTAACTATACAGGTAAGAGATATCTTTAAAGCAGGGTTCTATTCGTCAAAGCATTAAAATTTTATTATTCTCGTCGGCACTGTTTTTATACAAAATTAACTATAAAAATTTGTATTACTTTTCTTAATATATTTGTCTTTCAAATCTTAGAAAAAAAAAGTGAAAAATGAAGCAATATTTTGAATACATATTCTAAGTACTTACTTTGATATTGTCACTTTGCTTTCAAGAGCTCCAACCTGTTGAACATGCAAAAAATATTAACTTTTTATCCGGACTTCAGTTCATTTATCAATGGGAGAATGTCTTGTCAAGTGTGAAAGCTAAAACATTATAAACAATTTAAAATACTAAATGAGATATCATTTGAGTGTGTTGCAGATTATTTTTACATGTATATTGTATATTTACTAAAAATTAGGTATATAAGTCATTTTTATTCCAAAAAATTGCTTTTTTTTAAAGTGCTGTATTACATTTGCACCATTGTGTAATATTCAAGCGTTTTCCAAACAAAACATTAAAGTTTTTATTATTTGTTATTACAAACAGGGAAGGCTTAAAGAATTTGTCTTCATGATAAACGAACATTTTTACTTTATTATTTGTTAATAATTGTTAAATTTTTACAAAAATAATTATATTGTGATACCAGGTTTAACAATTCAAGCAATGAATTTTATTCATAAACTTCAATCATTGTAACACTTGCCATTAAATTAATAACAACTGTATGTATTTTTCAAAGAAATTAATCACAAAAATTGCTTCAAATGTTTGTGCAACATGTTTATCATTGCATAATATCCAAATGTTCTCTAAAAATCATCAAAATTTTATTATTATTATTTGCAAACTGTGAAATAAGCAAATAATTTCTCTTCACATGATAAATACACTCTTATATTATATTTGTTGATTGTTGTTCTTAAGTTAATTATAATATTTACATTTCCATAACCTGTTTCATAAGGTCAGGTGATAGTTTTAATCATAAACTTTAATACAATTAATGATTTTTATTAAAATTTAAATCCTTAAAAATTTATGAAATACTCCTACAAACACTGTTTTATTAAAACATGATAGCATTAAAACATTTAGACCATTTTTAGCACATAATTAAATCTCATAATTTGGAATGTTATTATAATTTTATTAGTAATAAATGTTCAAATTTTTAGATATAAATGTTAGAGTGATTACGAATTTTCCCAACTAAATCAATTATTTTTATTTAAAAATATCGTATTGGAATGCCTATGAAATTACATAATCCCACTTAGAACTGCTTTAACTTCTAAATTCCACATAAAAAATTTATATTAATGTTAGAATTTGAACATATATACACCTTATTTCATAATGATATGAGCGTTACATTTATTAATATTCATGCTTCATTACCAAAAAGAAATGAAAATCTATATGCTCAATTTAATGAATTTCAGGTGTTTTAAATGCTACAATATTAAATAACTAAGCAAATAAAAAAATCTTGCCACGGTTTAACAAATATATTTTACCACATTTATAATGTCTGTGTGTATATATATATGTGTGTGTAAGTATGTATGTATTTATATATATATAGATAGATAGATAGATAGATAGATAGACAGATAGATAGATAGATATAGATAGACAGATATATACAGATAGATGGATATTTATAAATTATTTACCCCAATATCGCATTAATAAACAGTCAATTTACTTCGGCTACTGGTATTAGTATCAAATGCACAATCACATTTATCATTTTCATATTTTTGATCAGTTTCAAGGTGCCTCCTTTTAATTTGACAATGTTGTATTTGATTATAAGAAACACATTCAATACATTCATTACCAACTTTTTAATGTTACCAACATTTAGCAACATATTTATTACATAACATTTACCAATGCAACACGTAAAATGGCATTTATAAAGTAATAATGCTACAGAAAATAAAGCCTAAAGAAACAGTGAAAATTTAAATTTAATCTACGTTTTAGTAATAATATTTTACACTTATGTTTTCATTGTTTCCTCGAGAGAAAATATTTTCCAGGATTATAAATAGTCAGCTTGATTAAAATTGCCCAAAATTTTCGTAGCCTTTAATATTTCAAATTAATAAATAAAGTTTAGTTAAAAATTTCTAACTTCCTAAATTTTTCTAACTACATACTTTAATAAAAGTATTCAAGCCTTAAATATCCTTTGTGAAGCTAAAAATTTACTAGATTTTGTTCTACTCCTTTTTTTTATAAATGTCTTTTCTTTTATTAAATTTAATCTAAACGTATTTCAGTTTTTATTTTTCTCATTTTACTTTGATTTCATTATTTTTCTGGCAGACTTTGAAAAACAAATTGTTCTGTGTTAATCCCTTATTATATACTAATAAAAAATACTATCATTTATTTTAAAAAAGTTATATAAGGAGTTATATATACTAATCTCTAAATAAAAGTCCAAACAAATTAAAATTCAGAAAAAACTAAAAAATGTCTGGCATTCAACAAAAATGCCTGAATTTACTGCAAGCTATTATCGTCATATGTCCATCTTAATTTCCATTTAAGTTAGAATTCTGTTATAAGTTGTAAATTGATCTCTTTTGTATTAATTCGAAACTCTGAACTATATCACAATCAAATGCAAATATTTTTCTAAGAGGGAGATGTGTAAAATATCAAAGTAATTCTACAACAGTTATGTATGAGATGGCAAAAACATTTTTCGTAAAAATTGCTTCTTGATAACTACTTTCAGAAATTCTGAAAACTTTTTTAGCTTTGTTTAAAGGCGAGATTTATATTTTATAATATTCAATTTATTAAATAAATTTACTTGTATTATATATTTTTACAGTACTTAATAATTTTACAATATTCATTCTGATTTTATGAATTGATGTGTAGGTGTAACGAAATGAAAAGAGGTCATATTCTAATAATGCATATTGTATCAGTAGAATAGTACTGTAAGTGAATAAATATCAAAAGCTTGATTCATTTTGCTTTAAAACGAAATATAAATTAAAACTGGTTCCATTGTATCTTTTTCGGGAAAGGATCGCTTTCTTAGTTTGATACCAGACACAGCGGAAGACCATCGTGCTGAAAGGGCTAATGTATGGTGTACTTTCGATTGGTCTAATCTCCTTCTATTAAAGTACAATGGAAAAATTGTAAATGAAAGAGCCATTTCAAAGGTATTCCTCGTCATTTTGAGGTAATTCAAAATTACAGAATGGTCATTTGTGTTTAGCACTATCATTCGACAGAAATAGGCATCAGGAAAAAGAAACTTTACTTTTTAATTCTTTACGCTTAGATTATTATTATAAATCAATAAAAGTTGTAACCACTGATAAAATACTCAGTTTTAAGTATAAACACTAAATTATCCTTTACATGTAACAATTTTCTTTGTGCTATCGATTTATCAAGAAGCACAAAATATTGAACACTTCACTAACAATTTTAATGTTTCTGAAAATAGTGTTAATATGGTTGATACTGATCATATTAAATAATTCGCATATTTTAATTTTTTCATATTTTAAAAAATAAACAATTTTGTGAAATAATTGCAAAAATTCTCTTTTTTGGTTTTTTCTTTACCTTTGTTATTTTGTTACCAATGCAATTAACAGTTTTAAAATATTTCATTTCGAGTATGATACCGAAGTCTTTCCATATTTAAAAAATTTTGGAATAAATGAAGCCAAAATGTGTATCATGGATTTAATTTTTTGATTTCAAAGAATATGGAAACACAATGTTGTTCGTTTTTGGAATTAATTAATCATAGCGAAAATTTAAAGATTTTATTTATTTCAATATGTGCAAAATAATAAAAATTTTCAGAAACATTAAAATTGTTAAAAGAAGTCTTGAAAGTTATGATTAGTTAAAGTACCCAGAACATTTTTCATTGTGTCAAGTTTAAAAAAGTTAAAAGTCTCAAGAAATTGTAATTTGGAATACTTTTTTTAATGTATTTTGTCAATATGTCATTAATCAAGCCATATCCTTGCTGAATAAATCATGACTACAAATGCTTAGAAACACATTAAATTTTTAAAAAAATAATTAACTGAATAAGTTTAATAGAATAAATTCATATAACAATAACTTGAAGCTCATGATAAAATATTATCACGCTTTAATTAGTTGTGCTAATGAACCTAAGCATTGTTCACTATTAACTTTAACTTTTTGAAATTTTTTATTTAGATGTTCAAGAATAAAAGTAAATAACTGTTGTTAATGCGTTTGAAATTTAAAAAGAAAGATTTACTCAAAATTTGCCACGTATTCGAAGGCTTAGGCGTATTTTAAAATTTTTGGATAATAAATATTCTACAAGAAGTGAGATCGGAATTCGAAAAATGTAAAACATTCAATATGCGATTTATAATCTCACGTACAAAGTTATAAAATATTTAAATGTCCCTAGCTAGAAAGGCAAACTTATATAATATTACAGTACTAACGCTTAGAGTGCTATGGTACTTAATATAAGTAACAGACAGAAGAAAAGAATTAACAAATGGATAGAGAAGCAAATGTCAATATTTACTTTAAATTGAAAATTCATAGCTTTACAAAACTGCTGGATACATGTAAAATAGAGCATTAAAGTTCCTCAACAAAGCATATTAGGCTTTAAGCAATAAAAGAAATTTTAACAAAAGATCCACGAGTCTCAGAACTTTATGGATCAGTCAAAAGTTAAAAAATGAACTTTGGGTTGTAATTTCGATTCTTATATATCCTTACTTATGTTCCTTATTTTACTATTACTAGTTTTATAGAGTTGTTGCTTATATTACTTCTTACAAAAATTAAACTGGTAATTTTTGTCTTACGCTTCTACACTTTATAATTTATATAATAATCAATTCTCTAGTTACTTCATGATAAAGGTAGTTATGTTTAGTTGTATACATTTTTCTCTGTAAAAATAAATAAACAGTAAGGGGAAATGCTATTAAAAACGCTTCCAGACTTTAATAAATCTTCAATAAATAACTACTTTATTACACAGATATATTTAATTTAAAATATGCTTATCTTTTTCGGGGAGGAAAAAATTCATTTTTAACTAACATTTGAATATTGTAGTATATACAATGTTTTGTATTTTCAAGAATTTTGTATTATAACACCATAGCTGAAATATGTTTATCGATTATAAATGCAAACTTTTAAATTTATGAAATGAAATCACTTAACAGATTATACTTCTCTTGCTTTCATAAATGTGTCTTTCTCAGAAGAATTTCTTTTTCCTGTTTGCTTGCGATTTATTTTTTATCATTTTTTTAATAAATAGAAAATAATTTAAAAGAAATATTTTAGGAAAACCTTAAGAACACATTATAAATTTTTAAACTATTTCATAAATGAAAAACCAAATTTTAATTATTTTTGTCGAATTAAATTTTAGCTGTATGTAAAATAAATGTATAGGTATAGTATAAAGTTCAAATTAATTTTTTATTAAATTTAGTATATAGAGTTAAAGTTTAACAATATACTTTTTTTAAATATTCAACCAATTATATTTAACTAAAATTCTTTAATATTATATTTTTTATACTTTACTGATTTGTATTTTTATATTTAATTTCAATATTTCTATTTCACACTTTTTGTCATATTGCTAGTTCAAAAACTCTAAATTCTCTCCTCCAATGAAAAGAAAATATGAATTATTTCAGCTTCATAATCATTTAAAATGAGTGTTTCTAGAACAAATCAAAACAGAGTTATATGAATAAATGTTTTTATAAATATGTGTAAACTAAGTTATGTGAATAAATGTTGTTATGTGAATACGAAGCAAATTTAGAATGATTATTGATAAAAATTTATTTTGAAATTTAAAATATTCTTAAATTGAATTTATATTATATTTTAAATAAAATTTAATGTTCAATATCTGCAGAAAGTTCTATTTTAGACGCTAGATTAATGTAGTGAATTTTGAAATTTATTCGTCAATTATTTTGTCTATTTTATTTTAACGAAATAGGCCGGAAGTATTTATATATAAATCAATTCATCAAAATGGATACCTGTAAAAGTTAATTAATTCATTAATAAATATGCATCATCATATAATGTTCAGAATAATGTTTGAAATATTGAATTTTAAATAGTAAATACCACCGAGGAAATAACATTTTTGGAAAATTAAAATTTGATCATATAAGAGAATTTTTAATAAAATCATTATTACCAATAATAACATGTGATTGAAATCGTAAAATTTTGTTCAGACAAACTTATTACAAATACAGATTATTAACATTAAATATGTAATTATAGCTAAAAATATTGTAATATTTTTGTGTTAGATTTGTATGTAGTTATACGAATTCAATTATTAATTTATTTTTGTTTGTATCATTTAGTATAAATATTGTAAAAACATTATCCTTATTTCATCTCACTAAGTATCAAAGAAGCATTTTGTATATATATATATATATATATATATATATATATATATATATATATTGTTAAAGAAGAAAAACTTAAATCCTTCTATTAGGTAGTGGTCTTCCAACTATCCAAATTAATATGGCTGAAAAGAAAACTAGATGAAATTAAAACTAAATAAGACGGACATAAATTTTGTTCATTTATTGAACTCATACATCAAAATGAAACTTTGTAATTAAAATGCATACTGAATTTTCTTTTTACTTTTTAATATCGACCGGTATTTTATGTATAAAGATTTAATAAGGATTTTTCTTTGTGCTTTTTTAAATCTTAATAATGAAAATAAAATTTAGTTCGCGTTTATTATGACATACTTAATTACTCATAAAACATAAATTTGTGCGTATCGTATACTAAGTACTAAACAAAAATTCGTTTACCTATTCTAACCAAAATGTTAACTTGGTTCCTAAAAATTCCGTTATTTTTCACTGAGAGACATTTCAAAACTATTTTGTATAACAAATGATATATTAATCACAAACTAACAAACACCAGAGCTTATTCTATGGAAATTTTTTCCCTTATCTGAATTCCCAAGTATATCAAAAAGATAGTGAGTATATTTAATAATAAAAAAACATTTAGTTAAGTAAATGTTTTTGTTTCTTGGTAATATTACATAATCCTATTATCAAGCAAATGGCTTTTGTTGAATTTACATATTTTTACTATGCTTCTTTTTATGTATACCTTAGAACATATTATAATCATGCAGTTAAATTAATATCGACTATTCTTGGAATTTCATTCTATTTGATGTCATATTTTTTTTCCCATGTTCTTTGGTATTTTTTGCTCTTTGAAAGACTTAATATCACTATGTGTTTACCCCACTCTGCAGCAACATTCTTTACAAAGACTAATACAAACTGAGAAACGTTGAGCTATTTTTATACTCTAAAAATACTTCTTAAAACAAAATAATTAAGCTTTATTCAAAAACTTTTACCTATTATTTCTTTGAAATGTCTTAGGTCCTTTCTCCCGTATTAATATTATTTTAAATGAATGGAAGGACTTTCGCGCTCTTTCCATAAGAAAAACATTTTCCCAATGCTGAAGAATTACATGAAAACTAAGTCACAAAAAGTCTGGAGAAAAGTTTTTCTTTTATTATAATTAATATATAAAAACGAAATATCACACACAATCAAATTTAAAATATATGTTCCTTTATACTTTTCAGTAAAACTATCATTTCATGTTTATTAAATGGTATGAACTATCATTGCAAACAGGGTGATAGTTCATACCCTCCAAGATTTTTAATTGTTTCATTAGTAGATATTGGTAATTATTACTATAATGCAATATTTATGTAATTAGAAATCAATAATAGTATACTTTATAATTTGCATGTTTTTAAGGGATACCAAGGCACAAAAACAAATTGATCTACCACATTTTCGATGAGTTCTAACAAACGTTTTTACACACAAGCACAATATTCAGCTAAGTGAAGAATAAAATTTTGTCTTCGAAATCGCATGTGGCATTTTTTTCACAATGAAGATATTACTAAATAAATAATCTGAAATTAAACACTGAAAATCGAGCATATTTGTGTAAGAATCTATCATGGGACAACATTCAGGCTAAAGTTTTAATTTATAAATAAACTGGTGAATATAAATATATTTTCTTATGTATCCTATTTTTGGCTCTCACTTACTGAATAATTAAGAAAATTAAAATTATAACTTGAAATCAAGCTTTTTAACAATTATTTGTCTATAAATTACGTACTGAAACAAAGTGAAAATCGAATGAAATTTAAAAGTGAAATAATTTAAATCAGCTTCTATAATTTTAATCTCACATTACAATTAATATTGATGTGTTTTATTAAAGCACAAACTATAAAGGAAATTGAATCAAAAACATTAAAATCTTTTGGTCCTATTAAGCTATAGAATCATAAAAGTTTTTAATCAACTAATAAAAAATGAAAATGGGAAAAATATTTGTGTTCCTAGAACAATGAATTTTATAACGCTGATAATTAATTTTAGCTACTAGAACACTTAATTTGATTACAAATCCTGTCTTCTAAAAACAAAATAAAAAACTGAATGAAAAATCTCAATCACATAGTTAGCCTAATTTTTGGCTTAATTTCTCAGCTGATATTTTGAAATTATAAATGAAATGGGAAATAATAAGGTGATTAAAAGGTGTCTTACTCTCAAAAATATTTTTATTTTAGATCTACTGATATTATTATATTCATAGCTACAAAACAGTCTTTTCAATACCAGTTTATCTCAATTTAATGAAGAAACAAACTGATATGCAAATGAAATTTTAAATTAAAATGAAATTTTTTAATCTGAAAATTTTATCTTGAAAAGTAACACTACACTCAATTTTAATAAAGAAAGTATTTCTCGTTTTTTAAAAAAAATAAGTAATTTCCTTCAATAACAATAATTTGAGAAGATAAATTACAAAATATTAAATTAACCTATCACCAGAAAATAGCTCATGAGAAATAAAAAAAATCAGTCATTTATGATTGAAAATAAATTTCAGTCTTTTAAGATTTAAACAAAAAATTTATACTGTTTTTTTTACTTTTTTAGTTTTCGCATTTTCGAATTATACTTCATTAGAAAATATAATGTGTATATAATATATATTTTATCAAACAATTATAACAAACTTAATTGTTACTGAATATGGTATTTATTTGAGGTTAATTGTATATGATTAAAACTAAAATTTTTGTATTATTTATTTTTCTTACCTAGTTATATATTGCATGTTTCCAATGATACTATAACTAAAAAGTATCATTTGCAATATATTTTGTATTAAACACAAGCTTCCATAATAATAATTATTATATAGGATTATTGAAAAGGAAATATCTAGCTTTGTTACAAAAAATTATATTTTGCTGCTTATGCTTTATAAGCAATATTTCGTGATTAAAGTCAAAAGTTGTATTTTATTTTTATCTTATACAGTTATTAAATTTTTGTATTGAAACTTTTATTACAAAATACCAATTTCAATGTATACTATATTCAACAAGGGTTTCCGATATAATTGTTGATACTAAGAGATTATTTAAAGATAAAGAACAAGAATTAATTCATAATACTTCTTTTTTTATTAATAATTAATCTTTTTATTACGAATATTTTCATGTTGTTTATTTCTCTTACATAGTTATTCATTTTTACAATCATAATTTCACAAGAAAATATTATTTACAATACACATATTGCGTTAAGCGGTGGTCGGCAACTTACTTGCTACTAAATACATTGAAAAAATAAGTAGCTTTAATTTACAAAGTTATACCTCCAACTTTACTATTTATGATTAGATCTTTTGTAATTGAAATTAATATTTTTATACTGCTTTTTTTCTCCTACATAATTTTCTGTTTTTCCAACGATAAGCTCTTCAATGATAATTAGAAATTATGATTTGAAATTTGTACAGTGGGTGATCGTTTAGCTAGCAATTCGAACTGCGAACAAATCGGATAACGAACACTTTCATGAAAGATTTTTGTGTTTGAAGAACGAACACATATTCGGATAACGAACTAAAACGAATTCTGACGAACACTTCTCTGCTCTTGCGCATGATGTCAGGGTTGCCAAACACAAAGGTTAAAAAAATCGTTTTTCATCTTTCTTGTATTGTGTTGCTTGCCTATTAAATTTCTAAGTTCTATTCTGGAAAAAAATTTTAATAGTATATTTATAACCAAAGTAGACTATAAGTTTTTGTTTTGATTTCATTCAAAACAGAAACTGATTTCATTTTGAGCATCTTCCACCTTATTCATTCGTTGATGAAGTGCGAGGATTTCAGAGAAATGGTCTTAGAATGGCACCCAAATCAAGCTCATATCAATAAGGTTAGGGATCCTTACAAAAACAATGCTATTAATCATTTTATGAAGATCTTAAAAAAAGAGAGAAAAGCAATCGACATTTGACATGTTCTTTAATCCCTCATAAGCAAAAATTAAAAAGGACTGATTAATATATGCAAGACTATACATAGTATTATTTTTTAAATAAATTTACTTAGAAATTATATATTATTTCTTTTTAAATTTAATTTTAGGGTCTCCAGAACGAATTAATTGATTTGACAAAAAATCTATGGTGAATTGATGATTGGTAAACGAACAATTCGCATAGCGGACATAGCATTGTAACGGATTATGTTCGTTAACCAATCACCCACTGTATTATATTAAGCACAAGGGTTCCCAATTTGATCGTTACTAAATAGTATTACTCAAAAACAAAACAGCTGGCCGATTGATGTTTCTGACTCCTAAGCTTTTGGGTTTTAGTTCCGTTTCTGGCATATATGTTTCGTTCTCTGTGTGTTTCTTTACCCTTTCTTATAAGAGGATGAAAAATATGTCCCACTCTTTAAGCCTAAAAAATGCTATTCACCTCCACAACCTGGTTCACAGGTGCCCATGGTGCAACGATAAATGAGTAGCAGTTTTCAGTCTTTTTGTGGGAAGCCTTGGTTACCCAGTACCAGCAGTTGGAAAAAAATTATTTCACAAAATTAAATTTCATGCATATAATATAGACTGTTATGAATCTATATAATCCCTTTTCACGAATTTATTTTTGACGCTTCTGTTCTATTGCTGCTTGTTGCTTATTTACTTGTGTTCGTTCTTGTATATTGTTTTCATTCTGACGAATAATGTTACATTAAGTATTACCGCTAAAATAAGAAGCGATTCTTACTATACAAACTGCTGTGGTTTTTTTTTTTTTTTTTTTTTTTTTTTTTATATCTGTACATTTTCTCACAAACTAAACTCATTATTAACAACCCTAACATTCTAATTCCTTCTTAGTACATCATATTATTTTCATTTTGCTTGTCAGTTGACTGTATCTAAGTGTCATTGAATGGAAACCATTCTTAAAAATTCATTAATAAAAATTTTTAAACCATGAAGTCCCTGAATTTCACTAGAATTTTTTTTTCATTCTTTATTCCTCATAATATATAAGCATATTTTACATAAACCATAATATTTATATGTACTGTACATACTGATACTTGCAGTTTTTGAAGTTTTTACTTCTTTTTAAAACTACAATATTTATACATTATTATTTATCTGGGATTGAAAATTATTCTTTCCCTTTTTGTCTCAACTCAAAATTTTCAAGAATTCTTTATAAAAGAGTCATAGATATGATATAATGCGTAAAAGAATTTTGTGATTATCATATTTTAAAATTTAAAAAAAAATTAGCAGAAAATAATATAAAAATTGTGTTGATATTAAGTTTTCAATATTTTAGAGAATAGAAATATATATATTTTAAGTAAATCAAATGAAAATAAAAGCAGAAAATATTTTATTGCACAAGATAATATTTAAAATATTTAACAAATAATCCTGATTTTCATTATTTCTGGTAGTTTTTACACTGAAATGAATCTCAGTAAAATGATTTTAGAAAGTAATTTCTACCTTTATACATAGAATTTCGAACTCAAACTGTAAAAAAATATTTTATTATTTTGAAATTTATCGTTTTCTAACAATTTTATTGAATCATTAACTTTTATTGGCTGCTATCTTCAAGACTAAAACTTATTCTTTAAGAGGTATAGTTTTCTTCATTGAGCAGAATAAATTTTTCACTTCATGCATTTAATCGTTTTCCTGAACCTTGTTTTAAATAAGCTTTTAGAGGAGGCTTTATTGCCGATCAATATTCCCAACATCAGCATTTCGAACAAGATATTTTTTCATGAGTATTCAAGCGACTACAAATCCTTATTCATGTTTTGAAAATTCATAAAAGATTAGTTTTTTCATAAAAAATCTGGGAATTTACGATAAATTTGTTCCTAACTCTTTCTTTTTGGTAATTAACATAAAAATAATTATCTTCAGTTTCAATGATTTTACATAAAAACAATTCACAAATAGTCAGTTTATGAGTATTTTTAGCACATCTTATATAATACTAAATACTCATGAATACATTTTAAGAGAAATTTAATTTTTGCTTTATCACAGAAAAGTGATTAGCTTTCTTCAAACAACTGACTATTACATGTGCTCCAAACGCTAGTATTTCTTTGAATGTTAAATTTTATTTAACAAAGTTATTAAAAACAAGGTGAAACTGTATTCAGCAAATAAATAAAAGCCTAGAAATTTTTCTCCTTCCCATAATTTTAAATCATTTACAAATCTCTTCAAAATATTTTTGTTTGGTTGGATTCTCAGTATTTTTGGATACTCAATGTTTTTTAAGCTTTCCTTATTTTTTTTTTTAATTCGTAATTTAAATTTTTTTCTTAGATGTATTCAGTTTTTGCAAGTGTTTAAATACAGACAACTATAGGACAAAATAGTGTTTAAATAGACTATCACCAGTTTTCAAATTACTGCGACTAACTTTTTTACGTATTTATTTCAGATAAGAGCTTACATCGAAGATACCATGGCTCTAGGAAGTGGGGAGAAAGACTCTAGCGGAGAAACTTCTTCTGGAAGCAAAGTAGCTGACTCAGGTACTGCCCGTCATAGCTGGAATGTCATGGCTGTAAGAGGAAAAATTACAGATAAGTGTTTATGGTCAGCCTGTAAAGCCATGACAGCTGGATTCCTGTTTATTGTTGTTGGTGCTGGCATGGCTACACTGGGTTTTTATTCTGACCATCTGTCTAAAGTGGAAGAAACAAAAGGAAACACCACAGTGTGGGTAAAAAATGAAAGCAAAGATTCTCATTTAGGGAGCCTTACATATTTAGGACCAGTTGTCATGGGTATTGGGGGTTTCACGATTGTTGCAGCTTGCGTTATGACCTTTGAAGCACGTGATACAGCAGCTAAAATCGTACCTATATGGTTTAAACGTACTAGAATTCATGTAGTTTCAGGTGGTAGTGGCAGTACACCTTCTGGTAGATCCAGCAAAGCTTCTTGGGAAAGATTCCTTTCCCAACAAAGAAGTAGTGAAGATGGCGTAGACACACGAACCGCTGTTACACAAGCATTGATGAATTTCAGTAAGTATCTTCAAAACACTGTAGACACAGATAAAATGGCACTGAATAAAACAAATATCGCAAATCAACAATCACTCGGCATTCATAAATGTCCTTCTGAACCTAGCCTTGTAAAAATTCAGAGAGATACATTTGATAATAATTTTCCCGAAGCAATGACATTATTAGAATCAAGCACCCCTCAACCAAAGCAACGTACTGCATATGGAGGAGGTCTCAAAACTATAACTGGAACTTCTAAACCTCAGCTTCTTTCAGTAGCACCTGATACATACAGACAAGCAGTCTCTATGGATTGTCCAAGGACTTCTAGGTTACATGATGAAAATAAAGAAAATGATTCTTCTGAGGAAACAACTAACATGATGCTTCAACCATCGGATAAAAACCGAACACAAATGCTACCGTTTCAAACTTCTTGTGCTACCAGCTCGAGTGGATCAATGTCTGTTGATATTTACCTTCCACAAGGAGCTGTAACTCTAAAAGTACATGATGATATGAAAACACAAAAGAGATCACCCATAAAACAAACATTTTCAGATGATAGCAGAGGGAATAAATTCAGTCAACAAAGTGATATCCATTCTTTTGGAGATGATGAATCTATAAACACCGATTTAGATGATAGCGTATTCATTAACCAAGAGATGACAATACCTACACCACAAATTAGACTGGAGCCGACAGACTCAGATAAAAGTCAAAAAAATATCCTTACTCTCGCTGACAATCGATCACTCACAGAATCCAGCAGAGATACAACAGTGGTTCAAAAGTGGGCTGCAACAAGTCATTCTGCATATCCCCATACTGAAATCAAATCAGAATCTTTGGAAGTTCATACCCCAGGTACAAGTCCAATGTCTTTAAGTTATTCTACTCAGTTTTCTTTTGACTGTTCTGAAAAGATCTCTCCAGGAGCTAGCTTAGAGTCTGTAATAACAAATCCATTTTCAACTCAAACGCATGGGCCTTTATCGCCCTCTCAAACTGATACAAGTCTTATAAACGTTAGCTCTCTTGCTTCGATGGGATCATCTCAAGATATAAGTTCCCCTTTAGTATTTTACCCAGATAGATTTGATTTTAACCCTGAATCTATTTCTAGAGATCTAAAAACTAAGAACTATACGAGTTCTCTTAAATCTCCTAATGAAAATATGAGCCAAAATTTTAGAAAAAAAGTTCCTGCTAGTGAAACTACTCGAAAACATGTTTCCATTACTCTTGACCCAAGTTTGATTGATAAAGGACTTAAGACCAGTCCACGGAAACATAGTTCACTAGAATCAGCTCAAATACAAACTTCGAAAATGCAACCTCGAGCTTCAGGAAGTCCAAAACCGCATCAATATTCACTGGAAAGTTGCAGTCCAAAGATACTTGAAGATACATTACTTCCACTTTCTCAACGTTTTCTGAATCCCCAAACAGTTTCTCCAACGTCATCATCTCCAGCTGCTTTGTCCCCTCGAAAAACTCGATCTGAGAGTTTACCTGAAAGAAGAGCATCCATAAAAAGATTCCCTCTCCTTAGACAAGGTGCGTTAGATTCTTTTGCAGAAGAAGGATCTCATCGCTTGGATCGTTCTCAAACTCAAATATCACCGAACGATCCATAGTTATTTTATCATTAGTTAAGTTCTCTTCTTTTTGATGGCGCAGCATGTCCATTCTTGGACATTGCACCATAAAACCCAACCAACCATCTCTTATTTTTTGAATGACTCTGTGATATTTATAGTGGCAAAACAAAGCTGATCAAATGCATTGAAATTGGATTTATCAATTCTTTGTAATAATATTTATGTTCTAAATATTTATATAGGGAGGAAAAATCTTTGATTTTAATTTATTTTTACCTTGAATATCTAACTATTTTTATACATTCTAAAGGAATTTTTCTTAGACATAGTTTTAAACATAAGTATTACGATTTTGAAAGATTTCAATATTTACATAGCAATTAAAAGAACTTGATGAGAATTATCAACTCTTTCACTTAGAAAATAGACTACACCTTAAATAGTAATTATATTGAAAATATAAAAAATATAGATGAGTGAGTAAGCCAGCAACAAACAAGCATGTCGTTGAAAAACTCTATTTTAATTAATTTGCAAAAAAAAATGATTTTTGAAAGTTGTACTTCCTGTTTTCCGTAGCTTTATACAGAAGTTGTTAAAAAAAACTATTAAAATAGTAACCATATTCAAATAGTTTTACATAAGAAAATGATGATAAGAAAATATCAAAAAGTTAAAGAGTGCTTAAACATCAATTTAAATACATTTCTCGTTATATAATCCTTTGAGAACTAAATATACAAATTTCTCACATGCACTTTTTATTTTTAGACTTTTATTGATATTCTGATTATTATAGATTTCTTTTAAATTCATATATACCCCGTTAAAATTTAACAATAATATTATATTTCCTTATATTTATAAAGCATTGAACATCATTTTGCCAAACATTCTCAGTTGAATATTTATTGAAACTTTAACATTATTCCTACAAAAATTTCGAAATATATATATTTAGCACAGAAGAATCAAAATATATCAAGTGATGAAATTTTATTTCTCAAAGATATTTGAGTAAAGTTATTCAATTCTTTTATGGGATAAAAAAAATGTATTTGATTTGTGATCCTAATTTGCATTGCATTCATGAAAGCTTCAAATATCTGTCCAAGTTTAAAAAAAGTTCCCTTTTTTTGTTCCCTGTTTTGGATAAAAGCAGAAGTCCTATTTTTGTTTTACTTTAGTTTTTGATAAATAGCTACTTCTATTTCTTTTTCGAAATATTTTTGTATTATTAATTTTGCCATGTTTAAATTCAAATTATGGTATTTAAAATCATATATAAATATTCTTGGAAGTTCTTGAAAATTTTAATTATATATTTTGAAAATCTTACAATTCCCTCATTTTCGTAAAACAGAAATTTAAATATTATTCAATTGTAAAAAGTATTCATATTTAAATTTGTCACTTTGGACAAAATGATAAATTATACTGGATTTCGAAAACATTGTATCAAATGTTTACCAATTATGTGTACTGTCCTACTCTGAATGTAAGAAGTACGATCCTAATGTCCGTTTTTTTTTTTTTAGGTTAATGCAAAAAATTTCATTACTCATCTGGTAAACGCAAAGACAAAGTCTCTTTTGTGTCAGAAAATGCTTTTAAGGTGTATAATGATGGATTTTATGATAGATTCATAACTTAATTGTCACATATTATCACACTCCACTTGCAAATTATTCTGAAAAGTTGAACCAATGAGGCCCGTGTATAATAAGGTAGTCGAAGACTGTTGAGCAGGAATGACAGGTCTTAGAGTTTAATAGAAAGCATTTTGCACTCAATAACAATGATGCATCCAATTGTATGCCCATCTATAAAGCACTATTGTATATGTCTAAATATACACCCAATTACTATAGCCATAGTTGCCATATTTGCACTTGATGATCTTCTGATCATCATCATGTATTAGGAATACAAAATTCGAACATGTCCTATTCTTCTATGTTGGAATTATAGTGCTCTAAGACCTATTTCAGGCATGATAGTGCGGAAAACTTAGTGACGGCACCTTTGAAAGTATAAAGTAAAGTCTACAGAAAACAATGGTACATTGTTTCGTTTGTTCTGCCTTTTAGAGATTTGGATCAATAAAGTGTTAATTTATATATCTTTCCCATTCACCTTTGAAACTTCAAATACTATGACTCAAGTAAAAATTTTCAAAGTTTTTGATGATGAAATAAATTCATCCCAAGAAATAATTTGTTTCTGGTGTGTACTGCACCATAAACCTATATATCTGAATTGTTGATTCACTAATGACTGAGTTATCAGTCTCGTTAAATCTATTACGTTGATTTTTTTTGAGAAGAAATTAGGTAAATATGATATCAATGCATTGTGTTCATTGGTATGGACCAGTGTGTTGAAAAAAGAGTTATTTTGTTTTAACTTTTTAGCATTAAATCTTATGAGACTCGATATTATTTAGCTATTTAAAATGCTAAATTTTCTGCAAGATTTGTTGTGCGGTTGAGCAAAATATAAAGTATCTGTTAAATAAAAATTAGTTTTATTTAAATATGAGCCACCCCTCATATGTCTTAGTCTAATTGACCATTTCATTTTTTATATAAAAGAAAGGTTTTCAAATTATAGACATCTTGGTGGAAATTCTGAGAATAAATCGAAAGGAATTTTCAAGATCAGTTTTTGATTTGAAATGAGATTGTTGCTTCTGTTAAGATTATTTGAGTCTATTAATGTTATTATTTGCTAATATCTAATAAATTATGCTATTCAAAGATATTTTTACTCTAAAATGTTTATCAAATTTGTCTATATAAATTTATATAGATAACCAATATAATTTGGCACAACATAAGAACTTTATAACTGTAGCAGGTATCCCTATTTACCAAAAAAAAAACCGATGATTATAATCTAAAAAATAATTTGTCATATTAATCTAATACTGAATTCAAAAATAACACTTGATGCTATTTGAAATAGACTATATTATGATATATATGAATTCAGTAAACAGTTTTAAAAATGTACTGTTCTATTTTTTTTTTTTTAAAATATTTTAAGCAAAAAAAACTTTGAATCATATCATGGAAAAAAACAATTTAAAATATATTTTCAAAAAATATTTTCATGTGTATTTGTAAATATAAATTATTACACTTTTTTATAAATAAAATATATTAAATCAGTGTGAATAATAAAAAACTCTAATTCAGACTTCCAAAATTCATATTGAAATAATATTAATATTTAAGAAAGAAGATTTTTGAAATTATACCATTTGCTTTTTGATTGCTTAGTGATAACAACTGTTCTGTTAACATAATGTATTATACTCGGTGTTTCTTTGACTAAAACGTCATTTGAATTACGAGAAAATCAACTGTTATCAATCATTTATTAATGTAAACTTTATTCCATAATTATTCAATCATATGTAGAGAAAATTAAACCAT
This sequence comes from Latrodectus elegans, assembly GCA_030067965.1. Lineage (NCBI taxonomy): Eukaryota > Metazoa > Arthropoda > Arachnida > Araneae > Theridiidae > Latrodectus > Latrodectus elegans. The sequence continues at coordinate 54,971,051 of CM057817.1, forward strand.
CTTCTCGTATGGATAAATATACGAAACTCCATCAAACTTTACATTGCAAAGTTTTGGACTCGTTTTCTGTTTCTTTGTACTCTGTCCCAGTGGTTGTTAATATATCTTTCATTGCTTTTTATATAAATACAAAACATAAGGAAGTTATTACCCTTGTTAAATAAGAAATTTCTATTTATCAAAGACAATTATTTTCTTGTTAAAATATTATCGTTGTTATTTTCCTATATCCAATGAATGTTGCCATCACTTGCATTTACGTTTACTTAAATGCCAAATATGGAAAGTTATTATATAAAAAAATTTAAATTTCTTAGAAATTGAGAAAAAATAAGAAGATAATGTTATAATGGATATATTAGTATTAAATGGGGTATGTATTACCATAAATAATATTAAGTTTCAAGTTATGTGGAATTTCTAATCAACATCGTTATCTCCAATTCTAATATAGATGTTCTTCCATCTTTTCATGGTTTTAGTTTGAATAAGCCATCTATTCATAAATAGCTTATATTGCAAATTGAGGCTGTTAGCACAAACTGCTTGAACATATATTAAAATATTTTTGTGCATAAAAGTTAAAAATATAATTTTTAAACAGAAAAATGTTTTTAAAGAAAAAAAGAAAGATCTTATGGTTTGAATGCGCTTTCAAGACTTTCATCATCAGGAAATAGTGAGTCTGCATATTTGCATTAAAACCTAATAAAATTAGAAAACATTTCAAATTTTTTATTAAGTAATTAAAAAAAAGTAAAGCTTGGCAAATAGCAAAACTTCTTTGCTGTCTCTTAAAACAATATTAACATTAGTGATTAGAAACGTGACTGTTACGCATTTCAGTAAATACATATCATCAAGTATTAAATCATTTATTTTTAGCCAAAATATTAATTTCCTTTAAAGAATATAAATAATTTTATGAGAAAAATGTTTATCATTGAACAATTTACCAGTATTAAAATTCTATTTATAATGTTGAATCCCTTTAAAGAATGCATTTATTATCTAGATAATATACCTTGTAGTTATTAACTCTACTATTTCACTCTTACGACTTGCTAAATTATTTAGAAGCCTTCATTAAACTACTTGAAATATGATTAATATTTTTATGCAATATATAAGATGAGCTTTGTAGCTATACTCTCTAATAATATAAAAATTCTCTTTGTAGCATTAAATATATCAAAAAGAGAATAAGAATAATGTTTTCTTCCTCGATTTAATTTCTGAGCAAATAATATGATAGTAAGATTAATATGTTGTGATTCATACATATTTATATTATGTGATTAATGCATTTATGGTAGATTTCGAAAGCAACTATTCCAACAATGAATAATTTTATTGCTATTAAAAGTAGTTAAACTTTATATTTTTTAAAAGTGATATTTTTCAGCAATATTTTGTCAACTGACGAAAGTAGCATGTTGATGTAATGATGATAAAATTACCGTATGATAATGGTAATGATGATAAAATTACCATAATATCGGTAATTTTATCATAATTCATAATACCACAAAGAGTAAAAAATACTACAAAAAATTATAATTTAAATATTTTAATAAACAAAAATATTTACTGATAAATATATTACTTCTAAACTTTCTCAGTGTTGTTTTAAAATATTTTAAACTTATTTATGAAAATAATGTATACATATATACATACATAAATATATATATAGGTAGCTATATCAGGAAATAGAAATATAATAACTAATTTGGCCAATATGTTATTCTTAATAAGATATATTATAAATGTTATGATGTATCCTATCATACTGTCAATATGATTAATAATTGTTAGTAATTAAGTTATCTGTTATTTTGATTATTTATTGTTTAAGTTATTATTTATTGGATTGTCTATGGGATAACAATAGAGGATTCCATTACGAAATATCTCCTTCAAAATAAAATAGCATCTCATAGATCAAAATTTCATTATTTTAAATATTTTCCTCATCACCATTTGTTTCAAATATTGCACCTTTTATTTCAATTTGAATTCCTGGTGTTATAAGCTACAACTAGTTCATCTGCCGCATGAATTTTTAAACTTCTGGTTTCAAAACTATTCAGAAAATTAAAATTCTATTTTTCAAAAATTTTAATTTAAAATCGTAATTAAAAATAACTTTATCAATTATAATTAATAAATTATCATAGTTAAATTTTATTTTGATTAACGCATTTTAATTTTTCTCAGCTATTAGAATATCGGTATCTGAAAGCACTAAGAATATTAAAAGCAAATTTTAGTGAGGTATTTTCAATGCTATATCCATTTTCTGATGTGCCGCCATCTTGCGTGTTTTTCAATACATCCTTTAAGCTATCTTGATGTAACACAAGAGAAATATATTGTGGCTTTGGCTGTTTGTGAAATACATCATGGATTTATTTTTAATTATTAAGAAATATTACACTTAAACTCTTTTACAATATTTGGAAATATAAATTTGAAAGACACTGTGATATTAATACACGATATAAGAAAGATAAATGTAGCTGCATTTATTTTTTATATGTAATTGTATAATAAAGACACACACATCATATTATAAACATACCAAATGGGGTTATAAATTTGTAATAGTTAATTATCTTAGTTGAATGATGTAAGAAAAACAATGCTCTGTGTATTTTATATTAAAATTTAAAATTCAATGAAAGTATTCAAAGAAATATTGTTTGTATATTGTAAAAATTACAAAGTATTATACTGTATTTTTAATTTCATAGGTAATTTCAATATTAAATGTTTAATTTGTGAGAGTAAACTTTGATAAATATATTACGTATTTTCTTTATTAAATATATAATAGAAAAATTCCAGTAAAAGTAAAAAAAAATTTGTGGGAATCAAATAGAATTAAATAAAACTATTTAGAGTATATATCGATTATTGTACCTGTTCACTTTCCCAACAACATGTGTTTGTATTAATATTTTAAAAGAAAATTTTCTTTGAAATCAATACTATTTATTTTTATGTGTATGTATCAAGTGGGTGAGAATGATATGTCCGAAAATTATCATTCTATTCAAATGATTTAATCGTAAAGCATACATTAACTTTAATGTATTATTGACTGCATTTAAATAGATTCGAATCAACGAGTATGTATCTCATGTACTTCGAATCTTCACACATTTCTCATTTATTATACGTACCATAATTCTGGTACACTTTGAATGGTTAAGATAAAAAAAAACTGAGTTATTTCCTTGATGAACGTTCGCATTTATTGGAAACTACATATCAGAAGATAATATCCAAGAAATGGGAACAAGCAAATTAGACATACTACGTAGCATTTTTACCGGGTACACGTGAGTATTGTTTGACAAGTGCTGATGTCTATTGGTTATTATCGCGACTATTTCCCCATCTTTTTCTAGGATATGTGCAATCATTCAGCATAGTGCCATTCTGTTGGTTTATTCTTCCTAAGGAGCCCACCGTCATGTAATAACAATCAGCTTCATAGTCTCAGGGTATAGTATAGAATCAGGTTACAATTCAGGTGTCTGTGATTAATCATTGCGAAAAATTACGTTTGTCGCCATGTTCTGTTATCTTCTCAAATAACAATTCCTTATTATAGGGAAACTTTCAAACCTGTCAAGGTTGCATTAGACGTGTTCAAAATACTAATACCTATATGGAGTTCTCCAATTATATGTATATATATATATATATATATATATATATATATATATATATATATATATATATATATATATATATATATATATATATATATATATATATATATATATATATATATATATATATATATGTATATATATATATGTATATATATACGTGAAATCAAATTTTCTTCCTCCTAGTCACTCTTTAACCGACTACAAGGTAATTAGCTCTCTAAATATCATACAGTTTATTTTTTTCTTGAAAAACTTCGTTAAAATCATCGAGCTGTGACTATTCCTTAAAATTTATTGATAAATTTTGAAATATTTCAAACCATCGCTGAATACAGCTTGTATATGGGCTGTCCTTTTACAGAATGCCATTTAGAGAAACCTAAAATCTTGATTACTATTTATTATTATGTTTTTTTTTTCATGTGCAAATAACTATGTGCTTAAGTAGAAAACAGTTTACCTCCGACTTAAGTAGAAATGGAAATTATTACTCACACATATTACTGTTTTGTTGTATGGTTGCAGTTAATAGTAATTTATTATTGACATAAAACGTGTCGAATTTAAGTGAGCAGCTCTTTGTATTGAGAGGAAGAATGACTGATAACTATTTTGCTTCGGACAATTCATTCACCCCAACGATAAACTATATATATATATATATATATATATATATATATATATATATATATATATATATATATATATATATATATATATATATATATATATATATATATATATATATATATATATATATATAATCTCACAAAGTGTGTTCTTTTAATTTACGTTTATAAACTTTTATTCCATTTTTCCTTCAATTACTTGTATACAATTTCAAATGAATTATAAATTTACATGTATAGTTATGTATAATTACTTTATATTAATTGCCCCATCTATACATTTTCAAAATTCTTGTAAATATACTTACTTTTAAATACAAGGTTAAAATCTTTATTTATTGTTTTATCATTAATTAAACCTCAATAGTTATATGTGAAACAAAATTTTGGAATATATGTAAAAATTAAATGAAATTGTTTTATTTTCATTTCAAAGTTTGAAATGAATCACAGATATGTAAACTCCTTATATATATAAGCACTTTGTTAGTTATCGTTTTTATCTTTACATTTTCAACTCTTTTATATCTGTGTTATTTTAAATATAAAGTTAAGAGATAATTGAACGTTGTGTTTGAAAAATCGATTATTATATGCAATGCAACTTAGCATTTATATCGACTTATATCAAGTCATCATTAAAAACTTATATCAAGTTTTTATTCTACTTTCATTCAATTACTTGTATACAATTTAAAAACCATCGTAGATTAATGTATCCATTATGTATGAGTACTTTAGTATCATTTTGTTGCCTTTTTTATGAATTTTCACGTTTTTGTTGTCAATTGTAATTTTAAATAGAGTTAAAATTGTTATTCATTGTTCTGAATTTAAATCTTTATGAGCGAAGCAATATTTTGAAAGCTAAGTCAAAAATATATAAACTTTTATTCTAATGTTATTCCATTATTTGTTTACAGTTTGAAATGGATCATAGATTACAGAATCTATTATATATGAGTACTTTGTTAATTATTAGTTTGCAGCATTTTCTATGAATTTCATGTTCTTATAATTATGTGTAGTTTTATATACAGAGTTAAAACTGTTATTCATTGTTCTGAATTTAAAACTGAATGAATATTAGCGAAGCAATATTTTAAATGTTAAAGTTATATCAATTTTATTCTATTTTCATTCAATCATTTGTATACAAGTTGAATGTTATCTTAAAATTATGTCAATATTGTTCTTTTTTTATTCAATTACTTGTATACAATTTGAAATGAACCAAAGATTTATAAATTCACTATGCATAAATATTTCCTTATCACATTGTCATACACTGTTTTAATTTTGCAGTTATGAATAGCTTTAAATGTACAGTTAAGATTGGTATTTATTGTCCATTATAAAAACTGTATGTACTGTATTTACGAAATAGCATTTTGAAAGCTCCATTAATCGCACAAGGAAGGTATTATAAACCTGTTTCTCCTAAAAATAAGATGAATAAATAATTTTCAACTAAAATTATCTTTATTCATTCATGTTTTTCAAAATAAAATTAAGGACAATATAAAAGCTATGAACATATTAAAATGTAACTTTTTCTTTTCTAAATATTTTAAATGCAACTTTCTCAAATATTATACAGTTTTACGGTGTTTCTTAACATGGAATCAAATAAATTTGAAGGTTATACTTTTGTTCGTAAATATACGTCTTGTACAGACTTTGGAATAATAAGATATGATATATATTATGCATTACAATAATTCCTGTATTTTTTATTAAGATGTTAAATATAAGATGTTGAATATATATGTTGAATATATTCAATACATAAGAAAAACCAGAAGCAAGCACATTACTTTCGCTAATCCTATGATCGATGTGATTTTAAAATAATTCTGGATTTGTATATTTATTGCATGCAATAAAATTGTAAATGAATATGTTGTTTGTTTTAGCTTTCTTACACCATGAAAAGGGAAAAAGTTTAATAATACGAAAATTATTTTGCAATATAAATGCCCAAGCAGTGGAATGGCTTATATTATGCTAATATTGTAATATGCTTTTGAAAAGTAAAAGAAGGAATTAAATTTTGCTTGTAATTCAGAGGCAAAATTTTTCCTGCTTAGAAATAGTAAATTCTTTTATAAGGTCATAAACTTGTACTCATAATAAGCTATTTATAAAAGGGAATTTTTTATATTTTAGTAACACTATTTCACTTAAATCCTTTGGATGTTTTTTTTTATTTATTTATCGAAATATTCTCTAATATATTTAATCGATCAGTTAATATATATTAAGTATTTAGTTACGTTATATATATAACCAAACACTTATATTAAGTTCTCCTGAACTAATAAAAGCAAGTTTTGGAATTAATAATATTAGTTATGCTTTTGATAGGAATTCAATGTCCAATACATTTTAATTTTCAGTATTATTACAAATTAGGATTGATCATAATTTGCTCTTCTAATTTAGATTTTACAAAACTAATTGAACTTAAGCAAAAGTTTATTTTAATCAAAGACTTTGATTGTAAGAATTAACTAGAAAAGACAAATTATAAAAAATGCAAAATACTAATAATTTATTAATGATAGCAGATATTTAATATACTTTTCGAGGAACTAAATACTTTTAAATATATTAAATAGAAAATTATTGCTAAAAAAGTACAGATATATTGAAGAAATAAAAAATCAGAATTACACAATGTTATAACAAATTCGCTTAATTTCTCTTGGTACTCTCAATAAACAGTTTCACATTTTATAAACGAAAAAAAAAATGGCTGTCAATAATTAAATTTCGGAGATGTAATTTTCATATAAATTCCTTCATATACGTATAAGAATATTCTTATAAATTATTTCATTTAACAAATGAAGAGTACTAATTTAATTTATATAAGTATAATTTTTGTTTTCAAATACAAAATATTTCTGAAATATTCATAAGTAATAAAAGTATTTTTAGCATAATCATTAAATTTTACTATGTAAAAATCATGTTTTTGATATTATATTAGTACGACACATTGTATTTAGTGGAACAGTTAAGTAATGCTTTTTCTTGAAAACAAAATATTTTGAAAAACATCTTTCATAAGCTGTTATGAGTATTCTTACATTCTAGGCTAAATATTTATTTTTAGCTTCAACTGAATTTTGATACATTCTACTTACTTGAAAAGAGTGAAAAATGACATAAAAATCTCATTTTGAGAAAAGAATAAACAAGAAACTTATTTGTCAAAAACTTTTATTTAAAACTTTTCATTTTCTTTCAAAATTATGATACTTTCTTTTAGCATAACTCTCCTATTCAAGCACATGAAAAAGAATGCCTTTCCCATAAATACCATTGAATTATAAGAAAGGAAAATAGTACTCACAAACATCCAATGACTATATGAGTGGTCGGCAACCTGTGGCTCTTTGCTTCTCGGTTACGGTTCTTTTCCAAAATGCTTAGTTGAGGCACATGATATTACTTTGTAAAAGACTTTGTAAAATCTTACCTTGTAAAAGACGAGTAGCTTTAAAACGCAAAGCTATACAGAAATGGCACATTTATAGAAAGCCAAAACAGCAGAGTCTAGACAAGTGAAGCCATTTTTGAAATCCTTCCTTTAAAAAGTTTGACGATTTTGACGGTGACATCATTTCTCCATCAGTCATTTCGAAATAGTTTTCCATAATGCAAGCAAATATTGACGAATCCGCACCCTTCAAAATGAAGTTAACTTCAAATTTATTTTTCATACTTTAATATTGATATTGACAACTTTGAAATGTAATTGCTTGATTTAAAAAGAGTAAAGAGTTGTGGAGCTCAAAACTCGAGCTTCTTTGTATCGATTTAGAGTTTTATTGGAGATAATTTAATGTGAACTAAGTTAAATGGCCAGATTTAAAAGATCTGGAGAGAGAAGATATGTTGATTTTTTTAACACTTGTGAAATAGTATTCTTGAATCATATGATCAACTGAAAAGGCTAGTTTTTGCTATTCTTTCCTTTTTTGGGTCTACATACTCATGTGAACAATCATTTTTACGTATGAACTACATCGTAAGTAAATTAAAAAAATCGGCATCTCGATGACAGATTGGATCATGCCTCAAAATAAAAACATCATACAATTTGACTTACCCTTATTTTCCAAGGAAAAGAAAAAACCAATGTTCACATTAGTTTGGTATTTGCAGTTATTTTTAAGAATAACTTGTAATATAAGTAATACATATTATTTTACTAATGATATTTTAAAATAAATATTATTTTCTTTATATGATACCAAGTTTTATTTAATTTACTGGTAGTAAAACTATGATTTATTTATTTCGCAGCGGTAAGCTTGAGTGTGTACTTTTAATCCTAATTAATTCGGTAAAAACGTCTCCGACTGAAGTAAGGCTTATGTTAAAAGGAAAAAAAAGATTCTTTGAATAAATATCAATTATAAATTATCTAGATTTGGCTCTTTTGAATGACATGGTTGCCCATTCCTGGACAATCCTAATTAATTGAAAATCAGTACCAAACTTACCTTGATTTGATTACTTCTCTAAAGTATGTTTTAAAACGTTTCCTGCTGAATTCGAACATATTTAACATGTATTAGAAGGTTTATATGCTCAGCATAAATGTTCGGCATAAATAGGCGGATATGTTTCAAGCTTAAGCAAATCTTAGTACTCGATAGATATGCCTATTAATGTAGATCTGGTACGTGTGATTGTATTAAAAGAGGAATGAATCAAAATATCACACATGTTTATCCACAATTTTACTATTTTTTCAGAAAACAAATATTTGATCGATTAAAAAAAATCACTAACATAACTATAGATCCTAACCAAGCTTCATAGATTCCTCTAAATCTCATTAGTATTTATGCACTATACCAAGACAATAATCATAATCAACTCTTATGAGATTTTTATGTGCTATTAGTTAATGTACTTCTCTTATTATGATCATAAAAATCTGTTTTATGAGCCATTTACTCGTTTATCTCCTTGCGTTTTTTTAATTTTTAATGTTGCTGCTAATTTTAATCGCAATTTAGTGATAAAAATTAATAGCATTTAATTTTTGCCTTGAAATCGTAATACGTTATAATGAATAAATTTATTTTAACTATACATCCCATTGGGTAAGGAATTCATTTCGATAATAGACATCCATGTAATCCTTCAATAAAAAAATGAAAATCAATAAAAAAATGACTGTAAGAAATAAAATTTGTTAAGGCTTTTTATCGAAAATTTTTATCTCATCGTTTTTATCTAATACGCAAAATAATTCTTGAGTTCTATTAGAAAAACCTTGAGTTAATTTATTAGAATTAAAAGTAAAGTTTCACACTCGTGAAAGGTACTAAAAACATAGAATGTTGTGTGTACAGTAGAATCAATTTAACTAGAAATTGAAATAAAATTAATCGAAAACGTGAAAATTTACTAAGCCAGGTGAAAAATTCAAAATATCAAACAAAAAACGAGGGTTCATTCATTAAGGAGAGCTCTTGTGCAATCAGTGAGTATCGCTACGAATCACTGTCTTGATTTCTACCAAAATATTTTTAGTTAATCTATGGTAAAAATTCGGTACTCATGAAAAATATCAAAAACATAGAACGCTAAATATACAATTGAAACAATATCAATAGAAATTAGGCAAACAATTCCTGGAAGGAAACTTAGGAAGCGATGGGAAACATTCAAGTCAAGAAATGAGTACTTTGTTCATGCAACAGAGTATCTGTATCATCGGTAAGTATCGGCATTAGTCACTATCTTCATTTCTGCTAAGAAAAACATTCCTATGTAGCCCATTGAAATTAGGAGCAAAATTTCACATTCCTGAAAAAAATTTAAAGACCTTTATATATACAGTATAAACATTAAAGGAAATATAAAACTAGAAATTTTAAAAATTCTCACGAAAACGCGTGTAACTTATTGAAAAAAGGTCAAACATTCTAAGTTTTTGACAAAGATTGAGCGTTTTTGCTTATAATAGAAACCCTTACTTGAACGATATGAGAATCAACTAAGCTGTATTTCTGATATTTTTATAATACTAATGAAATTATTTATAGAAGAGAGAATTATTTAGAAAAGAGAAGAATGATTTATCATGCCTCTTGTCCCCATTCTCTCCTCTCGAAGGAGCTAGAACATAATAAGATAATTAAATAAGAATATAGAGAATGGATCTCCCTCTTATTTGATCAAAACAACAACAACCGGTACATAGAAGGAGAATTCAAGAAAATTTGTCCACAATACAGACACCGCCATTCCAGCATTATTTAAAAAAATTATTATATTGAGTTTAATATAAAATTTTAAATCAACAACCTTCGTATGACTAACAAATTACAGAAAAGTTCTTCTTATACATCACTTAGAGTCGATTTATGATAACAAATAAAACATTTTGATGCCAGTTTAAAATATTAAATAAATTCCCAGTTTAAAGCGCTATCTTAGGCCCGCAAGCATTGACAACGGGATACTCCTTTGTTTATGTAACTTGCTTGCCCAAGCTTATATCAAGCATGGAAAACAGTTCAAAACATAATTTAGCAGACGCACATACAATTTAAGTATTATGTAAGAGAATCACACAAATCTCCATTTAAAAACAGAAGTTCTACGACTGTTACTCTGAAATTTTGAGATACGCGCAGACGAGAATTTACAAAATAAAAATAACGGTTTAATTTTAAAATACAAAGTATTTTAACACAGAAGACGATTTTTTACTCACTTACTTCAACTTGTTTAGCGTAGAATAAATTTTAAAGAGAAGAGAAAATGGAGTTGATGCGAGAACATTGTCGCGCTATGATTTTCTAAGATTTTAAAGCAGGATTAAATCAAGAAGAATGCATTCAACGGTTGCAATTAGCGTTTGGTGATGAATCTCCAGTTCATGCTACCTCGTGTGCAAAAAATGACCGTTGAGCGACAAACAAACCAAACCAGCTCGTGCTACTGTATTCAGATGGTTTAGAGAAATTAGAAGAGGTCACAATTTTCTTCAAGATGAAGAACATACAGGAACGCCGCCGTCACCAATAATCCCGGATAATGTGTCTGCCATACGAAAAATGTAAATGGATGATAATCGCTGTACCTATCAAATGATGCAGAAGAAATTTAACATTAGATCCGCAGCCATACACAAAATCATTCATGAAGAATTACATATGAAAAAAGTAGTTTGCCGTTGGGTTCCCCATAATCTAACTGAGCACCAAAAACAGGAGCGTGTCAGAATCATTAAAAAATCTCTTAAGTTGCTAAATGATGGTGGCTACCTCATCACTTTAAAATTGTAACAGGTTATGAAATGTACATACCGTTTTTTGACGTTCCAATACGTCAAGAAAGCAAATCATGGGTCTTTGAAGATGATCCCACACCGACAATGGTGAAAAACAACGCGCACTGAAAAAAGTGATGTATGCCATTTTTTTCATGCTGTTTTTGACAAAGTACGGAATTGGTCAAAGCCATCAAGGTGGAAGGACAGAAGACAGTGACAGCAAAATGGTATACCACTAAATGTCCTCCAGAAATTCTACAAGAGCTGAATGTTAGGAGACTAATGCTTCACAATGACAATGCATCTTCACATACAGCCGTATTAACAGTTGAGTTTCTTAAACAAAAACAAATTAAAGTGATCGAACATCCACCGTATTCACCTGATCTAGCTATGTGCGACTTTTGGTTATTCTCTAATCTAAAAAAGAACTTACGTGGATGTTCGTTTTCATTCAGAAGAAGAGATTGATGTGTTTATAAATGCACTTTTTTCATCTATTCCATGAAATGAATGGCTTGAGGCATTTAATCTGTGGAAAATTCGTCTACAAAAGTGCATTGATGCTGAAGGAGACTACTTTGAACACACCTAAAATTTTGTGAGTATAACTTTAAAAACCTAGTTGTATCTCAAAAATTTCAGAGTTACCCTCGTATAAAATATATACATTAAAAACATTCATGACTGTGATATATTTCTGAAAACTAATCATTCGCATTTCGATTTGTTTTTCATGTAGCATTTTATATGACACATGTTCCAAAAATAACAGGTATTGTTTTCAAGATCGTATTCCAATAATGTTCTTATTTTCTCAATATTTTACCATTCGCATAAAAAAATAATAATTTAATATAGCTATCTCAATGTATCAAATATAAGTTTGGTTGCTAGTATAGATGCCCTACTACCAAACCTGACTTATTTGAAATTTTCACTAATTTTTCAATCTCACCGAAAGAAATCAATCCTCAAATAAAGAAAAAAGAATTTCATTAAAATTTGGAAAGTTAACTTATTTACAAGTATTACTTATATAATAAAATTTTTATATTCATTTTTTATGGATTTCATAAGTCTAGTAAAGTAACTGATATTTTATTATATACAAATACATTTCGTTACGAGAGTAATTAATATTCAGTTACATAATGCACAGATAAACAAATATTATTTTAATCAAGTTAAAAATGCGCTAAAAGAATATTAAATCGATCCTTTTAAAAAGCTTTTACTTACATTTCAATTGGTATATTTGTCTGTGTACAATAAACAATTCTTTGAAATAAATGAAATATTTATTACTTATATAATTTTATTTGCAGGTTGAAATACAAAGGGTTAAAAACAATCTTAATGAAACGATAGTTTACACTCCAAGCAAACTCTTTCTATTCACAATCTAAATTAGACGCATCAAATTTGCAGACGTGATTACAGATTTTGCATCCCGTGAGACCAGTATGCCTAACACAATAAGTAATAAAATATTTTACATTTTCTAAAATATAGTAAACATCAATAACAACCACCGTCATTGTGTTTCGTGTTGAGATATGAAAGAAACTCTCACTCGATTACCGTGGAATAGGTCGACATTTGAAAATCCACTGCGAAATGCGCTCTGGGAGAACTTTTCCTCGATAATGGCTCATATTCCTGAGAAATAAGAAGGAGATTTGGAAAACTTGCAAGCACTCTCAAAAGCAGATATTGAAACCACGTAGTAGACAACCTAACGGCAAAAGTCTATTGTAAGTTAATGTTATATCCACCGCGTAATTTACTTCTGGGGAGATTTTTCATTGCTTATATCGGCCGTAAGTAGTGTCGTCGAAAGTAAAGAAACCCAAAATACTTCCAAGCACTCACCCCGACAGTTGTGTGTACAGAAACCATAAACGCCAGACGTCTCTCTTTCTTTCTCCTTCTCTCTCTCTCTCTCCCTCTCTCGTTGTTCAACAGTCACTGGAATCGAATTTGGGACCTTTCGCTTTGGGAAAATAGCTTTCCTACTGTTAGCATCTTAACCCGACAGACTTGCATGAAGAAAGTAAGAATCTACAATCTAAAGCATATTGTTGATAAGTAGTAGGTAAGAATCAAACTCAGGAGCTGTCACTTCGAAGAGACCATTGGATCACCGTAAGCACCAATGTAACACTTTCTTTCTTAGTTTTTAACAATATTCCAAAAAAAAGTCCTTAATATCTTCGGGCTACGTACTCTATCAACATAATGCTCTGAGTAAGTTTTAAAAAAAAAACCTCTCTACTGACATAATAAGAAACTAATTTAGAAACTCAGAAGAGAGGGTCTTATTTTTTTCAAGGAAGGAAAATTCCCACATAAGGCGAAATTTTTAAATTGCATTTTGGTGCCATTTTACTTTCGTTTCACTGATTTTCTTTCTATCCATCAGTTATGCAAAATGAATAAATAAAATTATTATGCAAGTGAGTAAAATTTTGTATGCTTTTGCGATGAATTTAACACTGTTACAAAAAGTTACACCCGTTTAAAATCTAAATGATGATTTTTCGTATCAAAAAGTAAAATAGCAAAACTACATTTCATATGATACTTTATTTATCTTTTTATTGATTAAACAAAGAAGCAATTCGAATATCCTAGTCAATTTGAAAGGATGGTGTATATGTATAATGTTCGATCGAAATCTAAAAATTATCAGTCTGTTTCAAACATAAAAAAAAACGTATTACTGACACCAACAACTCTTACTTTGCGTGAGAATATTTTCATCTTACCTCCACCCTCAACATCTCTGTGATCAGTCGACAAGTGACTTTGTAAAAGGATGAAAAATATAAAAGAACAGAGAGTAAAAAAAATCTGCGTCCTTGGAATGGTCTAAAAACTAAAACAATGAGGCCAATCCTTAGGTGACCACCGTGGTGTCACTGTGGGCAGTTAGCTGAATTGATTTACACCATTTCGATATAAATGCTTTTGTAAATTGTTATGTCCAGTAAGTAAGCATAAGCAAGTGAATCTAGATGGAAGATGAGAACTAAGAATTTTATTATTTTTTCTTGAACAGGTAAAATAGCGTATAGCCCTCCCTTTAACCACGGCAGCTTCATTATAAAAAAGATAACAACTGAAGGCCCCCGCTTCGTTGCGTCCCTTTTGAGTTATTTTGCATCTGGTTAAATAAATTTATTGCTATCATATATATGTACCGCATGATTTCATAGTTTACATTTTACCAACAGTTCAAAAATCCTTCCTAGCTACGAAAAGATGAAAATTAAATGCATGCAATGAAAACAGAAGCAGAAAATACTTAATGTGTCTTTTTTATACAAGGCTGTTTCCAAAGTAAATAAAAATTCAAAAAATGAAAAAAAAGTCTGTCACATTAAGTTTCTATTAGAATGAGAAAACATAAAATCCTGCAATTTATCAGATAAAAATGTGCATACTATGTTACATATATTGAATTCTAATCCATTTATGAACTAAAAACCTAAGCATCAGATGAATGAGGGAAAATAGGAGCAGAATTAAATATTTTTATGTACGACGTACCAAAATAAATATATAAAAAAAAAGAAAAAAATCTTTTCTGACTTAAACTTTAGTTTGAACTGGAATATGTGATGTTATACAATTTAATATATAAAAGTGTACACACACATTACAAATTAATTTAATTTATGACTTATAAAAAAAATGTTTTGCATCACGAAATAAATATCACGTGTATAGATTACCTAAAAATTTATCGAAGGCGGTGTATAATGCTTGAACTCTTTAGTTTAGTCTTGAACTCTTTATCAAGTATTGAAATCATATTTTTGTTATCCGCATTCCAATGCATTTCCGCACGGGGACATTTTGGAAAAGATAAAAATAGGTGTAGAAAGCAAAAGAAAAACATTTCAAAAATCAAAATAATAATAAATATCGACAAATTTTAAAACGATTACGCTGTGACAATGTAAGAAAGAAAGGTTTATCCGATGGCGTAAATATTTATTTTCATTTTACTCCTTGTAATATTTTTAAGAAAGAGGAACATAACCACATGCTTTTTCCTTGGATTGGGAAAAGTTTATGAGCTTTACACAGCTTAATATAATTAAATTATGGCATAAACAAGCTTACAAACAGTTATTTAAAGTAAATACTGATATCAGTGATAATTATGTTTTAAATTTATTACAAGCCCTGTCATCAAAATTTTGAAAGGAAACTCAATTTTTATTCTAATTTAGAGATCGACGCTTCACTCCATTCCTTACAGCCGTTATCAATTCAACTGCAAATGAAATTTCATAGGGCTAACAGATAAAACTTCCACTTATATAGATTATTTTATCTTTTATTTTGTTGTAAATATTTTTCTTATAAATATTATGCAGAGGATATTCAAGATTAGTCGTAAAAGATACAGCCTCTTGCACACAATAAATATCATTTAATAACGTAAAATAAAATTAAAATGTTCTCTGTATAAACTTTCATAATTTAAACAATTTTACCAATTAATAACTTGTCATCATTTTATTTTCAAATATTAAGTAAAATAAAATCTACTTTGATTTTATAAAATACGTAATAGTTGAATTACTAACTATTAAAATCATATTAAATGTGAGAGAATTTCCTGGTACTTATTTATATTAAATAAATAAGTGCTCATAAGCAATGATTAATACAAAGAGTTTAATTTTTTGTAATGATTAATAAAATTTATAAATTCAGAATTTAATTTAAATTGTGACATGATTCTACACAATTAATGAAAAATGTGTTGCCACTTTATTAATCAAAAATAAATAAAAAGTTCCAAAATCAAAAAACATTCAAGTTAAAAGGACTTATTTTCCTCTCATACATAACTAGAAACTAACTTTATCAGCCGAATAAATCCTTAATCAGGTAGAATAATGTTATTTTATTACATACCATTCTTTAATATGAGGTATACCTCAGTACTAATATGACATACTCTCATATACCTCATAAATCCAGTCCAAAAAGAGCCTTATTTTTGACATAACCTCTCAATATGTCGTTGACGTCTTTTAATACATTGACTGTTTTGTTAAATAATATGGCAGAGTATGTCCCTAATACTGTAGTAAAATGCGTCGTCGTATCTCTCTCTCTCTCTCAATTACTTTTAGATTAAATAAATAATTAAATTGAAATTATCAATTAATTAATCTGTTGTTGTTGCAGTTACTTATGATACTTGAACAAGCCAAGCTCGCTTTGTCGTTGGCTATGTGAAGTTCAGTCTGTAGGGTGCGTCTTTCGATTAACCAGAGCACCACGAATGTGAAAGTACGACTTTGCTCTAAACTCCTGCGATAGATGGCACTACCAAAGGATCCATTCTTTTAATTTGACAATCTGGAGGGGGAGGAAATTCATTAATCTTTTAGATGAGTTTTCTATAATGTTTGTGATATTTTGTTCTATAGAACCCTGCAATTAAATATAAAAATCTAAATAAATATATTTTAATACTAATTCTAGAATGATGGGCCAAAGTTTTAATTATTTACTGCCTATTTTATTTTAGTTTATATGTCATCTTTTTGTGATTGATTTTTAAACATCAAAAATTAAACCTCATTTAGTTTTCACATTTTAATTGTTGTGTATTATGTATAAGTATCATTTCAAGAACCAAAATAAAATTAACAAATATAAGTGCTGTTGATGCAAAAGTTCATTTTAAGAATTCGGTATTGTAAATACAGTTATTTTCTGCAGTTTATTACCTGATTAAATCTAAAATGCTACTAAAAATTTCATTAACGGTTGCTATGAATAAATTTACTTGAAATATATTTTAATTAAAAATGAACTCACACAAATATTCCATTAATCAGTCTCTCAAAAGCTGTAGAATTTTTAGCGTTCATCAAAGAGAAATAAAATAAATTGATGAGAGACTTTAGAGTAAAAGTTAATTTGACTATTTGATTAAGAAATACCTTTCTATGTAATTTGTGTGACACCCAGATTTTATTAGATAATACTGTGATTAAATCTGAGACGTTTCTATCTAATGAAACATTTCCTTTGATAGTAGAAAAAAAATTTAAAATGTTGAAATAAATAGCTAAGAAATATTTAATTTAATTTATGCTAAAAAATAAATTGTAAAATTTTCATTCATTTGTTATTAATGAATATTTCAATTATCATTAAACAAAATCTAACTAAAGAATGCAATCTGTTTTACTTCGTATAAGTTGAGTTAATTTTTGTTGCTATTGCATATGTCCTGTGTTTATCAACGCTAAATCAGGTCTGTGAAATTTGTTACTTTAAGAAAATCTAACACAAAAATTGTGAAAAGATCAAATCTGAAAAACCCCAGACAATCCTGAATATGGTAAGGAGTGGCCTGATAGTCATCACACTTCAAACAGGCAGGGAAAACATTTTTTCTCTAAGAATAAGGTACAGATTTCAAGTGTCTACGATAAATTTGATGACGGCCATCTGGTCTTGGGTGATAAAACGCCCCCAGGGCACTTTCTTTGGTAAAAACAAGTGGGTTGTCCATGAAGCATTAACAGTTTTTTTTTTAACTCTTGAGAATAATTCCAAATGAGTCAGTGTTGTTGCTGTTGTTACTTATGACACTTAGACCAGTCAAGCACGCTATGCCGTTGGCTATGCGAATTTAAGTCAGTAGGGTGCGACTTTCACTTAACCAAAGCACAATGAAGATGAAAGTACGATATTTTCTCAAAAATCCTCCGATAGATGGCACCACCAGAGGATCCACTGCTTCAATTTTTCACATTGATCTGAAGGAGGTGGAAACTTTTTCCAAGATCACTACACCAATAGTAACTATACGTAGTACCCATAGTAACACAACGACCAACCACAGGACTTTCGATATCACAGATTTAATGAGCACGTGTATCGTATGATCTCGATGTTCCTTTGGCGGTATTGGGAATTGAACCCGCCCTTCCGGACGGAAGGCCGATGCCCTAACACTAAACTATCACTTCCCAAATGAGTCAGTGACTCTGGTAAGTCTAACGACTCACCGGTACCCGCTTTATCCAAAATATCTGCGGTCTCATTACCATGTATATCAACGCGAAAAGGTATCCATTGAAAGTGCACCCCACAAATGGATGAAAGATGCATCAGTTTATTAATAATTGCCTTTCCTATATAATCATGCACATGATGCTAATTAGAAATGTACTGAATACAGATTCAGCTGTCAGAGGCAAACAACGGCAAACAGCAGAAGACCAAATTGAATCGAGAGATTAACTTTTAAAACACACATTCACAGATTAATTATTAAAAATATATAAACGCGTATATTGAAAAATTCATATAGGTTATTTAAAGTTTATTTTTCACAAAATTCAATATTTCTAGTTGATTTTAATGATAAGCAAGTTTTTTTTTAAGATGCAAAGTTGAAAAAATATGAATAACAATCATGTACATGTTAAAATAAGTATAAGGCAACTTTCTTTAAAAAAAAAAAAAAAAAAAAAAAAAAAAAAGGACATGGGTTTAATTTTTAAAAAGAATAGCGCGTTTCATAGATTATTAAAATATATATTAAAATACATAGCATGTCATAAAAGGCATAAAACTCCAAAAATCATTTAAATAATTATAAATCTCATTTGTTAAGAAAATGAAACAAAAATATATAGCTAGTGTTGCAAGTTGCAATACAAAAAGCTGCTCTGTCAATCAATTACCATTTCATGTGCTCCCGTCAGCTTAAAATTCCTCACCCCTTTTTGAAAACAATGATTGCTCTATCCAATTCTTTGTTATGGTGAGTTTGGATTTAAATGGTCAAACAAATGATAATGTAATGATATTATAGAATTGAGATCATTTATAGTTACACAACAATGAAATATAAGCCTTTGGGAAGATATGGTAACAATTTAACCTCAATAACAAATCAAAACAATTTATATAAATAAGTAACAAGTAAGCATAATTCAATCCTTGTTTCACATTCTAGAAAACAAAAATAAATAATTAAACATTTTATAATAATAGCAGTGTAAAATATAATGTTAGTAAACTATATTTCCAACAACTATTTATTCATTAAATGTATTTAGTTGACTAAAATTAAATTTAAATAGATTAATAAGGATTTAAATGACAATGAAGATCTATACAAAATTCATGAAAAACATTTAATTAAATACAATATTAATGTAAAACTTATCAATAAAAATTGTGATAAAACAAAAATGAGCTAACTTCTCTCTCTCTCTCGTTTTTTCTCTCTCCCTTCATTTATAAATCAACAACTTCAAAAAATAAAATAACATTTTTATAAAGACTGGAATCTCCTGTCACAACATATTTTAATCTAAATTTTGAATCGAGCATTGTTTTCGATAAATGTGAAATCAGTATTTTATTTTGTCACCAACATCACAATAAAAATATCGCATTTCAGTTATACCCATAAATTTTGTGACCGATCAAAAATCCCATTGAAATCTTACATTGAATTTTCAGATATGCTATTGTGAAATTCACTTCTCTGGGCACCAGGGGATTTCTTTGTCAAAAAACTACAACTTTGATGTCTTTGGAATGTTTTATATACATTGAATTAGAGTTGTATAATGAACTGTTACTGATGAAATTCTACAATATTCTAGAAGACCTAGTGTGTCAAGTGAATGTACTAGAATATCAATGAATGATTGTTACAAAAGCAATCAAACACAATTGTTACTGAAATTCAAACTATTATTAGCAGAACGGTAACTAACTATATCACTTTAAAAGATAATTTTAATCGAAAATGTTTATCAAAATAAAATACATTGTCAATAATATAAAATTAACAAATATCAAACAAAAACACAACAATGTCAATAACAAACAGTAAAATATACATTTTACAATATAAAAGTCTATTTTAAAATTTTAATAAAATAATTGTAGTCTTTGATCAAATTTACATACAATTGTACTGTTTGGGGCTTAATCTAAAGTTAGATCTTGATACTTATATTCGTATAATCATTTGAAATTCGACAAGTTTTGCCTGACGAAATTAAAGATTACACTCAGAAACTCAAGGATAATAACACAATAAGGAGTTAATACTCTGTGTATCGCTTGTGCCGTTTTTAGCATTAATAGTATATATTGCACTATTTAACAATAATCCGCATCTAAAATCTGAGAAATACCAATAATTATATTTTAGCATAATATTGTGAAGAAAATTTTGCATTATAAAAGTCGAAATAATATTGCTACAAATAAAGATAATAATTATTAATAAAGCGAAAGCATAGCAGAAATTTTATTGTTGTTGTCGTGTGACAAGTGCAAAGCGAGAAAAAAAGGACAAGTCATATGGGACCAAAGGCATGGAGCACTGCCCTGGTCACATCTTCAGCTTTTTCAGTACAGAGGGTGTCATGGCAGCAGTTGGGGTCGAGGCAACAGAGATGTAATTGAAGAGATGCCTCGGATCCAGTGGAACTCCTGTGCAGTGCCTGCATTCTGAGGGTGTTCTAGATTTGTCGAGAATGATTTTCATACCCCTCATGTGCCCAGTCCGCATTCTGCTGATGGTAGAGGTGGTCACGATTAAGCTCCGGTAGGCAGAGCTGATGCCTTGCAATGGCGTTTGCATCGAAGCAAGTGATAGTCGTGGGAGGGGGGTTGATATTTCTAGCCTCCTTGGCGAGAAAGTCCGTCTGTTCATTTCCCTAGATGTCAACATGTGCAGGGACCCATTGGATGGTACAAGTTTTCTCCCTTGCAACTATGGTGGGCAAAAGAGCGTTGATGTCTTGGGCAAGTCTCGTTTTACCTCCTTTAATAGCCTTCAGAGCAGATTTACCGTCAGAGAATATGTTGATGTCATTCGAGGGGACTGACTGAAATTACTTATTGAAGCCGACTAATATAAAATTTTGAACATTTCCAAAATTTAACTGCAATAAAAAATAAACGAGTTTCTCAAACAATTGAACTATAAGAAATGAACAATATTTAATCTTTCTATAATTTCTTGCCAGAAAATATATTTTATTTACTGTATGAATAAACGAACATATATATGAACATTTAATATAAATATTGAGCAATATTGAACATTTGGAAAATGCATTATATTTCCAAAATCAAGCGAATTTTGGATTATTTGGATTTCTATCCGTTTTCTTCAATTTGAAATGAATCAGTGTGCAACGTTAAAAAAAGAATATGAAGATATTTAAAAGCATCATCTCCATGGTTAATGAAAAACATTTGATAAAGTTTTTATAATAATAAATGACAAATAATGTTTTTATAATAAGTATTCTACCTTTTACATAATTTTTATTTACTCAACAATGTATTTGATATTTTATAATAGCTTTCAAATTCTCAAAAAAAAATAAATAAATAAATAAGTAAAAATAAAATAAAATAAAAATAAAAAATATACATAATTAAAATTTTTTAAAGTTTTATTATCTCAATATGTATTCGATACTCACAATAGCTTTTATATCCACAGGATAACGTTTCTTCCATTTCTTTCATTTATAAGCATATTTAAGTAACTCAGAAGTTCAGTGCAGGTCATCTGACAAAGCTAAAACAAAACAAAATGTGAAGAAATTAAATATTTTTCCTTTTCAAATTTAAGCTTCCGCCATATACCTCTTAGCACACATCAAATCAGAATTATATTGAAACAGGAATCAAAAGAACAATATTCCAACTTCAATATTTAATAAATTCATAACTGAACAAAAATTTCAAGTTTTCAACGTCTGATTCGATTTGTTCTTATTTGATCTGTACATGAGACCTCACTTGTCAGATAAATCATCAAATTGACGCATAAACTGGCATCCATCTTTTCACACCATACTCTATCAGTAAAAAGACATTGAACCCTACAAACATTTTAACGAGGCCTTCTCAAAACGACTGCCTTCGTCTAAGAAGGACATAAAAGTCCTTAGTCTCGAAAATGACATCTATCCCCATCTGGCCACCACAGTCCTAGGAATCTTTTGCGCATGTAAAATAAACATTCATAACTTAATGAACATATGGGTTACTCTTGCATAAATGTAGAAAAGCATTGTTTCCACAAATCGTTTTTCACATATTTAAGGAAACAGTAAGTAACGCTATTTTTTTAAATCAATATTTCTTCAAAAAAACTGGTAATCCATTTTCCACTGAAAGCTAATAGCTAATAATTCAATAGATCGAGTCTGGGGAAAATGATGGTATATTCTGAATAATAGATTCTCGACGTATATATATATATATATATAATTTTCGATATATAGTTAATTATACTAAAATGCAAAAGAAAAATGTTCTGCAAATCGCACATGTGTAATAAAAAATACGTCTTTTTAAAATACCTATATTTTATTACATGTTAATTTCATTTTTTTTATAATTGAGTTTTTTTATAACAGTGTTTCTATTACATTTTGCTAACTTTTCGAAAATGTTATATTTGGTTTAAATCCAAGTTTGTTAGGAACCAAGGAAAAAATAGCATAAGAAATTTAGGATAAGTTAGATTATAACAATACATTTCCGGTTGCTTATTTCTATGGACATCGCTAAAACAAGCAAATGCCTCATAATTTTGAATCACAGTCGAGTAACGTGATCGGGACTTAAACTGGCACCCTTATTTTCACACCATGCTATATCAGTAAAAAGACATTGAAACCTACAAACATTTTAACGAGGCCTTCTCAAAATGACTGCCCTCGTCTAAGTAGGTCATAAAAGTCCTTAGTCTCGAAGTCTCTTTATGAAGGGGATAGATGTCTCGAAAACGACATCCATCCCCATCAGGCCAATATGGTCCTAGGAATCTTTTTGTACTTGTAAAATAAACATTCATAACTTTATGAATATACGGGTGACTCTTGCATAAATGTGGAAAAACACAGTACTCGATTTGTATATCAGCATTTTCAATAGGTGCAAGTCATTTTGAAGTTATATGAGCCAGTTTTGTAGGTACATCCTAGTATAAAATAATATAAAATCTTGTTCTTTGTTACTGTATTTGTTCTGAACCTCCTAATTTCACTCAAGACCAATCCTACTTTGAAAAAATAAGACATAAAACATGAATTGAATTTCCTTAGATTTCTATAGAATTTCTAAAATATTTTTCTTGACACTAGACTAAACATCGAAAATTGAAAAGTGCCGATTAGGTGATCAGTCTAACGCGAAACTCCCAGTGTTTGGTTTCCAGCATGCTTGGTATCCAGTTTATAGATCCACTGAAGAAATGAAAGGATGAGTGTACCTTGCCTAATCCGAAAATTGAACCTCGGACATGTGCTTTGGGAACATGAAACGTTGTCAGGATACCACTAAGCTTCGTGTGTATATATATATATATATATATACACACACGAAAATCTTGTAAACTATTAGCCAAAAGTGTACTCCATTTCTCCTGTAACACGGTTTTTGGTCAAATTATTTGAGAGACGACTGGCGCAACAATTCCTTCTCATTTTAAAGATATCTCATACGGTTCGAGTCTGGGATACGAAATTACCAGGCAAGCCCTTCTCTCAGATTACTGTAAACCACAACACAAAGAAACGTTCTGTATGAACAAAAGCATTATCGTGTAGAAACAAAAGGGAATCTCTTCCAAACTCCAGTCATAGTGTCAAGTGTGGCGAATCCCAAACTAGAAAAACCGCCCCAAAACATGACTAACGTTTATTTGAAGTGGTGTTCGGTGACATTTGGCAATATTGTGTTATAGTTAGGTAGGTAGATTTTCATTATAAACTATTAATTTTCCATGTTTAAAAATATGTATGTGTTCATATATTAATATATTTCACTTAGATTATTTCAAATTTATTATGCTTAATTTATTTATTTGTTTTTAGTTTTAATAAATAAAACTATTATTATATTATTTAATAAATATTAGGTATAATAATAAGTTATATTGATGTTATGATATGAAGTATTAAAATTAGATAACTAATCATGTAAAAATTAAATCAATATCACATTAGAAAAGTCAAAAATATATGGTCTCAAATTATTTAATTGTAATCAGTTTCTTTTTCTTTATTCAATAATCTATGTTCCCGAATAAAATTAGATAAAATTAACTACGTTCAAGATAAAAATAAAATTTCCGAAATTGAAGTATAAAATGAATTTTACTGAAATTTTATAAGGAGTGTAAGGTAATAATTTTCTTACGTTTATGGAAAATAAAAACATATCTCGGTATCTTCATATTTAATGCTGTTAAATTTTGGCATTAACATCTTCCAAACTTATATTTTGATTAATGTTAATAAAAAATATAAGTTTCCATAATAAATCTGAGGAACTCTTAAATCTTAATGTTTCATTGAAAATAAGTTTCAAGAGAGAGAGAGAGAGATTTAATAAAAAAAAACATGACAAATTTTTAATTTACTGCAATCAGTAAAAGTTAAGCAGTTATGAAAATAACTAATTTAGATTATATCAGAGTTAATGGTAAAATGCAAACAAAAACATAGTAGTTAAATATTTTTATTGCCTTTTTAACTCATAGCTATAGTAGGAATAAATTATCATATATATAAAAATAGCTTAAATTAAATGTGTGAAAAGCTAAAATCTTCAGAAAATTATGTTGATGTTACAAATCTAAGCAAAATATTATAAGATTATTTTCAAAATACATTTCTAGTGATTATTTTTCATGCATCACATACTTATTATATTTTATCTTAATAAAAGTAATCTAACACGTAAAACTTTATTTAATGTTGACATATATATAGAATCAAATATATAATTATTAGAGAAACATTCATGAATAAAAATGCAATGTGGACGGACATACTTTTAAGACGCTAGGTAAAGTTAGAGAAAAAAAAATTTTGATAAAAAAAAATAATAAAAATAAAAACCAAACATTTTACGGAAATATTATGTGGAATAAGGCAATGTCACTCAAAATGAATATTTTCGGTGGAAATCATTTCCTATCACCTGTTAATTTTTTTAAGTTTGAAAAAATGTTTAATTTTAAATTGATTTTTTTATTGCAGTATTAAAGAATTAGCTGAATATTCTATTAAAAAGACTCTTCCGATTGCCATTACTATGTATTTATTGTCCAACTGATCGTTAATGGCTACCCTTAAAATCTTAGGGGATTTCGAGGACAGCTACTTTTGAAACCCTCGAAGATTCAGCACCTTGGCAGCAATGTTGAAAGTCGCCAATAAAGTAGTTTCGCCAAACTTATATTTTTGCCATTGAAGTAAGCCTAAAGAAAGAGTTGCACATGCGCATTTATAATTACGCGTTCTAATGTGTTCATTTTCTATGCTCAAATAAGTAACAAATCATGCTATTTTTCTAATATAGCAGAAAATACAAATGAAATTAATCTTTCAAACGATGTAATATTACCCAAGTTAAAAGAGAAATTATGGAGTTTGCATTGTCGATGATGGGAAATCTTCGAAAGAAATCGCAGTTTTTAGGGTTAACCTACAAGATGGAAAAGAAGCCGAAGATTTTAAAAATATGTTTTCGCAAATAACCAATACAGAATAGGTAACTATATTTCCAGTAATTTTCAGAGGTAAATATTTTGATGATATGATGCTATTATGTATATAACTGTTTTTTACTGTATTAATATTCATGACACATGTTTTTAAACTATTTTCATTGCTTTAATGAGTGTTTCTCAAAACAAAGACAATGGAACATTTGAAAAGGTAGTTTTTCTGTTATTCTCATCTGTTTTTAGCAACTCTATTTATTTAAATTAACTTTATCTAAATTTATATTTTATAGAATGGAATTTAATAAAACATGGAAATGCCAGCTTAGCAAGTTGAATGAATCAAAGAATTCTGAAAGAAATGCAGAGTGCACAGCTGCTTTAAAAATTGTCATTAAAAAAATTAATATTACTAAAGTTACTTTAAAAAAGATCCCTTTCTTAAATTAACTCCACATTTGGTTGGAGAAATAAAAGTTTGAGTCATTCGCATAATACTAGTTCTGCCGAAGCCTTAAGAATGTTAAGAGTCAGTGATAATGTATGACTAATTCTATTATGTATTTAGTTAAATAATGCATATTATGTATGAATGAGATTTATAAATTTTAATTTTCTGTGGGTGAAAGAAAAGTTTTTAGGGTACTTCGATTCAGGCCTGGGACCAGCAGAAGCTATTCGTTGTCATGAAATTAGAGGAAGATTTTTGTAGCTTGGCAAATTCCTCTTTAAATTGAATCCAACGCAATCACAAGTTAATTACTTGCATATTGCTGGAGGAGACTTAATTTAGGAACTTGGACCAACCCATTTGATAAATAAAATGAAAAAATTCCTCATTTTCAATCAAAAGGTAATTTATCATGTATTTTTAACTTTCTTTTTTGAATAAACTATTGTTTTTAACTTAGCATGAAAATAGAGGATATATAAAATAATTTTATTTTATTATAGTTAGTAATTCTGATAGTAATTTAAACAAATAATAATTTATGAATCTTGTAATAAACTTAAGATCACTGATTTTTTTTAAGTACTGTTGTCTGTTTAAACTTACTTTTTTTGCATTATTTATTAATAATTCATTATGTTCAAATTGAATAATTTTAACATTGTACTGTCATGCATCATATTGTTCACATTGTACTGTCATGCATCATATTGTTCACATTGTACTGTCATGCATCATATTGTTCACATTGTACTGTCATGCATCATATTGTTCACATTGTACTGTCATGCATCATATTGTTCACATTGTACTGTCATGCATCATATTGTTCACATTGTACTGTCATGCATCATATTGTTCACATTGTACTGTCATGCATCATATTGTTCACATTGTACTGTCATGCATCATATGGGCATATATACATACATAACTATGTGGTGAGACCCCGGACTGTAACTTAAGGTTAACGGGTGCCGTCTCCCCAACACCTAGTGTGCTCCACGCCTCAACGAGGTCCATGAGGTCGCCACCATTGTGGCATTTATAAAAACAATTAAATTGTGCTAACAAAATGGTAGCAAGAAGTTACAATACATTTTAAGGGGCTTTAAACCTTATTCAACATCAGGCAAAAGCATTAAATATTTTCTCGGAGTTAACAAAACTTGGCAGCTGTGCAGTGGTTTTCTGTTGGATCAATCATAAACCTGAAAGGGAAGATTACTGGGAAACACTATAGCGAAATTTTAGCTGACCCGCTCCATCCTATGATACAGACTTGGTTTCCTACAGAATAGAATTTTACAGATAATACATCTATCCATGCAACAGCACTAGTCCAATCAGGGTTTGATGAAAACGAGGATAAAACTAAACATATACCTCAGCCCGCAATCACCAGACTTCAACTAATTAAAACGTTATGGTCTATACTAAAGCGTTCAATTCAGAAATGATAACATTTACCGGCATCTTACCAAGAATTTCCTTTGTATCTCCATAAGGAATGGTAGAATATTCTCCTTTAAGCACTTTGATAAATCGATTCTTAGGTAAATCAAAGCTATATTACATGCCAAGGGCAATCTAACACCTTGATAACAAAGTATTTGTAATAAATCTGAAGTATTCTTATTACTTTGATAACCACTTGTACATTGTTTTATGACATATTCCTACTACATTTTTTGTTCAACTAACCAGCTTTTCTAAAACCATGACATTGGACCGGTAAAAGTCTGAAATATATTTGCAATGCTATTGGATATATCTTGCAAGACAGTGTTATATATAGTACCTGTCAATTTCATTGTAAATGCAAATTAAATTTTTGAATTCCATCACACCGCGGGAATAAATCTTACGATCCATCATTAATGTTATACTTTGTATTATTTGCCAAATGGATTGAATCATTTGCACTTCAAATTTTAAAATATATCAAATTTTTTATGGTATATTTTAACCAACACATATTTATCACGAATGATTGCAAAAGTACAGGTGACATAATTTTTTTCTGAACACGCTGTGTACAATTTAATACTTTTTTAAGCACACTGATTTCTCTCTAGCAGAAATTATTTAAAAATCATTATATGTACATCAATTAATATGAATCTGTGTTTATTTATACGATAAAAAATATTAAAAAATAAGAAGCACTTATTGATAAATTTTTATTACATGCTCAGGATGAAACTCAATGCTCTCTCTCTCACATACATCTTTTATACATATATAAAACCAAATCAATACTTGAACCAGCTCAGCAGACTAGAATATCAGCACATATGAACTTGTACTAATCACAGCATTTTATTCTGAAATAATCCTCTAACGTAAATATGAATACAATGTAATCAAATAGAATAAGGATTTGGAAACACTGAAATCAAATTGAAAATTAATTTCCGGATATGAAAAGACAATGTTTACATTTTTATATTCTAGGTCTTTTTCCTTTACATATTCTAAAATCAAATCTTCAATATAATGACACAAAAACATACACAAGGAAATAGCTTGAAAAACATTAACATGTCATTATTACATTTCTTGATTACCAAGTTTAATGTTTAGTTTTTATTTACAATATAGAAAACATTTCGGAAATGTTTATAAATTAAAACAAAATTTGTCATTGCAATAAATATAATAATTTTAAGAAAAATGAAAAATTTTAAAAACAACTTTCTAAATTACAAAAATCACATTTGATTCAAATACAAAAAGTAAATAGATTAATTTTTCAATTTAAATTTAATTTAACATTATCCAACTAAATTCCTGAAAGTATGCCTTTCTATTTTCCAAAATAAATGGGTCTAAATGCATGGGGCTATATTAAAATAAATTTTCTAATCATAGGTGCACCCAGTTGTGTGAGGTAGGATTTCTGTGTGAATTTTGAAACCCATATTATTTTAGTAGAAATATTATCCATTATTAAATGAATGACAATTTTAATTTCCTTTTCATATAATTCAATAAAATAAAAAAAACTTTACTTTTAAACTATTAGCTTGTATTAAATCCCTTCATTTAACGACGAATTCAACGTATATACATATATAAGTTGAAGTCGTGAATATATATATATATATATATATATAGATATATATATATATATATATCTATATATAGACGTTTAAAAATAGTTTAATCTATTTTTAAAATAAGAATCAGAGATGAACTAAATCTGCTATGAAAAAATATAACTGCCAAAGAGTACAAAGTAAATTTACTCAATGAAATACAAACCTACAATTATAAACTTGAAATTTGTGCATTTTAGACAAAGGTTTGATAAGCAAAATTTTTTAAAGTAAGAAAATTCTATGAGTTTAAAATAAAAAAACATGATTTATAGATCTAATCTTGGCTTACATTCAGGATTTTACAAATAATCATCAAATAACAACATATTGCTTTATAAATTTTAAAAAGAGTACTTCCACACAAATAAATACTAACTAGTCATATGAAAACGATTCACTCTACATAAATTATATTACGAGGAAAATTAAAGTAAAGAAAAATATAAGACAGTTAAAAAGTAATTGAAACATTGTTACATATTGCGCTTAGTTAATGCACTTAGTTAGCAAAATTCGTCAGACCAAAATGAACAATACAAAATAGATTGCATACATTTTATAATATTAGAAAAAACAAAAAAAATGAAATGCTCTAATGAAATTATTTATTAAGATGAGATTCTTTAAGTGAAATAAATGATAATGAGTCCTATTGAATAATTTGAAATTTATAAAAATAATACAACAATTATAATAAATAAATTAAAGATATTTTATGATTCTAAAGATTTATTGCCTTATCCAAGTTACAGTAAGGACCTTTAATTTACTTCCCACACAATGAAAAATTTAAATAGTCATTTAAAAATACATAATCCATTTTGATTAATTGTAAATTTTAATACATCAAAAAAATTACATTTATTTTCAACTAATTTAAAAAATTACGATACATATCATTTTTCAATATTAAAATTGTCAAAAACAATGATATTAAACATATAAAACAAAAGGCACTTATATACAGCATCCTATAAAAGACTAGAATATAATAATACATAGTTACACTGATTAAATATTTTGGTCACATCACATGAGTAATTAGTCTAAATATATAATTTACTGAAGTATATAGCTGCACATGAATTAATACTTCTGTCCAAATGACTTATCAAGAGCTTTGATTCTTTGCACATTAAATATACACAATAAAATTTAATATTTACATACCTTCATATGATCAAAAAATAAACAAAATGATCAGAAGTATAAATAATATA
Organism: Latrodectus elegans; assembly: GCA_030067965.1. Lineage (NCBI taxonomy): Eukaryota > Metazoa > Arthropoda > Arachnida > Araneae > Theridiidae > Latrodectus > Latrodectus elegans. Next base: position 55,002,007 of record CM057817.1, read on the forward strand.
TTCCAGTGAAATTATTAGAAAATAAATTGAAGGAGCTAAGTGAATGACAATCAATACAGACATAAAAATTATGCATGATTAATCTTGAAATGCAGGATATCAAACTATAAATTTTAAATATTTATAGACAATATAACAATGAAAAACAAAAAAAAAATTTAAATCAAATAACAAATGGCACATATAATGACAATGCAAGATAAATTAATATTTTAATGTGTGGTACTCCTACACAGTCAAGCACATGTTATAATTGTAGAATATTCTATACATTTAAAACTCAATAAAATGAAGTTCATTTTAACAGAATCTGACCAGTAGTAACTATATTTAACTTTCAAATAGTTCTTACCTCTCTCTAAATGGTCCAGAATTCTTTTCGTACTATTTAATATACATTGATGAAAAAATTGTGAAAATAAGATGAAACAACAACCACATTTGTTGAAATAATCCATAAAACTATTTTATCATTGACTTTTAAATTACGCAAATAGCTTTTTATGAAAATTTGTACCAGAAATTATGAAAGCAATTTGCAGTCATCATCTCATTTTTTGTTAAGGCAGATTTATATTTAACATAAATAAAAATTTAACAGTGTGGAGAAAGAATTATTCATCATTTATTTGTGATACCTAAAATGTATTCATTTAAAAGAAATGAACTGTACATCAAAACAAATTCGTGATACTATTTGTCAAACAGGAACTAGCCACTGCACATTTTATTTATTAATATCTGCAACAGTACAAAAGTCGTAAGATTCCTATCTAATAACTGCAGTATTATAGTCAAGAAAAATCCTTTGCTTCATAAAAATTTAAGAAAATCACTGGGCAAATTAAAAAATGTGATTACAATATTAAGTACTTCCATACAGAATATTAACTATGTTATGTAACTACTGAATGTGGATTTTTCTAATCAGACCTCCAAATATTTTTCTTTTGGCAAATGACCACAAAGTTTCATCCTCACCCCCTCCCATTCTTTGAAACACTAATTCAATAATCTAGTTTCACATATATTATTTGGTACTTCAGTAAAAATATTGAAATATTCCATGGCATTTTCAGTGGCTGGCATTGGCGATATAGGCCACAACAATGGACAGCTTGTAAATAACAATCTATTTAACAGATCAAATTAAGACTATTTAAAATTGAATTGGATAGACAAAAGTAAAAATGCCCACCGCTTAACTACACTTTTTAGTTCTAAGTCTTTAAAAGAACTGCTTTCAATTTTTCTCTAAGATGTAATATTTTTGAAGCTCAGGCTAAATTCAAAAAGTTACGGAAATAGTTTCCCATTGACATTAATTATACAACTTGAGTTAATGAACTTTGAATAAATATCTTGATGCCAACACGGTTTCTGAGCTACCAATAAAAGAAATTATATATAGGCAGACATTCTCCCCAGACCACTAATGATTATTTTTTATGACATATCAAATGGAAAATTATCTGCTTTAGATTAACAGGCTCCATTTTTGAACACATATATTTGAATCTCCCACTACAGTAAATAAATAAACGATAAATGTAGAAAACTAAAAATACCAAATGTTCAGCATGAAATTTTGTTTTTTATTGCACTTTATTCCATGCCTCTTATTAAAAAGAGAAATTACCCAATGACAATGAATAACTATATGAGAATGAAGGAAATAAAATTATGTTCAGAATGCTATTAGATATCAGAAAAAGGAAATGCACATGTATTTGCTTTCCTTAAGGCAATTAATGCAACTGTATGCAATTTTGTAGACTATATCGATTCTCAAATGACAAAATGTTATAATTAATTTCAAACTTTCCTGTAACAGTTTTAAAATTCAAAGTATCACCAATAAACCCTAAATTTGTAAGTTAATGTCTTTTGATGTATATATAAATTCAAATAGTTTTACTTTTTAATACACCAATAAATTTTATTACAAAGCGTGGAATCATTGCCATTCTTAGAAATATGAAACACTTAAATTTAAATTAGCTGTTCTAATTTAAATGTAAATTATAGATTATGTTAAAAATAAACTGAAATAAATATTTATGTAGCAAGTCATGTATGAACTTATAAGGCACTGGTCCAAAAATTTTATTTAATTTCATCATGCATTTTTTTGATTTAACAAATCTATCTACGTCAAGAAAATTTCTTTTGTTTTCTTTTTGCACGCTAAAATTATAAGAATAGCTAATATATTTTACAATTATTATGGCAAATCAGTATTTCATGTACATATTCCATACAAACACATGCATATTCAATGTAAACAACAATCTCGTACTATGTCAGAATGTAAACAAAAGAATATGGGTATATGCATATTAAAAGCAAATTTAATTTGCCCTTTACTTATCACTTATAAAAGACAAGACACTATTGTATTACTTATTGTATATTTGACATCTGAAGCAGAGTTATCAATAAACATATGAATATAATTAGTATAAAATTAAAAACAGTATCACAAATTTTATGCATAGATTGGGCTTCATATCCATTGACATTATTCTTAATAGCTTCATATTAAATAATATTCGAAATCTGAAATCTGGCACCATAACGAGAATGTCTCTTATACAATTTAACTATAAATTAAAAAGACCCATAATTTTAAAACATTTTTTTCTTTCCATAAAGAACTTTGCCTACATTTCTTTTCAATGTTCTAAATTAAAGGAAAACAAATTTTGACCTAGTGTTTGAATTTAAAAATTAAATATAACAAAAGAAATAAATCCATTTTAGGTATTTTCATATTTTAATATAAATTGACAAAGTATCAAAAGGTATTAAAAACAAGGAGAAAATTACATGACATACTTTTAGAAAGAAAACTTAAACTATGATTAAAGTATATTGAATAAATGGTTATTTGCACACAAAATAATTTAGAATAACTTTACTTAACCCAGTAACGTTTTTATCAAAATATTTTTACAATGATTTACAAGGATTACTGGAAAATGTTTTTTGTTTCATTGAATTAAATTTTTTTTATTGAGCTAAAACATTTGCTAAAATTTTATTTCCAAATTCTGGGTCTCAGTAATAGAAATCACAGAGTATAATTAATTCATAATAACAAATTTGAATACTAAAAACTATGTAAAAAATCTTAAGCCACAAACTGCTAAAAATTTTTCAATAAATAATTCAGAGTCCACAACAGCAATGTGTGCAGCCCTGCCTATCAAAGAATTTGCACTACTAGGCAGAGCATGATGTACATCATACCTAAGGAAGGCAATATCTGGATTTTGGATGATTGGCTGCATAAGATTGGTCACCATTTCTCGGTAAACCATACCTGAAATAATACAATGAGAATATTAATGAAATAAATAAATGAATGAAATCATTTGTTCAGTGAAGAAAATATTAATTTATTTGCCATCTTTTATAAAGGAATATTTATATAAAATTATGTATAGTCTAAATATATGTAATTAAAGCAATTAAACTATGCAATTTCCACACAAATTGTAAGGGAATATACATACATAATGAATAGTATTTAGTTATTTCTCAAATTTATATTTTTTCTTTTCTTTCCTTTGCGTATTTTTGGTTAAATTCTCTTCATTTAGATAAATAAATACTGATAAATACAAGTCAAAATAGCCATAAACGTAACTTAATAACTGTTTATGACATTATAGGATTTGTTTTAATTTTTAGTTATTTTATTTTTGAAATTTAATAAAATGTAGTTTTTAAGTTACTTTTGTTGACTGCATAAGTCATTTGTAATAAATGGGTGGATGAAAATTATATTATTCAAATGAGAGTAAATAAAATTAAGCAATAAGACACAGTTTCATATACTGAAAAAAACATTTAACAAATAGATTGCTTTTAATTTAAACAAATAATCAAAAACTTCAAAGCAGAACAAAACATGAGAATAAAAAATGTTAAATAACCACAGATAATAACCATTCAAATACATCAATAATAAATAACTTGTACCAAAATATTCATTGAATTGTAAACCTGCTTTGAAGTACCATTGGATATAGATTAAAAATATAATTGGTTTGATTTTTATTCATCATTCTAAGATTCCTTTTTGCACAAAATAAATAACAAACGAACCTGAAGTTAAAAACGAACTGTGAACCCTTACAAACATCCATGCCTGAGATAAAAATCAAATACAAGAATGAGCACATCAAACAATGTTGGATTGAAGGCTAGAATGCTCAGCATTCAACAGGCAATTTACCATTTTATGTTTGAAACAATGTTCAAAGATACATAATCACAAACAAGAAAAATTATTTTATAATTCTGAAAAAGACACAATAACAGAATGATTCTGTGGTATAATCTTTTTAAAATTTCTACTGTTAAGCATGTGAAGTTTAAAGCATAAAGTTTAAGCATTGAGCTAATAAGCTCCTCTAAAACAAACATTAATGTAATAACTTTAATCAACCTCCAGTAACTAAGGATTCAAAATTCATATAAAATAATTTTTTGAATTATGTAAAATTTACAAAACCGACATGCAAAATGTTTGTGTTTTACATTAACTACATACAACATACATCTATTATTAACTTTCTAAGAATTTGATCAAATAACACATAACCAGTTTACTGAGCACAACTCTTCTAAGTAATTTTCACATTCATAGTTAATTTCTAACATTTCCTCCCAACAGTCAACATATTTATATTTTTCAGTGGTAGGCAATATAAAAAGAATTACACTTTACATTAATATCATTTTTTTAAAATTCTTATAAATTGATTAACTCTTTGATATGCAATTTTAATAAATCATTTTTTTTTTTTTTTGTCAAACTAAGCCTCATACATTTATTACTTATTCTTAAATGCTTTAGGAAACCATCCATATAATTTAGATCACTTCAAATTATGTGATAGCTTGAATAAACTGCTTTTTAAAAATGTTCTCTAAGTTTTCATAATCAAAACCAAGCTTTTTCTTCTTTTCGGTACATTATTTTCCTTTTCACATTCTTTTTTTAATTTCCCCTATTCTAAGATAACAGAAGATTAATTTCCCTTCACGAAAATAAAAGATAATCGTTTTGTTTCAATGCTGAATTGTTTTTCTCTTCCTCCAGGGATCAATTCTTTAGCATTCTTTTTTTTCTGGTTCTAATGGCTTTTAATGATAAGAAATAGTTTAGATTAAAATCTTTTAGTTCAATACAAAGTAGATTTTATATAATTCTTTATGTCTTTCAGTTTATGACAAATAGTTAATAAAAGTACAAATATTAGCACAATATAAAAGTACAAATATAGCAATGTTTTTTAACTCTATTTAATTACTTCTTTGAAAATTTCTGATCTATTTTCATAAAATCAAATATATTACACTAGAAAAATTGTATAGAACAACTGTGTTGTTTGTTATAACAGATCTAGTACTCCTTTTCTATAACATTATTAAAGAAAATACTTTCAACCAATTTATAGCTACTTAGAGAATTTGGCAAAATGAGTATTTTTTTAAAGTATTCCCGTAATGAATAGATTCCCGTTTCTTCTGAGGCATCTCCATTCAATAGTCCATTTATTTCCACAAACTTCTAGTTTTTCAGTAATTCAAACACTAAGCTTATTCTTTTCAGGGTGATACTAGACATAGAAAATAATAATAAATTTTAGAAATATATTTAAGAGTTCTGCAAACTTTAAATTTTTGTCTCGCAGAAAATCAAGATATATTTTTATTCACATTTCTTTATTAATAACTTCATCAATAAAAAACAATTGCATGACCTCAACATAAGAAACAGATGAAAACATACCTTTCCAATAGTATGAATAAAAGTTTTCAATACATTCACAAAAACCCATACTATTCAACTGCAATTACTAGTTATGTAAAATATTCAATCAGTATGAATAGGAACCTTAGCAAATATTTTATCCAAAGCTGACAGAAATAAACATACTGAAAAATGAATTGTATAAACTTTATTAAGAATCCTTCCAAACAGAATTCTTTAACTGAAGCAATGATCTTAAATTATTTTAATGTAAGCATACAAATATTTTTTTGCAATAATTTTTTTAACTATCACAAATACAAATTTCAAACATGCATTACACATATAAATCAAATGCCTTATAGAAATAAATACTTGTATTTCTTACTTAACGAAAAGAATATCAAACAATTGTATTTTTATGCAATGCTTTCATGAAAATTTATTTACTTAGTTTTACTTTTTATTAAATAAAAAATCTTTAAGTACTAAAAAGTAAAAGTACGTTCTTTATAAAGATCATATCATTATTTAGCAATAAAAACGATGACATAAGCAAATAAATTTTCAGATTATAATGATGAAAATTTGCAAATTTACAGGTTGTAGTTTGTTTACTACATATATAATTAAAATAATTCAATATTTTCTGTAAATTTAAAAACAGTGATACATATAAAGATCTAAAAAGCCAATATTCCATTCTAGTAAAAGTAAACTTTTATTTAATGTGAGTAGACATTATGTAATTCAGATATATCATGTTAATTATAATATCAAAAAAGTGAAAGAATTGAATGTTTTTAATACTGCAAACCTGTTTGTGCAAAAAATTTTAACAATCTCACAGAAAATTTCCATTCTACCACAATATACCTACGTTATCAATTTTTAAGAGCAAAAGTTTATAAAACATTTACATACTGCCAATTAAATTTAAAAAACAATCAAGACTCCAAGACTTCAGATTGTTACCCAAGAATCGCATAAATGAAAAAGACTGATTTAGGCTGATTCTTTTATGTAATCTTCATCAATATCTGATAGCATAAATTATTTTTCTAATAGTAATTCTGATGAATCAGATTAAAATGGAATAATAGAGAAAAATAATTTTACATTATTGGTAGATTGTACATCCTATTACATAAGAGATTTTCTTTTAAGAGTATAACATCTGAAATTTATCTGAACTGTTTAAAGCTGGTTCTTTAGCTTGTAAATGCACATATAATAATTTACTGATAGAAATATACCTTTTACCATGTCCCATTTAATACCTGAATTAAAAAATTTTTTAACTGCTGCCCATTATTCCCAAACTACATTAGAAATTATCTTATGTGTGTAATATGGGATCAGTTTAAATTTTTCTGAAGTAAATTTTAAAAGCATACATCAAATCACTCATCATATGACGATTCCAAATCTTCCAGCAAATTTATAAATCTATCTTCCAACATGTTTCTTAAAGATAACATTTCTGTACATTAAAATAATTCTTACTGGGTACATCAGTAAAATTCATGTTTTTAAAAACATTAATTGAACTGAAATTTCAACAGGGTGATTTCATTATAAATGAAAAAAATCATTTTCAATACTCAAAAATGTGAAAACACATTTTTGTCTATAAAAAATAATTAATTTTCTAATGACTCGTATGAAATTAGTACAATTAATTTGAAAACGCGACAAGTTATAAAGGTAATTTATGATTCCAATTTCAAAATATAACTCTCACTGAAGTGCTTGAATTGTATCATAAAAAAGTATGGTTAATTTTCGAAATATTTTTATTACAATAATTATGAATTTCTAATTGAGCTGTTTCTCTTCTGTTAAATAATAATTTTTAACTTATTACTTTACCACCAAATAAATATTAAAACTGTTAGTATATTTTTACCTCTTTATTATTTATCATCTACAGAATACTAAAATGTTGGTATTCTAAGAACCACCTCCTGACCTGGAAAGCACCAATGCTGCTCAGATGAAAAGTTTTCTAGGCCAAATAAAAAATTTCTAAAAACTTTCCTTCTAAAAATTGCTGTTCACATCAACAAGAGCCGTTTTATGAAATTATTAATAGAATATTATCATTAGAAACCGACAATTAAAGAACAATAAATATCTCAACGATCTTTCACGAAATTTTATCAATATAAAAGGCATACTGGACAAAAAAAAATTATGAGACTAAAGTGTCATTTATTGTATCAATAAAACTTATAAAATTATACCCATCTTAATTTTTTAAATTTATAAATTTTCAATAATTTATTTTTTGCGATTGATAATGAAAATGAAATCTATATTTAAGGAAAACTTCTAATATATATAATTAGAATATCATAAACAAAAATCAAATTCAATACTAAGTGAAGAGCCTTTTATTTGAAATCCTTTTTTTTTCATGAATATCTAGCAGTGAATATAACTGTACAGATAAATACATAAAAATATCTCTCTTTATTCTATAAACCCATAATATCACCAATATCTTTGTATTCTCTAAAATAAACCAACAACTTAAACATGAATTAATACCTTGAAAGGACGTATCTTTAAGGGCAGATTTGCAGAGCTCAATTCGTGCAGAATGGAGAGGTACATATCGGTCTTGGGAAGAGCCAAACAGTAATATATTTCGAAAATGTTCCAAACCTAGAAATGAAATAAGAATAGTTTTCAAAGGTATAAAATAAGTTAATGCTTCAGTAATGTTCAAAACCTAAAAATATATTAAAATAGAAAGGTTTTCTACAAGTTTCAAACAAGTTCATGCATAACTTAGCTTACCAGACTTTTTACTCAATTTATATAAAAATGTCTGTCTAAGATCCGAAGCATCTTTCATAGCTAATTGAAGTAAAGAGCCAGATTTTTTCCATTTTTGCATAAACCACATACCTAAAATATGAACCTGATATAGAATACTTACAAAAATTAAAATATCACCACAATTAAGTAAAATCATTTTTGATAATTTTAACATACCCATATTGACTAAGCCACTATTGTTATACAAAGTTCCTAAATGAGGACCAGATAAAGACAAAAATGTATGTAATTTACTAAGATATGGCTTCATTTCAGGCCTTGTTAGAGCAGAACGTATAATAATATTGCCTAGTGAATGACCAATGAAACTAGAAAAAATGTTATGTTAAAAAATTAAAATGCATAAGTTTAAAGTCATGAAATATCTTTTTATATTAATAACAAGTATTTAAAAAGTTTTCATGAAAATTAAATACTATTATTCATCTAGTTTAATATTTTTATCCAGTCTACTGCAAATTTTTAGAGAAAGATACAAAATTTAGCATTTTTATTTGTATTTACTTTTTTAAGTATCCATTATTTATAACAATCCAATGTGAACATCATTAAAAAATCAAATATATTTTAAGGTGATTTAAGAATCAAAGTACAACCCCAAAGATAAATTATTTTAAGAAATTCTATACAAATGTGATGATTGTTTAAAAATTTGTGGATTGAACATAAATAGCCTAATATGCATTAGAAATTATAAAAATTTAAAGTTAAATTAAAAACTTATGAACACTTTTCTTTCAGAAATGATAAGTACTTTTCTTAATGCAACATAATGCCTCACAAATGAAACATGGTTTCCAAAATTAAGTGCGAATCTTTAAAAAAAATATTTACTGTGTCAAAAAACTTAGTATCACAGGAAATTCCAAAATATGTAATGCTGAACGCTGGTATGCTGTGAAGCAATCTTTACAATAATTTATTACTAAGCAAGGAAAAAGTATCAAGGTCATTAACTAAAACCAATTTACTGTTCAACATTCCCAAAGCCTTGGCCTAAAGAATTTTTATCTCATAATGCATATACTCCTAATGGTATTTGCATCTGCTCCATCCATTGTAGAAATTTCATAATAAACAATAACAAACAGAAATGATATTCAATTGGAATCCATCTGATTCATTTAATTATTTGAGCATGTACTGCCATTATCAGTTATCCACTGGGCATATTGAATTTGAAAAAAGCTTCACAAGTTTTCCATAAATATATCATTAGAGTTTGGAAGAAGTAGGACAGTATATATATATAAATATCTATATATATATATATATATATATATATATAACACAAGTATTAATAAAGATCATGAATCAATATGTGAGGTGATTGCAAAAAGTAAAAATGTCATAAACAGCAACTCGGATTTCGACTGCATTTTAATAGAAGTTGACAATAAAAAATGAGAGTAGTTTGGGATCTTTTCTAAAATTATATCATACAAAAGCATGAATCCAAGTGAATTGAAGTAAAATCCTTAAGCAATACATCACAACATGATTAATAAAGCAAATATTTTAAAAGAAAAATCAAGAATTTGTGCAAAAAACGAAGCAAGGATTTGCACAAAAATTATTAAGCAGGCATCACGGCAAAAAAAATGCCTCATTTAAGATGGCATATTGAGTATCGTGAAGTGCAAAAAAGAAACATAAATATCACTACTGAATTAATTCTACTTGATGCTGTGGATAATGATAATGTACCGAAAACTGTAAATGTGTTAAAACTTCTGGTGACTATTTCTTTGTAAATGAAGAAAGGAATGCAGGCTGAATATTCATGGAATATTATGTAATATTACCAGATTATTTCCTTAGAATATTCTTTGAGCTATTTCCTTGAACACAACTAATCAAAAAATGGAGCTCATGGCTCAGGATCTTAACCATTATTGATAAGAAAAAAATCTGCACTATAATTGAATGAGGCCACAGATAACAATATAGATTACATCTCATCTGTATTGTTATGGCTTTGCATACTGGAAGTACAAGGGCTGAAGATATGTTCAATACACGACACATTTACAACTAAAAATTATTTGGATTGGACAAAGTACCTCAGTGTTTGCACTGATGACAGATGTTCAATGTCCAAAGAGAAGCACTTGGATATGTCGCACAAGTATTTTAGGATGCAAAACATCCATGGCTTTGCATCTTGGAATGTGCAACAAATATGATAAACTACAAACCAATTAAGGTACTTAAAGCTAGATTTTTTAAAAATCTATGTAAGGATTTGGGGGTCATGCCCACATTATTTACATATATTACTGCAGCTATCATTACATGTCGAATGGAAATATACTACTTCAAACTTATAATCTGTGACAAAAGCTTCAAAATTTCTTAATATTTTCTTGAAAGAAAATATCCATATAAACACCAACAATTTCACATTTACATTTCCTGCCGAAATTGAGATAATTGTACCACATATTCAACAAACTAAATGCATTGAATTTTTCCCTATACGGCTGAAATATTCATATGTTGAAGCTTAAAACGGGGATTTCAGCACTCTAACAAAATACATATTTGGAAAAGAAAATTTAATGATAATGTAAGCAAATATTATCTTCCTGTATCGTAGTAGCATATGGTATGTAGAAGGGATAAGATTTAACTTAATGTGCTCACTTTCTCATTTCATAAATCTCATATCGCAAGTAAGTGGTACACAAATTAATGACTAGAAGAACATCCTAAGTTTGCTTGGATTCAATATGTACTCAATTTTTCCATGCCAAAAGAACTCACTACATAAGAAAATTGGATTATAAAAAAAATAATCTATAAAAAATTAGTACCTATAACAAATGACTATTTCAGTCTAATGTAAAAGTGATGAAAGTTCACATTCCATTTGTGACTTCATATCTGTGCAAAGCTAGATTTTCATCTATTGCTGCAGCAAAGAGCTATATTGTTCAAAAACAAATGTCAAAAAAATAAAAACAAGAATAAATAAATAAGTAAATAAAAATGCTAAAAAATTTTAATAAAACTTTATTATAGTTTTAAATGATTGTGTAGAGAGCATTAGTCTCATTCATCAAGTTAAACAGAAATACTGAGAGAATTTCCAGTCCTTTTACTAATTAAATATTATTAATACGTTTTTCCCTCAATTACAATTAAAATGCTTCTATAAATTTTAAAAACAAATTGTGCTTAAGCTCATGCCCTTAAGATATATATATATATATATATATATATATATATATATATATATATATATATATATATATTATATATATATATATGCACATTATAATATACCACAGGTAGATATTGTTAGAAAAAGGTGCTGTGATAAACTTCTAATTCTCTTATGGGTGTCTTTCCTTGGATATACATTTGAGAACCTCTGTACATAATATTTTTCCTTCAATACAAGATTATAAAATTATTTGCTAAAGAGGTGTCTGATGATTTTCACATAATTGAAAACATATTTTAAAGAATAGAAAATAATTATTCCTCATAGTAAAAAATTTTTTAATTCAATTTACTTACCTTATTTTTACAGGTTTTAAGCCATAAACTTCAACATAATAACTTATTTCGGATACTAAACGGTCAGTCATGGTATCAAAATCATCAAATGTTTCACCCTGAAAAAATAATATTTTAAAAAAACTTAATATTAAATATATATCACAAAAATAACACTAAGTTTAAGTTTCATGATCATGAATTTTCCTAATGCATCAATTGAAAAATTTTCTTATTTCCAGTTTGTTAATAAACAAAGTGAACATCCAGGTTTCCTTTTTATTTACCACAATGATTATATGAAATATAATTTATTGATAAATTTCCAAAACAAATTAATTTACCAAATATTTATATGAAGTTCAAAAAGATTTATTTTAAAATGATGTAAGAACACTCACATTCATCTCTTTGAAATTTCCTAACTCTACAATGACCATGACATATTAAATGCAGAAAAAACTTTTTAATACTTAGATCAATATATCTGAATGCCCTTGTTTGAAATTTATTGAAGCTAGAAATTTACTGCATAGAAGTTTCAAGTTTGCAAGATAAGAATTTAAAGCAATAAGGCAATAATAAAGCTAAAGGATGAGTTGCTGTCATGAGCCACCATAATTTCAATTTGTAAACAGGGTAATAATCTGTATCAGACATGGAGGTAACCAATTTCAGAAGTAACTGTATGTGTCTTAAATAATTAGCAATTCATGGTTTTTTTAACATAGATATAAGACACTACTCAATTTTACTTTTTCTATATATTCTCTTTTGTGTAACATGTGGGAAATGTAATTTTCTTCGACCGTGTTCTTATTTTGAATAATTATATTCTACCTTTTGATATGACTACACATATTCATTTTAGTACTTGAAAAACAGAAATAAAAATGCATGACTTCAAAATTAGAATTGATCATGATGCTTTCTCTCTCTCTCTCTCATGCTGTATTTTATCACACGATAAATGTCAATTTTACAGTTAAAGGGAAAAAATACTAAATTTCTCCTCATCAAGAAAATTTATATGATTCACTAAAGACTCATGTATGTAAAAGCTGTATGTATGTAAGGATTTTAAAGAAAACAGAGATTAATGTTTCTGCAGATCATTTAAGTTTTTTTTTATTTATTTATTTATTTTTTTTTTATTTTTAATTTTTGCTAGTGTGTAAGAGCCTGTATTTCCCAACTAAATTAATTAATAACAATGAAATTCTCCCTTCATCTAAAGAACTTCTCATAAAGAATAACAATGCACATATATACGAATGTATTTCTTAACCTTAAAAAATACATACATATACTCGTACACATACATGTGAGTACATATACCTTCCACATTATATATCTCCATGTAAGTATATATGCCTTCTACAGTATATACTTTCATGTGAGTAGATATATAACCGGAAAACAATATAAATAAATTTTAAACAAGTAAAATTGTTAAAAGGAATTTAAAAATTACAACTATACTTTAAAAAATGAAAAAAATAGAATCATATTATGATATTAAAAGAAACAGAAAATAGAAGAGTTACAGAACAAATATATAAAAATATCATGATACATAATGTGATAATTATTTAACACATATTAACATTAAAGTTTATATGGCTTTTGCTCTAATGAAGCAAAAAAATTAATTTTATGCATATTGTGAATTTGTCTTTTGATCTACATTTATGTTTAAATGAGCAAATCCTATTTGTACTAAGAATTCCATCCTCAACTTGCAAAACAGAAAGTCAGTATTACATTTGTTGAATCAATATGAACGAAAAAAAATTTTCTTATTAAGTAACAGATAACTAAGAAACAAGTCTAATAGTAAAATTTCAAACAAACACAGTTTTAAGAATTAAAAATTTTCTCGATTTCTTTGAAAATACCTTTATTAAGAAATCGTTCCTAAAGTTAAATCTATTTGCATAATTATACATGGATTTAAATTTTTCATTAGAATGAAGTTTCTGTTTAGATTACAGAATGTAAATTTGAAATGAAATTTGATTAAACAGAAGTTTTGATTAAATTCAAAAGAAAAGTTAGACTGAAATGTTATTCTTTAAATTTTAATGTAAACATAAGTCAGAGCAAACAAACCGACAATTATGAAATACTTAAATGTTCCATAATGTTTATTGAATAAAAGTAAAGTTCAATACTTGATTCCTCTCAGACATTAAGAATTCAAAATTAACAGTAGGCAATCCTAATTCTAAATATGTTCGGACTAAGCGTAAGTCAGCACTATTTCCTATAAAAAGAAAAAATAGGAATTATTAAAAATATAAAAAAGATAATTAGGAAAAATGCATAAGTCCATATAAAAGTGCATTTAATACTATGAAATTAGAATTAAATATATTTTCATAATAATTAAGATATAAATTTTGCAAATATGAATAATAATATTTTTAATATTTTATACGATTGAAATAAACCATTATTTATTTATTTTTTTAACTGAGAAATAATCAATAAATATAAAAATCTTCAAGCTACTAAGAGAATAAGTAATAATATTATATAATAATTGCAAAAAATTTTTGAAATTAATTACCTCCCTGTTTATAAATATGGTAAGTGTTAAATAGTCAAACAAAAAAAGAAGCACAGGTATAATATTTTAAGATAACAAATTTCAAATTAAAAATGGTAGAATCACTGATAATTTGCTATGTTTCAGTTTGGGGTCTTCAAACTTTTGCAAGAAATATATATTTACATGCACATTCTATAGTTCTTTTATATAATATAATTTATTTATTTTAAAATAATAAATTTTAAAACCAAAAAATATGTTAAAAAGAATTAGTCTTTTTTTTTTTTTTCGTCTAAGAAAAGGAAATAAAATGCTTGAAAAAAATTGCTAAAACATTTAATTATTGTCACAAAAAATTCAAATTAACAATGAGATTTTCATTATTGATTGAACATCTCACCATCTAAACCATGTACACAGATAACCAGGTGCATTCCCTCAGGACTAAAAGCTCTAAGATCTCCATCACATTGAAAATATGGAACATCAGATGCAAGACTGGGAAAATCACTGTGAAATAAAATATAATTGTAAATTTATAATTTCTCTATCATACATTAAGTATATTTCCCTATAGTAAATTAATGAACCCATAAACTAAATTTAAGGTTTGAGAAGAGTAATTAATATTATTTATTATAATTATCTAACTATTATCTTTTATCACCTAAATAATCACTTTATTATAACTTAATTATTATATGAAATAAGGAAGAATAAGAAGTAAAACTGATGAGTTAAAATATTTTAATATAATTTATTTAAATATCACAGAATTAATTAAATAGAAAATAATTTACTTAAATATTGAGGAATATAAATTTTAATCATTCTCATGTGTAACTCAGTATATTTTGATGAGACATATAAGAACATTTTTTAGATATTAGTTTTATATTTATATTTTGTTCAATATTAGTTCATTTAAAAAAATTTACCAAATTTGAAATGTATATTTACTTTACAACAAAACATATTCTTTAGTTTCTAAGTATGATTTTTGTTCTGAAAATATGCAAATGCGATTAAAAATATGGTGGTAAAAATGATTTAACAATTATTTTGCAATAACATTAACAAAATGAAACTGCAATAACAATTCAACAATCAAGATTAATCGTCCTTTTTTTTAATTTGCATTTTTCTTTCAAGAATATTTTGTGAGGGTTACTGGCATAGGGTCCAATATTGGACAAATTTGCACTGTGCAATATTTAAAACTAGAAGTAGAAATTCTGACAAATTACAGTAAATGTGGACTGATTTCCAAAAGTTAAGGTGCAACATGTTTTCCAAGACTCATCACAAAACAATGACACTAACAATAAGGTTTTTAGTTTATATATGAATAATAAAAATGAACTCACATAAATTTATGCATGAACGACTTTTTTTGATTGAAAATAACAGGTATATATGAATGAGTGAAAAATGCACAAACATATAACTTTTGTAAATATGCATGTAACTTTTGTTGATTTTCTAATTTTGTTAGCAGATTCATTGACAATAAGCAATGGTGTCCTGCAAGGTCTGAGAGAAGCCATTTACAGGCTTCGTTAAGGTGGCGAATGAACAGATGTATGGAAATGGGTATGTCCAAGTTTAAGATGCAAATTGCCTTAATGTCACTTGCAATGTGATCCACCTTCTCTGGAATCAATATCAAACAGAAGCTTCTTTGTCTAAAAGACATTTTCCAAGCAGATCATGAGCTACAACACTAGCAGAAGATAGTTATGCATTTCTTTCAACCTGAAGGAAAAGGAACATTTCTTTGCCACAGCTTGTTGTAAATTACTCTCTAGCATCAGGGAGAAGAATATCCGCTGGTATGGTGTGAAGGTATCTTCACCACTCACGTCTCTATGCAAAACGATCAGTTTTGTGTGTCCCCTTCACTGGGCGACCAAGAAGGGCCTGCTTCTCTTAGGTAAGAAAACACTTCCAGAACTAGACAGTGATGGTTTTTTTGCATTTTTCATAAATGATTAAACACGTGTGATGATCTGGAGTAAACAAAACACCAGATACTATCAGTCTGACACCATGGTAAGACACAGTTACAGCATAGTGGAATAATGTTTTGTGCAGGGATCTCACTGAGTTATCTCACTGACCAGTATGTCTTTCAGGAAGGAACTGTGACTGATATATGATGTATGGATGAGACCCTTGAACCATATGTTCACCCATACAATAGGCAATAAGCCCATACAATAGGCAATGATTTCATTTTGATGGATGATAACGAGCGATCTCATCGAGCGGTAGTTGTTGTGGGATACCTTGCGGGTCTTTGTTTGGGGCCAATGGAATGACAAGCTCAATCTCCAGACCTGAATCCCAAAACGTATCTGTGGATCTATCTTGGTAGACTGATTGCTGCTTCAAATCTTCCTCCAAGATCTGTAGGAAAGCTGGAAAACAACTCAATATCTGATGCTCACTTCCCATTTCGGTGACCAACCACTTAATTGACAATATGGACCAATGCATTGAAGCTATAGGATTGTTCATATCCCTTGTTCAAATGTCTTTTATATGTTCCTATGTTATTTTATCACTTAAAACTGTCATCATTTTTTTCCTGGGATAGACATTTTGAAAGAGATTGCTTTTTTTGTAAATAATTCATACATTTTTCTTACGTAAATTTCTATGTTGCAACCAATACATACTTGTTTTGTGCACACATCATCCACATTTGGAGCTTCTACATTTATTCATTAGCAAATTAAGAGCAAAAATTCGGTTGTTCCTTGACTTTTAGAGGCCAGTATATAAAAAAGGGAATGAGTTAAAAAAATTCAATGAAAACTAATATAAAAGATTAAATAGAATTTAAAAAAAACAGTTTATTCTAAAAACAGAAGCAATTTTCAAAATGTTTTAAGCACAATTACATCTGGTAAACTTTAAATTACGCTATGCGCTATTAAAAATATGAAGCATAAATCACTAAAATCAGGACAAACAATTAAAATATGATGTACTGTATGTGGTACATTGTACATGTAAGTTGGAGCATTCTGTGACAAGAATAAAGGGTTGTGCATAAATCGAATATGTCCAGTGCAAAGGCGTGTACATTTTACAACTCTTCATGTGGAAATAACTACAACTAGAAGAATGCGAGAGGATATATTATAAAATTTGTTGTTTGCAGAAAATTAAATCTTTGACAATTTGTTTGATGTTAAAAATGGCACTAACTTTTATCATAAAACGTTAGAACTTTTTAACAACATTATCTGCAACCTCATAAGCAGCAATAATGCCAACATAACTTAGAACCCAACAAAACATAACGTGACAGATCCTTTACTCTTCACTATATTCAAAATATCTAATATTTCCATAATAACTAGATGATATTTGTCATTAAGATATCAAATTGCAAGATCTCATTCATGCTACCTGTATAGATGCAATATTTTTGATAGCAGTTGTATGAGTTTTAGAGCATGTACAATAGCAAAAAACTTTAGATATGTAAACAAAATATGATATATGAAGCCCCTATAATTGTAAACTCTATTTTTAACAATACCACAATCAATATAACCACTAGATTTTGAACTGTCAGTAAATACAGAAATGAAAAAGAATTACTGATAACGAATGAATAATATCTGTTGCAAAATAAGGGGGAATGAGGTTGATTCAATATATCCACCAAAGGGTCAGATTGTATAGTTCAGTAGGGATGTTCAAATTGGAGAATGGATGGAAATTTCAAAACATCTGTAATTTGAATCTGTATATCAGGGAACTCAGATGAAGATACAAATGAGTTTTTATGTTTATAAAATATTAATATATTGCATGACCATAATTATACTGTCTCTTTAGAGGTGAGCAGATAATATAGACAATTATAGATTTCAAGGTGTGATACTGATATCATTTTAAAATGTTAATTTAGAGACAATTGCTTTCATCTCAGATCAAGAGGTAATTGATTGCAAATCCCATAAAGGCTCTGACTGGGAGAAGTTTGGAATGCTTCAGAGCAGATTACCAAAGCTGAGTGGTGTACATGATCTAATTTGCCTTATATAGATGAATATGTTTGTCATCTATCCTTTCTGCACCTAACTCAGAAATAAGCTCAACCAAGAATTATAATATAGATACCTGATCCATAAACTGCACAACCATAATCAAACCAAGATAGAATAACAAACTGATATACATGGAGGAATGCTTTACTACCTATACCCCAAGATGTGTTATAGAGTACCTTGAGAACGTTACACGACATTTCACACCTATTGTGTAAATCTAGAAAATGTGGTAGGAAAGTTAATTTTTTGTCATACATAAACACAAAAAAAGATATCTGATTAATTACAGGATTATTTGTGCCACATATCTTAATTTCTGAATCAGGATGAATTTATCGATCAGTTTTTCTGCAAAAATTGAAGCAATAACTTTGGTAAGGTGATAAAAAGTGGCCGTTTTCATTACAGCATGCAGCCAGGTTAATCACTGTAATTTACAATCAGTACTTAATCAGCTGCATATTGGAATGACAGAAAGAGATTTGTAGAGTATCAACTTAGAAATGTTGCAGGTGTAAATATGAAAAAAAGCAACAATTAAGATACTTCCTTGAAGGGCATCCTCAAATTCGATAAATTAAGTAAATAAAACTGATAATTTATATAGATATTTAAAAATATGAAAGTTTAAAAAAATTCTAAATGAAAATAGAAAAATTTACTCTGAAATTAAAATTATATAAATTGCTTAAAAATTCCATAATGCTATTTATATCAAAAAAAGATTGACATCAAATGAGGTCTGCAAAAAGGCATTCCTAATTTGTATATCTAGGTATATATAATGTTATCAACAGTAGATCTAGCTTTACAGAATCCACTTTGATAAGGTGATATATACTGATTAGCTTCAAATACATAAACAAGAAGGGTGTTAACCACAAACTCAAAAGTTTTAGCACGGTAACTTGTGAATACAATTGAATAGTAGTTTTTCATAATTTGTTGGATCTTTCCCAAATTTCAATATTGGAATAGTTATTATTTTATTCCATAGACCAGGACAGACATGCTCATTTCATATTCTAATGAATAGAACAAAAACATTTTATGGGTATATGATTTTATGATGAAACCTTATAGGATTTTTCAGCTTAATCATTGGTCCTGAGAAATTTAGGACCATTACAGGCTGAACTAGATAGGCTTCAAACATTTTACCAAAAAAATTGGCAGTATGATATGAGAAGAGTATGTAACAGCACATGTTAATAATATTGGGATAAAGAAATCCATAAAATCAACTGGCTGATTTAATTTTCTTCCATCACTTTTTGCTGGAAATTGATGTGGGGCAAGCGATGTAACTTTAACAAGTTTTTTTTTGGACTAATTTTGTTGCATACAATGAACAAAAGTTTTAGCCTTTTTGAAAACTACATATTGTGAGATTTCCATGAAAAATAGCCCACAACTTTTTTTGATTACTGTATAACAATTGGCATTCATTGTTCCACCATGATATATGATGCTAGTGTGGAATCAGGAAGTGCTTTGGAATCCTGCTTTTGACAGCCTTTAAAATAGCATCAGTGACCCTTTACCTATGTAAAAATAGGATGAGAAGTATTTTCACTTCTAACATTGCTGTCAGTAATAACAGTTATTTGAGTAAAATGTGTGCAACCTGCATGACAGTAACAGTAGAAAGAATGAAAGACTAATACTCTATTTAAGCCAGTTTGGGGTTATAATTAAAGGAAAATTATCATTATTATATGCAAATCATTTTCAATATTGAAATTTAACTAAAGCAAAATATATAGAGAGCAAATGGCTAAATCTGATTAATAGAAAATTTTGGTGGTTGTTGGACATAAGTTATTTCTGTGGAATATAACAGGCTGATATGGTAATTAGAATTAAACTGTTCAATTATTCAACCACTAGAATTCATATTATCACTATCCCATTAAGTAGTTTGGCCATTAAAATCACTAGGCAATAAAGGTGTAGGTAGCTGATTCAATAAACTGATCAACACTATTTCATTGATGACAGTAAAAGAAGGTAAATAAATGCTAGAAACAGTAATGAGAGATGTATATATGCATTATGCAGCAACCTGTACTGATATTTTAAGAAAGTGAACAGATCTGCAAAACTCACAAGTTACAAGAATCTCCATATACTGTACACATAACAACCTTTCTCACATAGTTATAATCACGCAATTTAATATACTGAAACTTCAAGAATATTTTTTGAATGGTAAAATATGCTTAATTATACGGGTTAATTATTCCTTTGATACCTTTTTCATGAGTGCAAAATTTTAAGAAAAGACTGTTTTACGAGATAAAAGATCCAACTAAACAAACATGCTTGTGTCTTATAGCATGCCATCTGCATTTCAGGCAAATCTTCACTGAGAAGTGTTTCATCATTTGAAAGGTATACCTTCACTGCATGTATTAAGGGAAATAAGAGTTTTTTTACTCGTAAAAGAAAAAGCCCTCCTCTTACATGCTTCAACTTTTGAGGTCTTAGAGACTTTGGTTTGGCAAGACTTTGGAGATGTTCTTATAAGAGCGATATGCTACATTTTGAAATATTTAAGAATAATTTTCTATTTGGAAGTCTTAATATCTGTTTGAGTATTGAAGAATTTCAAAGTACTTTTTACAACTTGTAAATAAATAATACTTTGCTGTTGGGAGATGAATTGACAGAGCATGTCTGAAATATCAGGTTAAAACAAATTTCGTTTTATTTTCATAGCTGTAATTTCTATCTCTAATATCCATTTTGGGCATGGTTGGTTGGTTTTTTGTCACTCATCAATCATTTTTTGCACACATAGACTACAATTTGGTTAGACTAATAGGTAGACTCCAATTTAGGCACGACCAGAACATATAGATGAATGTTTACCACTGCAGTTTACACTTTTCTTTTAACATACTTCTGTCATGCCCACCTGAAGCAAATAAAGTGCAAGTCAAAAATTCTCCTACAAGTATTTTTTGCATGTCCAAAACATTGGCATTTAAAGCAATTACATTGACATTTAAAGCAATTTACAATAATATTGACATTTAAAGCAATTTACAATTTTACAATAACATTGACATTTAAAGCAATTTAAAGGGTTTGGAATATAAGGACACTGGAATTCACATAATCAGTTCTAGTAAATTGCGTTAGTGTAAGAATTGAAAACATGAGTTTGAGGACTTAAGTTTTAATAATTGCACTCTCTCACCATATTCTTAATGCATGATGCATGACACAAGTTTTTGTCAGTAAGATAATCCGAATTTTTTTACACCTGTCAACAAAAAATTATTGAAAAAAGAAGAGTATAGAAAAAATATTAAAGATTAATGAAGTAGAAAGAGAAATTCCTTTTTTACACTATATATAAAACATGCATTTTATTCTAAATATATAAAAGAATTTTAATGAATACAACTTTTCAAAACAGTACAAATTTCCTCTTAATTTCCAGAATTCTTTAATCTGTACAATATTTCATAATAAAAAAATGAGCTATTAATTTAATTGTACCATTTGGATAATTTGAATGAAGGAATCATTAGAAATAAAAAAGCTAAATGATGATGATAAAATAGAAATACTGTTGATAACATCAAATAAGCGAATAATATGTTCTTCAATTTACTTTGTTTTACATTTAAAACAGAAATACTTTTCATTTATAGACAATTATATAATATTTGACGAACTATAGAACTAACTAATGGAATTTTATAATGAACTGCTCAAATATTTTAAGTATTTTATTCAATATTAGAAATAAAATTTGTTCACCAGAACTGAAAAATTGAACTGAATCAAAGCAAGTAATTACATATTTACTTTTTGACTGTATAAATCTATACAAAAATTCCTTGTAAAACTTTGCACTAAATCTAGTAGTTCAAACATTGGCTGAAAATAAGGACTGCTAAACTACTTTTATAAAATATTTCAATTTAAGTATTCACCTACTTTTCTTTTCATAATAGAAATTTTGTGTTCATTATTTCAATCTTTTTATGAATTTTTTAAACATCAAGCTAATTATTTTATAACACGGCCTATAAAAAAGATTTAAATGAAGAAATTAAGAGAATTATCTTTTATAAATATGTATAAATATTTAATGTATGAACATAAATATTAAAAAAAGTTTATTAGTTTCAAAGAGTAAATGGAATTCAAAAATAAAATTTTAAACAATACAGGCTATTGTGGGCTAGCAAGGATACTAATAACATTTTATGCTTACAGATTCAGTTTAATAATCTGGTTATAAGCAGAAAAACTTGTAAGCAATTCTTTTCGTTAAATGCTTTTAAAACTTGGATTTTAATATTACATATATAAAAGTTCATGTACTTTTGTACAGTTTACTATTAGTTGGTTTGACTCATTGTATTTAAAGGAAGTTCTAGTTTCATACTCATTTTAGTTAACATATACAATTCTTAAAATTGGGTCAAAAATAAAGCAAAAACATTAATCTTTGGATATTAACATTAATTTACACATTTACATGAAAAAATTATAACTATGTACACAAAATAATCACTTTATATTTTACAATTGAAATAAAAGTAATATAACAAATATTATATGTGTATAAGCATCAATTAGAGAACTAAAAATTAAGCAAATATAAAAACTAAATGAAAATAATAATTTTAAATTTATCAAAGCAATATTCTTCTTTACTAAATTTGAAATTACTCACCTATACCATAACCAGGGATATTGTAGATTCTTCCGAAATTCTTCTTTGGCCTTTACATAGCTAAAAGAATTCATTTATTTTACTTAAATACAATTTTTGTATAAAATAAAACACTATACATTAGCATTAAAAACTATAATTATATATAATAATAAAATTAATTTAAGTACTGAAACATACATGGATTCAATATACATAATTTAAATACAATTTAATTAAGAAAAAAAATAATATCAATAATATAGTAATATTAATTTATTCTTTTATGATATAACAAAGAAAAACTAAAGGGAATCAGTTTTCATTATTTTGTAACAAGGAATGAAAATAGATCAAATCATATAAAAATACTAACATGATTTTTTCCACTAAGCAGCATTTCAAATTTTCCATCTGCAATTTATTACTCTAATTTCAATACAATTTTCATTTAATAAGCAATTTATATTGAGCATCAGAAGTGTAAATTGATTGTAATAATGAATTAATTCTATTCTGGATGAAAAGTAAATTAAAAATTGGGTTCACTTAACAGAATTATAAAACCTTCCTCTACATGTATAATTTGTTATTCTATTGTAATAATTTTTATCTATAAATTAATAGTTTAGTGGTTAGATTATTTGAGTGTTAATTAGTGAGTATTAATCTAGTGTTGTAACACCAGTTTTTATTCTAAACATCAATGTGAAGCATCACAACATGTGAGTAGTTAATTTTAGGAGGATAATTATTTATTGTCTGATCACTATAAAAATTATTTATGTAAGTTAAATTGCTTAGGACCAGAAATCCCTTCATGAGCTATGTGTGGTGAGTAGAGGATGTCAGCATGTTTCTCAGTTTTGTCATTTGATTGCAGTTTAAAACTATGGTGTTTTAATGATGGTAGGACTAAATCTGTAAAGTTATTGATAGTCTGTAGTTTCTCTTTGTTTTATATATATATATATATATATATATATATGTCTGTTTGGATTATTTTACAGAATAAGTGCTTGATTAATTAAAAATAAAACTCCTAAATTGATTTTGACATTAGTCTTAATTTTTTAAAACACAATATGAAAAAAATTAAACAAAATTTAAAAATAGATTAAAGTATACAAAAACTAGATATTTCTTACAAATGAAAATAAATTTTAAATTCACAGTAAAAAAAGGAAGACAAAATTAGTTAAACATCTAATTAAACAAATTAATTTGCACACAGTGGGTACAACACAAAATTAAGAAAGAGAGGGTTAATTCGGCAATACTATAAACAGTAACCAAGTATAAAAAATATTTATATTACAAAGCTCTATTTTATAAAAATAAAAAGTGTACCTAGAGATATACAGTCACAAAAAGTAAACTAGATATAAACCAGTCACGTTTTAATGCACTGAATAACAATGTCTTTGAAAAGACTTAAAAGAACAGTCTTCAGAAAAATAATAGTTTTCTACATAAGATTAGTTGTAATATCAGTATAAAGGCATAATGTGACAATTTTTCAGATTACATCAAAAGCATTTAGAGTTTATATGCTGAAAAAGAATGTAATTTATATTTGTCTAGAATAAAAAAATGTGTAACATTAAAATAAATAGAACTGGATTAAAAAAGAACTGAATTAAATAAATTAATTACTGAATTAAATTTTTCTGTATTTAGAAAAAATGATCTATGAGTCCCTTTATGTCCTTTGATATAGGCAGTGCAAAAAAGATATTTCATAAGTTAGTTGAAATATATAACAAAAGAGAGATATGCATATATATATATATATATATATATATATATATATATATATATATATATATATATATATATATATATATATTAATGCATATATTATGTCAATGATTTTTTAGACGCTTAATTACATCTAATATTTCTTCAAATATTATTCTCCAGGAGAAATTTTAAAACTAGTAAAATTCTCTAACAGAGATTTAATATGCATATAATATTTTTGATGAGACAGTGTAAACTCTTAATAGAAGTCAAGATGATAAACCAAAGACCTATGAAACACAACTACTAATTTTCCTCATTAAGTCATGTAAAAATGTGTTATAATTTGCACAGTTCCTCTAATATTTCATCAAATACTGGAAATTCAGAAAAAAATGAAATACTCACAATGAAAAGCATATTAAAAATATAGAAGAATCAATAAATAATTAAGTACACAATCACAAATCAAACAAAGAGTACAATTATTCTATAGCCTATTTTGAAATATTTGTTTTAAACTACAAAGATTGACTTGATTCTACTTAATTTTTAAGAACACTCTTATATGCAACAGTATTTCTCTTTAATTTTAATGACAGTAGAATGCATCATATAAATTTTCTAAAAAACATTTTGTAAAAAAATAATTCGTTCATAGAAAATTTCCTCAAAATTTTTTAAAACTTATAAAATCAAGAGTTTAACTACAATTAAATTTCCAATAGGATATATTGTACTATTTTAAATAAAGTTCCCTTTATCATCCATCTTAAAATTGTGAATAGTAATAAATAGTCTGTAATACCAAGAAATTCTGGTCTTTTTCATAAAAATACAAGAAATTGTGCTTAATATTTCTGATAATCAATCAATGCTGATTGACATTGAGAATACAGAATTATAGCCATGTCTTTATTTAATTTTAAACAAATAAAACACATCAAGCAGTTAAGACCTAATATGGATGAAATTGACATCATACATATCAAAATCAGGAAAAAAAATGTTTAGAGATTAGGATATGATGAACAATTTTTAGATATGTAAAGATTAAAACTACTGATAGAACAACATGCTATAGTTTATGGTGAAGAAAAGAAATAATTAGACTAAATAAAAGTTG
Source organism: Latrodectus elegans (assembly GCA_030067965.1). Classification (NCBI taxonomy): domain Eukaryota; kingdom Metazoa; phylum Arthropoda; class Arachnida; order Araneae; family Theridiidae; genus Latrodectus; species Latrodectus elegans. The sequence goes on from CM057817.1 coordinate 55,028,296, forward strand.
TAAACTTATGAAATCCAGTTTAAGTGAAGAAATAGATAAATTTACAGTATCTCTAAACAAAAGAATAAAATCTAGTTTAAATATAAAATCTACTCTAAATATATATCTGATTCTTGAGTGACAAAATCAAAAGTTTTTTTTCCTATTTAATCTATCTCCTAAATTAAAAAAAAAAAAAAAAAAAAAAAAAAACTTTTTATATTGTCTTGCAAATATCATCTAAATTCACCTTTCTTTGGGAAAAAGTCTTGACATTTTTTCATGTAACATTAAGTCAAGATGGAATCACTACTTTGAAAACAGAGACAGAAACCAAAAGAGGACACAGAGTTTATAATTTAATAGTGTTTTCCCTGCACTATTCATTTACAATTGATAAAAAAATTTCACGCATTTAAAAAAAAAAAAAAAAAAAAAAAAAAGATGTTTATTTAAAATATCATTATTTTTTATTTCTATAATAAAAGCATTAAACTATTTCAATGAAGCTTAAATGAAATTACAAAGTAAAAAAAATGTTAATAGGTACTCATACATAACAAATTAAATGTGAACAAATGAAAATATATAAATAAATATTATTATGAATGAATAAGCATAAGAGACTAATAGTGTAAAAAAGTACATGTTTACATATAATTATGGAATCGTTCAGGTTCATACAAAAATAATGTTACACTAGGAATGATTTTTCCTTTGGATTATTAATAATTAGTGTAAAAAACTGGATACATATAGCTTACAAACAAAAAATTTAAAAAGATAAAATTATCACCTATTAAAAATTTTTCTAGACAATTAGCATAGAAAAATTTATGTAAGAAATAAAATATTTTGTTATTAAACTTTCTGGCAAAGTTAAATATAACTTACTTGTTTATGATAAGAAAAATGCTGTTTTGGTACATAAACAATTAATAATATGTAATGCTTCATACATCATAGATTAGCTCTTAATATAAAAAACATTCCCTGAAATATGACTTCAAATTAATACTCCTTTGTAAAACAGATACAAAAAAATTAACACTAGGTATATAAAATAGATCCTCAATGTTTAAACAATAATTAACATAAACATCCCACATCAATTACATCTCCATATTTTTTTCAAAAAAGAAAATTCAATTATTAGGATGCAGTTAGCATTTTAATCATTAAATGTATTTAAATTATCACTAATTTCCTGTGATTTTCAGAGGTGATGTTTTTTTTTTTTTTCTAATTTTTAAAAAATCCATCTCTTTTATACAACTTTTCATGTCTTCTCAATTACTATAATAGCAAAGTGAAAAAATATTTATCTTTCATATTAAGAAAGATCAAACTGATTCACAATAATTTAAAAGAAATGTTCATTCCAGTGGCAGCACTTACTTTATTACATAATTTTCCCGACTGGCAAGCGAGCGGCAATGTGAGAAAAATAAAACACAACATGAAACTTTGAGTTTATAATATGCGGCATTTTGGTAAATCATGAAAATAATTCAAAATATTAGAAAATTCATAAAATATTTATAGAGGATTATAGTAAAAATTTTAATAATAAACACAATTTAAGAATAAAATTATTGAGGGAAACATAAAATGGAGATTTATAACATGTATGTAAAATACATTGCCTTAATCAAATTTGTTCAAATGTATTCTTTTCTGTCACTTCTAAAGGGCAACTAAAAAAATTTATCAAATAAGCAATTTAATAAAATTTAATAGTTCTATCAAAATATCTTTAAAAATCACAAAATGAGTTAAGATAAATTGTACAAAAGAATTTATGGTGAATCATGAAAATATTATTGAAAAAAATATAAGAAATGCAAATAAAAAATGATAAATGGAATAAAAGCATCTTTGAAGGAAAGAAAATAGAATTTCAAGAAACCAAACATGATTAAAAGAATAATTATAGATATTTAAAAAGAATCAAAATTTTTCTTTTTGCACATTTCATAAAAAAATTTAATAATGGTCTCCTTATAAATTGCTTATGATGACAAAAATAAATTATTTTAAGAGGTTGTCATACTATTTTAGAATATGGGTTAGTTTAATTAAATTACATTCAACCTTAAGCGAAATGAAATGATGACTAAATCCTAACTTCATGCATAATAATGCAAATATTCAATCTGCAATCAAATAAAATCTAGCTTTCTAGAACAGAATATCAGCCATTTAGAGGTTACTTTCATATGACTCTAGACTTGAAACTCATAAAGCAACTGAAATTTGAACTTGAAATATTCATTTTGATAAAAGAAAATTTAAATGACATGTATATGCAGATTAATCCACATTTATATGTTGATAAATTTTCTTGTAAAGATGTAAAATATGACATGTCTTATAAAATCATAAGTACTTACATCAAAAAAAATAAAATAATTAAATTGATAAAAATTACATTCAAGATGATGCATTATCAATGCCAAACAGCAAAAGAAAACGTAGACAAAAAAATAGTTGTTCAACACAAATATTATAAGCTGCCTGATGTAGAAAACGTTATACTGTGAAATTTTGATGGTTAGTTGGGTTTTATGGCGCAAGGACCAAAATTGGATACTCTGCGCCAAGTGAAGTTTTGATCATATTAAGTGAAAATTTCGCAGATTATATAGTGGAACATGATATACATGTTTTGAAATGATTTATGGAACATGGCATGAAATTATTTTAAATAAAAATTGGTCACGTGATTACAAGAGAAAAGGAGTATATTTGGGTGATGATTAGTCATCTCTCCTGTATTTTAAGTAGTACAAAGTTGCAAAAATCACACATAGATAAATAAATGTCTGGACAGAGACACTGAAAACAATTTTGCCAATCATTTTTTTAAATTGTTAAATTGTATGCTGACACAGGGTGGTTTGCCTTACACCCATATCACTGTTAAAATTTGTTAAGATACATCCACTGCACAATAGTTGGAACAGAAAGATTATGGGTCCCTAACCCAATGCCAGTTTGTTTGTTTGTCACTCACTGGTCATTTTTTGCACACGAGGGCTAATTAGACCAGGGCCTATGGTTTAAAGTGCATTCCGAACAACTACAAACATCCATACCCAAGGTGGGATTCGAATCCACGAACTGATGAACCCAACGTAAGAGCGCTAACCATTCGGCTGCCAGCTCCGCTAACCCAATACCAGATAAAATATTTCTATTTTCCATTTTCTCATAACCTACTAATCAAATCTTTTTGCTTTTTCGTTATTAATGATAAATACAACCAAAATAGAAATCGATTGGAAAACCGACCTCCATCCCCACAGATATAAGCACAAAGCAAAATATAGATGATCTATTATCCACTCATGTCAAGTCTTCGCCACACTAATTTCCCATATCTGAAATAAATGAATGGGTTCATTTATATGGTTGCCATACTACGAAGGCATTATTCTGAAACTCGTCTCGGAAAAATCGCATTGAAATAACGTTTTGTCTATTTCCTTTTTGATTCATAGCGTCTGTGTTCATATTTTTTGTTTACAATGTTTACTTTTAATTATCTTTAAAAGCTTACTTTGTTTACACTAAAATGAGTGGAACAACCAAAAGATAATGTACCTATAATATTAATTTTGAATGGGAGGAATCATTGTTTCATCAATTATGTGTTTGCTTGTTATGTGAACATAAACATAATGTTGAACATCATTTCCAAACAGTTGAATCTACTTTTAATGTGAGCTATCCATTTAAATATGAATTCGAAAAAGGAAAATAGAACAATTAAAATCAAATCTTTCTGTTCAACAGGCAGTTTTCACAAGACCAGTAATAAACTCTAAAAATGTCATTATTGCTTTTTTAAAATTTTCTCATAGCTAGCAAAGAAGACAAAGCCCTTCCAGGATGGTGAATTGTTAAAACAAGCATTTCTTACTGGTGCTGATTAACTCCTCAAATAAGAGGGATTTTCCAACAAACTTGATATCATGTCAGCAATACAAGATTCACAATTATCAAATATAGTTTCAGGAAAAATAGGGGCCATTTCAAAAGATAAGCAAGCACAGCAAAAGAATGATTTTGAAATATATCAATGGTTCTCCCTACAATTTGACGAGTCTACAGACATAGCAAACACAGCATAGTAAGCAGATATGGTGGAATGGAATTTATTGATATTACAGTACCAGAGCCACTAAAAATATTGTTCATGAAATGCAAGATAACAGGTGAGGATATTTATAAAATATTTATAAAACATATGCAAGTTGATAAATAAGCCTCCCCAGATACTGCCTGCAATAACCACTGATGGGGCATCAGAAATGGTAGGAAACTTGAATGGTTTTATTGCACTCTACATAAAAGATGTGCTATTTCTGCATTTCATTTGTCATATTATTACATTATCCACCAGGAAGTTTTATGAGGTAAAGTACTAGCATTTGCAAATGTAATGAAAATTATTACCTAAATAGCCAACTTATTTCAAGTAGCTCCTCTGCAACATCAACTTTCAAAGGCCCTGTTAAAAATCCTGATGGATGTTGACCTCATTTTACATACTGAAATACCTTTGCTCAGTAAAGACAAAGTACTTCATAGATTTATACACTTAATTGAAGAAATAAAATATCTTGCACCAAAAACCAAATATTTTTAGAACAAACAAATCCTTTTTGGCCAGATTTGTCTTTCGTAACAGACATAATGGAAAAATTAAATAATTTGAACTTGGAGCTGCAGGTTTACTGTATCTTATATATTTTATAAATAACTTTTATATTTTGTATATTTTGAAAACAATTTAGTAATCATTTATTTTATACAAGAATATTAATACTAATTATATTCATTGGGCTGAATTGATTTTTTTAAATTAAATTTTTTGTGCTTTACATGTAGTGTGTCTTATTAACTATGTCCACCAAGTATAAATTTATCTTGAAAAATGAATACACCAGCCACTCGATTGATATTCTGCTATGTGCTCTTACGTACAAAAATGTTGGGGACTCATGAAACAGATGAATGGTCAATATGCTAATATTGCTGAAGACCACACATCTTTTTAATAACAGATCAAATTTTGGGTAACAGAATGCATAAATCGATCATCTGAAGGTTCTATAATTAACTTTTTTAGACATCTGTGTAGTACATGGGTAATTCTAAAGGCTCCAATATCTGAAAAAAAATTTACAACAATTGGCTGAAAGTGATTTGAATACATAGCCTCTTTATGAGTTACTATGCCCCATCTTCTTTGGAACTTGAACAGTGGAGAATTAAACAGATTATATTTACTTCTCTTAATCTCTAGTTAATTAAGTCTCTACATGATACTGTTTTCTTGCAATACTATGAAAAGTAGCAACATTTCATATGTATTCTTTGTGAATCAATTTTTATTATATTCTAATCAATATTCTATGGTGTTGTTATTTAGGTCAAGCAAAGTATAACAATTTATGCAATAAACCATTTTGTATTAAGTAATTTACAAGACATTTTCCATACACACTTAATGCTAAGTGTTTCAAATTATATAATTGCTAATTACATAGTTTATGCTAAGAAAACTGCATTGTTTATAATAACATCATGAATAAATTTTTAAAGTTTAATTTTTTAATTGTGAATGAATTCTTTTTGTAGTAACTTATGGGAGAAAATTAACACAAATTATTAATGATCTTAAACTTACCTTATCATTTCAGTCCCAATAACAGATGTTCGACGATTATTTTCAGCCTCTCCATTCAAAGTACTTTCATTGATAAGAATACAGCTTCGTTGTCGTTCTGCTGTAGAATTCCCAGTAGCACTAGTAAATTCTGATTGAGATAATTCACTTAACATTTCCAACATTGAACATTTAGTATCAAAAAATGATGACTCATTTTCTACTGTTTTGTTGTTTTCTTCAATATTATCTTTAACTTCATCCTCATTATCATTCAATAGCAAATCTTCATTTGAATTTGATACATCTTTTAAGCCTGTACTGTTATTTGGATACTCTTCTGTACATGTAGCTGCTTCAACATCATCACCAAATTGAGCAGGAGGTTTAGGGAAAAAAAGAGTACCTTGGCAAATTAAACTAGTTAAACAACTATCGTTTGACCAAGAATTAGCTTTAGAAGCTATCTCTATTGATTGGTTTTTCTTTCTTGGCTTTGATAATTTTTCTGATTTAAGTGAAATATTGTCAGTTTGAACAGTTGTTTGAGGAGAATCTCTGAATTGAACGGGAGGCGATGGAGGGCATATATCAGATAAACTAGAATTTGGTGTTGAGTCAGATGTCTCAATATTTGATGTAATAGATAATGAAGGCAGTGACTCAATTTTGTTAGACTTTTTTTTCTGGTTTTTAATAAAGACGGATTCATTTTCAGATTTTAATGGCTGATTTGACACAATTAGTTGTGTTTGTTTACTTATTTGATTTTTTGGCACAGATGATGCGTGTTCTTTAAATGATTCTTGGCAAATATTTCTTTTAGGAAAGTTTGTATTCAAAGAATGGTCAAAGCTGGACTTATATTTTTTATTGATATCGAAATCACCTGTAATAACTTGATTAAATTTTTGAAAACTATTGTGTAAAATGAATGGATTTGTACTACTTCTAATTTCTGGCAGTTCATAGGATGAGGAAGCAGGTATGCTTTTCTCTCTAGGAAAAAATGTTTCAGACGATTTCTCAAGAATATTTACAAAGCGATGGTTTTGTTGAAGTGGTGGTGGAGGTGGAGGAATATAATTAGATGTAAGATCTGGCATTGATTCACTGTTTGGAATTGAAGTACTTCCTTCAGCAAAGATAGTACTCATTACTGAAAGAGTGCTTTGAGAATGGCGTATGCCACTCTCAAAAACAAATGGCATTCTCACAGATTTAGCAACTCCACAGGGAGCACTATGGCCAGGCTCTAACTTCTTAACACCAAGTAAAACAACAGAATTTGAGCCTTGTCCAAACTGGGGCTTTTTTAATTGACGTAAAAAATTTACAGTTCTTGACTTTAGTTTTACTTTTGATCTATTAACAATTTTATGATTCTTTTTGCTAAATCCTCCACTTGGGAATACACTTTCATCATGTTCATTTTCCACTTCTGCCTTAAAATTATTAAAAATTTTATCTTTCAGTGATGGTTTCTTTGATGCCACACAACTTGATTTACTTGAAGTGGGTACAGAAATCGATTCGGGACACCAAGAATAAGCAGAAGGACTAGTTGGAGTTGCAGAAATATCAGGTGACCTATACTTCTGGCCTAGAGATCCCTGAGAAACTCTTCTGGTACTTTCAACACTTTCATCAGAATTATCTTCTACACAAAAGTTAACATCAGATAAACTAGCTGTAGAATCAGATTCTAAAAGTTAAAAAAGTGATACATTAGTTATAAAAATGTTGTTCAATTCAAACTACAAGATACATGCATTGGAAAAATAATGGAAAATTTAATCCATTGTAAATATGCACGTCAAATATATGCCCCCAGGTAACATTTGCTCAATTAAATTTTTTAATATGAAATAAAATCAAATTGAGATTGGTATAACAAAACAAAAGAGTTAGTAAGTTATTTTCCAAACCAACACAAATATCTGAAACTATTTTATTACAAATAAATAGTTTGCATAGTGGTGATTATGCTGAATTCCTTCAAGGAGTAATATTTAAGAGAAGTAAATTTTAAGAAATTCAAATATATATTTTTGATTACTGGGATTATAAATATTAAGCAAATACTTAAGTCTTACGAGAGCTTTGACTATTCTCTGATCCTCTTCTTGTAGTTTCTTGATAGTGTTCTTCATAAACAATAGGTAATGAATTCAAATCACCATCAAATTCACTGCATTCCACTTCTAATGGAGGTAACAAATTCATGTATGAAGATTTCCTAAGTTGCTCAGACACTTCTTGATAAGCTTCTACACTACATAAGGAAAACAGAGAATAAAAAAAAAAATAAATCAAAATATCAGTTAAAAAATTATTTTACTGACATTTAATAAGTATAACCATACATTTAGAAATATAATTATTTGTCCTGTTTTCTCTTTCCACAAAAACTAATTAAAAAGAAAACTGTAGCATTACTGGCCAAACCATGAAGATTCCAACACTGAGAAGTAAACATTAAACAACATTTAATAAAGTATAACCATACATTTAGAAATATAACTTTTTGTCCCGTTTTCTCTTTCCACAAAAATTAATTGAAAAGAAAACTGCAGCAAAAATATTTCATGCACGCGATTGTGTGTTTAGTGTGGTGTGCGTGTGTGTGTGAAAAAATCACAGAACATTATATATTTTCATTCCTGAATTTTCTTTATTACATTCAATTTTTCAGTTCCTACTTGATTCTAAAAAATCCTGGAAATAAGTTAAATTTTTTAGTCTACAGGCATATTTTTGAAACAAAAAAGCTCAAATCTTTCAAAAGATTTATTAACAAATTTCGGCTTTTCAACATTCTTTTATATATTTACTTTTATTATTAAAATTGGTCATTAATTAGTCTATATAAATAATTCTTCCACTCGCAATATTTTTTTGTTATTCTCAATTTTGAATTTTGCCTTTTCAGATTTGATACAGATATAATATTTTCATTTGTGAATCAAATTACAGTAAAAATATTAAATATTTATGTTTTTCAAATATAAATTAGCATAAAAGTACTTTAAAGTTTTCACATGCTTTTTTTAAATCGATCAAGTCACAATATACATGAAACTGTTGTAACTGTGATTATAGTGGAGGTAGTGGATAACCACTACCTCCACTTTTAAAATATTATATTTAATTTTAAATCTTAGAAAGGTTCATGTTATTACATAATAGTTGTCTATATTCTAATAATTTGATAAATCCCAATATATGAAATATATTTTGTGACATTTCAAATCTGAACACTGACTTTAATCAGTCTGTACTTTGAATTCCAATTAAATGCTTCAAAACTTCTTATAAGTATACTACATAGACTTTTCAGTTTCTGATTTGTTTTATAATAAAAACAAAATGAGGGCAGCTTTAAAAAGTACATTATAAAAACATGTGTAAATTATGCTAAATTGAATAGTATATTTAATATTTGTAAAAATGTTTGGGTTGCTTCAAAAATTACTTCATTTTGAATAATGATTTAAAAATGAATTGTTTATTTTAGAAATTTAAACAAGTTTCCCAGTTGTGAATATAATGCATTTAAGCATATGATACAAAGTAACATAAAATCACATTTTAATTTTTAAATTATTTATCTAAAAGCGAAAATCATAATTCTTAACTTTTACGAATAACGCTTTTTTAAAGTTTGTTCCATAATAAAAAAAGATGTAGATAAAAAATAAATTCATAAAATATTGATAAAACCTTTATTTACAAATTAGTTACTGTAGAAATCTAATGAGACATTTCATATTTAGAGTAAGCAAATTTTATGTGTTTATTGAGTACATAAAATTTGACACAAATACTTCATGAAGTTTTACATAAAAAAATAACCATCAATACAGTTTCTTTCAAAAAATATTTTTGTGCACACACACACAATCTATTATTTTTCATTTAATAGTATTGAAACTCACAATAATACCCACATTATAAAAAATAACCAAATGCAAACATTATTTGTAGTAGCATAGTAATATATAGTAGCATCGAAACTAAAATGAATATTTTATATTACATAAACCAGATTTGTTTTAAAAAATAAACTCATTCTTAAGCAGTTAAAAACAAAAAATCAGCTATTGATTTTTATAGCCATCATATGAGAAAGATTTAACTTTAATAATTTTTTAATTATATGCATTTTAAGAAAATATTGCCCTGAAAAATCGATATAACGATGCTTTCTTATGCTTCTTATGCTTTTCAGTTGTAGCTTCTCATCAATCAAATCATTCGATTGCTTTGTAGTAATGTATTTATTTAAATATAAATGATAATGACATATTTGCATTTTAAGCATTTGTATACATCAAGAATTCAATATTTTAAAAGAAACAAATAAGTAAATCAGGGAAATGTAATTCTATTTTATTATTTGTCATTGCAAAGTGGATAGTCTGAAATCTGAAAGATATTAAAATATCTGATCATCAGTTCCATAAGACTTTCCAGTTCTGCAGGGCAGCAGGAATCTGGTGATGTTGCATATTGTCATCTATAAAAATGAAGTTTGCTTTAAAGCTACCCTACAACATAAACACATGGGAAATACAATAGCGGTCTCCAGTTAAAGAACCTTTGTTGAAAACATGAAGCTTAGTCCAGCCATTCAGCAGAAAACCTTCCCAGATAACTCCAGAACCAATGTAATGGTATCTTTCCTTGACGTTACTATGATGAAACAGTGCCCAAACTTCTCACCAAATAAATTGATATTGATAATCATTTTGTGGAACAGAAAAAATTCTCATTTGTGAAGAGAGAAACTCCATTGATGAAGTGTCCAATGTTTGTGTTACTTCTACTACTGTAAATGGTAGCACTGAAGGCCAATTTTCAAAAAGGTGAGGACATAGGACGGCGGACGAATAAGCCAACTTTGTGAAAGTATCTGTACATAGTAAAAAGTGATAATTAATGCTCTTTTGATGTACAAATGCTGAACAAAGCTTGCTGACTAGTTTTGGGCTCACTTTACCTTAAGGATGATATATTGTTCATCCACTGCATGCTTCATCCATGTCTACCTACGTCTTCACTATTGTCAGTTGAGGCACTTAAAATGGCTGCAATGTCCTGCTTGTGAAATGGTACCTCTAAAGGAGACAAGTCGAGACAAATTGAGATCTTTTGTATGAACCCAATTAAATTATAAGGGCCTGTTTTCGGGACCAAGATGGTGTGCACACTGAAATCACTTCCCAGCAAACACAAAGATGCTGGGCATTCATCAAACCGCTGCTGTCAGCCGTCTTGGCCATCAGAGGCCCACAGCTACTTGGCTTCGTGAGCTCCGCAATAAAGTGGTCATCGTCATTGCTGCTAGAATGGCAATACGGTCTGCTGTTCGCCCAACATGCCATACTGGACACATGTAATTTCCAGTACATGCCCATGTATGGTTATCCATTGCCCTTTTGCCGTTTGACAGTGGATAGCCGATTTTACCGAAGTTGGGCTGGTTATAATTATTTATTTCTATAAAAATGAAATTTATTTTTATCTCAAATTCATTAATATTTTCAAAGTTATTATAGAAGTATTGGAAATCTATTAAATTAATACTGAATATATATTGGTTATTTTAAAAAGACATAAGATGTTATCCATGTTAATGTCAAATGATAGTAAGTGCATTTTTAATTTATTATCGTTAATGCATTTTTATTTAAATATCTGAAATAATTTTTACATTCTATATTTTTAAAATAATCTTTTTTATTAAAGAATTTCATAACTTATAAATTTAATTTTTTTAAAATTATTGCTAAAATTTGAACTTGAAGGTATAAAATTATTCCAATTGTTTTTGATAATTTTATAGAATTATTTTAAAGAACATACATTTATATTTTCTTTCTATATAAATTAATACTTCATTTTCCGAATCAGTTAACTCCATAAAACCAGTTGAGAAAAATGGTAAAAAATAAATAAAAATTAACATTTTTTATTATTTATAAGAATTATCACAACAAAAACTACATATAAGTGAAAGGTAAAAAATATTAAAGGAAGTAACATTTTTTATTTATGATATATATCTACTATTTTTATTTACATTTGAAAATTATTTTTCCAAATTTTTTTTAACATTTTTAATTTACAAGTTTTCTTCTTTTATTTGGTCTACCTTCCAAATTTTCAACTCTGGAACTAATTTCTCCCTTTGTGAAGATTTTCACTCTGTTGTAATACTCTTTGAAAATAAAAAAAAAAACAGAATATAAATAATTTATAATTTCAAAAAATTAATATATATTTTTTGCAATATATTGGAAAAAAATATTTAACATTTAAAGACTGAAGTTTATTTAAAACAGAAATATAAAAAGATAAACTTATTCAATTTAATTACAAAAATAAAACCACACCAGTATGTTAATAACATCCCAGGTAAAAAAAACCCAGAAAATTGAGTTAATATGTTTATATAAATCAGATAAAATTTCATATATAACATTTCCACATATTTAGGCATCATTTCACAACATTATCCATTCGAATAAAGAGAATCAAACAAAACTACTCTTAAACTTACAATAGTTTATAACTAAATTTAAAATCAAAGCAAAACAAGCCAAGCACTTGAATAGTAAAAATAACCTAACAAATATATATATATAGTTCAAGGGTTAAATTCCCCACTTTGGTAGTGATAGCCTATAATCGTTAAAATATTAATTCAGAATTAAAATAATTAAAAAAATTGACTATTGCTAACATAAAATTTTTTACAGTGGAATCCTTATACTTACTTTTTGTTTTATCTCTTTAAAAGAGGGGAATGATAATTAATAGTAACATTATATTCACATTGAGTAATCTTGGGAACTAAAAATTGAGTATTTTGCGTTAAGCTGACCACCTAATCGGCACATAAGCTTTGCATCCCTGGGGCTCTCGGGTCAGGAAAACAGAGATGGGCACTGTAGGCCTTAGCCCACATGAGCTGTTGTGCCACAGAGTTTAGTTTTAGTTTATATCCATATTGATATTTCAATATACATATATATATATATATATATATATATATACATATATATATATATATATATATATATATATATATATATATACACTTAAATGAATATTTATTCCTTTTGATAACTGTTTGATGAAAAATAGATACAAATAATTGGGTTGAATGAAAGTAGTTTTAATTTAATGACTTCATAGGAATTCTAAGCACCTGACTTCAAAAATTCAATGTTTTAAATAAAATCTAACATTTTCAAGATTATAATAAAATAATATAGTCAATTTATAACATACACTTGGTATTTCATACTTTAAAAAAAGTACTCTGAATAAAAATTAGTTACTAAAATATACACCAATGATCATTATTTTTTACACATGAACGACGATTGCAGATAAAGTTTATGAAATCATAGTAATCAAAATAAGTACTAATGAATTTTAAAACAAATTGTCAATCTGGCATTATTTATACAATATTCTATGCTGAGTCTTATGAGCTTGGAACTTAGCTTCTTTTTTTTATAAGTGATGTTTTTCAGATTAATGGAAAAAATTATATCAATAAATTCAAAATATTTACAAATTTTGAGTATGTGTATTCTAGTTGTTGCCCAGTAAATTTACATCACAGGTAAATTACATAAAATGAAATTATAAATTTTTAAATTATTTATTTTGAATTAGTTTTAATAAGTACAATTTAAATTGGAGAGGGGAGATGTTAGCAACACTATGCGCTTCAAAGCTTGTGCATAAAACAAAATATTAACAAGTAGTCAGCCATAATAAATATAAGCCATAATTTGTTATTTTATTTAAATAATATTACCTACATTTACTTGTTAAAAATATTTATAATTACAATTAATTGCAAATATTATATTAAATACATTCAAATTTATTAAAATTAAATTATTTGTTAATAACATTTACAATTATATTATTTGCAACAATTTTATTATTTACAAATATTAATTACAATTATTTGTTAATGCAAATAATTAAAAAAATTGTAGCACGAAATAAATTATCAGATATGTAATTAACAATGATATGGAAAAATGTATATTTATGATTAGATGTGTGTGGTCATTGAATGAGAATACATAAAAGCATAAAATGCCCATTAAAATAGATATCGTTCATCATAATTATACCACATAAGATATGAATTTTTAAATATGAAAATGAAATAAATAAAATAAATTCAGTATTTTTTTATTTCTTATATATTTTAAGAAGTAAACAAAAATAATAATGACAAGAATATATCGAGGACAATATTGTCATCGTAATCAGACTTTGTAAATCATTGTAAATCTGTAAAGAAGAAAAAAATTGTGAAAGAATGAGAGTGAGAGAGAGAGAGAGTGAGTGAGTGTGAGTGTGTTTGTGTGTGTGTGTGTGTGTGTATATATATATATATATATATATATATTTATATTTATATATATATATATATATATATATATATATAATCAAGATTAACAAGACTAAATACATTATTTATCTACAATCTTGTCAATTATTTACTATAATTATAAAACTATTTACATTAATTTAAAAGAGTCAATTGATCAAAATTTCAAACAAATCATGAAATGTTTGGAATTTTAATTACTTTCTCCAAAATGTGAAGGAAAAAACACTCTAGTTAACACATATTTTCATTGAAACAAATTGTTTAAAATAGTTGTTAATTCATATTTCAATTTTTTAGTCATAGGTAAAAATATAGAATGTGAGTTTAAACATAATAAAATATGTAACATAAGAATAGCTTCAATATCTGACGACATTCTTTACACAGAAATACTTAACATAATAGACAAAAGTAATATAAATAATGATACAGCATTGTTCCATATGAATGTTTTTTCAGATACTTTAATATTATTTTTCCAATCATAGAATTCCAAATGTTTTTTTAACTTTGTAGCAATTAATATATGATTCCTATAGAAACTGTAAAATATACTATTTTTACTATTTTTAATCTACTAATACTATTAATACTATTTTTAGTATTATATTTTCAAGTTTATATAATTTTCGAGTTTTGGATACAAAAATATTTTGTTAAAAAATCCATAATGATTTTAATGGTTGACTGGGTAATACAAAAATACTATGTTATAAATGCATAAAATATTTTGTAATGTTTATGTACTGTAAAGTTTTTCATTCCTTAAAAGCAGGTGTTTAAGGAGTAAACAAAATTTAAGACAATGAACTCTTATAAGACAAAATATGCATAAGTTGTTTGTATCGGCCAATAAAAATTGACTTAAATATAATAGTAAATAAGAAAGCCTTTTAAAAACAAGAAAATTAAAGTTTATATGGAATTCGCACACAATTTAATGATCATAAATAAATGCTATAGATCCTATATCA
Organism: Latrodectus elegans; assembly: GCA_030067965.1. Taxonomy (NCBI): domain Eukaryota; kingdom Metazoa; phylum Arthropoda; class Arachnida; order Araneae; family Theridiidae; genus Latrodectus; species Latrodectus elegans. Next base: position 55,043,357 of record CM057817.1, read on the forward strand.
AGTTTAATGAAAATAAACATTTAAACTATTCTTTATAGAATAGTTTTAGACTGTTTTTATTTCATAAACTTGCTTTGCAACAAATAAAAAAAATGTAAAAAATAGGTTTAAGCCTTGTAACAATGGAATTCTATTAAAAAATCTGAGCATTGGAAGTTTATTATATTAATTGATTAAATATATAACACATATATCGAATGAAAAAAAATACTTCTGTGCTTCATACACTTTTCTATTCCTAAGACAGCAATAAAATTATTCTAAAACATAAATTGACTAAAACATTTCGAATATCTTTATCTCGTTGTCATGGTATCAATAGTTTACATAGTTTTCTTAGTAAGTAAATAATATTTCAACATAGAATAAATATATCATTCTTGCATCATTCATAACAATTCTATCTTGATAAAAACAACAATAATAATAAATAAGTACTTATCCTATATTTCTCTTGGTTGGTTGGGTTTTATGGCGCAAGGTCCAAAAATGGACATGCTGAACCAATGTATTTCTCTTGGCTCATAGATGTAACACTGAATTCTCCATAATTTCCCATTAACGACTGGCATAAGCACTTCACAGTTTCTGACATCATACTGTCACGTGGTATACACAATAAATAGTGAAAAACATATTTCTAGCTGAAAAACAGCTTAACAAAAAATAAGTTTTTAGGGTTGAAAAAGTACGAAGTTATCTGAAAATTAATTAACATCACAATAAGAAATGTTATTAGGAAAAAAGTTTTTGCCATAAAATAAAATAATAGCAATAAAACTAACTGTCTTAATTTTGCTGGCCAACAGCTTTTCAACAATAGCCAGAATCTGTTGGCCCTCAACTTATAATATAACAGCAGCTTGGTTAATTTTGGCAAACACTCACTGTGACCGTAATGGCCAGAGTCAGGCCATCAAACAACCATGAGAAGTTTGCTGTAGCCAACAGAAAATTGGCTTGGGCAGCAGCAGCCCATATTTTTGTTGGCAGTTTGTGTTTGCTGGGTTCCACCCCTTGTAAAGTTTAAAGGTGAAAATCCTAGTAGCTAGGCATTTTAAATATTCATCTTTACAAAATGTTATATTTATTGATTAATTCCTTTTAAAAGTGAATACATTTACTGTCTTGCTTCACAACCACAGCAACTAATGTAATTTTGCAGGATAATAGCAGAACAGTTTATAATACTCTTAAATTATTTAAAGGAAAATCATTGATCATAAAGTTCAAAATACATATTGCAGTTATTTTTCCAAATATATTATGCAAGAATCTAACTACACAAAAGATTTTCTGTTTTATGCATATTTCCACGAAAGAGGAAAGCTAACGCCTACCCTTCTCCACAAGGAAACTTTACCCCATTGCATCATAAAACAGAGTTTCAAGGAGAGCCATTTTCAAAAAAATGTCTCTCTCATTAGGCTTGTAAAATGAAAATCAGCCAAACTCACAATATACTAACATACATTATTTCCTGATTATTTTAAGGTCGCATGTAAAATCTGAGATATTTCACCTGAGAATGCTACAAATAAATTACATATTTGTTTGAAAATATTAAGTACATTGCTAAACATTTTAATTCATACTTAAGTAAATACATATTTCCATTTATTATATGAAATTAAAACTAATCAAAGTAATACTCAACTAATCAAACTAATCTAAATAAACTAATCAAAATAATAAAAATTATAAGCAATTATATTTCTGAAATTTAGTAATTTTTAATTAAAATCACTTTAATACATCCATTTTTCATTGAATTTATTTTTGTATGAATTTTATATTTGGTATTTAATACAAACTCTCACTGAAGTTAATATTTTCAAGTGAAACTATTATTAATGAAATAACCAATAAGGTATTTTCCAATTTTTATCAATGGAATTAATCATTTAACGAACAATAAATTTTTAGTCTTTTTATATTTTAAAATATCTAAAATCTTTGAGCACAAAAATGAAATAATATAACACAAATATTAATTTAGATAGAATACTATATTTGAACTTTAAATTAAATGGACCCATCAGATATAATTCATACTACAGAAATCAAAATTTTAAAATCAAAAATAAAATTCTTCTATTTGTCATAAGTTTTGCTTTTATCTTCAAATTAATACACATTAATTATGTTTTTCACAAATGACCTATACTTTACTTTTTCCAAGGGATTTGAAAAAGTGGTTCACAAAATGAAAATTGAGATCCATTGTTATTTCAAAGGTTAAGTTTTAGTGGATCACAAAAATATTTTTAATTGTAAAAATTAAATGCTAAAATATGCATCATGAACCCTGACATCTGAGAAATGTGATTTAACCGTATCTTAGTTCCACAGTTCCATTACTTCTTCCTGACAATGAACTACTTCTTAACATGCAAAATTTAAATAATGGAATGCTACAAAATGTTTAAAACACATTTTAATGTTTTTAAGCATTTTATAACATTAAATGTTTTTAAGCATTTTGTAACATTTTTGTCATATTTTATTCTCAAATATTTTGCATCTTAATTTCAATTTTGTGCAAATATTTTTAAAACTAATATTTTACTATTTTGAAATTACTGATACATAATTACATAAATTTAAAAAATGATCATCTAAGAACCTAAGTTCCCCCTATTTTAAAATTAGCGCATTTGTTGCTTTTTTAATGATTTTTCATTCAACACATGTATAGATCAAATCATAATTTTCAATTTTAGAATTACCATAATGAAAATGTTACTACATAATGCAACACAGATTGATGTACAGAATAAATAATGCAAACAACAAAATTAATACATATTCATGAAAAATTACACACAATTTTAAAAAGAAATTTATATGTTATAACTCATTAGGAAAATCTATTTTTGTCAGCAAATTATTTTTGAAAAGATTTTTTCTAATTTTTTATTAAGACATTAAGATGTATTTTGAAAAGATTATACTGTCTCAAATACATGATACATAATAAAATACAAAAATAAAACTGAATATAGACTGTGAAAATGAAAATATACCTATTGTCACAAGGTGATAAAATGGAGTCCCTAGTTTTTTCAATGATAAAGAAAGCTTCAGAAAAGCGTTTCACTCGTTGAAGGTGTCTTTGACGAGACAAATGCTGCCTTATTTTTTCTCTTCCAACTACAATTTCTAGAAACTTTTGCCATAGTAATACAAGAGTGTTACAAATTTGGACAATATCATTATTAGCTTGTACTAAAAAACTGTCTTCTGTTTCCATACCCTAAAAATAACAAGTGAATAATTTAAAATATAATAAATATTAAAATGTTTCAAATAAAATTTTGGCACACTAAATGCTACATATTTAATCTGTACCTCATAAGGCCCAAAAAGTTGATCTTTAGATGGGATTAGGAGGCCGCTTTTAACATGTTTATAGCATTCCTAAAAAAGAAAATATTACAATTACTGATTAGCATAGTTAAATTTAATCGAATTTCTTTCTTTTTAACATAAACAATTTGTTTTAGCGTAAAAAAGACTAATGTATATGAAAACTAATACTGTTAGAAAATAAATTTTATGTCAACTTTTTTAAATTAAGAATAAAATGTTGTTATAAATTTCTTGCTTCAAAGAATAGTCTTAGTTAATAAAACCAAAGATATTTTAAGAATTAAAAGAGTAAAATAAAAAATAAAATTTTAACATTAAGAAAAGAACTGAATTGTAAGCTGAGCAAGTAATTTCATTCATGATTTTTAAAATTTCTCATGTTTAGCTACAACCACCTTAAAAAGATACTTTAGATAACAGACAGTACTCTTTACTGAATTTACTTCATTTGTTCACAACTTGATAAAAATGTAATTAACTATAAATAAAATATAAAACAAAATATCAAACTATTTAGCATAATTCTTCTAAATTTTAACCATGGTATCAAACATCAAACTATCAATAAGCAAAGGAATCAATTTAAAATAATAGTTGTACTTTCAGGGTAGAAATAAAAAATAAGTTAATATAATATTAGGAAATTCAGTTAATTTTTTTTCATATTAGAATATTTTATTACTTACTTAAAACCAAAATACTCAAAATCATGAAAATACTCCTACGTTAATTACCTTGTTTACAATGTGCCAATTTCTCATTCATAAGCCTGATGTATGCAACCATATTGTTTTTCTTGTTTATTAATATCATCCTTGATACATTTAAAGTTACATACACATTTGATACATTTATAATCCTTGATAAATATTTAAAATTACAAATCATTAAAATAACAAATAATTTTTTTTCAGAAATCATTTTTTAAAATGGAGCAAATTTTCTTAATTATAATATCATGTCATGTATTCAGTAGTAGAAAATATATATAGCAGATTGTAATGGAAATAACTTGATTTGGATTTCGATCATAATTTTCTAGAGAGTTAAAGGACTTATTAAACCAATTCTTAAAATCCCCAAAGGTAAAACATTTTAACCAATATTTATAAATTTGCATTAGTTTTGTGTCAATACTTATTGTCAAAATATATGTGATGGTTGTTTGAGAAAATCAAAATATTTCATTACTTTCTACATAAGTACAATTACCCATATCACCAACATCAAGTGTCACATCATAAAAAATTATGAAAATAAAATATAAAAATGAAAATATCCTTAAAAAAATTTTAAATATTTCTGGAATTCAATAAATAATCTTGAGTTAGGACAACATTTTAAAACAAAATATTTAGTTGCATAGGATAGAATTTTGTATGATTTCAAATTATATAAAATTGGTAAATATTCATCAAAGTGATTTTATTTGCATAAAAATAAATTAAGAAACCAGGGATATCAGGCATTAAAATAAAATACTCAATTATTATTCCTATGAAAAGGTATAGAAAAGTATAAATACATAAAACAGAGATATTTTGTAACGTATGGCATAATTATTACTGCTTTAATTCAGAATATATTCCATAAATGAAAATATATCTATTTAACACATCCCAAAATTTATCATTTCATTCCCCAGTTTAAACACAAAATTAATACATTATAAAATGGGAATTTAATACATATTAAGTCCACCAGAAAATTCTGTTCGTTGATCGATGATGATGTTGCTAAAACCATGTTAGAGCAAGATGTTTTTCTGACAACATCAGAGATCACAGAGAGCACAATTCAGCTAAGCTAGCTGGTCCAAAAAAAGAAATAGGATCAAAAAAGAATTTTTTATGGTCCAAAAAATAATTTTGAACCATATTCGGAAGACAGGATTGATGTAGAAATATTCAAAATAAGTTCCACATGAATTAAGTCAGAAGAATTTTGGTGATCAATTATCAAATACCTATCTCTGCTTGTTTGCAATAAATTTGAGTCATTCTTAAACCAGATGATAATTGAGGATAAAAATTGTATTACCTATGAAAACAACGTAAGGAAAAGGGTATGTTGTGTGTAAAATCTAGCCCTAGCAAATCTAAAACAAATTTGACTCTAATTAAGAGAATGATGTGTATATGGTGGAATATTTGAGGACCAATACATTAGCAGCATTAAAAGTTCAAGAAAAAGTTCAATTCGGAAAAGTTTTGTCAGAAACTGGATAATTTAAAGGGAGCAATTCAAGAAAAGAGAGCAGTGATGTTTTAAGAAAGAGGCTAAAAAAAGAATTTGTCAAAAAATTGCAGAAATTGGCTAGGAAATCCTATTCCTTACACCATGTTCCTTGGAATTGACCAACTATCACTTGTTCTTGTCCTTAAAAATTTTTTGAAGAGCGAAAAATTAAAAAATGAAAAAGATATCAATCAAGCACTGTTTCTTTTATTTTTTTTTTTTTTTTTTTTTTTTTTGCATGAAAAGATGAAACATTTTTCGAAAATGAGGTATAAAAATTGACCTCACGCTGGCAAGAAGTCATTAGTAATAATGGAATTACATTACTTAATACAGTTTATTCATAGTATTGATTAAGAAAATTTTGTTTTACTCAAGAAATGGACAGAACTTTCCAGTAAACCTAATATTTCTGATAATATTAAAATATATTTAATTGATCAGAGAAGATGATTAAATATAAATATTTCAAAAAGAATTATTTAAAGTATTATACTTCACCTTTGCAAAATCACTTATTCCTTCCAGATCTGGGGAGTTTTCTAAGAAATCTACAGAAGAAAACAGTATTTCATAAAATTCCTGTTTCTAAAAATTAATTATTGAAAGTGAAATATAAGCATTTACTAGAGAAACGAACGTACTAAAATTAATTTATACAATACAAAAAAAATTAATTTGCTCATAAAACAAGGCCCTTTTATATATTACTAAAAACCATAATTACTTGAAGCACAGCTTTTATGTGTTCACAATACTGTTTTCGCAACACAGTAATATCAATTTTATGTAGTTTAATTTTGTATTTTAAAGAATTTTTCCATAATATTAATTAAATTTCAAAAAACTTCTTGGAAGAGTAATGTTACATGGAAATGTTTGGTGTGGAAATAAAATGTTAAATCTTTCTTGGCTCTATATTGGGGAATTTGTTGTAAATATGTACTTAGTTCTAAAGCTTCATTAAAGTCTGAATTAAGTATTGTGCTTGAATTATTTAAATACCTTGAAAAACTAATCCTGAATACTATCTTGAACAAATAATCAGGATCACATGGATTATTAAAATTGCTCTCCCACCATGTGCCATAAATAAATAATTAATGAATTCCATTCCTTTAATTTAGCGTAGGACTAAATTAAATATGTAACTAACAGTTTTTTTATACTGCATTGATCTTATATTCCTAAGAGTGTGTTAATAATTGTTGTTGCAGAACCATACTTCCCAGGACCTAATCCAGAATTGGGCTCTACCAGCTAGTGAAAGCAGACAGGTGGAAGTTATCATAATTTAGAAGCAGGTATCAAGCATATATCCCTTAATACTTGAACTGCCATCCCCAAAGATATTATTTCACTATGAGGACATGCAACCAAAACAAACTAACATGCAATGTATAAGTGTATTATACATCATTTTGGATTAAGCTAAAAATAATGACCTGTCAAAATGACAGTGGGAACCCATCTGGTAGGCACAGCAGTTCCAAAGAAGATCAACTATTAGGGTTATGAATAGGCATTGGGTCAAAAGTCATTACAGCATATACAAAGATCATAGCAAAACAGCATTTGTGAGACAGAACAGTGAAAAAAAGACAAACTCAAGATTTGTTAGCTTCAAGGAAAAAAATAGGTGAGCTTCAAGGAAAATTGTGCATATCATAAAGACCATGGTGGCAAAAGTAACTGCTGCACAGAATGCACATCTACAGAACCCACTAATGATTCATACTGTTCAAAAGGAGCTGCATAAGAAAATATTTGGCACAGAGCTGCAGTTGCAAAGCCCCTTGTAACAGAAGTAAATCGGAAATAGCAAGTATAATTGTACAAGGAAAATAAAGCCTAGACTGCTAAAAATTGAAACATGTTTGGTATGAGTGTTATTTGATAAAATTCAGCATCTACCTATTCTCTCCCATGTGACAGCTTTATGATGTGATGAACCCCTGCAGAATCTTACAATCCAGACTGTCTCATTAGAATGAAGCATGGGATGGTTCCATAATCATTTTAACCTCATTCATGGTTTGGAGTAGGACTTCTTGTTACAATACAAAGACAGGACACTGGCATTGATTATATCATTCCTTTGGTCAACCAACTGTATTCTACAGCAAAGACATTGTTTCCATATAAATATTGTCCCTATCAAGATTATTCCTGTCGTCAAACTATTCCATCATGATTACAAGAACATGAGGACTCTGTTACACATTGTCATTGGCCTACTCAATCAACAAATTAAACATCACATACAGCCCTTGTAATCTGTTTTATTTTATTACCTTCCTCCACCATTTCTTTGGGAGTTAAAGCAACTTTTACAATAGGAATGTAACAACCTCTCCCTTACTATATCAATTTATCATTTGCATATGACCATTTCAAAGAGAATTCAAATAGTTTTAACAGCCAAATGAGCTACCATACTTTATTATGTACAAAAGACTTTTTTATACATATTTTCCATTATTTTGGCCAAACACAATAGAGAGAGGGAGAGAAAGAATTTTTTAAATAAATTTTAATAATTTATATTTTCTGTCTAATAAAGTTAAACATGCTAAAATATGTTTATGCTATAGCAAACATTTCTTTATTAGATACAATAAAATAGATTACATTAGAACACTAATTATCTGAACTCTGCCTATCTGGCATTTCACTTGAGAAATTCAAAAACACGTTCTTTTAAAAATAGATGTTCAGAAGTTAGGGCTGAAGATATAGAATGGATCATAGGTCAGACACTAGATTTCAAAATGTAAATAATAGTAAAATTATTGAAAATATCAAAGAAGAAAACGACCTTAATGTCCAAGGTGAAGCAGACATGGGACTATTATCTAATGAAGCATTTGCTGTCTTTGAAACTGCTTTTAAGTGGATAGAGTATCAACCTGAGAATGACCACATGCAACTTTGCACTGTATAGCAGATGTACAACTTGGCTGCCCATTAATATATGAGGACAGTGAAACAGTTTACTCTAACCAAGATGTTCAACAAGCAATGACTTGTATATATATTTATCTCACTGTACACATTGCATACTATATTAACATACAGCTCTTTTAAGTACCTTAATATCTAGAAGTATTGCCTTTTCATTTAATCGAATAAAAGCTTTTTTTAAAAAATATGTAATTTTTCTCCCAATATCAACGTACAATAATTAATTAAAAATAGACTCTTTTTTTAAAACATTCAATTAATTTAATGGGATCCGATTGCGACTGATTCAATATTTTGAATTCTACTCCACTTTATTCATTATGAACCATCAATTAAGATTGTAAAGGGTATTTCAGTATATTTTTCAATTGCCTTTTAATAAAAATATGTGCTAAGATTGAATATATTTTGCTGCAATGTTTTTAATGCATATTTTAAATATTTAGTAGCCATAATTTAAAGATTTTATAAACATTCAGAAAAATACACACTAAAATGACATAACATAAACTGCATTAATAATGAAAATACAGAATTATAAACTCTCAGAAAAAAGATGTAAAATTCACAAAATAACAATATTAATAATGAAATAAGATGCTGCATAACAAATAGGGAAAAAAAGGTAGTTGGGTGTTAAACAACCAATATATTTAAGATAAGATATGTATAAAAATATCATAGGTTCTGATTACTGTCATTATTCTGGTTGTTAATTAATATTTTAATTTTGTAAAGACAAAAAATTTAGAAATCATATCGACACTTACATACACTTCACTTACTTATAGTTATCAAAAGGGCAGTAATGTTTTTTTTATTTATTTTTTTATTGTTATTGTGACTATAGAAAGTTTAAATCAATAAAACTGCATCAATACCTCTGCTATTGAGTCGATGTTTCTTTTGACAATTACTGAAAATTTAAGAAAAATATGTTTGTGTGCCTCATGTATATTTTAAGTCTTTCTAATACTTTTGACAAAAGTCAACTCAAATGAAAGTTTTTTTTTGTTACTTTTTATTTTTGAATACACAATACAAATTTACATGAAATGTTTCATTGTAAAAAAAATTTTCCAACAATTATTACCTGAAAAGTTTAATTAAAGAATTACAAATTTACTTTCTTCATTTCTTGCTTTTATATTGCTTAATTCATGTGTTTTAACAGTATTGTTTCAAAAAAATGCAGAAAAATTGATGAAATAAATCTTATAGGATTTTCTAATGAATCTTACCTAACTTTAATTGCTGCCATGTTGGCAATAATGCCATATATTCCAGTAATTTCCTGCAAAGATTATTGTAAGCAGAAAGCAAAACAGAACATAGCTCCCAGTGAATGAGGTGTGCCCGATATAATCCAGCAGATGGCACGAAGCGCCCAGCCTAAATTAAAAAATGTTCACATCATGTACAAATAAACTTAATTAAAATAATATAATGTATAAAAAAGGCCAAAGTAAAAAGCTAACATCACGTATCTCTCTCATACACACTCAAACTTTATTATTGTGAAACTGATCAAGCTAATTATTTCATGGCAGGTTTACTGTTACCAATTAATCACATTGCTGAGCATTCGATAAGATATACTGAGCAAATGTTTAATAGATGACTTAAACATTTACATAAATAAAATCATTCAAAAAAATTTGGGTATAAGTATTTTAAAAATGATTTTAGAACGACTGAAAAGCATATTTTAATGCATGAATTCAAACAAAAGAAGCTTTAAAAATGGTATAGAAATAAAAAATTATAACACCATATTTTATTCATAAAAAAACTACATAAAACAGATCATTAAGAGTAACATATTCAGAAAACCATGAAAATAGACATCGTACAAAATTATATAGAGCTTTTTACCTGCAAACCGAAAAAAATTGTTTCCATTCCAGAAAGAGATTTTTTACTTGAAAGACGTGGACTCCCAGTCAAAAAAGTTTGCCTTGAAGGTTTATGTAAACTAAAATAAATAAATAAACATTATCACAAAACAAATTTTATAAGATACATTTGATTAAATTGTTTATCTAACATGGTTTGCAGAAATTTCCTAAAACTGTCACTTTTGGAACCTAATATTGATTACATTAAAATTAAATAAAATTGTATTAAAAAATTTTCATAACCCTTTCATACAGATTTAATCTGAATTCCTTGCATTATTTGTATCATGCAATGTAAAATCATGCAATCAGATGCAAAAACTTGCGCAATTTAAATATTTGCTATGAAATTATTCTAAAAAGGTCGAAATTCATAGATGGGCATAATCAGTAAAATACACAGGTGAGCAAAATTAAGGACAAAGAGGATAAATTAGTGTAACAGCAGAACAAGAAAAAAGATTGCAACAAAAGGGAACAAAGAACATCTATTACATCATCATAAGAAAAGGAATTTGCATACATGTAATACAACGTTTTGATTTCTTGTAAGAAAAATATAAAACAAGTTAATATAACACTCTTTATAGCTGTGAAGATAGAATAGTTTAAACAGCATAAAATTTCTGTGGTGGTATATGTCAAATAGGCAACATATGACATCTGTATAATTTTATTTGAAATCGAATCTTAGAAAGTTAGAGGAAGACTGAAGAGTATCAGTAAGATTCTTGAATTTTGAAGTGCTAATACTAGGTCATTATTACAAGAGGCAGAAAGTTTTACTAGCCCTTCTGGAGCAATAGGACAGTTTATAACAGATATATAATCCCAAAGTTGAAAAGAAAAGTATGCTGGATATTGGAAAGAAATCAGAAAACAAATGAAGACGAGTAGTGATTTCTTCTTACCAAATGCATTTCACACAACTAGAACTAATTCATCGAAAATGGCATTTTCTGTAATATATTGGGCACACACAATGTGGACACATGAATAATGGTAAACTTTTTTTTTTGGATTACAGCAGTTTTACAGATGGATTCAGAGGAAAAGAGCAATTAAAGAAAATAAGAAATATGCAACTAACAAATATTCAGCAGCTAATTAAAACAGATCATAACGGCTCCTTGATAATATGGACAGATGTAGATCCTTTATAAGGATCATGAGTGATCATATACTCTCGTAAAAGTTGCACTTCTCTTTCCAAACCCTAGCTAAATGGAAGTTTCAGTCTTCTAAACAGATGTACTCCAAGAACATATTTCAGTGACATTCTTTATTATACTATAATTTTCTTTTTCTGATGAATTATGCTATTTTCCTCATATAATCACTTTTTGAAGATTTTGTATTTTTTATCGATTCTGAAGGCTTAGTTTTATGCAGTTGCATTAAAAAATGCACTATCCTTAATTTTTGCACACGAATGCACACATGCATTCATATGAGTGTACAAAACATATGAAGATATCACTAGTCACACATATGAATATTCTACTGATCATAAACAGTTTATTTTATAAACATAAAATACAACATGATTCAATTGCATAAAAATATTTAAAATGTAAAGAATCAGAAAAAGAAAATATTTTAACTATTTGGCATTAAAAGAAGTTATGTACAGATGTAATTTATTTAACATATTTCATTAAAAATAACAAATAAACTAATTGACTTACTCTAAAATAAAAAAGTAAGGTACTAATCAATTGTAAAAATTATGATCTAATGAAGTGTAAAAAAAAATAATGCACTCATGTTCTTTTAGTTACATTTAGTTTATCGTTTTCTGGTCATTTTTCACATAAGAAGCCTAAACAAAATTGGGAAAATAATAAAAACTGATCTTGTAAATATATATAGGAATAATAATAATATGTAAAATAAATAGACTTAAGCCTGTTATTCCATTAGGGTAAATCATCCCCATAAATGTAGATAAATTATGTTTAAAATAGTATATAAATATTTATTTACATAAATAAATAGAAACTATTATATATATATATATATTCAAGTACATTATCAATTATATAATCTATTAATATATATAAACATTTGGCAGCAACTAGACAAAATTTCCATCAAAAACAAAATTATAGTTACAGGTGAGTCTGACTTAGTCTGAGGAAAATTTTCTCACATGTTCTGATAACAGGCAGAATTTACTTGCAAATCACTTGAATTTTCATACCTTACTGGTCATTCTACCTCATAATCGTAAAACAATAATTTCCGCAATAAAACATTGGCATAAGAACTGTCCATATTGAAGCGATTTTGCAACACATATTCAATGAAATTCATTCATCAATATTTTTTAGTTCTAACAATTTCTCTCAAGAAACATAAGTAAAATACACTTTTTTAATGATTCGCCCACTTTTTGCATTTGAAAATAATTGTAATGCGTTTAAGATACACATGTGAACTCAACAAATTTACAACAAAACCATATAAATAATTGATTAGAAAATCTCTAGTTTTAAACAATAAGAAATCAATTATGATGAGATATGTTGGTTATAAAAGAAATTAATACTTTTATGTTTTTTGGATTTCACACATTACTTTTTAGTCACATTGCATACAATCAACTTAATAAATATTAATTTTGCAGCGAATATCTTCCTCATCCTTACAATTTTTGTGAATAGCACATACACAAATGCAGTTAAACTGATAAGGAAAATTGTAGAATAATAATCAACTCAATGATATGTGAAATAGTGGTACATGAATAAATGCCATATATTTAAGAACACAGTTTAAAAAAGAAAGGAAATCCATAGAAAATCCAAGATATATTTAATGATTTAATAAAAATGTAAACAAAATATCACCAGAAAAATATTTATAAAATTTAATTATTATTTTAATTTAATATTTTATTATAATATTTATTAATTTAAGCAAAATATGTCAAACCTCAAATATGGTTGGCACATGCCTATAAGAGATGCATGAATTGTAATAGTTACAGCACTTAAATGGAAGTAATCAAATAACAATGGAATATGATGATGTAATCCTCTGGCTGGATCAAAGTGCAATAATAAAGTTCTTGTGCTAACACAATGGATGGAATTATGTTGGTCAGGACTGCAAAATAAAAATGTTTCAATGTTTATGTCAAATATATTTGTGGTTTCAAGTATTACTCACAATATGAAAATAATTATTGCTTTTAATGCATAATATGACAAGAAATTGATAAGCAATCAAATAATCAAACTAATAAACCTGCTTATGATTAATTAAAATATATTAACTAGACAGTACTTATTTTAACTATCTTAATTATGAATATATATATATATATATATATATATATATATATATATATATATATATATATATATATATATATATATATATATATATATATATATATATTCCACACTTAGACATTTTCAATGAATAAATTCCAATAAGAGCTGTTTTTCCTTATTTATAAACATTTATATTAAGCAGTTACATTAAATAGACTATTATAAACACATGATAGGAAAATAACATTGTTTAGATAGTAAACATATATATATAAACTGTACAACTCAAAAACTGAATTCTGTTAGTATTTTTGTTAAATGCAAAAACATAAAAACAGCTTAAATTCAAATTTAACTCAGTTGCATCAAAAATAATATATATGAAAGCTTGGCAATATATCTTTCATTTCTGTTCTAATTGAAATTTTGAGCAGCTTATTATTAAAAAATTAAACAAAAATTTCAATGCATAGATTATTAGAATTTCTAGAAAACACCTTATTTTTTAAATAAATATGAATGTTTAAAAGAATAATTAGCTAATAAAGGCTTTACATTATGCAAATTTACAACAGGACTTTTCTACCGTAAAATTAATTTAGAGCAAAATGCACTGTATTTTATTCAATTCATTGAAAAATATGTGCAGGGCACATAATGCTAATCTCAGTATATCCTAAAAGCTAACACATTTATATGTAAATTTCCATTATTCTCACATAATATTCCCAATGGTAGATTTATTATTTGTTATAAATATACATTTTCATTCATTCATAAATTAAGATACAAAATAAGAGAAACTATAAATTATTTTATCTTTAATTAAAATGAACAGAAATTAAAATTTTATAAATTAATAACATATATTTCGTCTAATTATTTTCATGCATATGACTGTATTATTAAAAAAAAAAAAAAACAAATAATAATGTTTGAATGTATTCAGGAAAAAATAAATTGGTAATTTTAAGAAGATATACATAGTGCATTTTTTAAAATAAAAAATTTAACTAAGCATGTATAACAAATCATAATATCAAAAAATAGTTTGGCAATTATAAATATTTATCATATAATACAACTTTTAAATTCTAGAATTAAATTGTGCATCCAATCATACAAAGATTTTTAGAAACAAAATTAAATACGTAGGTTATTATTTATTTTTTTCCCAAAATTTAAGGACAATTTAAATTTCAAGATGCAATACATTTTAATTTCCAATAAAATGTCAATACTATTTTTTTACAGAAATTTTTGTTTCTTAATAATAGAATACTTACTTTATCAAAAAGAAAGATTTTTCTTGCATTTTATTAAATTAGAAAATTTTTCAACAAAACCGTATTTAAAGAAATCCTACAGTTCCACTGTATTTTTTTTTAAAATTTATTAAAACAGCAGCAATAGTACAATGAAGCAAAAAAATATACATATATGATAAAAAACAAAAATTATTTAAAATATACTAGAAGATAAATAATTAAGTGTAATTAATTTATTTACTGATGTGGTCACATATACATCAAACAAAAATTATATAAAACTGCACCATTAATTTAAAATAAAAGATGATAATTATACCTTCAGGTTAGATGTTTTGGTTTTTATCAGTATTCAATTTAAATACAAAATTGTACATTAATTGCTATTGAATATTAATGGAGTAATTTTGAGACCAAGAAAATAATTAAATAATATTTTTACGAAGAAAACAAATCATTTGGTTGGTTGATTCAGTGAGTGATTGGGTTTTCTGGCAAAAAGTTCAAAAAGGACATACTGTGCCAATATTTAAGTTTGAAGAAAAAATTATTTTTTATCTATATAATTATTTTTGAAAATCCAAGCAACATAAAAAATGTTATAATAAACAAAAATGCAAGTTTATATATAAATGCTTTAAAACCTTAATACAAAATCAAATAATAGATAATTAGAATAATATATAAAATTACCAAATTTAAAAAATAAAACCTATAGATATAAAATTTAAATGCAAAAAATCCATTGCCTTTAAAAACGCAATAGGGTTTTTATGGGGTGATTCTCCTAGCAATTCAATCATTGTTAAAAAATTTAAATCAATAAGAGTTAAAATCTGGACATGAAATTAAAATATGATAGACACTAAATGTTTCATCCCATATTTCACACCAAGAATTTAGTTCATTTAAAAATAAATATCAGTTTGATCAACTAAAGCTAACATGATTATTTTGAAGATTTTATCATATAGAATGACTAATGTTTCTCTATATAAACGTTTATTTTATTTGCCCTTTAAAAATCATACCAAAACTTTTAAAATAAGTGAAATGGTATAAAATATCCACCTTAAATTACTACAGATGCAACAAAATAATATTGAACTAATTTTGATACAATAATGGCATGAAATATTTTCATGAAATTATAATTTCTTATATTCAAATTAATTTTTTAAGAAAACAAATCAAGCAACAAAGAACATAGGCAGCATTGTTTCAGACAAATTTATTTCCAACTGATTTTGTTATATTTGCTGATCTTCATGCAAAACTTAACATTTTCCTTTATCCCAAATTAATCACTTTATGTTATTGCTTTCATTTTTTTCAGTAACATATTCTCTAAGAATATCATGATCACCAAAAATTTTTCATGCTACTTTTTTAAATGAATTTCTACTAAGAATAAAGGAAAAATATCTTTCATTTTGCTAGTTTTCAAATAGTGAAGATCACTAAAAATAAAAAAATTAAGTTAATTTAAAACTTTTATTATTTTACATTTTATCACTAAATTGAAACTCGTATAAAATTTTTTAGATACATACCCAAAAAATTGATCAGTAAACCATAGCTCAATAATGATTTGAAAATCAGCTTTTAAAAATGATTCTCGTACCTAAAATAAATACACATTATATTTGTAATAACTTATAATACATATATAACAAAACTGGAAAATATGATTTTAAAAATTAAAATTATTTAAGATATTTGTAGGCAATTTACATAATAGGTTCAATTATATCAATATTGCTTTCACAAAATTTATGTTGAAAACCACAATTTTATGTATTAAAAAATACATACTATAAGGTATAGTAAATGAAAATTATAGCAAAAAATTATAAAAACTACACATTCAAGGAAATCTAAATTTTCCTTTAAAAATGGATTTCATTATTTTCCTTTAAAAATGGATAATATATTAACATTTTAATATTTCAATAAAAAATATCAATAAACTATGACATTATTAGAAGACTGAAAATGTTAAATTTTCTTGTGTTCTTTACAAAGTATTATATCAGAATTACAGAAATACACTACATTTAATTTCAGTGGTCACATACATTGAAAAAGAATTATTGGATATATTTTGGGTTGATTTGATCTGAATTACAGAACATATTGCATGAAATGTTTTTTTATACATAAATATATATATATATATAAAACATTTGAATTTACAGGAAATGTACTTGAAAAATCAGTTATTTTTAGATTTCCTTGAACCTTACAGAAAATCTACTTCTGTATGAAAAAAATAATCATAGCAAAGAGAATGTATCTATTAATAACATTGTGATGTGTAGAATGGCCGAGAAAATTAACAATCACCATTTTCTGGACAACACATTTATTTAATTACAAACAGACATTTAATATCAAAACAAAAACTAACTTGGAGCCTTCCGCTCCTACCATAACATTGCGACCTAACGCGGACCTCGATCTGCCGATACTGTTCTAAAATATTGCAACCTCTCGAAAGAGATCAACCATGCCAAGCACAGTTTGTTGATCACCAAACAGTCACCAGATATTACAAACATGACAATCATTTTTTATGATGTACTTATTCTGAATTGATTGTATAGTCTTGCTTAGTAAAATTAAAAATGAATGTCATAATCTAACTAATACAAAGATGCACAGAAAAATTCACAGAAAATTCACATTTAATTCACAGAAAAATTTATTGCACTTGTGTGAAGAAATTATAACTTATTATAATATACAAATCCATGAGAATTTATTGAATTTTTAAGTAATGTAACTACATTTTGTGGGAATTTGAAATAATTTTTTAAGACATATCAAAATAAAAAAAATTATGAATTTACCTTTTCCCAGATATGCACTGTTAATAAAATTGAAAAAGGGAATGGAAAAATGAAACATTTATGTAAAACAATGTGGTATGAATGTAAAATGGTAACTATGTGTGATAAAAGTATATTAATATACTACCAAACAATTTAATAGGAACTTTAACAAAAAATTAATTATCACCATGATGCCAAGTTTTAGAGAGTAAGTTAAATTTAATTCAAACAATCTTTATTTGAAAATATTGAAGGAATTTTAGTATGTTTTTAAAAAGGTATAATTCTAAAGAGATAAAATTTTAAATTAGAAATTTTTAATCGATACAATGAAGTAATCAATAAGATAACTTTCTTCAATAAGAATAATATTCAAAGTCTACATGGTACACTCATTGCAATATTTTGTTTAAATGTGTCCCAAATATATTCTCTTGGATTTAAATCAATAGAAAATATTGATCACTTCATAAGTTTTGCTTTTCTTCAAGCATATTCTATACAAATAAAGTTGTATTAGGATTGGTCTTATCACGCATTAAAAAAATATAACCAAAGACTGCATCATAATGTAAATCAGTCTTATTTTGGCTACATTAAATGAATGATATGAATAATAAACATGGATATACTCTGACTTTGTCTCACATTATTACTTCTCATTATCATTTCTGATTTTTCAAAAATTTAGTGTGCATATTGCTGCTTGTGCCCCTTTTTCATCCAATGGAAGCCTGTTGATTTGATATGTTATGTAGATATGAAAACTATGAGTAATTAGATATAAATCAAACACATTAAAATCTTCATACAAAAGTGTTTGATCATAGTTACAAAAAACTAGACATTTACTTTAGAAAATAAATAACAAACGGTTTAACACAAAATAACTGATAAATTTTGATAGTTAAATTACAGAAATGGAGCTTTTACAATTTTGTTTTTAGAAAGTAAATTGATGTGTAAATTTCAGAATAATATTTTCAGAAGAACAACAAAAATTATTACAAGATTTGCCATTCTCACTTGATTCATAGTAGATTTCAGAAAACGTTTAGTTTAGTTGTTTTTTTTTTTTTTTTTAACTTTGAAAATTAATTTCTAGCCTATAATTAGAGAAAATATTAATAAAATGTGCAAAGTATAAATTTTAGAAGAGAACAGGCTTAAATTGTTAACGAAATATAGCTTAATCAATCAGTGAAGTTAATTTTCCGCAAAACTATGCAGAAAACTAGCAAGAATAATTTCAATACTATTTGTGTCTTGTTTCTTATAAATAAATGTTTTTTTTTTCTAATTTTTAATATAAATTGAGCTCGTTGCATTCCAAGTATTTCTTACAAACAGAAATGTTCTATGCGAAATTTTAAAAACTTTAGAGTAAGAAGATAGAAAAAAAAACCTATTATATTCAAGGCCATTATTAAGACTTCTAACATTAAAAAAAGTTATCTGTGAAGTTAATTTCTTTTTGAGTGAATTGTTTTAGCTTTTGAATGAATATTTTTTATTTTTCAAGAAGTTTATGTTTCTTGACTTAAAGATTTGTATCTACATCTACAGAAGATACTAATTCTTTATTATCTATGATTAAAACCTTCATCATGTATACTTTCTTTCATAAAATCTGAGAAGCATTAAAATCCTTAATTTCAAGAATATTTTGTTAACATTAACTACATTTAGAATATTATATTTTTAAAATAATACATTAAAAATTAAAGTTTAAGAATTTTTCCAGTAGATGTACCTTGACCCATTTGTAGCCTTTCCAATTTTTTCTGGTTATATAAACTGCATAAAAACTTGTAATTGGAATTTCAACTGGGTTATAGCATCAATCATACACAACCATCTCACATCTGACAAATTTTCAATTAAATTAAATACATGTCTATATCAACATGCATCAATTAAAATTTTTTTGTTTTATCATCAGCAATTAATTAAAAAAACATTTCATGGCTCTTGAAATATAGAAAAAAAATTTATAACAAGAGTTTTTGTTTGTTGTGTCATTTATAATAAATTCAAATCATGATTACAACAGAACATAAAATAATGGTTCATTGTTGATATATAAAATTCTTTTTTGCACACTGCCATATTTATGTATTAACCTATTCTAAGTCATATTCCTTCAAAATGTTAAATAAAATTTTATCAATCCTTCATTGGATACATGAAAAAAAATATTAAAACACAGGAATTCAGAACATTTTCATAATTTCCAAATTAAGATACCACAAAAAACCAATACCATTTCTTGATGGCCTGCATCAGGAAAAATAGAAAAATACTGTCCCTATTTGATCTTTTTCAAAATGATTTGTTTCACATTGTTTCCTAACCAAATATTTTCTTTCTGAATTTTATTTCGAAGATAATGTGATATAAATTTTGAGGACTATTAACATAAACAAATTTTGTGATTATTTCTATGTACTTTAAAAAAATTAACATTATTTCTTTTGTATAACCCACATTGCAAGAGACAAGTAAGGTGATGATTTATTCCATATAAAAAATTGACAAAATAATCCTCCCAAATAAGATCTTACCAATATTTAATTTCTTTTTTAATAAATTTTGAAATTTGCTATCAGCAATTTTACTCGATCTTAAACTAAGAAATTGGACCAAAGATAGGTTCTGGAAACGGGGAATATTACAAACTTTATTCATGAATTTTTAATGTTTACAAATCTAATTTCAAGAGTTCACCTTCGGATTATTATACTTGTTAATTTTTGTTGCTGAAACTGCTATGAATTTTGCAATAATAATAAATTTTTTCAATAGAGTATAATAATAAATCTCTAAATTCTTAATTGGTTGACAAAGCACCACAAAAATAGGTACACAAGAAAATTCAAATAATTTTTTTCTCTTTTGATATAATAAAACTAGAAAATTAGTTTTGACAAAATCTAGGATCGTTTTTTACTAAGATTTCTATATAGGCTGGTATTAAAGAACTTAACTATAAATAATATTCATCATGAAATAGCAAATACACACATACTACAATAATTATAAATATAAATGCAATTTCTTCAGAAATTTTTCCTAACTCTATTGAAATTGAAAGCAATTCTCTGAGGAAATAGTTTGCTATTTCCTTCTGATAGTTAGATTCCTTTAATAATTCTAATAATCACAGAAGTGTTGATGGACTACAAGTTCTGCAAACATATGCTCTGGTATAGTCAGATTTCTAGAATAACTAAGAAATTCTAAAATTGTGGTTTTTCAATATGGACTTTTCTTTCAGAAATTTCTGACAGATAGGCAATTTTTATCAAAACCTCAGCAAAATAAAAAAGTGAAAATAAAAATAATCAACATTGAAAATAACTTATAAAACTAATTGGTTAAATAAATTCCTATTCTTAAAAACTATAAAAAAAATCACATTTGAAATATTTTACCTTATTATTGAAAACATGCACCTTATTAAAATCATCACTTTCAAGAAAATAAAACCATTTAACAAAAAACAAATTGCAATTATGTTTAAAAAAACATGTTATTTTCTACATTTCTTTCATTCAAATAAATTAATTTAATTTAAAGCAGTGTGTGAATTATAAATCCTTACAGTCCAAGCATATTTTTAAGACAAATGAAACTTAATCTCAAAGATTTGAAGATGCGTTTTTCATATTATTGGCTAGTTCATGTCTATAAGCAAGACATGAAAGTGATATGACACTATTTCTCCATGGAAAAAGTTTTATTAAAGAAAACATTGACAACCATGATTAAAAAGTGTTAGAAAGTAAGTGTTTAAATAATATGTTGTCAAATTATCTCCATTCAAGATCATGAAGTTAAAAATATATATCAACGAAATACATGGTTAATAGAAGATAGAAAGAAGCTAAGTATTGAAAAGCTTATCACGGACTTGCTTTCTGAGTCCCAGAAAGACATTGTGGAGATTTCATCAGAAGGAAAGGGAAAACAGCCTCAACAGAGTAACAAGCTTTCAACAAAATAAGGAAAAGAATGAAAAGCATTAGCTCAATAAAGTACTTATTATACAAGTCGCATATTTATTTAACAATATGGCAGTGCCTCACTTCTGTTCCATTTTGAAATGTGTGCTTATGCTTTGAGGAATTTATTAAAACTGTAAATTAATTAATATGAATACATCTGAGTATATTTTTTTCTTAATTGATATGCGTTGTCAAATTTTACAATGAAACTATTGGAAAAAATGATTTTCATTAATGGATATCATTAAAAAATGAATCATTTGTTAAGCGAAACACCATGGCCCTTTTTCCTATTTTAAAGAGCATAAATTAAGATTTGAAACTTAAATTTAATATTGTGATTTTAGATTACAAATTTTTTCTTTAACAATGTTTGAATTTGTAATAAATCTAATCAGAAAATTGTTTTCCTTTATCAGTAAAATTCTTTATGAATAACAAGAATGAGAGTTAACCTAAATTCTACTCTATTTTCTCTAATATATTTACAATTATAAATGAAGATTTGTATATTAAGTTTGCTTCTGACCTATTTATGCATTTCAGATTAAAATGTTTTATTTAATACTAGTCATTAGAATTACCTGAATGGTTGCAATAATTTATGTATTTACTAATGAAGCTTTAATCAAACTATTCATTGAGAATATTAGTGTGTTGAACTAAATTTAGAGAAGTTTAAAGATGTGATAAATTTAAATTACTTTTCAAATTCATTAACTTGACACAACAAGAAGATAGAAACAAAATGATGTCTCCAAAGCTTAAATACTTATATTAAATAATTATAAATATAAAGACATCAAAAAGATCAGAATTCCCTCCTTCAAAAGCACTCAATTGAATTAAAACATGAATCATTCCTTAAAATAACTGTCATAAAAAAATTAAAAGAAACTTAAGATTTAAAAAATCTTAAGTTTCTTAATACTTAATAAAAAAAATATCTTATATATATATAAATACTTAATAAAAAATATCTTTCTTTCCTTTTATGAAGAACATTATTTGGTAATAAACACTCTACAATTACTCTATGCCCTTTTTCTAATTATATTCTTTTTCTTCAAGCTCTGTTTGAAGTAAAACTTAAGATCTGTTGGTCAAATTAAAAATTTTGATTTCAAATGTAATTTTAAAACTTGCTGAAGGAAGATGGAAGACAGAATATGTCACTCACACAAAGTCTTAGCAATCACATCTATCCTTATCACTTAAATGAGGATAATTTAATATTCATTACACAAAACAATTTTTATTCTTCTCTTTAAGCCATGGGTTTTCATTTACAAAATTACTATTGTATGTGTAAAAAGAAATTAAGATATTTTATGATTCAATTCTTTGAAATGTTAATTGGGGTGTAATATATATTGTTATTATTAAGCATGATTTTAAAAGTTCAGAGCAGATTCTATCAAACAGTTCTTTCAGAAATGATCTTATTTTAACTTTTCTGTGATTGATATAAAGGTATGCAACATACACATCTTTTGGAGATTTTAGACTGTTTCTTTAAATATAAGGAATGGAAGGAAACAAAAGTTACTTCAGAAAAGAGATGTAAAAAGAATATATAATCAACTCTCTTTTCAATTGCTTCATCAATAATATTTTATTGATCCTGGTGGAAACATGTGACAACTCGGCACATCTAAACATACAAGCTATAATTCAATACATCTGATGTTTTGTACGTACCTTATCTTCCTGTATGTAATTTGCAGATTATGTGTTAAAAAAAGTTTCAAATTTCATTGTGCTTATTATACACTGACAGGGATAATTCGATAGAAAAACATTCTCCATCAGAAAAGCTTACAATAAAGTTTTGAAAAATGCTGTTTATGTTTCATAAAATAAATAACAGATTGCGCCAAGACTTAGCTGATGTGTTTCATCTATAATCAGCTTTGAACAATTATATTCACGAACGAATTTGGTTTTTTATAAAAATACCACAGTTAAAACAGTTGCTATAATCCTTCTATAGTATGTATTGACCTGAGTTGTTTCATTTTGAAAATATTCAAGTTCTCCTATATTGTCATGAGGAAAAAACATCCTTTAAGTTACACAGCAAATTTTAAAAAGTATAGAGAAGGTTAGTAAAAAAAATGGCGACTAAGAGATAAAAAACGAAGATAAAAAGATAAAGATAAAAAAGTAAGATAAAAAAAACGAAGCCTGCATGGCACAAAAGAAAAACACCCAGTGTGCAGCCAAAATAATCAACAAATTTATTAACTTCTTGGAATTATCACTCCTGATCCATCTTCTTTATTGCTCTTTGTGATGAAATGGATTCAAACACATCTTTTTCATAAAATATGTTTTTTTCTAAACAGTTTATTATATTTTTAATAATACTGTGTATTTTTTATTTTATGTGACACCCAAATTATCAGCACTATTTGTTTTTGATTATTCACTGGAAAAATTGTCTCCAGGTAATATGCCGCTGGGGATTATGTGACATTTTTTTCTTTTCCTTGGAAAAAATGTACTGAGGATAATGCGCCACAGAGGATTATATACAGGAATATATATGGTAATTAAAAAACTTTCAATAGTATGTTCGCTTAAATACATTAAATATATGCCATATTCATTCTCACTGTTTTCAAAGCACCAAATTATTTGATAAATTAATGTTGTGTCTAATCCCAAACATATATACACACATATTCATACAATCATTGCATTTTGAAATATGATTCACATTTATAGAAATAAAACTTGTAATTTATTTTGTTAGAATAACAGAGAAATAAGTCTAAAAGCAACATGTCATTGGAAACATTTAAAAACTATTTCTATTTAACTCACCTTATGGCTTTCAACTAAAGCATGAACTTTAAAAATAATTATATCATCCAATGCAACTTCTTCATTCTTGTAAAGAATCTGAAATGTTTTGCTGACAGCAGTTCCATTTACAATGCATGCAGGGAATACTAAAGAACATGCTGAAAAATTATACAAAAAACAGATTTCTTTTAAATATTCACAGTACAATAAAATAGTTATGATGCAATAGAGAATTTTATTTCATCCTTGTAATAAATTTCTAACTTGTTAGAATAAAACCAAGATTCAAATAGAAAAAATAACCAAATGAAATAAATTATTAAATGCATCACAGCAATTATATCTTCATAAACAAATGTTACAATTCTTTACAAATAATTAAAGTTTTTAAGAAATAAAGGCATTGTTTGTAATTTAATTTTTTCTGAATTGAATCATAGTAACAATGTTATAGTTTAAAATTTACAAAGTTTTATATTTTCATAAGTTGAGATCATCCATTTGTCTAAAAGCAACTTCTAATGCACATGTGATTATCAAAATAATAGGAACACCTTAGATTCATAAAGAATCCTTTGCTAAAATGTATAGGACAACTTTGGCATGTAAAACAGCTTGGATTTACCAACAAATAAATTAATGCAAGTGCTTAATAGTGTTTAAAAGAATATTGCACCATTCTTCATGGAAATATTGGGAGAGTTCTAGAAAAGATGGTAGTAGAAGATATTGGTTTTGTATTGAACACTCTAAAATAGACTACCTGTTTAATTATATTGAGATCGTGTGACAGTGTGGGTCAAAATAAATTCTTAACTTTATTCTTGTATTCATCAAACCATGATTGATTGGACAAGTCCCACAGCATGAATTGGGGTAATATCATCTTGAAAAATTCCATCTCCCGAAGGAAACATTGTTTACATCATAGAATAAACCAGGTCAATAAAACTTTCCTGCTTCTTCACAGTAATCCTTCTTTTCAGAATTATTATTGTTCCAGCACAAAACCACAACATGGCTGCCCATTTCATCACAGACGCATCTCCATGTTTGACAGCTGGAAGGAGGCACTCATGATCATACTATTGTGGAAGTGTCCTCCAAATGTATATCAGTCTTATTGTTGGGGAAAAAAGTAAAAAACTATTCGTCAGACTATATTACTTAATCCCACTTATCAATGGCTCACATTTTATGAGCGACTGTGGATAATGTTTGCAATTAACATCTATGACAAATGGTTCAGAAATTGCTGCTCTGCCCTAAATGTCTTGTACCTTCTAATTAATAATTGACAATGGAGAATCAAGATCCTGGTTGAGCTTGGCAATAACTTTTGTAGCAGTTGTTTGCTTTTAACACCTACAATCTGCTTCAATAATAGTCAGTCTCTTTCACTGAGCTTCTCTTTTTGTCCACTACATTTCTTTGCCGAACTTGTCATGCCATGCTATGCACATGTGGTCAAAAATAACAAGTGAAAAATTTACCTAACTGAAAAAAATCCGATAAACATTTCTTTTTATTACAGCATAATAATTAATATGTTAACTGGTAGCTCCCTTATAAATTTTGAAAACAAAATAGAGTTTTAAAATAAGAGAAAATTACAAGAATTTATCGATATTTTTAAGAAACTGCTTTTTTGCTAATAACCCAACCTTAAAAAATACCAAAACAGTAAAACAAAGTTTGTAAAATAAAGAAAATTTAAAAGCAATATGACTTATGTTTTTCAAATTTCAATACATAAGAAAAATTTTCCTGGTAATTAAATTATACTTTGGTATTTTAATAATCTTTACTAGAAAATTAAATTTGTTATTGTGGCTTATCCTCCAAATGTCTGACTTCGTCAGACAAGGTCCATCAAATCATTAATCCTGAGGAAATTGAGGACCATAAGGGGGAATGAGTAAATGTCCATTCTGAAAACACTTAGACAGTTCAGGATGTGTTGAGGAGAAGTCTGCTCAGTTTTACATTTGGAGCAGACCTCAAAGATTTTCTTGCCTTTAAAATATGAGAGACCACTTATGATGGTTGCTAATCTGGACTTCACTTAGGTAGCTAATCTGAAAATAATGATATAAGACGCTCTGTCACTATTGATGGCATATAAGCTGCCAGGCTCTTTGCCCAGGTACCAGTGATGGCAGGGAGGAATCTTCTCTTTTCAAAATTTCATATTTACACTAGACTGAATTCTCTGAATGGTGTTCCTGCCTTGTTGAGGGGGTATTCAACAATGACCCTGAGGACTATGCCTGCAGTAACTCGCTACTGGTAGGGTCTCCCAAGCCAAACAGGCCAGAGGATAGGTGACTGACAAAAAGAACACCAACCCAAGCCAAGACAAACTCCTATCATCATAGCACTCAAATCCTCAGATCAATAGAAGCTGCATCCCACCTCCTCCTTATGACTTGATTAAATTTGTTCTGGTACATGATATTTTAATCATTATCCCCGGAAATTCAAATCAACATCTTTTCCAGTTTAATTAATAGAATTTTCTTTTCTTTAAACAAAAACACAAATAAATAAGTATTTTAGCTAAATTTCATAATTTATTATAAAAAATATTCAAGATCAATTTTATACTACTGTTTCCTTGTTTCACTCATAAAAGCATGTTCATCGATAGGTATATACTTTAGATTTTTATAAGTTGAAAATATCCAGGTTTAGCAAAATGAAATACATATTATATTCAGTTTGCAATAGGATTTAATAAAGTTGTACAAATAAATTCTTAAGGTCTATTATAGTAGAATTAAAAATTTTATTTGTACTACTTCAACATACAAATAAAATCATTTAAAAATAATAATGATCATTAAAAAATTTTATTCCAGACAAGTGTTTCATAATTTTAGACTCTTACATATATTAAGTAAATTCATGAATTAAATCATATAATAAATTAATACATGAATTCACTTCAATCTGACACACTTTTTGAAATAACAATCAATCAAAACAAAATCTTAAGGCTCCCAAGAAGCTTAGAGCTGTTACTGTTCTTCATTAATCACTAGACAATTTTCTACTCAGTTGCTGTTTGAAATTTTCTAATTAAAGAAAAGTATTTTCCATATTCAAGGAGATTTTTATTTTTTTTTTTTTTTAACATTAGCTTTTTTTAATTTAACCCTTAATTATTCCAAGAAAGCTCCACAAACATGAACTGTTTGGTAGATTCAAGGATTTAGGTGTAAAATTAATAAAAATTTTCCTAAACTTTAAAGTTTCAATGCAATTTTATCTTTTCTTAAACACAAAATAGTACATAAAAGCTAAAGCTCCAAAATATTATGTTAATTGAAGAAAAGATAGTACATTGTATTACATTTTGGTTGCGTAATTTTATTCATTAATAAGTCCTATTGACTTTAATATTTTATTTCAACAATCTAATATGAATTATCTAACAATAACAATTTTCATAGTCGATTTCTATAAAATGAGTTCCACACCATAATACTCTGGTGCCAATACGATCTTCATATGACTGTATCCAAACAGCAACTGAGGTAGATTCCCCATCGGATAGGAAGATGCACTTCTCATCCCCTTTTTAGGGATTTACTGTGGCTGAGTTGCCACATAGCTCATCAATAAGCATTTTTCCATACAAATATACTGATTAGTTCACCCTTACAATTTTATATAGTATCTATGATTCTCCACATCCAGCCAGTCGAAATAAAAAATAATAATGTTTCCAGCACATTATTCGTAACTTGCAAATTAAGAAACTAAAAATAAGTTTTTAAATTCACTTTTTATTTTATGCAGATATTATTGGATTAAGATATTTACTAAAGTATATTTATATGGGTCAAGTACTGTGGTAAAATCGATATTAATATATGTTTCATCACATGAGAAATTAAATCTTTTCTGTATAATTTTCTAACTTTTATTAACTGCTTAACTTCTTAGTAGTTTTCCATTTAAAATGTCTTTACATTAGTACATTTTGAAGACCTATCCATTATTATTTATCTATTTAACCATTTTCTTTGACATGTTACTGTATTTTTTAACCGTATTCAATTATTTATACTTTTTTTCTTTTTGTCCAATTCAAAATTATGACCGTCATGTTTTCCTCAAGACTAAAAAAAAACTTACATAATACATTACTAAATTGGTTAAATAACCTACTAAAAGTAGAGTTCATAGAATTTTTAAGTTTTTCATATTTTTAAGGGAAAATTTTAGTGTATTTCTTAAGTTTTCCTCAGAGATAATTTAAGAAATTTCCCTAATTAATATTCCAAAAGAAATAATTGTTGTAGAAAAATATCTATGCATAATATTTTTCAAAAAAAAAAAAAAATAGCATGCATAATACTTTAAAAACTTAAGTGTTGTATAAAATAGCTTTAAAACTTTCAAATTTGGCCATATCCTACATTAAGCTTTTCATCAAACATCATTGTAAAACCTTCACAGTAAACACTCCATAACTTATTAGATAAAATTTTTAAAAACTTCCTATTAGTCTCAAACCAAAGAGTATCAAAATAATCAAATTATCAATTTTCTTAATAAATATTCAAAACAAATATGAATATGTAATTGGACAATTTTAAATTTATATATATCAATATATGCTCTGATAAATTTTAGACAGTATAATAGTCTGGAAAACTTTTATCTTATAGTATATAAACATCTGCACTTCTAGCAATTTAAGAAACACTTTTGGTTTGCAAAACAGAGTTCTTAAAATTATCAGTAAATATTCAAGTTTCAACAAATTTGTTACTTTTCGGCAAGAAAAAACTGTCATTTTTAAATAATTAACAATGTAATTGCAGATAATTGGAAAGTCGCCACTTTCATCAAACATGATTTTTTTTTTAATTTCTTATAATCTTTTCACTTTTCTATGTTAGACTTTTTCCCCATTTATATGTACATATTATGTATCAGGTTAAATCACATCTTTGATATATTTATCACATGAGAATTATTCTCGTTCATATATAATTTTTCACTTTTAAATAAAAACAATAGTTTTTTTTTTTTTTTTTTCATTTACAATGTGTATGTTTACAGATATTTATTATTCCGAATAAGCTCTATCTTTTTACAATCTTCTCAAATCATTTTTATGATAATCTAGCTAATTTTGCACAAGGTTAAAAGAAATGAAATTTTTTTAAAGACTATTTACAAAAACTGCTTGCAATTGACATAAAATTAATACTTTTTATCAGAAGATAAATCTTAAATATTTTATGATAAAATGTAGTTGGTGCAAAAAAAAAAATCTATATAGTTTTAAATTTTTCCAAATCAGTATGGAGAAGATTTTGTGGAAATGAGTACCCTACAGAACAAGATTACATCACGAGTAGATTATTTTATGAGAACTTAATCTATGTCACAAAAAATATTACCATAAAAGTAAACAGAAATAAGGAATTTTTTTAAATATTAGTTTAAATTTTGGAGAAAATCATCACATCTTAACTGTTGTTTTTTAACCTTAAAGCTTCCAATAATATCTTTTGTAATAAAATTCTTTTATTTAAAATGTTAATTGAATCAATACCATGATTGAAAATGTATCAAAAATGTAGTTTCAATCACACGATTTTCTTTGATATATTTTTAGTTTCATCTTTCCAAAAACATATAAACCTTGTTTTACTGTAAATGTTTTTAAAAAAATTATTATATAATTAGAATTTGTATATCAATCCTGTTTTATTATATTGAGTATTATGTCTTGCTTCATTGTATTGGTTGTTATATTCTATTTTAACACTGAACATCTGAGTATATAATACTTTGAAATCCTTATAAAGTACTTTTTACAATTATGTAATTGAATACAAGGCATCAGCACTATTTTATGGTTTGCTACATCTTAAGTATGAATTTATCAATTCAATATGACATTATGAATTCTTTGTTTTCCCTTAATTAGGAATAATAAATATTTATTATTTAAATAATAGTTTATATTGAATACTTTATAAACTTTTAACCTTGATACAACTATTGACAAAGATGTAGTACTTATCTGAAATAAATTGAAAGAAATAATTGAATCCTGAAAATTAAGAAGCTTAATAACAATGACTATGAATGAAATTTTAAATTAATTTGAAATTATGAATTCAGCATTACAGTTACAATTTCACATAATAAATTTGATTAGCAATAGAAACTTCATTTAAGCCTACTTCAAATGACATTTATATTCTTAAAAGAAAATCATAAATATTTATTTTCTAAAGAAGCTAAGCTCAATATATTTAACAAAATATATTTCGACATAAAAAAGTATTACACATATATGAGCAGAACTTTTTTTTTTTTTTTTTTTGGCTTTTTCACAGTATTATTGACTTCTGAGAATTACAACTAATAATATAGACTAATGGCACTTCAGAAGAAACTAAAATCAAAATAAATACTGAATTGCACTTTTACAGTTTCTTTTTTTTAATTAAACACATTAACTTCATTTAATGAGCAGATTATTATCAATGTATATTTAAACTTCTGGAGCAAGATAAATTCTGAAATTATCCCATCATTTCTAACATTTAGAAAATTGGTTTATAGCTTTGAAATATCATAATATTCAATATTAATTCATGAGAAATTTTAACTTGAAATTTATGAAATCAATGAATTTTATATCTAATAATTGACATAAGGATATATATCATATTTAAGTTCTATATCTGAGCTGTATCTTAATAATAAAACTTAACTCATGTTAAATTTAAATAAAAAGTATTGGTATATATAACTATAACAAAGATTTACAAGACAATTTTCATGAAAATAAATGTTTAGTGACAAATATTTTTTACAAGTGAATAAGATGTGACCTATTATTTTGGAATCTCCCTCTCTCTCTCTCATTTCCAGAACAACAATATTACAATTTAGTTAACTTATAAATAAAATTATTGTTGGTAAAATGTCTACTGAAAGTGAGTTGAATTAATTTTGTACTGAACTGAAAACTAATAAATGTACAAAGACACAAAATACTTATATGAATATTTAAATTTTTTTATCATTTTAAAATGAGTTTATGAATAAAAATCCTACATGAATTCTTGGGCAAATTCACTTCAATCTTCGCAGGAAGTTTTTGTGAAGCCTTTAATGTACTTCTAACTTGATAAAACCTAGACAAGTTTAGACAGAATTAATAGTTAATATGAATATATTTTATGGTGAACTGAATCTCAATAAAATTGTAAAAACATATGTCTGTTAATATAATAAAATTATTTAATATAAATTCAAAGTGAATTGTATTATAAATAAATTGTACTAATCAAAATGAAATACTGCTATATATTTTGCATGTAACAATAATAATATACAGTTAAATAAAAAACGTCTTAAATTTATTTTATTAGCACATAAAAAGAAACATCAACTATGTAAAACAAGCATTTGTAATTAAACTCCAATTAAAATACAAAATACTTCAAATGGTATGTTCTTTAAAATTCAATTATTTTTAATTGAATTTTATTTGCATTTAGTTGCAGTGAAAATAAATTAATTAAAAATAATTAATTTAGTTTTAATTATTTTTAATTAATTTATTTTCACAGCAACTAAATGTAAATAAAAAATCAAGACATCAATTAATTAATAATGATATGTTTTTAAATCTTAATTTCAAAATTTTCATATTATAGACATCATATTTTAGTGTCAGTAAATTGCTTACATTTATTTTTCTGAACATCATCTCATTTTCTTCAAATTTTATTTCATTTATCATGAACAGAAAAAGATGACAAACAAACTACAGTATAAAAGAAGTTAAGTGTTCAGTTTGATAATCACATGTTAAGGTCAGTTTGATAATCACATTCTTTTTAGTAAACATATGCTGTTTATTTAATTATCATGCAAACTAAGTTATGTGTAAAAGCACAAATCTAGTTTATATTTGAATAGATAATATTGGATGAAACTCCTAATTGGATTTGTTCATTTTTGCTTTAAATCAAATGATTCTATGCACTTTAATTGAATATTTCTATGAATATTGTATGCAGTGTTCTGCTATTAAAAATGATGAAATTAATTAAAATAACAACAAATATTAAATGATTATTATAAACAGTTAAAAAAATTAACGCCTGTTATAAAGAACAAGAAAGTTTAGATACCCTGTATCACTTTCAGGGAATTATAAATTCATTTGAAAGTGATACAACCAGTATTTGTTTTCCATTACAAGAACTGATTGGATTGAAATAGAATTTTGAAAATAAAATCAACTTACAAATAAATGACTATGCCCCATTTTTTAATTGGAAATACAATTGCAAAATTACATCACACAAATCCACATTATTGATTACTTATTTTCAACCTTTCCTAGATCTTACATGGTTGAGGCAATATTTATAACAATTAACTTTTATTTCAAAAATAAAGCAGAAAATGGATTAAATATTACAAAATAAGGTGTGATTTGTAATTATTTTTAATTAATTTCAAACCTAGTATAAAAAGTATGAAGAAGCCTCAACTGCAAGCATCACATTACATTTTTAAAAAATTATATTTCAGTTATCTATATAAAACAGTAAAATTATTTAATTAAATACATATTTAATTAATCAATTTTACTACATTATGTTGTTTATACTGGTTATGAGACAATACAGTAATTTTCAATTTCCTAGTTCCAAACATTAAAAAAAATATCAATGCATCAAGCACAATCACAACATTAATTGAAATACATTTTTTGTGCAATTATAATACTTTTTTTTTTTAAATATTTTTACATTTGACAAATCAAAGGCAGAAATAATACAAAAATATTAAAGCTTAATTAATCATTTTTGTTTTTACATGGGTTTTAGCAGCTATACGGCCATAAAATCAGCTGCCAGTTCTCCAGAACTACATTAGATCTCATTGTTCAAAAATACCTTCATCCACACACTTGACTTCTGATACTTTGAACTTTCTAAAATATTGGATTTCCTAAGCGGTAAAATAATAATATTGTTGACTTGTCCTCCTTTTTTACTATTTCATTTCTAACTATAAACATACATCAATTTTTATTTTAAATATTTTATACAGAATACTCCATATATATTCTGCAAAATTTCATTTATATGACCACAATTTCATGGTAGACTGTTTTCTGTGTTAGGCAGTGCATAATCTGTTATGTACTTTTTTCAGAATTTCTCTTTTTTACAGATTAATTATCTTCATATAGTTATATATTTATATACTTCATAGTAAAGTTAAATTGATGAATAATTTATAAAAGATTTTTCCAGTACATTGCAAATTTTACTTTTCTAGTTTTGAAAAAAAATTTAAAAGTTATTGAATAAATCAGTCTTACTAAAAATTTAATTCAATAAATCTAGAGTGAATAAAAATGTTTTATTAATAATACAATATTTTACGTTTTCTTTTGCATTTGACAGTATAACTGATTAAAAATAAGAATAGCAAAATTAAAATGGAAATCTTTAAAAAGAAAAAAAATCCTATTTATAATATTAGATTCAAATATCTTACTTTCTTATTTAAATAGCACTTAAAATATATTTGCTAGAAAAAATGGGACTACCATTGTATTGATAGGCAGTTATTTCATAGATTATGCCAAAATTCTTAAAAATGAGTATAGCACAACTAAAACAAACCATTATTAAAAACTTTACACACCCTCTTTGAAATAAATCCACATTTATGAATTTGTGTAGCTCAATAGAAAATTCTACAGAGCACTGCAATTCACCCATATTCTTTCCAGCTAATCCTGTTTTTCAACATTGAAAGTTGTTTCATTTATGATCGCTAGAAAATAGAGATAACAATTTTTTTATAAATAATGGATATTTTTTTAAAAAAGTAACTACACAAATTTTAAAAATGTTTAGAAAAGCAAAAAATGTATACATCAACTTACTGCACATTTTAATATTTTTATTTAAGCAAATCAATTGTAAGAAAAATATTTCAATGGAATGGTATAGTTAAAACTAATGCTTTTATAATAAAAAATTGAATCAAATTTTTTTTAATGTACTGAATTAAACAATTAACTTTTTCATTACTGCTCTCTCTCTCTCTCTCTCTCTCTGAAAAGAAACTCTACTCTTGATTAAATCAGGTATAAAAGAAAAAATTGAAGCAATTATATGATGTGATGGGTGAAGAGAGAAGGGGAAAAAGTAAATACAATACCGATTAGCATGCAATTTATCTTCTTAATATATATTATATTATTCTCTCATATTTTTCCATTTATATTTGCAAATAATTTAAACAAAATATATTGATAGCAGTTGTCTCTCACTAAATTTATTAATGAATAAACAGTAAGAAAATTTTAAATAATTAAAAGACGATGGAATACTACATGAAGGTGAATAGCCCATTCTCCAATAGAAAAGGATGTTGTAATCTATTGAAAATAAAACAAGTACTTTTAATATTTCCATGTACAAAATAAGCAATAAAATAAGTTTCTGTAAAAAAATATTAAAACAGTATTTACTTAGCTTACACTGAACACTTATAAAAATATGAATTCCACATAAGTGTTTGTAGTTAAACTTATTTAGTTGTATTATGAAAATTTAAATGTTTGTGTTTTTGTTTGTGTACCCCACACTTATGCTTTTGAAATTAAATACTTATTCTATTCTTATTTTTAAATAATAAATTAGATAGAAAATAATTTCTTAAAATATTTTACGCAAAGCCATAGTATATATTAACAAACTAACATCACATTATTTTGGTGATATTTTCTTCTCACTGTCACTCAGCAACAAGTCACTATTATATACAAAGGTAATCAAAATATTTTAGCAAATATTGAAAAAATTAAACAATAACAATTATTTAAAGTAATAAATCAAAAGTACATATATAATTTTTAGAATAAATGTATTCAAACAAATAAAAATTACATTTTCTACTATTTGAACTGCATCAAAATTTGGAAAAAGAACACTTTTTGTGTACTTACAAAAATAAACTGATATCAAATATGAATGCTTTCTTATTAAAGAAAGCATTTTTCACATCACATAAAATCATTGCATATCTAGTCAAAGTAAAATATCTTCCATAAGCCTACAAAAAAAGAAAATAATATAATTGTATAGTTATATATTTTTATTTTATTAACATTCTTTTAAGTTTTGTACAGAAATTATATTTGAATAAATTACACTTCTCTCATTAGCATAAAACTGATTTTTAATTAAAATATTATCATAGGATAAGATTAGTATTTAAAAGTGTGCAAAGTAAGTTCAGAATCTAAATTAAACGCCACTTTCAAAATAATCATTTAGAAAAATTTATATTGTCAGTATAAAATTGTCAACTTTGGTTACATGCATGAGATGTTTGCACACACAGTAACTGCTCCTTTTGCTAGTTGTTATTATGAGTTCATATAATAAAATATTTCAAATGTATTAATTTATCTTTTCATTCCTATTTATGATATTATTTTTAAAAAATTCCAGGAAGTGAATACATGAATATTGAAATTGTTTCTACCAAATTAAATAAAATATAAAATTATATACCCCTTTAACTAGGAAGTTAAATAAATAAATTACACAGAACAGTTTATTATACATGGAAAATTTTGTGTAGCAAAAGTAATTTTATTTTAAAGTAAATTGAAAATAAAATTTAAAACTTATTTTTAAGAAATCAGATAATATCTTTTAAGTAATAGAGTAAAATATTTCAACTCACTAACATGATTCTTATTATCATCACAAATATCTAAACAAAATAACTAGCTATTTTTGAAGGCTGTAGTAACTTTTTAAATGTTAAAAATTAATTACAAAATCACTTTTGTCAATCTTAAAAATCTCTTTAAAAACTTGATTCTCTCTAGAATTCTAGAAATATTACTCAAGTTCCACAGATGAATCTCAAACCCTGTAATTACATTACCTAAGCCACATGTTTTACTAGTGCCAATATTTATTATAAGGAAATAAAAAATAAAAGGAAAGTAAAGAATTCAGGGAAAGTAAATATTATATTTAGATAATAGATAGAGAGAAATATTGTACTTTTCCTCATAAAATTTTAGATTGTTCCAATCTTATAAAAGCTTAATTGATCAATACAATCTTTTTCACTGGAAATAAAAAGAAATAATGCTTTTTAGATGTAGTTAGGAAAAAAAGAGAGTGTCTTGTAAGAAAAAGTAATTCTCAACACAGTGGTTAGCAACACAGCTCACCATATCAAAGTGTTGCCTAGTATTATTCCACTCAATCTATCCACAGGCTAGACCACGCCCATGAGCCTAAATATATACAAATAATCATAAACCAGAAGAAGGCTGAGAAATATGTCCTCCCAGTCAAGAACTGCACAATTTATCAAGTAGTCCAGAGATCCCTGCACAGAGTTGCATTTCGAAGGTCTCACAGATTTTTGGGCCTTATCAAAATAGAAGCATTTAATGTGTCTACTTGCAAGCCTACTAACGATGGATTGAACAATGAAATCAGCTTTATGAAAAAGGCATAACCTTGGGGCCTATAAAACCAGGATGGTTTGGGACAGTTTTCCATAACAACCCATTAAAAATTTTATTTTGGATTAAATCTCAGAGAATTTCAGAGTATTACTTGACACTGGTAATTTAGAGGCTTCTTCCTTTGCCAAAGGATCAGCAGTCTCATTGCCATAGAATGCAATATGTGGGCTGGGATACATTAGAAATAGATGTCTGCTACTGTGAAAGCTCTTTAAGAATATTAATAATAGAGATCATAGTTTTATCATCAAATTTGATGCAGTTATTTATTGATCAGTTAAGATATAAGCAAATGACGTTACAGATTTAATGGCTTTGAAAGCTTCACTAATGGCTATTAGCTTGGATCTAAGAACAAAACAGAAATCTGTATTTCTAATGCTGGTTTTATAAAAGTAGTCTGGAGCCTTAAAAAAAAAAAAAAAAAAAAAAAAAAAAAAAAAAAAAAAACTGCTGCCTCAAGAGTTATGTTTATTTTTGCTGACATCAGTATAAATTTGAATAGAGGTTGCAGGAATTTGGTTAATGATCTCAATGACAAATTGACGCAGATAATCCGGCAAATCTTGATTTTTGTTAGTAAAGGTTCCAAGTATAGTGGACTCTAGTTAAGCCTGTCAAGGAGTTAAAAATTAATCTAATAGAATGCTCTTCAACTTCCTGATCCTTAAGATTCATTGAGCGAATTTGAGAAAATGGAATATTTCTTTTTAATCTCAGTCTGTTCATCTGAATTCTAAAATATACCAAAGTGTGATAAAAATCCTCATAACTATAAAGGTTACAGAAATATTTCACAACATGCTTTTTCAATTTTAAGATTTGGTTTGTTTGTTTGTCGCTCAACAGTCATTTTTTGCACATGAAGGCTAATTAGACCAGTACCTACAGTTTAAAGTGGATTCCGAACCACTACAAACATCAATGCCCAAAAAAGGGATTCGAACTCATGAACTGTTGAACCGAAGGCAAGATTGCTAACCATTGGGCTGCCAGCTCGGCAAATAGATTTGAGAAACATGCTCCAAAATAGATCTAACCAAAATATTTAAAATATATATATTTAAAAATAATATTTAAAAGATATAATGCAATAATTTTTAAAGCATGGTTCCTTTTTGATTAGTTAAGAACAGATTTTAAAAAATGCTATTCATATTATTACATTAAAGCTATTGTCTGTTATATAAAGGCAATCCAAATAGCACTATGTGGAAAGACTTATAAGATTTATACCACAGTTTGATTAATGAAAATCATCGTTTTTAAAAAAAAATAATTTGTTATTCATCTCATTGATTTTGTAGTATTGTCTGGCTGCTGATCTCAATTTGATAGCTCTAACAGGAAGGTTTTCTATGGCTACTGCTATTATTCAAATAATCATAAACCAGTCAACAAATTAAAATTATAATAAAATAGGTGTTAGTCACATTATTGATATTGTATTATATGTTGTTTTTAACCTAGGCAGTAGCATACGACATTAATTTAAGGCTAGCGACATTATTCAGTTAATTGAAAACAAAATAATTTAAGAAACCTCATCTCATTTATATTATTGATTTAGTGCTAATGAGCAACATTAATTTATCATAATTATTTTATTTTTAGAAATACTTATTTATTGCCTATGAAAGGTGCAATATTTCGATGTTTAATATAATTGATAAAACAATAAAGATATAACATATATGTGCAACATTTAGCTTCTCTTTTATTGTGTAACTGTTAACATAAACATTATCTTTTCCCAATTTGATATTTTTTTCTTTGTAATTATCTTTCTGTGTAAATAATAGAATGCAAATTATTATTCCAGTTTAAATACATTTCCTTTATTGCCTACACAGATGACATTCACTTTTATTTTTGAGTATGATTAGAATACAATGCTATATTTATTTTTAAGGAGTCTGTTCATTTGATAGTGGTTATATTTCCTTAGATTCTGATACCAATTCTTTAGGATACTCCATCATTCATTGTTCTTTGAATGAGCTTTACATGTACAGATGGATTGGACAACATGACCCAATCTATCTTCCCCAGCTTGATATATGATTTAACACCATTGGACATTTTCCTTTAAGGATTTGTAAAGAAAGTCTTTTACAACAGGAAAATGTTGAACATTGATAATTTAAAGGCAAGCAATACAAACACAACAGGCAGTTTGGATGTTAACATGCTTATCATTGTGGATATCGACATTTCGATATTCTCATTGCAACATAAAACATACAAAGAAAATTTCATTAAAAAAGACCAGAAAATCTTTATGCTCAGTCTAACTGTAAATATTATTAATTCAAATCTATCACTATTTCATA
This sequence comes from Latrodectus elegans, assembly GCA_030067965.1. Classification (NCBI taxonomy): domain Eukaryota; kingdom Metazoa; phylum Arthropoda; class Arachnida; order Araneae; family Theridiidae; genus Latrodectus; species Latrodectus elegans. The sequence continues at coordinate 55,082,940 of CM057817.1, forward strand.
AACTGCTAAACATTAAATTAACTGTCTTTTAAGCACCTATATATATTATTAAATAAACTTTAATCTTTTAACATTTTCTCATAAAGCCTTCTAATCAGAAATTGAAGGAAATTTTGAATCATAATATTTGAAATATATACTTTTTACATTGTTAAATAACTGAGTATGTTGTCAAGCCTAATCCAGTAACTTGGGTTCGCCAATTGGAAAAATATTTTAAAAAATATTTAACTTTTATGTGAGATAAATTGAAAAACAAATATATATTTTTATAAAAATATAAGATAAACTCTTTTTTAGTTTTCGATTATCTTCAGCATCTTAAATAATAATTTGAAAAAATTCAAAGTGTGTTAAAGTTACTAAAGTTATTTTGCTTATCTAAAAACTAGGTAATTTTATAGCTTATAACACTTTTTCATACTGGTTAAAATATTTTTGTCACTGTTTCAGAAAGGTAAAATTTATATTTGTTTATAATTTTAATAATTTATATATGCTTTAATAATTGTAAATTATTATATTTTGGAAAATATTTGTTAACAAATAAAGAGGGTAATTCTAAACACTATTGTCTAAAATTCAAGAATAATGAAAAGTTACACATCCATGTAAAATAAAACATCAATGATAAAAAGTTTCACACAGCTCAATATTCTTATCAACTCCTATGATGGATAACATTTAGGGATTACTCTTATTTTCAATCTGTAGCTCAAAACATCACTTAACACTCAAAAGAAATACCACAGTCACCTTAGTTAAAATTTTATTTTCAGCACTCTAAATTAACAAGTAAAAGAGTTTTCTACATTATTTTTTACATCTATAAATACAAATAAAGATCCAGCACCAGGAATTAAAAAATATTAAATATTTTTTTTTTCTTAATTACTCTTCCAGCTTTTCTTCCAAGAATGTTCATTGTACTGCAATAAGAAAGAGTGTACTTTCTGAAGTCTTTACAATGATGGTAAAATTGATTTGCCCCTTATCTACTGATAAAATCCGATAAAATAAATTTTGTTTTCATATTTTTTAGTAAATATTTTTTAAATTTCTTGTTTTTGTATCAATTTTTCCTAATATTTTACTAGAGAAAATAAAAAATGAATATCATGCCGAAAGTAAAATAGACATTAATGCTTAACATCAATTAATTTCATAAGTTAGAAATTCAAGTGACTTGAAGGCTATAGTAGAATATTTTGATATTGAACATCTATCACAAGATCAATATAATAGTTTCATATTTTTCCATAATTATGCTGTTCTAAATATAGAAACTGTATTTCACATATTTTCATGCATCTATTTAATTTTTGATAATTTACATTTTGTATCTTTACTGCAATGAAAAGCAACAGCACACATCTTTAGCAAAATCTTTTCAAACGCTTTAAGAGATTATGAAACAAGAAATTTGATAAATACAGGCAGTAAAAAATTAATGTACATCCAAAATTATACTTGAAACTGATAACGTTCAGAAAATCTAATGCAAAAAAAAAGGATTGGAATAATGTCATGGAAGAGGACTATTTTTTGTACTTCCCTCAAATGTTATTATTTACAAACAAATTTAATATTTGAAAATAAATCATTTGTCTTAAACTTTTTAATCATATTTATAAAAAAATTTGTTTTTTTTTATTTAATAGAACTTATATATATATATATAACTCTAGACTCTAGTATTATTGATGTACATTTGAATATTTTACAAGAAGTAAGTGAGTAAATATAAATTTAATCAGCTGAACGCAAAAGTATGCTTTCTATAACACACTAAAGTTTACTTAATTATAAAATTTAAATTTTTTTGTGTACATTTGATCTTTTCATTAACAAATTTCTGAATCTAGCATTGAATAGTTATAAATAGTTTATCAAAGCTGTCATTTCTCAGCTCTAAGCAAAAATAATTTTTTTCAGATTGAGGTTATCATATTTAATTAAATTGACTTTTCAAAAATTTTCATCAACAATTGTTTACTTTTTAAATCATAAAATTTCTTAGATTTTCAAGCTGAAACAATCAATCTAGCTAAAAAAGTTACTTTAATCTTTTAACAAATTAGGTGGTCTAGTCATAATTTTACTCAACTAAATAGATTTTACCATATAAGTATTTTTCTAATATTGACTACTTCAACAATAAAATTATCTGAAAGAAAAAATTTAAATAAATGGTGAAAAATTTAAATAAATGGAAAAATTTAAATAAATGGTGTTATAAAATAAATGGTGAGTTGTATTTAACTACTGTATTTTAAACTTTCAATTTAACTAATAATGTATATAAAATTTTATAATTCACAAAAATCTTTGTATTAAATATTTTAATTAAGAGTTGTTTGCAAAAGATTAAAAGAATACATGAAGGAATTATTTCTTCTGAACAAATTATCGTTCAGATCATTTATTGCAAATAAAGTCATACTTTGCAACAGATCATCTATTTATCGATAATGCAAGGAGAATGATTTAAGATTTCTGTTCTGAAAAAAATATTAAATCAAAACCAAGTTTGATTTATATGTTTATTAATTATTTTAAAAAATTAGTTTGTTAGGATGCTCAACTTTTCTTTTCTGCAAAAACAATCTCGATTTTTTCACTGTTATAGTATTTTTAAATGTTTATACAGTAGAATACCATTCCTCCAAGCTGAATTAGATTTTTTTTTTTTTAATTCTGCAAAAATGTCACTTTCCTGAAATTTAGAAGTGGAAATTACTATTTATACAATCATTCTTTTTAATTTCCTTAAAAATTAAAACTATTTGAAAATGATAAACTATATATGTCAGTTTCATTTATTAAATTAATTTTTATCATAGTTAAAACTATATGTGCACTGTATTAATTAAACAATGATTTTGTTCTATGTATTGTTTGAATAATTATTTTGTTATGAATAGAGATTATCCTAAGCCCATTCTTTGAAATGTTTCAGATAAACATTCTTACAAAGTAATATTAATGTAACTTCCTTGATTAAATATTAATAATTATTTCAATTATTTCTTTGATTAGGTATTATGCCACAGAAAAGTAAGAAAAATTTTTTAAATAATTTTTAAAAGTACTACTTGACTTTCAAAAGCCTTGCGTTAAACCAGCAAATTACACAAAAAAGTTAAAATTATAAACAAAAAGCAACCATAAGCATCTTCAATTTAAATATCTATTTGCTGAAACAAAATAAATGTAATATCATTTTTTTCAACCTAAACATTGTAAGAAAATGTTACATTTTTAATTTATCAGGAATTGAAAAACATGCTGTTTTGTTCTACCAGGAAAAAATTTACTGCACAATTAAATATGTGTAATTGGATATGAAATTAAACTATGTGTAAATGAATATATGATAAGGTGAAACATAAAAAAAACTAATAAAAAAAAATATTAAAAGCACAGTTTTTCATCATCTAGTCATATCTTGCAGTCTTCATAAACAAATATCTTAGAAAAAGACAAAGTTTAGAAGCCATTTTAACTGCAACTATGGGGATATAAAAACTAGAAAAAATGAAAATAATTCTAAATTGGTGAAAATCTAGAGATCATTTTGATATCAAGATTGACTATCATGAAAATCAAGAAATATCTTTTAAAAAATACTTGTTACTGTGCACATTGCATTCTAGTTTTATGAACATAAATGCATAACAATTTATAGTTGTGTAGTTAAAAAGAGCTTATACAATAATTTTAATCTTTTAATGACATTATATAAATGGGAGAGGTAGTTTAAAATATTATATAGCTATATAGGGTGATTAAGCATTTGCTTATATAGGGAGAAATAAAAAAAAGGCCAAAAATATGCTTATAAAGTGCTTTCTAACAGTTAACAAGTTTACATAAATTATTAACTTCTAGTAACTAATAAACTTTGTTTTATACTTATGATTTACATAATCTTATTCAGTTTTGCATATGGTTCCACCTATTAAGATACCCAAAGCTACATCATGCATGTTTAATAAACAGTAATAAGTAAAAAAATTTTTTAAATTGAATTTTTAGACCATAAAATATGTAATCAAATGAGATAAATAATTTCCACTTCAAATAATAGATGTGAATAATGTGATAAATCTCCTATTCCTGAACACATATTTATATATTATCTTTAAAATCAAAATATTGTAAAATGTGTAATTTATTTAATAATATAGAAACTCTGATGACTAACTAATCTTAAATTTTTCGCAAATCAAATTTTGCAGATGTTTTCAAATGTATACTCCAAAGCCAGTTTTATATATTTCAGGTTTGTATCTCTGAAGGAAAAAAATCCCATTTACAAATTCTAATGAACATATACTCTATAACCACTCAAAAATATTCTTAGTAAAATGAATAGCCTAAAATATGGAATACAAAATATTTAATGATACAAAATAAAAAATTAAGTTTATAATAAAATAAAAGTACTCTCACATTTAACACTATGTAAATGAAATTTTTACTATTTAGAAAAACTGAAATGTTGAAATACCTACATTTAAGACATTACATTGTATCAACAAATTTAAAACCCAAATATATTAGCATAAAAATTATCGAGAATTGTGTAATAGATTTTATAAGATGATATATCACACTGAAAAAAGAATAACACTAAGCTAAGTCAATATGTTATATATCTTTTGATTTATAGGATTTAACATAAGTCAATATAATTAATTTTAAAATTATTTTAAATATAATTATGAATAATTTTACATTGTAATTGTTTTAGTAAAAATAAAATAATAAAATTTCTACCTTTTATATTTTTATCAATCATTTTTTCAAAAATTATCTAAGAATAAAGTAATTATAATGCAAGTGTTTTTCTATTATTTATCCACCACATGTCTAATGATAAAAAAATACTTCACCTCATGCAGAAAATAATGTTCAATATTTTCAAAAGCTTCATGTTTTTTTTTTTTAATTAAATATAGATATACGTTAATCAACCTCAACTATACTTTTAAACAGCCAACATACAGAAGACACAAATCAGAAACACAAGAAAAGGAAAACAATAACAAATCCAAATAATTGTCTGCTACAGTTAACAGAGTTGTGCCAGATGTGGTTTTGAGAGTGATTATGCTTAAAATCATATAATTAGTTTAAATAATGTGAAATACATTGATGTCAAGATTAAAATTAAACTTTTCATATTTATTTGTATAAATCTGTAATGTCTCATAAATTATAATCGTTAATTATTATTAAAAAAATTCTGAAATATAATAAAAATTTATTGAATAAATTTTTGTAAACGTTCTTGTGTATTTTTGTAGTGTTTTGAGTGAACCATGGAATAAATCAGAGAGACCATTCATCCTAAGGCGTTTTTTTATACCAATAAAAAATATATTCATAACGATTACCATTCCTGCCTTTCTCTATGGATTCAAACATCTCGATCGGACGGGAACACGAAGCGCTGATATTTTTGTTTCCTGTGAAGTCTGCTTTATCTCAACTGAACGCGTAGCTGACTGTGATTCAATGAAAACCAAAATCAGTGATAAATTATCTGTCTTTGCTGTGCGTTGTTCTGAAGAAAAAACACTTGTGAAACATAGTTTCCAAATTAATAAAGTGAAAAACACATTCTACATATATAAACAAGCTTCAATTAATAGAAACTAGCAGGAAATTGCATGATTCATCCTAAACAAGCACAGTCTAAATTTTATTATGCTCTAATTTGATCCAAAATTTGAAAACACTGCTTTTGCTTTAAAATTAAAAAATCTACGTAGACTCTTCTGATTATTAACTTTTCTTTGATTATTTCAGCTCTAGAAATGTTTACTTAAAAATTATTTTATTGATCTTAAAACTACATAAAGCAGAAGACAATGTTCATCTACAAAAAAAAAATTTTTTAAAAATCTACGTAGCTAAAAATAGGCTTTCTTTTAAAGATGGCAAAGAGTGTTCGTTAAAAAATATTGTAAATCTATGGATTTACAAAGTAAGTTGTAAAGCTATGGATTACAGATGGTGGAATTCATACAAGAGAATAAATGAAATAATATTTTAAAGCATTCCTGTCCAGACAAACAAATTTCTAATTTTTCTTTTATTTTCTAAAGATTTTTATTTTTCAGATAGACTTGGAAAAATTCAGCGCATTTCAAACATTCCTTGATATTCTGAAATTGTGAGATCTCAAGTTAGGAAATGCGATATGATATCATTGAGGAAAACCCAGACTGCTTTGTGGAGAATCAATTGTTGCAAAATTAAAAGTAGATTGTAAAGTAAAAGAAAATAACCTTAGAAAAAGTTATGGGAAGAGACATTTGAAGCCACCAAGGGTGAATTTAACACCTTTAGATTCCATTGGAAAATCAATAATAAATATTATGATTACGAATTAATTAAAAAACAAAAGAAGAAAAATATAAGTCAATTAAAGAATGAGATTCTTAAAAATCAAATTGAATTAATTTATTTCATTTCATTCCATTTTGTTTATTTTAATATTTTACTAGAAAATCGACGCATTTTGACGAAAATTATAAATCTGAGGAATTTTGTTCCATCTATTTCATTGATTTTAGTTTCATATTTCAATTCTTAATCTATTTTTTATTATCAAATATTTCACACATAGAGTAATGCCCAAATACATTGCACACTTGTACGGGTATTTATCCAGTACTCACGAGAAGTATAGAATTAAAATTGTAAAACTTATTATGCTGGAATTTCCTAAAATATATAATAAAAATTCACACCACCGTGAGAGTTTCAGAAATATTAATACACTCATGAACTGTTAAGGGATAAAAGTATTTACAAGAGTTGGTGTGCTAAATAAAAGACCTTTAAAACCGATAATCAAATTGTTAAAATAACAATAATGTGAAGTTTGTCTTGTTGAAGAAAAATTTTGAGAGAGGGTGATTATAGGTCTCAACGGGATTGTAGAGTGGAATAGGGGAATCATCCGTCAATCTTAGCGAAACAATATGTTAGTTTCTGATGTTGGAAGTAATAGTCATTTGGTTTTTCTGATTACTGTTTCAACATCAGCAATTAACATATTGTTTCGCCAATATTTCAGGAGCATTTGCCTATTCCACTTTATAATCTCGTTGAGACCTATAATTCAACCTCTCTCAAAAACAATTCAAAAATGCGAGATAAGATTAAGCAATCAAGACCACAACTGCATCTATTCTGTGGACTATTTTAATATTAAGATGCTTCTAATACTATTAGAAATTTCCTTGCTACTGAAACAGGTAATTAATAAAAAAATTTTTAAAGGATTGCGATGAATTTAAGCTGAAATATATTTATTTGCTGATTTGACGAAACTCCATGAAATCACACACATAAAGAATACATTCAGAGGCAATAAACTAAAAGTGGTTGCTGGCTGGCAGTTTTCAGAGGTCCCTGGATCTGGCGACCCTCTACCCTCATTAGACAGCTGGTTCTTGGTTGGTGAGCTATAACTTGATTCTGATTGGCTTAAAATGAGTTTGAAATTTTAATGGTTATTTTATATAGTTTATTTCAGAATTTAAAAAGTTATTGTTGATTAATTTATTATTTATGAGAAATATATGTTTAAATTAGATGAAATTCATTGAATTATAAAGGAAATAGTAAAGGAATAAATTGAGAGAAATAAGAATATTTACATAAGAACAGGTAAAGGTATTTACAATAATTTATACACGCTATAATATTTACAAGGTATAACTTGGTTTCCAATACAATATCTCTATCTTTATTTTTTTATATTTTATTTATTTACATATACATATATATTTAAAAAAATTTATCTGCTTTTATATACATTTAATATGCACACTTATATATGCATTTTTCATCATCATTTTTATTTTTAATAGTTTTCTTTTCCACATATGGAATGAGATACAACAAAAAAATATTCCTTTTATCTTAAGTCTTTTTTTTTTTTTTTTTTTTTTTTCATACAAAGAAGTAGTTATCAAAGAAACATTTTCAATTTACAGTTTATTTCATGGTGGTTGGTGAGGAAACTTTCAGCAATATCTGAGCAATGAGCGAGGGCGGAATCTATTATGGGTACTTAGGTCATTATAGGACGGAAGGCTAATTATTGTTTCGTTATTAGTTTTATCAATATTTTTAATCATGTTATACATTATTTCCCCAAAGATTTCTCTCAGGGTAGAAATTTTTAATTCTTGTCTGATTTTTTTTCTACTTGTAATGAACCAGAGGGCCTTAACATCCCATCTAAGGGCTTTAATTTGGAGAGTTTCCAGTTTTTTAATTTTACTATCATGGGTGTAACCTCAGGTAGGGCAGGCATAGGAATAAGTGGTCGAAGATATGGTTTATAAATAAGCACTTTATTTTCCATGGAAATGTTTGAATTTCAGTTGATAAGTGGATATAATGCAGCTGTTTGCAGTTTAAATTTGTTACTAATTTTGATCAGATGGGGATGCCATGTTAATTTTCTGTTGAAAGTTACTCCTAAATATTTACAGATTTGTGACCATGGTATAATTTCGTTGTTGATCTTAATTACACTGGGAGGAAGTAGTCTTTTTTTAAAAAAAAAATTATGGATGCACTTTTATATTAATAAAAATTTTCCATTTAATGAACAAGAGCTCAAGCTCTTGTAAATGTTTGTTGAGTGATTTTGTGGTATATGATGTTTTCCTACCTTGTGCTAAGAATAAATGTGTCGTGTGTAAAAAGGTGCAGGGAAGTTAGTGTTGATGTTGGAATGTCGTTCACATGGATAGAGCCTTGGTCCCAATTTGAACCCTTGTGGCACTCTGGATAAGATTTGTCTATGTATTGAATATGTAGTACCAATGCGAACCTGGAACTTTCGTCCCAAAAGATATGAAATTAGTATTCTAATGAGTGGTTCGGGTAAACCAATATTTATGAGTTTGTGTACAAGTCCAAAAATCCAAACTCGATCGAAAGCTTTGGCAATATGAAGAGAAACTGCTCCTGTACTTTTTTTTATGTTGAAATCCCTAGGTGATGACTTCCTCTACTCTCATAAGTTGATGCGTTGTTGAATGTGATTTTCTGAACCCGTGTTGTTCAGGGATAAGAATACTATTTCTAAAAATTCATCTAGTCTATTTAGAATAATTGCTTCGGTTATTTTGCTTAGAGACGAAAGTAGACTAATAGGTCTATAGCTTGAAAGAAGGTAGTTTTCTTGTTTTGGTTTTAATATTGGTATTATTACTGCAATTTTCCATTTTTGAGGAAAATACATTATTCTTAATATATCGTTAATAAGCATCGTAATTTTGAATAATGCTTTGTTTGTAATTTTCTTTAGCATTTTGTTTGCCATTCCGTCAATTCCTGGGGATTTATTACTCTTTATGTTCTTGATTATTACCATTACTTCCGAAAGGGTGGTGCTTTGTATGACTTGTGTGTGTGGTCTGGAGAGAAATCTAAGTATGTTGCTTGCAACCAGATCTTCGGTTCTGGTGTCTTGTAGGTCATTAGTGGTGAATCGTGTTTCAAAAACGTCAGCAATTGCTTCTGTTTTTTGTTTTTCTGGGTATACAATTGTATTTCGTCCTTGAATGGGTGGGAAATGCTATGGTTTCTTCTTGAACATACCAACGGCCTTCCAAATGGATCGATCTTGAGTATTTAATGATTCTAATTTTCTCTCCATTTCTGTGAATTGTGTGAACTTATTTTGTCTCTAAATTCGTTATTCGCCTTATTATATTGATTTTTTTCGGGGTCTCTGCTAATTTGATATAGTTTCCTGAGTCTGTTTCTATTTTCTTTCAAAACTCTGAGGTAGCAGGGTAGGAAGTGAGTGAGACGTGGGGGTGAGGTTTTCCTGATTCGCGGTGTGCTGCAAGCAGTTCCGCCTCCAAGCGAATCGTCTCATTTTCAATTTCATCTCCTGTGTTTGTATATTAATTATATTAAATGGGTTATTATTTAAAATTTGATTGTATTTGATTCTATCCGTGTTATGAAGAGTGGAAGTATTAATCACAGGAATATTAAAGTCAAAACCGACCATGATTGGAATATGATCCGAACTGAGTTTTCCATGATTTTGTAAATTTTAGTGTTATAATTAATTCCTCTGATGATTGCAATATCAATTGTAACAATAAACTAAAGTTGTCCTAATGTCTTGATAGTGATTACTTCTGACATCCTACCACAATGGAATAATGTCACTGATAATAAAGGTGAAGAGTATGAGATTGGATAAATCTCCGTTTCAATATTCACTGCAGAAAGAAAATCAGCGACTCAACCTTGTGGTATAATCTGAGATGTAGTTTCCTAGGATGTTTGGCACTTTTTGTTATATTACTTGGTACTCCCACAGATGTGCTAAATCATTTTGCCTACAATTTTGCAACTATCAAACCGTGCATGTTCTGTTTCTCTATAAGACAATGCTTTACTACATTCTATTCTTTGTCCAAGGCATTAAGTCCTAGAATAACTTGTAAATCAAATACATTAGAACATCTTGGATGAACAAACACAGCGGTTTTAGAATAACTGTGAGCCCTTTAAATAGTTACGTCTTTTTCTCCGATTCCGGAGAGATGAAAGTAGTGATTCATTGATTTATGTCCTTCTAAGTATCATTGTACTGAAATAAGGAATGTTTCATAACGTAATAAAAAACACATTCCTCATATTTTTCAGTATTTTGATCATGAATTTAATTAAAGATTTTTGATTTACCAAGTAAGCTATACTCTGTTTTCTCACTGTTTTCTTGATGCTTACATTGTTTTCAAAATATTGTTGAATAATAATAAGTTAGAGGCCATTGAAATTGCTATATCAAGAAAATCAATTTACTGCAAACTTACACAATGAGAAGAAGAAATTAAATTTTTAGAAAATTTGCAAGTATAAGCTCTGAGAAATCAAAATTTTGATAGCAGCAACAGCATTTGTCCTGGACATGAAGTCGAATTCAGTGTCATTTTTTGTTACAGCAGTTCCTGAAGCTTCAACACTAAGTTCTAATTCATCAACTACATTGACTGGTAGTTGATGAACTGGTTATTAGTATATTTAATGAATATGTGATTATAATGAAAAAGTATATAATATAAGTAATAATAATATATTAATTTTTCTCGGCTGAATATTTCAACAAAGCAAAGGAAGAAAGCAATCACATCCCCTAAAGAGCATAAATCCATGATAACTAGAATAAATATAGTTGAAGATGGAGATGTTATTAATAAGGTGTGTTATAAGATCATGCATCCATGATTTTTCATAAAATACACTTTAAAAATATCAGAAGAAAAGAATTTATCAAGATTTAAACTTTACTATGCTTAATTCAAATTTTATTGCGAGTAAAGAAAGAGAAATGACATATTTTGTAAAACTCACTTATGAATGGCCGAAGAGACTGTAAAGACATATTCAATTTTCCTTTGAAAATTTTCAGAAATATTAAATCATGATACGATGAAGTATTTTAAAATTTGTCAATTAGCTGTTCAAATTTTTTTTTTAAAAAAAAAGGAAAAAAAGAAGAAGAAGACAATGTAAAATAATCTCCCAAAGACGACTTTAAAAGTTAAAACTTCAGTTATAGGTTTGTAAAAACAGAAATTTAAAAATAAGTTTTTCTGCCCGAAGGATATAAAAGCATTGTAAAAATCTGGAGATGAAAAATAAAGAAAAGCTTATTAAGTCTCTTGAGAATTGTAAAAAGAATCTACAAACAGACCAGCTCTTTTGATGATTCTATTCCAGAAATATTTTGAAACTAAAGAAAAATGAAGCTAAATTTTGCAGTTATTCGCTTGATTTGACACCAGACACTTATTAAAATATATTTGTACCTCTCTCTCTCTCAAAAGCTCTTTTTTCCTGTCCCAAAAGACGTTAGCATTCAAAAGACTACTCAGATAGATATTTTACTATCTAGCCACCTAAAACTTTCTTTTTAGAGTAAATTTTGCACCTATATTGACATTAATTTAAAGAGTTCATCAGTCCAGTTTAAGCTATTTGAGAGGTAATTGAATTGAAGAAACTAATTTATAAGCTTCAAGTAAGGAGAATGTTTCTTAAAAATTTGTTATAATAAACCATAACACATATTTTAACAACAGTTTGATTAATGCACAGCACTTACAGCTAATTATGAAAATAAAGAGAGGAAAATATTCTGAAAACTAAAAATTTTAGTCGATTAAAAAAAGAGCTATTGTGGGGTCTTAAATTAACAAGTTAAAAGGAAAATATTGTTATTTAATACATTCAGTTGAGGAATTCAAGAGCTTCGGGACAGAGCATATTCGGGTTTTCGGATCGCTGGCAAAAATTTCTATAACCATTTGCAAAAAGTCGCGACACCCGTTCTCCAACCATGAAATAATTTGAGGGAGGAAAAATAATAACTATATCGTTAATATTTTTAATGAAAAATATACACAAACACACACATACACATATATATAATAAAATTTGCAAAATAAGATTATTTTTTGTGCTTATTGATACAAACATATCACTTTTTTTGTTTTAAATGCTTTGGTTTTTCTGACAATAAAGTTTGTTGTATTTTATATACAGACATAATATTGTGTTCCTTAAAAAATGATTTTTGTTCCATTACGCGGAGCGAATAAGTTTTTTTTAGTTAGTTTTAGACAATGGAAATATTTATCGTATTTTTTGTTTCCTCTACATGGATATCCTCGGAACTTAAGTGATATAATTAATTCATTCCCAGTTCATCAGTGCCTCATATTCATAATAATTTTTAATATTTCAGATTAATCATAGATGTATATACTGACTGCATATACAGTAGTCAAATGCTTTAAAAATTCTTTGATTTAAACTTGTAATAACCACGGCAGAAATTGTTGGACAGAAACAATTGGGAAAAAGCTCAGGCTAACGGAAAATCTGAAAATTTGAAGAATCGGTGTCTTTCCTGTTATATAGAATTATATTTCTTACAATAGGATGGGCTGACAAATAGAAAGAAAGAACGAAGTTTTAGATCGAAAATATTTTTTAAACTTACAAAAAAAAAAAAAAAAAAAAATACAATGTGAAAATGCTGGCTTTTGGGAAGCCAGATAATGGATCCTATCCTGAAACTCCATTCTCTGAATAAACCACGTAAATCATGTTAAATTCACATCATTCATTTGCAGGGACGATATATGCATACCATTAGCAATATACAACTGAAGCACAACAAGGGAGACTATTGTACCCAACAAAAACAAAATAACAAAAGTGTTTGTTGTTTATAAAAGGATTTAATATTCGGAATCTGGATGATATAAAAAGACTTAAAATGCATCAATTTCTTTTTCACTTTTTTACGTAAACTGTTAAACTGTACCTTACAGAAAACATTATACTTCTTTCAAGCAAGTTTCTGAAACGGACTGGGGAAGAATGGTAGTCTTCAGGAATTGTGCTGATTCTCCTTCAGTGAAATTGGTAATCGTGTTTGACGAAACCAAGCAAGTGTGACTCAGATTTGTAAGCGCTGGAAGTAGGATGTGAATGCATGATCTATTTATCACACAGATATTTTAAAAGCAAAAGTTTTTACATTGCTTTACATTTGTTAATTCAAACTTTCAAAATTTTTAAATGAATGCGTATAATCACGTTGCTATATCTTATACTATTTTTATTATTTTTTTTAATAAATGGTGTTTTTATCATGGGAATTTTAATTAAATTAAAAACTAAATTTGTGTGTTTTCTGCAAGAAACAAAATTGAGAATTATGTACCTAAAATCACCTTTCTACTTATGGCTCTCATAAAGAAAAAATTCTAAATTTCCTTAATATTTCTGACTTATAATGAATTGCTCTATCTCTGATAAAAAAGCATCAAAATTTGTATTACACTTATATAAATATATTCAGTTAATTGTGAGCTACTTATAGTTTTTTGAATTTTTTTTTTAACTTTAGTTCACATCTCGTTGTCAAATTTTAAAATATTAGTTTTTTCCTTTATTTAAGAAACTACATAAATATGAACAAACTCATGCATTATTTGTTAAGAACTCAATATTAATTTTGAACAACAGATGCATATGGGCAAAAATATTCTATCTTGAAAATATTAACTATACAGTAGAACACACAGTTTGTTCTAAAATTTTTTATTTAAAAAAATACATATAATTTTGCAATTTCGATAATTTATTTCCTTTGTAATATTCAACTTAAATGCTACTTTTCACTATAATCGCTGAAGCTGCCTCTTTACTATAATTGGAACAGCACCTATAAATTTAAAAATAAAAAATTATTAGAATGAATAACAGTTTTTCACACATATACATGAATCATATTTAAAAAGTAATCAAAGTTCCTTTCTAACTCAAAATATTTTTTTAAGTTTTAAGATTAAATTTATTTTTTGGATATGACATATATTTTTTATTCTTTCAACTAAAAGCATATGCTCTTACCAGCAACAAATATTAAATTATATTATTATAACTCTTCATTTCAATACTATTTGTTACAATAAAAATATTATTAAAATGAACATTTGAAAAAAAAACATTCTGTGTTAAAGATTTTTAAGCCGTTATAGCACTATTCTAGAAACGGTCGTAATTTATGTGTCCAACATAAGTATAAGATTTTTTAAGTATTGTATTTTGACTAGGTGACGTAACAAACGAAGTATATTAACATATTTAGTTTGTTACATATCACCTGGGATAAGGTTTTATCATTCGACCCTGTTTGCTGCTTGGTGGAACTTAGCAAGGCGTTTACTGCTTCGTTTACTCTCGACTCAAAACCACAGACATTTGTTCCTCCTATGGTGTGATGAATGACGGACATGGAAAACGGAATGGAGCGACATTATCTTTAATAACAAACCAAGCTTCTGTCGGAAACACTATGATGATCAGAATCGAGTTAGGAAATAACTGCTGAAATGTATTGTGCGTTGCCACACTAGTCTTGCAGATGGTATTATGCTTTAGTTTGGTATTCAATTTTATTCTCGAATCCCTCTAGTACGCATTGACAGTACATTAAACAGCCGAAACCGTGGTGGCCAGGTTGGTTAGAGCATCGTTCTGATTATCGGAAGGTAGTGAGTTCAAATTCCAGCTTGAATGATGATCCATCGTGTTCGCTAAAAGCGGTTGAGGCATGTTAAAACTGGGTGGTGTTGTCGCAATGTCTAACAAGTAAAATGATACCTTTGGCGGATGTTTTTCTAGGTGTCTGCTTCAAAATCACGAAGACTCCACCTGGCTGCTTCTATATAACTGGTAGAGTGCAACTCAGGGTTAGATACAGGGAGCAATGCTGGTACAACAACAACATTGAATAGTTCGTGCTACATATCTGAAAAGTTATCGCCCGTATTCCTCCCATATCTTCAGAAATTACCGTGGCTCTCAGTATTACCACACGTGGCTCACAATATTCAAGAGCTCTTCACCCATCACACTGAATTCCATCCTTCACCTGCTTCTCTCCCGACCGCCTAAAAACATGTGGTCCGTTATTGCATAACACCTAGCTAAGATTAGACCATTCGCTGCTACACTAGATCAACTTTGGCTATGTATAAAAGCCACATGGCTATGAATCCTTGGAACTACTATACTTCAAAATCTGATTCTATACCAAAACCTTGTGGCAATGGTTATATTCGACAATAGCGGCTTCATTAATTACTGATTTTGATTATTTTTTCGATTTCACAAAAGGCTGTAATTTTAATGATTTTATCTTTGTAAAACACGATATCTGACAAATAAATTTTTCTGTAATATCTGTGGTCATTTCTGTTGCTGAATTTTAGATGGCCGGTAGTGTAAAAGTACAGAAGTTTTTGCAATCAGGTACAGTCTATGTTATATTCTTTATAATTTGAATGATTTTTCTTTTAAATTATTATAGTTTTTTCTGGAATGGTAGAAGTATCGGAATACCATTTTAGGTTATTTGATTGATAATATCTTTACTGAATAGCACAATCTAAAGAGTCTATAATATAGAATATTGATTGTTTGGTTGTAAGAGTAACAACCAGCGAAAACTATTAATGTCTTTACCTCACTCATTTCGAATTCAAATTTGGGTATACTGCTCATTACAGTCAGTACCATTTTCTTATAATAGCATTCAATGTGAAATGGATGTTAAAGAAGTAAAATAATTTAATGATAAGAGGCAATCTTTGATTTACGTCCAGAAACTAAGTGTCACGTTTCAAAATTGAAAATAAATGTTTTTAACAAATACTTTCAAAGTTCTAATTCATAGAGTTTGAATCTATCCGATGCTCGAGATATTTTGATATAATAATAAAAGTATATTAAAAAAACATGAGTTATGGATATAATTGGGAAAATAAAATATAATAGGGGAAATAAAATATTTCAGCGGCAAACGCAAAAACATAACTTTAAAACAACATTTCTGCTCTTCTACTATACTACAAAAAAGAAAAAGGCCAAAAAACATAAAGTAACAAACAGCTCTACTTAGCGGCCCGGTACAGTGCCTTTCACATTCTAACATCCTCCCCCCTGGAGACTCCGAGTGAGTCCAATATCATAACATACATTATAGAGCAGATCAACTACCTTTAGTGTTTTGACACATCTATCAGAAGAAGTAAAGTTTTTCAAAATAACATTTTCAGGTCTTATTTGACCTCCAGAAGAAGTGACATATAGAAATAAATTCCTCATCAATTTATTTCTTATCAACATTAATATTATCTTCCTTTGCTTGTGTTTCTCCAATGGAAAAATACATTGCATTGATCGCAAAACTGTTCCATGTTGGGTCTTAAGTCATACGGTACAAATCTTATTATAGCGACAAGGAATTAATTCTATAATTTTTGATAATGGCCAAAATAAACTTTTTTTGTTATCATCTTTAATGAATACAACATCTCCTACTTTAGAAACTGGAAATAGCTTTTCATTCTGTTTTCGAACCAGTTGACTCAATTACTCTTTTTTAAAATGTTGCCGCAAATCACTAAAAAGTTTATTTCTATATTTTATTCGTTTTACAAGATTCTGTCTGTTTACTTGTGATCAATATCCTCAACATTGGAGTTCCGATTCCCGATTAGAAATATTGAAGCTGTCAAAGGAACAAATTCCTGTGGATTTTCAAATATATGAGTCAGTGGTCTATAATTAATATTAGATTCACAATGACAATTCTTCATAAGTCAACATAGATTTGACAAAGCACGTTTTAACAGTTCTTTTACCGCCTCCCCACTAAGCTTCAGAAATTGAGAGGAACAAACTTCCAAAGTATTTTATAATAATTTGATTCATTCAATATTTTATTCCAATTTAATTTTGAGAGATCATTGAAAGAGCCACGAAAATTCATTTCATTGTCACAGGAAATTATTTGTGGCTTTTTACGTTTAGCTATGGACTGTCTAAATGCCAGAAAAAATGCATCAGAAGAGAGGGAAACAACAAGTTCGAGATAGATAGCATGGTATAAACTGCACAAGTAAACAGCTCTATCGAAACCTTTCCTCCATTTTTCAAAAATAGAAACTCTGCAATGCCAACAATTTCAAATGGTGTGCAATCTGTTACTGTATCTGGTGGCAAAGGTGTTGGTTCATTTGACATAGATTTCGTTTTGAACTTTTTACAAGCAAAACAGTTATATAAATAATTTTTTATGTCTTTTCAAGCTCCAATGATCTTATAGTCTTCTCGTAAAAAACATTGCATCATTTGAATACTCACATGACTATTATTTACATGAGCATTTCAGATTAGCAGTTTAGTGAATCAACATTTCTCTGGTAATAAAATTTAATACAGGAAAGATTTAATATCATCTCTGTAAACTATTCATGTTTATACTTTTAAAATACCCTTATCATCTACAACAGTTTCAATAAAATTCGAAGAGTTTTTCTTACCTAAATAATACTTTTGAAGAAGACAGATTAATTTTCATTATGAATTCTCTATTTTTGATAATGTAAATTGACGATTTTTATATTTACTTGGACCAATTTTATAATTATTTACAAACCTCAATAGCCATGCAAATACTCTAATAACTTCATTATAATCTGATACATTATTCAAAAGTCAAGATGGTGCGTCTTCCGAGAGATCAATATTCATTACTTCAACTTTTTTCTTTGCAAATCAATTTGCTCAGTTTGGAAAAGAGATTCTCCAACAGGCCAGTTTTCAGAACATTCTTTCAGTTCATTTCATTCAGAACATCTTCAAACCATTTGGAAAAAATCATTTGTTTCGCAGAACAACCCCGCGATAATACATCAGCAATATGCATATTTTCTTTAATATGCTTCCATAACTGAACTTTTGTTAATTCACGAATCTCTTTAACTGTTTTTTGCACAAAAATAGACCAATTTTCTTGTCCTTTTACCCACCAAAGAGATGTAGTAGAATCGGACCAAAAGGTAGTTTTTATATCTGGCAAACCGAGCTCATTAATAATTGAATTCGCTGGTCTAGAACCTATGCAGCAAGTCATTAATTCTAAATCAGGAATAGTTACAACGTCTTAAGGGTGCGACTCTAAATTTTGCTCGTACGAGAATTACCTCAAATTCAGAATAGGACACTGATCGAATAAAGACGCATGCTGCATATGCCCCTTTGCAAGCATTCACAAAAACATGTAATTCAAATTTTGAATGAATAGCAATATATCGAGACAAAGATACATCTTATAAAATAGATAAATTTTTAAACATTGTAAAAATTCACTTATATCATTTTGAGTCAATCCTTCATTCAAAGAAATTTTCATTTTAAACAAATTTCGCAATAAAATTTTAGGAAGGAATGCAATTGGTGTTAATAATCCAATAGGATCAAAAATTCTTTATATAGTTGATAAAATTATTCTTTTTGTAATTTTAGTATCACAAGTCAAGGCATTCAAATCTGTGCAACATTTTAATGTATCGTTATCCAAATTCCAAATTATTCTTAAGACAGAAGTATCATCTGGATGTTTATCAACATTCACATCAGTTACATTGCTTTCAAAATTGCGTAAATTAAAACATCCATTCATCATTAGCGTGTTTTATAAATTGCTCTTGTTCATAGTCATTAAATACACTCGACTCACGACTATCAATATAGAAGGAGCGCTTAAGTTTCTGAGTCACATTATAGTATTCAGGTTTACTGTTTTCTAATAAATGCATTATAGAAGCATTAAGAAGGAATGAACTTGAAGAGACTCCAAAAATCAGCCCTACAATGGTTATAAATTAGCGGACTTTCATTAGATGGAAAAAAATCTAAGAAAATTTCTGTGATGTGGTGCTATAGAAAACATTAAAAAAGCATTTTTGATATCAGCACTGATACCAATAAGATATATTCTAAATCTATCAAGAAATATCAGGTATTAAATCAATAAAATTAATTCCTTTATACAGACATTTATTTAAAGAAGGATTCCTTTTCTCAGAGGCAAAAGGATCAGATACAGGATGAATTTTAGTGAGTTGACTCGCTAATTTAATTACTGGTCTGTAAGATAATAATGACATTCATTCTTTGCCTCAAAATCTGGTACACGTTGAATAATTTTTCAATATTTCCCAATCCTAAAAAACACGCTGATAGTCAACAAATAATTCGCTGCATTCTAATCTATTAATAATTTGCTTGTCTTTTCCAAACTAGTTCTTTATTATCCGATAGATTCATATTATTATTTTTTCATAGGAATTCTACTTCATATCTTCCACCAGGAAGAGTTTTTATTTTATTATTGAAATCATCTAAATTAAACCCCCCTTTTTTTTCAACTGTGTTGGAACCGAAATTCCTAGAAGTTCAAGTTCGCATAATTTACTTAAGGTTATCTTCATGGAATGCATCGATAGAGTCTTTGAGATATTATTCCCCACACATGAATTGAATTTTCCAAATACAGTCCATTCGAGTTTCGTTTCAATGGCCGTTTTTAATTCAAAGCAATTTCCAGTTAATAATTTTCATATAACATAGCACCAATTAAAAGGTTTATTTCTGTTTCCCTTCGAAAATAATCGGTAAAACTTTTCTTTTTTCTATTAATTCAATCAAAATCTCTTTATTTTCAATCGTAGGAATAATTCCACAAATATGTTTTTCAGTAAGAACTTCAAACGTGCAAGTAAATGTCCTTTCAAATTGCCAACTTCCAAAGAAAACTCATGATGTTGTTTTGGTTTAGTTTCATTCCCCCCAAAAGCGCTTGGATCCTCATCAACCTTTCGCTTACGTAGCTATCCTGACTCCCTGTATCTATTACCACGCGAATATTTCTGGTGACCTTGACACCTAATTTGAACAGAAAGGTTCTGTAAAAATACCGTTTCTCTTCTGCTAGAGCTCGAAAGGGAACTCTCTTTTTAAATATACTTTTTTAGTTTATTTTTTCCTGCTTATTATCCATATATCATAATGATTGTTTTTACAATAAGAGAAATGTAATTGATTTTTTAAGCTACAATATTTACTTAAATGTCCAGACTTTTTTAGACACAAAAAATATACACCTTAAAAAATTAATTGTTGCTTATCAACTAATGTCATTCTCTTCACGGTGAAGCATTTTTCCCTAGAGTGCGATTTATCCCACAAAATACAATTATTAATGGTCTTACCTGAATTGCGTTCAGACTTACGAGTGCTGACGCTGTTACCTATTAAATTTTCCGCGGATTTTGACTGGAGGCGAATTTAGAATAGGCCAGTAGTACCATTTCTTCACCTTTTACCTCTTGACGAAGGAAGTCCATTAAAAGTTCTAATGATCTTTTTTTTGTCCAGTCATGGTTACGGCTCCTATCCCAGGCTACCAATACCTCTTCGGGAAGGCAATTTTAAACCAAAGGTGTCAGGAAATCTCTGCATTTTCCCTGAGTTCTTCCAAGACTTTTGAATGCGCGTAGTTTACTTTCTAGCTCAGCATAAAGAGACTGTAAATCAGTTCTTGCTCTTCTTGTAAAGGCATTCTTCATGACCATCGACAATAAATCTCGGACATAAATCTGCACGAGTAAATCTTCACACCGGAAACGCTCTTGAAAGAACCAAATAATACTTAGTTAAAATAAAAGAAATCAAACACTTCTATCCAAAGTTAAATTAAATATAAATTGATAACTCAGAAAGAAAGAAATAATACCAAATTATACAGATTAAGAAATATAAATTTTTACTCTCTTTTTCAATCGAGAGCAAAGCCAAAATATAATTGTATGCACTGAACTTTTAAACGTGTTTTAGTCTCGGCAGAACTTTCTCACGGTGGCAAATTGTAATTTAAATGAGTACGAACAAGTTTATCTTAAATCAGATTTTCGAATAGATTTAAATACTTTTCTACTGTTTTAGCGGCATCTTGTTTTCTGCAATATTGTTGTCAGTTTTAGTTGTAGTAACTAAAACAGATAAAAATAAATACCTGAGAAGCAAAATTTTAAAAAATGTAAAAGCAGAAATATTTACACAAGTTTTAAATAAACATCAAAAGAATTATACTAAGTTTGAGAAGAATAAATCTGTCATTCTTTGGCTTCGTATTTCTCATTTGAAATATCATAAACTTAATTAATGTTATTTTGGTTTGTAAATGCTTAATAAACGTTCTCAACTGTAAATAAAATTGAAAATATTGAATAATTTATAATAATAAACAATAAATAAGATTTTTGTGAAAAATCAATATTTTTTAAACCAGTTTCTAGTGTAAAGGCTGAGCGAACGCTGTTTTCAGCATGGTGTTATTAAATCAGGTTTAACTTTAAATTGGTTTAAAAGAGAAGTGCAAGCACAACACATCAAAGTAATCACCATTGATTGTTGCCAAAAATTCCAATCTTACTACCTTTTATGAACGACATTTTAATGTCATTGCCTCTTGGCAACATTACCACAATAATATCAATTTATCAATGACTTCAAGAAAAATATTTGTTTTATGCTTAGAAATTAAAATATTTTTGTTTAATTAAAGCATACCATACAAATGAATGTCAATGATCAATTAATTCTCCATAGGCTATAGTTTTCTAATGAAGAATGATGTGTGTCGATAATTTATAATTCGATACAGCATTTTTATTTATAAATAAGTTTCAAGTGCAATTCATTTCTTACTAATTTCACCAGTGATGCAATTTAAATAGATTTACTAATTAAATAGAATTAATTTAAATAGATTTAAATATAACTGATCACAATGAAGCTTATTTTTTTGTCCCCTTTCATATTTGAACTTATTTTGAAATCAGTGATAGTATTTGCTGATCTACCGTGTTCTAACGTGAAGTATGCTTATACTGCTAAAGGATTTGATGATGGAGATGTACCACCTGCTGCTATTTCTGGTAAATAAGAAATTTATGTTTGAACTACACGCTTTTTTAATAGTTTTTAATATTGTTATCCCTTATTCATATAAATATGAATAGAAATGTTATATTATGCTTAAATTTCATGAAATGTGTAATTTTTAATTTGAAATTTTTAATCACAGGAGATCTATATTGTTCTTCAATTTGACCTGCATGAGAATGAAAGAACTTTTATGTTTTAGTCTTATTCATTGTGCAAATATTAATTCTTATTAAGTTCAATGAAGGCAGTAAAAACTTACATGATTTTATCTGTATAGAAATAATCAAAATGTTTTGACTATGCATTATGCAAAAAGAACAGATGTCTTGTGTAATAGTTTTGCTATGATTACATTGGTGATAAATGAAAAGTTAGCAAGTAAATGTAATGACATTCCTAATAATAAATATAATAATTATTAACTTTAAAAAAAGCTGTGGGCACTTAAATTAACAATAATAATGAATAAATAGTAAAAATTAGAATATTTGAAATATTGATTAAGGAATACAAAAGTCAAATAAGACTAACCATGTGAGCAAATAGTGTTGTAAATTTAAAACAATAAATTAAACTGTGTAGTAATTAACCAAAAACATGCAATCACATAATATTATTATAATATCTAAATAGAGGCTGTTATATTACGATAATTTTGTAAATTGTGAAACATGTAAGGGATAATTATTTAAAAACTAAAAAGAGTTGAGAAAATTTTTAGAATTCACAATTAAGTATAAAAGTAAATTGATGAAACTAATGATAATAAATTACATAACCTAGATAAAATTCATTCTGGAAGTCGCACAAAATTTACTAATTGCTCTTAAAAGAATTAGGAGAAATATCTGAGTTCAAATTTTTCAAAATTACTCCCTTATACCAAAATCATTTGTGTTGATAAAGTGATATACTGAAAATTCTTTGGTACATATGATGATCTTATTAATGAATAGATTATATCTGAAATTTTTTCATTCTATTGATGTAAATTTACATAAAATAATTTTTTTAAGTATTTTTAATGTAATATGTTTATCATGTACTATTTATGCAAAAAGCAGTAAAATTTTAAAATTAAATATTTATTAATAAAAAAATCAAATTTATGCATATATTATATAGTCTTTATTTTGTACAAAATGTAAGCCTGCAAATAAGAATTTAAAATAATTTTTAATCATTGTTTGATATATGAATTGCTTAAAAGTAGCAGCATAGCATTGTATGAATTATTTATAAAAGCAGATGCATACCATCATGAATTGAATTAACTTTATTTTATATTTTTCTCTTGTATTTTGATAAACAAAGATTTTCATTTGTTGTGTGTTTATAACAAAATAAATTTTTAACTTCTTTTATTATCAGTTAAACTAATGCAATATGTTTAGTCTTCTATATTTATATATCAATTGTAAATAAAATACCTAAGTCATGTAATTAATGTTAGAATTCTTGTATTACTAAAAAATATCTGTTTGGAATATCACTTCATTCAATATCCTTTATTTAAACATTTTTTTGTTATTAATGTTTGTCTTAATTCTATTCAGAGGGAATATTATTATCTTTTGAAGTATATTTATCTTCTAAGATATAGTTCTTGTACTTTCTAGAACTATATCTGAGAAGATAAATATATTTCAATTACATTATTAATAATTACTAAAGTAAGTTTCCTGTTATGCACTTTTAATTTTCTTATAATTTCCAGATTTATTTACTGTTATTTGTTAATGCAAATTAAGTATAAAGAAAATCCTTTTTTCAATTTGCAAAATAGTTTATTTTTTAATAGTAGGAAGATATTAGTCTAAAAAAGTAAAATTTTATGTTTTAATTTTTTATTATCTTTACTAATAATTGGAATGAGTTTGTAAAAACCTTACCAGCTTCATATTTCTTTGTTTGCTACATGATTCAGTAATAATGAATGTTTTATAAAAATTTAGCAATTGTTCCCTGTGATTTTAAGTTCTCTTTCATCAGTGTTGACATAAAATTTAACATTTAGCAACCATTTGAATTTTTACCGTTATAGTAATTATAATTTTAAATTCAAGAATTCTATCAAGCAAGAACTAATGAAGGAGTTCAATATTACTTACTCATTTTCTCTCTTACACACACGTATGTATGTATCTATTAATATATTAGCTTATATCTGCAATTTTTCTTAGTAGAGTTTTGACCCTTTTTTATTGATTGAAACATTAAAATTTTTTAAAATTTTATGCTTATTTATTCTTTATTTATATTAATATTATTATACAAATTCACTTTTTATAGTAATCTATTTTAATCTATAATCATTGTTTTGATTTAGTTCTTTATTTGAAAGAAATAATACTTTTCAATTATACATCTTTTCTCCCTTTTTTAAAATATATAAATTTTTACCCCAGTTATTATTTCTTTGTTTTTATTTAACGAGAAAAACTTCTGAGAAGGTGAGAGTATAATGAGATGTCCTTTTCAAGATAAAATATTGGGAAAAATGAATTATTGAATTTCCTATTGCTAGAGTGGCGCAGCTTGTCTTTATTTGGACCCTGCACCATTAAACCCAATCAACTAACCAACCCATTGCTAGAAGGAGAAAGGGATGATGGGAGAAACAGATGTTGGTAACATCAAATGGCCTGATTGATAAGCATGTCATTCTCAAATTGCAATAATATATTTTTTGTATACAAAATGTCTAAAATGTTTCTAGAGTGTAAAGCATTTTTATTGTTAGCTTAAAGTAAAAATAGAAAGGAATACTGATTTATGGAAAGAAGGATATAGATGTCTGGGATAATATTTTGAAGAAAAAAATTTGTAATATACATATTTTATTTTTTACCATTTCACTTAATTTTCTTAAATTGTATTTGGCATACATATAGATACTGGATAAAATAATAACACTTATTTTGAAATTTATCTGACTTTAATTCAAGCAACATTCTCATTTGACAGTGAGAGTTATATGAACAAATTCAGTTCTTAATGGAGCTCCATTATCTATTGAGATTCTGCAAAGAGTCATGATCATTGCAGCTTGCCTTTCTAAAATATCCATGATTTGAATAGCCAGTCTAGTTGATTTTCTTAATATCATTGCATCAAGAATTATATAATCTTTATAAATGCAGAAAATGTTAGTTCTGTGCAAATCAACATTGGCAACAGTTGAAGCTCACTAATCCCTTTCTGGACTTTGGCAGTTTGCCCTCACAATGTTATGTAGAGGTTTTCCTGAGACTGGACAGTTAAAAACAAAATACTCAGTCAAACCCCAAAGTCTCCAAAAGTAAATTCAAGTTCAAAATTAAAAAAACTATTTCAGTAAATAAAAAAGGCTAAATTGTATGAGCTAGTATGGGTGCCAAATCTGTGAATTACTCTACTGGAATGGATTCTTGCGATATCATGATGTAATTTGAGATTTATAATGTGAGTGCAGATTTTATGGAAAGAAAAATATATTACAGGGAAACCTAAAAAATATCTGTTGTGAAGGATTTTTTCAAAACCTTCAGTGAGT
Source organism: Latrodectus elegans (assembly GCA_030067965.1). Taxonomy (NCBI): domain Eukaryota; kingdom Metazoa; phylum Arthropoda; class Arachnida; order Araneae; family Theridiidae; genus Latrodectus; species Latrodectus elegans. Next base: position 55,108,915 of record CM057817.1, read on the forward strand.
TAAATGAATTTTAAATTAGCATTTTCATCACAAAACATATTTAAATATTAAAAAATTTTATTTTAAAAAATATAATGAATTTATCATAATACTATTATGTTTTCAATATACTCATTTTATCAGTGCTATTTTAATAAAAATATAAGCTCAAATTAACATTCCCCATAAAGAAAATTCATTCATTCCTTGGCATACTGGCATCAAAATATTACAGTGAAAATTCTTTAAAGCCAGAAAATATAAAGCAAATGAAAGATTGTCTGTGTAAAAACATGCAGAGTATAAATACAGTAGAATTAGGTAGACATATCCAGAAATAATTTTTCTAAAATGATTCCAACATTTACAAATCTTATGCAAGGAAATAACATTTATGAAAGCATTAACATACACTTAAATTAAATTAGAAGAATACATTGCAACAGTAGTACCTGACTCGGCCATGTAACTGCCACACATGTTCTTAAACATATAGATAAATGCACTTAATATAAATTTTAGGTCATGGGTACAGTCACATTCAGTATTTACTATTAAAAAATTAGATGTGACCATTAAATTAATGAAACCGAAGTCATACTGAATTGCTAACAAAGATATGTGGTTATTCCAAGTAGATTTTGTGTATGTATTCTTAAAAGTTTAAAATTAAAAATTGAAGTAAAATCATGCTATGTAAGGTAAAAATTTTTATAAACCTTGAAAAAAATTAACATCTAAAGATCTCCATGAAAAATCACATTTCTTTTTTACTCTGATATAATTTGAGTATTTGTTAGTGCCCTTGTGAGATTTACTCAAAACAGCACTGATAATTGAATAATGTTTGTATGTTGTCATACCCTTATATAATTCAATTCAAATTTAAATTTTTTTCTTTAAAATGAGAAAAGCAGTGTTTTTTCATTACTCATCCTTAACAATTTTGCTTTGAAATCAGTTCTCAAGTGTGGAAAATTGTACAAGAACAAAATTATTGAAAATCAAAAATTAAGAGTTTGTAGTTCATTCCTGAATGATTAAGTTTTCAAAAAGTTCTTAAAATTGTTTCAGTTTATATCTTTCTGCTATATGAAGTTAAAATTAATATATTGAGGTACTGTTTACCACATCTCTCAACTTTTTAGAAATTCCTTGATTTTTCTGTTATTTTGAAGCTAATTTTGTAATAAAATTCAATCTTAAACAGTTAGTTAAGATTGTAGATACTTTTTATTTTTATGATTGAAAAATAATTATTTTTCAAGTCTGTAAAAATGATAAAATAGAATAAATTCAGTTTTTTTTCTGCGTCTCAAAAGCAGTAAAATTATATCCATTTAGAGTTAGCTTAATTTGATGTTTTTGTTTTATTGTTTAAACAGAGCAATTCAACATTAAGCATAAACAATTTATTCTTAATTAGTTTTCTTTTAAAATTATGATTATATACAAATCAAAGATAAAATTAAATAATGAATAAAATTTTTTAAAATGTCATTACATTGTTTATTAAATATAAAATGTTTTACCATGATATGTTTCATGAATATGTTTTCTTAGAATTTTTTTATGTGTCTCCAAATTCATTTTACTATGGTGAGTTCATTTCTCACCTGAACTGTAATCACTTTCTAAATTCAAATATAATTTTAAAAAAGTGAGATTTCGGTTATTGATTCATTGAGTTTTGATTTATTAAGGAATTTCTGATTAAAAATCATATTATTTATGTACCACAATTATATTATGTACTGCAATCTAGAGCTGCATTGAACTGGGCAGTAAAGCTAAATCTATAACATAAACATACATTCTTATAAAAACTTTTTTTTCCTACATTAGGAATTGGCCGCATCGCCCATTTTCCTTCTAGCATCCCAATACAAAGTAGCCTTCATATGATAGTTGTCAACTATAAGTAAATTAACATTGTCCAGAGATGGGAAAACAGTCAAATGACTAAAATTCATTGCCTCTCCTGTGAAACACAGGGGGCAGTCAGGGGAGTTAAAAATGCCAATACGACAAAGATGATCTTGAAGGTAGTCATGTCCACTCTGAATTCTAAAATTTTCACTAAAAATTTGTTTTGGGAGGTCCATAGGAATAGGAGTGTGTATCAGTTTAGACCACACTTTTTCTATAGCCTCTGCTTTCTGGCATTTTTTTACAAAGGCATTTGTCATTTTGGTAATTTCAGATGAAATTCAGTTGTATGAGAGAGACAAAGAGGGTTGTGGGAGCAAGCATCCCTGTTTTGCCAGTCAATCCACTCTCTCATTGCCAGACATATTGCTATGGCTGGGAATCCACTGAAAGAAAAAAATCCATCCATCATTAATAAGTTTGTCTATTTGTTCATTTAGGCTGCGTTGACGAACGCTGTTACTCTTTTATCACTACCCAGGGAGCACACGTGGGTTAAAGATACCACAGATGCGAGCAACACTACTCCCCTCTTATAAAAACTAGAGTTTCTTATTAATCAATGTTACCATTCTGAATAAATATAAATACAAATATATGAGAGAAATATATATGAACAATTCTTAATATATAGCATAAATTATTACATACATCAGCAATATTAATTAAATATATAAAATAAAATAATTCACCTTGTCAATCATTGTTTGTAGAATGATCAGCACCTGTCTGACAATAGACAAATTTTATGGCTCTCAAAAAATTCTGCCATTAGGTTCTTGGAAAGATTATGTGGTTATATATACTCTGATATCAAAATAGTTATTCAAAATAATCAAGTATGGAAATAAATTTATTTTATAAATTTTGAAAATAAATTTTACTTTAGAAACTCAATAAAAAATTCACTCAATAAACTAATATTCAAAAGCTTTACTTATAAACTATGTTTCAAAATATAAACATTAAGTCATCTGCCTCAAAAGCTTAAATTGTTATCAAATAAAAACAAATTACTAATCAAATGTTTCAAGGATTTCTAGCCCACAAAACAAGTTTCATGCATGTACACAATCATGTTACATCATACAAACACATTCTGTTACAGTAAGCCAGTTTGGAGCATTTTATCACCCCCACTGGCCTGTGGGATTCTGCCATTTGCCATTCATTTTTGAGTAATACAGGATCATTATTACTTAAACCTTTTTTTGTCACTAGTTATTACAAAGATACTGTGGAATTTTATTGATAGGAATATAAAATGTGTTGTTTAAAATAAGGTCCATAATGTATTATTAATAAATATCACCAGTAAATATTATTATATTATATTGAATTAATTCTGTAAACTTTAGGTATAATGGAATAAATTCATTTTTGAGCAATACAGGATCATTATTACTTAAAGCTTTTTTTTGTCACTAGTCATAACAAAGATACTGCGGAATTTTATTGATGGGAATATAAAATGTGTTGTTTAAAATAATGCCCATATTGTATTATTAATAAATATCACTAGTAAATGTTTTTATATTTATATTGAATTTATTCTGTTAATTTTAGGTATAATGGAATAAATTCAAATTATATTGAATTTATTCTGTGGACCTAAAATTTATCTCAAAAATTATCAATGAGATGAGATATTTGAAAAAGATGAAGGAATTCCTGTCTTCAATCTGAAATATTTAATATTTTGTGAAACTTATTTAATGTTATTGTAGACAATGATTTTTTTTCTAAGAAAATAAGGAGAATTTATTTTAAAGTTGAGTATAGCTTTATTTGAAAATGCAAAAGAAGGAAACGTGTCTTATATTGTGTTAGCAACTGAAGTTTTTTTTATGGTAGAATGGAAAATGAAAATTCTAAAAAAGTAAAATGTTGAGCATATTTTGCAACTTGAAAGATGTAGAAATGTATTGTTTCTACATCTTTCAGTTGAAACATAAGGAAGGAATAAAAGAAGGCAGTAAAGAAATAAGAAAATTTTATTTTCTGTGGGAAAAAATATCTTTTTTATCTTTAAACTATTCATATAGAAATTGAAGCAGTTTATTATGGCAAATTGCTTATGATACTAGATTCCATTTCTATCATTGGAAATCATCATTGTAATTTCAGATTTTATATTACTAAACTACTTGAATACCCAGGCTTATTTCTTTACTTCAAAGAGTAATGAATAACAATGGTTGTGAACATTAATTTATCAAACTTTGTAATTTTGATTTTGTCTCCCACTAATCTCATAAAATGCTTTTCTCTTCTTAAACGTGATTTCTTACAAAAACTACAAATACATAACTACATTTATAATGATTAAATTCCCAATATTTTCTAAATCAAGCTTGCAGTCTAATGGTCTAGGTCTTTGACTTTCAGTTCGACAGATGTGAGTAGGATTACCACCTCAAAAGTTTGGGTGTTTGAATTGCAGTCATTCACAAAATCAATACTAAGAGATAAAGACTTACAAATGCAGTGCAAAGAAGTTTGGAAAGACTGCACAAAATCAATGTCCCACATACATAATGAGTTTTAGTAAGCATCTGAGATGTTTTGATAAATAATATCTGCAAGTAAGTACATTTGCTTGGTTTCCGTGGTTGTGCTATTGCCTATAAGCCTTTGATTATAAAACCCAACTGAGCAACCCAACAACAACATTACTAATCCTTGGCTGAGATGGTGTAAGGCACATCAAAATTAGACCATAGATGTGTGAAAACAGGTTTTCTGAAATAATGTAGTATCTAGGTTCCAGCTCTACCAATCAGATGGCAGAGGCTAGGTAAGTGTTTCATTTACCCATTAATGCCACCGGCGGTCTCAACTTGAGTGATAAAAAGTCCTTCATCATTTTTAATACCTTTTTACTGTAGTTTACTTGAGCCTGATATCCAGTCCCCTATTAGAGGAATTTAAATGCTTTACGTTAAGGAAGGTAATAAGTAGAACAGAAGTCAATCATAATATCACTCTTGTATTATTATGAAAGTTCCTCCAATTGCTTCCAAAGTCCATAGGTTGGCAGATGACAAATTTAAGATAGCAAAAGATGAATTTAAATATATGCTCAAACATTTATTAACCTGTGAGTAGCAGTTGGTTCAGCCCTATCTTGTAAACAAGAATGGAGATTTGAGACAATGTGGTGATTAATTGTAGACTAAATGCAATTACACTGGCAGACCATTACCCAATACCTCATATCTGTGATTTCAGTCATTAATTACAAGGTTGTAACACATATTCAACATTAGGCATTGAGAGTGTATATCATCAAATACATTTGAAATCATTAGATATTGAGAAAATTGTTATTTATATCCCTTTTGGATTGTTTGAATTTTGTGGTAATGACTTTTGGTCTCAGAAGTGTTGCACAAACTTTTCAGAGATTTATGCATTCTGTTTTACATAAATTGAACTTTTGCTTTGTATACATTGATGATATCCTTGCGGCATCATATAACAAGAAAGAACATTCACAACACTAAAAATAGGTTTCAGTGGACTTCTCCAACATTGAAAATCAACAAATGTGATTTTGCAAAGGCTGAACTTAACTTTTTAGGTTACACAATCTCATTTGGAGGAATCAAGCTTACTGACGATCATGAGAAGGTTATTTCTGAATATGATAAATATAAAACTGTGAAACAACGTAGGAGATTTTTAGGCATGATTAATTTCTGTGGAAGATTTATTCCCTAGACAGCTGAAAAAAAAAAAGGAATTTTAAATGGTTATTTGATTGACAGTAAAATGAATGATAACTAACAGAATTATTTAGTGGTCACAAGAAACAGAAAGCTTTAAATTTTTTATGGAGCAGTTGCACACAGAAGCCACCCTTGCAGATCTGTCATCATTTGCAAGATTTACACTTATGGTGGATGCTTCAGATAATGCATTAGAAGCTGTATTGCAGCAGCATGTCAATGGACATTGACAACCTCTTGCTATCTTCTCTATACATTTGACATCAACAACAAAAGAGCTACAGCTTGTATGACAGGTAACCTGCGGCAGCATATTCCTCAGTTAAGCACTTCTGATACATGTGCTAGAAGGATGTGAATTCACTTTTTATATTTACAGATCATAGGCCATTGATCTTTGCATTCCACCAAAATTCCACCAAGACTACTCCATGTCAGCCAAGGCATTTAAAGAATATTGGTCCATTTACAGTAGACATAAGACATCTCAGAAAAAGATATCATTGCTAATGAATTGATGTTGATGCAAAATCAATAAAATTTATATTCCAGCTGAGATTGAATATGAAGCCATAGCTGCAGCTCAGGAGTTGGACATAGAATTAGAAGAAATTCTTCATCAGTTACTTCCCTGAAACTTGAAAAATTCCTCATCATTGGTGATGATAACTTTATTTACTGGGATACTTCCAAAAACATGAAAAGTTCTTATATAACTGCAGCCTTTAGACTATTAGCATTTCACTGTCTTCATAATCTTGTACATCCTGGAATTAAATCTACCACTAAATTATTCTTCAAAATTCATATGGCCACCAATAAATAAATTTATCAGAAATTTAGCTTACACTGTCAAAAATCAGAAATATACAGACATTTGCAAGGTCCTTTTCAACAATATCAAAAAGTTAGGAATTTCACTGAGATCAACTTTGATATTATTGGTCCTTTGCCATTGTCAGAAGGATTCTGATATTGCCTTACCATTCATTATTGATCGTTACTCACAATGGCCAGAAGCAATTTCAATTTGTGATATACTTGCTGCCATAGTAGCCAATGCTTTGCTTAAAAATTGGAAATATCTCATTTCATAACTTTGGAAATAGTTACTACAGATCAAGTAAGTCAATTTAAATCCTAATTTTTTTCAAGAACAGTCTAAATTGATAGGAATCAAATGCAATAAAACTATGGAATACTATGTCCAGTCTAATCTATGTATTGTACATTAAAAGCAACAATCGTGTACCATGAAAACTGAAGTTGGATACATTCACTCCCTATTACTCTGCTTGGATTACACATAGTTAGGCGCTCTGTTTTTGATCACACTCTAGCAGAAGTGTTATGTATAATAAACATAAGATTACCATCTAATTTTTTTAGAAGAAACAATTTTTAAGCCACATTAAAAAAAAAAAAAAGAACAATATCAGAAATAAAAAAAATACTTTTTTTGCACATAGTAAGCAATTTATTATAGTAAATATATTAGTGTAATATAACTGACAAGCAATAATACATACTTAGAATATATAAACCTATGTTATATAAATAATATATTCCTGCATATAATGTCATAAAAAAAGGACATTAGAGAAACTATTTTATTAATTATATTATACTGTGAGTAATATATAACAATTTTCACATACATAATAACTAACAAAAATAAAAAATAACTTTTCTTATATATTGTAAGTATATATTATTACTATATATATATAACTCTAGAGTAAGTAATATATTCTTACAACATATGATTTGAGAGTGATACATAATTATATATAACATATAATCAAAATAAATTTTACAGTTCTGCATTTTAAGGCTGTAACAATAAGAATAGCACTATAAAAATACTTTTTATATTGTTTTTCAGTTTGTAAAGAATAATAAAATATGGATTACTTTCTTAATAATATTTCTTACTAAAATTAATGTTTTCTCCTGTTATAATTTTAAAAAGGTTGTAATGTACAAAAACTATTCTTAGTAATTTTTTAAAAATTGAATAAAATTATTATACAAATGCAAAAAAAGTACATTGTAAGTAATTTACTATATTAGTATAATATTATTAACAAGCAATAATACAATATATAAGCCTATGTTAAAACTAGCTTATAATGTTCTAAAAAAGGTCTAGTAGAGAAACTATTTTTATTAAATTATGTTAAACTGTAATATAGAACACTTTTCATACACATAATAACTAACAATTTTTTTTACATATTATAATTAACTAGTAAGCAATATATATTTACAATATATAATTTGAGAGTAATACATACTTAATATATAATAAAATCTAAAATAAATTTTTAAGTTTTGTATTTTACTGAGCCATTTATTTCATTTTTTAATTAAATATGTATGGTGGCGGAAAAATACAAAATTGAAAAACATAACAAAATTAATTAGTATACATACTCTGTAATTCAGATACAAATAAAATGATAAACACTTTGAACAAGATACCATGTAACAAGATGTTAATTTTAAACTTAATTACTTTTTAAATAAGTCTTTCCAGTAATTAAAAAATATTATTTTTTTTTTATCTTAAGAATAATATTACTTTTCAACACACATAAGTTTCTTTATCAAAATAGGCAAACCCAGACTGTGCCAAAATAGTGATTTTAAAGGGAAAATAGCAAACCTTAAGCATCATAAAATAGTTTTGACTAATAATGGTTTAAATGTTGCTGCTTTCATTATTTAATGACTCACAAAATAATCTTTTGGTCCATGTCCAATGTTTGGTAGCGGAAAGTTCTGAAAAGAAATGAATTTCTCAAGGCAATTAGCAAAAAACTCCATAGAAATACATTACGGTCACCAAGATTTGGACAGCGGAAATCTCATGCATCGGCCTGGGTAATTAAGGGGTTCTATCTGAAATCCAGAGAGACAATGCCAATTGTCTTATTGCAATATCCACCATTGATTGTTATGCTGACAATGGGGTGAACCCATTGGACTGGCCTGTTCAGTGGGCATACTTGAATTCTGTAGTACTCTTCTGACTTCTGAGATAAGTTGGATCATCAAATTGAAGGATGCAGCAACCATTCAAAATTGGTGAAAGAACTTACATTTCTTTTTTAAGCAGAGTAGAAGAAAATACCACTGTCCATCATCCAAAAATACTCGTGGAAAGCATGTCCAGAAATGTTAAGGCTGTAAATTGCCTTATGTGGAAGCTCTTCCAACTATTTAATACAAATAAATTGTTTTTTCTTTTTTTCTGTGGTTTCCAAATACTTATAGGTAGATAAAAAATTAATTATAAATTTATGCTATTATTTTGTTCACAATATAAATATATGTTCATAATTTGTACAAATCAGTCTTCTATTATAGTTGAAATTTACTACTTATTAGCGTGTTTAAGAATTTGAAATAAAATTGAGTTGAAAAAATATTGTGTTTTATCAACAGAAAGTATAGGTTATATCCTTACTAAAAGCTGACAATTTCCCAATAAACATTTTTTAATGTTTGTTTTTAAAATTCAATTTGAATATTAGACATTTTGAAACATTTCAAATTACCTGAGAACGAGTTCATCAAAAGTAATTTAAAATATAATGCACTGATATATTATATACAGTTATCTAGTCTTTTTGCAAGTTATCATCTTTAAATTTAAAAAAAATCACTAAAGCGAAAATTAAATATGAATAATATCAATAAATTGTATATATATTTTCCACTGATGCAAACATTAAATTAAAATGTCTGTATCCATTTACAGAAAAGGGTTTTAATCTCAATATATTATGCTTCTCTCAGTATTTTCATATTTCAAATATATTTTTCTGTTATAAGTGTTTATTTTCATGTCTTATGACAAAGTGTTTATTTAATACCATCAAACTAGAAAGTAATTCAGAAAATTACTTCAGATAAATAAGTTTTAAGAAAGAATATATAAATTAATTTATAGCATTATAACACATTTTTCAAGTAAGTGAATTTATATTCTTTCATAATAAAACAGATGTATCAGTTCTGCTGTAAAAATGGCATCAAAACTTGTTTGACAATGTACTTGATTATTGGAAATTAATTCCTTAATAAAAATGCTATCAGTCATATAACTGTTTATTTTAATCTGAATATTTTCTTTTAAAATTATTTATTACTCATTTCTAAGTACTCATTTTTTCATATGTAGTGATTTATCTATGTACTAAAAATAATAATTTATCAAGTTTCCAATTTTTGTTGCGTATATTTTTGTTTCTGTGCAGGTGAACATCTCAGGATATGTGAGAGGGGTCTAACTTGTTGTACTGAAGAAATGGAACATAAATTAAGTACTCATAGTAGAGCAGAATTTGATAAACTTTTGCTGAGTACCATTGGTGAATTGAAAGAGATTTTTGAATCTCAGTCTCATCGGTTTGATGGTAATTATGTTACTTATCTTCAGAAACTTTTATATTGTATAGGGTCTTGAATTTTCAAAAGTGAAATATTTTTAAGAGTATATTTTACTTTTTTAAAATTTTAAATTGTTTATTAAAATTTTAAAATGTTTCTTAGAGCATGAGTATTGTTTAGTTAAATGGTTTCATATATTTTGTTGCAGTTGAATATCTAATAATCAAAACTTTATATCAAAATGTGACATTTAATTTCTTATCCTCAATTTTAATATTTTTAATATAAAAATTAATTTATCTAAATAATGTTGAATTTTAAAATGTTTTACTGTTATGTTTTCATCAAATATTACTTACTCAAGAAAAAGTATGCATGTACACAGGATTTTGTTTTGTGACACAGTTGTATATGAAGTTATACAGCTGTCAAAACATAATTTTTTGACAGGTGTTATTTTAAATGTAAAGATTTGAAAAAATTGTGTTCACTATATGATACCTAAATTGCTTGATATTTATTTTAAAAAATGTTTTCTGTCTCTTAGAATTTTTCAAAGAACTGTTGAAAGTATCAAGGAAAAGTTTCCATGATATGTTTATTCGAACATATGGGCAATTATATGAGCAAAATGCTTATTTATTTACTTCAATGTTTGATGACTTAGAGAAATATTATGCTACTGGGGGAGTTGATCTTGAAGATGCAATGGATGGATTTTTTCATCGTCTTTATGGAAAAATGTTTCAGGTATGGTTATATATTTTTAATTTGTTCAAGCATAGTAAATTTTAACTCATTTAATTATCTTTTCCCATTTTTAAAAGATTAATTGCAATGGAATTCTTATAAAAATATTTCATGTTTTTATCATATGTTGAAAGTAACCAATCATTAGTAATAGAAAATAAGAATAAATGTGTGCTAAATTCTTAAGCACTGTCTTTTGACTATAATTTTGATTGTTTCAAGTCACATATCTCTCTCTTTAATAGTTTAACACTATGCAAATTATGTTAGTGTAGTTCATTTATCATCTAAAGTGGTTGTGCAAATCTTTAAATGAGTTTTAGTAGCTATTTAGCAGTACATTTTTATAGTATTGATTTTCAATGCAATGAATATATATTAGCTGAAAAGCTTCTATAATTATTCTAGAATAAAAATACATAAAAAGATTTTAATGTGTTATAAAATTAGTTAATTATTTTATTTATAGTCATTTATTTTATTTTATGAAATTTAATGTTATATCATATATTAATTTACTACTTTTGTATTGATAAATTGATTTATAGAAAATGTGAAATTAATATTAACAAAAAGAGAAATTAAATTTCAACTCTCCTTTTTTCACCATTCTTTATATTTTTTAATGCACCTATACATTTAAGTGTAACATTTTTTTTACAATAGTGACATAATCTTTTTATTTATTAATTATTTTTATGTTTATTAAAATAAATTAATGTGTACTTGTAAGTAAATAAAGCAGGTTATAATTTTACTTTGTTGAGTCTACTAATGCAACAAATAACCTATGTTTTCATTAGTCATAAATATTAATGTTCTTGTTAGTTCAAATCTTTGCAGATGTACTGTAATAAGTAAGTTTTTCCTGTTTGGTTGATTGTTTTGAAACTTTTAGCAGCAGTGATGGCTTTTGTCTCCAATGATCCCTAATGTATTACTCTATACATAAAATCTTTCAAGAGATAGTAAATATTTTAATACTTCCCTAATTACCTAATTTTACAATGAATTGTAGGTGCTGTTTATGAGATAGGTTTTTATTTGATCATCCTCTTTTATTTAACAAATTATTTCTTTGCTGCCTATATTTATGCTATTGAAATAATATATTGTTTATATCATCTTAGACTTCACATAATCTGCATAAGGAGGAGTTACTCATCTTAAATTTATATAAAGTAGTAGGCATAATTAGCATACAAGATATAAATCTAGTTAAAACAACACCTACTTTCATTGATTCCCAAATATTGAAATCATTGAGATTATAAATAGTATTTGAGATAGTTGAAATACTTATGTATTATTAAATATAATCAACTCTTGATAGTCTTTATTTATTTTAATGATTTTGTGTAGTCTTTATTTATTTTAATGATTTTGTGTAGTCTTATGTTAAATTCAAGTGAATAATAATAAAAAAGGTATGTGATACTATGTTTTCTTTCCATGCTGTAGGTTATTTTCTTAGAATAGTTTTGCTTCATTTTTGTTTAATTTAGAGACATGATCATTGAAATTTCCGAGAAAATGTCATACATTGATGGAATTAAAAAAAAAAAAAATTCTTAAGCTGCACAAAGCACAGGATTTAATTTCCATGGCTTATATAATGCATAATGAGATTTGATACACTATCAATGTTTATAACTTTTAATTGAAAGCAGTGAAAAAATTTTGGAAGTATAATTTATAATATAAAAACTGATATCTCTCTTCATATTTAAAGATAGGTGATGTTAAAAATTATTTATTTTCAATATCTATGTGAATAATGTGAGAATAGTTCTTTTTAGCTTTTAATGGTAATTTTAGTGTTTTTAATACTTGTCATTATATTTAATGTTCAATCTCTTTATTTTAAAGTTACTATTTTTGCATTGTGTCATCATTTTGTAGATTGGTTATTATTGTATTGGTTTAAAGATTAGTTAAAGTCTTCAGTTAAGAAAGCAGAAAAATATTCAAAATAATCTAATTAAAGGAAAATAAAATAAATATATACAATTAGGAATTACAAAATAACAGTAAAAGTCTAATAAAAACTTGGTCTCTTAAAATTTCAAAAATGCAAATATATCATTAGAGTTAATGATAGTCTATATTAACAATATATTTAGGGCAATTAAAAATGATTTATGTATTTTATTCAGGGCTGAACTGGCGAACAAATTTTGATAATGACTTCCTTAATTTATGTTACTTATAAATAAATAACATAATATTTGTTGTTAAAGTTTCTTGTAAAACGTCTGTCATGTTCTTAAGAGATTCTGCAATATTGATTATTCTTTGACTGAAATTTTTAGAAAGGCTTTGAGGCAGTGAAGATTCACATATTTTTTCAGTCTTATGTAAATTACTATGAGAATCTAGCTTTTCCAGTGCTGTTATCATCAGAGGAAAAGAGGGAAGAATTTCTACAAAGTTATTTAACATGAATTACACATATTAAAACATTCTTAAAATCAGTTTTAAATGAAAATAATAATATCCCCAGAAACAGACTCTTGTGTATTTACTTATTTATATCAATTTTCTCATAGAATACTCTTTTGAATAAAGCCATTCATGAATTACAAGATTTCTTCATTTTAATTTCTTACTTTATAGGTATTGAATGCTCAACATCACTTTGATAGTAAATATCTAGAATGTGTCAGTGATCAGATGGTTGAACTAAAACCTTTTGGAGAAGTACCAAACAAATTAATTGTTGATATCAAAAGGTCATTTGTAGCAACCAGAACTTTTGTTCAAGCTCTTTCAGTGGGAAAAGATGTTGTGCAAAATATTATGGAGGTATATATTTGACAATATAAACATACCTAAAATAATAATTTGTAAAAGTTAACAAATTTCAGATAATTTTAGTCATTTATCATTGTGAAAGATAAATATCTGAAGATTGTCATTGTGAACAGATATATTTTTTAACATGTGATTCATTTTGTGAATATTCTTAAAAGTTTATATACTTATCTTTTTCTTAATTTTTATCCTATTACTTTAAACTTATCAATTGTCAAATATAACACATTAAATATTTGATTGACATATAAATTTTTTTATATCTGATAATGTCTGTGAATTTAAATTTCTTAGCTGTTTTGTCTGTTTTAGTTTATATGATTTTATCTTTCTGCCTTACTTAGGTGGGTCCTACACCTGAATGCAGCCGTGCATTGATGAAGATGGCTTACTGTCCTCATTGCCATGGTGTTCCTGATCTTAAACCATGTTCTCCGTACTGCTTATTTGTTTTAAATAAATGCTTGAATAATCACATATATTTTGGAACTGAATGGAGTTCATTTATAGGTAACATACTGTTTTATTACTGTTTTTAATTTTCATTAATTATATTTTTTTGTGTTGTATTTGTAATTCCATATCTTTGTCATTTCTTTGATATGATGTTATTTTAAAATAATTATTTTGAAAATTGTATCAACAAATCAGCAACCATTTAGCATATGACTATTATTTCACAACATATGTTAGCATATTGGTGTCATTAGAAATTACTAAGTAGATAGGGATCTATTAATAAAATTATTGTGAGTGTTCTGTCAACTTAGTATATTCAATTATACCATATATTTTAGATAAACTAGTTTTCTGAGTAATTAATGTTATACATTAAGAAAGTGATGTATTTATTTCTAACGAGCTTTGTATTATATTCTTTATTTCTTTGAATTATATATTCTCTTTTTGTTTATAATGGATATGAATTCTAATAATTAATTTATTAGACTTAATTATAATTCTTATTATAATGGAAATTAAATTAGTTCTAATTATTATTTCCTTAATTAAAATCACTTTATTAACCCTAATTATTAATTTAATTTCCATAATAATTCTAATTATATTGATATAGTTTTTTACATTTTAGCTTAACCTTGAAAATTTTTTTCATTATATTTACCAAAAAAGTATGAAATTTTATATTTTGATAAGATCACTATATTTTTTATTGATGTTAATTTCTGAATGTTTATGTAACATAATTTTTAGTAGGTGCATTTAATTTTAAAACATCTTCAAATTCACCAATTTAGTAGTATTAATATAATGTATTTTTTATTAACTTATTTACTGCAAAAAGTCATTCATTAAATTACAACCTTCAAATTTCCATATTTACCAATCAAATAATGCAGTCTCCAAATTATTGGTTAACTAGTCAATGGTGAAGTGGTTTAACAATTTGATTATAACCACATATATGAGTGTTTGTAGTGGTTCACAATGTACTAAACACAAATACTAGTCTCTTGTATAAAAAATGACTACAGTTGTTACTGCAATTAAAATGTTTATTTTTATGATAGCAAGTATCCATAATAGTTTCTTTACATTGACATATATTTATTGTTAAAATTAATTAATATTACCAGATTTAATTTAATATTTATCAAAGCCTTCGTTAAAAATATTTTTACTTATTAGTTGCTTGCTAAAATTTTCAATTTTAATATAAGATTCAAGTTTTCTTATACAGAAACTCTAAATATGATTTGAAATGTATTTTTAAAAGGAAAATAATTCATTTCTATATGTCTTTAATTGCTTTATTTTAAGCAGTAATAAATGTATTTAAAGTAAAATTTTAAAAACTGTTATTTTAAAATCTGTTTGAGATTTACAATTTTGTTATTGAATTTTATACGTAATTTATTAAGAAGTTTTGTTTGTAATCTGTTTTTACATTTATAAAAAAAATCTTAAATATTTTGTTTATTCTATTTTAGATGATATTGTTAATCTTTCAAGTTTAAAGTGTCTATTTAATAGTTAATCTCTATTTTTCTATTTCAGATGCTCTTATTAATCTTGTTTCAAGGTTAGAAAGTCTATATAATATTGAATCTGTTTTAGAACCAATAGATATAAAAATATCTGAAGCCATTATGAATTTTCAAGAAAATGGTGTTGCTATATCAAAAAAGGTACAAATTGTTTACTTTTTATTGCATTTTAAAAATTTAAGTGTTAGATTATCTATTTATTTATAAAATTGATTAAAAGTACATTTCTCAGAAATATATTTTTCAAATATGTGTCCCAAAATGGATTTTCTAATCATTGAATGTTAAACACTGAATTTTTGGTTGGATTTCAATGTTTAATATAAAACTGACAATTTTTCGGGATGTGACATATCTCAGGATTAGTCCTAGTCTTCAGTATTTGATACCAGGCAGTGCCATAATTTTCTGTGGACTTCCAATTTATGATTTTTAACATTTTTTTTTGTCATTCTTAGTAGAGCCTGAACATTTAGTTTTCCTATCTCTTTTCTAAGTGCCTGTTGCGTTGGCCATAGAAACGTTTTTGTAGGTATTTATAGTTATTAATGCTAATTAAATGTCTGGCTCATCTTAACCTTTGTATTCTAATAAAATTAATTTTATGTGTTTTTATAGATTCTGTTTTATTCAATGTTCATCTCCAAGTATTAATTATCCTAGTATTTAAAATTTTTCTTTGAAAAACTGCCACAATATCTTTATCTTTTTTGTCAGTATCTCTCTTTCAGCTAAAAAAGTTGAAACATGCCATATTAAACTTCTGAATATTGTTAGTTTAATTGTTCTTTTAATGAAACTTTTGACCTTAAATATTTCTGTAATCCCAAAAAAAAAAAAAAAAAAAAGATTAGCAATAGCAGTTTAGAGAGTTATTCTAATAAATACATTTTATTCAAACACATAAAATTTGTTCTTTAATTAAATTATTTCATAATTTCATTTGAAGTTAATAATTATTATTCTTGTCTACTAATATGTGGAACCAGCATTTTTCTAGTATTTTTTCCACATAAGACATGATTAGGCTAAAGAATTTTATTCATTACTCTTTTTAAAATTTTCTCTATGGATTCAGTAAAAATATATAAAATAAGAAATTACATTATTTTTCCCAACATTTTAATTTTTAAGTGTTGTTCACCCAATTTTTTGAAATTTAATTTCAAAGGATTACTAAATAGTTTATTATTAATTGAAATTTTATTTTGTGTTTTTTTTCCTAAGAATAATTGATTTGCTATTTAAATCAAAATTAACCGAAATAAAATTATTTAAAATTAAACTTATTTGAATTTACTTGTGGAAAAATACCTATTTTTTTATTTTTCAGCTATTTCATAAGTGTGGTAAGCCTCGCTTAGGGAAACGAGATATATCAGGACAAGAAATTACATTAGAAAAGCTGAAATTCTTACATAATCATGGAGCTCGCCCTACAACTGCAGCTGGTACTAGCATTGAGAGATTAGTTGAAAACTTAAAGAAGAAAACAAAAAAAATTAAAAAATTTTGGCAGGAGCTTCCTTTAAAAATGTGTTCCCATTCTCAAATGGAAAAGACATCTGAAGACTGTTGGAATGGCAATGCACAAACAAAGTAATAATTGCTTTTATAACTTATATTGGCTCTTCTTGCACTCTACATAAGTTTTTAATCATGAATTTCCAGTCTTTATTGTATGCTTTGATTTTTTTCAGTTGCATATGGTTTTAATCAAATTATAAATTATACATTTTGCAAAAATTCAATTTATTACTTAAGAATGCAATAACTATTTATTATAGTTATTATTGCATTCTCAAGTAATCAATTATATGGTATTTGATTTATATTTTATAAGAAAAAGTTTTACTAAATTATGAATTTTAGTTTTTTTTAATGAGAATTTTAGCAAATATTTTCTAGTCTGAGTAATATAATTGCAGGACTTCCCTGCACATTCCCCCAGATTT
Organism: Latrodectus elegans; assembly: GCA_030067965.1. NCBI lineage: Eukaryota > Metazoa > Arthropoda > Arachnida > Araneae > Theridiidae > Latrodectus > Latrodectus elegans. The sequence goes on from CM057817.1 coordinate 55,126,477, forward strand.
AGGCAATTCTGAATTAGATAAAATGTGCTAAATCATTAATTTAATCTTTCGTTTAATTTAGTTTTTATGTAAAGTTGACTGCAATTATATATAATGTTCATACATTATATCTAAATTTTGTTCTAGGAATGTTAATGCTACGATTAAACAATTTCTGTCATTTAAAGAATCTGTGGGACCCATTGATAATACAATAATCAACCAACAGATTTTAACTCTGAATTTGATAAGCACCAAATTGTCTCATGCATATAAAGGACTTGATGTTGAATGGGAAGATTCAGGTAAATATTGCATTTTTTTTTATCTTGTATTGATTGCATATTTTTTGAAAGGATCATTATATATGAAAATTAAGTAGGTTGTTTTTATTTAACCTCCTTTACAATTTAAAATTAGTAAATCATTTATTTATAAATTTCAGATTGGAGATTTTTATTAGCTTAAATATATTATGAGAAAAATATTTTGGAATCAGTGAAATGCTTAATTTTAAGAATTTACTTAAAGCTTTTCTTTATCTCATGATTTTTTTGAAGCTAAATACCTTTATTTCATCACAAACTTTGGAGCTCCTTTAGTTGACTTTATTAAGAAACCTTAATGTCTTTTTTTTTTAAAAAAAAACAAAAAAAACATTGATAACATAATTACATTGAACGCAAACCATATTCTTTGTGCTTTGTCTTGGAAATGAAAATACTCATTGGTTAGTGAGTTCACAGAAATTGATATTCGTTTTGATTTGTTTTAGTTAAAGTAATGCAAATGATTTCTGTCAATAATAGTATTTATCTAAAATCACAGTTTAAAAAATTTAAGAAGTATTTAATGAATAAAATATATAATTTGTGTCATACTTTCACTTCTAAAATTTAAATTTGAATGCTGCTTGCTTCCTACAATTACTTGATTTCTTGTTTTCTTCTGATTTTGCTCTACTTATTGGTCAAAAGAAATGCGAAAAACATTCACAATTTAATCCTTTTTTTGTATTATTAATAAAGGAGGCTTTTTAGCACATTGCATGCTTTCTGTTTTTCTCGGTTATTAACCATGAAAAACACGTCTATGATCTTTGCTACACATATATTGCTTTTTGATGGGACTCTCCTTTATATCCTCCAGAAAGATAAATATTAAAAATATCCTTTGAAGTTTCTCTGAACATGTTTTTGTTCAATATGATATCAGATGCTAAGTGTGTGTATCTATCAAAGAGGTTACAATTGCTATTATTTTGAGCAGTATAAATGTTCATAATAATTGGAAGTTATTTTATTGAGCATCATTTTCTTTTTGCCTATCTTATTTGTTTTCACTAATATTATTGGTATAATGAAAAGGAATTCATATGTTCTATTTAATAAAATAAATTAAATGTCTCTTTAAAATTCGGTATGTTATGAAAATTCTTTCCAAATCTTAAATTTTATTTTATTAGTTGACTTGTTACATTGCATGTTGTATATTATTGGATTTGATTTTGAGTAAAAGTAATTTAGTCAGTAAATTGTTTCATGCAAAATTTCTATTATTAATAAATTTATGAAAAATTAGGAAAATTGAAAAGTAAAAATTAATGTCGAATATAATTTGTTACAAAAATTACTTATTTAATTTTTTTTCATTAACTACACACATATTTAGATTGTTGTTTTGTATAATATATTTTATAGACTTGGCCACTCTATTTAGTGTATCTATAAAAATGTTTACCTTGCGTAATATAAAAAACTTAAAAATGTTATTAAATATTTTAGCAGATTTTTCAAGTGGTAGTGGAAGTGGAAGCGGATATGGAAGTATTGCATCAGCAAAAGATTTTGAAGATCTTTTCTTCAGTGTGCCAAAAGCTTTGCCAACTGACAAAGTACCCGTGACTCCTACATCTGTATCTTCAGCAGCTATTATTTTTTCATCTTTTAAATTGTTATTGCTAGTAATGTTTTCAAAATGGGCCCTGAGCTAATATAACACTTTTCAGTCTCTTACATGTATTAAAATTTAGGCCTGTATATTGGGTCTTTAAAGGTGCGTGAAATTAACATAACTATAGAAAGAAACAACAGAAGCTATTTTTCTATATTTTTAAATATTTTCTTTTATTTATGCTTCATCTGTATATAGTGTATGTTCTTATAACCACTGCCATTAATCATAACTCATTAGTACATTTTAACTAGTGAATATTTTGTACTGTGTTTTATACTGTTTAAGTTAATTTTACGGAAATTTTCCTTATTCATTGGAACAATTTGTGTGGCTAGTTATGCAGACTATTTAGAGTCACATCTTGCATTTACTTCATTAATTTTATTGTTAACAGTATATAATTTTATTTTCATTTTTTTTACTCTTAATTCTTTTTTTTACCATGCATATTTCTTTAAATTGGTAATATATATATATATATATATATATATATATATATCTGTAATTTTTTTAATACTCATTCAAGTACTCTTTGCTTAACGTTGTTGACTTTTATATAATTGATTGTATTTCATTCATTTTCTGACTAAGAAAATACTTACTGATTTTTATCAATACGTTTAAATTTTTGTGTAAATCCACAGTTGGTTTATTGGAAATTTTTAATGAAAACTATTTTCATTATTTTTTATTTGCTTTGAAAAATGTTTTCTGTTTTGTAAAATCAAATAATTGTAGGCAATAGACTTCCAATGCAAGTTATTAACTATATACTAAACTTAAGACATATGATTATCTATATTTTTGTCTTACATGACAATGATTTGGTGTATGTGTATTTACGTTATACAGAATATGTTTTTTATTTATTGGTGTCTTATGCTTGAAATATTACTCATTTTATAATTATTTTAAAATAGTTTTTTTTCCAGATTTATAACGTTGCAATACCACTATTAATAACAATTTGATTTATGCATTTATTTTTATTTTTGTTTAGTTTTGTTAAAGTTTTTTTGTAATCTTTTTGTGCTTGTGAATTCTATTACTAGTCCAACTTTGCCATTTATTATATATTTTCATTATATCTGTCTTGTATTTTCTGAATACTTTTTTTAAAACTTAAGTACAATATTAAATGATAAAGAAATTATCTATGTTGTTTGCATGCTTATCTTCGAAAATCTTTGATGAACAAATTTATTTTTTACATTGTGAATTTAATTGTGACTATTTATCTGTTTGGTTATGTAGCTATATTGTTTTTTCTTAAAAATTAAATTAGATATAACGATATTTTTAATTTACTCATACGCTGTAGTAATAGTATTCATTTTGAATTTAATTACCTTAGGAAATTTTAAAATTTACAGTTATGCACATCAATTAAAATGGGAAGACAAATTCATTGAAAAACAATTTTAAGTTATTCTATATTTTCTGCATATAGACTTATTGTTGCTTGTTTGTATTTTTCTCTAAATATTAAGATTTGAGGTTCTACTAAACTAGAGAAAAAAAGCACTAATTTTTGTTTTTGCCTCTTGATTAAAATTATCCAAATGCTCCAATTGGTTATTAACCAGTTGTTCAAAATTTGTACATTTACTTGTCATGGCAGTATATCTTGATAAAAAAAATTTGTCTCAAAATATTATTGCATTATCGAAATTAAGGACTACATAAAATTAACTTTTCATATAATGAAAATGATTCCATATTAGTAAGATTAAGCTATGCATAATGATCCCAGAATTTTGTAGTGATTTATTGATAAATGATCCCAAAATTTTAAGATTAAGCTATGCATAATGAAGTTATACACAGCTTAATCTTAAAAATTTTTTCATCTTTAATTATTTTTAATATACTGTCATAATTTATTATTTACTGTGAATTATATGAACAATGAATAATTCATTCACTAACCTAAAAAAAAAGAAAAATAAACGAAATATCTCTGAATGATAAAATTAAAAATAGAACTATTACTCCCTATAAATTATGAATTCAACTAAACATGCAGTGGCTTTTAATTTAACCTTGTTATAAGATTTAATCTGTTCTGCTTGCAGTGAAATGAGAAATAAGATAAATTCCTAAAATATGAAGACCTAACAACAAAAATATTACACAATGTGTTTAATATTTTTGTTGTTAGGTCTTCATATTTTAGGAACATACTTTTTTCAAATGAATTTTTATAACCTTTTTTAAAGTAATAATTATTACTAAATTTAAGTAAAAGTGTTTCACTGTAGTTTTAACAGAAAATTTTTATATTATAACTTATATTACATTTTTATGCAACTACTATCTTATTTTGTAATTAAAGTACACAGTTATTTGAAAGTAATTTAAGTTAAAATATTAGTATCGTAATTTACACACATATATTACTAGGAATAGCTATTACACAATATATTCATAAAGTAAAGTAACTAATATAATTTATATCTATTGTGTAACAAGATATTATAAATATTTGATTTCTAATTTTTTTTTTTTTGAAAATTTGGTAAATATAAGGACACAACAATGAAATTAAAGACTGCTAAACCTACAGATCATTCAACTTTTCATATCCGTGATTCATTTATTTGTTTGTTCTCTTATTTATTTCGCTATGTCTTTTCCAATTTTTGGAATAACCTAAATTAAAATTTCTTATATGAGTTTTGTGATCTGATTTTTAGAAATTTTAGCAGAATTTCTGGGCATTATTCTCTGAAGCATAATCTAATCCTCAAAAACTATATTTAGTGGCAAGTGTACTTCATTTAGTTCTATATTAATTTAATTAATTTTTCAGCTTAAATTTTTATTATATTGAAATAGTTAAATGTTTTATTTAACCAGTTCTTATACAGTATTCTAAATATATGTATACATTCACTTTATGTGTGAGGCAATACTTCAGCTTTTAAATGCCGTTTTTCTAAATCATCCATGATATATTTTAAACTACCTTCCTCTATCAATTTATAAAGTTTGAAATCAATAAATTTTGTCAAGATGCAATCAAAAATAGTGCAGTTTATTTTTCTCTAATATTTTGAATGTAGTGATTCTTATAAATATATTTTTCTGTGCCTTTTAGTAAAAATATTTCAAATTAATCTGAGGTTTTTATATTAAGTTTGTTAGTGAAGTTAGACGTATAATCTATATCTTGTTTATATAAAGCATGACTTGTATTTGTTTCACCATTTCTTATATTATTCAAGTACAAATAAAAGTATGTAAATATATTATTTTTATTGATTTTTTTACATGCATCATACCAGTGAGTATTGCTGACGAATTTTTATTTACAAAGAAATGATAAGTGTTCCTGTTCTGGACAAATTTTTGAAGGGAATGATAATCAATTTTTTTTTCATGTTATCTTACTTTCTGTTGGGTGTTTTATATCATTCAAAAAGCAGACCTTGTAGAGGTAGCTTGTGACATTCTTCATTAAAATTTGACATCAATAAACGGATTCTCTGCTACCTTTCATTAAATTGAAAGACTGATAATAAAATTTTAGATGCTTCTTCAGTCTTAGCTATCAAATCAATAGAGTAGAAAAATCTTTCAAATTATATCTTTAAATGTTGGCAAATGTCTGAATTTACTTATTCCTCTTCTGAAGATTTGTACTGATTTTGCACATTTGATGATCTTATGAATTTATGACTTGAAAATTTATGTACTTTTGATTTTTATTATTAAACAAAAGTAGCATTTATCATGATAAATTTGGTAATCATTAAATACATAGACTTATAAATTTTGTCATTATATGATCAGAAAACTAATCCTGGTTAATTAATTTTAGCATGTTATTTATATTTATATATTTATTTGTCATTCATTTTTTTTGACCAAACTGCGAGCTTTTGTTCTGTTTATTTTTATAGCTACTGTGTTCTATAAATTATTCAATTTATCAATTTAATTTTCTATTCTATATTTTCACTTCATAAACTTTTTGATGTTTCTCATTTTGAAAACTTTTTTAGTGCAATATTTGAAAATACTTTCTTTTATTTTCTAATTGGTGTTTTGACTTTTTGTTGTAAAAATTAAAATTATGAGTGTTAACTTGGGTATTTTATTGGATTCTGGCTAAGTATACTTACTATTTACATATTTATCCAAAGTTATACAGCGAAAATATGATTAAATGTTTTTTTTTTTTAAACATTGAAAGTTATGTCCTGTTTCTAAGTATAACTAACAAATTTTGTATGAATAGCAAAAAATAAATATTATTTAGACAATTCTGAATTTTCATAATAACATTTCATAATAATATTAACAACTACATTGCATTTTTAAAAAAATAAATTTCTTAAAAAGCATTTTAATATATTTCGTAAATTTGCTCAAATAACAAAGTATGGTCATTTTTATGTGGAAAATAATTGATCTTCATAAATTCTAAACATATAGCTTATACAAATATTCACCTTTAAATACAATTCTTTGTAGTCTCAGTAAATTTCATATTAGCAGTGTTATTGAAAAATGACCTTTCTTTGCAAGGATTCAGATTTTTGCACGATGGTATATGCATTTATATCTTATGTTTCTTTGCCCTATATTTTGTATATGTTATTTGAGTAGGCCTCTAATATGAGAAATTCATTTATGGACAGAATTTATAGTCATAAATAATACTGACTGCATTCCTTTAGACACTGTTAAGACTTACTGAGATACAAGTTTACTTACTAAGATATTAAAGAATAATATATTTATCTCAAACGTCTTGCTGTGTTATATTAACAGATTGCACATTTTAATATACAGATGCAATTCTTTTCCCTTGATTGGACATTATAAAGATTTAGCTGCATTTTACTTCATTTCCTTTTGCCAGGTTACAGACCTCAGCATTTTTAATTCCTAGTATTAAGCATTAAAAATAAGAAGTGGAATGATAATTAAACTATGTTTACCATAGGTAATTGAATTATTTATCATACAAAGTAGTTGTAAACATCTCAATTTTTTAAAGATTTATTTAATGTATATTAAAAAATTTTTGTGAGTTATTAAAAACTTGTCCTGCTACTGACTTCTTCATTTTGACTAAAATATTAATTATAAATCTTTATGAAAAATAATTTTTTCTTTGACTTTGTGCTAAAGTGAACCAGAAACAGGGCTGCTTTCAGAGTTTTACTACTTAGTTAAATTATTTAATAAAATGGTTTTTTGAATAAGATTAATAACATTGTGTTATAGTTGATTTTCAGGAAGAGTATTGTTCTTTTTAAATAGAAACTGTTTTGACAATCTTTGATGAACATTTGTATGTAATGTCTTCCATACATGTATACTACATATGCCATTATGCTATGCATTTTATACTTAGCGAAATAATTTGTATATCATTAAATTCCATGTTTTAAAATTTTCCCCTTGCTCTGATTCATAATATATTAAGTGTTTTTTTTAATTTATTAAGTTCTGTTGTAAAAATAATTGCTTGCAAAAAAATAAAATAAATTTTGATATTTTTTCAACTTCGCATTTTAATTAATTTTTTTTTAAAAAATAAGCTCTTTTACTACACTACTTTATTATGCATTAATTAATTTAAACTACAATTTATGTTTATAAAACTTGTTTGTAATGAAAATTTTCTCTAAAATAACGTGTAGTGAAAGCAAGCGTTTGATGTGAAAATATCATACTGCACAATTTTCATTTTTACTAAAAATTAAAGGAAAGTCTTACACTGTATTTAATATATATATATATATATATATATATATATATATATATATAGAGAGAGAGAGAGAGAGGGAGAGGATTAATTTTTAATTTTTATTCTTCTTAAATGAGTATAAAATTATAATACAATGATTAAATAAATTTTTTTTTATCAAAATTGTTTTTGTTACAGCTTATAAATCATTATAGTTATTAAAATAAAAGAATATTAAAGAAGATGGAAAATTTTTCCGAAATGGAAGGAAAGACTTATAGTACCAAAATGATGGCATCCAAATTTGTCCAAAATTTTGATTTTGAAGAGGATATTAATTGTTTTATTCGAACTACTCAATAGGGGAAATGAGATATATTTAATCGCCAAAAGTACATGGATTATCAGTAATAAAAGTAAGACACAGTTGTCCTTTAATTCTCTCCATATTTGACAGATTTGTTTTCGAATTTGTATGATTAGTTGTGGCTTATTTTGATTTTGGTTAAACTTATATAATTTTTCCAGTTAATTAATTTTTTTGAAAATTGAATAGATATTTTCTCATTTTGTTCCTTTTAATTTTCTTAGCTTTGTTTTTCCTAAATCTCCGATCCATCCTGACAGAGTCAGACAAGATCCGTAAATTCACTGACCTTTAAAAAGTCGAAGGTAGGAAAAATAAATTTTTTCCCAAAAAAGACCCAAATATTCAAAAGTGTTTAGCTGAAGCCTGGTGTTGGTGGCATTTTGGTCAAAGGATAGGATTTCTCATCCTCAGAAAACGTAAGACAGTTCAGGTGGCCGTCAGCAAAGCGGGAGAGGCTGGTGCAGTTTTCTGTCACACGAGAGTATTACATATAGGGTTTGTTTACTATACCTGTTCATGAAGTGAGCAACGTTAACTAGCCAATAGTATTTCATTTGTGATTTTCTTGAAAAAAAAAAGTTCCAGGTAGCTTTGAAGAAGGGATTGGACGACGGCATTCCTTCTTAGCAAGATAGTCGGGTATTTCCTTACTGAAAAGTTCAGTATGGGGGGAATCCACGGGAAGTAAATGTTGAAAAGAAATGTGCTGCTCTCTCTCTTTAACTTTAGGTAGGATAGTGTTACTTGTTTTATCCCCAATGTGGATCTAATTATTGAGATGTTGCATCGAGCAGCGGCTGTCAGGAAGGATCCAAAGGTTACCATGATTATTTTCGTTCAGAAGTATTTTAGAGATCCACATGGATTGCAAGTTGCTCAATTCTAAAAACGGTGCCGAAGTCTCGATTACTTTTGCATATGAAAATTTATTTTTTGGATTTTCAATGTAGATGCCCCACTAACTGCAAGATCATTAAATTTTGTTGTCAGCAGCTAAAATCTTAATGTCACATTTAGAAAATTTATGATTCAATTGTCTGGAATTGTTTGGTAAGAATTTCATTATGATGACTAGAACAGAAATGTTAAAGTGAACCCTGGGGATTTCTTCTGTGTCTGTTTTAAACAAGAGTGAAGAGAATGTGTCTTAACAATTGTAGAAATAAGATGTTGAGAGGTAATGTGACCAAGCGGACTATTTTTCTTAAGTCTGATTTTCAGTTATTTTGATGTTTTGAAGTATTGTTATGTTGGCCATAGCTGGAAAATCTGATCGAGTCAACTTGTCTTTCAACGTCAAGTGGTTACAGGTCAGCTTCAAAAAGAACAATTTCTGCAGTGCCGTTGGTTCTCAGACCATTTAAATTATATGAACAGCATTCAGTTGAACCTGTTCTAATGTTTTCATGTCCGATTCTGATGCGCTGCATATTCAAGTATAGGTCTGATGAATATCATAAAAAGTTCTAAGGGTTGTGCATCAGTATTAAAAATGTGTATTACATGAAATTTCATGATCCAAAATATATCCTAGGTATTTTAGAAGTTTCTCGTAAGTAAATTCTTGGTGTTCAAATGTCAATTTAGGCTGGTAGTTTCATAAGCGCTTATTGATAGTAAAAAAGGTAATTATTGAATTATCCGGGTTTAGTCTACCGCAAACATGCGTAAACTCGAGAGTCAGTGTTTAAATGCTAAATCTAAACTCATTGACCCTAGACATTAATTAATATTCCAAAGACTTTTTCCTTAGCTTTAAGCCACTTAACTGGACAAAAAATGTATCTTAAAACACTAAAGAAATATTTTGCTTTTGTATAAATATATGAATAAAAATTAACCATCAAATTTTGATCACAATATTTTGATGTCCAGCCCAGAATTCTGTGATATTATTTTCAAAAATATTGATTAATATTCGAGTGAAATTTGGCTATGAAATGCTGGAAAAAATGAAGTTTTAATTTAGATTCTTTATTAAATGTTGACGTTGAGAATTATTTATAGAGTTCGATTTATAGTAGGGTGTGTAACTTTTGTTTTTAATAGATGGAATATAAAACGTAAATAACTTTATATTGCACGAAGCTGCTTCCTTTCTGAGTTCTTAGAATGGGTGAAATTATTTTGCTCATTATTAAACCTCGCATCTTCATTAAAAATTTTACATATTTTACAGAATAAAGTATTAAATTCATTGCATGATAGTTTAAAAACTTTTCCAATACATTGACACATTTGTGACTTATTATTTAATTGTGTTAAGAGAATATTTTTCATTTTTTTCCTTAACTGGTATTTTTTATTTAATTCATTTATTATATTTACTTTCATTCTGATTTAGATTAGTATTCAGGAAGTCTTGTGCTTCGGTTATTTTAGGTTACGTGAATGTTATTATAAGTTTAAATATTTTTGTGATAATAAATAATCTGTGTGTGTGTGCAAAAATTGTATATTTAATATGTGTAACAGAAATTATTGGAACGAAAATTCGTCAAAGCAGCATACAAAAGTATATGCTGCTTTGTCAAAACAATTGTTTTGGAAGCAAATTTGTTTATACAGTTTTTTTTACTAGACAGAATTTTTGAAAAATGTTAATAACAATAGTATTTATCAATCTTTTTAACGAGACAAAATGTTTTTTAAAATGTTGATAACGACAATATTTATCAAGTTTATTTTGACTGGACAATTTTTTTTAAAATGTAGATAGTATATATGAATCAAATTTTATTTATTTATTTATTATTTTTTACCGGACAAATTTCTAAAAATGTTGATAACAATAGCATTTATAAAGCTTTTTGTGTTTCTTTTTCTTTTTTTTCTATCAAAAACAGTGATCGCCAATATATAAACAAAATGAGAAAAAGAAAATAAAACACACACACACACACACACACACACACACACACACACACACACACACACACACACACTCACACTCACACTCACACTCACACTCACACTCACTCACTCACTCACTCACTCACTCACTCACTCACAATAATCTCGAGAGAGAGTTATATTCTAAATTTTTAATTAAAACAATTATACGACAGAAAATAGCATACATCCACCATATACTGTGTAGGTACTTCATGAGTTTATGGCACGTCAGTTTGTTGTATTTCTATGCAGTAAATGACATATCAGCTTTATGTCTTCAAGTAATCTTGGTGATATAAATTCAGTACCATTACGAATATCTACGCTCGAAATGGGAAAAAAAAAACCCATCGTTCAGATGACAGCATGGGATATACATGCAAAAACATTCATCTATATATGTTCAGCAGTTGCTATAGGATCGGATATCTCACTATAGGACACAGTTGAGTACATATCACGATTACTTCTGCTGTATAATGGACAGTTAAATATCCGATGGTTGCAATATTTAAAAAATTATTTTTTTTTCATAGATATTGGGCTGCTTATATTCACCGATTGCTAAAGAGGAATTTGGAAAAATGTTCTACAATTTAACAGATTAGTATCTTATTTTGACAGATTGGTATATTCACCCATTTGGCATTGGTGAAAGTGGTAAGGATTAAACACAGAACTTCTCATTTCAAAAAGCTTAGTTCTATTCTTAAGCTACATTACCATCTGATAGACCAGCAGAGTACGCTGTGAATGTATATTCAAGCACTATATCTTGCATAATGTTCAGACTGTAGTATTGTCCAAAATTTTGTGTGCATATTTTCAACCTTTTAGCTAAGATCAAAACGTAATATCCTACGTATTTGACATTGGATAGCATATTGCATAACTGCTGAAAGCTGCGCTAAGGTATTTGAACATGTCGCACATTTTTGCTTTGCAGGAAGAGTTTTCATAGACAGTGAATTATTCACATTTTGATTAGGAACAAACTAGGAAAATACGCTAGGACTTACCCAGGTTATATATATATATATATATATATGTAGAAATTGAAATTGCAACATTAGTCTTTTATTGTTCACCAGTGGAGGGGATTGAAGTGGGATCTTCAATTTCAAAGAATGTTCTCTGACCATTAGACCACGTGAATCCAATATCATGAATATTGGAAAAAAGCGATTGAAATTTGTATTTTTGCATCATGGATATGCTTCATAAGACTCATGCCAGAATATTTTTTTGGTCTAATGTATAGATGATGTTAAACTCGAACTCAGAAATGTTCCTTGAAACTTTTGTTAATGAATTTCTACTCATGATGTCACATTGTTCATCTGGAACAGTCCAAATAATCGATGAGTAAATATGAGGCAGTTAGTGATCAAGAATGATTTTTACGTATGAGTTACCTGTCAAGGTCGTTTTAAGATATTTTAGAGGCTTCTAATATTGCATATTAAAATAATCCCCCCTGTTGGCATATGAAGACTGAGTACTTGAGTTTTTATTCCTGTTTTATGTGTGGTCGTCACCCTGATTCAATTAAAAACGCTATTTGTCTGAATCTACAACATTTTTCTTTTGTTTCCAGCTGTTCAAAATCACGATGAAGGATATAACTTTGTTTTTTGCAGTCATTAAAGTCATCCGACAGATTCTTGCTTTGAAATAAAAATCTTAACTTTCATTTAACATTTATAAATTTTTATTTTGATGCTTAATTTATAATATGGTTTTTATTCAAAATATTACAATTTATTAAAATTCTTTGGTGTATTATATTAAGTTTTCTTTGAAATACATATATATATAATCGCTGACTAATTAGTCAGTGCAAATCATTTACCTCTTCCAAGATTTGAATTTTGCAAAAATGTCAACAGCAAAAGAATTTTTGGAGAATATAAACTTTTGTCTTTAAGATGTTTATCGTTAATGTTCAGAAAAGCTTTAGAAGTTAAGAAAATAAGATTAAAATCATATTTTAATGATTCTTGTAGATTGGAGAGGATTAAAGCAATCTGTAATTGTATAACACATGTTTAATAATTAGATGGAATGAAAAAATTGTATTACCATTAAAATAGAATTAACGGATAAATTAATTTTGTGCACATGAAATGACAGCATTTATGAATTTTTTTCATTGCTTTTATAAGGCACGATTAATAAGATGAAAATATATACGAGATTACGGCGAAAGTTATAAGATTTTCCCTTCTTTGTGGAAAATTCCCTTTTATGACACATATCAGACAGTAAAACTACCATCTTTTTTGTGCTTGAAGCTCTTAAAGAGATGATAATTTTACTATATATATATATATATATATATATATATATATATATATATTTATATATATATATATATATATATATATATATATATATACACCTGATGTGTGTTTTCCGGGTCAAAATAACCTCTCAATCTGTCTGATTATAATTTAAAAGCTACACTTATAATTTCTGTTTGATAAATGCCGACTCTTAGATGATGACGAGAGTCAATTTTTTTCATGGAATTTTACAAAAATAACTATTTTTGATGGTACGAATTTATGTTTGAACTACATTTTCATTGGACTTTTCACTCTATAGGTTTTAAAAAATTCTGTATTGAATTATTTTTGAATAAGTTATATTTAAAGTCTAAATCGTGGTTGTAGTATAATGAAAACTCAAAGCTGATAAAAATTGAATTCAAAACTCATTGCAATAGTATATATTATACAAAAATAATTTAATAAATAAGAAAATTTAAAACGAAAATATATTTAATTTATTAAATTGTAATTATTTAATGAATTCAATAATTTAATGTGATTTTTTCTGACAATGAAAGATAAAATATTATATACCTAAAACTAAAATGCATTCGATCAGATTTTTTATAGTAATCATCGTCATACAGTCAGTAAATTTTTGCGCTGCCATTTTACAGTATCTATGGTAAGTACTTTGCTTTGATTTCAAAAGTATATATATTTGAACCAGCACTGGCTACGTATGCCTTTTATGGTTTAAACAAATAAATGTAGATCTTACATAATGTTTGGTTAAATAGTTCACAGCAAACACAGTAATGACGGTTACAATAAGGGTCTAAATCAGTTTGCCGATGCGAGTGGTGTTGGAGCGACACCGGCTAGTGGTACCATTACCCGTCAAAACATGTCCATTAAGGGCAAGGCTTCTTTGAAACGGTATCGACAATATCGACTTGACCGCTTGCCCGATATTTTACCGATGTCATGCCATTTGTGGACCGAAGGCTTTCGATAAATGAGCCTGCGTCGGCAAACGTTAAATGACCGACACTGCAATGCCACTTACACTGTTTATAAGTGTTACATTTAAGATTGCGTTTAAATTAGCTATCTCGTGCATTACAGAAAAAATCCTCTGAAAGAAGTTTCACTTACTGCCTTAATATTATTAACAATTGCAAACAGAAAATTTCTAATAGTTATTAAATATTAGTTGTAATATTTATAAAATAAGTATTTCCAATATGTTTGATTATATTCCTGTTCAACTGTGCAATCAAAATTTTGAAATCTTCTGAAGTGTTTATAAAAATGAGAAAGTTGTTGGATTTATATATTTTAATCGACATAAAAAACTATTTTTAATAGAACCAAAATGTATACTTAAAATATTTGTTGTTGTTGTTATTTATGACACTTGGACCAGCCAAGCTCGCTATGCTGTTAGATATGCAAATTTAAGTCAGTAGGCTGCGTCTTTCGTTTAAACAGAGCACCATGAAGCACTGTTCTGCTTTGTTCTAAGCTCCTCCTATAGATGGCACCACCAGAGGATACACTCCCTCAATTTTGAAGATGATCTGAAAGGGGAAAAACTTTTCCCCAGACCCATGGTAACTATTCAACCACCGACCACAGGACTTTCGATTTCATAGATTTCGATAGGCAGACCGTGAACAGACGCTTAGAACACATTGGTCTATATGCTCGTAGGCCTGTCAGATGTGTTCTACTTTCCGCAACTCACTGTCACACCCTGCGGTAAGCCTGGAGTAGAGAGCATGCGTTGTGGACACCACAACAGTGGTCTTGTGAGTGATGTTTTCCGACAAGTCCAGGTTTAGCTTTCAGTCTGATTATCGCCGGACTTTCATATGGAGAGGGCCAGGTCCCCGTTACCACCAAGAGAACACCATTGAACGACACCGTTACGGTGGTGCATGATTGCTCGTTTGAGGAGGAATTATTCTGGGTTCCAGAACTAACCTGCATGTTCAGAATGTAACTATGACAGGCCACATCTATCGGGATGTCAATGTGGAACAACATGTACATTTGTTTCGGGGCGCCATGGGTGCAGAATTTCTGTTTATGGATGACAACGCCCGTCCTCACCGTGCAAACATTGTAAACGAATGCCTTCAATCGGAGGATATCACCCGCATGGTCTGTTCAGCATACTCACTGGTCTTGAATTCAATAGACCATGTATGGGACATGCTTGGCCGACGAATTGCAGCCCGTACACCTCGTCCCACATGTCTACCGGAATTTCGGAGAGCATCGCTTAATAATTGGTGTAATATTCACCAAGATCAGATCGATAGTTTGACGCTCTGCATGCCTAGGCGTTATACGGCATGTATTGCATCGTCTGGGGGGCATACTATGTATTAACCATCATATCAACCATGTTATATTTGTTTTTGTAAATAGGTTCTTTTTTGAAATTAGCTCCAGGGAATAAAAGTCACAATTTTTATTAATGACGTCAAACATATAGCATCTTTTTTGCTCTTTACCTTTTGTTTGATAAATAGACTTTACAAATAAGTCACATTTGTTTTGATTCTGTCTCTTTCATTGCCTGAACTTACATTATCCTTAATTTATAGACACGAGTGTATCAAAACATTGAGCTCTTATGTGTCAAATAATTTAAAAAAATATAATTTCTAATTTCTTTTAATATTGCTGCATTTGTAACAATGAGGCCTTGAATTCTGAGAAAATTTGATGGTGCCACTAACTTTAACAATTCCGCAATAAGACCGATATCACATATGATATTCGTCCCAGAATTGGAAAGCATGTATCAGACCTAAATCGGCAGCCAGACTCGCATTTTTCTGGTGGTTAGTCTCATTAGGTCCAATACTTGTTTCCGATAACATTAAAGTACAAAGTTTTGGTGTCATTTATCGATATGGAACCGTTATCATTACGAAATCAGAATCAATTATACTCGACAATGCCGATATCGGCCCATCAGGATACCGATATGCTTGTGTTAGCTGGGTAGATCCTGATCGAGTTAGTCCTCATGAGCAATAAGAAAATAGCAAAGCTATAAACCACACCAAAACCAATAGCGCTATAAATGAGAAAATAAAGCCGTATATCATATATGAAATAGCAATGAAGCAACTTTCTTACGATTAGGAAAATTAAAACTGTGTGACTTGTTTTGTGTTCTTATCATTTCCCAAAAAGAGAGAACTAACCGAGGTAGAACTTATTAAATAGAATTTTCGCATAACTGGAACTCAAGGCTTGTTTAGTTTTAATTTCACAAGAATTTCATACAAGATGATGTATTCAAGAAAATTACTGAAATGTAAACGAATTCGGTATTTAATATGTAAATATAGGCTTCTTAACAAAACTTATTTTTTAAAAACTTGAGAAATATTGCTCAGAAGATTGAAATCAATAATAGAAAGCTAACAGTGTAAGAAAAAAAAAGTTTCACATAACTTTAATATACGAAAAATTTATATTGTTACAAATATTGTTAACTTTTATTTTGGTTTTCATTAAATTTATTCATATTATCAAAAATGTCATATTTTGTAAATTACTTCAGTTTCATATTCCTGTTTTATATTAGCATAAACAATTGGTTTTAACTACTGATGTAGATTGCTTTCTGCACCAAAATTGCCCTGGGATGGTTCCATGACCGAATTCGAAGAGATGAACTTTAAACACTGACAAATTATTTATCCTCTATTATTGATTCTAAGCACTTGTCTTTACTTAAAATATTCTTTAAACCGCAATCAAAAAGGTTAAACTGTAGCTTCGTGTTGCATAGATGCACGTTATAAATACACAACCAATTTAACTTACAAAGAAGCTGTCAAGCTTATCAAAGTACTGTCCTGTATTATACTATAATATTGCTTCTTACACTGAAGGTACTCTTGGTATCTTCCTATGCTTATATCATACCTGGAGGCATAAAAACCAACTGCTGAAGCACTACTCCTGATATAGGATTATGATAATGTTCGGCAATTCGTTATATTCCTGCCTGCAAATTATTCCATGTACATATTTTTACCAGCCACTGCATTGCTTTGTACTCATTAGAAACATTTAGGAATATGAAATGCATATCAGCAAATTCAGCTATATGATATTTGTTGTTCGGATTATGAAGGATTATTAAGAATTCACGCCAGCGAAGAACTTTCAACCATCATTCCACCGAGGCAGAACAAAATCGACACTCACTGATCCTGAACAAGTCATCGCTTCTGACGTTGCATATTTTGCAAACAAATCCATCAAGTACATGCAAGTTTTCAACGAAAAATTTTTCTTGAATTCCACATATTCTACTATATGGATTAGACGTGGTGGATGTGTGTCTTGCTCACCGGACATCAACTCATTTTTCATGATTTTTGTCACCTGGGTGGATGACACAAGATGTGTCTTTAGTATAGGAGACGCTGGTGGAATCGCCTGTAAATATGTAATGTAAATCGTTGTTATCTCAGACATAATAAACATAACACCAGGAATATTTAAGAGAATTCGGAAATTATTTATTGACCAAAATGAATTGTATAACACCACGCATTGACGCTACTTTGAGCACCCGATATAAGTTTTTTCTTAGACTAGTAAATCAGATTAGGAAATTTTTTTTATATTTCATTTCCTTTTCCAAAATTGATGTAAGGTCAAGTCGAAATTCTAATTTGATTCCTTTCTACTTCTTAGAGTGGAATGTTACCCTATATTCAAAATTAATTATTGCTCATTTAAATATACTCTATCAACCCTCTTATTTTGCGAAAACAACTAAACTATTTAACTTCACACTGTATAATTTATACAGACATGAATATATGC
Source organism: Latrodectus elegans (assembly GCA_030067965.1). Classification (NCBI taxonomy): domain Eukaryota; kingdom Metazoa; phylum Arthropoda; class Arachnida; order Araneae; family Theridiidae; genus Latrodectus; species Latrodectus elegans. The sequence continues at coordinate 55,144,523 of CM057817.1, forward strand.
ATACATCAATGTCACAAATATAATCTTCTGTATTTAAATTAATTTAAATACCTTTGAAAAGTTCAACTTGAATAATTTGAAGGAATATATATATATACAATTCATATTTTACTGAATTATTTGAAATAAAATTAATCATACAATAAGAATATGATATTTTGTGAGTAATCCAAAATATCTAGAATTATGTTTGTTCCGGTATGGGATTATTAAAATCCCAAATATGATTCCCAATAACTGTCATTTATGAAGCATGAAGCTATTTAATGTGCTGATAACTATTTTATATATAGATACATGGATTAAATTTTAACAGCGCACACACACAATTGGTTCTATTCATTACCTCTGAAAAGTGTATTCTCTACTCCGTAAAGCTATAGAACAATCATGTTAGCATTCAGTTGTCATGCAGAATATTGAGGAAACACTTGATCTATGTTTGCTATTGAATAAAGCATCTATCGTATTCAGAAAAGTATACACGATTCCTGCTTCTAATTATTATGTTTGGACACATGAAGAGCATTAGAGAGATCGCAGCTGTTTAATTCATGTAAACAAATGTATGTCAGCTGTAGGATTTCATTAATTGCCTCTTCTGTGCTAAAGTGCAAATTAACAAAAACAACAGCAGCTGACAACATGGCGAATTTTCTCTGTTCAGATTTTAATGGCATAGGCTAAATTAATCATTCTTGACTGAGAATGAAGTATTGTTAGGGAATATTATTTAATTACTATAGAACAAATGTATGTTTTGTCTGAATTGTGACTAATAAAATGACTCAAATAAAATACATGTACCTCATTATACTCTTAGTTGTAATGAATAATTATTAATAAAAATTCTTTAATACTAGGTATTACAGATGTCTCATTCGTGCTGATATTATTTTCTGTACTTGAATGATATGATATCAATATCATCCACGCATTAAATACAAAAAACAAAAGTGTTTTGTGTTTCAAAAGTAATATTTAAAAAAAAAAATAAAAAATAAAAAAACATGGAATTTTTTTGTATTAATATCTTTTTTACGAATTTTTATATAACTAAAACTTTTTTTTAACAAGAAAATCTAATAACATAATTTGAATAGATAAAATAGTAAACTGTGTGTATGTATAAATTTAATGGTTTCATTGTACTTACCACAAACATTCCTTATATAGACTTGGAGATTATTAATTTCTTATCTAGTTGTAAAGGAAAATTTGCTTGAAATTCCCATATTAATTTTCTCTTTAAAAACATTACGTAGCTTGCAACATTTGTGAAAAATGTTTTTTTTTTTTTAAATTTTTAATAGGTATATTTTGATTGATGTTTCTCGTTATAGTTTATTGTGTATTATTTTCTTATCTATATTGCACAATATATGCTTTACTTTACATATATTATTTCTTAGGAAACTTTAACCTATAAATAATTTACTTTTCTTAGTATGGATTCAGGAAGCAGTTTGTGAGGACAAAAATTTTGAAGTTTTTGACTGTTCCCATTAACAAGGATCAGCAGTAATGTTAAGGAACGTATGCACTAAGCGGGAGAAGTTTTTATGATTCATATGGTATCCAGCAGACTGTTATTAAATGAATCATAATAACGTGAAATTTGGATTACAGATATTTCACATCCTGATCTCTTTACTTATTAAAATATTAAAAAATAAGAGATTTTAATGATTGATAAAGTGTTTTTTCTACAAAAACTGCATTCCATTGAGGAACGTAATCACAAATAATTCTGAATAACATAATCTTTCCGATGTCTGCCAAGGTTGAAGATTTTTTCTCCCAGACTTAATCTTTTAATAATTTCAAAGAGAAAAACCGGACAGTCCAGATCTGCTTTTAGACAATGATGAAAAAATCTGCCCTAACACGTGCTTGAACATCACGATGAACACAGAAAAATGCCTTTTTTCATAAAAATCGCATTTTTGAGAGGCGGCGTTACTTCTATTCGGGATCATAACTGTTGTCAAAATGCTCTTAAATCATTTTCAAAGTGATGAAACAGATTTTGAGCCATGTGAAATCAATTGCTTAAAAGAAAAAATAGTTTCCATGATGCAATAAATTCAGTCAATATCATAAATCACCAGCGCAAAAAGACTTGATGCATTGTCTTTGAATTTTCTATTCCCGAAAAGGCCATTATTGTACACGTTCAATTCAGTCTTATCCGATGAGCCAAGATTCATCAATGACCATTCTTGCAAGGCAGCACAAAAGAAATATTTTCCGAGTTTAACTGCTCTCGGTGGTAACTATTAAACAAAATGGAAAATTTACTGTGCAAAACTTGTGAAACTATCGGAATTGGTATATACATAGCACAAGTATTTACATCACTGTCATAGCATATCCATTGCCATTACATAATTTTATAACCATTGCCATCATTTCTTCCAGATATTCAGATTCCATATGTTCTCTAAGAGATAAATTTTTTTACTGTCTTTTGTACAAAATTCTTCATTTTATCACTTGTAATATCATTAGTCTGACTCATATTCTCTTCAGCCGACTATTTGATCTTGATATATTAGCAGAATTCTCATTACAATGATAAAGAAATTTTACAAATAAAGCTTTGTTTTTAAAGAAAAGCATTATCTGCAAGTGAATCAGAAATGCATATTTGGGCAGCTTTTATCTCTATTCCCTTTTACCGAGGATTCATTTTACTTATGTTATACAGACTTTCCGATTCTACGAATTACGTTTCACTCTTTTTAAGGATTCATTTTTACTTACGTTATACAGACTTCCCGATATCGTGAATCACGTTTCAAGGGAAATATCCAGGGAAATCTTTCCAACTTGACCAAGATCTCGCCATTCTTCTATTGAGTGGCCACATAAGAGCCCTCATTTTTAAGCAGGGACAAAAAATATACTCAGAGCTGTGCTTAACAGCGCAGCAACGTTTCACGGGTGTTAAGGCTTTACTAATAGGCGACTTCAAATGATATTTTTTATAAATCACAAGCGCATTATTTATAATATCTGCGGTCAAAATTTCTTATATCATTATGACTCAAACATTACATTTACTCTGTCGTCTGAGTAAGGGAAATTTAATTTTGAAAACACTAAATGTATAACTCCATAAAATTATATTTTCATGCAAACATGAAGTAGGTTATGGAAGTTCAAAAATACTTCAAAATTTATGACCTTAATTAAAACTACTGCAAAAGCTCTTGACATTTTTTTATAATTTTGTTAAATATCATAAATTTAACAGGAAAACGTTTTAAATTATATCAATTATGAAGTATTTGAAATTCGGTGGAAGTAAGTAAATATATATATATATATATATATATATATATATATATGTATATATATATATTATATATATATATATATATATATATATATATATATATATATATATATATATATATATATATATATATATATATATATATATATATATATAAATATATATATATATAGAATCATTTAATTTTATATAACATCGAAGTTTACAATCTCCAAGTAATGCATTTAGACTTTGAGATTTTCCAGCTATGCGAAAGAAAAATTAAATGCATTGATTGTGTGTGACAAAATAATTAATTGATCTATTTAGTTTTATTATAGCAAATAAATACAGAAATATAAATTTTTTATACGAAAAATCAAAACAGGGTGTTGTATTTGTCCTATCCTTGTTGTGTGTGTGTTCCACATCTTTATGCAATCATACTTTTGAGTTACATTTTGTGATAGTTGATACGAAATTTGTGAAATTCTGCTTCGATGTTATCTACATTATTTTCTCCTTCGGATTGAAATTATTTATTGATTTTCATTGTGTATGTATGTGTGCGATATGGACGGTACATCGATTTATCTATCTGTTGTGTTAACATCTTCTTTGCTTCATATATTTAAGTGTTAACATTAAGCATTTATGAGAATACAATAAATATTCTTTTTTATGAAAACTAGTGTGACAAGAGTTTTATAGATTTTATGCAAGATCAGTAAATGGACAAATACCATAATAATGGATGCACCTTTTATTTTCCCATACGTCAATCTAAATGAATAAACACTGTCATAAATTTTCACTACTTTAATTGGAATTTTTTAAAGAAATATTTACTGTATTATTTGATCTTATATATTCATTAATTTCACAGATGAGACATACTGTGTCAATCAATTTAATTGCAATCAAATTGTTCTTAGTTTTAGCAAATGCCACATGTTGGCTAGGATGCGCTCTAAATTTTTAAATTATGAGAATTAAGTTAAAAATTTTTTTTATCTCTTATACTTTTTAGAGTAGGTTTACAGGAATTACTTTACATTTAAAATTATTCATCGAAAGTTTTTCCATATTGACAAGGCACCTATATATTTGGCTTAATTTATAGTTTTTAGTAGCTTTAGAATATATATTAGCGTTATTTACATCAAATTTGATTTTTATACTATATTGTTTTGCTTAAAAAATGCTAATATCTTTTTTTATCATGATTAAAAATCTCCTTAAAATATATTAACAAAAAACCAAATCTATGAGACAAAAAAGCACAAAAAATGATATTTGTACCTCATTTCACAATTCTACTTCAGATGGCACTGAATCTAAAATCTCTGTTATTTGGAGTCCTAATAGTAATGTTGTCAATTATAAGCAAGAAATAAATCTAAAACTTTCTGTACTCATAACAATATGCTTATTTCATATGACATAGCAAAAATATAGTATTCATAATACAATGAATATTTAATAATAGTACAAAATTTTTTTTCTGATTAATACTTAGTCGTTATATAGTGTATTTTCTAAAGTAAAGTGTCAATACACTGCACAAAACAAATAAAAGGTATTGAAGTTGTCTTTTTATTTTGCATCTGAAGGATTGTTTGGTTGATTGATAAATTAGTGATAGACGTAGTATGCTATTAAATAAAAATGACATTTTTTGGCAGAAAAAGAAAGAAAACGTTTTATTTAGCATTTAGGTGAAAAAATATTTTTGTATATGAGAATAACAAATAAACAAAGATGTTTCGTTAAAAGAAAAAAAAGTTTTTAGTAGGAGGTATAGTCCTCGGACAGTCAGAAACCTTGAACCCATCGAGTAAATGAGGCTATTTATGAGGGGATAGTATATTTTGTTCCACTCCTCCAGAAGAACTCTTTCTAATTCTTGGAGAGTTTATGGAAATGGTAAGAGTTGAGCAACTCGTCTACCTAGAATGTTCCTAGCATGCTCTATTGGTTTTATGTCTGGAGGGCATGCTAGATATTCTAATCGTATGATTCCTTCCTCCTCAAAAGGAAATCATTCACCAAATTCGCACGATGTGGCTTACAGTTGTCCTTAAACATGGAGTCATCTCCAATTGCTGCAAATATGTCTTGAGTATCTCATTATATCGGTGACCGGTCAAAGCTCAATGCAAAATGATATGAGATCGGTGACCCCAACAATGGAGATGGCAACACTGGCCATCTCTTCCAAACCACCAAATCAGACACTTTCGTGCACGAACACAGGATTGTTTCTAGTGCCACTTTGACGAAAATTTGTCTTTTATCAGGATGATGAGTAAATCACTTGGGTCAGAGAAAAGCATATTATGCCATTCATTTCTCCTTTAGTTCGCATGAATTGTTGCCCTTGTTACCCACTCTCTGCAGCCTAGATGGTGCCCTACTGTTAACGTGACATGTACCACTGGTCGGCAAGCATAAGCGGGAAGGCAATTTCGGAAAGTCTATGTCTAAACTGGTGTACCTGTAGCCGAGTGAAAGCGTAATTGAAAAAGAGTGTCATTCATATTTCGGTATCTCCATACCGTAAAATAATGGTCTTCATTTGGCGTTGTTACACGTCTATGAGTTTACCCTGATTTTCAGCCTACTTTTCCAGTCTCTAAAAAACGTTTCTTGATTCTGAGAATCACACTTTGTAAAACTTGAATATCGTCTGCTATTTCAGGCTGTGTTTGCCCCCCCTTCTCTAACCGGCCAAAAAATATCCAAGCTTCTGATTCGATATGTAATAACTTCGTTGAGACATCGCACTCATCGAAACAACGGGCTTACTGGGTGTCAACCATTCTTTTATGCTTTGTGTTGCATTAAGTTGAAAGCCAAATTTCATTCGTTGTTGCTGAATCTAAGGTCTGAGTGGCTAAGATTGTTGAGTATGTCTTCAAAGACAAACTCAAAAATTTGCATACTGGAAAACTTGAAAATGAGAAAAATTTGCATTTGTGACTCTCTTCTTCTATTTTATGCAAAACAATTTGGTAATACCGTAATTTTATGAAAGACTTACAATATATTTTAATTGTTTTGAGCAGTGTAGTTAAATTGGTTGTTAATTTCACTGAATTTTAGTACAATAATCAAACACTATTTAATCAAAAATAAGAATTATTATGTTTATGATTCTGATAGAATTGAAGAAAAGGTAAAGAATTTTAGAATGATTCCTTAGTATGAAAGTTTGGTTATCTTACAAGTTATATAACGAATCACTCAAAAAATATAAGTACAAAAATGTACATTTAATAGGAAAAAAGTGTCAGTTTACGAGTTCAAGGATGCCCTTATTTATACAAAATTAAAAAGACAATTTTATTTTTGATATAATAATAATAATTGTATGCAAATATTATTAATTTTTTCTTTGTCTTCTTACTTGTAATTTCTTAAATATTTCTCGAGCCATAACATTTTTAGCTTAAAATTTATAAATTAAAAATGCGATTTTTTTAATCTTTCATAATTAAAATTACTGTGCTGATATCAAAATTAGAACAGGACGAACGCAAATTATATTTATAAGCTTATAAAATGAGATGGAAATGATAAACTCTTTGATTTCTGGTATTTGTGTTTGAGCCAAAAGTAAATACCTAGATATTTGTATCTGAGTAATATCACTTGAGTGCTTTAGTTATTTGTTTCTACCTACTAATGACAACACGTTTGTCGTTCATAATTTTGCAGACGAGGGCTGCTTTAACAGCCCAGAATGTACTGTATACAGGAAGTGCAGCGTGTAAAGTTCATTTCTAACTACTAAAAACATCCCCACTTGAGGTGAAAATCCAACTCATGGACAATTGAACTAAGGACCAGTAGCCTGATGAGGGAAACTAAAGCTTGGTTTTCTGCGTAGTGAATGCTTACCTGATTCACCTTATATGTACATATAAAAATGTCTCAGAAGAATAAAAAAAAATAAGATCTTAAAAAATGAAACAAATATTGAATATATATATATATTATATATATATATATATATATATATATATATATATATATATATATATATATATATATATATAACACATTCAATATTTGTTTCATTTTTTAAAATCAAAAATTTTTAAAATTTTTTGAAAAGATAATGAAAGGTCACAAAAATTAAAACTGTATTCTTTTGAAATATTCTTAAAAACATTTTCTGTTTCGAAGGATGTACGATAATTTAAGTTTCAGCTGGCTAAAATTGATTTACTTCTTGAAAGTAAATAAATAAGAATGATTCTTTGTGTACTGTTTTAACTCAAATCTTATTTAGCGCTGTCATTGTTTAATTGAATATGACATTTAAAATGTGTGCCTTTTTTTGTCAAAAAATGGATTTTTAATAAATAGTACACTTAAAAGGAGTGTTAAAGATTGCTTCTTTAATGTCTTCTTATGGGTGTGGTTAGTGGTTCTAAAATAGTAGAGGAAAAAACTGAGGACATTATTTTTAGTCTTTGAAGAATCTACCCAGATTTTTTAAGAAAAAAGTACCTTGTTTTACAAGGGAGGCACACACCCTTGCCGTCATTAACTTTATTGAAATTTTGCTCGTAATTAGAACACTTGAAGGAGTGTGATGCTCTATTAGTTGAGGCAATAGTACATCTTTCATAAAGTTTAGCTGTTCTTGCTCTGCTGACAACAGTTATTAAATATATGAATATAACCATGGAATTCTAGTATGTTATATTCAAAGAACAACATGCATATAATAATAAAAAATGTAAAACGAAATGGGCACAAAACAACCATCGAAAAATCTCGTTTTCTCTAGAAATATATATATATATATATTTAAAATTTGCTGTACAGAAATGGGCAACAGAATCAATAAAATTGAATGTAATATCCAACTGATACTTGGTGCATTTCTATGTTCATACTATTTTAAGTACATTTGGTAAAATTTGATTCACAATATTCAGTTTTAAAGTTAATAAACATCCTTCACATACTTTCAAGTTTGATTGAGGAAGTCATTTCATTCATTTCCTAAATCTAATCAAGGGCTTACAACTTTTTAAAATTCACTGATTTTTAGATATTAAGGAACAAAAGGAAAACTTGAAATAAGTCATTTAAAATTATTAGAAATTTTTGAAATTCGGTTATGTTGAATGTGTTACGATGTGACACCGAGTAGCATTATGCAAAAGAAATGCACTGTCAGCATCTTTTCAGGTAATTATATATCAGCATTAGTGTGGACGGAAGTGACTGCTACTTTATAGTGGGACATCCATTGTGTGTGCCATTGTTGCCTTGAAAATGGCGGGAATTTTGTAATTCAGAAGCAGAGACCAAGTAGAAGACCCTCGGACTTGGTCTGCTACCCATAGAGGTATCATTTTACATGAAAGATATTGGGACCATGATATATTTTACATGCCCGAGAGTGAGCGCCCAAACCAATGAGATTACCACAACTTCGATGATATCAAAATTAAATCTGAATTAATGAAAATCAAAGTTGTGTGAATGGGTTTAAAGATTGTCTCACTAAAATTTATCTACACTTTTCATACAAAGTATAAGAGAAAGTTCTTGCCTTTTTTAATGACCTAAAATAATATGAACTACAGAAAGTGTATTATTAGTCCTCGAAATAAGGACCATCGGAATCCAGCGCCTTCTGCCAACGTGTCTCCAGTTGTGTAATCCCCTTACTGTAAAACTCTGGAGTTTTGGATGCAAAGAAGTCCGTGAGTGCTTGGTGCAGGTCTGCTTCATTGGTTAAGGATTTTCCTCGAAGATGATTGTCCAAAGGAATGGAAGAGGTGGTAATTTGATGATCAAAGGTCAGTGAGTAAGGAGGATATCGTTGTTGTTGCACCGGTATGCTTCCCTGCTCTTAGTCCTGAGTTGGACTCTCCCAGTTAAATTGAAGAAGCTGGGTAGAATCTTCTTGATTTTGAAGCAAGGACCAAGCAGAAGACCCCCAATATTTGGCCTGTAACCCTCAGAGTTACTATTTTACTTGGAGGATATTGCAATCACGCCTAGTTTTAACCTGCTCCAGCCGCCTTTAGTGATCACGATGGATCTTCGGTTATACCGAGATTCGAACTCACTACCTTCCAATAATGAGAATGTTGGCCTAACCAACCAGATCACCGCTGCCCAGTAATGGAGGATGGCACAAAATCTCTCAATCAAGTCTCTGTATGGTATTTTTGGCTACATGCGCGACACGTGACCTAGTATTATAGGCGAAGAACAATACACTCTTGGAATTAAGCAGATCGGGCTTTTTCTGTTGCTGTGCCTATTGCACACATTCTAATTGCTGCAAGTACAGATCAGCAGTGAACGTTTAAACCATTGGTAGCAACTCATAGCGAACCACTTGATGACTAGTCAACCAGATACCAGCTGCATCACAGAGGGACAAATCTCCAGACCTAAATTTGTGAAACCATTGCCTTGCCATACGTTCAATCATAGCATTATCCCCAAGGACTTGAGCTATTCGGTGATTTGATACAGCAACTGATAAGATCACTTTGAAGTCCACTGATAAGACCATTTCGAAGTCCACTGATAAGACCATTTCGAAGTCCACTGATAAGACCATTTCGAAGTCCACTGATAAGACCATTTCGAAGTCCACTGATAAGACCATTTCGAAGTCCACTGATAAGACCATTTCGAAGTCCACTGATAAGACCATTTCGAAGTCCACTGATAAGACCACTTTTAAGTTTGCTTTACGCAAACAACACCGAACTAACTCCTTCAACACGTTAATTTTTCTGCACTACTGTACAAATTACGATTGATGAATGTACGCGGTGGTTTATAAAGAATAATATTCCTATTCTAGAAAGACCGGTATCTCAACCACCTAGTATACTAATCTGTATACTTATTTTCACACACACACACTTCATTCAATGGCAACGTGAAAATGGCAAAAACTTTCTTGTTTACCTCATACACACAGTGGGGTATTTTTTAAATCTCTTCAGATATTCAAAATCTTATGAAAATGTCTGCTTTCTGTGCTTAAGAGTTTTGCATACAAATTAATTTTCATGACTTCTGCTGTCAAAATGACCGAATCGTCAAATTAATTGCTATCAACCGGTGACAATATATGCATAGAACTTGAATTACATTTTTGAATTTTCCATATCTAATATAATCTTTTATTAATATATTTAGGTTATTACGATTACATGCGGTTCATCAAATTTTGCAAATAAAAGTATGTAATAAAGTATTTTAGGTTACACACACACACACACACACACACACACACACACACACACACACACACACACACACACACACACACACACACACACACACACACACACACACACACACACACACACACACACACACACACACACACACACATATATATATATATATAATTCCTTGTTTGGCAGTTTACTATAAAGGCCACAATTTTTTAGAAATTGAAAATAAACTGGTGCTTAAAATTTTTTTTAACACGCTTTGAATTTTATTATGTTTCCATAAACTCACCTTGGCATTAATTTTTATCGCACATTCTAATATTATTTGTACTTTAAAGATAACTCTGCATTTTTTTTATTACGAATTTAAGCATACTTCAAAGTATCTCTTACAGAAAGATTTTAGATTGTTATAATGTGTTTTCAGTTGCCTATTTCTGGTGAGAGAACATGGGAATGACAAAATTCTTTATAGTTATGAGCCACGCTCCAGGAACGAGGTTTACATACCTTAGTGTGGTTTCCTTCTTCTTTCAATTTCTACGCTTTTCCAACGAAGTTACATTAGGAAAAGTAAGCATGCATCAGCATTCTTCTCAACATAAATTAATGTGCTGGATAAGATATCGAGCTTTTTAGGCACAAGCAAAATGACTTTCCCCATAAATTTCGATCTTAACCTTACAAAGTTTGATGTTGGTAAGAATGTTTCTTTTAGATCTTTAACTCCTAGGACTTCTCTGCCTTCAATTATAGTTCAGGGCTTCAACATGCGTGGGTATTTATGGTAGTTCGTAACTCTAAGCTGCTTTCGGTCGAATTATCACTTGTGCACATCAAAAGTAACAAATAAATCAAACCATTTAGTTTTAATATAGAATTGTTGGTGGAAAATAAACTTATTTTGCATGTTCTTTGAAGGAATACACATTGAGTACTTAAACGTCATGTAAATACTATTGGAAGATATGTTTAGCACTCTGTGGTCATATTTTTGCACTTGAGAGTGCTAAATTGACAGAGAACTGTAACATTCATAGCATCCACACCCGAGGGGAGAGTCAACTCTGCGGAATGTCTGAGCGATAACCACTGAGTTTCCATTAGGGTGTCGGATGAGCTGGTGTGATACTGAAACCCCCGACTAACACTATGAAAGGCAAAAATGTATTATTGTGCGTGTTACGTAAATGTAAAACAAATATTTATCAATAATCATTAATAACTTAGATCAGGCCCCAACACGTTGCCAAGTGATACTTACTTTCTGGCAAATTTTAGTACTTAGTTGTCTCTTTTAAGCGAAATCCTCAGTTGTCTCTTTTAAACGAAATCCTTGAAAGTAAACATCAACTTGCAGTTCTTGGCTATGAGAGACTTACACTTATTTTTAATGTTCATCGAAATCATTTTTTGAAATGAATGTTTTAGACAGAGAAAGAGAGCAAATGGGAAAAAAATTTAAGTTTTATAAATATTGAAAATAGTTGCTGAACTAATGCATCAATTACTATTATGTTGCTTTCACATTTAATGTTTCGTTTTTAATTATCCATGAAATAAATAACCCGTTTCTGTTGCATGCCAGTGTGCTAATAATACAATTTGACTCACCGCTAAATTTTAAAAAAAAAAAAAAAAAAAAAAAAAAAAGACATTATACCAGATGCTAAACTGAAAAAAAAAACTTTACACTTTAAATAAGCTTTGATATAATAATTCAATTTAATAACGTTATTTATAAGTCTAGGGAATTGTGCACTTTTTCAATTAGTATAATCGGCAATTTTTTTTTTTAATTTTCAAAGACATTGGTAAGTACTTAAGAACATGAATTTCCTTAAAATTTAATTTATTCTTTTGATGAGCCTCTATTTATGAACTCAGGAATCCTTTGTTTTTACGCTTCTGGGATTGCATAAATTTCTGGTTGGGGACTTCTGCTTTAGTCCTTTGACATTGCTTAATAGTCCTGAAGTATGGTAATTTAAACCAATTTCTTTTATTGATACAACTTATGCTAATTTCACGAATGAAGATACTTACTATCATCATTTATTTCTGGAATTTGCGTTCTCTTTTCTTCAATTCTGCTTATTTATAAAAACAACAAAACAAATTAAATACTCTCAAATGGAAATTATATACTTTCTCATTAAAGCTCTCAAAAAAAAAAAAAAAAAAAAATTCATATGAATGTTTATTTGCTATAAATATTCCAATAGACTTTTTCCTAAGTACATATTAGCACAAATTGTTTATATGTACTGAGTTTATGTGCTTTTATTGTGTTTATGTAAACATATAAACAGTACATATAAGTTGTAATTTTTCATTATATATATATATATATATATATATATATATATATATATATATATATATATATATATATATATATATATATATATATATATATATATATATTGAGATTTTTATAAATGTTTGACTTATTTTGTGACTAAATGTTATTTTTTTATATCTTTTTAAGGCACTCTTTAAGGGCAATAAAATTTAAAATTATTGAAGGTTAAATAATTTAGATATTTCAATTTTTTTTTACTTTTTTTACAATTAACTCGAATACATATCATTAAATATAAGTAAATATGTTTACTTCGTTGAATGTAAAATAACAGATATTCATAGCTGTTTAACATTCAGTTTGCCCACCACACTTTGTTGTTGAGTTGAGGTTAGAAGGGCTGTTTTAAAGTGTTAAATTTAAATTAGGATGTCAGTTTGTGTGAAGTCAACTTAAAAATTTTCTTATTTCGAAATTTTGATTGCTGCTTTAATAATTTAAGACATAATTAAATCTGATGTGAGTTCCATGTAAAGTTACTTGATGAAATCAACTTAAGTGATGTAACTTTCCTGTCAGGAATATTTTTCGTTTGAAGAAAGAAGAGTATAATTATTTTCTTCTTTTTAAAATTATATCATCTAGGCTTTACTACTAGAAGTTAAGTAAATGCATTTATTGCATCGGATAGCCTTTTCTTTCTACATTCCCACCGTATAATTCCTTTTTAATAAAACGATACTTTCTATTTTTCAAATTTGAAATTGTTTTTGTCCTCTTCAGCGAATGCATTTTCGCCCTTCAAATTCGTCAGCGGTCGGAAATGCACTGAATCTAAGAGGAAAAGAATCCTAACTTCAATATTTAATAACTTCGAAATTAAAGAAATTTTAAAACATTCCTCATGCGTTTTGTTTCCAGTTAGCCTATACACAAGCCTTTTTTTTGTTATGAAAAACATTGCTATTGAGATGCTGTCAATTAAGTTATTTTCTAATGTGTTCACAATTAAATAATGTAATTATAATTTCTTGGGATTTTTGTTTCTACATCTTTCGTTATTAACGTAAGCAACTATTAGTCAACACATAACTTTTATTTATTTTAATTTTTCATCTTTTAAAATAAAATTCAGTAAGATCAATATTTTCTTATTGTAAAAAATATTTAGAATAAGATATTAATTGGATCATCTTGCCATCTCAAATCAAAGCAGAAAACTCTAACTATCCTGATTTTTCAGTTATATCAAGATGAAGATAAATATTTGCCTTATATATTGTTAGAAATATAAAACATTTATTTTAAGCAGAAATCCTACACTAATATGTGCAATATTTACAGTAGCATATTAATTAGTTATTTTTATATTTATCAGAATTACAGTGGATCCATAGCCATTGCGGCTTTCCTGGTAATGAAAAAGCAGACAATCTCGCGAAAGAGGCTTCTTTTTTAAACCCTCCAGATACTCCTACTGGCATGAGAAATGTCAAACTCCTTCTAAAACGGGTTATGCATTACCAGCGAAACATTTATTACAAAGAGAATGCAGTTGATGCCTCTTGGAGGACCCTGCCGACCTCATGTATCCCCAGAGATCTACCTAGATCTATAGGGGTCTCTTACTTCAGGTTACTTACTGGGCATGATTTTCTCCAGAAACATCTATATCCCATAGGGCTTGTGGATTCACCCAACTGCATTTTATGTAGGGAACATGTTGACATGGATGGCGAACATCTTTGGAAATGTTCTGCCCTCCAGGAAGTCAGCTCTTCATCACATTTCAAGACGCTCTCCACTCCTGGAGATACTTCTTTTCTTTATTGGACTGCAATACTTTATTATGCTTGAAAGAGCCAACATAAGGACGTAATTAAAAAAATATTTAACAGAAGATAATATTAGCTTAACTAATTGCTCAGATAAGTTCGGTGAACTATAATTAAGAGTAGAAATAACCTAATTAAAAAAGAAAACCTTTAAAAGTACTTCGAAAGGAGCAGAATTTTATGAATAGACTAAAAATCTGAATTGTGAGAATGCGAAGACAAAGAATAAGTTCAAATACAATACATTTAAACGTGAAATTATTTTTAAACAATGTTTTTATTCTTTATTACATTTTTTGCTTATTGGGTTGCTTTTTGTGTCAATTTACTTTTGCTGCGTTATTTTTCTTCTAATCAATTTCTTAAAATTTAAAAGATAAAAATGATGTATATTTTAAAATAGAGAGAGATTTATTAATATGATTTAATAAAGAAAATTTTCATTAATTAATGATTTGTTACAGTGGTAAGATACTAATCTTTTCCTACATTCAAATCAGATTGAGAACACATTGTATAGATTTAGTCATTAAATAAATCCTCTTGAAGAAGATAGTATAAATCAAGAAATATATTATTACAAATGTTTTTGATACAGCTATAAAATGCAAGGTGGTAGTTGAATGATTAGTGCTCAGGTTTTTAGTCTAAATGGTAGTTGAATGTTAAGTGCTCAGATTTTTAGTCTAACTAATTGGTAGTTGAATAATGAATGCTCATGTTTTTAGTCTAACTCTATAATTGATAGGTGAATAATAAATGCTCAGGTTTTTAGTCTAACTAATTGGTAATTGAATAATAAATGCTCAGGTTTTTAGTCTAACTAATTGGCAATTGAATAATAAATGCTCAGGTTTTTAGTCTAA
Organism: Latrodectus elegans; assembly: GCA_030067965.1. Lineage (NCBI taxonomy): Eukaryota > Metazoa > Arthropoda > Arachnida > Araneae > Theridiidae > Latrodectus > Latrodectus elegans. The sequence continues at coordinate 55,160,041 of CM057817.1, forward strand.
CTAATTGGCAATTGAATAATAAATGCTCAGGTTTTTAGTCTAACTAATTGGCAATTGAATAATAAATGCTCAGGTTTTTAGTCTAACTAATTGGTAGGCGAATAAGTGGTCAGTTTTTAATCTAACTAATCACGAGTTCAATGTGTTGTATCTTAGAACCGGATAACTATAGTGATTTCGAATCCGTTTTAAAATGCAGGTCTCAGTTAAGTGTGTGTGTGTGTGAATTTACATTCTTGAAAACAGAAAGGAATCTTAAGTGACAAACTAAACCATTAGTTAAGAAGTGTCACGAAAATCCTGATTAGTACTATGCTCAGTGTTCTTGAAATTTAAATTCGGATTTATTCAGTACTGCATTTTATAGTATACACGTGACTTAATTACACTCATGAGCTCTACCTACTTCAACTTTTAATTATATGCATAGAATATTTTTTGCCACGTGGGTCATGTATTTTCATAAACTATTTTGAAATAGCATTTTAATCTGCAGTAATTTGCTTATATAGGAATTAAAAGTCTCTCAAGACCTACAGTTTAAAGTAGCTTTTTGAAATTAAATTCATAATGTTGAAAAGTTGCCCATGTGGTAGACATACAACAGTTGATAATTAAGTTTGTTTGCATTTAAACTGATATTGGTAAGTAACCGAATCTTTGAATGAAAAAAAACGGTCGTTGAGAGTCAAACAAACCAATATTAAATACCCAGCTTGAATGAATAATTCTATCACAATATTTCTTAAAGACACCTTTTTTCTTAATTAAAATTTAAAAATAATATCCCTTAAATTAGATTGATTTGATGTTTATGTTGAAATAAATTAATACATTTAATATGCATATAAAATATTGAACGCAGAGTAATAATTAATTATTAGACTTTAGTGTCTGAATTTTCTAATTTTAAAAATTAAATAAAAGGAAATACATATTTAATTTTAAATTAATATACATTTTTGTAAAAAAGTTAAATTTTTGTATTATATAAAATCACATAATTCAATATGGTAATTATTTCCTTTAAAAAGTAGGCATTAAAATTTCATAATACCTATTTAAATAAAATATTATAAAACAAATTTTTTTAAGATGAGTGGTGTTTGAGAGCTTTGGAAAAATTCAGTAGAAACACTTTTTCAAAGTTACATACTTATCGACAACTTTGTGGTATATTATTGTATATTAATTTTGCTTGTGTTTTTTAATCTTAATTATTTTTTAAGTTATTGAATTGACTAGGTTTTATTATGTTTATGAAGCTAAACTTAACAATAAATTAAGTATATATTATGATTTTTCACGAATTGTGCAAAAAATATATGATGGATTGATTCTCTTAAAAGTTTAAATGCTGAAGTAAAAATTAATTTCAAAATTTCTTCCTACAGTAAAAAGCTCTTTTACATCAATAGCAACAGAATTTAATTCTTGTCATGTCATATAGTGTTACGTCTTTCTGGCATGGCATGAAAATTTTTGCTGCTTCTTTCATCTCTATTTTTCATTAATGATCATATCTATAGAATATCTACAAGCAGGCTGGAATACAACCATCAAATACCTTTATCTATTCTATTTTATTAGGAGAACTATCAAAATATCTGATCAGAACAACTGTGAAATATTCTTTGTCAACTATCTTTGTATATTTAATTTTAGTTGGTGAGGTGCATGACTTAAAACTATATTTACGACAATTATATTACATAAGCGAAACATTAAACTACAAAAATGGATTATTTTAATGATTCATTCTCCTTCCAAATGGTCACCTCAAATCATTAAAATTTTCGAGACCTGAACCAACTGTTTCACTGAACAAGCTACCCAAGAAGACATCAGTAAGTACCTAAGGCTATACAAGCATGATTTATATAACGATCCTTTGATGGTGATAGATTTTTTTTAGAGAGGGAGTTTTAACGTTATGGACCTGGTCTAACGCTGCTGGCCAAAGGGGGCATGCAACAACAACAACAGTATTATGATGTGTATTTTCAACAGAGTATAATTTTAAAGGATGAGTTTACAGTGCCCCATTTTTTTCCCGTAAATACACATAGGTATGATATCAGTAAAGAATCTCTCTTTAACTTTCAATGATCAAACATACTCTCCGGTATGGTTTGAAAGCTATTTTAGGAACTGAGGGATTTCAGTAACTGGAATGTGTGATCACTGTTAATAACGCAAACAACAATGACAATTTTTGGAGTAGAATCTTCTATTAATATTGTTCACAAATTTGATTTCTGAAACATCCATTTTGTTCACAGAATATGGAAACCATGTTATTGAGCTAAAAGTTTTCAGATTGTCAATGACCTACAATGTAAAATTTTTTCATCCGTTCTTGTAATGGCAACAGAGCGTCTAAAACATCCAGAATTTAGTGGGTTTGGCTTGAATTAGTCCTCATGTACGAAAAAGAATTGTGAAGTGGTAACAAACAAAACAAAGTGCATAGAAAAATTAAGGATGTCTTAAGAATCTGCCATTCATTTAAGAGCCTTTTCAAAGTTTAAATGCGAAATTAACTAAAGTTCAATAGGCATCGGGTTTAGAAGGCCTTTACTCAGTATCGGACTTAGTCAGGAATTTGTGAAAAACTAGATTGAAATAAAATGTTTATCCATTACTATTGTAATTTTTTATTACATGAATTATTTGATAAGCATGAAGTTGTATGAACCAAGAGGGCTTATTGTTTCTGTACAGTTCAGTAATTGCTACGATTCTAAATTTTATAACAAGAAACTGAATTTTTTAAGGCGTTATGATATATTTACTTCATATACAGATTTCTCCTCACTAATGCAATCTTTCAAAGTATTAATCTATCATTAAATTCTAATTCTATTGAATTGGATTTTTTTTCGCATGATAAGTGGTGTTAGTTATATTTATAAAAACACACATTGCAGCACTTTATAATTTTTAATGCCATACAATATTAAAAATAAAATTTTACATCATTTATTAAAATGAGGAAGTAATTTGTTTATTTTGCATTATAAAAGAGACAATAATTAGCTATTTTTTAATAATTGTTGGACCCTTAGCTTGTGAAAAAAAAGTTATTATAAGATGTAAATAGCCAGTACGAGAAGCATATTTATTTAAATTATTTGACAGATTCTTTTGAGTTATTTTATAGAAGTAAAATAACTCAAAAAAATTTTTAGAGTTATTTTTAATGAAATATGGTATTTATAACAACATTTAAACGATCTTATATTAAAAACTTTACACAGTCAATGATGTTCTTAATGAAACTCAAAATTGTATAGTATGTAAAAATTATAGACAATGTTTTTCCTATTTTTTATAACTTTACTGAGAAATTGTTAGTAATTTATAACTTTATAACATCATATGGTACTTTTTTTATTGTTTTCCAACAGTTTTTTAGCTTTTTGACTCAAGTCATATAAGTCCATAAATCTTTTCATTTTAAAAGAGGAAATTATAAAATACATAAAATTGAAGTAATTATTAAATGCACATTACATGTAAAGACAAAATTAATATGCTTGAAAAATCTTTCCAATTTCGTGTTTACTGTTAATGCACTAGTATTTTACAAGAACGATTTTTGAATTCCCACATTCTGATTATTCTACATCATAATAGAAATACTTGTTCACGCTTCTGTTTCTCAAAATACATTTAATTACGAAACAAAATTTTTTGAACAGAAACCGTAGCATTATTTCAAAATTTGAAGAATATTTTTCTCAAAGCAAAACAGAAATAAAGCATCACACACATCGTAGATAAGAGTTGATCAGTATTCTAATCTATTTGATGGACCAGTTTGTTCATCTGCTAAATTTATATAACCCTTTCTGCATAAATTACTCGGGAACAGAGCCAATTAATTCGTCATGTGTTACTCTAGCAAAATGAGGATTTTGGCACTACTGCAACTTAAATCTTTGTTCCACTGAATGGAAGGAGAATATCCTCGCCGAGAATCCTTCAAATCTCTGAAAGCAGTTTAGTTTTTCTGCTTTCTTATCAATCTAAATATTTAAGATCTGTCGCTGCTTATCTTTGAGTTTAAATTTAATATAGAATAATGTTTCCCAAACTTTTGACATATGTGTACCCCTCCTATAATTTTTGTAACTCTGAGTACCACTTTATAAAATGGATGTATTTTAATAATGTCAAAAATATATTTCAATTTTCATTTTTTGTGACATGCACATAATAATAAGAAAACAGAAAGGAAATTATTTATAATAAAATGTAAATCAAAGTTATATTGTTCGTAACATTTATTTAGATCAATTAGAAGGAGGAAATTGTTTTTGCTGAGATGACATATCGGCATAATTTGGTTCCTTGTTTATTAATTTTATCTCAGATGTGGTTCCGTCTCTTTTTTCTCTATTTAATCTCTACAAATGCTAAAAAGCTACTTCTCATAAATATAAAGTTGGAAAAGCAAGAGGTATTTCAGACAAAATTCTTTTTCTGTTAAGACCGGGTACACATGCTGCTTTTGTGACCAGAATGTTGTTATGGTACTCTTCTTCTATGTTTAACTTGCAAATATCTGTCTCGAGTCAATTTCTACAATCCTTCTGCAAGCGTCAAATCTTCTGGTATGGATGTTGTGATAATATTAAACGGATCTCGTACTTATTCAATATTTTTGTTTAAATCAAAGAAATAATTATTCAAGCCCACTTGCAAGCTGTTCAAATGCTGTGTTATGCATTTTAGAGTCTTAGCATCAATTTTAGTAGTCGAACTTGTTATAAACTCATGAAGATAGGGAAACGAGTCTACTTCTCCACTACCAAATATCTTTTATCATAAATTTAGCTTTGCGATAGCAGCATTCACTTTATCTTGATAAATCAATTCCTCCTGTTAGCAAGTAAGCCAAAGAGGTTGGAGGTACTTAACCCCGTCCATAGTAAATGCAAATGTTTCTCCGATTTTGGTCACATGGGGAGGGACAGTGGACCACAAGTGATTGGGTCTTCTTTCATTTTCGACATAGTCACGAGATTTTTTGGGGTTGACTTTCGCTTCAGTTGTACTGCCATTAAACTTTTATTATACCCCGTTCTAATGTTATCAAAGTCTATGATTAGCTACCTCTGTGCAGTACAGTGTCCTGAGACTCTTTGTGTAATAAAGGGAAACCTCCTTTCTTGAGGATATATCTTTCACCAACACCATTCAAGTATTTCTAAAATAAGAAAGTTTCACGAATTGATCAAATTATTCATTTAAATTTTTTCTTTAATATTAAGTTTATATTTTTTTCCATTTTTACAAATATTATTTTTCTAGTTGTTGATAAATGTTCTTTTTCCAATTACCATGTCCATAGGTTTTAAATATATCTGCTAAAATTAAATTTATTAGTGCAGGGAAGTGCTACCCACAAGCCCTTTTAAATACATGAAAAAAATTTTCGTCATTCTGCATGGATTTTTACTGTCATTCTAAAAGGAACAAATTTTTTTTATTACATATTACTCTATCTATTACAGAGGAAGTCAGTTTTGCTTCAAATATTATTACTTACACTCAAGTGATCAACTAAAAGTAATCAACATTTAATGAATCAACAGCAGCAAAAATTCCTCTTTAGAATGATTTCACTTTACTCGTCTTCATGGAGGGAAAAATATTTCACTACAAATTACTCTAACTATTATTTATTTTTATTTATAACTATTGCTTACATTCAGTTTAGATTCTAATATTGATACTTCTATTTCGATGGATCATTTAATTAACAGAAACAAAGGGAGCTTCTCAGACTGTGCAAACTTTATTTGCTTTCTTGAACAGAAATAATTTTTCTGCTATGTAGATTCCTTACTTTTAGGTTTTAATTTTCCTACTTCAGTAGACCAGGAATAGTTATGCTTGAGATAATCAACCTGAAGCATAATAAAAACGTGGAATTCTTGTAGTTTTTACATTTTGGAGATGCAAAAGGCTTAATGGCTAGGCTAAGTGAAGCAAAAAAATTTTCTCTTTCAGGCTCAGTCATGTATTATGTCAGTCAAAAGTTGTTGAAAACTTGTAGGGTAAGGGACTTCTGATAAGGTCAGGTTCTTTAGATTGATAGGCTCTAGGTTCGAAGCTAAAGACAATGATTATTGAAATTATGTTTTCTACATGCACATGTCTATTGAAGCAAAGGCTCGTGAAGTTTCCACGTTTCCTCCCAAATGACAAGTAATTACCTCCCACAATTTGCAGAAAGTCAAAACACTATAAATAGTAAAAGAATTAAAATAGTTCTCCTCTATAGGACATATAGAACTGGCAACAGTCTTGTATAATAAAATGGAAATTAAGCGTTATTCAGAAGCGACTAGCTTTCTTTTCATATTTAATGATAATACACGTATAACTGAATATGTATAACGTTCTTCAATAGTATCATCGTAAGATACCTAAAACCATTTTTCCATTCAATATTTATCTCATATTTGTCGAACATAATTATTTTATCCATGCTTTGCGTATCTGTCTTACAGATTGTGTGAAATAGCGAAAGAGAAATAACGAAATATGAACAAAAAGCATGTGAAATAACAAATATTCATAAAAAATTAAAATTAATAAAATGCATTAAAATTTAAAAAATTAAATAAATATGCAACTTTAAGCATTATATATGAATATAAGGTCAAAAATTCAGTAAAAAATATTGACTGATATTCCTTAATGAAGTTTGTTTAGTGGGGAAAAGGATTATTTTTCTTTTACACTTTATCAAAGATTCGTACTATGTCATTTCTTGGCTCTTTTAAATAAAAAAAATTACAGAAAATTTGCAGTTGAGGGTATTTTTACATCGAATTGTAAAGCGAAATATTTCGGAAATAGGAAATGAAAAGAATTTACTGAAGACACGCATTCTACTCACACACTTTTCTTCGAAAATACATTAAAGACCAAATATTTTGGTCTGTTTATTTGTCGTTCTAAGGTCACTTTCGTAAATGAGATCCAATTCAATTTATAGTTTAAAATAAATTCATAACCACAAGGAATATCCATACCCGAAGAAAGAATCGAATTCAAAAACTGTTCAACTGAAAGTCAGATTGCGAATGATTCAGCTGTCTGCTTGACTGGATATTTTGGAGCTCACCAAAATTTCATTTATTTGGTAGATATTTTCAATAAATTAAACTCCTTATTTGAAGATTCTATTCTACTGTTGCCAGGCATCGTGGACTTTGAAATACCACAAAATTAAATTTATCATTCGTCAAAATTCTCCAATAGAGGTATATTATTTTCAATTGAAAATCAATAGGAAATTTTAACCTTAAAAAAAGGTATATAAGTCTAAACAAATAATTTTTAAGAATAAAAAAAATTAAATTCCACCTTTTTTTAGTTTTAAATGTGTGATTCATGAAAAAGTTGTTAAGAATTTTATTTTTTAAACACATAAATAAAAAATCATTTAATTTCTATGTTTGTAAATGTATTTCACAAATAATTAAATGTTTGTGGTTCCGTTATAAGTTTACAAACAGACAGACAATTTGAATGCATCAAGTATGGTTTTGGAAAAATTTAGGTACTTCTCAAGTCATTTTGAGAAGATTGAGATTACTTCTCAAGTCATCTCAATTCATTGAATACCTCTGAATACATATTGTGTACTCATATGTATTCAGAGGTATTCAAACTGCGGTTAGCTTTAGATCTGCTATAGAAACGTTAAGAATATGGATTAGTGTTTCATGGTGGACATTTAAGCAATTTAAAATACTTTTTAAATAAACTTGAGAAATAAAATCTCACAAACACCCACATACACACTAAACTAAATACAACTATTACTGCTAAATTAAAAAAAAGGGGTGATGAGCATACAAGGAGAAATTTATAGCACAGCAAAAGAAAAAAGATATTTTTAACGAAGACAGACATAATTAGTTTTAGCAGTGTTTGGTGAAAAGTCAGAGGAGAGCAACGGTTGATCCCCAACAAATAAAATAATATAATATTAAAAACTCACTGTTTGACATTGAAAATGCAATACCAAGAAAGAGTGGTTAGAAAATTATGCGAATTTCAGGGTAGACGCACTTCATCGAGTTATGCAAATGATGTGAAATGTGCAGCTCTTCAGAACACGTAGAATAAGATATATGGTGAGGATCCAGCAGAATGGGCAATATTCGAGTAGTTATTGCTGCTTGGAAAATAAACTATGAAAGTTTGTTCTTGTCGCAATGGACACCTGTAATTGCAGAGAAAGCCAGGCAATCGTCGTCAGTTCCAAGGACAGACCAGTTTACGAGGGGCATGGTGATGAGACTGAGAAGGGCATGCAGGTCGTTACGGCAAATCACAACTGATATACACCTGGACGCGTCCTACAGTGCACCGGCTGTGGTGAAAATGGTTTTAACAAGGAACTGTGGAGCACTTGTAGTGTGCTGTTGCAGATAGAGTGATATCAGCACGTGTGAATCGACGCATCCAACTGGAAGCTCTGGTGGCCCTTCAAAGCACATCTACCGAAATTCTGCAGCATGTGCAAGACACCCTGGATGCTCTCATATCGAGAAGAACCATTTAGTGTTGATTGGTTGCTAGGGACCTGTGCTCATGACGTCCGTTTAGAAGACTGCAGTTGACCCCACAGCATAGGCACCAACGTCTGGAATGGTGCCGGATTAGAGTGATGTGGACGACAGAGGGACACAGGATCGTCTTCTAAGATGAGTCATGTTTCTGCTTCTTCAGTGATAGTCACCCGTACGAATGTGGCGTCGATATGGAGATAGCTCTAATACTGCAGCAATTGTGGAACGTCCCGCTGCGTGACAGCATGGCATCATGGTTTGAGGAGCCATTGCATACGATTCCAGGTCACCTAAACTTCGTATTCACTGAAATATGAAAACCCAACATTATGAGAATGATGTACTACCACCGGTGATATTCCCCTACCTTCAGAAGGTACCCATTGTACTTTATCAGCAGGGTAACACTCTACCGCATATTGCTCGTATCAGCCAGCATGCCTTGCAAGAAGCACAACTGCTTTACTGGCCACTGTGCTCGCCAGATCTCTCACCAATTGAACACCTTTGGAATGTGATTGGATAACCTTCCACTGCCTCCTTCAGAAGACGCACTTAAGTTAATGGTTGACAATGAAGGGAGAACCATTTCTCAGGACGTCATCTATACTCTCATTTACTCTGTGCCTAGACGTGTTGCTTCGTGTATAGCCGTCCACGGTGATCATATATCCTATTGATCCCACTCTGCTCTCGCTCTGTATTATACATATCATTTCGAAATATAAAGCCCTTTTATCGTTGACTCACACAGTTCGCAATGGTTGCTAAAAGTCTCAAGGTCTCTCACACTTTCTCATTAGTTCAAGTATGGCAAACTTAAGTGAAAAAATATCAGTTAAATATTAGTAAAATATTTGTTTCTTTAGTTAAATGCTTTTTTCACGTTTCGGTAGAAATATTGATTCGATTGTCTAATATGTTGCTGAATTTTATGAATCTCACAGTTGTAAAATAACACTTTTACAGTATTAAGTAAAATTGAATTTATTTAATTAGGCGAATAAAAAGTGTTATATCATAAAAAATATAATCATTTCAATTTCTTATGTTTAATTTAGGGTTTTATATAATTTAGAGTTTAAAGTAATTAAATCACACATCGATAGTTAAAATATAAATATCTAATTATAATTCTGCACAAATCGTGAATTGTAAATATTGTTTAAAAATGATTGCATAAAAAATATTGAAAGTGTGGAAATTTCAAAATAAAAAAAAATATTTTTAATTAGGAAAACTTTCAATACTTTTTCATTATTGTTTTTCTGTTCTTTTTTTAAATTATCTTTATTTTGATAAGCTTTCTTTCATTAATTTTGTTTCTGTTTTTTAATTAGTAGCATTTAAGTATAAATGGTGTGAAATGTCAAACTTGCATTTTTTTCTCATACTTTTTATGGCATTTACTACTAAAATACTAGAAAAGTGGTTGTTATAACTACAATTAAACTATTCAAATTTCATTATCATGTTCCGAATTTTTGACAAATACACAGGAACTGTGTGGTTACCTTAGTATTTTATAAATATTAATTTTTCTATTTCTTTGAATAAACAAAAATTAGAAAGAAAGGTCAATTCATAAAATTTTTTTATTACTAAAGCTAAAGCACCATTAATATAAGAAACGCATTTGTGAGAACGTATAATTATGTAAAAGAATTTTTGTAAACAATTTTGTTAAAGAATTTATTTTACCATACATTTAAACAGATAAAAAACTGGTTGCAAAGATGGATCCCATTATGGAAAGATTTGTTATGGTAAATATATGATTGGATTTAATATATTAATGAAAATGTGTGTGGGTCAATAACCATTCATGGAAAAGTTTTCAAAGGAAATAACGGAATTGTTTTACAGGTTATAATTATGTTTTTAAATTTTTTAATTACCTTATTTTTTATTTTCTAATTTTAAACAATTAAGTTAAATATTTGTAAATTAGAATAAATTCAATGATACACACTTGGTTCATATAGTTAACTATATAACGCAGTTGATGAGGCCTTATCACAATGCACTATAAGTGAATGCTTCTATAAAAATTTTATAAAAATTAAAATTTCATTGTAATTCCTTCATACTAAAATACTTTACGTTTTTCAAATTATAAGCATTAACATTAAGTACTATTTAAAAAGTATACTTTTTAAATTATTTTTTTATTCTTTACAGAAGTGGAAGTTTGAATTTTTTAAAATCAAAATTTATAGACATACTTACTTTGTTTTCAATGTATAAATAAAAATGAAATAAAGACAAGTGTGATTTGAAATTAAATAAACACAACATAAAATATTGCCGATTATTGCAATTCAAATGAAGAAAGCACAAGTCTTATTTGTTTATACATATAAAACTTCAAAACATTGTTTTGGATATTAAAAACTGAAATCATCCTTTTTGGCTATCCTTTATCATCAAATAATACTCGAAAATTATATTTTATAAATTATCTTTTTACTGTCTTTAAAATCTATCTTTTTATGATTATACTTATTTTGAATACCCGAATAAAAATTTTGAAAAATATAATTTTAAAAATAACTATACAGTGCTTTGATTATTATTATTCAGTCATAAACATAATTCCTATTTGTTCAGATATATAGATTTTTTGTATATTAAATTCAGAGATTTTTCCTTTTTAATGTTATTTTAGCAATGATAACTTTAAATCTTTTTCTTTTATTCATTCTTTGGTCTTTTAGCTTTTAAATGTTAAATTTTTTTTTAAATTACCTTATTTTTGTTTTCTAATCCTAAACATTTTAGTTAAATATTCGTAAATTAGAATAAATTCAATGATAAACATTTTGTTCATGTATTTAACTATATAATGCAGTTGACAAGGTCTTATCACAATGCATTATTAAATGTTAACTATTATTCAAAATTTATATGATCATTTGAATTATTTATAGATCTCAAATTATATTTACATACTTTTATTCTGAGCTTTTTTTTGTAAAATTATTAGCGAATAATTTATATATCGTAAGTTATATTAATGCTTAGAGTTTGTAACTCTTACTTCGAGCTTTTTTGTACGCTTATCTTTAATCATCGGGACTCTTTCAGAGATACTCGGCATGTTTTCTATGAAATATCTTTCCCATAATTTGCTTGTTCTGCAATGATAAGGAATAATGAGATGTCATGGACATACTCTCCACCAACAAAGAGAATCGCAGGAAGATGCACAAATCCTGCAGTAATTACTGCCAAATGTCTTGTGGCAATACTGAAAAACTTTTTTCCGGTGTCATTGATTGATCTGTTCGATCTTTTAAATTGACAGTAGAATGCAGCCTTCCCTAAAGGGAGTCAAATTGCGACAGTTGATTTCAAATTGCCCTTATTTTTTTTGAAGCTCTTTTAAAAAAAGTTTTTTTTTATTCACTACAGATAAATTGTTTATTTTTTTATGAAATGAAAAATGTGTTATTTTTCTAAAATAGTAACTCGTTAAAAATCTGCGCATGATAAATTAATGACTAAAAAGAGAATTTTGAATGACAAAATAGCCGTATTTTAGGTCTGGATACTTTGACTTTTCACAAATTAAGCTGATGGTTGTGTCTTATTTCGATTAATAAAGTCTGTTTTTGATATTAATATACTGCTGGATACTATTTGATATGCCTATATTTTAAGTTTTTTAAAACAACAAAATTTTTCTGATCGTCTGATGCTTATATACGAATTTATCAATTGAAAGTTTTCTCTCATCAGTTAAAAAAGTTTTGTTCTATCAAATCTATACCAAACTGTTTATTTTTTTTTATGAAATGAAAAATGTGTTATTTTTCTAAAATTGCAACTCATTAAAAATCTGCGCATGATAAATTAATGACTAAAAAGAGAATTTTTAATGACAAAATAGCCGTATTTTAGGTCTGGATACTTTGACTTTTCACAAAATAAGCTAATGGTTGTGTCTTATTTCGATTAATAAAGCCTGTTTTCGATATTAATATACTGCTGGATACTATTTGATGTGCCTATATTTAAAGTGTTTTTAAAACAACAAAATTTTTCTTATCGCCTGATGTTTATATACGAAACTATTATGTGAAAATTTTCCTTCAGCTGTTCAAAAAGTTTCAAAAAGTTTAAATCTATACCTAATTGTTTATTTTTGTCGAACATTTTTATCCACGATATCTGGAAGTTTTCCTCCAAAATCCCTACTTACCATCCTTTATAAGGAATATACTTTATAAAGCCAGAGTTTTTGTAGTATGTCTGACACAATATTCCCAGACCAGAACAGTATTGCTATAAAACATTAGAAAGTAGATTGTAGTCAAAATTACATAATGATATAGCGGATTTTTGAAATTGTATATCACCTTAAAGACAAAAAATATGTTACTTAAAATTAAGGGCAAAACATAGAAAAATTTTAAATAAAAACTTCCCATAAGAATTTTTATATTTGATTATAATTTTTTATTCTCTATAATTCCTCAATTGTCTGTACTTCCCGCTAAATAAGAAATATAATACTGGTTAAATGCCTGATCTAACTGCTCAATTATATTTCATTTACACATTGAATTCAGATTAGTTTGATTTTTATTATTTTAATTGTTTATTATTTGTATTATTGATAAATTATTTAAAATTTTTAATTTTACTAATTATTGTGATAAATCTAAGATTTCAAATGTAATTTAAGAGTTCTGATATGTGAAAGGAAGAGAGTTAATTGGATTGATCAAGTATTCAAATATACTGAATTGTGTCCTACTTGAAATATTTGCAGAATTTTTTTTATCGCCCTTTTATTAGAGTGGATTGATGAAATATTAAAAAAAAAAACGTTTCTCACTATTTTTTTGTAATGTCTGTTGTGTTTCTATTCTTCCATCATATTGTTGCTATATATATATATATATATATATATATATATATATATATATATATATATATATATATATATATATATATATATATATATATATAATTCTAATATTAATATATTATACGAATCTATTTGATCCTTTTGTATTTACAAGGGAACATTTATCACTCTGTAGAATACCCCAATTATAGAAATCAGACGTAATTACGTTTGATGTCTCATGGACGACATTTGCCTGCTTTGTGTAAATTGTACTTTTATAACCAAATTTTGTCAAAATGTTTCTATTTTCAATGATATTATTTACTTAGAAACACAAATCTGTGGTGCATTTATAAACACAAATCCGTCTTTCGTTTAATTTCCATTTTCTTTGACATCAATAAGTTTACGAAAGTACTCTGTTTTTATAGGATTCTTTTGTTGTTACATATCTCCGGTGTTTATCAATGTTAAATAGGTCCATGAAATTTGTCATTCTAAGAAAATCTAACACTAAAATTGGGCTTGTGTAACGATCCATTCTGGAAAGCCACCGGCAATCCAGAATATGGTCAGGAGTGGCCTGATGATCAGCACATTTCAAACACTCTGGGATAACCTTTTTTCCATTAGAATAGGGTATAGATCTCAAGTGTCCACTAATAAGCCTGGTGAGGGTCGTCTGGTCACGTCTACAACACTTGAGGGATAATGCGTCCTCAGGGCCTTTCTCTGGTACCATTGGTGAACAGGTGGTACAGCCCAAGAAGCATTAATAGGTATTTTAGCTCTTACGAACAGCTCCGTATGAGTCAGTGTTAAGTCAATAGGATTCTTCATAAATTGTATAGTGTTGGTTTTTATGGTTATCTTTCAGTATTTATAAAGAATGTTTTAATTTCTCGTGTTCTCGAGAGCAAAATTAGATCAGCCTATCTAGAAATTTTATTAAAGTTGAGGATGCTCTTGAGGATAATAATTTAAAAGTTTGTATAAAAAATCTTCATATCAGAAGCATCTTTCATCAATGCTCCCCTTCTGCTTATGGTATCTTGTATTTTGACGACTTACACATACACTCACGCACAAAAGCACACATAATTTTAAAAGTATATCCATGAATTTCTACGATGGCGCAATATAAAATATTTACAACACATCTTTTGTTTTTCTTTTGAAATAAAATTAAGAATATTGAATACATTTTTTCAACAACTTTTACTTTAGCGAAACAATATTATTTTCTCTTTCAAAGGCTTTCTTACACATGTTGAATCATCATTATCAGCTTACTATCTATTCACACAATTAAAATTCTAAAAATTTATGGTTATTCTTATTCACAAACTTTCAATTCTTAGGCTCCCTGAAAGTCCTGCGTCCCAACAAACATCCAAGCTAGAGGTGAGATTCAAACTCGTAAGGTATTGAACCAAAGACCAGAACGCTATATATTCGGCCATTTATCACTGGGCATTTTAAATGAAGGAAATGTTCAGTCTATTTGACTGTCAAATGTTCAGTTAAAAAAGTACATTTGACTGAAAAATAATCTTTTCTGTTAGAGATCGCATCACATTTACAAAATATAGATAATTTTGCTTGAAAAGAGGGAATACATTGTCATTTATCATTATAGAAAAAATTTGAAAAATCACTTTCGTTAAAAGCTGACCATAACTAATAACCGGATAATTAACAATTTTTGATTTTGAAGAAAGTATTATTGCGATAAATAACACTCTTTTTATCTTTATTATCATTAATTATGAATATAATATTAATAATTTTGAACTTAATATATTTACTTGGATATTTTACACTATTTATAGTAAATATAATCTATTGAAAACAGTGCGAAATATATCCTGTGCACGTTTAAATCAACTAAGGAATTTTTAATAAAATAAAGAATGCAGAATTTTCTAAATAAAGAATAAAGTAAACAATTTTTATAAAGTAAAGAATAAAATAAAAAGTTTCACATGATGAATATTAAAATGAATGTCCAAAAGGGATAGTTTTAAAATAAATCTAAATTATATATATAGGAAGTCAATTAAATAAACATAAATTATTTCAAATATATATAATTAAAATTATAAAGCATAGGAAACTGAATAAATTTGCATAAGCTGTTTGGATCCCGCTATTGATTTTTGGAAAGGTAAGTTAAATAGAATTTGGTTGTTTAGAGAAAATTCTCAAAAGAATTTAAAAATTTTTAATAAAAATGAAATGTGCAAACTATACATATGAAAATAGTTTAGTTTAAGTATCATAAAATCAATTTTATCTTCAGAAATTCATTTTAAAGAGAGTTTTATTTAATCATTAAAAATTAAATAACGCTTTTTTTCCTGTATTCACATTATTTCATTTTTCAAGAAACTTAGGAAACTTAAAAAAGTCACACTCCTTAGCTTTTATCGTCTATAAATAACACAATGGCATAAATGATATTCATTATTCGGCAACATAAACTTTTTTGCATGTAAATTGATCGAACTGGGACTGTAGAATATGGGAATAAATTCTCGGAAAAAAAGAAAATAGCATAAAAACTCGACTAAGACTTCATTAAGTCGATGTCTTCTTTTTTTCCGTCGGGAATTAAGCAAAATTTGCTGAATTGAGGGTCACAACATTAAGACTTTAGTGTATGCAGAATTTTTTAAAGTTGTTATCACATGTGTGTTGGCTAAATTCAATGAATAAAATTTTCTTTTGTTAGAAACACGTTTTCTTCACCAGTATTTTAAATGTGTATTAATTTGAATTCTGGTTCAGGCGATTATCAGTAAATTCTTTCTGGATGTTTACCGAGAATGAAGCAAAAGAATTCACATCAACCGTGATAATTACAATGTTTGCTGCGTTTACATCCCATTAACCCGGGTCGTGGAATTTGAGCACAAATTTGACAGCTCATTAAGTAGGCTTGCCTTACTTAAGAAGATTCTTGGCAAAAGTTTGGCATACATTGTCTTAAAAATGTTACACATTTGTTTAGAAACAAAGAGATGGAAATGTTAGGAAAGAGTGATCACAAATATTTTTTACATTTGGTTGTCATTCCATTCCTTCCTTTACCGCCAAATTGAGCAGTTATAAATTGGAAAATGTATATATATTAAAAAAATATGGTTATCTTGCCCCTAGAGGGCGATACTGTAGTTTTATTCTAATGTGATTAAAAGTTAACTGTTTAATTTTTTGCATCTACGGGAAAAATAATCTTTATTTATCTAAACATTAATTCATTTTTTTTATGTTTAAAAAAATTTTAATTCACAACATTTCTACTTTAAGGATTAAATTTTAAGAAAAAAAAAGATTTAATTTATTAATAACTAGTCAGATTAATAAGAGACTTAATTTAATAGTAACTAATTACATTAATTATTAATAAGATTATTTTAAGGAAATGATATTTAGAATTCTAGATTAAAAATATATTTATTCACTTTTCAGAATTATTTAGATTATTAAAAAGCTTTTTTTATTCATCTTTATTTTATAGTCATGTATTTTGTTATGATATTTAGAAAGCCACACCTTTCAAAGAATAGTAAATTTAATATTATTTGCATGATCTTTTCTTTATTCACCGAATGCATAGTTTTGTGACATAGAAGAGACTTCTCTAAATAATTATTTATTAAACGTCAAAAGTATTAATAAGGTGTTTTATACTTGAAAAAAAGCAAGCCGTTGGCCATTAAATTTGCTACATCAAAAAAGCGACATTTAACATACATGAAATTTGAACAATAGGTAAAAGTTGTGATTTGTAAAATGATTATACTTTCAAAGCATTCATATAAAGTAGTCTGTGATGTAGCGACACTTAAAATATATATCATTGAGGAAGTTATATATCAGACTTTTCATACCCAAGCTGCATTGCATTAGACGGAAAATGTTGCATCAATTAAAAATTGTCATGCTTATGTAAGAAATATAAATGCTTGCAAATACATTTATGACTTAGATATAAGCTAATTGTAGCTTAAAAGGATTGCTATGTATTGCATTTTCAGCATTGTTGCTCGTGTCACTCACGAGCTTATGTCTCTTCAGAATAAGGAATCAATGGATCAGTGGATTAAGGTCAACCACTTGAAACATCGTGTTGTATCTCAGTGAACACTATCACTAAGAGCCGAGTACATATACATGTTAGCTCCATGGCCATAATGGATTACATAACCATATCTTTTGCAACACCAAAAATGAACGAAAGTTCAAAGATTAATGCAGCTTGCACAGTCTGATCGGCGTCCATAGTTTTGACTGCCATTGACACTACACCTAGGCAAGAGGACTTCCAATGTTATGATCCCTAACAATTTTGGATCTATATTTTGCATTTTCAACTGCTGGCTCTATTTACAGCGTCATGACTTTCGTATTTGTTTTTAGTTTAGTGGTGAGGTGTACTCATTTGCTATTTAATAGTGTCATACCGAGCCATCACTTAGAATGTTGGTATGGGTTGAAATGGATAATTGTCTCGGTCTCCTCTCATTTGCATGCACGGTACTTTAAATTGTGGTCGCTACATTTATGCTGCTCAAAAGCTTGTGATTATATTCGATATTCCTGCCCACTGAAGTGAGCTCCAGTGGCTCAGTAGCTACACTTCACTTCCCGTTAAGACCAGCAAAGTGAATCATCATTTGCCGGGCCATCATAATTGGGAGGGAGACCACTTTTTTCTCCCTCACTGGGTTGCTCGAGCTCCATGGGCTGAGGACGTGTCCACGTTAAGTCCTTCCGCTGGTGTGGATGTGAAGAGGGTGGCGGTAGCTCAGATGTGACCTCGTCACCTGAGCGTGGTTCAAAATTACGAGACACTCGGTGATAGGAGAGTATTCCAAACCCGTGGACTTCAAGGTACGGTCTGGGACTTGCTTCCCTCCTATGTATGTATGCTTACTGAAGCTCTGTGTTTTCAAAGGATAATACACAGTCTAATGTTACCGGAATTGCAAGGATAATACAGAAAATATTTTTCCTCTGTACTCAAAACAGAACGTTCCCCAAATCTCCTGCCAACAGAAAACGTCTGGTCAGTGTCACTCGATCGGGTAGTTTGTCACTCTACGCTTATTATTATGAGTGTAAAGCTCTCACATCTATAAAATGTCATTGTGAATCTGCATGGATAGATATACCTATATATGTCATTCGTATAATTACAGTCAGAGTTAGGGATACAGATACTGAGATTTCTCAGGATCTATGATTTAATTATAAATCGAAATAAATTTGTTATTTTAAGAATAATTTATTTGTCCAATCAATATCATTTTCCAATTTCTTCTTGGAGTATCAAATCTAATGCTAAGTGTTGTGTCTTAAAGGTAGTACACAGATTTTTCTAATTCTCAATAAATTTTAACATCATTGCAGCATTCTGATTTGATTTCTAAAGAGTGTTTACTCGTTAAGAATATTTCCTGTTACTATTTTAACTTTTAATCTAATATACATGATTTTCACCAAATGATTATGCATTTTTTTTTACTTACAAAATGATGGCATAAAAATAACTAATTTGTATAAAACACAATTTTCCCTCTGTTCATTTGCGTGAAAAAAAAATTCACGATCGTTATGTACATGAAACTTAATTTTCCTTCAAATTAACATTACACTTTTAATTTCATTAATCTGAACTAAAAGGGAAGATTTCCTTTGCTTTATTTATATTTATTATGAGAAATGCCCTTATTTACTCGTAAAAATTATATAGGAAATGAAAGTTTCTTCGAATATTTTAAAATAATGTAATATACAGAAACCTTATGACTTAGAAGAGAGAGAGAGAAGATTGTAAATTATTTTTGTGGTAAAATCTCATTTTATATATCATGTAAAATAAATAAGAAGGTAAATTTAATTGAAAGAGGAAATCAAGATTTTCAGGTAATTAAAGTAACATTCGTTTTTGAAATTTCTTAATTATATTAAGCAAGTTTTTATCAATAAACATTCATAAAGTTTCAAGAGAATTGTGATTTACTGTTGCAGGATTAAGAGTTTAAACAATAAACTTTCTGCATAAAATGTAACACGATTTTAAACTATTCTCTAAATACAAAAAATGAAAATATATATTTCACACATTTTTTAAAGTAAAGTATATATTTTGAAGCTTGCACTTCTGTAAAAGAAACACTATAATCCATAAAATCAAAAATATTTTAATTATGGCCTTAATTTCTATCATATATTTATTTATACAGTCTTAATTTCTTTTATCAAACATTTTGAGATTCTTGTTATAAAGCTTGGAGTCTTTTAAATTAGAAGAGTAGTTATTCAGGGCATCTCATCACTGGAGCTGCCATCTAATGAGGCATCATTTCACTTGGTAGACATTGCGACTAAGCCTTATTTTACGTGCTCAATGAATGTGATGGATCTTTTATCTTAGTCAAGTATTGAATGAGTTGCTTTACAGTATCAAAAACAGCGTCTTTCTTAATCAGTTCTCCAAGACTATAACTTTGCTACTCAATGTTCAATAAAATCATTTATTTGTGTATTTTAAATTAAAATAATGCCTTTCTGTGTTAAATACATAAGCAACAATAATTTTATAATTTAAGAAGTGTTTAATATATCTCTCCTTTATGGTCTCATTATTAATTTATCTAACTAACATTTTAAATAAAACTTTACAAAAATATTAATTAGATTCATTAATAATTGGACCAGGAGTAAGAGGCAACTTTAATCATTTCGAAATTTGTCTCCTGTTTAGTAAAAGAGCCATTATTAATTTTGCTTAATAATTAATTTTGCTTAAAATATAATTTATCGAAGGATTGTTGACAATATTTCATCAATCCCAAATGCTACTTCCATAAGCTCTCCTCATATATATAAAGCATTATACATAAATACAGATTATTTTTAATCTGAGGAAGCTATGTTTGTAAAATTTAACATTTCAACCATTCTTGGATTATTTATAAATAAAATTATATAGCGAATGTAAAAGACATTGTTAGAGTTATGAAATATTTTATGCTATTATAAATAAGGCAAAATATAAAGTGTTTAATACCCATTCTTTGAAAAAAATATAAAAATAACAGAATATATCCTTAAAAGGTTAAATATTTTATTTTGTAGAAATTGATGATTATTTTAACAACACAGACAAAAAAATTTTTTTCAGTAAAAAAATGTGATTAAATATTTAGAATAAAGTTTCCACCAGAAGAGCAAAATTAAAGATAATTATCAAATGTTACATTTTTACGTGCTTCAAAAATAAGATTGTGTTTAAAATTCATTTATAGAAGAACTTCAAATATCCGTACTCATTTTATCCGAATCGTTGATTATTAGGATCCCTTTCAGAATTTTAGAAAAATAAATTAGACAGAAGAAGAGACGGAATGCGAGGAAAAGGAAAAGCTCATGAAAAGAAAAAGAATAAGAAAGGAGAAGATGAGAATGTGTGGTGGGTGAAAGAGAGAGAGAGAGAGAGAGAGAGGAATGTGTCACTTAAGAATTCAGAAACATTCATTTGAAAATTCCTGGATGTTCAGAAGTTGGTGCTGATGATATAGGAGAATGGATTATGAGTCAAACCGTGGATTTCACTTTGCAAATGATGGCCAACTTGTTGAAAGTGTCGAGGGAGGAAGATGACCTTAAAGTCCAAGTAGAAGCAGTTAGGGAAACATTAGCCAGCTTTTTAATTGCCTTAAAGTGGATGGAGCGTCAGCCCCAGTGTGATCCCAAGGAAATTCTTACCGTCTACTAGATGCTAGACTTGGCTGTCCTAAAACGTATGAAGGCAATGAAACAGTTTACCAGCAAACAGTGACTTTCATTTACATCACTGCACATACATACTGTATTAATGTACAGCACTTATAAGTATCTTAATATCTAAAAGTGTGGCTTTTTCATTAAATTCCTTTTCTTTAAAAATGTATAGATTCTCTCGCATTTTCAACATTTAATAATTAATTAAAAAAGACCCCATTTCAAAAAAATCCAATTATCCGAATTTTTGATTATTCAAACGGGTTCCGGTCCAAATTGATTCGGATAATTGGAGTTCTATTGCTCTCGTTTATTTTCATTATAAAAAATGGGAAAAATTTTATTTGATATAAAAATTTGTTTTGTTACTTCATTCATGTTTGCCTCAGAGAGAAATGACCATTATTATTACATTTTTGTCCTATAAGTGGGACAAATTGTTTGTGTCAACTCTTAATAAAATGGAGGTCGAATGAACATTAATTTTCCTTGCCCTAAGTCATTAAAAGTGAAATCTCCTTTTTCCTTTTTTGATCATTTGCAGAAGATAACCTGACTATTGTAACCCGTTGTCAAGAGTCTGTACATCAATCGCGTATTGCTTTACTGGAGGACTTTTCATAGAAAGTGCTCCATGTTCACTTGTTTCCAGGAAGAAAAATGGAACACTCTAAAGCACTCACTCTGAAAGATGCAAATACAGAAAGAAGAGCCTCATTCGTATTCGGTCGTTCAACAGTAAGATTGAATTTGTAACTTTCCATACAAGAAAGGACTGCCCATCACTTGGACACAATTAATTGTATTTCTTGGACACTACGAAGTGCTGTCAAAGTAGTTTGAACCTTGAAATTGATAGCATAACTATCCAAAGCTATTGTAAGGCTTTCAGAAGCGAAATTTCCATAAGTAATGAACAGTATTCAAGTACCGATAGCATTATCAAATAGCATTATTAGTACCCATAGCACATAGACATAGGTACAAGTACCCATAGCATTATCAAATAGATGTCCAAATTGAATTTTTGCTATCGCTTAATGGGCTACCTAATAGGCTTTGTGAAACATTTAAATTTCTCATGTAATTAACTCTTGGGAGGACTTTTATTAAAGAGTAGGCTATATTCACGCATCATAAGGATAAAACGCAATTTGTTGAACTTGTCAGCAAACGTTCAAATCAAATATTCGTGGGATTGACCTCCACTTTGAGAACGGATGTTTTGACACTGTGTAGTGGAAATAAGTCTAATTGCTTACGGTGCTTTAAAACATTTTATTACACATTATGTAAAATGTCTTCCTGGAAGACTTTTCTTAGAGACTTAGAGAATGTCACAAAGCAGGAAACTCCGAGCTCTGATTGATGTGCATTCAGATAGAGAAGAAAGACAATTCCCAGCTTCTTTTGTTCCACAATGGCTGAGATAGCATCCGAGACCTAGCACTCCAAAGAACATTATCTTACCACAAACTAGTCAAACTGAAAGCCGAATAATTAGCTATCGTTCGATTCAATAGTTCGTGTGTTCGATTCTCACATTGCCTTGGATGATCATAGGGGTTAGAAATCCACTTTAATTTTCAGTTCAGTTTGACAGTGGGACCTGAACAGGTAACCAAATGATTTGGTTTCTGATATTCGGTTTACCAGTTTGTGGGTTTGATTCCCTATACCAAACATTTTATTATCGTGTTTCAAAGCTTTCTGTTAGCAACAAATCAATCAAATTTAGCACAAGATCAGTGTGAGCCTTTGTTAAAATAACTAATGTAAGTGTTCCCGTTTATAAATATTTGATACTGTCTATTTAATTCATAAAAACTTTAGTATTATTATAGTTTTTCTCCAACCTTGAATAACAGTTAGATTTTAAACTAAAGCATCCTTACTAATTTGAAATTCAATCCAGTCACAAATATTTAAATTTTATATTTTTCATAAGCATGATAATAATATAAATAATCCACCAAATAAAATAGAAAAATATCAGAATGTTCTGGTGAATGAAATAAAAAGATGTAAGTTTTCGATGAAATTTCCTAGAAATAAGCAAAATTTATCTTCATATAATGTAATTTAAATTCTCTCGTGAAAGTTTTCCAAAAATTTAAAAATACATTTTACCGGACAAAACAAGATATTTCTCAAAATAATGAGCTTTTTTGAATTAAGCTCTTAAGAGCTTAGAAACATAATAATGATTATTATCTAAAAAATTTCTTATAAAAGAGAGAAATATATTTTTCAGTTTAAACATAATTAATGAATAAGGAAGATGAAATCGAAAGTACTTTCATCTTCAGAGGGATTTTTATGCTTAATTAATAAGTTGTGCGTATTTTTAAAAGTTAAAATCCACATTCTGCACGGCAAAAAGTTTTTTGAAAAGTGGAGTACAATGCTAAATAATTTAATTTTACGGCTAATAATCATAAATAAAATTCCATAAAAATGAAATAGTATATTAAAACGCAATACATTTTATAATTATTATTTTTCAGTTTAATTTTTCAAAAAAGATGTTAGAAAGTTCAATTAAAAACGAAGGAAAATTTCATGTTAATTAACTCTACTTTTTAAATTTGTTTTAATTAATAAAACTTTACGCGTTCACATTCTTCTTCTCTTATAACAATATTTCTAGCAATTAAAAATATTGTCTTTATCAATGTTCAGTAAATTAGCACACATGAATATGGGAATTTGATGATTTTTGTATATTATATACTATATTAACCAATATATTGTGTACTATATTAACCAAAAAAAAATTTCTCGGGTCAATAAAAGTTACGCTATTTTAGGAGAATACATAATTTTTCGCAACATAAGTGAATTCTTTACCTAAATTGTAATATGAAACTAAATAGACGAAAAACAGAAAATACAAAACTACACACTTTCCAAAAGTTTTTCTACGTTATTTCTATTTATATGTTATTTCTATTTTTAGTAATATATAAGTTATTGCTATTTTTAGTGAAGTTTTCCAATAAATAAGGTTGCATGTCTAATAAATTTTCATAACAAGATCCTTTTTTAAGGAAAAAAAGAGGTTGTTTCCAGTTCAAAGAAACTTGAAAGCCTCTTAAAGGAGATCCCAAAGTTGATTACCAAGAGAAATGGATGAAGTGAAAATGGAAAATTAATGTGTAACTGAATGCATCTCACAGAAAAATGACGTAAAAGTTTGAGGGAAATTTAATTAAGCCTTATTTTTATTCTCACGAAGGTTGGGGGAGGGTTAGCAGGATATATTGATCATCATTTGTGCTGTAGGATGATGTCGATAACTTTGCTGTAGTCAGTGTTTAACGCTCCTTATTCATTGGAATGAATTCCATAGCATTGAAATGACACTCTGCCGCTTCAAGAGCATTTATTACTTAGTTTTGTATTTGAACGGGTTTTAGTTTCCCGATAATAAGCGAAGCTATGGATTCCGGTAGCCCCTTTCAGGTAACAGCATGTTATCGTGATATTTTCAAACCATATTACACGGGATCATCATGGCATAGTGGCAGGACACAACTCCTCTGATCGATAGGTTCAGTGTTCGATACCAGTCACTGTTGAACAATGGGAGAAGCATGCTGGTCTTCACCCCAATCTGAATGCACGTCTGGTGGGGTGGCTGTTTGGGAGTTTTCCTTTATTCACGTGTGACACGGGAATACAGTTCCCTCTCTATGAAAAGTTTTCTTGAAAGATAGTTGCGCGCCTTGGACTTCAAATGTCTTACAACTGTCTTAGTCCACAAAGCGGTATCAAAGTCATGTTTCCTCTCGCTTCACACTAGCCTAGTGATGGAAGAATCAACGGTGATCCGGGAGTAAACATGGACAGTTTACTCATGGAATATTATTGTAAACACACACAGAACGAAAGATCTTGGGTTCGATTTCAGTTACTGTTAAGCAACGGGAGATGGATGTTTCATTTCTTTCTTCTGCTTGCTCGTCTATTGAGGAGATCGCGTGGGAGATGTCTGGGTTTCCCCCTTAGAGACACATGAATTCTGCCTACTAGCTAGGGAAATTCCTTCTAGAAAACAAGTTATTAGTAAGGGAAAAATACGTTCCAACCAAATCAGGCTGTTAGGTAATCCACAACACAGTGTCAAAATTATGTCTACTCTTTGCTCACCCAGGCCTAATGGTACGGCAACGCTATTAGAAGCATATATCCTGAGTTCGATTACAACAGCTGAGTGACAACGAGAGATAGATGCATTTCTACTTTTTGCAGGCACATCTGTCTGGGTGGGTGCTTGGGAGTTTTCTTGGTTTCAACCCTTGTATCATATAAATACTATGAAAAATCCTTTCTGAAGGGAATTACGCTGTGTGTACATGTTGAAATGCCGTACAACAGCCGACAGACATTCTATCATGTGGTGTCGTCAAAAATCATGTTAAAAGCAAAAGCTGAATAATTGAGTTTCCGAATAAAAATGCGGCATTGAAAAATCTCACAATTTTTCCTCCAATCTTTCTCTGGTTTTTGACATCATAAATTTGCATTGGATGTTTTTTTTCCCATTTCACTCTTTGCATAGGATGCTTTCTTTCCCTGTCACTCTATGCGTAGGATGTTTCTTTCCCTATTATGTGATACACTTTAAATTTTATGGATGCTTTATGCTTTATTTTATAGACTTCAGTTACTTGAGTGCCACGTGCTCTTCTAAATTTATTCAGAAGAGTACTCATATGAAATAAAACTATTTTTGAGCAAAGAGTTATGCTTTTGGTTGCTCAGGAAAATTAGCTTAAAAATGTATACCGAGTAAATTTTTTAACCATTATTTGTTTTTTGAAATATATATCAAATCAAAACCTAACTTTTAAGAGCTCACAGGTTAAAATACTTTACAAATTAGTGGGGAATTAATTAAACAATTATAAAATGCTTCAACATTTCCAAATCTTTTTTGAGTTCCAATTTTCTTTTAATATTATGACACTTTATAACACCGAGTTTCAATGCCAATAAAAATTTCAGTAGGAAAAGAACAAAAAATGTATTAAACCAATAACATTAATATTATATCTTCATCAATAATTTCATTTTGATGTGATATTTGTATCAATTATTGTTAATGTCTTTGTTAGGCAAGAGAAATTAATAAAGGAAATTTAAATGCATAAATAGTTGGTTATTTTATTTTCTTATTTCATGAAATCTCTTATTTTTACAAATAAAATGATAAATTTTAGAACAATTTTTTAAGTAATGTGGTTTTTAATATTTGTAGGTATTAAGGTCAATTGTTTTAATTAATCGCTGTGTTATGAAAGTTTCAACTAAGATTTCCCTTATAAATGTTCGCACTTTTTTCAATTTTAAACAAAATATTAAAAATTTGATTAAAGGTTGGTTGATAATCGACTGAAGCTCGAATTTCAGTGGGCCGTGGTAGGCTAGTGGTTAGGGCATGGGCCATCCGTAACATAGGGAGGGGGTTTGATTCCCAATGCTTTCAAAGACCCACCGAGTACATGGGATATACGTGCTCATTAAACCCGAGGCATCGAAAGTCCTGTGGTCGGTAGTTGAGCAGTTACCATGGGTGTACTGATCTGAAGAAAATTTCCTCCCACTTCAGATCAATGTCGAAATTCTGGGAGTGGATTCTCTTGTGGTGTCATCTATCGGAGGAGTCTGAAAGTAAATCGTACTTTCACCTTCGTGGTGGTCTGGTTAAAAACGATAGACGCACCCTTTTAGCTTAAATTAGTATAGCCGTGGACTAGCGAGCTTGGCTTGTTCACAAGTGCCATAAGTAACAACAACACGAATTTCAGTTCCTTATAGATGAGAATTTAGGCGCACTAATTATATAGGTATGTCATGAATTTAATTATATTCTGAAAATTTATTCTATTAAATTTATATTATATGAAAATTTTGGATTTTTAAATGTCACTTTCACTTTTCTTCACACACAAAAACTCTTCATGAAGAAAATTTTATAAGTATATCGAAATTTTCTAGCAACTATTGAAATTAAAAAACTTACTAGAATTAGGATATGGGAGATCGTTTTAGCTATTTCCAGTATCAATAGGTGGCACTGGTATTTTTTCCAATTATAACAATAAACTTAATATATGAAATTTTGTAAACTTTCGGAATTCTCTTAGATTTTAACAAGCTACAAAACCTTTTAGAAGTATCTAATTTTAAATCATCACACATTTCAACTTCTTACGTCTTTAAATGTATTTTTTGTTCTTTATGATTGTTACCAGCTGAAACTTATGTTACTAGCTACATCTTTAATATGAGTCAAAAGCAGATCAGAAAAAGAAATTAATACTTAGAGAATTTTTGGAAAGTGATTTATTCTGTAAGAATTAGGTTTCTAAAGTTTTCGGTTAAGCTCGTCGTACTTAGTGGTATAAAAGCGTTTTTCTGAGCTGACGGTCTTGGGTTCGATCCCAGTCAAAGTTGAAGGACAAGATGGGCGTTCCGATTCTGACTTTTGTATGCATGCGATTGCTGGATGATGTGTGCACTTTATAGTGGTGAGTGCGTGGGAGTTTTCCTGGCTTCCTGGCTTGGTACAAGTAAATGTAGCCCATTACCTATGAAAAGTCTTGCCAGAAGGCAATTTAAGCGGAAGTTACAAAAATGTCCTAAGTTCTTAGACGGTCCACAATCTCAATATAAATGAATTTTTAGCTTCTTCAAAATGATCAAAGATAATAAACTTTGTAAAAAATAAGAATAATAAACTATTTGAAAACTTTTATACTGCGTTACGTATAGCCTAACAGCCAAAATTTATTACAAGCCTTGCAGATTTCCACCTGAAAAGATTTAGTTGGGAAGTGGGTCGTATTCAGGTATCGCGCACGAAAAGAAGGAAACCAGTTAAATTCCATAAAGCGTAAATCAAACGTCCATTTCCTTTTTTAACAGTCAAACCATGTGTTTTCTACTTCGAAAACCATTGATCTGAAAGTCAACTACCGTATAAGACTTTGACACTGAATATCAGTTAACTGAGCACCCGCGAAGATCGTTTTAAAACGTGAAGAACTGTCATAGATAAAAGGGCGGTACTTATAGTTCACAAACGGAAAACCTCAGGAAAATTCCTAAGCATACACCCTGACAAACGACAACGTAGAAAGTAGTAGCGCAATGTTTTATTTCTTAATTTAGATCGGAAACTTAGATTACTTGTAATTGACTTCATTTTATTATATTGCTTTAGTTGCAAAGAATTTACTATTTATTTCTTTGCTTAGTTTGCTTTCTCCTCGTTCAACTTTTCGTATTGTTTCATCACAAATGAATGTTTTGTTACTTTTTTGATTTTATCCGCTGTATAAATTAGACCGTATCCAACATAATGCAACCTAGGATTTAAAAAATTAAGAAGCGGATTTTTCTACTTATAAATTTTCTAATAAACACACTAGTGAACACTGATCCATTTACCTTACATCAACTGTATACATACAAGAAATTAAATATTGCTGGAAATAATAAATAATGTTTTTTAAGAACGCGATTTATATTAATTTGAATTGAAGTGTGATTTAAAATGAAGTATTCGTTTGTGAAATATTTGACCAACAAAATTGAATGCTATTATTTTTTTTCAACATTACTGTTGACATTAATTATTAATAACTAAAGAAAGTTAGATGATATTTATGTACTCAAGAAAAGTTTATACACCCGTTATCATAGAAAAATAGCTAGGCATCTTTACATTAAATTCTTCTTTCATCTTTATATTAAATTTATTATTAAACTACCTTTTATCTCTGAAAAATACATTACATAATATTCAATATCAAAACATCAAACTGAACACCGCATAAAAAATAGAAATATGTTGTGTAATTCTAATACCAAGACTGTGCGTTAAGCTTGCTTTTTAGAGTTTGTTGCATCTCTTCCATTATATAACAGATGGCGCTCTTAGCGCTTCGAATGAATGCAACTTTCACTTTGTCTACGCTTGCTATTTGTTGTTTTCCTCAGTGCTGTTGTGTGGGAATAAAAAAATGAAACGAAAACTCTTTGGGTCATCACTGGATTAATTTAAACTTACGACTCAACTCACACACACACACACACACACATGCTCCAACACACACACAGTGTTTTTATAATTATTGAAGAGTAAAGTAATTAATTACGGATAACTTTAAAATCACTGCAAAGAATTTTATCTTATTTAAAGAACAATTATTCTTCAGTTAGTTGAGACCCGTTATTATTATTAGAATAGTATTTATCTCTTCCAAAATCATTATCATTTAAATATTATCATAAGATTAAACTTTTTCTGCAAATGTAAAAAACATTAACTTTATCTTCTGATTTATCTATTCAGTTTCAGATTTCAAAACATTTTTATCTTATGGTTGTTGAAACATACTCTCTTTCTTTTTTTTTTTAAAAAAAATTATTATTTAGTTTTAAGATTTTAAATTTGATTTTGAAAGATCAACTATCAACATTTAATATACATTTGTTTAAATTTATGAGTGTTACTTTCGTTTTTTTAATTGTTCATTAAATCCAAAAAAATTAGTAAATATTCTAATCACATTAACTAAATTTTTTTCAAGAAATTTCGTTAATAGAGCTGTTTTTATATATTTAAAAAAGCGCCAAACATTGAATAAATATCATGAATTGCACAAGTAGCTTTTATTGAATTCTACCGAAAAAGAAAAAATTTCTTTTTTATTTATTACATTTTCCTCTTCAAATCATTACGCTACAATTTGTTACTATTGCTATCTAAGTTGTTCGTTTTTTTTTATCTGGATTAAATGGGGCTCAAGCCAAAAGCTCTTGAGGCATTAGTTCTTCTAATCCATATAAAGTTTCTGGTGGTATTGTTCGCAACTGTTGATTTTTTCGGCCCATTAAACTTTTTTTCTTATTATTTGAAGCGTTTAAAATGTAATAAAATTTCACTAAATTTTAAGAATTGGTGGATAAAAATACATTTAAAATAATATCACGTATTATGTTCGTATCATTTTCATATTCGAAAGGAAACGTATTCAACTTAGCCTATGTTTCATTGAGAATAAATAAATAAAATATTTTTGAATTTTATTGCAAATAAAACATTGTAGGAATACAAAGCCAAATCTCAAATGCACTGGCTCATAGCAGCTTTGAGTCGGACACCACTGTTAAGAGGGCAAAGTCCTGGGTTCGATTACAATCACTGTTTAACGAAGGAAGATGGGTGTCTTGTTTCTGGTTTCTACATGCATGTGTGTCGGAGTGGGTGCTTGGGAGATTTCCAGGTTTCCTCCCTTGTGATACGCGAATATATTCTAATTTTAAAAGTCCTGCCGGAAGGAAAGATGCATCAAATGTGTAAATTTCATATAATAACGTTCAGCTGCTTACCTGTTCGCTACTGAGAAATAATTGAAATTCAATTTAGGATATATTCTCTGAATGAATTAGCCTCGTTGCATTTTTCTTCAATAATTTTAGCAATTTCAATGAATTTATTGATGACATATGACTTACTGTATGCTTATTGGTTTAGTTATTACCAGGAAAAATCATGCTCTTGAGTTTCGGATTCCAGGTTATGAATTGAGAAAACAAACAGAATTGTGCTAAGGAAACAAAAGTAGAATTTTCATTAGATATATTCGGCACTTCAAAATAAACCAAAACCCAAAGATTAAAAAAACATATCTGTTTAAATTTTAGTTTAGTTATGAAGTTCTGCAGTTAGATACATTAAAAATGTACAAATTACCAAATAATTTAATGGAAAGTCTCTCAAAACGATGTACTCCATCTCAAAATGAAGTCTCATTTATGGATTAGTTGAAAACAAATCGAAGAAGGTGTAGAAGGATTGAAAAATATCCTCACTTAAGAAGTTATTGAATTCTGGACCCTTCATCTCCAATAAAATGCATTTCAGAGCGATGACGAGTTGGGAATGACGAAAACCCATTCGATATGGGGGGCAAAAAATAAAAGTTTCAAAATTGAAAAAATTAAAACAATTATTTTTTTAAATAAAATTTAATGAAATCAAAGGTAGAGCAAAATAAACTTTCAAAATCAAGAATAAATAAATAAATATTGTTATTTTGTTTTATGAAAAAAATGCATTGAAGTAGACAGAAAGGAGATCCATTGCTGCAAAACTATTTTCTACTCCTAACAGTAAATCGTAAATAACAATTTAAAAATTAGGAAAAGAACCGCATATCATAAAAAAAACTTTATAGATATTAAAAAAAACACCGTTTTTTAATTTTAAATTAATTACAAATGGTGTCATCAAAATTTCAAGAAAACTTGGTTTTTATTTTTAAGTTAGGCAGCCATTGGTATTCTGCATTGTTTCCCTTTATTTCGTGCAGCCATTCACCCTGGAGAAAATTTCGGCGGAGAAACAGAATGGATTTTATTATTTACATACATTATACAGCAACTAAGTTACCGAAACCTCACTTGTTAAAATGTATTAAAATCTTGAGTTTGGATTATTGTCAAATAACATAAGGTGATAAAAATAATATTTGTTCTTTGGGGATGTTATTTTATATCAAATCTGAAGTTATTTTATACAAAATCTAGATTATTTTATACAAAATCTAGATAGAGTTGCATGCAAATAACATATTCAATTATCTTACAAATAATTGAATATGTTATTTACATGCAACTTTATCTAGATTTTGTTTCACAGTCGTATTTCAATCCAACGCCTATAATTTCGCCTACATTTTAGATGTTCTCTTTCTGGTTTCGTTTTATCACTCTATTCCTTTCCAATGGCTCCCATCTCATGTTGGGGTAGACGAAAATGAAAGGGCCGACTACCTGGTCAGGACTCCTGCTGAAGAAATGGTGAGCTTTAATGGCACTCTCACGCATAGCGAATCTGCTGTGTAATTCCTCTATTTTCCGACTAAAATATGGTGTCGAAATCAGTAGGCGAATAATTAAGACTCTGGCTTGCGGTTCAGTAATTCATAGGTTTGATTCCCACTTCGAATCTGATCGTTTTAATTGCTTAGAATTCATTCTAAGAAGTACAATTATGTAAAAACTGACCATCGAGAGATAAAAATCAACTAACCTTTAAGTATATGTAACGAATGTGTCAGATTCTTTTTGCTTCTGAATTTATTATATCCATTGACTTTTAAAAACGGGTTTCTTAAGACATGTGTGGTCATATGTTATATTGACCAATATCAAAGCAGTGCTTTATTGATTAATATATGAATTTTCAGCTAAAACTGTTTTCTTTTTTTGCATTAAATTTTGCTTGATTAATTGATTTTTACGCTCTTATTTGCTTACTGTTCGTAATTATAATATTCACGAGAGTTTTTCACTCCTTCAAACAATTAAATTATTTTTTATAAATTTCAAGTTTTTCTTCAAAAAACTAAAAAAATTTCTGAGAATTGAACTTTTTAACATAAGAGCTTTTAAACTTTTTTGTACTAAAATAAATATACAAACATTACGCTAGGGGTATCATATAACATCTCGTACTAATTAAAATAGAGTAACACCACAAAGGGCATAACATAACAGGTTTTACTGAAGGATATTGAAACTACTGCATATAAAACAATATTTCATACTATTTATTTAAAATATATTTTATGCCTTTTTATGTAACAAGGTTTTAATTTTGAGCCATATGTATTTTAATTTCAAGCCATATATTAAATTTTGTCTTCTTATTGCAGAACACACATAATGTGTATTACTATGCACATTTTAAACAGTCATATTTCTCATATTTAATGTATTGCATTAAGAATGTATGTGAAAATGATGCATGCAAGACACAATTCAAATAATTTATTATTTATTTTGATTTGTTTATATTTTTATATATGTTTTCAATAACGCATATTTATTTTAACCTAAAATGTAATGTTAAAAGGGAGTTTAGTGGCTGAAAGACTTCTGATTTACATGCAAATTCAATCACTGAATATTGCAGAAAAACTAGTTCATTGGTTTCTGTGTTTTATGCATTCCTCATTTCCAATTAATTCCAATTAATATGCTTAGTACTTTTCCAATTTTAAATAATACTCTCTCAAGGTTTCTTTATCAACCGTTTTATATTCATTTTTAATTATTTTATTTTCCTTTTTTTGTTTCTACGACACTTGTATGATTTATTTCATATTTTGAACAATTTTGCATAAAAAGCATCAATTTTTTTTAAATTTCAAAATTGTTTCACGTCTCAGTATGCGTTTATTTAAATTATATAGCAACTTTTTAATTTCCTGTAAAAATGCAAGAATTACACTAAACTGAAAAAAAATTTGGTATGAAGACTTTATTAGGATTTTATATAATGGAAAAGGAATTAAAAATAACTTCATAAACATATTTTTAGTAGTGTGTCCAATGATTTTCTTTTGATAAGAAAATTATTTGCTTTTTTGAATTTTTATTTAATGCATACTGACTTTATTATACATATCTATATCTATCTATCTATCTATCTATTTATCTATCTATCTATCTATCTATCTATATATATATATGTCTTAAATGTTATGTGGTAAATCTGCTTAAGAAAGTTTCCATTCGCAGTTAACATATAATAATGTTAGAAGGATTTATAAAAACAAAAATATAACCTGTTCTCAGTTTAAAGTTTTAATATTAAATAATATTGTATACAACCAAATATACCAAAGGTATTTTATAATCTTACTTTGTCTTCAAATAAAAGCCATTTGCAAATAGTTCTCCTTCGAAAAAAGAAGTTATTAAAAAAATCATAAAACAGATAATATATAAAATCTTTTAATTTCCATATATTAACTTAGTAACCTATTGAACGAAATTTCAGTATGAAAAAAATTAGATCATGCACATGAATTGATTAAATTTATTTTCAGACCATCAAGTTATTATTTACCACAACTAGGAGCAGACTTCCAGATTTTGGAAATTCGTAGACAAACCTCTTGATAATTCAACCTATTATTTTTATTTAGTGATTTTATCCAAGTTTCTGGTAAAGTTAGCCGATGCAGAAGCAAGGCAATTCCTTTGGGAGCTACGAACGAAAACACATTTTAGGCATTCCTTAGTGACGTTGTTTTTACTTATAGTTAATATTTAGAAGTAGATGTTTTGCTCGAAGTGTCCCAGGGAAAGACAAATTGAGACTTACTGCTCTTGTTTTTCGCCTCGATCCGTGGCCAAGAAACCGTCCCTGAGCACAGACTATGTTCTTTAAGAAACTGTTTTCCTTATTTGAAAACAAAAAGAGAGCATAGTTATTGAAAAAGTAAGTAAATAGTATTGCATTTTTTGAGTAATCTTGTTATAAGAATTGAGAGTTTTTACAAGTAAGTCATAAGTAGTAAAATATCTTCTTATGACTAGTGGCATATTTCAAACTCTTT
The DNA here is from genome assembly GCA_030067965.1 of Latrodectus elegans. Classification (NCBI taxonomy): domain Eukaryota; kingdom Metazoa; phylum Arthropoda; class Arachnida; order Araneae; family Theridiidae; genus Latrodectus; species Latrodectus elegans. The sequence continues at coordinate 55,194,720 of CM057817.1, forward strand.
CATGATATATTTCTAGTGGTATTTTGTGCACAATAAATAGACAAATATTATATTCAGCGGTATATGGCAAATAGTGAATCCGAAATAGACATAAATTCCAAAATAGTTATATAAATTAAGGCAGTAAACACACACACACACACACACACACACACACACACACACACACACACACACACACACACACACACACACACACACACATATATAGGCACAGAGAGTGATGTGTACAGTCTTTTATCTTGGTGTTTTATCTTGACAAATGAATTTCTTCATTATTATTATTTTTGTGTTATTATTTTTAATTAAAAAAATATTTTGGCATGGCTTGTAATTTAGATTAGTCTTAAGACACTGCAGAGAAGCCATTTTTTGTGCCAATGTGGTCAACAACCCTTGACGAAGTTGACATGTTGGTACTTCATTTGATTTATTGTGGTATTTTTTTACCTTTTCCTTTCATCCTGTATGTTTTTTTAAATGGTTCAAATTTTAAAATTCATATTTTAAATTTTCTTTGTTTATGGGTAATATGTTCTACCTGTTTACTATATGTAAATGTTCTTGTTTATTTGCTTTATTGTTCTTTTCTTAGCATTTGTTTCAAATATTAAAAATTTTATATATATATATAATATACATATATATATATATATATATATAATATATATATAAATATATATATAATATATATATATATATATATACATATATATATAATATATATATATATATATATATATATATATATATATAATTCTGAAGCAAATTTATATAGAAGCATAACATTAGAAATTGATAAATTTTCTGTAAGTGTGCTTTTAAATTTTTTACACGATCGAATTAGATACCATGGCAAACTTCTTCGAAATATTTGGTTCAATATACAGTTAATATACTTTTGAAAATTTTCACACATTTCCAAACATATAGTGCATAAAGTTTGTATAACTTACATGGCAAATAATTTATTACATTCTAATCATCCAGCTGAACACTTTTCATCATGAAAATAAATGATTCTAATCATCAAGCTAAGTATAACAGCAAGTTTCCTTCAGCTTCTTCAAATTCTCTCTAAATCATAAAAGTTGCTATATAAAATCTTTTAACATAATATTTTTCTTTCTTTTTCCTATAAATACTATTTTTTATTGCAAAATTTATTTACGCGTGCCTTTAAGAAATAATTCAACTGTATTAAAATGATAATGTTATAAAAGTAATCATTGCCTACTGTTGTACTTTATCATTCAATATTAAAAAAAATCTGCATGATAAAAATTTCTTTACCTAAGTAAGCATTAGAAAAGTAATTTTTTAGTTAATTCTTAAGGTAATCCCCTATCAAATTTAAGAATCATACTTATCATAAAAAGCTTGTTTTAATATTGAAAAAAAGTAAAAAAAAAAATGCTGGAACTGGAAGATTAAAATTTTAAAATCAAATTTCTGCCTCTGTAAATTGTTAGTCTACACTTCAAAATGATTTCATTGATTTATTAAAAGTATGCCAATTATCCTGAAACCAGTTTTACTGAATACAATAAAATATTTTTTTTTAATATTTCCTTTATATATATATATATATATATATATATATATATATATATATATATATATATATATATATATATATATATATATATATATATATATATATATATATATATATATATATATATATATATATATATATATATATATATATATATATATATAACATGCCAGAAATTTTATTTTCTTATTATAAATTTCTAAATTTGACCTCATTATTATTTTATTATTTAAGTAATTCTAAATAAGAAATTTTATAATAAAATCATTACTATCGAAGCCTTTTAATGATTATAAGTCTTACTTCCTATTCTGATCAGAGAGTCTATACACCTTAACAAATATTTCGGGGTTCGGGGGCATTTTATCCAAATTCCAAGAAATTCTAATTGTATGTAAGAGGATAATGTCAATGACTTCTGAAATTTTATCACGCAACAAAGTGCTTCTATCTATCTAACTATCTATATAGCTTACTTAGATGAAAAAGTAATTTTTTACGCATTGATTCATTCAATTTAAATATTTGAAAGTGGTTAAATTTTATAATTTAGGAACATGGACCAATCAAAAAACAACACCCAAAACTTTACTTGCCTTTCCTTAAAGTATCATTTTACCTGGAAAATATTGCAACCTTTTAACGTGTCTTAGCTGCTATAAGCGAATATGAAGAACCAACGATTAAGTAGGGAAGTCAACTCATCACTTTTCGTTAATGAAAACGATGAGTTTCCTAATCAAGTCAAAACGGCTCCTGAGTTGTTTCCTGAATACTATAGCCTATATCGATATATTTATTTCCTGGTTAGTTTTAAAAGATTTCCTGGTTAGTTTTAAAAAAGAAAGTAAATCTTTTGTTTTACTTTCAAATAGTTCGATCAGATTTCAAAACTTATTCTGGTAAATTTTTTTTAAAAAGTATTAGTTTTGAAATAATGTTCGCGTATTTTATATCCCAATTTAGGAAGAGCGATTTTTCATTTTCCAGTTTCCAAATTACAGCAGTATTTTCATTTTCTAGTTTCCAAATTACAGCAGTACTTTCATTTTCCAATTACCAATCTCCCAATAAAGCTTATGGGAAAATGAAATTTTATATCTATTACGTAGTGTCCAAACTGTAAAATTCCTAAGTGATTTAAACCAGATGCCTATATAGTAGTTCCGGTACGTAAAAAATAAAAAAAGTCATTAATAAATATGAAGCCTCATTTAAATGATGCAGTATTTCATGCTTCAGAAATTTTCAAGAATTAAAAAAAATTAATGAAGGATTTTTCCAATTTTTTTTCTCTTCTCCTTTTTAATATATCCCCTATGGGACGTTTTTTAATTGTGTTTGACACTTCAATTTCAACGCTTTTTAGAACTGTTAAACAAAACAGTAATCTAAGAAATTAATATCCTTTTAGTTTAAAAAATTGTAAACACCGTAAAGCTTTTCCGAAATACTAAGGAGGCTCTATTGCACATTTCGAGAAAAATTAAACAGAGAGATAAATTTTGGAGCTAAAAAACTTCTTATTTTTTGCGTTAAAATCGGTCACTTTTGCATAAAGTTTGTATGCAGTACACAACGGGGCTCTATACCTAGTTGAAAAACAATAACTACCTTTTCTGCATTTCCTTAAGATATTAGGGTTTCGAGAATGTTCTCAAAACATTTCCTTTTAGTATTTCTCAACATTAATTTTTAACTTCTTTTTCAATGAAAGTCCTTAGAAAGTTTACCTAATATCTCTTAAAAAACCTCTTTAAACCTCTTTTAAAAGAGTATACAGAAGTTATGAGAAAATAAAAATTTTGTAAGCTTGGCACACGATAATTTGATTGTGAGAAATATCTGGAATTGATGATGACAAGAATGGATCGTTTTAGATACTACAGAAGTCTAACACACGAAGTTTTTCTTCGCAGAAAAAAAAAACACATATCTCCAACATGCCAGGAATGTATGATGTGTTAACCATATCTTGCTTCTTTAAAAAATAAAAAATAAAATCTTACTTTTTTTTATAAAAGCTCGTTTCTCAAAATTATTTTCAGCAACTCTTGATGTTTCTAACCTAATTAGAGATACTCCAGATGGATAGCTACATCATGTTTAAGGGAATTATTATCAATCAAATGCTAATTCAGATACTTGCAGCTATTTTTGCCATAAATACACAGAGAAATTTGGATGTAGTAGTAGGAATATGCTACTTAGAGTGAAAGGTCTTTTTACAGCTAATCTATTCAGCCATACCCCCTCCTCTCTTTCTATATGTATGTATGTATATATGTATGTATAAAGCATGATTATAAATATCATTATCATAAGCATAAATTGAAATAAATACAAGAATAAACACAAAAATTTTAAATTTAGTAATACATTCATCTCGAAAGCAGCTTAAATAGAATTACCAAAAAAAAAATATATATAATTGATCATAAATTTTTATTAACTTAATCAAATGCCAAGTGAAGAATAATAAAGGGAAAAGACAAAATATAGTTAATAGATGGCACACATATACAACAGATTGTTCAAAATTTAAAAGACACACAGAATAAAAGTACTATTTATATATTTGTATTTATTTGTGCAATTTTTGCGCGTTTGGAATTTATTCTTGACTACTATTGATTTAATAGTGTATTTAGGCAACTTTGTATTTTATTTTAATTTGGTATTTATAAACTCAATATTTTGGCTTTGCCAGTTCATTTTAAGTGTGGCTTCAGATTGTAGTGGCTTTATTAAGACTTTAGTCTGAGGCCTCTGTAGAAAAGCCATACTTTTTGCGCTAATGTGGTCAACACTCCTGAAGAAACTGGCCAGATTGGTATTTCGTTTCACTTTCCTTTTATTCTGTGCGACTTTTAAATTTTGAACTATCTATTGTAAATATGTTCCACGCACGCACGCACGCACGCACGCACACGCACGCACACACACACACACACACACACACACACACACACACACACACACACACACACACACACACACACACACACACACACACACACACACAGAGTTTAAGTTTTGTTACTTTGTTACTACACCTTTTCATTAAACATATTACCAGGAAACATAATAGAACTTTTATTTAAAAAAGCTATGTCATCTCATTTACTTCTTCCCTTAGGGAGAGAAAATCATACGAGAAGTCTTTTTTCTCATGAGTTTGAAGTTGAAACAGATGAGTGCCGGTAAATTTAATCTTTAATAAAAGCGATTTAAATTTAAATATATAATCAATAATAAAATTGTGCATGATGAGAATTAACATTCTTCTCTTATGACCGCAAAATGAAGCTTAATTTTATAAAATGTATAATTAACACTTTCTTATTTTATAATTAAATACGTTAAGTTTAGCTGCAACTTGATTCACATTTATGCAATAATTTTTTGTTGGAATTTGGTGAACGGAAACTTATCTCGTTCTTTTGCATGAAAAGTGCTAACTCGCGAGTATTCTTTCTTACTGCATATTTGTGATTCTGTAAGAACAATAGATATTAAAAAGAGTTCAAAGAAGTATTAATTTAAATAAGCGTTAATTTTTAAATTTCACGAGATTCTTTATTTCTTTGTTTCTCACATATTCAGATATTATTTATTATTTTACACAAACTGATCAATGAATTTAATACTTTTGAAATTCTTATTTAGAAGCATGCTAATTCTTTTGTGACGTGGATCATATTTCATGCTCTAGTATTCTAACACGTTACAGGAATGCTGGAGCATGAATAACATGAAGGAATACATTTCACGAAGAAGGAAATAAAATGGGAAAGCGGCACATTTTGCATCATTTGAAAAAGGATTTATTGTTGGAGCATAGGGAATATCTATATATATATATATATATATATATATATATATATATATATATATATATATATATATATATATATATATATATATATATATATATATATATATATATATATATATATATATATAAAGGCCTTGGGAACAGTTCATTTGTGTACTGTTTATTCCTTAAAAACTTTACCCAAAGGAAACTGGAAACCTGTCCTTTGTTCCCCTTGTGAGAACGAGTATGGGTAAATTTTATTTCTTTCGTTTCTCCATTTTTTGTTTTCTTTATTTGGAATTCTTCTATTTTTTTCATTTTCATTTTTCTTATTCCAGTATTGCTCTAATTATTTTCCTGTGTTTGCTTAATGTTCCATCTTGTTTTTATAAGAATCGCTTTTCTATTTTCTTAAAAATCTTTTCTGTTTTGTGCAATTGAAGCTTTGTTTTTTTCAATTATTATGCTAAAAAAATTTCTCTCTCTATATTTTTTTACTTTAACGGAAACATTTGTATAATTTGTGTTACGTAGTAATTCATGTAGGAAAATCACAAAATGAACATCCATATATTTTCATTAATACATTATATACGCTCACTTCCAAAAGTTTAGCATAATGATGTAAAATGCCAAAAAATTAACAAATACTGCTTAAATTTACACAAAATTCAGCAGGAATGTATCATATATAATAAAATCAAAAATTATATACAGAAATGAAAACAATATTAAATTTTTGTAAGTTATCGGATAATGTCATACTGGAGATTTAAACAGAATTATGTATAAAGTGAAAATAAACAACATAAAATGAAAAAAGAGACATTAATAGTGTATGCCATCCCCCCTCATCTGTATACAAAGTTTACTCCTTGTGATCATGCTTTTTATTAGGTGGTCAACCACCGCAGAATTAAGCAATAGTCATTCTTCTTGTATAGCAGTTTCCAGCTCAATAAGAGTGGCTAGAGGTGGGGAACCTGAAGAGGAAGCACGGCCGAGAGCATCCCAAAGATTTTCAATGGGATTAAGGCCGGGTGAATATGCTGACCACGTGCACGAATATGCTGTTCATTTGCGCGTACTGCATCTGAGATCGACTGTCCTGTTTCAATGCGTCTGCCCCACAGCACGCCAGCGCTCAGAATCTTCCATTCGTTTTCTGGATGTCATAGAAACTTGTATGTCTTGAAAACAAACTGTACGAAAGTTTTAAACACCTCCTATTAGCATTTACTATCAACTTCTGTAACCCTTCTTAAAGCTGGTATCATATAAGACTGCGCTTTTTGCATATTTCTTGACATAAAAAAGGGATTGGCAGTTACCTAATATATTTGCATACTTCCATCTACCTCTGCAGCGATTTGCATCCTCTTCAATTCTGATTGGCTTTCGGAAATTAATATTTTCCTTTCCTTGCTTAACTTTTGGAAGTGAGTGTACATTGATATTATAATGAAGAAATTTTAAATTTAATAAAAGTTTATATTCACATATTTTGCTATTAAGAATTCAAAAGCGAGAATAAGTTTCATTCTTTGCGTAAATGGACATTAAAAGTTCCATTGTCCCTTCACTTATGTGGAGAGGAAAATGCAGCTCATACGTCGACCTCGTCACTTTGTTGATCGGCAATGTTTAGAGACTTTTCAATCAATAGAAAAATTAACAACTGGAAAAGTAATGCAATGCATTAAGATAAATCTTTAAAATGTATTAAATTATGTTGTTAACTTAATGAAAAACACTAATTTTTTATTCTTGGAACAAACTTTTAACTTAAAACCACTGCAAAATCTTTGTCATTCATTTAATAAAATAAACTCCTTAATTACGGTGTTTTGCAAAGTTGTGATCAAAATTTGTCTAAACAAAAATCATTTTTATGTTATTAAATTCTAAAAGTTTAAAACAATCAAATCTTAGTAAAATAAAATATTGTTTAATCATTTCAATTCTTGACAAAATATTAATTAAAATGTACTGGGAATATATAAATATTTGTGATGTTAAGCAAAATTTTCTATTGCGTATATCCAGTGAATTTTAATTGTGCAGGAGCAAAAATTTTCAGCATCGACTATACGACATTTTAATTTATTTCTAATTAATTTAGCAATTAATTGGGTCAAAAATTTTATGGCATGATTCTAAAGAGAGTCCTTTGTTTAAAAGTTTTTTATTTCTTTTTAGAATATATTTTCGATTAAAAAGATATTGCGGAGTATAGTTTTTCCAGTTTGCGTCATTGTTAAATTGGTATATCATATCTCCAGCAAACTCTGATGTGGCAGATGATTTAAGACTTTATTATGACTTGAAAATTGTTGTGGCAGCACAGATGGCTTGTTACTTTATTATGACTTGAAAATTGTTGCGACAGCACAGATGGTTCGTGACTTTATTATGACTTGGAAATAATTATGGCAGCACAGATGGCTTGTGACTTTATTATGACTTGGAAATAATTATGGCAGCACAGATGGCTTGTGACTTTATTATGACTTGGAAATTGTTGCGGCAACATTGATGGCTTGTGTCTTTATTATGACTTAGAAATTGTTGCGACAGCACAGATGGCTTGTGACTTTATTATGACTTGGAAATAATTATGGCAGCACAGATGGCTTGTGACTTTATTATGACTTGGAAATAATTATGGCAGCACAGATGGCTTGTGACTTTATTATGACTTGGAAATTGTTGCGGCAACATTGATGGCTTGTGTCTTTATTATGACTTGGAAATTGTTGCGACAGCACAGATGGCTTGTGACTTTATTATGACTTGGAAATAATTATGGCAGCACAGATGGCTTGTGACTTTATTATGACTTGGAAATTGTTGCGGCAACATTGATGACTTGTGTCTTTATTATGACTTGGAAAGACATTCCAAAATCTGTAGAGTGGTCTTGGGTACATTAAACTTAATAAAGTAAAAACGATCCTCTAATTGTAGGAAGCAAGGCTGAGGGTTTGATCCTCATTTCGGACCTCAATTTTAGTGTCAATAGCAAACAATTAAATAGATATAAAATATTTTATGTGATACCGTAAAATATATGTAATGATTTTGAAGTTTATCGTAATTAATATTAAAACTCGGAAAGACGTCACAAAATTTAAGCAATGGTTTTGAGGCATCTCGTAATTAAGATATAAACAGCTCCAGACATCACACAAAACCATTCAAAAATTTTGAAGTTACTCAAATTTAAGATGTTAAAATCATTTGAGTTTTTTCACTTTTAAAATTATGTATTACGATAAAAATTAAATAGCAGGTTGATTTTAATTCTAATAAACACTTAAATTTCTATTTATTTCTCTTGGTTTGCCAGTTTGTTGCTGTATACAATCCAGTTTTGCACACAAAAGCAAATTCAAACAGATATACACTTAATAGGAACTCCTAATTACTGAAAACCTTCGCACCCAAGTGTTCACTGTGGCTTAGTAGAGAACATTGTGGTCTAGCTGAAAAAGTTCCGAGTGAAATTCCAGCAACTGCTGAATAATGGGAAATAGTTACTGCGCTTTTTCCTCCCGTATCCACATTTGTTCGGATGGGTGCTTGAGGGGTTTCCAGGTTTCCTTTCTTGCGACTCTTGAATCCAATCTACTATCCATGCGTTGTCATCTTGAAAGACAATTTACGTGGTAGATATTAAAATTCTTTACAATAGCCGCCGGGCCTTTAGGCTTTCTACTAAGAGTTGTAAAACAAGCGCATCCAAAGTAAGAGTGAAAGGTACAAACCGTTGATTTGAAAACTATTGTGTTGACAAATCCACTGAATATCTAACTTATTAATCATTGGGAAAGAGATGGGTATTTATTAAAAACAACACTGGGAAAATGATGTGTTTCTTATTATTTTAGCAGATTTTAGCTGTACTCGCTTTTAAATATTCTTAGGTATATCTGAAATATTCTCAAAATTTGAAGCATTTAAAAAAATATTTTTTTGACATACAGGAGTTGCTATTAAAATAATAAATATATTATCTTTTAGGATTATTCTAATGTTTCTTTTTCCATACCAAGCAGCATTCTTTTCAAGATAAGATTAGCAAATGAAATTTTAACAAAAGAAAGAATTGATTCTCAGTCATGGTTTGAAAAAGTCTCTGAATCCTAGAAATAATTTATGAACAATATAATTCTTGAATTTCATAATATTTAATTTGAGTTTCTTCGGTGTAAAATATCATGTATTCGATACTTGGTTATTGCGTTTATGCTTTTCACAAGCATACCTGTCCAGGTGGGGTTTTAAAAATTTTCCTGGTTTCCTCTTTTGCAAATCGAGTATATAGCTTACTACCTTTGAAAAACTCTTCTGAGGTATTAAAAAAGCCCAGTATCCTTTGTTAAGCTTCCATCACACGGTGTTAAGTATTTTTATTTTGCATCTGATTTGCTAATCAAGAAAATGCTCAGTTAAATAATTGTTTCAAAAGTTATTTTGTGCTAAATAATGCGGCCTTATCTCTAAACACTCTTACTTAGAATTTAGTTTCAATATTGATCTCTGACTAGAACATTTATTTCATATGAAGAAATACATTAAATTTTTAAACTAATTTTTATGAAACAAAAAGTAAATATCTACCAAAAGTATACTATAGCTTAGTGGTAGGGCAGCATTCTTCTTAAGACCTCGGGTTCGATCCTAGGTACTATTGAACAATACGTGATGACTATTGTACTTTCCTCTTCTGCCCGAGTGGGAACTGGGCAGATTTCCTCCTTTGTGAATATGGCTTATTATTTTTAAAATATCCTCCCGGAAGTGATTGCGTGGGAGGACTTACAACACACCTAGACAGTTAAGACAGTTCATAACGAAGTGTACAGAAAATTACATGATTTTTTGTAGAATGGAAATATAAATTATTCTTTTTAGATAATATGTACCCGATAAATCAAGCAAGGAAATAGTGGTTCTTTTTCGCCTGGTAACTAGGCGCAAGGGCCTTGCTGCGAGTGTAGGTCGTATCGGCGTTTTTACTGAGACCGCACGTCCACTGTGTGACAAAAAATATATATGAGCAAATATCACCTGTTTGCCAGGGGAGCTTCCCAGGAAGATTCTGATGCTTCTAGATATGAAGAAACAGGACTTAGAGCAAGGAGGGATCTTTTATCTCTTGAGATTTTTTGTCTTAATTGCAGTTGCTCCTTTTTAATTCTTCCTTTGTTTGAATTTCATCCGCCTTGTTTACTTTACTTACTATCCCATTTAAGGTCTATAATATCTACCATTTCACTTTTTTTTAATAATTATTTGAAAAAATTGGACCTTTTTTCTGAGTTTTTTTTATATTTTCTCAATTTTTTTGAAAGATTCTCTGAAATAACTAGAACTAATTTTTTTTTTGTTGCGTAAATAGTTCTAAACTTGGAGTTAGTTATTAAATAATGGAGTGAAAATACAAAACGTCAATGCTTCTTGAGTACATTTGCTTAACATTTCAATTTGAAATGGTTGCTTAAGGGATTTTTATTAAAATAGTCGTACGTTTTGTAGTAGAGAGGATAAAATATTCTCTTTTATTTTACAATATATATAACAAGTGATTTTATATCAAACACACGGGAATCATTTTCATCCAAAGAATATGATAGTTCTATTATACCAAAGATTATGATAGTTATATCCCCGGTAAAAATATTTGCTAAAATTTTTTTTTCTCCAACGGCGGGCACTTGGGTGACGAACCCTATGCCACAACAAGGCCAGAAACTGCTACTTATTTGTTGTTACCCAGCTGGCACTTGTGAACCAAGTCACGGAGGCGAGTAGCGTTGCCCGCGCCATACCACCACAAACCCGTTTATTGTGTGGGCCAGCTTCATGCGTCATCACAGAAGAAATCACAGAGAAACACAAAGAGAACAGAGAAAGAAAGTAACATCCATGCGCGAACCGGGATTCGAACAAGGGACCCACAGCTCAGAAGGAGTCAGGAACGCTAACCACACATCCATCGGTCAGCCTATACATTTGCTAAAATAATTATATACATATATTACCGCGAAAAAAATTTAAGAAGTGACCAAAGTGCTTACGTGTGAATATCTTTATGAATTTATTACTCTCTCCTTAAAATTAAGTAATAAGAAATGAAAATAGGTTTTCGCGTTTATCAAACTTGAGTATTTCTTTCTGAGTACCAAATGAGTGACAGTTGCCTTTTTTCCCCGATAAAGTATTTATAAATATTATTGCTAAAAATTAACTCTCTATAGACGCTAGTGATATAGGCTGGAATGAAAACTATATTTTACTATCAAACATGCGAAGAAGATGATGGTTGTATTTTCCCCGGAAAAAAAAGGAAAAAAAAAAAAAAAAAACAATTCAACTGTTCTGAAAAAAGTCGTGATGAGTTGGTTAAGCGGACGAAGTTCCATTTCAAGAAATTCGGAGCAAGACACGGGATTCCGAATAATACATATTCATATGAAATATATAATAAGATGCGAGGAAGATGCCAATGAAGAATCTAAATAAAGGAAGAATATAAAATTAAGATAAACAAAGCAAAGAGAATTAAGAAGTTTGTCCCTCATAAAAAATGGGTATTCAAAGCATGAGGACTTCTCGTGACAGTTCACCATTTCAATGCCGACGTTTCAGTGGGATGCTTTGTGATAGAGTAGAAGTATCAGAGAGTTGTCTTTCTCTGCAATTGCCATGGAGGACTGGTAAGCTTCCCTCCCTTTCGGGATCCTCTCACTTTGGACGTATTTCGCGGCAAATCGATTTTTTTTTATTTCTCTCCTGCAATCAGGAATTTTTGGTGTAACTTTTTTTGGGGGCCGCCCTCTGGTGGCGTCCACAGAGGAAGCAACATTGATCGTCGAAGCAGGAGTCTTGATGAGCATGGCGGCAAAAATATGTTACCCGCGGCCGCCTCGTCCGCCTGCCGCCGCTCCACGCAGGAACCGCCGCCACACGCTAGCCAATGTTCTCCGGTAAGTTCGCACGCGTCCATTTCCCTATCTCCTGTCAAAGTAACTTTTTTTTTTGTATCACAACAAAGTGTGAGCCAAACCAATTCCAAAAACACAGGAATAAGCTAAGAGTTTTCCATTTTATTTTAGAATTTTTTTCACACATTTTAAGACGCAGTTTTCGATTTAAAACACGTGACAAGCATAAAGGGTGTCTTCTTAAATTGCGCACACTTCTTAAACTGTTCTTACATGAATATATTTTTGTAAATTGGTGATTAACGATTGATAAAAAGTTTATTTGTTTGCAGAAAGTGATATATTTCCTTGAAAAAAAATCATGTTTTGATTTATTTTGATCAGCTGATTACGACGAATGTTTTTTTAAGATATGTGCTTGAAATTAGTTCAATTAATAAACGAATAACTATGATTTCCTAATTGTTTTTTCAGTCATAAATTATTATATAATGTTTGCATATACAGAATAATTTTCCAGAAAATATATTTGTTCGAAAAGTACGATGTGTTTTTTCAGAATAAAATCGTATTTCAATTTTGGTTTGATCAGCTGATGGCTCCGATGTCTGCTTTGCATGTTTGTTTGAAATTACTTTTATTAATGAATCAACAAAGTGTGATTTGTTGATTATTTTTAAGTTACAATTCATCATTATTTATGCACTGATGAATTAGGATCGAAAAAAAAAATATTTTTCTGAAAAATGTGTGAAGTATTCCCTCAAAACAAAATCTTTTTTCTGTTTGTACTCGATTAGTTAATTGCTCCAAAGGTTAATTTAGAGATCGATCGGAAATTAGTTTTATTAATGAATGAATAAAATGTGCTTTATTGAATTTTTTCTGTTATAATTAATCAGCATTTGCATATTGGTAAATTATGAAATAAGTTCGTTTTTCAGAAAAATGTGAAGACTTTTCGCAAAATAATTTTTTCCATTCATGCTTCATCAGCTGACTTGCTCTGAAGGTTACTAATATCAACTTGTTTGAGATTTGTTTTGCTTACAAATGAATAAAATGCGCACATTGTTGATTGCATTTTTTAGTTATAATTTATTAGTATTTATGATAAATTACTGTGCTGAAAAACTTTATTTATCTGAAAAATATGAAGTATTTCTTTACAACATTTTTTTTGATGATTTATGTTTAATTAGCCGATTGCATCAAACATAAGTTTAGAGATCATTTTAAAACTAGTTTTATTAATTAATGAATAAAATGTGCTCTTTGTTCACTATTTTTCAGTTATAATTTATCCGTGTTTATATGTTGATAAATTATGATAAATTATTTATCTAAAAATTAAGAGAATTTCCTATGAAAAAAAGCGTTCTTCGATTTATTCTTGATCAGCTGATTGCTTCAAATGTTAGCTTTGATATCCTCCCGTTTTAAGTTATTGGTATTAATAAATTAATAAAATGAACTTCCTTAATTATTTTTTCAGTAATAATTTATCTGTATTAATATACTGGTAAATTGTGACAGAAAAAGTATATTTATCAGAAATTTGTGAATTGTAATTTCTCAGAAAAAAAATTTTTTTTGATATAAGTTTTATCAGCTGATTGCTTGAAATATTAACTTTGATATCTCTTTGAAATTTCTTTTATAAATGAAAGAATAAAATGTACTTTAATTTTGTTATAAAAATAAGCATTTATAAAGTGATATCTGAAAAAGTATAATAGTTTATTCCGAGTATGTGATACATTTTCTTAAAACGAAATAATTTCTCAATTCATATTTGCTTAACTGACTGTTTAAAAAATTAGATATCTGTTTGAAATTGTGGTTTTACTAATTAATTATTAATATGTGCTTTGCTGATAAAAATTTACTTTTTTCATTTATAACTTATCAATCTTTATAAGTTGATTAAATATAACTCAAAAATTAATTTGTCTGAAGGAAGTGAAATATTTTTTCTCCAAACAAAATAATTTCAATTTATTCATGATCAGATGATTTTTTCAATAGATAGCTCAGATTTCTGCTAGAAATAAATTTTATTATTACTGAATGAATAAAGCACGCTTTTTTAATTATTTTTTACTTATTTGTATTTATATACTAATAAGTGAAAATATTTATTTGTCCGTTGAATTTATATACTAATAAGTAAAAATATCTATTTAAAACGGTTTTTGTTAATTAATGATTAAAATATGCTTTATTTTAAGCTGTAAATTCATATTTAGTAAGTGATAGGATAGTTTATATTTTGTTTTCGTTACCTTTCAACTTTTTGTCTATACATTTAATTAAATTATTAAATAAATTTCATTTTTATCTAAAAATATATAATTAATATGTATTTAAAAAGTAGTTTTAAATGCTGGAAATTTATTTATTATTTTACTATAAATGCGCATTCAATAGCATTTATTTTACCCTAATTAATGGAACACGTATTAACTAAAACTCTTTGAACTTTTGTAAGTATCTTAAGTTATAGATACGTGTTTTTAGGCTTAAAAATATAATTCACTATTATAACAATGGATTTATTTCATCATACAATACTTTAATTCGAACAAATTGATTTAACATAATGCGCAAAAATGTTGCAAATGCAAATATGAATGTTTGAGCTTATTCGCAGGTATGTTTTTCTTCGATATGAACTGAATCCTGTTTCCGTTTCCTTTGGAATAGCCGCGTTGTTATCTTTTTTCATTGTTTACTATGATAGACTCATACAAGAATGGGAAAAATTAAGGAATAAGAAAATTATGCTATAAAGATATATATATATTACATTTATTAACTCTTTATTCAATTTTTTAAAATAATAATTTTATTTAATATATATATATATATATATATATATATATATATATATATATATATATATATATATATATATATATATATATATATATATATATATATATATATATTGATACCACAAGTGAAATTATTTTTAACTAGATAATGCAAAATTTATTCATTATCGCTAGATCTGTTTATATTTCTTAATTTATTTAAAAGTAAACGAACATATATATATATATATAGTGCAATATCAAAAATTTCTGTTCATATTCATTAAAATACATGTTTGCATTTGAATATATAATTAAAGACATTTCCTAAGAAAGTAGAAATATTTAAATGAATTGTATGTTAAGGTGCATTTCTATATAGTTTTTTTTAACTGTATTTTATAACAAATATGTAATTGTTAAAAAAAGTTTTTGTTAAACTAGCTTTTGAAAAATATTTGGGAAATATTAATTTTTTGAAAATGTTTTGCGAAAATACAGCTGTGTATATGTATTAAATATCATTCTTATCTAAGTTCTTACCTAAGTTCTTACCTTTTTCTTATCTACCTAAATATTCATACTTAGGTAGATAAGAATTCTTATCTACCTAAGTATATATATATATATATATATGGTTATTACATTTTGTTAAAAATTGTTGATCCAAATTTAAGCAAAATCTTTTTTAAATTTACGTAGTGAAGATATAAATTTAATTAAAATGATTCTGTATTAAAATTGTGTGTGTGTGTTCTAACGTTCCTGAGAAAGATGCGGGGATTAATTATTAGAAATTTTTTTTGAATTGGTTTGTTTCATAAAATAATACGTCGAAATACTTTTTTTTCATATTAGTACCTCAAACTAATTTGAATTAGAAAAATACAACTAAATAACGCAATCTTAGATCAATTCATATTTTTAATGGAAATTAAGTTTTATAATAAAAACACGCTTGATTATATCATATGTGTATTTTCATGACCTTTGGTAAAAAATCTTAATTTTGTAAATCTTAATTTTGTTTAAAACCATGTGCATGCATCATCTTATTTGCATTCGAAGTTTGAAAGAAGTTAAATTAAGTAAAAACAATTTTTTGCTTGAAAATATTTAATTTACATCGCCCACTCAACTTCACATTTCATAATAGATCAATATAAGGAAAAAATTTTTTTCTTAAACTCTCAGTTAAAATAGAATCTTCTTAAAAATAAGTTAGGTCATTTCAAAACATGCTATGCTCATAATAATTTTAATAACATTTTTCAGTCTATTTTACATATACAGTCATTAATTTATTTGTGTAATTATGTATATGTGCATACATATACCTATCTATATGTATGCACTCAAAAATATAAACACACAATAGTAGATAAAATTAAAAGTGTCATCATTAAATACATAATTCTATTTTTTTCTAATACTTATTATCTCAAAATATGAAATATGTATAATTGTCAGAGGCATACTTTTCACATTACCTATCTCGTGTTATTAGAGGAGGAATAGAATTCGAGTTAGCAATTAATTTTTCAAGCATTGTAATCAGAAACTATATAAAATAAAAATTTGCATTTTGATATGCTCCAGGAACAGTGCTTCTTCATCAAGCTCTCGGTTTTACTTTTTACGAAAAGGAAATCCATCCTACTGAACAAGGACTGAGTAATTGGATTAATTTTGAAATCAACTTCTTTCTTTCTATTCACCAATAAGATGGAGCGAAGTTAGGTATATATTCTGGATAAAATATTTTAGAAGAAATTAAAGATATACATTTAAATGAAAATTCAATAAAGTGACAAATCTTAAGAACCATTTGGTTACTTTTGCGAAACTTTTTGTCAAAGTAGTAATATTGATTTTGAGAACTATATTCAATTAATAGTTATAAAACACAAGCGTATATTTATATATGTAGAGTTTACTTTTAAAACTTTAAAAAATGTGATTATAAATACACCCAGAGTAAAAGTACTAATTACTTTGAAGAGAGTAAAAGTACTGACAGCAGAGTAAATATACTGATTACCAGAGTAAAAGTACTGATTGCTTTGAACTGTTTGCTTCTTCTAATGCTTTTCCAAACTAATTGCTTTCATTTCTTTATTAATTGAAAATTTAACATATGAGATAATTATAATAGAAAAATTAAAACAGATAAACATACAAAAGTTGATAAAATCTACAAAACTTGTACGAAATAAGTCAATATAATATAAAATAAAAAATTAAAGAAACTAATGAATAATGAAAAAAAATTGTAAAATAAGAACAAATTTTCGAGCAAAAGTAAGCTAAATCTACTGAAGTCGTACTAACTGAGTCTATAAAAATAGAAAATGATGGAGAGTAATTTCGTTCGTTTGCTTTATATGAGAAATGTTTGCATCTAATTATTAAATAAAATTTAATTTTTATTTTTAGTTGAATCTTTGATGAATCTCTTTCTACAAAATCTTTTGCATTTCTGTATTTTATTTTCCCAATAGCAATAATTTTAATTCATATTAAAATATTCAATGGTTAAATTCTGGCAAATGTCTGAAATTAAATTTATTTTCATGTAATAAATATCATAGACTATTTGGATTAAAAATGTTTTTTTTTTCCATTTTCATACAGTTTATAAAAAAGAAATTAAAGAAGAGCATTATTAAAAAAATGTAAGGGTAGCATTTATAAATATTCTATGTTTGTGGTATTTCAATTTTAAATTTTAATTTAATGAAAGAAAGTTTTATATAGATTATGTTTAATATTTACTGATAGATTAAATGTAAAATATTTTCTGAGTTTTGAATTATAAAATTAAATACTTTTATGTATATATTATTATTATTATCGAACTACAAAAAAAAATATATATATTTTTTATATGTTTATATTTGCATCAAAATTCCTGAATAACTTAAGAATGCAAGTTTTTTTTTAAAAATAAGAATTCAGAGATTTCAATTGATGTTTTTTATATATTTTAATAAAACGATTAAAAAAAAATAAGGCTAAAAAAATGCGGAACATACATTTGAATAAACCATTAAGTTTCTTAGCTCTCTATAAAACTTGCTTATTCCAAACAAATATCTTATTTAAATCTATGTATTGAAAGAAAATTGTTGAATATCAATATTTATTATTTAGTATGCGCAGAAATATATCTTGAATTGATTTTGATTTTACATTTTTCTAGTCCATATGCTGCTTTTGCTTAACCATAATATATATATATATATATTATTCTTAACTATACTCGAAACTATATTTTAAAAGGTAGAGCTATGAATAAGGAAAATAACCATTATTTTTAAAGAGAGATAAAGGTAATAAATTCATAAATTATGAATAATTTTTTTTAATATATTCCTTTATTTTTAACCCTTTTTTACCTTTGTATTGTAAAGAATATTGATTTTTAATTATTAAATAGTTTTTTTCTAATTGTAAGAGTTGGATCGGGGTCTATAAAATATGTTAATGATGAAAAGTCAAGTTGGAGGTGAGTTTCCTAAATCTGTTGTATATTAAATTCAATAATTAGTGAACAAGAAATTAATAACAAACAGAAGTAAAAAGAATAATGAAATAAATCCTCAAAAAGTTCAAAAACAACATTCCAAAACCCAGTTTTGGTTATTGTAGTCTCTCGTACCAAAAGCAACGCTCAAATAGGATAACAAATTGTTTCGAAATGCTTACAACAACTTTATGAAGTTTTACCGTTGACTGATTTTGTGACAACTGAAAGCACAGTCAGCCAGAAAAAAACCCCTGAATAATGGGGCTTTCTGAGAAATAATATTACAAACAATGAAATTGAGACATGGAAGGAAAACTTTTCAAAGCTTCCAATTTCCGATTAAATGGAAATATCCTTATAAACATGCTTCTTCAAACTTACGAAGCGGAAATCTTTTCATGAAATATTAAGTACTTGTAAAATGCTTTCATACAATAATTACCTCAAATTTGTAAAATATTTTAATGGTTTAATTGTTTTTAATTGCTTTTTACACTGTTACGATTCTTTCTTCGCTTTTTATCTATGCACTGAGGAGAACAAAATACTAGAACATTCAGTTTGATTCCAATCTATGTCGATGTGCTAGAACTGTTTTAGTTATTAACAGCAGTTATTCGATCTACATATAAGGTACATTTGATATGTAGAAGTTAGAGAGAAATCATGCTTCTAAGAATATACGTGATTTTTTAGAGACACTTATGTTTGAGCATTGTTTATAAAAGTGTGAATAAAAGAAAATACCAGATGCCTTCAAATATAAACTTTTAATATTAAATATGCATGCATTCATTTACAATGCAATATTCTTAAAATATTCTAAAAATCATTTGAGAAATGTTTTTGTTTGATTCAATCTTCTTTCCTTTCATGGATAATTTATTTTAAATTCAAATAGTTGTTTGCCTTTCTGCAACACCCCATGCATGCTTAATGAGTAGAAAGACCATAACAATCTTCTTTATCCCTGAGTGTATCTTTTGCTTCAACAGGGTAAAACACAAGCTAAGTTATGAAAAATACCAATTAAAAGAACCGAACTTTTAATAATCATTGTTGAATTCATGTTTGGTACCCAAATGACAGAGTTTATGTTATTTAAGTATTTCATTAACCACAATGTTTTTTCCGACCATTACTCTACAAAGACCAATCGATACTTTTCAGAAAAATATGAGACTGGCTGAAAAGCATGCAAATGGAACTGTCTTAAAAGTCATTTCCATCATCGATCATTTGTGTCTTGGTGAGTATTGGTCATTCTGAAGAACTAGAAGTATTCGTGGATACACCTTGTTATTTCTATATCGTTTTAAATTTATGTTTATAAAGGTTATATCCAATGCTTTGCTTAGTTACAAATTTAATTCTATGACTTTTATCCTGGTTTGTCCTGATTTCTGTTTTCTATAGTTTTGCTTCATGTCTATTTTTCGAGCTTCGAAACAGGAATCGAAACATTTTACTTCTGGTAATCCTATATTATACATCGACATATATTACTATTCTATAATATGTATACGCAAAGATTAATTTTCATAGATTAGCTTCAGTATGTATCAGTGTTTTATAATATTTATCATATACAAAGTCACATTTTTTACTCTATTAAATCAAAATAATATTCACATTAAAACACATTTCTTTATCTTATGATTATCCTCTGAATAAGTTCAGCATTCAATATACGCATAGTTACTTTATACAACTTGCCTTAAATAATCAAAATAATTCAATTTATTGTCCTATAAATAGAAATGATATTCACTCTATATCTGGTATTTCAATTTCTAATGTGATAACTATTATTTATTATCTTGTATATGTTATGAATACTTTGAACATTCAACATACGATTGGTTACTTCCTCAAATCGTTGACTTAAAATATAAATGTTATTCACATTATTACATGCATCTTATTATCTCACGGTAACTGTTATTTCACTAATATGTGTTCTGAATACATTCTGCATTCAATATACGCGTATCTCCCCTATTTATTTTATTAAATCGAAATGATATCAACATTATAACTTACCTTTTATTAACAAAGGAGAATGTGGTTATTAACTACGTATTTCCCGCGCTTTGGTGATATTGTGCATATATTTTCAATAAAATAATGTTGAAGAAATTAGACAAACAAACTAAAAGTAGCTTTTTCTTCTGTTTGTTGTATTTTGATAATTGTTTTTTTTTTAAATTTTTTTTTACAAAATATTTAAGCAATAAGGTTAAAATCCGGAATGTGAGCTGAATAATATATACTTTGAATAAATATTTTCTTAGAAAAAGCAAGAACTTGTAAGAAAATATAAAGGAGCATTCTATCATACACAATAACGTAAGCAGTTTGCCAAGATGATTGTTTTTCTTAGCATACTAAATAGTTATTCTAAATTTAAAACTGAAGAACTTATTGATAAACAATAAATTCTCTTTTTGTTTTCTTCTTCATTAAATTTCTAATAACACCAAAGTCATATTAATGAACACACTTTGGAAAATCTTAATAAGCTGCACTTAGCAGAACTGTTTTTCAAGATATTTGACTGCGGGGTCACTTTGATTGAGTGGTTTTTAAATTTAATCTGCATGTCAGATTTTAATTTCCTGCATGAAAATCAACACTACTTTTCTTAAAATTTTATTGTAAAGTGAACATGTTCATATATCCATTAGTAGTTATAATAACAAGCAATTTATTATACCTTCTTCCAAGTTATCTTCTTCTTCCATTACAATTTTCAATGAGTTTAATACGTCCTCAGATAAGTCACGTTTTTAATTCATTTTTCAATTTGTGGTCATATTTCTCCCTTTGTTCATTTGTGAGTTTAGTTCGTGGCGCATAATATTCTATTCAATGGAATTTTAAACGCAAAAGAAACATCGAGTTCTGCTAAGTAATTTTCCTAAAGCTCTTTTAATTTTATGATAATAAAAATGAATGTTCATGCATATTCTTCTTAATTTTTCTAGCAATATTCTTCTTTTTTCTTTTTTATGACGCATACACGATTTCAGAGGATATTTAATTATTTAATGGCATACACAACACTTTTTTAGCCTCCGATTGTAATGGAACGATAGTTTTTCTTTAATTATTCTTTCTTATTTTTTTGTACTGTACATATTATTTCAAGATATCTAATTATTTAATGACATACACAACACTTGTTTAGTTTCAGATTGCAATAAAAAGATAATTTTTGTAATATTCTTTCCTATTCATTTTGGAATGTGCATAATCATTTTAAGATATCTAATTATTTTGTGACATAAAAATATTTGTTTAGTTTCTGATTGTAGTAAAAAATAATTTTTCTTTAGTAATCTTTCCTATTCTTTTTTATAAAGTACCTATCATTTTAACGTAACTATTTATCTAGTGACATACGTAACACTTGTTTAGTTTATGAATGTAATGGGGAAAGACAATTTTTCTTTAATATCTTTTCTTATTCTTCTTTATAATGTACATACCATTTCATGATATCTTATGACATGAATTTAATGACATGCACAACGCATTTTAGTAAGTAAAGGAATATTTTACATTATACGTATTTTATTTTTCTAACGTTCATACCCCTTTAAGTTTTATCATAAACTATACACGATTCCAAAATATCTATATTTATAATTATAATGAAAAGATAATTTCTGCATTTGTAGGTTTTATTTTTTACAAAAATGTTATACTTTTTTTGATTAAAATTTAGGTGCCTTTTCTATTCAATTCATTTCAAAATTGCATTCTTTTGTGACATCAAAAAAATCTTTAGGTTTTAAAATTTTTATTTCAACCTTTTAAAAATCTAAATTGCATTTTAAACCATTGATATCAATGAAAATTTTTGTATCAATATAAACATTTTTATTAATTATTTAATATTTTTATAATTATTAAAATTAGTAAAAATAAAAGTCTAATCAGAAAATTGACTTCAAATGAATTTTGAATAAATATGATAAGAACCAAGAGAAAATATTTCTCAAAAATTGAGAAACATAACCTTAAAATTTTGGAATATATCTGTCGAAAACAAGATAGTTGAAATCCATTAATTGAAACTAAATGTAAATTGAATATAAATTTCAACAAAAAAATTACATTTTAAATAAAAATGTAAGGTG
This sequence comes from Latrodectus elegans, assembly GCA_030067965.1. Classification (NCBI taxonomy): domain Eukaryota; kingdom Metazoa; phylum Arthropoda; class Arachnida; order Araneae; family Theridiidae; genus Latrodectus; species Latrodectus elegans. The sequence continues at coordinate 55,217,538 of CM057817.1, forward strand.
TATATATATAATCTAACTAAAATTATATTGGAAGGAAATTTTATATATTTATTAATTAGGCTTTCTAGAAGTTAATTTTATAATGTAATTTATGTATGAGTTATATATATATATATATATATATATATATATATATATATATATATATATATATATATATATATATATATATATTGCTATCAAAAGTATTCTAAATAAATATTATTTTCAAATTTATTATTTATTTTTTTGACGTGAATATAAAAATAATCTTAACTGTAAGTATTCAATAACTGGTATATTATAAATTTAAGAATTTGTGTCAATATATCCGTAGATAATTACAAAACAATTTTTTGTCCTTTAAAATGACTGCAATAATACAATAAATGTGTATTTCAAAGATTTCATTGCATTGGCTTATATTCTTCATATTAATTATGCAATCGCAATTGTTATTCTTTTTATGCATTTTATGTATTTTTCTTTTTATACATTTTAAAAGTTCTTATGTAATATATATTTCATATATTTCTAAACTTATCTTAAAAAATGCAAAGAAGAAAGTAAATAAAGAAATTGTAGTATATTTAAATAATATATATATATTATTTAAATGCCACAATCTCTTCAAAAAAGCAATTTAGAATTTCACTTATCCTGGTATTTTGCTATTCACATATTTCAACAGATTAAGAAATTGTGTGAAAAATGTATTGTTTTATTCGTTGAGAAATCTGAATAGAAAACAAATCATGTTTTACAAAGTGGTGAATTAGGATTTTTATAGAGTTGGAACAATATTTTTATATTGTTAAAACATTGCTTTAAAGTATCTCTGTGAATGACTTGTAGTTAAGGTGATCTGGACATTATTTTTAGCTTTTTTTTCTTGTGTTCTCTATTAAAGTCATAATCCATAAAGAGACTTACTAACATTTTCCAGTTATTATGTGAAAAAGAATACACTTTTTTAGATTTAAAAAAGTAAATATTTCGTTCAGGAAAAATGCGGCATGTATAGCTTTGTCTTTTCGCATTTTATTCAAGATTATCTTCTAAAAAAAGGAAAATCTTACAATTTCTTTATATCCTTGTTTTTACAGATTAAGAACAGATGTTTGAGATTTATAGATTTTCTTCCTGAATTGTATTTTGAAAACAAGTATTTTAGAAAACTTGACTCGTAGCTTTTGAAAAATTTTGGAATGAATTTTTTAGAGATAAGAAACAGTACTTTAAAAAAGAAACCGTTTAAGATGTATTTTGATAAAATAACTGAGACATTGTTATTATTTTCATGATGACTATGATGAGAATAAGATTCATAAAGTAGATGACACAAAATTATTATAACATGTCCTCATTGTTATTCATTATTTTTATACCGATTTTTGAGTTATAATAAAAAAGGTTAGACAAAACAGCTGAAATTAAGTTGCATTTATTATAACTTATTATTAAGGCACTCATATTCGCACAATGCCACTGAACAAAATCTGCATTTTAATTGCATCTAGTATAATCCATTAGTATTGCATTTATATTCCAGTAATATTACGGATGGTAAGTTGTAATTAATTTGCATCTGTTATAATTTGTTATTATTGAACTGATATTGATGTAATGTTTCCGAAAGAAGTCTGTAATTAATTTGCATCTGTTATAATCTATCATTATTGTACTTTTTTCATGTAATGCTCCAGAGGGACAGTCGTCAATAATTTAATATATTCTGTTAATAATAACTGTCATTCAGATTAAGAATGTAGATTATTAATGCTTGCATTCAATATTGTCTTGATCATGAATATTATCATAAAATTATGTAACTACCTTATGAATCCCAAGTCAAACTATTTTTTTTATCAATAATCAAATAAAAGACTATATTATTTTCTATTTTATATCAGTATGCAAGAATATACGTGCCTAATGAACCTTTAACAATTTTCAACAACAATTAAATAAAAAAATAACAATTACACATTTGACTTGGATATTATTTTATATTAATACAAAATACTGTTAATTAGTAACTATTATTAGTGTTAATGCCGTCAATTACTAGTACATAAGAGTTAAAATATCCCTTATACTTTAATTGTTTATTAGAAACAATCTGATAAAAATGTAGAAAGTTAACGTACACTTTTGATATTATTTAATCAGTATGTAATGCTGTGAGTGATTTATGAATATTTAATTGAACTTTTTTTTAATAATTATAATATTACAGTTTGAATATATTCTTTTATAAATTTTGGTTACTTTCTCCAGATAAGCAAAATTGATTAAAGAATCCTTTCAAATCATAACGCTTAACATTTTCGTATTGCTTAGTCCATTTAAAGCAATTACAATAAAAAATTTTTAATGTGCAGCTTTCCTATATGAGCCCAAAAATTAATAACAATTAATTATCATATTTATTTAATTTACTTTAATTTTGGAAATTGTTTAAAAGCCTAAATATAACGCATATTAGATTAAACTATTTCCTTGTATATCACACTATGTTGAATCGCGTCTCATGACTTTTCAATTGAAGATTAAATTTTGATGATAGATATAAACCTAAGCAAAAGATAAAAAATGGTTGGCTTTCAAGCAAGAAAAAAATGGTTCACTATAATTAACGATGAAGAAACAATTCATTCTTACTGTTGCTTGATCAATGAAATTGTTTTGTTGGGAAATGAAGACGAAATATTTTGCAATAATGGAAATAACAGTGCGTTGTCCGATGTCATTGACGTATTGAGAGTATTTTATGTCAGTTTTACTTACTATGAAACAGAAGCTATTAAATTCAGAATAACTTATTTTCAAAGAAAAAAAAGGTGTATCTTTTGTGTGTGTGATCAGTATTTTTTCACCAGTCGTATTTTGAGCGATTCATTACAAGAAACATTATTTGCATTTTTTATGAAGTCGGAATCCTAGTTGAGGTGCAAAAATCAACTAAAATAATGATTAATGATTACTTAAATTATAATTTAATGAATAAATGAATAATATTATTTTTAGATGACGTAACATTCCACTGTTACCGTAGTTTTACGTAGAAAGTTCTTTAGAATTTCTTATTATTTGCAAGAATGTTTTGTTATTCATTCTTTTACAAGATCTCATTATTCCAAGGAATAAAGTTGATTGCTTACAGTGTAATATATCTCATGCATATATATTTTGATCTGAAGGTTACATGCTGTTTGGTAGAATACAAGTGCCTTGATTGTGACTGAAATCGAATGGTTACTTGTATTGCAGTAACAAAATATTAACCTATATTAATCTCATGAAATGTTTTGTCCCTAAGCTGATTGTACATTTGGCACAGATGCCATATAATCCAGGATGTCAAATTCTGAATTTTTTTGGCGATAAAGTAATGTTTACCAGATGACGTATTGTGACGTGTGCAATGACTTAAATATTAGGGTTGCTAAAATAGAATTTTCTGCTTAATTCTTATAGGTCTCCATATCTATGACGTAATAAAAACTGGGTTGCTAGATACATAAGAAAATCCGCCAAAAAATCACCAAACTCAGAATTTCGCATACTAGATAATACAGCACCTGTGCCGTAAAATTTTCAATAACTTGAATTATAAATGGCAGAATTGAGTTTATTCTGTTTATCCGGCACACAGGTAATGTGAAGAATTACATGTATAATACATGTTAATTACATGAAGAAATATATGTAATATGAAGATTGAAGAAATATGAAAATTAATTTTCAAGTAGATTAATTTTACACTTGTTAAGATTTTATGAGCGAATATGCCAAAAATTTAATAGTTCTGTACAGTTTTCTAAAATTACTTCGTTCATATGCTAATGTTTTTCAACAATAAGGGATATTCAGAAATTTTGTGAACAGAATTTAAAAATACTAATTTTAGGTTTTACATCGTAAACGTTAGTTATTGCTCTTGATCACATATTGTAAATATTTTCTCTTAAACTAGAAAATATAGTATTAGAATATTTTGTTAACATTATATTAGCTGAGGCAAAGTATTTCATCTGATTTGCTTTATCTACTAGTGGTTTACTAAAAATGTTTCTTTTTTTATTGAAAGAAATAACGTTTGAGACAAAAAATGTCTTCAAATTAGTTATGTAATTGCTAATTTTATTTTTCTCTAGATATTGTTTACCTACATTAATTTCTAAATCTATACAAAAAAAACTTATTATTATCCCTTAATTATTTTAAAATTTCAAAATTGTTCCTTCTTTTCTGTTTTAATTTAGAATACGTTTTTTGTTAACTATTTCCCTCAATTAATTTGGTGAATTTCCCAATTTTATCAACACTGCTTAAAAATAAATTACTTATGTTTACACTTACACTGCTTAAAAATATATTTCTAACGAAAATAAAATTAAAGTGCTCTTTTAAAAATATGTATAAATGGATAAATTTGGTTCTATATGTTTAGAACTAAATTATATATTCGTAAAATAGGGACAAATTCAGAGAAGTAGATACATCTTTTTATTCCGATAAAAATACACGCTGAAATTAGTGCTTAAATTTACGTAAAAAAAGAAACTTTACATTGATATCAATTTACATTTTTCGTGTATAAAACCATATATTATAAGTTATTTCCAAAAATAGGCAACCTTTTAGAAAATGGTCATACGGAAAGAAAGTTAATTTATCTTAAGGAAGAAACTTTTGTCATAAATTTATAAACTATATATGGTGAATTTTTCATCGTTTACAATTTTTTTAGCATGTCAAAATAATTACAAAACGTAAGACATTGGTTTTTATGCTGACATACAAATATTTATTAATAAGTATTTTTTTTAAGTTCCATAAGAAATGTAGCCAAGTAATTTTTAAAGTTTATTTCCAAGAATGCTAAGGATTTTACAAAAAGATAATGATTCCCATAAATTGTCAAAGGAAGAAAAATACTATGAATAGCTAAAGAATGTAAAATTAATAAAGTATTGTGTATTAATAGCATTATTTTTTATTTCTATTTTCCTACTACTTAGGATATTCCACCGAAACAGTACTAAATAGCACTAAGAGGGAAGGAAGGGATAGCAATTGATATATTGAGGCACCCATAGCAAATTATTACTGCATACATTACTGAGTACATTAAGATGTTGTGACATTTTGTGAAGTTAAAACCCCAATTTTAAGTTAGGAAAAAAGGGTGGTGAAATTTTCTGCATCAAGATGATTTGTTTGCTGAGAGAAATGATTGATATTTGTTAAAAATGAGTAATGAAAATAAATGGAAAATCTAGAAGAGATGCAAAAAATTATAAAATATTGATGCATACCATTAATTAATTTTATAAATGGGGCCCGATTTAAAATATCATAAATTTACATTTTGTGGAATTATGTAATAAAATTAGAAGTGAAAAATACGTTTTAAAAAATTCTATTAAACATTGCTTTTCATTTCGACTGTTAAAGAAAATAGAAAATATAATTTGCAAATGTTAAAACTAAGAACCAATAATTATATTTATATATTTGTCTCAACCCCAAATTTTTAACAAATAAAGCATTTCCGATAAAGCAAAACTCATTTCTTCTCGTTCAATTTTTTGATTTATTGTTATTCAATATAATGTTTCTTTCATTTGAAATAACGTTTTCAGTTAAATTAAACACGGTACTTAAATTATTTTCAAACATAATTTTTAATCCACGTTTTTCCACTTCTATTCATTATGTTATAAGCACATTTTCATAAATTCAATTTATATTATGGTTTTCTTTATGTTTTTTTTTTTAAAAAAAAAAAAAACAGTTTATCAGTGTATTGTATTTTACTGATTTACATGATTTCAAAGAGTAGATATTTTTATTATTAAAAATAGGTATGATTTATTTTTAAATATTTAAATAAAACTTTAATGAATTTTGCTTAACATAAATTTTTATCAATTTAACGAATGACTAAAAATTTGGTTTTAATTATATATGCACAGGTTACTTATTTTAAAATTCATTAAATGTAACACCATTTTAAAAAATGTTTCTTGAATAAATGAATAAAAATACTTACCTTTGTTTATCCCAGCGAATAAGGAAAATATAAATATTAATATTGTTAAAGTATTTTAATGAAAAAATAATCACTTTTGTAAATGATATCAATTTGAGGTAAATTGCATGGATTATATTTTAAATTTAAATTTATTTTTGCCTTGTTTATTTCTCTTTACAATATTTTCAATCACATTATTTTTATGGAAATTTTTCATGTTTATGAAAATATATATATTTATTCTATATATTTGAAGAAAGGGATATATGCATAAAACATTTTATAAAGTGCTAGAATTTATGATCTCATGCTGGCGAAACAAAAACATAGTTCATATGTATTGCAGATTGTTGGTAAGAGAAACGGTAAAATATTCATTTTTGAATATATTATGATCGATATAACCAGACATGTCAATATTACCTAATATAGTAGACCTTCATTTATAGAAAGCAGTTATTTTAATTAAAATATGTATTTCTCATTCCTTTCTAAAAAGTAAATGCAGACAGGGAAGCATTTATAAAATTGTAGAATTTATGATCCCATGAAGAAAAATGAGATGATTTGTAAACTATTTCAATGTAAATAAAGATTGTTGATAATGAAAATATTAATCATTCTTGAATAAATTTTGATTTCTGCAATCAAATATACACTTATTTATAATTACTAATCATTCATTAAATAGAATGATTCTTCCTTTAACTCTTATACGGATTTATAAAACTAAGATACCTATAAATAGTTTATAAAGAAAGATTTATATTCTACTGTAAAATATTTTTTATAGTTTAAAGTAGTTTAAAAATTCAAAGTTAAACATATCAGCTATGAAATCATTTTTTGAAAATGATATCGTTAAATTAATTATTTTTTATTGAGTTATTTCACCAGCATAAGCAAACATACAATATCTTTATGCTACTCATTTTTTTATTTCAAAACTGCATGAAATATTGCAGCTTAGAAATTAATTTCAAGAATATATTTGAAATTCAGCACATACTTAGCTTATTTATTCTCGAATTTTTCTAGTATTTTTATTATGAAATTTGAGATTTAAATAATATTCTCAGTTTTGTGCATTTAGCTTAATAGAGATTTTTATCTAAAGTGCACTAGAAGGAGAAACGAATGCTTTTTGCTATCATTCCCATGATTTAATTCCTATAATATATTTTTAATAAAATTTCATGTTTTCTATAAATAGAGAATAATTTTACAATATAATGCAAATAACTTTTATCCGAGAAAGTACGAATTCTTTTTAGGGCAATCTTAATTTAATTTCATCAATAATTTTATGATACGTTTCTACTGTGTTTACATAGTTAGATAAAATGGTGACGGAAAAAAAGAAAACGAAAAACTTTTTTTAAACTTGGGAGGTAAGAAATAGAATTTAAATAGGGAATTTTGTAATACTTATAAAATTGAAATAAATATTTCTTTTGATAAAATACTATGGTTACCGTAATCTGAAATGTCCTCACAGAGTTAACATTATGTTAAGCACTTATAAATATTTAAAACTGCTTATTTTTGAATTCCCTAAATGTCCTTACTAATTAGCATGTAATCAACAAATCTTTAAAATAGTATTTAAATTAACAAATACTTATTTAAATTAACAAACTTTTACTATTTACTTATAAAACTATTTACTTATTTAAATTAACAAACACTTTTTCTATTTGTAAACTAGGAATAATTTTTGGTATATGTTCATAAATTGAACCTAATACAATCAACTTTATACCTCTGTCAAGCTAAAAATAAAAGTTTCATTCGTGTTAATTTCAAAAATAATAATACTCTGTTCCTAATTATTTTTTGTCATGATAAACTGTTATTAAAATCCGATTACGTCTTTTAAAATTATGTTAGTGTAAAAATCCATGTAGTTGTCATATTCAATACATTTGATGCAATTAATATCCATCAAAAAGTTTTTCATGTGCCAATAATAAACATGGCATCTTTTAAACATAGGACTCATAGAAGAATACATTTTTTTATAAATAGACTTATTATTTATTAAGTATAGCACGCGTTAAAATATATCAAGCATGACACGCATTAAGTTATTACTAAGCATAACAAGCATTAGAATATACTAAGCATAACACGCATTAAATAGTATTACTAACACGGATTAAAATACACTAATCGTAACTAGCATTAAAATATTACTAAGCGTAATGTGCAGATTAAAATATATTAAGCATAACAGGCATAAAAGTGTACTAAGCATAAAAAATATTAAATATGCTAAACATAATTAACACTAAAATATATTAAGCATAACTCGGTATTTTAGATATCACTAAGTGTAACACGTATTAAAATATACTAAACATTATACACATTAAAAATACTAAACATAATACGCACTAAATATTACCTAGCGTACCACGCATTAAAACATAATAGTTATTTAAGTTATTATTAAGCGTAACACACATTAAAATATATTAAGCTTAATATGCATTAAAATATGCTAACCATAACACTCATTGAGTTACTTCAAAACGTATCACGTCTTAAAATATTGACTAATATTTGTTTTTTTATAAGTGAGACAGATAAAAGATTATTGTATACATTTCCATATGTTGTGTACATAAAGAATAACACGAGAAGTTTAATGTTCTAAAGGTAAATTACTATATTTGAAATTTTAAAATTCAAATTAAGATAGTCAAATATGAAAACCACGATTTCTGTCTCCTTCCTATACTTATTCTCTAACAATGCGTTCTTTAAAAGGTTATCCTTGCACTGAAGGTATCAAAAGAAAGAGTACATAAGTTATTTTCAAAATTCATTAATTATTTATGGTTTGACATTCTCAAAGGGAAATATTTATTCTGCACTAAGTTTTCTCTCTCTCTCTGTATATATATATATATATATATATATATATGACAGTCTGGACTTTTTTTTATTGATCTGTATAGTTTTTATATTAGTTTTTATTCTGTTTGTTGAAATGATAAAACATACAAGTGGAAGAGAAATTTTGTAACATTTTTTTAAAACTTGAATATAGTTTCCTAGATATATGAGATAGATTATCTTCACTTATTAAAAATTGCAAAATCAGTTTTACTATAAGATAGTGAATAAATATTAATTGTGGTGACGTCTTCTTCAATACCAACAGGGAAAAGCTACTTCTTTATTCAGGATTTATTTTGAAATCAAATGTTAGATTGTCTGACGCATTAATTTAGATTTTGATACCATGCAGTAAGTAAGTAGTTTAAAGGGAGAAGACCGTTGTAAAGTATTTTAATAAACCCAGCTTAAATAGCCTCCAGGAAAGAGTTTTCATAAATAGTAGGCCATATCCATGTGTTGCAAGGGAGGGAACCTAGAAATCTCCCAAACATTTACTCCGTTAGATGTGCATACAGAAGTCCGAAGAGACTAAAATTGAATCCAGGATCCAAAGAGCTCTGAAGAGCGCTGTTTTAAAAATAGGCGTATTTTGATTTAGACTGACACATTGATCAAGTATTGCATTGAGGTATTTTTTACATGCATTTTAATCTGCAAAGGTGACTACTGAATAGTTCACACTTTAGTTAATAGATTAACATTTGAAACCAATCCCCAGGGTGTCGATAAACACAATCAGCATTGAAATCAGTGAGTTAATTCTGCGGAACGTTTTGTTAGACAGCTTGTTTACGAAGAATCAATTACACACTACCGAAGGAAGGCAGGATATAGAATTTCATTGTTATATACAAGTTCCTCATAAGTTTATTTAAAAAATATTACGATGTCAGAAAATAAATTTACATATGAATAGTGAAGTTACGCTGGATAGATATTTTAAACCTCAATGAATCTTAATGCGAGTAGTTCCCTTCCATATTTAATGTTTTGTCGTCGACAACATGGATGAACAAATGGAGAAGGAGGCATCTATTCATTTAAAAGAGATAATAACTACTGAAATCTATTTGAGAATCAGGAATAGAATTTAATTAAAAGGAGAGCACTTTGGGAATGAAATTGATGACCATCTTACTGATGCTCTCATAGCATTGTACTCTCATTAACAAACATTTGGAGTACATACAATAGTAAATTGTGTTTATGACACAGAATGTTAAATATACAAAGAATATTAAAATGGAAGCATTTATTCAAGAGATTTAATGAATGCATTTACCGTTTTAAGAAGTGATTTTTCATAATCTTTATAATTTTTTAGTATTTCAGTTAAAGCTTCGTTATTCCTAAAAATTTTCTTCAAAAGTAAAAGCAAAAAACTCCCAAGATTGATATAATTGAATTATTTATTATTTTATAAGAGTTACGGGAAAATAAAATTTATTAAAGTTAAGAAATCATAAATGTTATTGAATATACATGTTAAAAATTTTCTATTTATTAATGTTAAAAGAATTTATATTAAAAATATGTTTGTTAAGAGTAAATAATATATATATATATGTATATATATATATATATAGACATAGATATAGATAATATTAATATAATTAGTTTTTAATATTAATAATTAGTTACATAAAACAAGCATCATAACTGTATTCATATAAATAATTAATATTATATTCATTATGTATTATAAAATTATATTAATTTTATTATTTAATTTATTAATATTACCTCTACATCGATTTTGAGTTATCAAAGCAGTTTATCTAAATTCTTGCTACAATAACAGTTTAGCAGTTAATTTACTTAGGTAAGATAAGCTTATGGTAGTTTTGTATAGATGGAAAACTTGCATTCTTTTGTATATCTTATTTAGGGAATATCATTCAAATATTTTAATTTATATTTGTACTTATAAAACTAATCTATCCATAAAAGTATTGATTGTCATGCATTACACATGTTTTAAAATAATTCATCAAGATTTGGCAAAAATAAATCAACTCGCTCAATGGAAACATAATTTAAGATTGAAAATAGTTATAGAAAAATTATAAAAATCAAATAAATTGTAATTTTTCAAATAGAATCAATAAAAAATAAGTAAACAAAACTCATGCGCCTGAATAGCTACCTACATACTGGATTATGTAAGAAATGATGTTAACCTGTATAATAATAAAAGAACTTGTGCTATTATTTTATTTTTCCTTATATTTGTAATTTTGTACAAAAAGAATTAAATTTAAACACTCCCTTTCAATTAAAATACAAAAAATGTTAAATTTATACAAATTAATTTATTTTCCATTGAAATACTGTTAAATGCAAATACATTTATGTTTTTTCAATGAAAGTATTTATTCAATATAAATAAATGCGCATTGTTTCCATTCAACACTGTTAAATGTAAGTAAATTGGTATTTTTTTTTTCATGCAAACACTGTAAAATGTAAATAAATTTGTGTTGTTTCCTTGTAAACACTGTTAAATATAAATAAAGTAATGTGGTTTCCGTGCAGACAGTGTTAAATGCAAATAAATTTGTGAAGTTCCATGCAAACACTATTAAATGCAGGTCGGATTATATTATTTATATGCAAATAATATTAAATTTATTTATATTATTTATATGCAAATAATATTAAATATTAAAAAATTGATGTATTTCAGTGAAAATTATATTTGATTTTAGCAAATTAAAACTGTTCGTGTCAATTAAAAATTTAAGTAACTCATCAGATTTTTTCTTAATCTATCTGACAGTACTTAATTTTATATATTGCATGCTTTTTTAGAAAAGTAATATAGCTCTCCCTTTTTTAACATTAAAAATAAAACCACGTATCAACCACTTTATTTATATTAAGTAAAAAACTTATTACGAATTTCAGATAAAGATTACAAATATTTTTAATCATTACATAAAACAAAAAGAAATTTTTGTCATTTTTTGCGCGTACACATTTTAAAGAAGTAATGCCTATAATACTAATTCTTTTATTCAAATTGCAAAAAAATTGGATAATTGCATTTTCTGCTCATAGAAAATAATTTGCTAGAATTATTTTCAATGAGTTCTTTTCGAAAGTTGGAAACAACAGTTTATTTTTTGCTGAATTATTATTTTTTTTACATATTTCTATGCTGCGGTAAATTTTTGTTCAAGTGGAAGAAATGGAGGGGATTTTTTTACACGTTTTTTTATTCGTTTAAAATACGCATATTAGTACTGCAACAAAAATAAAAATGCTTATTTTGTTTTTCTTCAACTCTGTAAACAATGATTTTCTTTTCCCAGTATATACAAAAATCAAAGAAAATTTTCTTTATCAGTAAACTCTTTATTTTCTTAAAAAATGTCGATAAAGCTATTTACTTTGTTCTGTTTTATAAAAATAGCGATGTAAATGTTTATTATCTCTCTCTATTAAATAAAAAAATTACTGTACACACTGCTGTTTTTTATTTGTCTTTCCTATTATTCAAATATGGTTGCTTTTTTTTATTAATCAATAGCTGAAATTTTATTTTCATTGATAATTTTGCGAAAATTATTCACTTTTATAAAAATTTTTAAAAGATACCAAAATAAGAGATGGTTGTTAATGAGAGACCTCAAATTTAATTACATCAATAAAAGTTGTATTGGGGGCGGTAAATTTCCAATACTTAAATTATAATGACATAAATAAGTCATTTATAATTTATTTATTGAAAGATCGTACACCCTTCTTACAACATTTAAGTAGAAATTAAATAATAAACATTTTTTATTTATTTTAAAGTTTTGCGAATTAAAAGTAATAATTTAATTCAAAATTGCAGAAAAATCAAGATGGAGTATAAAAATAAATCATTATAACTTTTGGGAATGTTTGAGCCAGTATAACTGAATTTCAAATAGAATTGAATCTCCGTTTCCTTAATAACCCAAAAGGATTTGTTTTTGTAGTTAAGTACTTAAAAGATTAATTTAAAACATTTAATAATTCCTTGTCTAGCATCTCAGTATAACTAGATTACAAGGATATATAATTTCTTTTACTAATACATCAATTTTATATTTATGCATTCTTGAAATGAAATATATTATCTAAACACTGGTATCATTATCAATGACAATTAATGACTCAGTTTTTAAAATTAAATAATTCAATAAATCTTTTGTTAACTAAAAAATGAATTAGAATTCAGTTTATATAAAGCTTCTGAAAATATTAAAAAAAACTGCAATATTTATTCTAAAATTTTATCATAAAAATTATGAAAACTATTAAAGTACTTTTTATGGTTTTTAGCATTTATATTTATGACTGTAAAAACAACGATTTGTTGTTATGTAAATATTTCTAATTATTCGTGATAAGAAATTATAAATAAGCTGACAATTTTCACTAATGATTTTAGGTAAATCGTGTAAAAAATAGAAAGATAATTTAATTTATAAAATAAAATGTATACAAGAGTTTCTATTATTTTATACAAAAATAAAAAAACAAATGAATTAAGAATTGTTTGTGATCATAACTCTGCTATAATAGGGCATATATTGATGAATTATTTTGTAGTAATATTGCTAAGAAAATTATTCCTTATGTTGCGGACTTTTTTTCCCACTTAGGTTGTTTTCAGTGTTAACTGAATTTACTTATGTTAGCGATCTATTCTAAAAATACATATTTTGGCAGCGAAAAATAAGGCAATGCAAAGTCGTTCTGTTTAAAAAAAAAATACCTCGTTTCACCAACTTTGAATGGATGCCAGACAAAACATGATTTTTCTTTTTTTTTTCATTAAAATAATTTCCACCGAAAGCAATTTCCCTTTCTTCGGAAAGAGTTTTCGACTGTGGTCAAAACTTAGAGCGTGGTTGATCGAAACTTGAAAAGAACGCCCTTGCAAGGGCATTCTTACGTCACAAATCGATACCCACCGCAGAGAAATTCCCCTTTTAGAAGAGGGCAAAATGACTTTTTTTTTTCCGAATGTCTCTGGATAACTTTTCTTCAAACATAAATGTATGAAATAATTGTCCTTTAACAAAAAGGAAAGCATGAACTATTTCCAATGCTAATGAACCGTTTTCTCATCTGTTATGACAATCTAACAAACACCCAGTGAGAAAAGAAACTCCTTCGAAAGAAAGTTTAAGCGGTTATTTTCGTCTGTCTCGCGGAGATTTTATATTGTTACCCATTTATTCATGACTCGTAGCAGAAACAAAAGGTTTAGAACATTTTCTTTCTTCTCCTTTTTTTCCTCCTTTAAACAGTGACTCCTTTCAACTCGAAACAAAGACGCTCGAGAAAAGATTAAACGGCTTTCATGCGCGCCTCTTGCTTGCAGTTATGCGTTTCAAGAAGTCAAACACTGCCTCTTCTGTCACGGGATCAAACACATCTCGGCAAATGTTTGCTAATTTTAGAGATTTTCTCCGGTCACACTTTTTGCTGCATTTTCATGCGGAAAACTACGCAAGAGGGGAAAGGACGCTTTTGGATTTCTTTTCCTCGCTATACGCAATATTTTGGATAATGAACCACATAACAAGATTTGAAGAGCTTAAAAGAAACTAAATGTACTGAAATCCACTGTGACGCCAAAAATTATTTTATATTTTATTTTTGCGCACTATTTTAAATTATTAAATTAAACTTATTTATAATTTATTTTGTTAATTGTATTTATTTTAATAATTTTAGTAATTCATTTTTAAATAATTAATTTTATTAAAAACCTCTGATAAGAAATTAATTTCTTTATAAAGGCTAGTTTAGATTAATTTTTGTGATTGTTAGGATTTATTTATTCAACTTTAATAAATGTAATCAGTTATGAATATATTTGGTTAATGAAAAATTTCAAAACAATGCGCAAAAAAAAAAAAAGATATTCAATAAATAAGGAAATTTAAAATATTCAAGTTCTTAACTTTTTGTTTGATTATAAAGACATAAGCATGTTTGAATCAATTAACAAAAATCCTCAATAAATTTAATTAATTTAGAAAAATTTCCCTAATGCAACACATCTGATAGCATTAAATTTAAATTTATTTTATTAACTATCGTTTATTTTATTGTCATCATTTTTAAACATTCAAGATTTGATTGCAAAAGTACAATTATAGGAGGAATGTTTATCGAAATAGAAAAGCGCTAAATAACTTAACTAAGAAGTTATAAAATTATGTAAATTTTCTAATAAAATGCTTATTTCATTTTATAACCGAAATTAAAAATTTATTTCATTTTTGTTATAATATGAATTATTAGCATAGGATACTACCGATGCTGTTATTAATAATATAGGCAAAGTGACATAAGAATTATTACTTAAAAAGTTATAATATCAAATAAATATTTTTACTAAAAGACTATCTAATAATATAATTAAAAATAAAGAATAATATTGTTTTATTTTAAATTATTAACAAAAATATTCTAGATTTGATTATTGTTCTGTTTATACAAGTATGTTAAGAATATTTAAGTCTGAAAAATTTTCTAATTAAAAATTTCAGTTTATAGGCATTAAAAACTACACGAGCTCATTTAAATTTTCACTAAATCCTATATTACTTGACCAACTACTATTATTAGACTTGAATTAAAAATATTTTGTTAATGGGAATTATAGAAACTTTAAAACTTATAACAAATAATATGACCGCTAATTTTTTTTTAAAATTTATATACTAACAACCTTTCACTTTAGTACCAAACTGTAATATTATAGAATTGAATAATTAATGCGACTGGAAATCATTGAAAAATAAATAATGATCTTATAATGTATTTTGACTAAATATGGGTTTTTAAGCAATTTATAAAACTTTATTAATTTAAATAAAGCCAAACATGTTGTGATTATATTTAACCATTTTGGTTGAACCAGTTCCCGAGTTTTGGAAATCGATGGTTAAACATACAACTTATCTTATATGAAAATATTATGAAATATTTAGCTTTGTAATACTATGTTTTGAAAAACATCATGATAGATATTTATTTAATAATCATTTATTTTACCTCTTCATTGTAAGATTAAATATTAAACTTTTAAACCAACATTTATTCCTACATATTAATAAAAATGTATTTATAGGAAGTGTGCTTATATGATAACAAAAACAAATTAGCTTATTCAAAGTAACTTATTTTAACATATCAATGTAAATTCTTGTTTCATAGTTAGTTGTAATGAACCTAATTTCGTTGTGTTTCATAATAAACCTAATTTCTTCGTGTTTTATAATGAACCTAATTTCTAATTTTTGTAAAGCGTAGAAAGAGGTTTGAAAGAATTTGTTTGATACTATATGGTTTTTTATTTAACTGTTAAACTATTTAAAAGAAATACAGATATATTTATCTTTGAAGTAGAAAGTTGGTAATTTTTAGTGAGTGACAGTATGCACCTGACTGGGAATATTAAAGTAAAAATTTGTAAAATGATTTGAGAGAATAATAATCTTTTAAATAAGAAGAAAATTTTAAGTTAGAGAAAAAATAAATAAAATATTGTCCGAAGTAAATAAAACTTTACAAGTTAGATGAACAACCATTTTGCACATTTTCCATGCTTCTTGTTAAAAATAGAAGAATATTCTTATTTTTATTTTCATTGAAAAATTTTCTTGAATATTTTCCTTTACATTCATCAAAAATCATACTAAAATATTAATGCACATTTTTATAAATTCGTCCAAATTTGCAGAAACATTCTGTACTTGTCAACTAATGGAAGATCATGCTAAAATGTTCATTCATTTTTACAAAAAATATTCAACTTTTATAAAATTTTTCACTTTTTAATTAATTTGAATCAAAATTTGAATTAATATGCTTAAGGTTACTTATTTTTAAATTATAGTATTCAGTTTTAAGTACAAGTGATATAAATTTAATTGCCTATATTTTCGATAAACTAAAGAGCTCGGGAAAAATCCAATTGTTTTCTTTATGTAAAATCATGCGTAATGCGATGGTACATTAAGTATTTGAATATTTAAGATACTTGTAGCAGATTCACCGGTAGTATTTCCGAACTTTTGAAAACGAACACAGTAAAATGAAAAGCGTTTTAGCTAGCAAAAGGAATTTTCGCACTGAATTAGATAGACTGTTATCGTTAACATTTGGGATAAGGGGCTGTATCCACATTACAAAACCAAGTTAGAATCAATGTAACATTATCCATAAGATTAGGAAATCAATAATAAAGTGTGAAAGCTTAGTTGTAGTTTCAAGTAAATGAGAGTTTCGGCCTCAAAATAAAATTAATTTTCTTCACACACTTAATTTATTTAAGAATAATTAACTTCATTAATTTTTTATACTGTTCTCTTTTCACGTATTCATGGAATTTTGAGACGTATTTTTATTATTATATTATTTAAAAATAACTTGCAAATTGAATCAACTTTGAATATTTAATGGATAAATTAGATACGAATATACTTTGAGGATGTTCTAAATTCAGGCTATACCATATATATATATATATATTGTACATTGTTTATACATAATTCATGATTTTGTTTTTAATAGCATGTAACTTTTAATGTAATGACAGATCAAGGATCTAAATACAATAGAATCATATTTTATATTTTAAAATTATGTGCTTAATATCAATGGAACAGTTAAAACAGTTAAGACGTATTTATTTTGACATTTCTTTCATGTAAATATGTTTTGTTTTAATAGGTTTAAAATGAAAGTTAAGTGTACAAAGTACTAAAGTAACTTCAGATAAATATAATTATTTAATCATTTTATTGGGCAGTGAATATTTTCAAAAATTTTTTAAATAATAAACTAAAATCATTTAAATGATAAACCAATAAATTTAAAATGCTCTCTTAGTGGTAAAACTAATCACTGAAAATGTTATGAAGAAATTCTTACATAAGAATGCTTGAACTCACAACATTTGTATTTCTCATTTACTTTACATTTTCTGGTTAACTTTTACTCAGCCTAAATATTTAAAAATTGATGTTTAAGTATTTGCAAAAAGTTTAATTACATAATTAGGTGTGATTAAATTTTATTTAAAAAAGTAATTATTTTATTTTTATTGTAAGTTTCTTAAGACAATGCAGAATGCGTAATGAATATTGTTATATTCTGAGTAAATAAAGAAAATAATACTATAATAAATAAATATAAATAAATAGCAAGCGAACGCATGTTAAAAGCACGGATATACGCATACGTGTCATTTCATAGTGTGAAGACAATAATTTCTTGTCTTAAGTAAATCTTTATAAAAAAGATTCAGTATCTTATTTTGATCATGAATGGAAGAATGATTTTAATTAGTTGTTTTAGAAGAAACGCAGCCTCACACAGTACAACGATTAACAATTTTACTATGAGAAACGGAAAGAGCTTAGAACTGGTGGTTCACATAAAGTGATCGATATGTCATTCGAATAGTAAGATAAGTATCATACTTTATTGTGCAATACAACTTTATCAGAGGAAATATCTTAAATGTAAAAATTGGTCTCACCATGGCTTAATGGTTGAACAATTCTCTTTGGGTTGGGTCTCAGGTTTGATCTCAGCAACTAGTGAGAAACAGGCGAAGTATGTTGCGGTTCTGCTTCCTGCAGCAAGCCTGTTGGAATTGGTGCTTGAGAGTTTTCCGAATTACCTTCCTTGTGACTGGTAAATGCGGCTTACTGTCTATGAAAAGTCCTCTATGAAGGCAATTACGCACTGGACATAATAGTGCCTTAGTTTGTTAAGCTGTATACTACATGGTGTGATAACATAAATAAATGTCACACACGTCCCTTCTCTATTCCCCACTTGGATGAACTAGTTGCTGAATGGCTAGCGATCTGGTCATCAATTCAACATTTTGTAAGTATGACTCTCAATTTTCTTAGTAGCTGTTTGACACCACTAGAGGACAGTTGAACAACTGAAGGCCATTGTTTAGCCTTTGAACATCTACCGCCTTACTGACCCTAGGACCCTTTATATGGATCAGACCCTATTCATTTATTGCAATAAGAGATACATTTCCTTATTGATATAAGTGCAGAAGTGAAACACCCTTCTCATGTTGTTCAACGGTGGTCAGGATTGAATCCGAAAGCTTATTATCCTACAATAAGCTACAAAAAACTGAAAGCTGATGTTGGTAGGAGCTCGGAATCTCCTTAAGTTTAGTGGATTTAGTGGACGAAAACTTACCATATACTAGCTACTAACATGTTAAATCCAATCACTACTGAATTACTTCAGAGTGTTAATTTAAGGAGAATTGTAAACATTTTTCAACCTAAAATATGGTTCATGTCTATATGTTGTATTGTAACGTTCTTCAGAATTGTTTAAACGAAAGAACGCTTTTTAAATTTATTTTATTTTTAAAGTATTTTAATATAGGTTTAATGTTGGATAAATTGTTTTAGTATCCTTATTGAATTCTTATAATACTAAATATCAGCAAGAAGTATTTGGCTTACTAATTATTATATTTTAAATTACTCTATCATTTGCATTTTAATCTCTTTCCTTAGTATTAATCTTTATTTCCAATTTTGCAACTACTCCTATGTTGTTGCAAAATCTAAAATAACTTTTTGGATTTATAGTAGAGAGGCATATAAATTTAAACTCAAAATAAAATTAGTTCTTTTATTTGCGAATAATAAATAAATTGATGAGATAAAAATTTTTTCATGACAAATGAGGTACTCATTTTCACATAATAAAAATATTTTAGAAATATTTATATTTTAAAAGGTGTTTATCATACTCACAGGAGCCTGGTGGTAGGACAGTGCTCTTCGAAGCCTAGGAGTTTGAGCAACTGGGCATAGGTATTGGGCTTCTAACTTCAGCATGCACACTTGTCGGCGTGAAAACTTTGAGTTTTCCAGATTTTCTTCCACGTGAATGCGGCCCACTATTTACGAAAAGTCCACTCGGAAATGAATTTATGATGCGTTTGATAAAGATCCTTAGAAACGCCCATGGGTCATAAAGCTGTCCACTGCGCTACGTCAAAAGTGTGTTTTTGCTTAAGAATCTGTTTACAGCGATATTTTGTGGCAAATAACATTACTGTTGCGTATTGGTTAATAGTTTCAAAGAAAGAAAGTATGTATCAATTACAAAAATATAACTCTTATCTTTAATAATTATTTGCATTTATATTTTATTTGAAATTATTAGTAAGAAATTTTAACTCGTTGGAAGCCAGAAATTAATGACAACTGCTTTGAGAAAAATTTTGTCTAATACGAGTGTACTATCAAGATGAACATTTCTGTCAAGATTCATTCTTATATATCAAAATTAGATTTTTGAAATTCAGTCTGTATTATCCAAAGTTTGCGAAAACTAGTAAGTATTTATTTAAATTTGAATAAAAAAAATGGTTAATATCAATGAAACGAACCAACATTTTACGAAATCAATGGTAGCACCCTTTTTCTTAGATGATTCAAGTGAACGAGATTGGCCATCTTTCCAGACAACACGGTCTATAGTCTTCTTTTTGCAATTTATTACCATAGATATTTTATATCAATTAGAACCTCATCTAACCTTCTCGTTTCTGATCTTCTAGGTCTAATTGCAAATTTATCCAGAATTTTAATTTTCCTCTAAGTCTATTACACATTCGACAAGTATTTCGATCTTCCTCTAGGTCTACTGCATATTCGTCAAGCATTTTATTTTATTCTTTCTCTAGGTCTATTGCACATTTGGCTATGAAATAGATCATGAGGTTTGCAACCTCTTTGTCTATTTCATATTAATTTGCAGTGTCACAACGTTGCCATTTGACTCCGTTCGAACCATGATATTAGTTGGGCCTTAATAAATTTCAACAAGTCTTTATAATTTCAGAGAGCTTTTATTTTCTTATTTGTTCTTATTAACCATACCCCACCTGAATTAATCCATATACCCACGCTTATTTTACATTCAAGTATTTTAAACTGTTAATTTATTTTTATATGAAGGCTCTCAAGCCTCTAGCCATATTACCAATGCCAAAAAACTATACTATATATTTTTGATTTGATTATTTTGGGAATTATTTGATTTCTTAAAAGATGCTGAAAAAAGTGTAACGATTGTTCTTTTTTAGATTTTTACAGCTAATTTTTTCGGAAATTGTATTAAAGTTGTATGTATGTAATTGTGAATACCGGAAACAAGTAAAACTTTAATTGTTTTAACTGTGAAATTATTAACAACCAGAGTTTCACTATTCTCTCTAACTAGCGAATTTAATTTTCTATAAATGTTTTATTTTTATTTACTGAAAAACTGACAGCTTTTTCTGAGTTCATTAATTTTATTCCCCATTTAAGCCTATCTGTGCTCAAAATGTAAAAGGTCACCAACAAATGCACAAATTTGAATGGTTGTACTGGAAACTGAGCATCTAACATTCAATTTTCGAATAATATATTTCAGAACCATGTTAAACAGCGAATGTGATAGTACTCTAGGTTGTAAAATGCTTACAAGTGATACCAGGTCAATTTCATTATACCTAGAATCGCCGTTTATCAGTTATGACGAGTATTTAATTTGTAACCCAAATTATCAGAATCTTATTCTAGAAACGTAATTAATAATAGAAAATATATGTACATTGGAATACTCGTCTATAGTCTTTTGGTTTAGATGTATTATAATCTGGAATGCCTGAAAAAGTAAAATAAATGTAATTTATTTCACTTTTTCAGGCATTCCAGATTAACTACTTTTTTTTACAACCACTTAGATTCTACATTTATCATTTTACGTGATATCTGTCACAAAAAAATTGCTACTGCAATTTTTAAAGTTGAATCCATATTCCAAGAAAAATATTTCCCACCTTTTTTGGAGTAATATTTTTTTTAATATTTTTCTTAAAACATAACTTTTCATCAAGAACACACACACGCGCATTCACTTCTAATAAGATATATGATTATATGAATAAGAATATATAAAATTAAGATTTTTAATAAGCATTACTTTTTATTTAAGAAAGGGGTAATTATGATGCTCATTTATTTCATTATTTTACTGCAATTAGTTGTTTTAATGTGCTTAGAGCTCAATAATAAAAAATATGTGTGATAATTTCAACGACTTTCATTCTAAAGTCTACAGCGTCTTTCACACAGAAATATTTCTACTTAGTAAAGTATGTCATTTATCCGAAAGACTTGCGCAGCACACATTTTTAGGGATTCATTTATATGTTTGCCAACTAATAATCAGTCAGTTCACACCTAATTACATTTTAAATTTAACTTAGGCATTTTAATAGCTTATCATGGACACTCATCATTAGCGATTAAAATGCCGGAGTCGTTAATAACTTCTTATTTACTTAATAGGTTTATATTTTTTGGGAGTTATTTTCCGAGAAAGAAGCCAATATTAAAAAAAGAAGCATCCATTAAATATCAGGGGAAAGTAATAGAGAGCTACTTAATTTCAAACTACCCATCTGACGTTTTTTGAATTAATTAAAAAGAACATGAATAAAAAAATTTATAAAAATAAATTTCAGTTAGTAGAGCTAATTTACTAATTACTCTCATACCCATTTTTCTTTCATCAATTTGTGCGCTGTCAAATATTTATAAGTTTGATTTTGGATCGCTTTTGTATAGTTTAATTTTTTCTTGCTGACTTGAAAAAAATTTATTTTTGTTATTTTAATTTGAATTAGTATTTAGTGATTTATCCAAATTAGACTCAATTTTTATCCTTCAGCTCAACAGTAGCTTGAAGAAAGCATTAATAAATAATGAAAACATTTCTGCATTTATAGCTCTTATTGTGTTGACTTTAGGATAAAAAACATAATGAACTAACTGTATGCTAGCTTATGAAACTTAATGAAAACAAAGATTACAGAATTTAAAAACCAGCATAGAGTCAAATAGGCAGTTTTGACTTAGCTAACAGCTAAAAGTCGTAGTAAGGTATTTCTACATTTGCCCCATATCTAACTTCCAGAAGATCTCTCCACAGATTGGACTGCATTTAAGTGACGTAACACTGTAAGCTCCCTAGTACCTATCTTGACAGCTATGAATACAGGAAAGATTAATGAAACATTTGTCTTCCCTTTTCTAGCCACTGTTGAATAATGAGAGGAGAGTATTACGTTTTAGCTTACAGCATGCATATCTTTTGGAGTGGGATCCATGAAAAGTTGTTTTGGTAAGCTATATATGATAAATATTAAAGATATTTAGAGCTCTTTTAGACAGATTTGTGATTCATTACTTGATATCAAATCTTTTCCCATTGACTAACAACCTAGAGTTTACTTTTTGAAAATCTCTACCACTAGGTCACAATGAGCCTAAGTCCCTGGATATAATGTATTTCGCAATAGGTTACTTGTTGTGGTCTTAATAGGTAACAATGTATAATTAATGATAAATTTAGCTACTTTTGAGGCTTATTGAATAAAGAAATGTCACTCAAAACCAATTTCTTCATCAAATATACTCTCTAAGCAATTAAAGGATATTGTATTTCTTTTATAAAATAGTGGTATGAGCAAATCATTTTGTATGAAATGAGAGAAGGGAGTCACAAAGAATTTTTTTCTCATTTTTAAACTCCGCAGTATGCAAATTATAAGTTTGACATGAAAGAATACACTTTAATGGGAGTGAATGAGAATTGGCTTACAATTTAATATAAGACAAAGCGGAAAAGAATGATAGATATTCAGTAAGCGCGTTGTTTTGATGATTGTGATGTCTCAACAAAGTCATATAACCAAACCAAACGTTTTGAGAGTTGTTGACCAGTTGGAGTGGAGCCAAACACAATCTGGAGAAGCAAAAATCACAAGAAAGTTTGATATCTAGGATGCGGAATCATTTTTTGGAGACTGAAAACACAGATCAAAGATCATGGCAGGGACGTAGACATGTAATAACGCCCCATAAAAAGCGTTATTTAATGCTAATGGCTTAGAGACACCAAAATATGATTGCTACTTTTCTTTACAAACAACTTCGCTCGGCTCCTGATACTCCAGCTCCGAAACCCTCTTCATGCTGTAGGACTGTATGCTTGGTGACGAATGGTGTGTGTCACGTTAACAACAAGAGACATCGTACCAGCAGGGAATGAGTTACAGAGCATATGTGAACCGAAGGAAAAATTAATATATATGGTACAATATTCTATTCTCTTACGATTCCTATTTTATGTCATCCAGATGATAGCAGTATTTTTATCTGGAGAGAACGTGACATTAAAAGAATTTCGCCTTCGTACATGAGAATGTCAGGTTTGGTAGTGGGGAGTGATGGTCTATGCTGAAATCTAAACTGATGGACGCACCGATCTCCATATCATTTGAAATGACTCTCTGACCAGTTGCCGATATAGGTTATGAGATCCTCAGACCTACTGTAATTCTTTATACTGATGCAATTGGAAGGATGACAATTGCAAGCTACATCGTGCTGATTTGGTGAATGGTTACATTCTGAAAGAAGGAGTCATATGAATAAAATGGCCAACCTAATCTCCGGACATGAATCCAATAGAGTACGTTTGGGACATTCTTCACAGACAAGTAGAAAAATGTATACCAAACTGTTTCTGGAAAAAATGTTTCAGAATACCTCAGCCTCTCATTAATAACTTCTTTGACTCCATGCCTCAAAGATGTTTAATGTTGTTGGCCACCCGGGAAAACTATATCCCCTACTAAAACTGTTTTACTTTAAGGAAACTGATGGACGCACCGATGTGTGTGTATTGTGTGTGTGTTACTTCCATACACACAAGTTATATGTTTTTTCTCCTTTTTGTATCCAAATGCCTTATAAAATGAATTATTTTTTGCCGAACAAATGTCATTTCTATCTCATATATCCTACTACGTTTGTCAATAATCTATCAATCAACCAAACAATTGTCCATGTGAAAGATCAACCCATTACTTTAATATCCATTTATTGTTTTTGAGCAGTATAGTTTAAGCAAACCTTAAATAGCAAAATAAAAGATTTGGTGATAATTTTGCCAAATACGATTCAGTAATACTTATCTTGTTCCCTAAGTTATTTTGCCAGTCGTGGAGACAAACAACAATTTCTTACTTTTAGTGTTAAATTCAATTTACAGTGTGTTCCTTATTATTTTATTCAAATGTGTATCGTAGAATACATTAGATTTACATTAGTACTTAGTTTTTGAGATTATCAGAAAACACAGAAAATATTGTAATATTAAAATAGTCTAAAGTATTAGAGAAATGTTTTTAAGTATAAGTAAAATCAATATAACTTCTATAAAAAGGTACCCGAAGTATACTCACTATACTGGCAATTCAATCTAATTTACATTTTATATTTATTTATTCTGGTGTTTTATAGTCAGGTGACTTTCTTAATACTTATAATTGAGTGGTTCTGCTCTGTACCAAGTTTGATGGCCTTGGGTGAAGTTAAGATGTTTATAAAGAAGCTCTTGATATGAAAAGCCTACTAAATAAAATAGAAAAATATTATTTTTGCTTAGTGGATTTTGATTTTTTAAATATAAATAAAAGCAACGAATAAAATATAAACAATTCAATCCATCACGAATAGTAATACGATTTTAGACAGAAGCTGATGTTAAATCAGAAAGTCTCCCTTGCAATTTAAATTATTGGACCAAATGCAAATGTCCTGACAAGAAATGCATTGAATCATACAAATGTCCTGACTAGAAATATATTGGACCATTCAAAAGCCTTGACAAAAATATTTTGGACCACACAAATGTCCTGACAAGAAATACATTGAATCATACAAATGTCATGACTAGAAATATATTGGACCATTCAAAAGCCTTGACAAAAAATACTTTGGACCATACCTATGTCCTGACAAGAAAATCATAAAGACATTCTTTCAATTTCAAATATTGGATTATACAAAATACCTGAGAATAAATATATTAGACCATACAAATGCTCTATAAAAGAGTCTTATTAGTGAACAAGATCAGAGTCAGTCAGAGTCTTTTTACTATTAACTATATAATAGATTAAAATATTCATGTGAAATGATCTTTTAAGTCTTAAATGCAAGGACATCTCTAACATTTTTGTATGCCATTTAACTTTCCTCTTCTTTTATTGACAATAATTGTGTATACACTAAAGTTAGAGATATAACTAGAGAACCACAGAATTAAACTCTTTACAATGAAATACTATACTTCTCTAGCTTTTTTACGGCGCAGTATGTCCAATTTTGGACCTTGCGCCGTAAAACCCAACCAACTAGCTTTTTTACAATTTACAGTTTAATATGCGATATATCAATCTCAATAACCAATTTGCAATTCCATATCCAATTTGAAATTCTGAAGACTTGTATAGGATCAATATACGCTCTAATAAAATAATGCACTATATCATACAACTTTTCTACATTAAGTTGATTTTGTAATGAATCTTTGATTTTAAAATATTTGACAGATACCTTGAACAAGTGCATATTATTTTTCATTTATTTACAAAATAAGCTATTCAGACTTATTACAGCTTGAGTTAATCCTCAACATTAAGAAACAAATCTAAAATAGAAAAAAAATTGGCAAAGTTTATTATAAAAAAATAAAATAGGGCGTAGAATTTTTGTATAGTTATGTTATTTCTAATTTATCATAATGTTTTGCAGAAAAGGGATTTTTTTTAATGAGATCTTCAACGCTACTCTTTTATGCTACTCTTTTTCAATATGTAATTAAAAGTTTGCATAAAATTTTTCTTTTAATTCACGAAAATATCAACAAAGCCCCTTGAATTGCTGTAATCATCATTTCGTACATTAATTTTAATTAACTTTTCTGTAAAATAATGAATATGACAAGCAGTTGTCAAAAAGCTGAATATTAATTTAGTACTTGATTTAGTGTTTTTCTTTTATTTTAGAATGCTCATTCCTTCGGTTAAATATTTTATTTAATTTTTATTTTTTGTTTCCTACTAAACGAAATTTAAGTGTTATTTTGATGAAATTTAAGAATTATGATGTGTATCATATTTATGATTGAAAGAAAAATTAAAATTAATGATTTATATATAGAACATGCATTGAAATTTTTTTGCTACTTAAATATATAAGGAAAAATGAATTTATTTAACTTGTTAATTGATTTCTAATAGGAAAGCGAATTTTTATTTCGAATTCATATAAAATTTTATTTTTAATCTATATTAAGTTTAGTATTGTTTTTATTTATTGATTTACAGCAAAGAATGTTTCCTTAAACGTTAAATGTGAGTATTATGAATAATCAAAAACATAAAATAATGCAATAAGTATTTAATATTTCTTAACTTTATAATATTAGATTTAATATATATAAATGAAATACTCTTTTTATTTATATTCATAAATGTGTGTAATTTTAGTTTTTTGAAAATTTGTTTCTATATTTTTATTTTCTATAATACTTCGATTAAAAGGCTAAAAAACATGAATAATTTATATCAAGCTTTCATTCGTTTCATCAAGTAAATGACCTCATGTAAGGTTGAGAAGTTACTGAATAAATACCCAAATCTCGAAAATATATTTATTGGTGAATAGATATGTGTTGACGAAAAAACTCCAGCATGACTTTATATCATTTTCAAACATATATATTTTTCACAAATGGTTAAATATGTTTTAATACTCTCTTCTAGTGAACTGTGTTTAGCATTATTTTTGAGTGCATAAGTCTATAAATTGATTTTTATTGACCATTTATTAATAAAACTAGCGAATTTCAGGTTATTTAATATTTGAAAATAAATTGGCATTTTAATTTCCAGTTCATAGAAAAGTAAATATTAGCTTTCGCTAAACTACTATTGGTGATCGTATCGAAAAGAGTGAAAAAACAAACAGAGAATGCCAGAGTTTAGTTGCAACTTTACTGCTCATAAATTTTTATAAAAAAATCGAACTACTCACTTTGGGAAACATTCTATTTTTCATTGTTTCTAGAAAATATTTTTTGTTAGTAAATATCTTTATCAAAAGCTTGCATTTAAGGTAATGACATAAATCTATTTCATTGATTCTCACTTCCTTATTTGTCATGTTACCAATACTTTTGAATCTTCATCTTATGGCACACATTCTAGGCATGCTAAATCTTACTTTTATAATCAAATTAAAATTTACACTTCGAATTAAGTAATAAATAAGAAATTATTTTTATATTCAGTTTATAAAATGTGTATTATTACTTAAATCATTATTAGATAAATATATTATACTTTAATCTGTATATATTTGAAAAAATGTTAAAGATATTTATAAACATTCTCAAATTTATTAGAAATATGTGAATAGGGGTGGGGAGTATTAAACAACAATGCTCCTCACGATGATCCACCACTGAGGAAATGCTCCTCAGTGGTGGATCATCGTGAGAGGTAGAACCAGGCTTGGCGCATCGACGTTTATATCTTTGATAGGATTTTAATATGTTCTCGAATTTAAAAATATTTGATCCATAGATCTATGGATGATTTTACTTTAACTTAGAAAAAATATATATGGAAGATGTGAGTATGGAATGTAGTTTCTAGTTGAAAGCCCTTCGTGAGAGCTGAAACCAGTACCTGTCGGACTGATGTTTATATGTAAGATTTTAATATGCTTCTTCACTCACATATGTTTGATCGATTGATCCGATGACGTTTCATGTTAAGAAAGAGAGAATATTATTTAGAGCTCAATGGAAGATGTCGCATACAAGAGATGTTTGTTTCTCTTTGGATGACTTTCATAAAAACTGGAACCCAAAACTGTCGGATTGATATTTATGTGTTTTGTATAATTTTAATATGTTTATGAATTCTTTAATGTTTAAGCATCCGTTGATATTTTTTGTTTAACAAATGACTTACGGCTCAATAGAAAATGTAATTTATTAGGCCACTGATATTTCCAATTTCAGGCCAATTATGAAAAATATAATCATAGCTGGTTGAACTGTGATTTAAATGTTTGATAAGATATTAATATGTTTATGAATTTCTGTGAAATACTTAACCAATTAATATATTAGTGTTTTTCTGTTAATTTTTGGAGTATTTTCTTTTTGTAAGCTTTCCTAAAAATTAGAACCAGTGAATATCATATTAAGGTTTGATGTGATTTTCATTTGATGAAATATATAGTCCATTGATTCATTAATGTTTTCGCATGGACAAAGTGAAAAGATGGTTTTAAGATGTAGGTTTATTACACGAGAACTGTTTGCCTTTGAAGGCCAATCGTGAAAACTCCAGTTAGGACAGAACTGATGATAGAATTCCTTTGACTAACTTTAACAGTGTCTGAAGTCTTACGGCATTTTGCTAAGCTAATCCTTTAATTTTGAATAATATTTTATACAATTATATAAATTCTATATTTAACAATATGAAATAAAAAAATATAATTAAATTCCATATATATTTTCTTGTAGTATATTTCATAATTTCCATGTTGTATCTAAATATAATTTACATCAATGAAAGAGCCTTATCCTTTTTACATTTTTAATGTGTTCGATTTTGGTTATATCATTAATGTTTTGAAAACTAATATTCGAATTCTTTCACTTTCCCTCAACTATCTTAATTTGGAAATATTCCTACATAGTTTCTATAGAGAAACTAACCCTGAATATCTTTGATTTGCTCTTAATGATTTCCAATTCAGAAGAATTTGTTTTAGTGAAGAATGTTTAATATTTTGTAAAAATACACTGTTATTTATAGTCATGGAGTCATTTTATGATTTTCTCTGTAAAATTTACCTTTAATATTCCTTCGCACAACAGTAAACTTCTCACTATACAGGATATCTGAAATTTTATGAAATATATATCTATATATATATATACTGAAGAGAGTTGAAAAGTAATATGAAATTTTATAAAATTTTAAGTTGCAGAAACATAAATAACCCTGAATATCTATGATTTTTTGCTAAATTAGAAATAAATTTTATGATAGAATAAAAATAATTTTTATCAAGATTATCATACATAACAACAAAGAACATTTTTCAATTTAACCAACAAAAATTTGCAATAAAGGAAACTATTTTCGCTCATTCAAATAAATTAAATAAACTGCGAATTCTAAAATTTGTTTTATTTCCTTCCTATAAGTAAGCCAATCACAAGCAATAATATGAATGCTTGTTTCCTTTAATACTGTATGCTGGTGCATATTACTTCGTGAGCTCTATGTCAAAGTGAGATGTTAAAGTATACGCATGCTTACCATATTTATTTTCTTTTAATTTTACTGCTATTTTACATGCTTAGATGAATTTTCAAACTGCTAAAAAGTCAATAAACGATTTAAATATTTATGTTCATGTTCATTAATGGTGTGTGTTCATGTACTCGGCAGTTTGAGCGATGTCTCAGATGGGAATATTGAATTATGCGCGGAAATTGGCTGATGACACTCCGCTATAATTTCAAGATTACCTACATTTATATTCTTATGTAATTTTTAAACTTTGAGGTAGCAAATAACACTATAGATACCCATTTTTAAAACAATAGTATGCTTATGCCTAGGGTTGTTTAATCTCTGTTTCAAACAGGGAAACTTAATCATGCACTTCCATATGCTCACGATGGTTACGGTTACATTCATTCATATTGTTAGATGATTTATATATTTTTAGAAGTAAAATAACAATATTAATACCCCTTTTCATTCATACCCTATTTTTGTATAAAGCTATCCAATCTATGCTTCGAAATTGAAATGTTCTCCGCCCTATGTTCACAGCTATTATTGTATTTATTTTCAATCTCAGATGAAATTTTAAATTCCTAACGAATAAAGCAACATTATAAATACCCATTTTCTTAATAGAATCTTGAATATAAGTGGCTTGATCTTTGTTTCAAGTTAGGAATTTACATTATGCACCTCCATATGATCACAACGATTATTGTTAAATCTGTTGGTTTCATTCATAATAATAGAGGATTTTTATACATTGGGGAAATTAAAAACCTCATAAATACTCATTTTTCATTTGTACCATGGGTTTATACATACGATTGCTCTAGCTCTACTTCAAAATGGGAAATTGAATTATGTGCCGTTATAGGTTCACAACAATTACTGTTACAGTTTTCATATTCTTGAAGAGATAACGAACATTATCAACACCCATTTTCATTAGTACTATGTGGATGTGGTTTGTTCGAGTTCTACTTCAAACTAAGAAATTGAATTATGTGTATCCTTATGCTGGTAACATAAAGTTCTAAACTTAATGTTGTCTTCATTTTTATTCTTAGAGGATTATTAAAATGCCGTGAAATTTCTTTTGATTTTTTTAACGCTTTAAGACAGCCTACTGTAGAGCTTAATGGATTTCTACTCAATGAAAATATTTCTTTTAAGCGAATTCAACTCTCAACACGAAAGCAATTCCCGTCTCTACCTAATGAATAAATTGTCCCAATATTTATAGAAAGCTTTTCTTCCTCTTCTTTAGTTTGTTTCCTCACATCAGAAATGCAAATTGGCTTTTTCTTAGAAAGAACATTCTTTGTTCGAAGTCGAATGTAAGTGGGCGGGTGTTAGGTTCTGGAGT